>OU015640.1:0-2500000 GCA_907165235.1 Zeuzera pyrina
AAGGATCCAATGGTAGTGCTCTTTGGGGTACTACAGACGAACAAGGATGAAGATATTATCAAGGCCTTAAGAACACAGAATAAGCATGTGCTGTCTGGGATAGAAGGAGAAAACGATAGGATGGAGGTAAAGTATAGAAGGAAAGCAAGGAACCCATTGACAGCACATGTAGTGTTAAAGGTATCCCCAGTTATTTGGACTCGATTGACGGGGGCAGGTTCGGTACACATAGATATCCAGAGGATACGAGTGGCCGACCAGTCCCCGCTGGTGCAATGCTCCTGCTGCCTCGGATATGGGCATGGAAGGAGATTCTGCACGATGAAAGAGAATGTGTGTAGCCACTGTGGTGGGCCGCACGTCAGGGCTGAGTGTGCGGAGTGGTTGGCCGGAGAGAGCTCCAGTTGTATAAACTGTAGAAGAGCTAAAATGGACAGGGCGGACCACAACGCATTCAGCTCTGACTGTCCGATCCGAAGAAAGTGGGATGCGTTAGCGAGAACCACAGTGGCTTATTGCTAAGGGTGTGAAAGGAACGGATGGAAATAGGAAGAATGAAAGAATGAGGGATGTAAGTTATAATATGATACAGGCGAACCTTCAAAGGAGTGAGGTGGCGACCTCTGAAATGATTATGGAGGCGAAGAGAAGGAAGATCTCTTGTGCGCTGGTCCAAGAACCCTATGTTGGAAAGAGAGGACGAATGAGGGCCTATCCAGGTGTAAGAGTGGTGCAAGGGACGGAAGAGAGTGATGCGGTCATTAAGGCCGCAATAATGATATTTGATGAGAGGTTGGATATCATCCTGGTCCCCGCTCTGTGTACTCCCGGCTTCGCTGTGGCGAAGCTGAGGACTGTGGAGTGGGAGATCGGGGTGGTATCCGTATATTTGGAAGGGGATAGGCCTATAGAGTTGCAAGTTGAATGTATGGAGAAGATTGTAAGAGGATTAGGAATGAAAGGAATAATAATGGGAGGTGATATGAATGCATGGAATATATGGTGGGGGAGTAAGAGGACGGACCGCAGAGGGAGGATATTGGAAGGAGCATTGGTGGAGATAGGAATGGAAGTGATAAACCGGGGGGATGAGCCGACATTTGACGTAGTGAGGGGAGGCAGGAGTTTTTCCAGCTGTGTGGATGTGACGACCTGCACCGCTGACATGCTCTGTAGAGTTGTAGGATGGAGAGTGGACGAAACCGTCACCTGTTCGGACCACAGGGCGATACTCTTCGAGGTAAAATTGAGACCGAGTAAGGGTAAAAATATAGAAAGAACAACTAGGATTTATAGTACGAATAGAATAGATTGGGAAAAATTTAAAGAAGGATTGAAACAGGAATGGGACAGTGAAGGGATAGATGAGGAAAAAATTAAAGAAATACCTAATGTAGAGGAGTTGGAAAATGTGGTTAATAGGATTGTTAAGGCAATGAAAATAAACTGTGAAAAAATGATGAAAAAGACAAGTAGAAATAAAGTAGTTGAGTCGCCCTGGTGGAACGGCAGATTGGACAAACTAAAGAAAGAGATGATAAGAAAGAAAAGAAGGATAAGAAATGCAGCGCCAACTCGCAGAGCATGGGTGGCGGAGCAGTTCGTAGTAGCAAAAGAGGAGTATTTGAATGAAGTAAGAAAGGCAAAGATTGAAAGCTGGAAAAACTTCTGCGGAAAGCAGGATAGGGAGAGCATGTGGGGGGGCATATATAGGGTTATTGGGCGTACCACGGAGAGAGAGGAGGACCTTCTCCTAACCCATAATGGTAGGGAATTGGATGCGGAGGGCTCCGTCAAACTGTTGGCGGAGACCTTCTATCCGCGGGACTTGAGGGAGCTGGAAAATTCGGACCATGATGCGACGAGGATTAAGGCGTCAAAAATAAATGAGGGGGTGCAAGATGACTTGGACCCCCCTTTTATAATGGATGAATTGTACAGCTCCCTCAAGAGCTTTAATCCAAAAAAGGCCCCGGGGGGAGATGGGTTCACCCTCGACATCTGTGGGGCGGCCATATCCCTTTGCCCCCGCATGTTTTTAGCACTCTTTAATAGATGCCTGCAGTTGGCTCACTTCCCGGTGGTATGGAAGGAAGCGATCGTGGTGGTGTTGCGGAAGCCTGCAAAAGATAATTACAGGGACCCCAAATCATACAGGCCAATAGGTCTGCTGCCGATACTGGGGAAAATACTGGAGAAAATGCTGATAGGAAGGGTGAGATGGCATGTCCAGCCAAAGCTCAGCAGGGCTCAGTACGGCTTCATGCCGCAGCGCAGTACGGAAGACTCCCTCTATGTCATGATTAAATACCTAAGAGAGCAAATTAAAAATAAAAAGATTACCATCCTGATCTCTCTTGACATAGAGGGAGCTTTCGACAGCGCATGGTGGCCCGCAATTAGGTGCGGGTTGGCCGAGTTGAGCTGCCCGTCAAATCTGAGAAGAATGCTGGACAGCTATCTCTCTGAAAGGTCGGTAAGAGTGAGGTATGCCGGATTGGAATATAGGAGAGTAACAGATAAAGGATGTGTGCAAGGATCTATAGGGGGCCCGACGTTATGGAATGTGTTGTTGGACCCCCTATTGAAAGGGCTAGAAGGAAGGGGAGATCATTGCCAGGCATTTGCCGACGATGTGGTCCTCATCTTCTCCGGAAACAACACCGCTGAGGCACAGGGACGGGCTAATGTGGCCCTCCAGTATGTTTGGGACTGGGGAGTCCGTAATAAACTTCGGTTTGCGCCACACAAAACAAAGGCGATGGTGTTAACCAACAAACTGAAGTTCGACTCTCCGGTCCTAAGCATGGGGGGGGGAGCCATTGCTCTGTCCCGAGAAATAAAAATCTTAGGCCTCACAGTCGACGACAAACTAATTTTTAACACCCACGTCGTAAATGTGTGCCGAAAGGCCACAAATATTCACAAACAGCTGTCGAGAGCCGCAAAAGCCCAGTGGGGGTTGGAGCCGGAGGTGGTGAGAACCATATACGTGGCGGTGGTCGAACCGACCATTATGTATGCGGCGAGTGTATGGGGGGATGCAGTGGGTAAACAGTATGTAAGGAAACAGTTGTGTGCGGTGCAGAGGGGATTTCTTCAAAAGATAATCAAAGCTTACAGAACTGTCTCTCTGAACTCGGCCCTGCTGCTGTCCGGGATTCTCCCTCTTGACCTCAGGGTGCGTGAAGCAGCCCTGTTTTATGAGGCCAGGAGGGGGTACTCTCGGGCGGTATTGGGGGACCGGGAGATGGAGAGGCAGTTCAATGTGCAAGACCTACCGCACCCGGCGCTGAGGGAGGCGTTGGAGTTCGAGTGCCTGGGGGAGGGTGGGGCAGGACACCAGGGAGAGCAAGGTCTAGCCATCTATACAGATGGCAGCCGGATCGGGGGTAAGGTAGGGGCGTCACTCTCCATATGGAGAGGAGACGTCGAAACCGGAACCCGAAAGCTCAAACTGGCGGACTGCTGCACCGTCTTCCAGGCTGAACTACTAGCGCTGACCGAGGCGACGGAAAAAATATTGAAGAGTGAGGAGCCTCTCTGCAGCGTGTACAGTGACTCACGTTCGGCCTTGGAAGCGATTACGGGAGGAAATTCCCTTCACCCCTTGGTGGTCAAGACCCGGAACAACATAACAGCGATATCCAAGTCAGGAAGGGATATTAGACTGTTCTGGGTCAAGGCTCACGTTGGGGTGAGGGGAAATGAGCGAGCGGATGAATTAGCGAAAGAAGCTGCGCAAAAGATGAAGACTAGGCCGAACTATGAAAGGTGTCCGGCATCGTATGTAAAAAGGGTATTGCGAAAGGACAGCATTGAAAGGTGGAATGTAAGATATATGGAAGATGAGGTAGCGAGTGTGACGAAGGTGTTTTTCCCCAGTGCGGTAGCGGCCTACCCACTGACTAGAAAAATTAAGATTAATTATTATCTAACCCAGGTTCTGACAGGGCACGGCGGGTTCTCAGAGTACCTACACAGATTCAGGTGCAAGGAGAGCCCGTCGTGCATCTGTGATGATGAGGTGGGGGAGGGGGTGATACACTTGTTAACAGAGTGCCCGGTGTATGCAGTAGAAAGGATGGATCTGGAAAATAAAATAGATGTTAAAATTAGTGAGGAAAATCTAAGTGAAATATTAGAAAATAAACATAAAAGAGATCCATTATTAGAATATTGTATAAGTATTGCAAAGAAGGTAAACAAAAGAAACGAAGTGAAAAGATAACTATATATGTAAATAATGTAAAATTAAGATAAGTATATAGGAATAAGGGAAGGTACAGAAATAAAAGATGTAAAATAAATAGTATTAAGGGATTACGGAAAGTATGGTTTACATACAACTCCAGTAACCCAAATTAAGATAAGTATTATATATGGAATAGATAAGGATAGCTAAATAAATGTTAAATAGAATATAAGCAAGATAAGTAAGCTGGGAGAACTATAGATAATGTAAATGACAAAAGATCTACCCCCTCTAGAATGTAAAGTTAAATGTAAAGTAAGAAAATAAAGGATAAAAATGATATATGTAATCAGAGTAATTGATATAACTAAAAGTTGTATAGAAGTAAGAAAATTAAGATGTTAGAAGTAAGGAAGTAAAATGTATAAGACATAAATGTAAGGGATTAAGATAAGATAGAGGCTATGTATAAATAAAATAAGATAACAAAATGGATAT
Organism: Zeuzera pyrina; assembly: GCA_907165235.1. NCBI lineage: Eukaryota > Metazoa > Arthropoda > Insecta > Lepidoptera > Cossidae > Zeuzera > Zeuzera pyrina. The sequence continues at coordinate 4,694 of OU015640.1, forward strand.
AATGTAAGATAGATTAGTGTAAACTAGAGATATTGTATAAGAAAATAAATGTTAGAAATAAGATATAAAGAATGTATTAAGATAAGGAAATGTAATAGAATAAAATGGTTATTGAAATAAAGAATAAATAAAGAATAAATAAGAAGATAAGAAATAAAGAATAGGTACACGAAAAATCTTTTGGCCAAAGTATGAAAGAGATGAATGGATGTGACGTATGAATATGAAAGGCTCAGATGAAAGAAGAATAGTATGAAAGTATCAAAAGAAAAACAAGGTCCCTGACCAAATAATATGTTAGGGGAAGCAGTATAAAAAAAAAAAAAAAAAAAAAAAAAAAAAAAAAAAAAAAACCTAACCTAACCTAACCTAACCTAACCTAACCTAACCTAACCTAACCTAACCTAACCTAACCTAACCTAACCTAACCTAACCTAACCTAACCTAACCTAACCTAACCTAACCTAACCTAACCTAACCTTTTTTTTTTTTTTTTTGCGTCAGGAAATGCTTTATGCATTCCGTCCCGCCTGGGGGAGGCGGGGGGATATGTGGGACTCCTCGGCTGATAGTGCAAAGCCGAGTATACCCACTAAAACCTGACGGTGTTCCTCCGGGGCGCCTGATGCCGGGGCCACGGGTACGGATTTTTATTCTTCCGCGACCCCGACGGCGATGCCCAGCGCGTTTGATGCGCCGGGCTCATCCCTTTATAGGCAGGAGGGTGGAGCCGCTCCTGCCCTATTTATGTACTGCGTGGGAGGCGCGCGGGAACACCGCGCGCGCCCTCCCGGGGCTGTTAAGATGGGGGTGACGCTCCCCCGAACGTCACCCCCGAGCCCCTAGGTGGGGGGGAGAAGGGTGTGGAAGACCCTCCTCCGGGCCCCGGCTCTCCGGCGGCGGATTGATTGTGAGAGCGGATCGTTCTCCCGCTCCCGTTCCGCCGCCTCCTTCTGCAAGATAACGTCCTCGCAGAAGGTGAGAACCGCCAGCCATGCCTCCTCGCTACCGACCATCGATTTTACGACAGCCGGCAGCGAGAGGTCCCTCCCCACCGCCGCGACTAGCGCACGACGCTGCTCGGCCCACGCCGAGCATTCCTCCAAGGTGTGCTGCGCCGTGTCTTCGTCGCGGCCGCAGTGGTGGCACTCGGTCGTCGACTCACGCCCGGCTATTTGGCACAGGTACGTGCCGAAGCAGCCATGCCCCGACAGCACCTGTGTCAGCCGGTAGGTCAACGACCCCGTCTTTCTTTCCGTCCAGTCTTTTAGCACCGGACGGATCGCCTCAACGGTCCGGCGGCCGGCGTTCGGTGTTGCCAGCCGCTTCTCCCACTTCTCCATTATGGACCGCCGGGCCTGGAGTCTCCGCGCTTCAACCTCCCTGGGTAACGGGTCTTCCCTAATTGCTCTTAGACCCGCACGCCACTCGTACACAGTGGCGTGCACCTCCGCTTCTAAGTCCCAGGGAGGGCTTCCGGCTAGAACGCACGCCGCCTCAAAGGAGACGGTGCGATATCCACGAATAACCCCGACGGCCATCGCCCGTTGTGGGCGCCTTAAATTAGCGACGTTTGGTGCCGTCAGGGTCCCTATCCAGATTGGCGCTCCGTAGAGCGCCATTGATTGCACCGCCCCCATATAGAGGCGGCGGTATCCCCCCTTAGGCCCCCCCATATTGGGCATCAGCCTTTTCAGCGCGCCTGATGCCCTTACGAGACGGGGGGCCAATTGCCGGAAGTGCTCGCGGAAACTCCAACGGGCATCGAGTATCAGGCCTAAGTACCTCATATGAGGCCGGATCTCGATGCGAGTGCCACCTATGACGATGTGGGATCCCGCAGGTGGCGCTTTGCGAGGCCCGTGAAAGCAAACGGCCTCGCACTTCTCCAGCGCCACCTCGAGTCCCAACATCTTTATCCGCCTCACCACCTGCGCTACGGAGCAGGTGGCGAGGCGGTTTGCCTCCCTGAAAGAGCTCCCCCGGGCCGTGACTAGCGTGTCGTCCGCGTAACACGTCACGTCGGCCCCCCGGAGGAGCTCACCTCTCAGCACCCAGTCGTAGCCGATGTTCCACAGGAGAGGACCCAAAACTGACCCCTGGGGAACACCGCACGACATGCTCCACCGGTGCTGCCGCCTATCCCGTCCGATCCAGACAATTTGACGACCATCTAAGTAGGCCCCGACAAACCTCCTCAAGTAGGGAGGCACCCCATGAAATTTGAGGGCCTCCCTTATACAGGCCCAGGGGAGGGTGTTGAAGGCGTTCGAGATGTCGAGAGACACCGCCAACAGCACCCCGCCCTGGGCGACCACCTCTTCCGAAAGGGCCTTGACGCGACTAATTGCGTCGATAGTCGACCGGCCCCTTCGGAACCCAAACTGCTTAAACGACAAGTCGGGACCTACGCGACGAAGATGCTCGACGAGGCGGCAAGCGACGACCCGTTCACAGAGCTTGCTCACCTCGTCGAGCAGGACGATCGGACGATAGGCGGAGGGAGACTCCGCGGGACGCCCGTCCTTCTTCAACAGGACCAGTTTGCCCGCCTTCCACATGGCGGGGAACTGTCCTGTCTCCAGACAGGCGTCCAACAACCTTTTGTACCTCTCCCCGAGGGGGCCAAGGGCTAACGCCAAGGCGCGGCCCGGAACACCATCCGGGCCCGGAGCTTTATTGGCCCGGAGCCTGAGGCAGGCCGCCCGCAATTCGGCATCCGTGACCGGCGGCACGTCGGCTTCGGCACCCTCGTTCAGTTGTGAGGGCGCCATGGCCGGAAATTGGTGCTCCGCTCGGTCCGGAAAAAGTGCCGACACGACCGCCTCAAGCATCCGGGGCTGGAGACTCTCCGTCAACGGGGGCGCCCAGGTGCGGAGCTTGTTCCGCACCATCTTGTATGGACGCCCCCACGGATCCCTATTCAGCGTCTCCAGCAGCTCCGCTCTGGCATTCGCCTTGGCGGCGCTGATGGCCAGCTGCAGCGTTTTGGCCTTTTGCCTGTACTCCGCATACAGCTGGTTCTCCACGTCCGCGTCTCGGTTCCGCCTCCTGCGGAACCGGGTGTACTGGCGCCGCCTCCTCACGCAATCCGCGCGCAGCTCGGCGATTTCCTGCGACCACCAGTACACCTGACGCTTGGGAGGTCGACCTTTGGCCCGGGGCATTGACGCGTCGCATATTTGCGACAATGCGCCCCGGAGCCATTCCGCTTCCTGGTCGACCTCCACTGGCCCGGCCGGAGAGTTCAGCCAGGCCTGGACGATGGAGGCTTCCACCAGCGCTTCTTTATTTACGCCCTTGATTACCCACCTCGGGAAGAGGTTCACATTCGTGTCATGTCCCCCGGGATTGAACACCTCGTTAGTCGAGGAGGTGGAGATGTCGTAACGGACATACCTGTGGTCCGACAGAGTCTCCACCTCCTCGAGTACCGTCCAGGAGTGGACATTGCGCGCGAGGGCAGGGGTCGCAAACGTAACGTCTACGATGGACCCTCCCTGCCGACGCACGCACGTGTTGGCCGACCCTCTGTTGATGATTACGAGGTCGGCCCCTACTGCCCACTCCTCCAGAGTCTCGCCCCTCACATCCGACGAAGGGGAACCCCAAGCCGTTGATTTAGCGTTGAGGTCCCCCGCCAACAACACCTGGCGCGGCCGAGTCTGCCGGACAACGGCCCCGACCGCGCCCAGAAACACTTCAAATTCGGCGAGACTCCGGTTTGGGGAGAAGTACACACCAACGACGACGATTTCTCCCCAACGGACAGCGACGTAGCCCTGGCCCCTATGGACGACTGAAGGGGCCAAGTTATTTCTCCCGGAGGACATGACGGCGACCAAGCCGTGTGTGTCCACAAACCAATCATTACGCTGTGGCGGGACAAAATACGGCTCGGCCGCCACGGCCAAGTCGATGGACCACTCCGCCATCGATTGTAGGAGCAGATCCTGCGCTCCGGCGGAGTGGTTTAAATTCGCCTGCAGGAGACGATGAGCCATTTATTTATGGGTCGGTGCTCATCGCCTCCTGGCCCCTGCTTACAGGGGGCGCCTGCTGAGCAGGCCCATTGGCGGCCGGGGTCCTTCCGGCCGCCTTTCCTTTTTTGGGGGCCTTTGCCCCCACGCAGACTTTGCTGCCCGCTCGGTGGTCCGCCGTTTTTCCAGCCGCTTCGCAGAGAGAGCAATGGGGGGTGGCGGTGCAGGTTCCGGCTTTGTGGCCGGGCCGACCGCAGCGATAGCATTCCTCGCTGCGGTCAATCTCCGAAGTGCAGACGGCCCGCACGTGCCCGTGTTGCAGGCAGCGATAGCACTTCAGCGGCCTCTGGTCCAAGAGCTGGACTTGGGCAGACACCCAGCCCACCAGAAGCCGCCCCGCTGACACCTTTTTAGCTGCCGCAACCGGGCAGCGGACCCAAATTGCACCAAGCCCGGCCGGTGTGCGACGGATCTCCCCGACTTTGACGTCATCCGCCGCACATCCCCCTGTTTTAACGACTGCTGCCGCCACCTCCTCCGCGGTCACCGAGTCGTCCAGGCCGGACACCCTAAGCTCGGCGCACTTGACCGGCCTGGACACCTTTGCATTATCGGAGCCTAAAACTTCCCTCAGTTTCGAGGCCAGGGAATCCGCTTTGCTCCCACTTTGCGTTCCTGGGATCTCGAGGACCCTAGCCCCCGTTACCGCCTGGCGGTACTTCACACTCGTGATGCCGAGGCCCCCTAAATCGATTCTTTTTCGGGCCTCGGCCAAAGCGACCGCATAAGTTGCCCCCTTCTCGATGGCCTCGGGTAACAGCGTCACCACGACCGCTGATGAGCGTGGTGGACGCAGCTTCGAGACCGGTCTTTTATTGTGGCTCACCTTCTGCTGCTGTTGGACAGGTTGCTTTTGAGGCGCTGAAGTCCCCTTTTTTCTGCCCTTCCTGACGACTGTCGCCCAACTCTCCTCCATTGCCACCGGAGCGGGTGGCAGCGTACGCGGCTGCTGCTCGACCACGGGGGCATTTTTTCCCGCATTCCCCTTGACCTTGTTTAGCTTCTTTGATGCTACCGGCTGTGTAGCCGCAGCAACCTTCTTCGTTTTGGCAGCCCCAGACGGGCCCGGCTGCGGCCGGAAGTCATTCGCAGTCGTGGCCGGAGACTGTTTTTTGTCTCCAGCTAAAGGAAGACGATAGCTCCGATTTTCATCCGGTAACAGCCTCCCCTCCAGGGCTCCAAACCTCGCGTTTAAGATCGTTCTGACCTCGTCCATGATGGCCGACGCGATTGTTTCTTTCATGCGGTTTGGGTCCGCCGCTGCCACCGCACTTGGAAGTAGAGCCATTGGGCTGTTGGTTAACTTCCCTACGCTCTCTTTTAACTCCGACATCTGGTCGCGCAGCTCCTTTAGTTCCTTCTTTAAAAGAAGGTTTTCATTCTCCAGCCGTCGCGTCTCTTCTGTGGAGTTTCGCTCGCTTAGTGCCGCCACGGCTGCTTTGACTGTACAAGCCGCCGCGTTCATTCTGCCCCTGTATGTTCCCTTTATATTTCGGGAATTTTTGATCGCTTCCTGAATGATGTCGATGCCTTCCAGAGCTGTTTTGCGGTAGTCTCCATCAGCTGGTAACTCGACGACCATTTCCTTGCCCGGCGCCGAGTCTGATTTGCGTATCTGATGGCGTAGAAAATATTCTTTGTTCCCATGGACAAAATCTTTCTCCGCCTCCAACTCGAGTTCAGCTCGCTCTTGCTCGAGAAGATCCCTTTTGGCCTGGGCCAGTCCCACATATTCTCCTGTTGTGGGAGGCCTGCCCCTTCCGCGAGGTTTTACTGCAGACACTTGCACTTTAATCGCCGGCGACTCTGACTCTGGACTAGAGTCCCGAGAGGTTCCCTCGTCCTTTGTGCGGGAACGTTTCTTCGTACGCCGCGTAGATTTTGGCGACGACTTTTCATCCGACATCGACATCACAGTCTCGAGTGAAGCCGCAGAGCTGGAGCTCGACAACGCGGCTTCTTCCACCTCACTTCCTTCTCTACTTCCTCTGGTTTCTCCTTCCGTGGCCTTGCCACCTTCTTTCCCCCCCTTCCCCGTAAATTTGATTTTAAAACAATTTTCCATTATTATTCCCACGAGTTGGGCCGATTTATGTGACCACCCCCGGGTGACGCCCATTCCGGGGGCTAGGGTATATACTGTGGAGGTCCCCAGGTATCCACAGGTTTTAAGCGTGTTTTCTCACGGGTTTGTTTCAAGTTTTCCTTCTCTTAGGCCGGCCAATTAAGGCAGGCCGTTCGTCGGTCCGCGCAGCCACGACGTACCCCCTTAGCACCGTGACGGGGGTCGTTGAAGCGACTGCGCGGGGTCCCGGGGAGGGCGGCTGGTGCCGGTCCGCCCCCCAGACGCCACCCGGCGACAGGGTTAGTGCCACCGGGCGCGTCTACACCAAACTCCATGCCCTTCCCGAAGGGCAAGGAGCGACGGAGGCGCAAAAGCGCCGACGACAACCTGAGCGCAAAAGCGCAAACAAAAACAAAAAACAAACAAACAAAGGGGCGCAATAGCGCCCTCCACCTCACCGCGCAAAAGCGCCATAAATACTCTGTCCCCCCAAAAAGAGGGACAGGTGCAACGCCAACAATTGGCAACCACGATACCCCTCTGAAAGCAGAGGGGCAGGTGTTTTTTCCCCCCTTCCCCGTCCGGGCCGGGCCCTTTCGGCACTGCAGCCTCATCGGCCCCGACCCGGTACTGAGGGCGCCGCCGAAGCACCACCCTCAGGAGTGTTTATCGACTCTCCAGTCTAGATCCGCAGTGTTCAGTGCAAACGAGGCCACCTCGAGAAGGATGTGGACATGAAGTCCACGCACTGCGGTCTTGGGGTGGCAGGCTAAGGCTCCACTTAATGGGAGCTGTAAGCGCCTGTTGGTCCACCCCCTGTGGCGGGTCACCCCCACCACTCGGCCCCAACCTAACCTAACCTAACCTAACCTAACCTAACCTAACCTAACCTAACCTAACCTAACCTAACCTAACCTAACCTAACCTAACCTAACCTAACCTAACCTAACCTTTTTTTTTTTTTTTTTTTTTGCGTCAGGAAATGCTTTATGCATTCCGTCCTACCATGGGGGATGGTAGGGGGATATGTGGGACTCCACGGCTGTAAAGGTGCAATGCCGGGCTACCCACTAAAACCTGACGGTGTTCCTCGAGAGCCTTGATGCCGGGGCAACGGGAGCGCGTTGGCATTCTTCCGCTACCCCGGCGGCAACGGCCAGCGCTAAATCGCCGGCCTCATCTCGTGTTTTGGCGGGCCTTGCCCGCCCGACTTCTAGAGAGGCGCGCGGGAACACCGCGCGCGCCATCTCGAGGCTATCTGAGGGGCGGCACTCCCCCGAATGCCACCCCAAGCCTCAGGTGGGCGCCCCGCCGTATACATGGCAGGGCGCGGTGGTCGCCTAGGAGGCGATGGCCACTAGCACGGGTCCGTGCACATCTCCTCCATTTGCCTGGCGGGGGCAACGCGAGCGGCAGCAACGGCTACCACCCTAGCGCCCTTTTTGGGCTTAGCCCCCGCACAGGTCTTACTGCCTGGGATGTGGTCCGCCGACTTCCCTTCGGCGGAGCACAGCGTGCAGTGAGGCCTGCTCGTGCACGCCCCGGCTCTGTGGCCATGTTGCCCGCAGCGGTAACATTCTCCGCTGCGATCCACCTCCGAGGTGCATACCGCGACGACGTGCCCCTGCTTCAGGCACCGGTAGCACCTCAAGGGTCTCGGCTCCAGTAATTTAACGCCTGCCGAGACCCATCCTACTAGAAGGCGACCACCTGCCACCTTCCTTGCCGCCTCAACGGGGCACCTTGCCCACACCGAGCCTAACCCTGTCGGAGTTCGGCGCACCTCTCCGACTTTTACGTCGTCCGCCGTGCAACTTCCCACCCTGGCGATGGCCCCAGCCACCTCAGCCGCTGTGACCGAGTCATCCAGGCCTGATACGCGGATTTCCGCGCATTTAGTCGGCCTGGACACTCTCACCAGGTCACTCCCCAGGTTTTCCCTCAATTTAGCCGCTAGTGCGTCGGCTTTCTCCCCACTAGCGGCACCCGGCAGCTCGAGGACGCCTGCCCCGGTGGCGGCCTTTCTGTACCGGAGCTCGGTTATGCCCAGCGGCCCCAGGTCAACCTTGGTTCGCGCCTCCGTTAAGACTTGGGCGTAAGAAACCCCCTTCTTAGCCGCCTCCGGCAGCAACGTAATTACTACGGCGGACGACTTAGGAACCCGCAGTTTCGGCTTTTTCGCCCTTCCCTTCCTTTTACCCGCCTCCCCCCTATTCGGCCCAGAAGCCGGGACCGCAGCAACCTGACTATTCGGCCGAGTGGAAGCCGGGACTTCGACAACCTTTTTAATCTTCTTTTTCCTTACGACGGTTACAAAGCCGTCGTCGTCAATAGGAGCCGATACAGACGGCACCGACACGGATTGCTTTCCCGCAGGCTTGGGAAGGGGCGCTACAACCTTGCCTTTCCCAACTTTTTTGCTCCCCCCCTGTGATGCCGGCGATGGATGTCCGGCCGAAGGTGCAGTAGGTGCAGTTGGCACCTTTGCATCCGCAGCCAGAGGCGGACGGGTACTCTTCGCCGGCAAAAGTCGCTCCTCCAGCGCATCAAATCTCGCGCTGACCATGTTACCCACCTGTATCATAATTGACCTGGCCATGTCTTCTTGTGTTGAAGCTGTAGCCTCTGCCGGAGGCGGCCGTGGTTGAGTCGCCAGCTTTTCTACGATTTCCTTGAGCTCCGCGAGTTGTTTGCGGAGCTCACTTATCTCCCCTCGCAGACAGGCATTCTCCTTTTGGAGTTTCACATTCTCCTCGGAATTGGTTCTTGCCGCAAGGGTTTCCGTAACCTCTTTGATGCTGGCCGCCGCCTCTTTCAACGCCCGTACGAACGAGCCCTTCAAATTCTTTGATTTGGTGGCCACCTTTTCGATGGCGGCCACGCTCGCCATTGCCAACTTTTGCAGTCCATCTGCAGTATCCATATCTGGACTCGGTTCCTGACTCGCCAACGGGTCTCTGTGTCTGTCCGCAGACGCAGACGACGACCAGCCAGACAGCTCACTGGAAGTAGACCGGGTCAGCCTCTTTAGCCGAAGCTCCTGAGACATTTCATCCATCTCTTTCTCCACTTGATGTTGCAGCGCCTGCGTCTGCAACCACTCGCGCTTTGCCTGTGACAAACCGACATATTCGCCGGTCGTAGGAGGCCGGCCTCTCCCTCTCCTTGTGGGAATTTTCCCTGCAGATGATGGTTCGGTCGCAGGACCTGCCTCTCTTTCCCTAGACTTCGATCTCGATCGACTTCTCGCCTTCTCTTCTGGACGAACACGCTTCCTCAGTGCCTTGGTCGCACTCCCGTCATCCGACCAAGCCGTTGGGACGCTTAGATCCGAAGCATCGGAAAAGTCGTCCTCATCAACCTCTTCACTCCTCCTCTTATCTTTCCCCCCCGTTCCCCGAAAGTTTAGTTTAAAATATTCCATACTTGATCCCACGAGTGGGGCCGATTTATATGACCACCCCCGGGTGACGCCCATTCCGGGGGCTAGGGTATATACTGTGGAGGTCCCCAGGTATCCACAGGTTTTAAGCGTGTTTTCTCACGGGTTTGTTTCAAGTTTTCCTTCTCTTAGGCCGGCCAATTAAGGCAGGCCGTTCGTCGGTCCGCGCAGCCACGACGTACCCCCTTAGCACCGACACGGGGGTCGTTGAAGTGACTGCGCGGGGTCCCGGGGAGGGCGGCTGGTGCTGGTCCGCCCCCCAGGCGAAACCCGGCGACAGGGTTAGTGCCGCCGGGCACGCCACCACCTAGACTCCCTGCCCCCCGCAGAGGACAGAGAAACCACAATGCGCAAAAGCGCAAAAAACGCACAACGGAGGACGCAATAGCGCCCCCCAACACCTCTCCGCGCAATAGCGCCAGGCACCCTTCCCCTCCAAAAGAGAGAGGCAGGTGCATCCCCTCCCCCCCCGTCCGGGCCGGACCCTTTCGGCACTGCAGCCTCATCGGCCCCGACCCGGTACTGAGGGCGCCGCCGAAGCAACACCCTCAGGAGTGTTTATCGACTCTCCAGTCTAGATCCGCAGTGTTCAGTGCAAACGAGGCCACCTCGAGAAGGATGTGGACATGAAGTCCACGCACTGCGGTCTTGGGGTGGCAGGCTAAGGCTCCACTTAATGGGAGCTATAAGCGCCTGTTGGTCCACCCCCTGTGGTGGGTCACCCACACCACTCGGCCCCAACCTAACCTAACCTAACCTAACCTAACCTAACCTAACCTAACCTAACCTAACCTAACCTAACCTAACCTAACCTAACCTAACCTAACCTAACCTAACCTAACCTAACCTAACCTAACCTAACCTAACCTAACCTAACCTAACCTAACCTAACCTAACCTAACCTAACCTAACCTAACCTAACCCAACTAAGCCGAATCCGCCGATTCGCACGGCGTTACATTCGGTTATTGTGTCCTCGGAGAAGAAAGAGGAGACTGGGGAAGAAGTGCTTGAGAAAATAAGAAAGGCAGTAGATGCGAAAGATGGATGGGTGCAAGTTGAAAGAGTGAGAAAGGTGAAAGATAGAAAGGTGGTAGTAGGATGCAAGAGTGATGAAGAGAGGCAGAAGATAATACAAAGAATAAAAGGGAAAGGAAGAGGATTAGTTGTGGAGGAGGTCCAGAATAGGGACCCCCTTCTGGTCCTCAAGGACGTCCTTAAGGTCCACACCGATGAGGAGATAGTCAAGGCTGTCCGGAACCAGAATGGGGGTCTCTTTCGGGACCTAAGTAAGAAAGATGATAGGATGACTGTAAAGTTTAGAAGGAGAGTCAGGAACCCCCTTTGCAATGACGTGGTCCTGACCGTGTCGCCCCTGCTTTGGCAGAGGGCGACCGGCCTGGGGCACGTGCGGGTGGACTTGCAGAATGTGCGGGTGGAGGACCAATCCCCCCTTGTACAGTGTACAAGGTGTCTGGGATATGGCCACAGCCGCAAGTTCTGTAAGGACGAGAGGGACCTGTGCAGTCATTGCGGAGGGGATCACGTGAAAAGGGATTGTCCGATTAGTCGGCGTGGCGAAGCGCCAAGCTGTAAGAACTGCTCAAGAAATAGCATTGTGGGCAAGGGGCATAATGCGTTCGACGCAGAGTGCCCCATCAGGAAGAAGTGGGATGCCCTGGCAAGGGCTACAATAGCTTATTGCTAAGGGCGTCCCACGGGGAAATAGGAATGCCAAGATTAGAATAGTACAGGCGAACCTCCAGAGGAGCCAGCAGGCTACCTCGGAGCTGTTGATGGCCGCTCAGGCCAAAGGCTACGACATTGCACTGGTGCAGGAGCCATACACTGGGAATATAGGGAGAGTGAGGCCATACCCGGGAGTGAGAATTCTACAACATCAAGGTCACCCCGGAGGCCCAACCAAGGCTGCCATTATGGTCTTCGACAGGGGGATCGACATCACCCAGTGCCCGACATTGACGACCGCTAACATCATGGTCGCCAAAATGAAAACCGGCTTCGGGCACGTAGGGGTGGTGTCGATCTACCTGGAAGGGGACCAACCGCTCGACCCGTATACCCAGTGTATGGAAAACCTAATAGAGAACATCGGCACCAGTAAGCTGCTGATAGGAGGGGATTTGAATGCTTGGAATCCATGGTGGGGTAGTGAGAGGATGGATGAAAGAGGTGAAATGCTAGGATGTTTGTTTGATGAGAAGGATCTCCAGATCCTCAACAGAGGGTCCGAGCCAACGTTTGACACAGTCAGAAGTAGTAAAAGGTACACGAGTTGTGTAGACGTCACGGTTTGCTCCACTGACATGCTACCTGCAGTGCAGAATTGGCGTGTGGAGGCGGATGTGACGACCTCGGATCATAGGGCGATCCGATTCGACCTACAATTGGCACGGGGGGAGGGAGCCAAAACGGTCACGACTAGGGTATACAACACGAGGAAGGCCAATTGGACCCAGCTCAGACAGGAGCTGGGCCAAATCTGGAAGGAAAGGCGTATAGACGCCGAGTCGTTTAGGATGGTAGATGATGTCCGTGAGCTCGAAGATAGGGTGGAGGAGCTCACGGACTCGATCAAGAATGTGTGTGAAAGGTGTATACCCAAAGTCGGGACCGGTAGGAGGATGGGATTGCCTTGGTGGACCGAGGAACTCACCCGCCTTAAAAGGGAGGTGAATCGCCACAAGCGTAGAATATCGTACGCAGCACCGGTGCGGAGAGCATGGGTGGTGGAGCAATACCTGGCGTCCAAAGAGGAATACCTGGCTGCGTCGAGGAGGGCTCGGACCAGCTGCTGGAAAAATTTTTGTGAGAAGCAAGAAAGGGAGAGTATGTGGGACGGGATATACAGGGTGATACGCAGCACAGCCGCGAAGGACGAGGATATTCCCCTCGTCCGGAACGGCGTTGCACTTGAAGGGGCGGAGTCGGCCAGTTTCCTGGCACAGGCCTTCTATCCGGAGGATAGCGCTGATAGCGACGACGCGGACCACACGAGGATAAGAACAACGGCAAATACAATTAATAGAATTGATAATGGTGGATCTTATGATCCGCCATTTACGAAGAACGAACTCGTGTGGGCTGCGTCTAGCTTCAGCGCAAAGAAGGCGCCAGGACTGGACGGCTTCACATCCGACATTTGTAAGGCAGCTATCACCTTGTATCCTGATCTCTTCTTAGAGATGTATAATAGATGTCTAGAGTTAGCGTGTTTCCCCACCATTTGGAAGGAGGCAGCGATTGTGGTATTGAGGAAGCCTGGTAGGTCGGACTATACGAGTCCCAAGTCGTACAGACCAATAGGCCTGTTACCTGTTCTGGGAAAAATCCTGGAAAAGTTGTTAATTAACAGGATCAGGTGGTACGTTTTGCCGGACCAGAGTCCGCACCAATACGGATTTACACCACAGCGTGGAACCGAGGACTCCCTCTATGTCATGGTGAATCACATCAGGGAACAGGTACGACGGAAGAGGATCGTGCTGGTAGTGTCCCTGGACATAGAGGGAGCCTTCGATAACGCGTGGTGGCCGGCAATACGGTGCGGGCTCGCCAGAACAAATTGTCCGGTAAACCTTAGGCGGCTTGTGGACTCGTATTTGTCCGATCGAAAGGTACGAATACGGTATGCAGGTGAGGAGTGTACAAGGAGTACTTCGAAAGGGTGTGTGCAAGGTTCGATAGGGGGGCCGACATTTTGGAATATATTGTTGGACCCCCTATTGAAACAAATGGATGAAAGGGGAGACCACTGTCAAGCATTCGCGGACGATGTGGTCCTGATTTTCTCCGAGGAAGACACCCAGAGTCTCAAAAGGAAGGCTGATGCAGCGCTTGCCTGTGTCCGGGACTGGGGGATTCAGAATAAGTTAAGATTCGCGCCTAGCAAGACCAAGGCCATGCTAGTCACGAACAAACTGAAGTATGATCCCCTAGTGTTGGATATGGGTGGGGAGCGCATCGGGCTTTCGGACGAGATCAAGATCCTGGGGCTCACGATTGACCGGAAACTTACGTTCAGCGCTCATGTGGACAATGTATGCCGCAAAGCGCTGAACGTATATAAGCAGGTGTCGCGAGCAGCCGGGGTCAACTGGGGGTTGGAATCGGAGATCATTAGGACCATATATATGGCAGTGGTCGAACCGATTGTGTTGTATGCGGCTAATGTATGGGCACCGGCGTCCAACAGACTGGGGATACGCAAGCGGTTGGGGGTGGTACAGCGGGGTATCGGGCAGAAGATCGCCAAGGCATATAGGACGGTCTCTCTCAACTCGGTGCTGCTGCTCGCGGGGATGCTACCTCTTGACGTGAGGGTGCGGGAAACCGCCCTTCTTTACGAGGTCAAGAGGGGGTACTCCCGGCGGGTGGTAGCTGACCGAGATGTGGAGGGGCCGGTACCTTACACTGAAATGCCACATCCGGCATGCCTGATGGAGCTGGAGTACAAACGTGTGGAGGACAGTGCGGAACTGGAACTATGTAAGGATAGTCGGTGTAATATTTACACCGACGGTAGTAAAATAGATGGAAGAGTCGGAGCGGCGCTGTCCATTTGGGATGGCGCCGCTGAGATTGGAAGGAAAAAACTGTGTCTGGAACGTTACTGCACTGTCTTCCAGGCGGAACTCCTGGCTCTATCTAGGGCATTGGAATACGTGCTCAGCTGTGACACCCCGAGCTGCTGCATATTCACCGACTCCAGATCTGCTCTGGACGCTGTGGTTGGAAGTAGATCTCTGCATCCCTTGGTTATATCATGCAGAACAAACATCGGTGAGATGATAAATACAGGCAGATCTGTAAGACTGCACTGGATTCGTGCGCATGCAGGGATGCAGGGCAATGAAAGGGCCGATGAGCTGGCGAAGGATGCGGCACTCAATAGGAAGACGAGGCCGGATTACGATAAGTGCCCCGTCTCATTCATCAAACGACAGATCCGATTGGAATCGATTGATGAATGGGACAGGAGGTACGTAAGTGAGACAACGGCCTCTGTCACCAAAGTGTTTTTCCCGGACGTCATTAAAGCTCATCCGGTGGTGAGAAAGATAAGAATGGATAGCGTGATTGTACAAGTGCTCACGGGCCACGGGGGGTTCTCCGAGTATCTGCACCGTTTCCGGTGCAAGGAGAGCCCGTCGTGTGTCTGTGATGTGAATGAGAGTGAAAGTGTGATGCACGTGATATGTGAATGCCCCGCCTACAGCAGGTACAGACTTGAGGTAGAAATAGAATTGGGAATAATGATTAAGCAGGAAACAATAAGGGAAATTATACAAGATGGAGATAGGAGAGACAGCTTTCTGAAATATTGTAGAAAGATAGCAGAGAAAGTATTAAAGAGGAATAAATAGGGACAACTAACGAGAGTTAGTAAGCGATGGGAACAAGCAATGTAAACCAAAATGAAAAATATACAACTTGAAATCATGTAACTTATATCTAATACTACTGTGATAATAGAATAAGGAACATTAATGAAAAGTTTGACCAATACATGCTAATGTAAACAATATAGATTAGGATAAATGTAAAAAGAGAATAATGAATTGTGCGAAGTCGCATAAAATATGTAAAGAAAAACGAGTAGATAAAGGAAAGCAATGGAAAAGTTTCGGATCATTGTAATGATTGACATAGATATAAGATAAACAAAATGTATATAGATTAGCAAAATAACAAATGTGATATTAGCGTGTAAGATTGGTTTAAGCATAATATAAGTGACAATGTGATATAGCAATTAAGATTAGTTAAGCATAGAATAAGTGACAATGTAGTAGAATAAGATCTTGGTTTTTCATGCAAATAAAAGTTTTCAGCTAGCTAACCAACTGTTAGGACTAGAGTAGAGTATGTATGGGAATAAAACCCAGAATGATAATTTGGAAGCGAGAACTGGAATGTTTGGCAAAAAAGGGCCCTGGCATTGCCCACGCTAGGGGTTGCGGAATAAAAAAAAAAAAAAAAAAAAAAAAAAAAAACCTAACCTAACCTAACCTAACCTAACCTAACCTAACCTAACCTAACCTAACCTAACCTAACCTAACCTAACCTAACCTAACCTTTTTTTTTTTTTTTTTTTGCGTCAGGAAATGCTTTATGCATCCCGTCCTGCCGTAGGGGGGTGGCAGGGGGGTATGTGGGACTCCTCGACATTAGGGTGCTAGGCCGAGTCTACCCACTAAAACCTGACGGTGTTCCTCGAGAGCCTTGATGCCGGGGCAACGGGAGCGCGTTGGCATTCTGCCGCGGCCCCGGCGGCTATGCCCAGCCTGAGCCGGGCCCTCCTCCGTTTGCGGGCAGTTTTACCTGCCCGCTCTCCTGGGAGGCGCGCGGGAACAACCGCGCGCTCCATCCCGAGGCCATCGGTGAGGCGCCTTCCCCCGAAGGACACCCCAGGCCTCCGAAGTGGCGGCTTCCGCACCCCGCCTACACCACGGCAGGGGCGTCAGCACGCCCACCTGATTTTTACGTGTTTACTCACGGGTTTTTACAAGTTTTCCTTCTTCCCACCTTTGATTTTAACGTGTTGTCTCACGGGTTTCATTTCAAGTTTTCCTTCTCTCCACCTCTGGTTTTAACGTGTTTTCTCACGGGTTTCATTTCGAGTTTTCCTTCTCTCCACCTCAGATTTTTACGTGTATCCTCACGGGTTTTTAAAAGTTTTCCTTCTTTCCACCTCCGGGGTCACAGTACCCTTCCTGGAAGAGGGGCAAGTGACCCCGACGCCTGACCCCCGCCCTCACGCAGAGGACGGGGAACACAACTTGTCCCCATAAATGGGGACATCCCCCCCCCGGTCCGGGCCAGGCCCTTTCGGCACTGCAGCCTCATCGGCCCCGACCCGGTACTGAGGGCGCCGCCGAAGCACCACCCTCAGGAGTGTTTATCGACTCTCCAGTCTAGATCCGCAGTGTTCAGTAGAAACAGGGTCACCTCGAGAAGGATGTAGACATGAAGTCTACGCACTGCGGTCTTGGGATGGCAGGCTAAGGCTCCACTTAATGGGAGCTATAAGCGCCTGTTGATCCACCCCCTGTGGCGGGTCACCCACACCACTCGGCCCCAACCTAACCTAACCTAACCTAACCTAACCTAACCTAACCTAACCTAACCTAACCTAACCTAACCTAACCTAACCTAACCTAACCTAACCTAACCTTTTTTTTTTTTTTTTTTTTTTTTTTTTTTTGCGTCAGGAAATGCTTTATGCATTCCGTCCTGCCATGGGGGATGGCAGGGGGATATGTGGGACTCCACGGCTGTGAGGTGCAATGCCGGGCTACCCACTAAAACCTGACGGTGTTCCTCGAGAGCCTTTGTACCGGGGCCACGGGTGTGCGTTAGCATTCTTCCGCGACCCCGGCGGGCAACGGCCGGCGCTAAGCCGCCGGCCTCGTCTCGTTTTGGGTGGGAGGGCAGAACTCCCACCCATAATGTCGTGAGAGGCGCGCGGGAACACCGCGCGCGCCATCTCGAGGCTATCTAAGGAGTGACCCTCCCCCGAAGGTCACCCCAAGCCTCTATGTGGGCACTCCGTCCTGCTGCGGAGTATACCCTCGCCAATAGGCGACAACTCAAATTTCACGCATCCGTGAGCATTTCCTCTTCTCCAGCGTGTATCGGGGCTATAGGAGCGGCCGATGTACTTGCTGTGACCCTTCTTTTGCCCGCTGGTTTTGTTTCCGTGCAGGCTTTCCCACCCAAAATATGGTTCGCCGCCTTTTTAGCAGCAGCACACAGCGTGCAATGTGGAGCCGCATTGCACGTCCCGGCCTTGTGGCCGTCTTTACCGCAGCGAAAACACAGTTCACTGCGGTCCACCTCCGACGAACAATTCTGTCTCACATGCCCAACCTGTAGGCACTTGTAGCAGCGAAGGGGTCTCGGCTCCAGGAGCGACACGCTTGCCGAGACCCAGCCCACTAACAACCTGGTCCCCACCAGTTTCTTGGCCGCCACCGCAGGGCAGCGAACCCACGCTGATCCTAAACCCGAGGGGGTGCGCCGAATCTCGCCAACTTTAATCTGGTCGATGGTACAACTCCCGTCCCTCACTATGGCAGCGGACAATTCGCCAGCCGTTATGGAATCATCCAGGCCGGATATACGGAGCTCAGCAGACTTAACCGGCCTGGAGATCCGAACCACATTCGGGCTCAAATGCTCCCGTAGTTTTGCTGCGAGTGCATCGGCCTTCTCCCCGCTGGTGAGGCCAGGAAGCTCCAGAATACTGGCGCCAGTAGCGGCCTTCCTATATCTCATGTCGGAGATCCCGAGCGCACCAAGGTCGATTTTGCTCCGTGCCTCGGTTAGCACAGTCGCATATGTTACTCCCTCCTGTGTCGCCTCTGATTGCAATGTAAGGACCACTGCCGACGACTTTGGCACACGTGGCCTTGGCTTCCTTCTCTTCTTTTTACCCCGCCTTGTCATGACACCGCCCTTAGAGGCGACGTTTTGGGGAGGGTTGGACGTCCCCGCGGGATTGCTTCTCTTTTGGCCCTTTCGGGCGACCGCACTGTATGCCTCTTCCATAGAGGCAGGTACCGGAGGCAGCGGGCGGGGCTGTGGGGACGCCTCCACCCCAGACAACGCCGACACCTGTCTACTCTTCTTCCCCTTTTTGTCTCCCCCCTTGTCAACGCTGGACACCGCAGTTACAACGCTGGACATGTTTCCTTCCGAGGTTTGCAGCTGAGCACGAACGGGCGCCGCTGCACTTACTCCGCCACTCACCGATGCTGGGAGGAAGCGCTTCTCTGGGAGTAGTCTGCCCTCCAGCGCATCAAACCTTGCGTTGACCATATCTCCTACTTGCAACATGATGGACCTGGCCATATCCTCTTGTATTGAAGCTGTAGCCTCTGCCGGAGGCGGCCGTGGTTGAGTCGCCAGCTTCTCTACGATTTCCTTGAGCTCCGCGAGGTGCTTGCGGAGCTCAATCATCTCTGCTCTCAGTCGGGCATTCTCCTCCTGGAGCTTGATATTTTCCTCTGAAGAGGTTCTAGCCGAAAGGGCCTCAGTTACCTCTTTAATACAAGTCGCTGCCTCCTTCAAGGCCCGTTGAAACGGACCCTTTAAGTTCTTTGATTTGGTGGCCACCTTTTCGATGGCGGCCACGCTCGCCATAGCCAACTTCTGCAGTCCATCCGTTGTCTCCATATCGGGACTCGGTTGTTGAGCCACCGACGGATCCCTGTGTCTGTCCGCAGACGCAGACGACGACCAACCAGACATTTCACTCGACGTTGAGCGGGTCAGCCTCTTTAGCCGAAGCTCTTGAGACATTTCTGCCATCTCCTTTTCGACTTGATGCTGCAGCGCCTCCCTCTGCGTCTGCAACCACTCGCGTTTCGCCTGTGACAGACCGACATATTCGCCGGTCGTAGGAGGCCGGCCTCTCCCTCTTCTTGTAGGAATTTTCCCTGCAGAGGACGGTTCAGTGGCAGGACCTGCCTCTCTCTCCCTCGACTTTGACCTCGATCTTGACCGACTCCTTGTTTTTTCTTCTGTTGGACGAACACGCCTTCTCAATGCCTTGGTCGCACTTCCGTCGTCCGACCAAGCTGTTGGGACGCTTAAGTCCGATGCGTCGGACAAGTCGTCCTCATCAATCTCATCACTCCTCCTCTTATCTTTCCCCCCCGTTCCCCGAAAGTTTAATTTAAAATATTCCATTTCGAATCCCACGAGTGGGGCCGATTTATATGACCACCCCCGGGTGACGCCCATTCCGGGGGCTAGGGTATATACTGTGGAGGTCCCCAGGTATCCACAGGTTTTAAGCGTGTTTTCTCACGGGTTTGTTTCAAGTTTTCCTTCTCTTAGGCCGGCCAATTAAGGCAGGCCGTTCGTCGGTCCGCGCAGCCACGACGTACCCCCTTAGCACCGACACGGGGGTCGTTGAAGTGACTGCGCGGGGTCCCGGGGAGGGCGGCTGGTGCCGGTCCGCCCCCCAGGCGAAACCCGGCGACAGGGTTAGTGCCGCCGGGCACGCCACCACCTAGACTCCCTGCCCTCCGCAGAGGACAGAGAAACCACAATACGCAAAAGCGCAAAAAACACACAACGGAGGACGCAATAGCGCCCCCCAACACCTCTCCGCGCAATAGCGCCAGGCACCCTACCCCTCCAAAAGAGAGAGGCAGGTGCATCCCCTCCCCCCCGTCCGGGCCGGACCCTTTCGGCACTGCAGCCTCATCGGCCCCGACCCGGTACTGAGGGCGCCGCCGAAGCACCACCCTCAGGAGTGTTTATCGACTCTCCAGTCTAGATCCGCAGTGTTCAGTGCAAACGAGGCCACCTCGAGAAGGATGTGGACATGAAGTCCACGCACTGCGGTCTTGGGGTGGCAGGCTAAGGCTCCACTTAATGGGAGCTGTAAGCGCCTGTTGGTCCACCCCCTGTGGCGGGTCACCCCCACCACTCGGCCCCAACCTAACCTAACCTAACCTAACCTAACCTAACCTAACCTAACCTAACCTAACCTTTTTTTTTTTTTTTTTTTTTTTTATCGTCAGGAAATGCTTTATGCATTCCGTCCTGCCATGGGGGATGGCAGGGGGATATGTGGGACTCCACGGCTGTGAGGTGCAATGCCGGGCTACCCACTAAAACCTGACGGTGTTCCTCGAGAGCCTTGATGCCGGGGCAACGGGGGTGCGTTGGCATTCTTCCGCGGCCCCGGCGGCAACGGCCAGCGCAAACGCCGGCCTCGTCTCGTGTTTGGGCGGGCCTTGCCCGCCCGACTTCTGGAGAGGCGCGCGGGAACACCGCGCGCGCCATCTCGAGGCTGTGAGAGGGGCGGCACTCCCCCGAATGCCACCCCAAGCCTCAGGTGGGCGCCCCGCCGTATACATGGCAGGGCGCGGTGGTCGCCTTGGAGGCGATGGCCACTAGCACGGGTCCGTGCACATCTCCTCCGTTGGCCTGGCGGGAGCAACGCGAGCGGCAGCAACGGCTACCACCCTAGCGCCCTTTTTGGGCTTTGCCCCCGCACAGGTCTTGCTGCCTGGGATGTGGTCCGCCGACTTCCCTTCGGCGGAGCACAGCGTGCAGTGCGGCCTGCTCGTGCACGCCCCGGCTCTGTGACCATGTTGCCCGCAGCGGTAACATTCACCGCTGCGGTCCACCTCCGAGGTGCATACCGCGACGACGTGCCCCTGTTTCAGGCACCGGTAGCACCTCAAGGGTCTCGGCTCCAGTACTTTGACACCTGCCGAGACCCATCCTACTAGAAGGCGACCACCTGCCACCTTCCTTGCCGCCTCAACGGGGCACCTCGCCCACACAGAGCCTAACCCTGTCAGAGTTCGGCGCACCTCCCCGACTTTAACGTCGTCCGCCGTACAACTTCCCACCCTGGCGATGGCCCCAGCCACCTCAGCCGCCGTGACCGAGTCATCCAGGCCTGAAACGCGGAGTTCCGCGCATTTAGTCGGCCTGGACACTCTCACTAGGTCACTCCCTAGGTTTTCCCTCAATTTAGCCGCTAGTGCATCGGCTTTCTCCCCACTAGCGGCACCCGGCAGCTCGAGGACGCCTGCCCCGGTGGCGGCCTTCCTGTACCGGAGCCCGGTTATGCCCAGCGGCTCCAGGT
This sequence comes from Zeuzera pyrina, assembly GCA_907165235.1. Taxonomy (NCBI): domain Eukaryota; kingdom Metazoa; phylum Arthropoda; class Insecta; order Lepidoptera; family Cossidae; genus Zeuzera; species Zeuzera pyrina. The sequence goes on from OU015640.1 coordinate 25,879, forward strand.
CAACCTTGGTTCGGGCCTCCGTCAACACCTGGGCGTAAGAAACCCCCTTCTTAGCCGCCTCCGGCAGCAAGGTAATCACCACGGCGGACGACTTTGGGATACGCAATTTCGGCTTTTTCGCCTTTTCTTTTCGTTTCCCCCCCCCCTCCTTCCTATCCGGCACAGAAGCCGGGACTACAGCGATTTTGCTATTCGGCCGAGTGGAAGCCGGGACCTCGACGACGACCTTTTCAATCCTCCTCTTGCTCTTCTTTGCGACGGTCACGAAGCCGTCATCGTCCATACCCGACGATGTAGGCGGCACCTCTACGGACCGTTCCACCACAGGCTTAGGAATAGGCGCAACACCTTTGCCCTTCCCAGCTTTTCTCTTCCCTTGTTGCGATAACGACATTGGCTCTCCAGTAGAAGGTAGAACAGCAGATGCGTATGTCTTCTTTGCGTCCGCAGCCAAAGGCGGACGGATGCTCTTCGCCGGCAACAGCCGCTCCTCCAGTGCGTCCAGCCTTGCGTTGACCATATCGCCAACTTGCATCATGATGGACCTGGTCATCTCTTCCTGCACCAAAGCAGTAGGCTCTGGCGGAGGTGGCTTTGGTTGGCTTGTCAGCTTTTCCACTATCCCTTTGAGCTCCGCGAGTTGTTTGCGGAGCTCACTGATCTCCCCTCGCAGACAGGCATTCTCCTTTTGGAGTTTCACGTTCTCCTCGGAATTGGTTCTGGCCGCAAGGGTTTCCGTAACCTCTTTGAGGCTGGCCGCCGCCTCTTTCAACGCCCGTACGAACGAGCCCTTCAAATTCTTTGATTTGGTGGCCACCTTTTCGATGGCAGCCACGCTCGCCATTGCCAACTTTTGCAGCCCATCTGCAGTATCCATATCTGGACTCGGTTGCTGACTCGCCGAAGGGTCTCTGTGTCTGTCCGCAGACGCAGACGATGACCAGCCAGACAATTCACTCGACGTGGACCGGGTCAGCCTCTTTAGCCGAAGCTCCTGAGACATTTCTTCCATCTCCTTTTCGACTTGCTGTTGCAGCGCCACCCTCTGCGTCTGCAGCCACTCGCGCTTCTCTTGCGACAAGCCGACATATTCGCCGGTCGTAGGAGGCCGGCCTCTCCCTCTCCTTGTGGGAATTTTCCCCGCAGAAGACGGTTCAGTGGCAGGACCTGCCTCTCTCTCCCTCGACTTTGACCTCGATCTTGACCGACTCCTTGTTTTTTCTGTTGGACGAACGCGCCTTCTCAATGCCTTGGTCGCACTTCCATCGTCCGACCAAGCTGTTGGGACGCTTAAATCCGACGCATCGGACAAGTCGTCCTCATCTAACCCCTCACTCCTCCTCTTATCTTTCCCCCCCGTTCCCCGAAAGTTTAATTTAAAATATTCCATTTTGAATCCCACGAGTGGGGCCGATTTAAATGACCACCCCCGGGTGACGCCCATTCCGGGGGCTAGGGTATATACTGTGGAGGTCCCCAGGTATCCACAGGTTTTTAGCGTGTTTTCTCACGGGTTTTGTATCGAGTTTTCCTTCTCTCACGGCCGGCCAATGAAGGCGAGCCGTCTTCGGACCGCACAGCCACGACGTACCCCCTTAGCACCGTGACGGGGGTCGTTGAGGTGCACTGTGCGGTTACCGGGGAGGGCGGCTGGTGCCGGTCCGCCCCCCAGGCACCACCCGGCGACAGGGTTAGTGCCGCCGGGCACGCCACCACCTAGACTCCCTGCCCTCCGCAGAGGACAGGGAAACCACAATGCGCAAAAGCGCAAAAACCACAACGGAGGACGCAATAGCGCCCCCCAACACCTCTCCGCGCAATAGCGCCAGGCACCCTACCCCTCCAAAAGAGAGAGGCAGGTGCATCCCCTCCCCCCCGTCCGGGCCGGACCCTTTCGGCACTGCAGCCTCATCGGCCCCGACCCGGTACTGAGGGCGCCGCCGAAGCACCACCCTCAGGAGTGTTTATCGACTCTCCAGTCTAGATCCGCAGTGTTCAGTGCAAACGAGGCCACCTCGAGAAGGATGTGGACATGAAGTCCACGCACTGCGGTCTTGGGGTGGCAGGCTAAGGCTCCACTTAATGGGAGCTGTAAGCGCCTGTTGGTCCACCCCCTGTGGCGGGTCACCCCCACCACTCGGCCCCACCTAACCTAACCTAACCTAACCTAACCTAACCTAACCTAACCTAACCTAACCTTTTTTTTTTTTTTTTTTTTTTTTTTTGCGTCAGGAAATGCTTTATGCATTCCGTCCCGCCTGGGGGAGGCGGGGGGATATGTGGGACTCCTCGGCTGATAGTGCAAAGCCGAGTATACCCACTAAAACCTGACGGTGTTCCTCCGGGGCGCCTGATGCCGGGGCCACGGGTACGGATTTTTATTCTTCCGCGACCCCGACGGCGATGCCCAGCGCGTTTGATGCGCCGGGCTCATCCCTTCATAGGCAGGAGGGTGGAGCCGCTCCTGCCCTATTTATTTACTGCGTGGGAGGCGCGCGGGAACACCGCGCGCGCCCTCCCGGGGCTGTTAAGATGGGGGGTGACGCTCCCCCGAACGTCACCCCCGAGCCCCTAGGTGGGGGGGAGAAGGGTGTGGAAGACCCTCCTCCGGGCCCCGGCTCTCCGGCGGCGGATTGATTGTGAGAGCGGATCGTTCTCCCGCTCCCGTTCCGCCGCCTCCTTCTGCAAGATAACGTCCTCGCAGAAGGTGAGAACCGCCAGCCATGCCTCCTCGCTACCGACCATCGATTTTACGACAGCCGGCAGCGAGAGGTCCCTCCCCACCGCCGCGACTAGCGCACGACGCTGCTCGGCCCACGCCGAGCATTCCTCCAACGTGTGCTGCGCCGTGTCTTCGTCGCGGCCGCAGTGGTGGCACTCGGTCGTCGACTCACGCCCGGCTATTTGGCACAGGTACGTGCCGAAGCAGCCATGCCCCGACAGCACCTGCGTCAGCCGGTAGGTCAACGACCCCGTCTTTCTTTCCGTCCAGTCTTTTAGCACCGGACGGATCGCCTCAACGGTCCGGCGGCCGGCGTTCGGTGTTGCCAGCCGCCTCTCCCACTTCTCCATTATGGACCGCCGGGCCTGGAGTCTCCGCGCTTCAACCTCCCTGGGTAACGGGTCTTCCCTAATTGCTCTTAGACCCGCACGCCACTCGTACACTGTGGCGTGCACCTCCGCTTCTAAGTCCCAGGGAGGGCTTCCGGCTAGAACGCATGCCGCCTCAAAGGAGACGGTGCGATACCCACGAATGACCCCGACGGCCATCGCCCGTTGAGGGCGCCTTAAATTGGCGACGTTTGGTGCCGTCAGGGTCCCTATCCAGATTGGCGCTCCGTAGAGCGCCATTGATTGCACCGCCCCCATATAGAGGCGGCGGTATCCCCCCTTAGGGCCCCCCATATTGGGCATCAGCCTTTTCAGCGCGCCTGATGCCCTTACGAGACGGGGGGCCAATTGCCGGAAGTGCTCGCGGAAACTCCAACGGGCATCGAGGATCAGGCCCAGGTACCTCATATGGGGCCGGACCTCGATGCGAGTGCCACCTATTACGATGTGGGATCCCGCAGGTGGCGCCTTGCGAGGACCGTGAAAGCAAACGGCCTCGCACTTCTCCAGCGCCACCTCGAGTCCCAACATCTTTATCCGCCTCACCACCTGCGCTACGGAGCAGGTGGCGAGGCGGTTTGCCTCCCTGAAAGAGCTCCCCCGGGCCGTGACTAGCGTGTCGTCCGCATAACATGTCACGTCGGCCCCCCGGAGGAGCTCACCTCTCAGCACCCAGTCGTAGCCGATGTTCCACAGGAGAGGACCCAAAACTGACCCCTGGGGAACACCGCACGACATGCTCCACCGGTGCTGCCGCCTATCCCGTCCGATCCAGACAATTGTGCGACCATCTAAGTAGGCCCCGACAAACCTTCTCAAGTAGGGAGGCACCCCATGAAATTTGAGGGCCTCCCTTATACAGGCCCAGGGGAGGGTGTTGAAGGCGTTCGAGATGTCCAGAGACACTGCCAACAGCACCCCGCCCTGGGCGACCACCTCTTCCGAAAGGGCCTTGACACGACTAATTGCGTCGATAGTCGAACGGCCCCTTCGGAATCCAAACTGCTTAAACGACAAGTCGGGACCTACGCGACGAAGATGCTCGACGAGGCGGCAAGCGACGACCCGTTCACAGAGCTTGCTCACCTCGTCGAGCAGGACGATCGGACGATAGGCGGAGGGAGACTCCGCGGGACGCCCGTCCTTCTTCAACAGGACCAGTTTGCCCGCCTTCCACATGGCGGGGAACTGTCCTGTCTCCAGACAGGCGTCCAACAACCTTTTGTACCTCTCCCCGAGGGGGCCAAGGGCTAACGCCAAGGCGCGGCCCGGAACACCATCCGGGCCCGGAGCTTTATTGGCCCGGAGCCTGAGGCAGGCCGCCCGCAATTCGGCGTCCGTGACCGGCGGCACGTCGGCTTCGGCGCCCTCGTTAAGTTGTGAGGGCGCCATGGCCGGAGGTTGGTGCTCCGCTCGGTCCGGAAAAAGTGCCGACACGACCGCCTCAAGCATCCGGGGCTGGAGACTCTCCGTCAACGGGGGCGCCCAGGTGCGGAGCTTGTTCCGCACCATCTTGTATGGACGCCCCCACGGATCCCTATTCAGCGTCTCCAGCAGCTCCGCTCTGGCATTCGCCTTGGCGGCGCTGATGGCCAGCTGCAGCGTTTTGGCCTTTTGCCTGTACTCCGCATACAGCTGGTTCTCCACGTCCGCGTCTCGGTTCCGCCTCCTGCGGAACCGGGTGTACTGGCGCCGCCTCCTCACGCAATCCGCGCGCAGCTCGGCGATTTCCTGCGACCACCAGTACACCTGACGCTTGGGAGGCCGACCTTTGGCCCGGGGCATTGACGCGTCGCATATTTGCGACAATGCGCCCCGGAGCCATTCCGCTTCCTGGTCGACCTCCACTGGCCCGGCCGGAGAGTTCAGCCAGGCCTGGACTATGGAGGCTTCCACCAGCGCTTCTTTATTCAAGCCCTTGACTACCCACCTCGGGAAGAGGTTCACATTCGTGTCATGTCCCCCGGGATAAAACACCTCGTTAGTCGAGGAGGTGGAGATGTCGTATCGGACATACCTGTGGTCCGACAGAGTCTCCACCTCCTCGAGTACCGTCCAGGAGTGGACACTGCGCGCGAGGGCAGGGGTCGCAAACGTTACGTCTACGATGGACCCTCCCTGCCGACGCACGCACGTGTTGGCCGACCCTCTGTTGATGATTACGAGGTCGGCCCCTACTGCCCACTCCTCCAGAGTCTCGCCCCTCAGATCCGACGAAGGGGAACCCCAAGCCGTTGATTTGGCGTTGAGGTCCCCCGCCAACAACACCTGGCGCGGCCGAGTCTGCCGGACAACGGCCCCGACCGCGCCCAGAAACACTTCAAATTCGGCGAGACTCCGGTTTGGGGAGAAGTACACACCAATGACGACGATTTCTCCCCAACGGACAGCAACGTAGCCCTGGCCCCTATGGACGACTGAAGGGGCCAGATTATTTCTCCCGGAGGACATGACGGCGACCAAGCCGTGTGTGTCCGCGAACCAATCTTCACGCTGCGGCGGGACATAATACGGCTCGGCCGCCACGGCCAAATCAATGGACCACTCCGCCATCGATTGTAGGAGCAGATCCTGCGCTCCGGCGGAGTGGTTTAAGTTCGCCTGCAGGAGACGATGAGCCATTTATTTATGGGTCGGTGCTCATCGCCTCCTGGCCCCTGACGACAGGGGGCGCCTGCTGCGCAGGCCCATTGGCGGCCGGGGTCCTTCCGGCCGCCTTTCCTTTTTTGGGGGCCTTTGCCCCCACGCAGACTTTACTGCCCGCTCGGTGGTCCGCCGTTTTTCCAGCCGCTTCGCAGAGAGAGCAATGGGGGGTGGCGGTGCAGGTTCCGGCTTTGTGGCCGGGCCGACCGCAGCGATAGCATTCCTCGCTGCGGTCAATCTCCGAAGTGCAGACGGCCCGCACGTGCCCGTGTTGCAGGCAGCGATAGCACTTCAGCGGCCTCTGGTCCAAGAGCTGGACTTGGGCAGACACCCAGCCCACCAGAAGCCGCCCCGCTGATACCTTTTTAGCTGCCGCAACCGGGCAGCGGACCCAAATTGCACCAAGCCCGGCCGGTGTGCGACGGATCTCCCCGACTTTGACGTCATCCGCCGCACATCCCCCTGTTTTAACGACTGCTGCCGCCACCTCCTCCGCGGTCACCGAGTCGTCCAGGCCGGACACCCTAAGCTCGGCGCACTTGACCGGCCTGGACACCTTTGCATTATCGGAGCCTAATACTTCCCTCAGTTTCGAGGCCAGGGAATCCGCTTTGCTCCCACTTTGCGTTCCTGGGATCTCGAGGACCCTAGCCCCCGTTACCGCCTGGCGGTACTTCACACTCGTGATGCCGAGGCCCCCTAAATCGATCCTTTTTCGGGCCTCGGCCAAAGCGACCGCATAAGTTGCCCCCTTCTCGATGGCCTCGGGTAACAGCGTCACCACGACCGCTGATGAGCGTGGCGGACGCAGCTTCGAGGCCGGTTTTTTAACCTGGCTCGCCTGCTGTTGCTGGAGAGGTTGTTTTTGGGGCGCTACTTTTTTTCTACCCTTCCTGACGACCGTCGCCCAACTCTCCTCCATTGCCACCGGAGCGGGTGGCAGCGTACGCGGCTGCTGCTCTACCACGGGGGCATTTTTTCCCGCATTCCCCTTGGCCTTCTTTTCCTTCTTCGATGCTGTCGACTTTGTAGCCGCAGCAGCCTTCTTCATCGTGTCAGCCCCAGACGGACCCGGTTGCGGCCGGAAGTTTTCAGTGGACGTGGCCGACGACTGCTTTTTGTCTCCTGCTAAAGGGAGACGATAGCGACGATTTTCATCCGGTAACAGTCTCCCTTCCAGGGCTCCAAATCTTGCATTTAGAATCGTTCGGACCTCGTCCATTATTGCCGACGCGATTGTCTCCTTCATGCGGTTTGGGTCCGCCGCTGCCACCGCACTTGGAAGTAGAGCCATTGGACTGTTAGTTAACTTTACTACGCTCTCCTTCAACTCCGACATTTGAACGCGCAGCTCCTTTAGTTCCTTCTTTAAAAGAAGGTTTTCATTTTCCAGCCGTCGCGTTTCTTCCGTGGAGTTTCGCTCACTTAGTGCCGCCACGGCTGCTCTAATTGTACAAGCCGCCTTGTTCATCTGGCCCCTGAACGTCCCCTTTATATTTTTGGACTTTTCTAGCGCATTCTCAATGACATCGATGCCTTCTAGGGCGGTTTTACGATAGTCCCCATCATCAGGTAAAACACTGACCTCTTCCCTGCCCAACGCCGAATCTGATGTGGACAGCTTATTGCGGAAGAAATATTGCTTGCTACGATGGACGAAGTCTTTTTCCGCTTGCAACTCGAGTTCTGCTCTCTCTTGCGCCAGAAGCTCTTGTTTGGCCTTGGCCAGTCCCACATATTCTCCTGTTGTGGGAGGCCTGCCCCTTCCGCGAGGTTTTACTGCAGACACTTGCACTTTAATCGCCGGCGACTCTGACTCTGGACTAGAGTCCCGAGAGCTTCCCTCGTCCTTTGTGCGGGAACGTTTTTTCGTACGCCGTGTAGATTTTGGCGACGACTTTTCGTCCGACATCGACATCACGGTCTCTAGTGAAGCCGCAGAGCTTGAGCTCGACAACGCGGCCTCTTCCACCTCACTTCCTTCTCTACTTCCTCTGGCTTCTCCTTCCGTGGCCTTGCCACCTTCCTTCCCTCCCTTCCCCGTAAATTTTATTTTTAAAAAAGAATTTTCCATTATTATTCCCACGAGTTGGGCCGATTTATGTGACCACCCCCGGGTGACGCCCATTCCGGGGGCTAGGGTATATACTGTGGAGGTCCCCAGGTATCCACAGGTTTTAAGCGTGTTTTCTCACGGGTTTGTTTCAAGTTTTCCTTCTCTTAGGCCGGCCAATTAAGGCAGGCCGTTCGTCGGTCCGCGCAGCCACGACGTACCCCCTTAGCACCGTGACGGGGGTCGTTGAAGCGACTGCGCGGGGTCCCGGGGAGGGCGGCTGGTGCCGGTCCGCCCCCCAGACGCCACCCGGCGACAGGGTTAGTGCCACCGGGCGCGTCTACACCAAGCTCCATGCCCTTCACGAAGGGCAAGGATTGATAGAGGCGCAAAAGCGCCAACAACCATTTGAGCGCAAAAGCGCGAAAACAAAGGGGGGCGCAATAGCGCCCTCCACCTCACCGCTTAAAAAAGCCAAAATTACTCTGTCCCCCCAAAAAGAGGGACAGGTGCGACGCCAAAAATTGGCAAACCACGATACCCCTCTGAAAGCAGAGGGACAGGTGTTTACCCCCCTTCCCCGTCCGGGCCGGGCCCTTTCGGCACTACAGCCTCATCGGCCCCGACCCGGTACTGAGGGCGCCGCCGAAGCACCACCCTCAGGAGTGTTTATCGACTCTCCAGTCTAGATCCGCAGTGTTCAGTGCAAACGAGGCCACCTCGAGAAGGATGTGGACATGAAGTCCACGCACTGCGGTCTTGGGGTGGCAGGCTAAGGCTCCACTTAATGGGAGCTGTAAGCGCCTGTTGGTCCACCCCCTGTGGCGGGTCACCCACACCACTCGGCCCCAACCTTTTTTTTTTTTTTTTTTTTTTTTTTTTGCGTCAGGAAATGCTTTATGCATTCCGTCCCGCCTGGGGGAGGCGGGGGGATATGTGGGACTCCTCGGCTGATAGTGCAAAGCCGAGTATACCCACTAAAACCTGACGGTGTTCCTCCGGGGCGCCTGATGCCGGGGCCACGGGTACGGATTTTTATTCTTCCGCGACCCCGACGGCGATGCCCAGCGCGTTTGATGCGCCGGGCTCATCCCTTTATAGGCAGGAGGGTGGAGCCGCTCCTGCCCTATTTATGTACTGCGTGGGAGGCGCGCGGGAACACCGCGCACGCCCTCCCGGGGCTGTTAAGATGGGGGTGACGCTCCCCCGAACGTCACCCCCGAGCCCCTAGGTGGGGGGGAGAAGGGTGTGGAAGACCCTCCTCCGGGCCCCGGCTCTCCGGCGGCGGATTGATTGTGAGAGCGGATCGTTCTCCCGCTCCCGTTCCGCCGCCTCCTTCTGCAAGATAACGTCCTCGCAGAAGGTGAGAACCGCCAGCCATGCCTCCTCGCTACCGACCATCGATTTTACGACAGCCGGCAGCGAGAGGTCCCTCCCCACCGCCGCGACTAGCGCACGACGCTGCTCGACCCACGCCGAGCATTCCTCCAAGGTGTGCTGCGCCGTGTCTTCGTCGCGGCCGCAGTGGTGGCACTCGGTCGTCGACTCACGCCCGGCTATTCGACACAGGTACGTGCCGAAGCAACCATGCCCCGACAGCACCTGCGTCAGCCGGTAGGTCAACGACCCCGTCTTCCTTTCCGTCCAGTTTTTCAACACCGGACGGATCGCCTCAACGGTCCGGCGGCCGGCGTTCGATGTTGCCAGCCGCCTCTCCCACTTCTCCATTATGGACCGCCGGGCCTGGAGTCTCCGCGTTTCAACCTCCCTGGGTAGTGGGTCTTGCCGAACAGAACGTAGACCCGCACGCCACTCGTACACAGTGGCGTGCACCTCCGCTTCTAAGTCCCAGGGAGGGCTTCCGGCTAGAACGCACGCCGCCTCAAAGGAGACGGTGCGATATCCACGAATAACCCCGACGGCCATCGCCCGTTGTGGGCGCCTTAAATTTGCGACGTTTGGTGCCGTCAGGGTCCCTATCCAGATTGGCGCTCCGTAGAGCGCCATTGATTGCACCGCCCCCATATAGAGGCGGCGGTATCCCCCCTTAGGCCCCCCCATATTGGGCATCAGCCTTTTCAGCGCGCCTGATGCCCTTACGAGACGGGGGGCCAATTGCCGGAAGTGCTCGCGGAAACTCCAACGGGCATCGAGTATCAGGCCTAGGTACCTCATATGAGGCCGGATCTCGATGCGAGTGCCACCTATGACGATGTGGGATCCCGCAGGTGGCGCTTTGCGAGGCCCGTGAAAGCAAACGGCCTCGCACTTCTCCAGCGCCACCTCGAGTCCCAACATCTTTATCCGCCTCACCACCTGCGCTACGGAGCAGGTGGCGAGGCGGTTTGCCTCCCTGAAAGAGCTCCCCCGGGCCGTGACTAGCGTGTCGTCCGCATAACACGTCACGTCGGCCCCCCGGAGGAGCTCACCTCTCAGCACCCAGTCGTAGCCGATGTTCCACAGGAGCGGACCCAAAACTGACCCCTGGGGAACACCGCACGACATGCTCCACCGGTGCTGCCGCCTATCCCGTCCGATCCAGACAATTTCACGACCATCTAAGTAGGCCCCGACAAACCTCCTCAAGTAGGGAGGCACCCCATGAAAATTGAGGGCCTCCCTTATACAGGCCCAGGGGAGGGTGTTGAAGGCGTTCGAGATGTCAAGAGACACCGCCAACAGCACCCCGCCCTGGGCGACCACCTCTTCCGAAAGGGCCTTGACGCGACTAATTGCGTCGATAGTCGACCGGCCCCTTCGGAATCCAAATTGCTTAATCGACAAGTCGGGACCTACACGACGAAGATGCTCGACGAGGCGGCAAGCAACGACCCGTTCACAGAGCTTGCTCACCTCGTCGAGCAGGACGATCGGACGATAGGCGGAGGGAGACTCCGCGGGACGCCCGTCCTTCTTCAACAGGACCAGTTTGCCCGCCTTCCACATGGCGGGGAACTGTCCTGTCTCCAGACAGGCGTCCAACAACCTTTTGTACCTCTCCCCGAGGGGGCCAAGGGCTAACGCCAAGGCGCGGCCCGGAACACCATCCGGGCCCGGAGCTTTATTGGCCCGGAGCCTGAGGCAGGCCGCCCGCAATTCGGCGTCCGTGACCGGCGGCACGTCGGCATCGGCACCCTCGTTAAATTGTGAGGGCGCCATGGCCGGAGATTGGTGCTCCGCTCGGTCCGGAAAAAGTGCCGACACGACCGCCTCAAGCATCCGGGGCTGGAGACTCTCCGTCAACGGGGGCGCCCAGGTGCGGAGCTTGTTCCGCACCATCTTGTATGGACGCCCCCACGGATCCCTGTTTAGCGTCTCCAGCAGCTCCGCTCTAGCCTTCGCCTTGGCGGCGCTGATGGCCAGCTGTAGCGCTTTGGCCTTTTGCCTATACGCCGCATACAGCCGGTCCTCCTCGTCCGCGTCTCGGTTCCGCCTCCTGCGGAACCGGGTGTACTGGCGCCGCCCCCTGACGCAGTCCGCGCGCAGATCAGCGATTTCTTGCGACCACCAGTACACCTGACGCTTGGGAGGCCGACCTTTGGCCCGGGGCATCGACGCATCGCATATTTGCGACAGCGCGCCCCGCAGCCATTCCGCCTCCTGGTCGACCTCCACTGGCCCGGCCGGAGAGTTCAGCCAGGCCTGGACGATGGAGGCTTCCACCAGCGCTTCTTTGTTTACGCCCTTGACTACCCACCTCGGGAAGAGATTCACGTTTGCGTTATGTCCCCCGGGATTGAACACCTCGTTAGTCGAGGAGGTGGAGATGTCGTATCGGACATACCTGTGGTCCGACAGAGTCTCCACCTCCTCGAGTACCGTCCAGGAGTGGACACTGCGCGCGAGGGCAGGGGTCGCAAACGTAACGTCTACGATGGACCCTCCCTGCCGACGCACGCACGTGTTGGCCGACCCTCTGTTGATAATTGTGAGGTCGGCCCCTAATGCCCACTCCTCCAGAGTCTCGCCCCTTAAATCTGACGAAGGGGAACCCCAAGCCGTTGATTTGGCGTTGAGGTCCCCCGCCAACAACACCTGGCGCGGCCGAGTCTGCCGGACAACGGCCCCGACCGCGCCCAAAAACACTTCAAATTCGGCGAGACTCCGGTTTGGGGAGAAGTACACACCAACGACGACGATTTCTCCCCAAAGGACAGCGACGTAGCCCTGGCCCCTATGGACGACTGAAGGGGCCAGGTTATTTCTCCCGGAGGACATAACGGCGACCAAGCCGTGTGTGTCCGCGAACCAATCACCACGCTGTGGTGGGACAAAGTACGGCTCGGCCGCCACGGCCAAGTCGATGGACCACTCCGCCATGGATTGCAAAAGGAGATCTTGCGCCCCGGCGGAGTGGTTCAGATTCGTCTGGAGGAGACGATGAGCCATTTATTGGGGGTCGGTGCTCATCGCCTCCTCGACCCTGATTACAGGGGGCACCTGCTGCGCAGGCCCAATGGCGGCCGGGGTCCTGGCGGCCGCCTTTCCTTTTTTAGGGGGCTTTGCCCCAGTGCAGGCTTTAGAGCCCGCGCGATGTTCTGCTTTTTTGCCAGCCGCCTCGCAGAGAGAGCAGTGAGGGGCGGCGGTGCATGTTCCGGCTTTGTGGCCGGGCCGACCGCAACGGTAACATTCGTCGCTGCGGTCGGTATCACTCGTGCATGTCGCTCGCACGTGCCCGAGTTGCAGGCAGCGGAAGCATCTCATCGGCCTCTGGTCTAGGAGCTGGACCTGGGCAGACACCCAGCCCACCAGAAGCCGCCCTGCAGAGACCCTCTTCGCTACCGCAACCGGGCAGCGCACCCACACCGCTCCCATCCCGGCCGATGTGCGACGGACCTCTCCTACCCTGACGTCATCCGCCGCACAACCTCCCGCCTTAGCGATCGCCGATGCCACCTCCCCAGCTGTAACCGAGTCGTCCAGGCCGGACACCCTCAAATCTGCTGTTTTGACCGGCCTGGAACTCGGCCCCAACCTAACCTAACCTAACCTTTTTTTTTTTTTTTTTTTTTTTTTTTTTTTTTGCGTCAGGAAATGCTTTATGCATCCCGTCCTGCCGTAGGGGGGTGGCAGGGGGGTATGTGGGACTCCTCGACATTAGGGTGCTAGGCCGAGTCTACCCACTAAAACCTGACGGTGTTCCTCGAGAGCCTTGATGCCGGGGCAACGGGAGCGCGTTGGCATTCTGCCGCGACCCCGGCGGCTATGCCCAGCCTGAGCCGGGCCCTCCTCCGTTTGCGGGCAGTTTGACCTGCCCGCTCTCCTGGGAGGCGCGCGGGAACAACCGCGCGCACCATCCCGAGGCCATTGATGAGGCGCCTTCCCCCGAAGGACACCCCAGGCCTCCGAAGTGGCGGCTTCCGCACCCCGCCTACACCACGGCAGGGGCGTCAGCACGCCCACCTGATTTTTACGTGTTTACTCACGGGTTTTTACAAGTTTTCCTTCTTCCCACCTTTGATTTTAACGTGTTGTCTCACGGGTTTCATTTCGAGTTTTCCTTCTCTCCACCTCTGGTTTTAACGTGTTTTCTCACGGGTTTCATTTCGAGTTTTCCTTCTCTCCACCTCAGATTTTTACGTGTATCCTCACGGGTTTTTAAAAGTTTTCCTTCTTTCCACCTCCGGGGTCACAATACCCTTCCTGGAAGAGGGGCAAGTGACCCCGACGCCTGACCCCCGCCCTCACGCAGAGGACGGGGAACACAACTTGTCCCCATAAATGGGGACATCCCCCCCCCGGTCCGGGCCAGGCCCTTTCGGCACTGCAGCCTCATCGGCCCCGACCCGGTACTGAGGGCGCCGCCGAAGCACCACCCTCAGGAGTGTTTATCGACTCTCCAGTCTAGATCCGCAGTGTTCAGTAGAAACAGGGTCACCTCGAGAAGGATGTAGACATGAAGTCTACGCACTGCGGTCTTGGGATGGCAGGCTAAGGCTCCACTTAATGGGAGCTATAAGCGCCTGTTGGTCCACCCCCTGTGGCGGGTCACCCACACCACTCGGCCCCAACCTAACCTAACCTTTTTTTTTTTTTTTTTTTTTTGCGTCAGGAAATGCTTTATGCATTCCGCCCTGCCATGGGGGATGGCAGGGGGATATGTGGGACTCCACGGCTGTGAGGTGCAATGCCGGGCTACCCACTAAAACCTGACGGTGTTCCTCCGAGGTGCCTATTGCCGGGGCAGCGGGGGCGCTTTGGCATTCTTCCGCGGCCCCGACGGCGTTGCCCAGCGCGTTTGATGCGCCGGGCTCATCTCGGTTAGGGCAGGAGGGTGGAGATGCCCCTGCCCGTTCTTCTTGGGATGCGCGCGGGAACACCGCGCGCGCCATCCCGAGGCCTATTTGGTTGGGGTGACAGTCCCCCGACAGTCACCCCGAGGCCTCTAGGTGGGGGGGAGGAGGGCGTGGAAATTCCTCCTCCGGGCCCCGGCTCTCCGGCGGCGGATTGGTTGCGAAAGCGGATCAGTCTCCCGCTCTCTCTCCGCCGCCTCCTTCCGCGAGATTACGTCCTCGCAGAAGGTGAGAACCGCCAGCCATGCCTCCTCGCTACTGACCATAGCTTTTACCACAGCCGGCAGCGAGAGGTCTCTCCCCACCGCCGCGACGAGATCACGGCGCTGCTCAGCCCATGCCGAGCACTCCTCGAGCGTATGCTGCGCCGTATCTTCGTCGCGGCCGCAGTGGTGACACTCGGTCGTCGACTCTCTACGGGCAATTTGGCACAGGTACTTGCCGAAGCTCCCATGCCCCGACAGCACCTGCACCATCCGGAAAGTCAACGACCCCGACGTTCTGTCCGTCCATTCTTCCAGTACTGGACGGACCGCCTCGACGGTCCGGCGGCCGGCATTCGGATGCGCCAGCCGCTCCTTCCATTTCGCCAACATGGACCGCCGGGCTCTGAGCCTCCGCGATTCCACCTCCCTGAGAGTAGGGTCGTCGCGTTGAAGGCGACGACCCGTACGCCACTCGTACACCGTGGCGTACACTTCCGCCTCGAGATCCCAGGGAGGGGATCCAGCCAAAACGCACGCCGCCTCACAGGAGACGGTGCGATACCCGCGTATCACCCCGACGGCCATCGCCCTTTGAGGTCGCCGAAGAGCGGCGACGTTCTGAGCCGTCAGGGTGGATGACCAGATTGGCGCTCCATAGAGCGCCATGGACCGCACCACCCCCATATAGAGGCGGCGGCATCCCGCCTTCGGCCCCCCGATGTTAGGCATAAGCCGCTTTAGTGCGGCCGCCGCCCCTAAGAGACGGGGAGCCAGGCGCCGGAAATGTTCGCGAAAGCTCCATCGGCTATCGAGGACGAGTCCCAGGTACCTCATGTGAGGCTCGACCCCGATACGAGTGCCACCAACTACGATATGGGACCCCGCAGGTGGCGCATTCCGAGGCCCATGGAAACAGAGAGCCTCGGATTTGTTCAGCGCCACCTCGAGTCCCAACCTTCTTATCCGCCCCACCACCTGGGCCACCGCGCAGGTGGCGAGGCGGGCTGCCTCCCTGTATGTGCTCCCCCGGGCCGTGACCATTGTGTCGTCCGCGTAGCAGGTCACATCGGCCCCACGGAGAAGCACACCTCTCAGCACCCAGTCGTAACCGATGTTCCACAGGAGAGGACCCAGAACTGACCCCTGTGGAACACCGCACGTCATTCTCCACCGGTGCTGCCGCCTTTGCCGCCCAGTATACTCAATGTATCTTTCATCGAGATAGGCCCCGACAATCCGCCTTAAATAGGGAGGCACCTTATGAAACCGGAGTGCCTCCCTGATACAAGACCAGGGCAAGGTGTTGAACGCGTTGGCAATGTCTAGCGAGACAGCCAACAACACCCCGCCCCGGGACACCACCTCCTCCGAAAGGGCCCGGATGCGGCTTATCGCATCTATAGTTGACCGGCCCCTTCGGAAACCAAACTGAATTTCAGACAAATCGGGACCTACTCGAGTTAAATGCCCGACGAGGCGATCAGCGACGACCCGTTCAAACAACTTATTCGCCTCGTCGAGCAGCACAATTGGGCGGTAGGCGGAGGGAGACTCCGCAGGACGCCCGTCTTTCCTCAACAGGACCAGTCGGCCCGTCTTCCACTTGACGGGGAACTGTCCTGTCTCCAGACAGGCGTCCATCAACGTTCTTAACCTATCCCCGAGGACCTCAAGAGCCATGGCCAGAGCACGGCCCGGAATTCCGTCCGGGCCCGGAGCTTTGTTCGCCACCCGGAGCTTGCGAGCCGCCATTCGCAGCTCTGCTTCCGAAACCGGCGTCACATTTATGTCGTCGGCGCCCTCCTCCAAATTGGATGGCGCCATGACCGGAGGTTCGTGCCCGGCTCGGTACGGAAACAGAGCCGACACGACATCTTCAAGCAACCGGGGCTGGAGGCTCTCCGTTAACGGGGGCGCCCAGGTGCGGAGCTTGTTCCGCACCATCTTGTATGAGCGCCCCCACGGATCCCTATTCAGAGCCTCCAGCAGCTCCGCTCTGGCGCTCGCCTTGGCGGCGCTGATGGCCAGCTGCAGCGTTTTCACCTTCTCCCTATACGTCGCATACAACTGGGCCTCCACGTCCGCGTCTCGGTTCCGTCGCCTGCGGAACCGGGTGTACTGGCGTCTGGCTCTCACGCACGTGGTGCGGAGGTCTGCGATTTCATCAGACCACCAGTACACCTGACGCTTTGGAGGTCGTCGCTTGGCCCGGGGCATCGCGGCGTCGCAGATATCAGACATAGCCCCCCGGAACCATTCCGTCTCGCGATCGACCTCCACCGGCCCGGCTGGAGGATTCAGCCAGGCCTGGACAATGGAGGCTTCCACCAGCGCCTCTTTATTCAGGCTCTTGAGGACCCACCTCGGGGATGAAGAAGTGTTGTGTCTTCCGGAACCAACGTCGACATTTGACGAGGAGGTGGAAACGTAGAAGCGGACATATCGGTGGTCCGACAAGGTCTCCACCTCCTCCATGACGGCCCAGGAGTGGACGAGGCGCGCGAGGGCAGGGGATGCGAACGAAACGTCCACAATGGACCCCCCCTGCTGCCGCACGCATGTGTTGGCCGATCCTCTGTTGAGGACCACGAGGTCGGCCATTATCGCCCACTCCTCCAGAGTCTCGCCTCTCCTATTTGTCACAGGGGAACCCCAAGCCGTTGACTTGGCGTTGAGGTCCCCCGCGAGCAACACTGGACGCGGCCGGAATCGGCCCAGATCAGCCCCGACCGCGTCTAAAAATACTTCGAACTCCGCGAGACTCCGGTTTGGGGAAAAGTACACACCTACTACAACAAATTCCCCCCAAAGGACCGCCACATATCCATGACCCCTAGCTAGTAACGAAGGGGCCGGAACGTTCCTCCCGGAAGACACAACGGCGACCAAGCCATCAAGATCCCCAGCCCATTTAGCACAAGGGGGGACGTAGTATGGCTCGGCCACCACGGCTACGTCGATTTCCCACTCCGCCATAGACTGCATGAGCAGGTCTTGTGCACCGGCGGAGTGGTTGATGTTCGCCTGGAGGAGGCGGTAATGAGCCATTTATGGGTCTGTTATCATCGCCTCCTCTTTTCTGCTACCAGCAGGGGTGGCCAAAACAACGGGAGCTTTGGCGGCCGGGGTCCTAGCGGCCGCCCTCTGGCCCTTTTTGGGCTTAGCTCCTTCACACAACTTGCTGCCCACAGAATGGTTGGCCGGTTTTCCGGCGGCAACACACACAGTACATTTTGGGGCAGCAGTGCACTCTTTGGATTTGTGGCCGTTCTCGCCACATCTGTAGCACTCATTGCTGCGGTCGACATTGGAGGTGCACGTAGCTCTCACGTGCCCGAGTTGGAGGCAGCGGAAACAACGCATGGGCCTCTGGTCGAGGAGCTGAACTCTTGCAGACACCCAACCTATAAGCAGCCGTCCGCCAGAGATTTTTCCCGCTGCCCCCACCGGACAGCGAACCCACGCCGACCCCAGCCCGGATGGGGTGCGACGTATTTCTCCCACTTTTACCGTTTCCGGTGGACATTCTCCCGCCTTTGCCACAGCCTGAAGTAGTTCCGCTGTCGACACTGAATCGTCCAGGCCGGACACCCGCATTTCTACGCACTTCACCGGCCTGGACACACGCACGAGCTCTGGGCTCAGCGACTCCTTTATCTTGGCCGCCAGCGAATCAGCTTTTTCGCCACTGGCGGCCCCGGGAACTTCAAGCACTCTGGCTCCCGTAGCCGCGTGCCTAAATTTCAGGCTTGTTATGCCGAGACCCTCCAGGTTTATTTTACTGCGGGCCTCGGACAGCACTGATGCGTAGGTAACACCCTTCTCTACAGCCTCTGGCGAGAGAGTAACTACAACGGCCGAGGTTCGCGGCGGACGTAGTTTAGGCGGTCTCTTCTTCGTCTCCTTCTTCGACGCCGGAGGTTGGGATGGCTGAGCCTGTGCCTTCTTCTTCCTCCCTCTTTTGACAACCGTGGTCCAGGCTTCTTCTAGTGGCTGCGAAGGCGGCAGCAGCGCCTGAGGCTGTGGCTGCGCTACCTGCTTAGAGGTCGCTGCGCCGCCTTTGCCTTTCCTGCTGTTTTTCTTTTCTACACTTCTTCCTGCCCCGCTTTTTACCTGTGCGCTTCCGGTAACATTTGCAGCCGTCGAGAGGGTCGCCGCTACACTCGCCGAGGACGACGTCGGACGATTCGACGGATGCTGTGGGGCGGAAGGTTGCAACGGTCGAGGCTTTAGGGACTCCGGGAGAAAACGCTCTTCCGGAGCCAGCCTTTTTTCCATGGCCTCGAATCTTGCGTTTACCATCTTCCCCACCTGGAGCATTATGCTCCTGTTCCAGTCTTCCTGCAGGAGTTGGTCTCCTACCACAGAGGGAGGGGGATTCGGGCGTTGAGCAAGTTTTTCGACCGCCTCCTTCAGCTCCGAGATTTGCCCTCGGAGATCCCCTATTTGCCTTTGAAGGCGGTCGTTTTCGGCTTGAAGCCGCCTTGTCTCCTCTGTGGAGGTTCTTTTATTCAGCGCTCCCACTGCCGCCCTTATCGTCGAAGCCGCCAGGTTCAAATTGCGCTGATACGTCCCTTTTAAGTTTCGGGACTTTTTTACCGCCTGCTCTATGAGCGCCAGGCCCTCAACCACTACTTTCGAATAATCGGCGTCTTCAGGAATGACCACCGAATCCGTCGACTCCGATATGACCACCTTATTTCTCAGGAGGTATTCCCTCCCGAAGGCAGCCGCATCCTTCTCGGCGTCCAACTCCATCTGGGCGCGCTCTTGCTCGAGAAGATCTCGTTTGGCCTGGGCAAGCCCCACATATTCCCCTGTTGTAGGCGGCCTGCCCCTGCCTCGACCTTTTGGTTTTGAAGAGACCACTACTTTGACCGCCGGGGTGTCCGAGCCCGAGCTCGATTCACGCGAGCTTTTACCTTGCGAAGCGTGTGAACGCTTTTTGGTTCGCCTCTGAGCCTTCGACTCACCCTCCGAAAGTGACTTTACGGTCACCATTGACCCCGCCGAGCTTGCGCTCGACAGTCCACCCTCCGACTCACTACCAACTTCTTTCCCCCCCTTCCCCGTAAATTTTATTTTAAAAGAATCCATTGTTATTCCCACGAGTTGAGACGAAAAGATGACCACCCCCGGGTGACGCTCATTCCGGGGGCTAGGGTATATACTGTGGAGGTCCCCAGGTATCCACAGGTTTTTAGCGTGTTTTCTCACGGGTTTGTTTCAAGTTTTCCTTCTCTTAGGCCGGCCAATTAAGGCAGGCCGTTCGTCGGTCCGCGCAGCCACGACGTACCCCCTTAGCACCGTGACGGGGGTCGTTGAAGCGACTGCGCGGGGTCCCGGGGAGGGCGGCTGGTGCCGGTCCGCCCCCCAGACGCCACCCGGCGACAGGGTTAGTGCCACCGGGCGCGTCTACACCAAGCTCCATGCCCTTCACAAGGGCAAGGATTGACAGAGGCGCAAAAGCGCCAACAACCACTTGAGCGCAAAAGCGCGAAAACAAAGGGGGGCGCAATAGCGCCCTCCACCTCACCGCTTAAAAAAGCCAAAATTACTCTGTCCCCCCAAAAAGAGGGACAGGTGCGACGCCAAAAATTGGCAAACCACGATACCCCTCTGAAAGCAGAGGGACAGGTGTTTACCCCCCTTCCCCGTCCGGGCCGGGCCCTTTCGGCACTACAGCCTCATCGGCCCCGACCCGGTACTGAGGGCGCCGCCGAAGCACCACCCTCAGGAGTGTTTATCGACTCTCCAGTCTAGATCCGCAGTGTTCAGTGCAAACGAGGCCACCTCGAGAAGGATGTGGACATGAAGTCCACGCACTGCGGTCTTGGGGTGGCAGGCTAAGGCTCCACTTAATGGGAGCTATAAGCGCCTGTTGGTCCACCCCCTGTGGCGGGTCACCCCCACCACTCGGCCCCATATAAATACGACGACTACTTGGGGCGTCTCCCAGTACACCCAGACCCGAGACAATCTAGAAAAGTTCATTTTCTAAATTGACCCGACCGGGATCGAACTCGGAATTTTCCGCGCTTGGATTAACGTCTAAACCACTGCGCCATCTAGGTCGTCAACCTTTTTTTTTTTTTTTTTTTTTGCGTCAGGAAATGCTTTATGCATTCCGTCCCGCCTGGGGGAGGCGGGGGGATATGTGGGACTCCTCGGCTGATAGTGCAAAGCCGAGTATACCCACTAAAACCTGACGGTGTTCCTCCGGGGCGCCTGATGCCGGGGCCACGGGTACGGATTTTTATTCTTCCGCGACCCCGACGGCGATGCCCAGCGCGTTTGATGCGCCGGGCTCATCCCTTTATAGGCAGGAGGGTGGAGCCGCTCCTGCCCTATTTATGTACTGCGTGGGAGGCGCGCGGGAACACCGCGCGCGCCCTCCCGGGGCTGTTAAGATGGGGGTGACGCTCCCCCGAACGTCACCCCCGAGCCCCTAGGTGGGGGGGAGAAGGGTGTGGAAGACCCTCCTCCGGGCCCCGGCTCTCCGGCGGCGGATTGATTGTGAGAGCGGATCGTTCTCCCGCTCCCGTTCCGCCGCCTCCTTCTGCAAGATAACGTCCTCGCAGAAGGTGAGAACCGCCAGCCATGCCTCCTCGCTACCGACCATGGATTTAACTACAGCCGGCAGCGAGAGGTCCCTCCCCACCGCCGCGACTAGCGCACGACGCTGCTCGGCCCACGCCGAGCATTCCTCCAAGGTGTGCTGCGCCGTGTCTTCGTCGCGGCCGCAGTGGTGGCACTCGGTCGTCGACTCACGCCCGGCTATATGGCACAGGTACATGCCGAAGCAGCCATGCCCCGACAGCACCTGCGTCAGCCGGTAGGTCAACGACCCCGTCTTTCTTTCCGTCCAGTCTTTTAGCACCGGACGGATCGCCTCAACGGTCCGGCGGCCGGCGTTCGGAGTTGCCAGCCGCCTCTCCCACTTCTCCATTATGGACCGTCGGGCCTGGAGTCTCCGCGTTTCAACCTCCCTGGGTAATGGGTCTTGCCGCACAGAGCGTAGACCCGCACGCCACTCATACACTGTGGCGTGCACCTCCGCTTCCAAGTCCCAGGGAGGGCTTCCGGCTAGAACGCACGCCGCCTCAAAGGAGACGGTGCGATACCCACGAATGACCCCGACGGCCATCGCCCGTTGAGGGCGCCTTAAATTGGCGACGTTTGGTGCCGTCAGGGTCCCTATCCAAATTGGCGCTCCGTAGAGCGCCATTGATTGCACCGCCCCCATATAGAGGCGGCGGTATCCCCCCTTGGGCCCCCCCAAATTGGGCATCAGTCGTTTGAGCGCGGCTGATGCCCTTACGAGACGGGGGGCCAATTGCCGGAAGTGCTCGCGGAAACTCCAACGGGCATCGAGGATCAGGCCCAGGTACCTCATATGGGGCCGGACCTCGATGCGAGTGCCACCTATTACGATGTGGGATCCCGCAGGTGGCGCCTTGCGAGGACCGTGAAAGCAAACGGCCTCGCACTTCTCCAGCGCCACCTCGAGTCCCAACATCTTTATCCGCCTCACCACCTGCGCTACGGAGCAGGTGGCGAGGCGGTTTGCCTCCCTGAAAGAGCTCCCCCGGGCCGTGACTAGCGTGTCGTCCGCGTAACACGTCACGTCGGCCCCCCGGAGGAGCTAACCTAACCTAACCTAACCTAACCTAACCTAACCTAACCTAACCTAACCTAACCTAACCTAACCTAACCTAACCTAACCTAACCTAACCTAACCTAACCTAACCTAACCTAACCTAACCGGGGTGCTGGGGTCGGGCAACCTCCTCGTGGTGCACCCTGGGCGCCGACCGGTAACTACCCGTTCTTTAATGGGGTGTTACCGGGCGGTGGCTAATCGCCCGACCAATGGGGTGGGTATGTATTCTCCCTCGGGTTTGCCCTAGTCGTCAATCCACTTAACTACACATCACCATATATAACCACTGTTATATTACCCCTCAATCTTAATTTTATAATGATGACACTTCTGACTTGGGCAACCCACTAAATACCGATATACTTATCACTACTTGTCTCCTAATCACTTGGTCTCTCTCCCAATTTTAATATACCCTTTGCTCAGGCTGGAGTCGCACCAACTGCTGATGCGAATCCAGACTTGGGCAATAACCCTACAGATGACCAATGTACTCATCATCATGGCACTTACCCCAATATATGCTAATTCTAAGTATCTAGTTAAGTTTATCTTTAGTATGTAAGTTGATTGTTCTATATTATCAATCTGTTAGTATGTAAGATTAATTCACTTTTAGTATGTATGCTATCAATCTGTTAGTATGTAAGATTAATTCATTTTCAGTATGTATGTAATCAATCTGTTAGTATATAAGATAAATTTATTTTTAGTATGTATGTTGTATTGTCCCCTTGCAACATGCTTTTCATCTGCCTTCTGCAAATTACTCTTTGCAAACCACTTTATGTACTTGTAACCCACTGCAAAGTGTTAACTCCAATACAAGTGTGTTAGTATTAAGTTTATTGTTAGTATAAGTTCTTTTTAATCAATGTTTAATGTTACCTTATCATGTCTCCAACCCCTACAACTTCTTATTATGTGTAAACTTAGTTTTATGGCCTTCTGCTAAAATATGTTTGAAACCTACCTTGTACTCTTTTGTAACCTTCTGCATCGGGAGGATGCAGGCGTACTCCATTAGCGCCACTTCCTCCCAGGATACTTTAACCTTATACAAATAAAAAAAAAAAAAAAAAAAAAAAAAAAAAAAAAAAAAAAAAAAACCTAACCTAACCTAACCTAACCTAACCTAACCTAACCTAACCTAACCTAACCTAACCTAACCTAACCTAACCTTTTTTTTTTTTTTTTTTTTTTTTTTTTTATCGTCAGGAAATGCTTTATGCATTCCGTCCTGCCATGGGGGATGGCAGGGGGATATGTGGGACTCCACGGCTGTGAGGTGCAATGCCGGGCTACCCACTAAAACCTGACGGTGTTCCTCGAGAGCCTTGATGCCGGGGCAACGGGGGTGCGTTGGCATTCTTCCGCGGCCCCGGCGGCAACGGCCAGCGCAAACGCCGGCCTCGTCTCGTGTTTGGGAGGGCCTTGCCAGCCCGACTTCTGGAGAGGCGCGCGGGAACACCGCGCGCGCCATCTCGAGGCTGTGAGAGGGGCGGCACTCCCCCGAATGCCACCCCAAGCCTCAGGTGGGCGCCCCGCCGTATACATGGCAGGGCGCGGTGGTCGCCTTGGAGGCGATGGCCACTAGCACGGGTCCGTGCACATCTCCTCCGTTGGCCTGGCGGGAGCAACGCGAGCGGCAGCAACGGCTACCACCCTAGCGCCCTTTTTGGGCTTTGCCCCCGCACAGGTCTTGCTGCCTGGGATGTGGTCCGCCGACTTCCCTTCGGCGGAGCACAGCGTGCAGTGCGGCCTGCTCGTGCACGCCCCGGCTCTGTGACCATGTTGCCCGCAGCGGTAACATTCACCGCTGCGGTCCACCTCCGAGGTGCATACCGCGACGACGTGCCCCTGTTTCAGGCACCGGTAGCACCTCAAGGGTCTCGGCTCCAGTACTTTGACACCTGCCGAGACCCATCCTACTAGAAGGCGACCACCTGCCACCTTCCTTGCCGCCTCAACGGGGCACCTCGCCCACACAGAGCCTAACCCTGTCAGAGTTCGGCGCACCTCCCCGACTTTAACGTCGTCCGCCGTACAACTTCCCACCCTGGCGATGGCCCCAGCCACCTCAGCCGCCGTGACCGAGTCATCCAGGCCTGAAACGCGGAGTTCCGCGCATTTAGTCGGCCTGGACACTCTCACTAGGTCACTCCCTAGGTTTTCCCTCAATTTAGCCGCTAGTGCATCGGCTTTCTCCCCACTAGCGGCACCCGGCAGCTCGAGGACGCCTGCCCCGGTGGCGGCCTTCCTGTACCGGAGCCCGGTTATGCCCAGCGGCTCCAGGTCAACCTTGGTTCGGGCCTCCGTCAACACCTGGGCGTAAGAAACCCCCTTCTTAGCCGCCTCCGGCAGCAAGGTAATCACCACGGCGGACGACTTTGGGATACGCAATTTCGGCTTTTTCGCCTTTTCTTTTCGTTTCCCCCCCCCCTCCTTCCTATCCGGCACAGAAGCCGGGACTACAGCGATTTTGCTATTCGGCCGAGTGGAAGCCGGGACCTCGACGACGACCTTTTCAATCCTCCTCTTGCTCTTCTTTGCGACGGTCACGAAGCCGTCATCGTCCATACCCGACGATGTAGGCGGCACCTCTACGGACCGTTCCACCACAGGCTTAGGAATAGGCGCAACACCTTTGCCCTTCCCAGCTTTTCTCTTCCCTTGTTGCGATAACGACATTGGCTCTCCAGTAGAAGGTAGAACAGCAGATGCGTATGTCTTCTTTGCGTCCGCAGCCAAAGGCGGACGGATGCTCTTCGCCGGCAACAGCCGCTCCTCCAGTGCGTCCAGCCTTGCGTTGACCATATCGCCAACTTGCATCATGATGGACCTGGTCATCTCTTCCTGCACCAAAGCAGTAGGCTCTGGCGGAGGTGGCTTTGGTTGGCTTGTCAGCTTTTCCACCATCCCTTTGAGCTCCGCGAGTTGTTTGCGGAGCTCACTGATCTCCCCTCGCAGACAGGCATTCTCCTTTTGGAGTTTCACGTTCTCCTCGGAATTGGTTCTGGCCGCAAGGGTTTCCGTAACCTCTTTGAGGCTGGCCGCCGCCTCTTTCAACGCCCGTACGAACGAGCCCTTCAAATTCTTTGATTTGGTGGCCACCTTTTCGATGGCAGCCACGCTCGCCATTGCCAACTTTTGCAGCCCATCTGCAGTATCCATATCTGGACTCGGTTGCTGACTCGCCGAAGGGTCTCTGTGTCTGTCCGCAGACGCAGACGATGACCAGCCAGACAATTCACTCGACGTGGACCGGGTCAGCCTCTTTAGCCGAAGCTCCTGAGACATTTCTTCCATCTCCTTTTCGACTTGCTGTTGCAGCGCCACCCTCTGCGTCTGCAGCCACTCGCGCTTCTCTTGCGACAAGCCGACATATTCGCCGGTCGTAGGAGGCCGGCCTCTCCCTCTCCTTGTGGGAATTTTCCCCGCAGAAGACGGTTCAGTGGCAGGACCTGCCTCTCTCTCCCTCGACTTTGACCTCGATCTTGACCGACTCCTTGTTTTTTCTGTTGGACGAACGCGCCTTCTCAATGCCTTGGTCGCACTTCCATCGTCCGACCAAGCTGTTGGGACGCTTAAATCCGACGCATCGGACAAGTCGTCCTCATCTAACCCCTCACTCCTCCTCTTATCTTTCCCCCCCGTTCCCCGAAAGTTTAATTTAAAATATTCCATATTGAATCCCACGAGTGGGGCCGATTTAAATGACCACCCCCGGGTGACGCCCATTCCGGGGGCTAGGGTATATACTGTGGAGGTCCCCAGGTATCCACAGGTTTTTAGCGTGTTTTCTCACGGGTTTTGTATCGAGTTTTCCTTCTCTCACGGCCGGCCAATGAAGGCGAGCCGTCTTCGGACCGCACAGCCACGACGTACCCCCTTAGCACCGTGACGGGGGTCGTTGAGGTGCACTGTGCGGTTACCGGGGAGGGCGGCTGGTGCCGGTCCGCCCCCCAGGCACCACCCGGCGACAGGGTTAGTGCCGCCGGGCACGCCACCACCTAGACTCCCTGCCCTCCGCAGAGGACAGGGAAACCACAATGCGCAAAAGCGCAAAAACCACAACGGAGGACGCAATAGCGCCCCCCAACACCTCTCCGCGCAATAGCGCCAGGCACCCTACCCCTCCAAAAGAGAGAGGCAGGTGCATCCCCTCCCCCCCGTCCGGGCCGGACCCTTTCGGCACTGCAGCCTCATCGGCCCCGACCCGGTACTGAGGGCGCCGCCGAAGCACCACCCTCAGGAGTGTTTATCGACTCTCCAGTCTAGATCCGCAGTGTTCAGTGCAAACGAGGCCACCTCGAGAAGGATGTGGACATGAAGTCCACGCACTGCGGTCTTGGGGTGGCAGGCTAAGGCTCCACTTAATGGGAGCTGTAAGCGCCTGTTGGTCCACCCCCTGTGGCGGGTCACCCCCACCACTCGGCCCCAACCTAACCTAACCTAACCTAACCTAACCTAACCTAACCTAACCTAACCTAACCTAACCGGGGTGCTGGGGTCGGGCAACCTCCTCGTGGTGCACCCTGGGCGCCGACCGGTAACTACCCGTTCTTTAATGGGGTGTTACCGGGCGGTGGCTAATCGCCCGACCAATGGGGTGGGTATGTATTCTCCCTCGGGTTTGCCCTAGTCGTCAATCCACTTAACTACACATCACCATATATAACCACTGTTATATTACCCCTCAATCTTAATTTTATAATGATGACACTTCTGACTTGGGCAACCCACTAAATACCGATATACTTATCACTACTTGTCTCCTAATCACTTGGTCTCTCTCCCAATTTTAATATACCCTTTGCTCAGGCTGGAGTCGCACCAACTGCTGATGCGAATCCAGACTTGGGCAATAACCCTACAGATGACCAATGTACTCATCATCATGGCACTTACCCCAATATATGCTAATTCTAAGTATCTAGTTAAGTTTATCTTTAGTATGTAAGTTGATTGTTCTATATTATCAATCTGTTAGTATGTAAGATTAATTCACTTTTAGTATGTATGCTATCAATCTGTTAGTATGTAAGATTAATTCATTTTCAGTATGTATGTAATCAATCTGTTAGTATATAAGATAAATTTATTTTTAGTATGTATGTTGTATTGTCCCCTTGCAACATGCTTTTCATCTGCCTTCTGCAAATTACTCTTTGCAAACCACTTTATGTACTTGTAACCCACTGCAAAGTGTTAACTCCAATACAAATGTGTTAGTATTAAGTTTATTGTTAGTATAAGTTCTTTTTAATCAATGTTTAATGTTACCTTATCATGTCTCCAACCCCTACAACTTCTTATTATGTGTAAACTTAGTTTTATGGCCTTCTGCTAAAATATGTTTGAAACCTACCTTGTACTCTTTTGTAACCTTCTGCATCGGGAGGATGCAGGCGTACTCCATTAGCGCCACTTCCTCCCAGGATACTTTAACCTTATACAATTAAAAAAAAAAAAAAAAAAAAAAAAAAAAAAAAAAAAAAAACCTAACCTAACCTAACCTAACCTAACCTAACCTAACCTAACCTAACCTAACCTAACCTAACCTAACCTAACCTAACCTAACCTAACCTAACCTAACCTAACCTAACCTAACCTTTTTTTTTTTTTTTTTTTTTTTTTTTTTGCGTCAGGAAATGCTTTATGCATCCCGTCCTGCCGTAGGGGGGTGGCAGGGGGGTATGTGGGACTCCTCGACATTAGGGTGCTAGGCCGAGTCTACCCACTAAAACCTGACGGTGTTCCTCGAGAGCCTTGATGCCGGGGCAACGGGAGCGCGTTGGCATTCTGCCGCGGCCCCGGCGGCTATGCCCAGCCTGAGCCGGGCCCTCCTCCGTTTGCGGGCAGTTTTACCTGCCCGCTCTCCTGGGAGGCGCGCGGGAACAACCGCGCGCACCATCCCGAGGCCATCGGTGAGGCGCCTTCCCCCGAAGGACACCCCAGGCCTCCGAAGTGGCGGCTTCCGCACCCCGCCTACACCACGGCAGGGGCGTCAGCACGCCCACCTGATTTTTACGTGTTTACTCACGGGTTTTTACAAGTTTTCCTTCTTCCCACCTTTGATTTTAACGTGTTGTCTCACGGGTTTCATTTCGAGTTTTCCTTCTCTCCACCTCTGGTTTTAACGTGTTTTCTCACGGGTTTCATTTCGAGTTTTCCTTCTCTCCACCTCAGATTTTTACGTGTATCCTCACGGGTTTTTAAAAGTTTTCCTTCTTTCCACCTCCGGGGTCACAATACCCTTCCTGGAAGAGGGGCAAGTGACCCCGACGCCTGACCCCCGCCCTCACGCAGAGGACGGGGAACACAACTTGTCCCCATAAATGGGGACATCCCCCCCCCGGTCCGGGCCAGGCCCTTTCGGCACTGCAGCCTCATCGGCCCCGACCCGGTACTGAGGGCGCCGCCGAAGCACCACCCTCAGGAGTGTTTATCGACTCTCCAGTCTAGATCCGCAGTGTTCAGTAGAAACAGGGTCACCTCGAGAAGGATGTAGACATGAAGTCTACGCACTGCGGTCTTGGGATGGCAGGCTAAGGCTCCACTTAATGGGAGCTATAAGCGCCTGTTGGTCCACCCCCTGTGGCGGGTCACCCACACCACTCGGCCCCAACCTAACCTAACCTAACCTAACCTAGCCTAACCTAACCTAACCAGTCTGCCTCGGGCCCTCGTAGAGAGCGCACGCGCCCAGGTCCCCTCGGCTTCCACCGCTTCCAGTCCGGCTTCCGGAAGCGGGCCGCTTCCACCGTGCTTCCGCGGCTTCCAGCGTGCTTCCGCGGCTTCCGGAAGCGAGCCGCGTCCACCGCGCTTCCGCGGCTTCCGCGGCTTTCAGTGCGCGTCCGCGGCTTCCAGCGTGCTTCCGCGGCTTCCAGAAGCGAGCCGCTTCCACCGTGCTTCCGCGGCTTCCAGTGCGCTTTCGCGGCTTCCAGCGTGCTTCCGCGGCTTCCGGAAGCGAACCGCGTCCACCGCGCTTCCACGGCTTCCAGTGAGCTTCCACGGCTTCCAGCGGGCTTCCGCGGCTTCCGGAAGCGAGCCGCTTCCACCGGGCTTCCGCGGCTTCCAGTGCGCGTCCGCGGCTTCCAAAGTGCTTCCGCGGCTTCCGGAAGCGAGCCGCTTCCACCGTGCTTCCGCGGCTTCCAGCGTGCTTCCACGGCTTCCGGAAGCAAGCCGCTTCCACCGTGCTTCCGCGGCTTCCGGTGCGCTTCCGCGGCTTCCAGCGTGCTTCCGCGGCTTCCGGAAGCGAGCCGCGTCCACCGTGCTTCCGCGGCTTCCAGCGTGCTTCCACGGCTTCCGGAAGCGAGCCGCTTCCACCGTGCTTCCGCGGCTTCCAGTGCGCTTCCGCGGCTTCCGGCGTGCATCTGGTAGCCTGCCAGCTGACGGGCGCCACCTCGCGCCCGCTGTGCCTTCGCCTTCAACCCTCAAGAACGACCAAACTTTGATCGAGACTTCGGCTGCCGGGCGGTGTGCTGCGGCCACGCTACTCCTCCGTGATCCTTCGTCGAGTTGTCACTTGCTAGTGGATTCAACCGGACAAACCCACCACCTCCCATGGCTTATAACCATCTGGTTATCAAGGCCGAATCTCGGGAGGGGTCACGCGCCTCGGCGCTTAACCACCCCCCTACAAATTTCACTTTGTTCAGTCCCTGTCGTTGTTTCGTTCTCCCCCTTCTGGGGCCGACATCACAAAACGGTACTCCGTCGGCTGTCCTTGACCGTTCCCGCTATCTACGAGACCTTTCCATTCTCTCTCTTTCCGCACTGATCCTCTGCCACTCTCTCGCAAATTCCTTTAAGTGCCAGAAGTTCTTCCTGGTCCTCACCAGATCGCCGAAATAGATTGGTCCAGGGAGTTCCCTTTCTAGCCCGTCCAGCATTCTGCTCCGCGCCTCTGAATACAATGGGCAATCCCACAGTACGTGGTCCCTATATTCATCTTTATCGTGTTCGCAATCACATTTGCTGCTCTCCACCAGGCCCAGGTCCCTCAAACGTCCCCTGAAAGCGCCGTGACCAATTAAAATTTGCGATACCTCGTAGTCAGGATCTATCCAGGTCCTCTCCAGACGCTCCTGGACGTCCGGAAAGAACCTGTACAGATCTCTTCCCTTGTCGACGCTCGTCCACTCCCGTTGCCACAAGTCGACGACACCCGCAAGAATCCCTCGTTTAACCGCGGTTATCTCCCCTGACGCTATGCCGTCGCGGCGCTTCTCCTTGTATTGTCCCGCGCGCATCAGCTCCTTATCTGCGGGCAGAACCCCTGCCAGGACCGCAAGAGCCGCCGTGCTGCTGGTCCGATATGCCTTGGTGAGCAATAGTAGGGCCGGTCTCTGGTTCCTCAAGAGAACGCTTCTCAACACATGTAGCGATGCACGCCTGTGCCACAGTGCCGCCACGTACGTCAGAGTCGGGACAAACGTACCTTTGTATAGGAGTCTAAGCGCTCTGTACTTTATGCCCCAAGAGGACGCCGAGACTCTCGCCATCTTTCCGAAGCACTTGGCCGCCCTCTCCGACACCTCAGCCGCATGCGGCACAAACGACACCACGTCATCCAGCACAATACCCAGAATCCTCGCCCGGGAAGTAGCTTTTATATTTACTCCTGACAGCTTAACTTGCGGTGCTCTTTGTAGCTTACCCTTTATTGTTATAGTCTGGCTCTTCGCAGGCGAGAACTCCAGCCGATTGCGCGCCCCCCATTTTTCCACTTCTCCCAACACCGCGCCCGCGCGTCTCTCCAGCTCCGCCCTGGAGTCGCCCCCCACTATTACAGTTAGGTCGTCTGCATATGCTACGAAATTTACCCCATCCGGCTTAGGTAGTCTCAGCAGGTCGTCCATGAGTATGTTCCACAGGGCCGGGCCGAGGACCGAACCCTGCGGACACCCCATTGTCGAGGACTTCCACAATGCGCGGCCACCGACGAATAACCCAACCCTCCGTTGCCGGAAGTAGTCCATCAACATCCGGTAGATGTTAGGTGGACAACCCCCTTGCTTGAATTTGGTCAGGATCATCGCCCACCACGCATTGTCGAAGGCACCCGAAATATCCAGGAGGACCAGCTGAGAGTACTTCCCCTTCGTGTCCCTAGAACAGCGGAGGATTTCCTCCAGAGCCGAAGTCGTTGAGCGCCCCTTGGTAAAACCATACTGACGTGGGGATATCCGATTAAACACCCCGGGGGTACAATAAAGGAGCACTTTCCGCACCTTGATTGGGACGCCCTGCAGTACCTTTCTGGATGCCCCATCAGTTGACATTTGTTGCAGCATGTAACGTTTACGTAATCCAGCGCTCGTACCGCATCCCATCCTATAAATATTCTCTCACGGCTTATGAGTGCATGCCTCATTTCGTGTGTTGTTTCTAGGACCACTGTAGTAACATTCCCCCCCTATTCTGCCCTTTTTGAAGGCGATCTTGGCTTCCGCCCTAACTCGGTCTATAGTCCAGTCCGTACTGTTCCTGAAATTTTGCTCGTAGAGTGTAGCCAGTAAAGATTTTTCATCTGGGTCCCCTGCTAAGTTTCTAAGTGCGACCTTCGGAAGCTTTTTTATGGGTTCCTGGACTCTTAACATCGGAGGGGCTGCCCGTTTAATACTCTGTGCGGCTTTCTCTGTTGTCGTTTGTATAATTACTCCAGCATTTCCAACCCTACGCAGCTTGGACACCTGAATCCCCATTTCCGTCGGATTGAGAGATCTCATTAGAACGGATTTTGTTTCGTCAGACGTCTTTAGTCTCTCTGCCCCTTCTCTTTCCGCCGGGTAGATAGCCAAGACTGGGCCGACCCTTGCAGGCATTGGCCGCTCTGTGTTTCTGCCCGTTCTCAGTACAGACGAATATGTTGTTGGAGGGGCTGTGGCCATGAGCTTAGTGGCGTTTCCCGGCTGATGATGCGCTCTACAGGTACTCCTCAGTTCGTCGATAATCTCCTTCTGGGCGGCAATTGTTGCATTCTTTATGGCCATCTGTGCGACTAGCTCCGTCTGATATTGAGCTTCGTTGGCGAACATACCCGTCAGTTCCTGCGTGATCTCCCCTATGCACGCTATTTCGTCCTTGTTGGTTTTGGACTTAATGAATTTCATTATTTCCGCCAGGCCTCTGTGGGCCCTACGCATTCTGTCTCCCACGTCGGCAAACGCTGAGGGTTCCTCTTCATCCATAGGGGTGTATGGTCCGACTTCCTCGGTCTCTTCAGTCACCGTCAGCGATGACACTCGTTGGGGTACCATATCGCTGATTATCGATTGGGTGGGGCTCACAGTACGCTGTCTGGTCGGCGATTGGCTTCCACTCGGCGATGATAAAGGACGCTTTTTTGGCTGCTCCTGTGTCTGGTCCGGCGCGACGTACGCTTGTGGCGGAGATCTCGCCAATGAAGTTCTGGGAGTAAAGCTGCCCTGCGTGACCCCGTACTGGGAGTCCATCAACTCCCTTTCTTTAGCGCGCGATGTCTCTCCCGTCGCCTCCCGCCCGCGGGTCTCCCGGCGTAATTTTATCGCCTGCCGCTGCCTCACAGGTTCCCTACGTTCGTGTATTAAGTGTTCGGCGTCGCGGAGATTATCCGTAGCATCGCTCTCTTCCTCAGACATCCTGATGGGTGGTCACCCCACAAGTGGTAGGTGTGTATAGTAAGCGCGGTAAAACAAAAGCGCGGGAAACGAAGCGCGATAAAATTCTCACGCAAAGCACCACAAAAAGCCAATTTAGGCACGCAAAGCAACTGCACCACGATACAATCCTACACCAATTTAAATTTAATCTAAATTGGTAAGCAATAATAACAGAAAGCAATAATACTACCCGATAACTAAAAGCTAAACATAAAAGGCAAAAAAGCAACAAACAAACAAAAAAGCGCGGGAACGAAAGAAAGCGCGGGAAACCAAAAAGCGCGGGAAACAAAAGCGCGAGAAACAAAACTATATATTTATATTTATGTTTGTGGGCGCGACGCAGTCCGTCAGTATCAACTGACAGTGACACCGCCAATGCCGACCCGACAGCGACAATTGTCACCAGCAGTCAACCCCGGAGAAAACCGCTATCCGCCCGCAAACTAGACTAATTTCAGCACAACACAAAAGCAATACAGCAGCAAGGTTATCACACCGAATAGACAAGCAAAAGCAACAGCACACTATCAGATCCAACACCAAAAGCAATACAAGCACTAAGGAATAAGGAGCAGAAAGCGCGGGAAACAACAACACAAACAACAACATAAATCGGAAAAAGCCGAAAAATTCTTTTACGTCTGTGGATAGACGCCGCCCGCCAGTGTCAACTGACAGTGACAGCGTCAGTGCCGACCTGACAGCCCGACAACTGTCACCGACAGCCAGCCCCGGAAACGTCTGTCTACCCGCAAACACTTTACAGTAGGAAAAAGAAAATTTTTCCTACCTACAATTTTAAGAAAAACAATTAGAACAAATACAATTAATTATAAAACACAATAAAAGCAATATTTTTGTATCAGGAGACTAAAACATGCAAAGCACAGCAACCATACACAAAGCAAGAGTACTCACCGGCGAATAGATGGCAACTAACACAAACAAACCGTCCAAACAGACACAACACAAAACAATACTCAACGCGAAATAACACACTGTTTACACAGCACAATATGAAATACAAGGCAGATAAATAATAATAAGAACAGACTAGACACTCAAAACAAAAATAAATCCGCAAATACTAATAATTCGATTAATATTCGCGAGAGCTGACACCAAGTACATATGCACAAGTTGACAACCGTAGACGAAGTAGCTTCAACCGGACAGTAGGATTAAGTCTGTGCTACAAATAAGCTATCACTTGTTAAAAAACGTTGCTTTCGTTCAGTGCTGTGTTCTGTGCGACTAGAGCCAGTGTGCTACAAATAAGTTATTGGCTGGTTTAAGTGTTAGTTAAAGTAACATGAGTTCTGGGGTTGGCGAGGCCGGGGGAGCTGGCCCTGCCTCTCCTCCTCCTCATCCCGACGAGCCCTGCGCGCTGCCGATCTCCGACGGGATTGCTTCAGGTAAATCCGCTCTTATTCTCTCTTTTCCGCCCCAGCAGAACTCCCCCCGCTCTCGAGTCGTTTCTGAACCACCCTTTAAGTCTACTCCATTCCCTGACTGCTTGTATGGAGCATACGATGGCGAATATGCTATCGTCCCCAGGGCCGTTCTCTATCAAATCGCTGAGTGTACACGCGAAACTAGAACTCTAATCAATGAGCACAGGAGCCTCACGAAGAGGAACAAGGAGGAGGCCAATAGGCGCTGCGATCGAATCCTGACGATGACGTCGGCCATCTACCCGTCCTCGGAAATTCAATCGAACCCACACCCCGCCCACTCCAAAGATGGACCCTCGCAGGAGGTAGAAATCGGGCAAATGCTCGAACTGCTCAATCAGATTCACAAACACATACAGACTATCGGAAATAATTCAACCTCTACAAGTGCCTGCACTGCCTCTGCCTCTACTCGAACTTACGCTTCAGTCACGTCCGATGAATCCCCGCAGATTAAGCGGCAAAAAGTAATCCCTCACAAATCAACGTTGATTATATCCCCTCAAAGCGACTCTGTCTCCACCTCCTCTGACGAAACCTATAATATGTGGAAAAAATCCACTTCATTCCGTCACACCAATTTCGCCCCCTCCAGCGTTAGGCATATCTCTGGCAACCGCATTGCGGTTGACTTTGAAAGTGCACAGCAGAGGCAGGTCGCTCTTGACAAAGTTCGCTCAAGTAACCTCCCCATTCAAGCCCACGCCCCGCAGGAACTCAAGCCGATGTTCGTCCTTAAGGGAGTCCCTAGAGACATTCCTACGGACCAGCTAGTCGCCATCATCATTGACCAGAATGATGCCGTCAGGGACAGTCTGGTGGGCCCTGACGACATCACATTTAAATACCTCAGGTCCAACAAGAACCCTCACCTTTCCAATGCCGTCTTTATGTCTACTCCGGCGGCTTGGAGGGCGGTCATTGATTCGGTCAAGATTAATGTGGAACACCAGCGGGTGCACGTGGACATTTACGTCCCTCTTCTCCAGTGCGGCAAATGCCTCTCCTTTGGTCACACAAAAAAAAGGTGTACCAGCAGGGTGCTGGTCTGTGCGCACTGCGCTTCCGAAGACCGTGAACTAAAAGACTGTCCCACCAGGAGCGACCGAAACACCACTAAGTGCCACTACTGTCATAAACGGGCCAACACGCGCGCGGGTACTGGTGCCAATGGCAGTGGCAGTCGCCACACCCACAATCATCGCGGTGACTCCGACTTATGTCCCAGAGTACAGCGAATGATCGATAGCATCAAATTCCGTACTGTGTACGGATAGCAGCGTTGCGCTTGTTCTGCCTATTCAACTCATTTTCTGTCTGATGAGCGGACCGGTTGCGCGTGGGGACTGGACCATCGGTTCCTCGGGGAGGATGCTGGTTGTCTCCAAGTATTTAAGTTAATCTAAGCTAGATTAAGTTCAATGTCTATTTTCTATTGTAAGGAGAAGAAAAAAAAAAAAAAAAAAAAAAAATTATTATAATACCTATCTTAGCCTAAGTTAACCAGTAATAACTAGTCACTAATCACTTAAACATGTTAGATAATCTCATTTTCTTTGTCAATCATAAATAGTCATAGTTATACTTATAGTTCTAAGTTGTATCGAATTCTATCTTTTACTTATGTTTCCCCGAGCCCAGGCCGCAATATTTTTGCTTATTCTATGTACCTTATCCATTGCACCCTTTTGCATTATCGTGATTGTCACCTTACATAATTTGTTGCGGAGTGTGGCGGCATGGGTTATCAGTAATCTCGATTGCTTGATCTATCGATCTCGCGTTGACTGGGGGCGGTCGCTTTCGGCCGCTTCCGTGGCTGGGGGCGCGCGCGGCTGGAAGCGGTCGCGTCCGGGCGCTTCCACTTCCGGAGGCGCGCGGGTCTGGAAGCGGTGGCTTCCACTCGCTTCCGCTTCCGGAAGCGCGCGCGTCCGGAAGCGGCGGCTTCCACTCGCTTCCACTCGCTTCCGCTTCTGGAGGCGCGCGCGTCTGGAAGCGGCGGCTTCCGCCTGCTTCCGGGCGCGGTCGCTTCCGTTCGCTTCCGTTTTGGACGCGGCTGGAATCGGACACTCCCTCATGATTACGCGATGTAAATATTCCATGTTCTCTTATGTTACCACTAGTGTTACTGTATTGCTGTATTACTATGTTGATTGCCTGATCTATCACTCATATATTAAATTAAAAAAAAAAAAAAAAAAATTATACCTATCAGCCTTTTTTTTTTTTTTTTTTTTTGCGTCAGGAAATGCTTTATGCATTCCGTCCTGCCATGGGGGATGGCAGGGGGATATGTGGGACTCCACGGCTGTGAGGTGCAATGCCGGGCTACCCACTAAAACCTGACGGTGTTCCTCGAGAGCCTTCGTACCGGGGCCACGGGTAACTTTCGTATTCTTCCGCGACCCCGACGGGCAACGGCCGGCGCTAAACCGCCAGCCTCGTCTCGTTTTGGGTGGGAGGACAGAACTCCCACCCATAATGTCGTAAGAGGCACGCGGGAACACCGCGCGCGCCATCTCGAGGCTATCTAAGGAGTGACCTTCCCCCGAAGGTCACCCCAAGCCTCTGTGGACGCTCCGCTGACAAAACAGCGAAGCGTATTTTCGCCCGAAGGCGATGGTCCCTGGAGAGGCCCTTATTCGGTAGCCATCTCCTCTACTCCTACCGCGGTGGGTACTGTCGGGGCAGCGGCAGCAGTCGCCGCGCCCCTGCTCTTTTTGGGCTTCGCCCCCTCGCATGTTTTCCCCCCAGATAAATGATTTGCCAACAAACCGCTGGCGGCACACAACGTGCAGTGAGGCGCCGCCTTGCACGTGCCGGCCAAATGACCCTCCTGACCGCAGCGATAACACTCACCGCTACGGTCCACCTCTGACGTGCAGTTTATGCGCAGGTGCCCCAATTGAAGGCACCTGTAACACCTCATTGGTCTCTGCTCTAATATCTGGACCCCAGCCGAGACCCAGCCCACCAACAAGCGACCATCCGCTACCTTCTTCGCCGCCTCCACCGGGCACCGAACCCAGGCAGAGCCTAAGCCGGAGGGAGCACGGCGAATCTCGCTCACCTTCAGCGCCTCGATGGCGCATCCCCCCTTCTCAGCTACGGCCGCAGAAACATCGGCCACCGACGCGGAGTCATCCAGGCCCGAAATGCGCAACTCTGCACATTTCGTGGGCCTGGAGATACGAACGATTTCTGAGCTCAAAGTCTCCCTGAGCTTGGAGGCCAGGGAGTTGGCCTTTTCTGCGCTGGTGGTGCCCGGTAATTCTAAAATCCCGGCCCCAGTTGCTGCCTTTCGATACCTCAGCTCCGTAATGCCCAGGTCGCCGAGGTTAATTCTGTTTTTAGCCTCCGTAAGGACGAAGGCATAGGTCACACCATTGTGCTGTGCTTCCGGCAGGATTGTCAGCACAACTGCCGACGTCCTGGGCACGCGGAGCTTCGGTTTCCTCCTCTGTTTCCTGCCCTTCTTTCTAGTGCTCTCTTTAGGAGCCTCTGTGGAAACCGTTTTCTTAGGGGGCTGGGAGACTTTCCCAGATGTCTTCTTCTTATTACCCTTACGGGCTATTTCGTTGTAAGCCCCTTCCGCGGAAGCGGGCATCGAAGGCCGCGGGCGGGGCTGTGGAGTTGCCTCCGCTCCTGCACGCCTTCTCAAATCAACGCCGGACACTGATGCATCAACCACACTAGCACCTAACGACGCCGGCCTAAACCTCCTTTCCGGCAGAAGACGATCTTCCAGCCCTTCAAATCTGGCATTTATCATTGTGCCAACCTGCGCGATTATAGTACGCGCTAACTCCTCCTGAGAAAGCATCGCATTATTGGCGCCAATCGCATCCGATGTGGCGGGTCCAGCACGGCACGCATGATTCACCATCTCAGCCCTTAGCTCTGCCATTTGAGAGCGAAGCTCCGCTACCTCCGCACTTAGACGACTGTTTTCTGCCTGGAGCCTTCGAGTTTCCTCTGTTGCGGTTCTTGACATGAGCTCCTCGGTTACACCTCTTATCGAAGCGACCGCATCATTTAGGCCCTTTTGGAAGGTGCCCTTAAGGTTTCCGGACGTCTTGGAAACCTTTTCAATCGCTGCCAGATCTTTCATTATCGTCGTACGGAGGTCTACAGCCACCTCCGCTCGACCAATTGGATCTTCTCCAGCCGACGACGACTCACTCAGGCGCGATGACCTAGTGCGCCTGAGCTCTTCTGTTGATTGGGCCATCTCCAGTTCGGCCCGAAGCGCCAGTTCCCGCTTCTGGGCCTCGACGAGATCTTGCTTGGCCTTTGCGAGACCCACGTATACGCCTGTGGTGGGCGGCCGACCTCTACCTCTACCTCTTAAGGCCACTTTCAGTCGCTTCCTTTGCTGCCTTTCTAGTTGCAGCTTTTGATAGTCAGGACATGAACCTAACTCTGCCCTCGTATTCTCAGAATCCGATTCCGATGCTTCCACCAACTTTTTCCACTCCTCGGGGGTGAATTGGCTCGGTCTGCGCGACATCACAGTTTCCGAGACAATTTGGACATCACTGGAGCACCCAGCGTCCGACATCAGATCTTCCTCCTCAAATATGCTCTAGTCTGGATTCCTCGCAACGCCGACAGCGCCTGAAGCAGTACTTGACAGCGAACAGTCAGACATGACTTCCACCTCGTTCCTATCCTTCTCCACAACTACACTTTTTCTCCCTTTCCCTTTCTTCCCCTGAAACTTTCCTTTGATAATTTTAGATTTGTGTGTATTCATATCATTAACGTTCCCTTTTTACGGGGAACCCGATTTATAGGTCGATCTAAATGACCACCCCCGGGTGACGCCCATTCCGGGGGCTAGGGTATATACTGTGGGGGTCCCCAATACCTTTTTTTTTTTTTTTTTTTTTTTTTCGTCAGGAAATGCTTTATGCATTCCGTCCTGCCATGGGGGATGGCAGGGGGATATGTGGGACTCCACGGCTGTGAGGTGCAATGCCGGGCTACCCACTAAAACCTGACGGTGTTCCTCGAGAGCCTTTGTACCGGGGCCACGGGTATACTTTCGTATTCTTCCGCGACCCCGGCGGGCAACGGCCGGCGCTAAACCACCGGCCTCGTCTCGTTTTGGATGGGAGGACAGAACTCCCACCCATAATGGCGTGAGAGGCGCGCGGGAACACCGCGCGCGCCATCTCGAGGCTATATGAGGAGTGACCCTCCCCCGAAAGTCACCCCAAGCCTCTATGTGCACTCCGCCGACAGAACGGTGGAGCATATGCTCGCCCGAAGGCGATGGTCTCTGGAGAGGGCCTTAATCGGTGGCCATCTCCTCTGCTCTTACCACTGTGGGTACTGTCGGGGCAGCGGCAATTGTCACCGTGCCCCTGCTCTTTTTGGGCTTAGCCCCCTCACATTTTTGCCCCCCAGATATATGATTGGCCGGCAGGCCGCTAGCAGCACACAACGAGCAATGAGGTGCCGCCTTACACGTGCCGGCCAAGTGACCCTCTTGGCCGCAGCGATAACACTCGCCGCTTCGGTCCACCTCAGACGTGCAGTTTAGCCGCAGGTGCCCCAAATGAAGGCACCTGTAACACCTCATCGGTCTCGGCTCCAAGATCTGCACCCCAGCCGAGACCCATCCCACCAACAAGCGGCCATCCGCCACCTTCTTTGCCGCCTCCACCGGACACCGAACCCAGGCAGAGCCTAAGCCAGAGGGAGCACGACGTATCTCGCTCACTTTCAGCGCCTCGATGGCGCATCCCCCCTTCGCAGCAACGGCCGCAGAAACGTCGGCCACCGACGCGGAATCATCCAGGCCCGATATGCGCAACTCTGCACATTTCGTGGGCCTGGAGATTCGTACGATCTCTGGACTCAAAGTCTCCCTGAGCTTGGACGCCAGGGAGTCGGCCTTTTCTACACTGGTGGTGCCCGGTAGTTCCAAAATCCCGGCCCCAGTTGCCGCCTTCCGATACCTCAGCTCCGTGATGCCCAGGTCGCCGAGGTTTATTCTGTTTTTCGCCTCCGTGAGAACGGAGGCATATGTGACACCCTTGTGTTGCGCATCCGGCAGGATTGTCAACACAACTGCCGACGTCCTGGGCACGCGGAGCTTCGGTTTCCTCCTCTGTTTCCTGCCCTTCTTTCTAGTGCTCCCTTTAGGGACCTCTGTAGAGACCGTTTTAGTAAGGAGCTGGGAGTTTCTCTCAGTTGTCTTCTTTTTCGCGCCCTTCCGGGCAATAACGCTGTAGGCTCCTTCCTCGTGGGCCGGCACCAAAGGCAGCGGGCGGGACTGTGGAGTTGCCTCAGCCCCAGTCAACTCAGACGCCTTCCTCTTCCTCCTTTCTTCTTCGCGTCTTCTCCCATCGACGCCGGACACTGATGTATCGACTACAACACTAGCACCCAACGACGCCGGCCTAAACCTTCTTTCCGGAAGGAGACGATCTTCCAGCCCTTCTAGTCTGGCATTAACCATGGCGCCAACCTGCGCGATAATGGTACGCGCCAACTCCTCCTGTGAGAGCATCACATTATTTGTACAATCCGATGTGGCGGGTCCAGCACGGCATGCATGATTCACCATCTCAGCCCTCAGCTCTGCCATTTGAGAGCGAAGCTCCGCTACCTCCGCACTTAGACGACTGTTTTCTGCCTGGAGCCTTCGAGTTTCCTCTGTTGCGGTTCTTGACATGAGCTCCTCGGTTACACCTCTTATCGAAGCCACCGCATCATTTAGGGCCTTTTGGAAGGTGCCCTTAAGGTTTCCGGACGTCTTGGAAACCTTCTCAATCGCTGCCAGATCTTTCATTATCGTCGTTCGGAGGTCTACAGCCACCTCCGCTCGACCAATTGGATCTTCTCCAGCCGACGACGACTCACTCAGGCGCGATGACCTAGTGCGCCTGAGCTCTTCTGTTGATTGGGCCATCTCCAGTTCGGCCCGAAGCGCCAGCTCCCGCTTCTGGGCCTCGACGAGATCTTGCTTGGCCTTTGCGAGACCCACGTATACGCCTGTGGTGGGCGGCCGACCTCTACCTCTACCTCTTAAGGCCACTTTCAGTCGCTTCCTTTGCTGCCTTTCTAGTTGCAGCTTTTGATAGTCAGGACATGAACCTAACTCTGCCCTCGTATTCTCAGAATCCGATTCCGATGCTTCCACCAACTTTTTCCACTCCTCGGGGGTGAATTGGCTCGGTCTGCGCGACATCACAGTTTCCGAGACAATTTGGACATCACTGGAGCACCCAGCGTCCGACATCAGATCTTCCTCCTCAAATATGCTCTGGTCTGGATTCCTCGCAACGCCGACAGCGCCTGAAGCAGCACTTGACAGCGAACAGTCAGACATGACTTCCACCTCGTTCCTATCCTTCTCCACAACTACACTTTTTCTCCCTTTCCCTTTCTTCCCCTGAAACTTTCCTTTGATAATTTTAGATTTGTGTGTATTCATATCATTAACGTTCACTTTTTACGGGGAACCCGATTTATAGGTCGATCTAAATGACCACCCCCGGGTGACGCCCATTCCGGGGGCTAGGGTATATACTGTGGGGGTCCCCAGGTACCCACAGGTTTTTACGTGTTCGCTCACGGGTTTGTTTCAAGTTTTCCTTCTCTTGGGCCGGCCAATGAAGGCAAGCCCGTCGTCGGTCCGCGCAGCCACGACGTACCCCCTTAGCACCGACACGGGGGTCGTTGAAGTGCCTGCGCGGGGTCCCGGGGAGGGCGGCTGGTGCAGGTCCGCCCTCCATACGCCACCCGGCGACAGGGTTAGTGCCGCCGAGCGCGTTCCACCTAGACTTTGCGTCCTCCGCAGAGGACGCAAAAACACAACTATGCGCAAACGCGCGCGACAACCGTTCCCCTCTGAAAGCAGAGGGGTAAGGTGACGACATCGAACCCCTTATCGTCCTTTGAAAGGACGATTTCCCCCCCGGTCCGGGCCGGGCCCTTTCGGCACTGCAGCCTCATCGGCCCCGACCCGGTACTGAGGGCGCCG
This sequence comes from Zeuzera pyrina, assembly GCA_907165235.1. NCBI lineage: Eukaryota > Metazoa > Arthropoda > Insecta > Lepidoptera > Cossidae > Zeuzera > Zeuzera pyrina. The sequence continues at coordinate 67,950 of OU015640.1, forward strand.
CCGAAGCACCACCCTCAGGAGTGTTTATCGACTCTCCAGTCTAGATCCGCAGTGTTCAGTAGAAACAGGGTCACCTCGAGAAGGATGTAGACATGAAGTCTACGCACTGCAGTCTTGGGATGGCAGGCTAAGGCTCCACTTAATGGGAGCTGTAAGCGCCTGTTGGTCCACCCCCTGTGGCGGGTCACCCACACCACTCGGCCCCGGTCCCCAATACCTATCTTAGCCTAAGTTAACCGGTAATAACTAGTCACTAGTCACTTGAACATGTTAGATAATCTTATTTTCTTTGTCAATCATAAATAGTCATAGTTATACTTATAGTTCTAAGTTGTATTGAATTTTATCTTTTACTTATGTTTCCCCAAGCCTAGGCCGCAATATTTTGCTTATTCTATGTACCTTATCCATTGCACCCTTTTGCATTATCGTGATTGTCACCTTACATAATTTGTTGCAAGGTGTGGCGGCCTGGGTTATCAGCAATCTCGATTGCTTGATCTATCACTATTTATTTCTATGAAATTGATTAATTATTAGTTTAAGTCACTCAGCTAGGATATTGTAATCCTTTTAATTCTATAATCTGTAATCACTCAAACATGTCAGATAATCTTATTTTCTTTAGTTATAGTCATAGTTATACCTTTAGTTCTAAGTTAAATATGTACATTCCGCTATGATGCGGCTTGGGTCGTTACCCTACTCTAATTCTACTTCTTACTTATATTTCTCTGACCTGAGCCGTCACATTTACCTATTCTATCTACCTTATCCATTGCACCTTTTGCATTATCGCAATTGTCACCTTTTATAATTTGTCTAGTGTGGCGGCTCAGGTCAGGTCAGTATCTGACAGCAGTCAGCTTCTTCTCTCGCTTGTTGTTGTTGATAGGGGTCATCTTAGCCTGGGGTTAGCGCACTGGGATAGGATGACTCCTATCCATCTAATCGATTTAATCACCGCGTTGCATATCCCTTACTTAATCGTATCTTAACTAAAACCAACCGTGCCTTAAATATTTTGCATTACTACTTAATATATCATGTCGATACTTTTACTCGACACCTAATACGTAAACTTCATATTGTGGCTTGGGTCAGTATCCGACAACAGTCTTCTATCAATCGTGCTCACCCCAAGCCCAAGCTGCAACATACATCCATGTTAAGCACCCTAGTCACTATATCTCCTGCACTTTGCAGATAATACCCCATGATATACCCTTGCATATTATCATTCTCGTCTACTCTTGCATTTTATTGCTGTTTTAATACTTTACCTTTATTCTATAAATTCCTCACCCAATACAATATACTCTTCGATCACTACCTGTCAATTAGTTCCAACTGTTCTATCTTCATAATTTCTCCAATTCATTCTCTTGTTTTGTACAAGTTCCTCTTCACTCAATAGCACTTAGCTAGCCCTCTTTCATTGTAATTCCCTCTGTCAGTTTTTAGTACCTTTTGTATCAGGAGAGAGGGGATGTAGGCCAATAGCGTCCCCTCAATCCTTGGTCAAGTCAACATATCAAGTTCCAAAAAAAAAAAACCTAACCTAACCTAACATTTTTTTTTTTTTTTTGCGTCAGGAAATGCTTTATGCATTCCGTCCCGCCTGGGGGAGGCAGGGGGATATGTGGGACTCCTCGGCTGATAGTGCGAAGCCGAGTATACCCACTAAAACCTGACGGTGTTCCTCCGGGGCGCCTGATGCCGGGGCACTGGGGACGCGTTTTGCACTCTACCACGTGCCCCGGCGGCGATGCCCAGCGCGTTTGATGCGCCGGGCTCATCCCGTTATGGGCAGGAGGGTGGAGCCGCTCCTGCCCTATTTATGTACTGCGTGGGAGGCGCGCGGGAACACCGCGCGCGCCCTCCCGGGGCTGTTAAGATGGGGGTGACGCTCCCCCGAACGTCACCCCCGAGCCCCTAGGTGGGGGGGAGAAGGGTGTGGAAGACCCTCCTCCGGGCCCCGGCTCTCCGGCGGCGGATTGATTGTGAGAGCGGATCGTTCTCCCGCTCCCGTTCCGCCGCCTCCTTCTGCAAGATAACGTCCTCGCAGAAGGTGAGAACCGCCAGCCATGCCTCCTCGCTACCGACTATCGATTTTACGACAGCCGGCAGCGAGAGGTCCCTCCCCACCGCCGCGACTAGCGCACGACGCTGCTCGGCCCACGCCGAGCATTCCTCCAAAGTGTGCTGCGCCGTGTCTTCGTCGCAGCCGCAGTGGTGGCACTCGGTCGTCGACTCACGCCCGGCTATTTGGCACAGGTACGTGCCGAAGCAGCCATGCCCCGACAGCACCTGCGTCAGCCGGTAGGTCAACGACCCCGTCTTCCTTTCCGTCCAGTTTTTCAACACCGGACGGATCGCCTCAACGGTCCGGCGGCCGGCGTTCGGTGATGGTATTTTGGTATTTTGAAATTATTCTTAATTCCATTTGTAACTATTTCGTTACAGTGCCATCTATTGGACATTGCCCTAAGTTTTCTCTTGTAAAGTATTGAGATCGGAGTGGCACATCTATACCAAATATATTATAATGTATTATCTATGTACCTAATAATAATTCTCGAAAATAAGAGGAGTATTTATCAATTGAGCCAGACACACGTTGATGTAACATGCCAAAATTTTGTATTTATAGCGCTGTGAGCAACAACACGACGACGACGACGACGTCTACGTAACATTACACAATTCGGTTGCGTTTTCATTTTGTAAGATTTCATCCCAAAGGTGTATGAAATACCTTAGCTTCAATACAAAAAACAATTATAATTTCAAAATTCAAGAGGAATAAGTGAGACACGTCTGTTTAGCAACACGCCTCAGCGATCATTGTCGAGTGGGACTGTGGGATAGGAGTGAAAGAGAAGGAACAACGCGACATCGCTCAGAAAAAGGTGCGCCATAAAATTCCATACCGGGGGACTTATATGAAAATCGATTCTTAAGGAGTAAACTCCAAAAATTACAATATGTAATTGTGAAGTTTGAAAATAAATTTGTCTATCTATCCTGTCGAACTAGATGCCCAGTGATGTCTCATGTCACTCATCACGAGGTCGACAAAGAAACTTGTTTAATTACAGGCCACCCAAGATTCCCAACTAGCTTCTATGTATACACTTAGTGGGCATAGACGTCGTGTATTGTTGCTCATAGCGCTTTAAATACAAAATTTTGGCATGTTACATCAACGTGTGTCTGGCTCAATTGATAAATATTCACTATTATTTTCGAGAATCATTAATGTTGTGAGTTCAAATTTCGACTCGGTCGCTCCCCATTTTTTTTGTTTCATTTATTTAAGGTTACAGTTTAAAATGAAAGACGTTTTTGCAATAATACGTATAATAATAGTATTTACATCATAATATCTGGCACAAATTGTTTCAACACAAGTGTACAATCGAGATTCAATTCCTCGTAACTATCAAATATCAAAATAATGAGTGTTATCACGTAGACGCCGTTGCGTGGCGTATAGTCCAGTCAATATGGCGTTAAATAAAATTAACCATAGTGTTGTTTTGTTTCTTTTTTGTAAAATATAATCTAAACGATTAATTATTGTGTTATCTAATAGAATATTGGTGTATCAGTGAAATAAGTCGCGTAGTGAATGAGAAGTTATTACTTAAAGTAATTGTATTGTTTACATAAAGCTGCGTGTATTGTTTATGTGATTAATGGTTACAGAATTATTATTTGCACTATTTTCAATATGGTGGTTAAGCGATACCACTTAGGATTTTGAAAACTCAAATTTTATTTCTCGTAAGAGGACGTTCATCATAAATGTATTGTTTAATGTTCAATTGTTGACTGGACTAGTAGTGAGAGAGCGATATTTCAGATTTTTTACGAGTTTTGTTCGACGAACGGTCGCGGCCGAAGCGTGGCGGACGTCGCGCGAGAGTCGCGCGGCGGCCGCGCGGCGGAGCAGGCGATGATCAACGGGACGGTTCGGGTCGATCGGCGGCTGCTCCCCGGGGACGTTTCGGACGTCTCCGGTGTAGCGGTTCGGCGTAATATAAAGAAACGTGTACATGAATAAAAAAATAAACGTTCATAAAGTCGGCGGCCGAGGGCGCGGCGACCGGCGGGCGGGGCGAGGCGGGGCGGGGTGAGGGGTGGGGCGAGGGGCGGGGGGAGGGGTGGGGCGAGGGGAGGGGAGGCGGCGAGACCGGTCAGGGCGCGCACTTGGTGCGGCCGTCGAGCAGCTTGCGCCACAGGTCGAACTGCTCGTGGAAGCGCACCATGTGCACGGCGATGGCGCGCTGCACGGCGCACGGGTGCGGCGCCAGCTTGCGGTTGACGAAGGGCGGCGCGGGCGCGCGGCGCAGGCGCAGGCGCTCGGCCAGCACGCCCGTCACGAACACGTCCTCCAGCCGCAGGTAGCGCGCGCGCGCCGCCGCCGCCAGCAGCGGCCGCACGCAGTCCGCCGTCAGCAGGTACGCCGGGCCCGTCGCGAAGTCGGGGTACACGCGCCCCGGGAACTCGCTCGGCGGCACGTAGTACTTCGACTTGGTGGTGCGTTTCGGCAACGACTTGCGGATCACGCGGCCCCAGATCGTGCGCGTGGCGTTCGCGCGCCCCGGCGCCGCCGCGAACTCGAGCAGGCGCGGCACGTTGATGAACATGTCGTCGTCGGTCTTGAGCAGCCGCGGCGCGCGCGGGCAGTACGTGTCGGCCCACTCGAGCATCGACAGCGTCTTCAGCGTGAGGTTCGCGTACGAGTCGACGGAGCAGCCGAGCACGAGATCGCCGTACAGCGCGTCCTCGGCGGCCAGCGCGGGCCGCAGCGCCGCCGGCGGCGCGCCCAGCACGAAGGCCATGGCCACGTCGGAGCGCGCCGCGAAGTGACCCCACGTGAGGCGCACGGCGTCGCGCGCGGCCGCGTGCGCCGGCGCCGACGCCACCAGCACCAGCAGGCGCAGGCGCGCGCCCAGCGCCGGGCACAGCTCGGGGTGCGCGCGCTCGTGCCCGCCCACGTACAGCTCGCTCACGAGCCGCGCGCCGGCGCCGGGCCCGCCCATGCCCGCGCCCGCCGCCGACGCCGGCGCGCTGCCGTTGCGCGCCGGCGCGGCCGCGGGCGCCGCCGCGGACGCCGAGGACGCGGGTAGCGGAGGCGGCGGCGGCGGCGGCGCGACCGTGCCGTTGCTGGACGTCGCCGCCGGCGTGGGCGCGGACGCGGGCGGCGCCCGGGCGAGCGGCGCGCGGCGCGGCGCCGGCGCGGGCGGCAGGCGCGCCAGCAGCAGCAGCAGCAGCGCGGCCAGCGCCGCTAGCGCAGCCGCGTGCGAGCGTCGCACCGAGCCCATGCCGCCGCCGCCGCTCACCTCACCACTCTTATCTGCGAAGACAAAAACATTCATGTTCGAAACGATAACAATACCCCATTAGCATTATTTACAAACGTTACGTAACTATCGACATTATAAATAAATTACACGATTCAAAAACATACAATTTAAATGAAAAAATTTCAATATAAAAACCATTACACAAATTAAAAAATACTAAAATACGAATACGTTTAGCGACACGTTCGTTTTACCAATATACACAATAACCTTACCGACTTTTATATCGACCGATATTATTCTCTTCATCTAACAGACACATACATTGCGTAAATAATACTGAAATAGTTAAAACTGTATTCATTTTCAATTGTAAGAGATAATGTACTAGCTACTACGTGCCTTGTATACAGTGCTTACAAGAAAATAAATCATACCATACTCTCACTAGCGTAACTAAACTCCGAAATTCGTATTATAGGTATGATCTTAACACTGAATTAAAAACTACTATTATACGTACCTATACATAAGACAATACCAGTGTTGAATAATTGTATGGAATGTATGCAGTGAAAATGTGTATGTATGAAACTGTGTGTAATGCATAAATAAATATGCGATTGATAACTCCGCTATCGGTGGAATATTAAGAAACAGAAACAAATCATAAAATAATATCAAGCTATTTAAAAACTATAAAAAATTAAATAATGCTTATATGTCGCAACAGTTTAGTTATTTGAATTTTACATCTAAGTACGTGTAGTCATAGAGTAAATATGTACTCTTATTGATTATGTTATAGAAGTAACTTCTGAGAACACGAAAGTGACGCTTAGCCAGGGTAGTCCTGTAGGGTATTCAAGGACTCACTATATCAGATCTTCGCATGTAGTCATATTTGGTTTGTACATGCTTCTTCAAAGTAATTAGTAATATGTAGAGTTGCCTTACAGACAAAACCACAGTATCAGAGTAAAGCATGTGAGTGGGATACCAAAAAGGTTGTCCATTCGTAACCTTCAAGGCTGCCCTCTGTGCTCTTTCTAACGGTAATAAAGTCGTACTTGCCGCCGCTCCCCACATAGTAATACAATATACAATATGACAGTATGGATTAACAAAGAGCAAATAGTAAAATCAGTTACGTATCTTAGATTTTAAAAATATAGAAATTAACTTTCTAACTCACGTTGTTAAGGAGGTGTGATTCACGACTTCGCATTTTAGCAACAAATTATTTATAAGTTACAAATGCGACTTTATGTTTCAATTGAGTCAAAAGCATCTTCAATTTGTTAAAAATATAAGTTACTCAAACTTCTAAAAAATCAAATACCGCATTTCTATTACTGGTACCGCCTGTGTCGAAGTTACCCACATAGAGGTAATAACTTTGACAGACACCAAAATCACAAATTTTTTTGGTTGAAAATTTTTAAGTTATTTGGCAATAAACTTTCAATTTGGTATGTAAGGACCGCGACGCTTGGCGCTCCGTCCTCTGACTACCCCATTGGGGATACAGCGTGAAGATATGTATGTATGTATTTGGCAATATTTATTGATGAATAGTAATTCGAGGTCACTAAAACAACACAATATGATTATGATTACAATATGATTTATGACCCTAAATCCATAGAATATCGACAAAAATGTAGCGTTGATTTTGTCAAGTTACCCACATTAACAGTATACACAGTATTTAATTTATTTAGACACGCCAACGAATGATTCACAATACATCTCAAGTCCTCGATGTAAGGACGTTACCGTCAATAGTACTTATTATAAATAGTATACATAATAAATGTAAGACATGAAAGGTTATAAGAAATATAAAATCGTGTGTAAACACATTAATTTGATAAAATAATCTTCAAGGATTTAGCACGTACCGTATGTAATTTGTTGTAATTTGGAAATAGCTGTGTATTACTCTATCACGAGTATGGTGTGCTCGTGTGTTCATATAAATGTGTAGATGCGGATGGATGTGTTTACGGAGCTGTATCCGTTGTGGTACTGATAGATATACCATCTAGAAACGGTGTCCCCATCGGTGTTCCCATACAGGTCCGGACGCGCAGTCTGGATGTAGGGCTGTGGAACCGGACGAACATCCGTATGTACATCCAGGTCCGATGTTGTAAAGGATTACCGATCACTCATCGTTACAGTACTGTGGTCAATAAAAGGCGGCGGCCCGGGCGCGATGTGACGTCACCGCGGCCGCCAGCCCGGGCGCGGCGGCTGTCTCGCGGAACCGACCGGCCGCGGTCAGGCTCTATTACACGATCATTATGTTAAAGTAATTTAGTATCACTGTTAATGCTAACGATCGATTACCGCGGATGAATGATGCAAGACACGATCGGCCTTCCTCGTGACTCATCATCGTTAATATGATACAACCCGAGGCCGTTCAATATTAATGATACGCATGTTTACACATGAGCTTCCGCAGACGACGGTGATATCGAGGTAAAGTAGGTTTCTATGCAATTTGCCAAAAAGATCAATAAGTAATAGTGTTTTATTGAACAAAACATGTTAATATATAATGAAAAAAACATGTTAAATAAATAAATTATGGTGACTTTTTTTTCATACTAGTTATGCTCCGCGATTTCACCCACAGTAAATTTGGTATACTTCGGGATAAATGAAGCCTAGATTACTTATTGAAACCTCTTCCACCTGCCAATGAAAGTCCTGTCAATATCAAAATTAGCCATAACGGTGAACGGTGATTAACCTGGACAGGCAAACTAACTGACAAAAAAAATATAAATAAACGCTCGTTTGGGCTTTCGTAACATGGAAATAACTTAATAATAATGTTTAATCCTTAAGAAAAAGCCTTTATTTTGAATTCAAAGGCGGACGCTTAAATTTTATTTATTTGTAATAGATACAGATTGTCTTATAAGACCCGTTTTATTTGAAGATACTCAAAAAAATATTATTTACCTTGGCGGTACATAGGATTGAAACGGATCATAATGTACACATACGATTTCTCCTAATATGTCAATGACAGTGCCTTTACTGCATACAGCCTACAGAGGACAGCCGAAACTCGCGCTGACACGTCTCTCGCGAGTGTTATTGTGAGTTCGTGATTGCGTTGTTGAGTCAACGACGCTACGTTCGACAATTCAAAACACAAAGAAATAATTGCACCTACTGCATACATACTTCACGTAGTTATTACCTATTTGCTAATTATTTATAACGTCAGCAAATCGTGATTGCTCATGTCGACACGTTCTGAACGCTGTTAGTGGAACTATTTTTTTGTCGATTCATTAAATATCCACACAATACTTCATAATTGCCTATTGTTACTAGGTTCTACTTGAAGGCTCGCTTTATCCGTCAAGTACAATCATCGTCATGATAAACGCCCATACATGTACCACACAGGTAAGTAAATACTTTCTAAGCACTAAGTTGTACCTACGTGTACTATTTGCAGCACAACGAACTGAACCATGTTACCACACACTTCAAAAGTATTTTAAAATTTGTTTCCTACACTGACTTACCCGGGAACCGAATCTGGACCTTTAGTTTGAAAATGTCCTAGTACCGCGTCAACAGATCATATCTATACCTATCTACACATTTGGTAAACTTTTTCAATGAAATGTACTCATACGATACTCTCAAGTCGGAAGTCATAAAATCACAATACTGACGGAATATTTATATTTATTTAATATAGGCTTGCCAACAGTTTTTACACCAGAAATGAGGCCGTGACCCGTAAGCAGATAACAAAGGAAAATGTGGGTAAATACTAATATAATAGGCCTCCGAGTGCTGCGATGAACACAAGAAATTACATTTAAGAGAGGTTACGAGTATTTCACGTTTTTTGCAAGTAGTAGGGTTTTAGTGCAATACTGTTATCTTTATATTCATACACTAGCAACCCGCCCCGGCATCGCGCGGGTAGACATTTATTTAAAAATAAAATACAGCCATTGTTGATACGTTTGTTGATACCCGCTGATAATGTTGCTTTCTACAAGTGAAAGAATTTAAGAAATCGGTTGAGTTTTTGAGTTTATCCATTACATACAAACAAACAAAGTTTCCTTTGTATAATATGAATATAGTATAGATAATAGAAAAAAATTAATTGTATCGCATAAGCATTTAGGAGAATGTACGTACTATTGAAATATATTAAATAAGTGAGTACTTAATGAAATCGTTCTGATATTTTGCAAGAGACATGAGGAAAATAAAGATTGCGAAATGTACACGTATATAGGTTCACATATTATTTATCATGTAAAGAATTCTTTATTTGTATGAAATGTGGTAAGTAAGACCGAAATTGAAAAAATATGAGTAACACACATTTGGCTAAAAGATTAGCATTCAATTAATATTAATGTTACATTAGTAATTACTAATTACTTATTGGCTAATAGACCATCGCAATATAAGTTCACATTATTATTATTAATTTTATACATACATATCCTCACGCTGTATCCCTAACGGGGTAGTCAGACAGGTCGAAGTGCCAAGAATCGCGGTCCCTATATACTTCTTTCGCCTTCTCAAATCTCATTAATTAATTTTAATAGGTAAAAAGGAACATTCATGGAATCACTCCGGTCTCCATCACAGCCGTTTTTCTATGAGACTATTTCACGTAAACAGGTGAAAAGTTATAACAAGTGGTGGCCCAAAGACAACAACATCAAAAGTTGAGTTTTCGCTTTTGCGGGTTTAAATAGAAAAACTTTTTTTTTTTTTGGGATATGAAGTATCAAATGGAAACTCTGTAACCACGAATGGAAAAATGTATAACAATAATAATACTGCAGGTAAATATACAAATTGTGTGACCCTAAACTTGGCGTACTATGGTAAGTACTAGGCTTATATTATGGGTACAACTGAGGGAGATCCCAGTAAGACAGAGAATCCAAGCCAATTAAGAAATAAGTATAAAATGTTACTCTGAACTTTGAATTACTTTTTATAATTTACCACTTTTTCGAAAATATGTGTCAAAATTGCAAAATCGCTGTTCCACCGCCTTCAGTTCCAGCTTTGCATATGGTGCAGAGTATGCGGCGCACACGGGCGCAGGGTCTTAGGGGGCGCTAAGCGCCATTCGCGACGTCTCCAGAGTCAATCCCCTGGACAACCTGTAGCGCCGCCCAGCACTGTTTGTCCGCCGGCATCGGCGGCGGTACAAGTTTGTCCAAGGGATCTTTTTAAGTTTATAGTTTTAGTTTTCAATGACTTCCTGTAGCCTGTAGAGATCGCAAAGCAATGTAAAAGGAAATCATGGATATTTTGCGCCTTTTTTGGAAAATACCTGATTGGATCTAGTTAAGTAAGCTTGTTGTGCTTTTTTATTCTTGTAAACCCACTCTTTCTAAAAAATCTATTTTACTCTCAAGTCTACCCTGCGGGTCCATGGGGGCGTACTGCAAGCGAAGTAATCGGGCTATTGCTTCCCAACGTCATTTATAATTGCACTATTTGCATCTGAATTTCGATCATTGACAGAGGCGCCAGGATATTGATTTCACCCGGGCGCTACATGGGCTAGAGCCGGCACTGACCGACCGCCTTACCTCCAAAAGTCACTCGGAAAACTTGAAAAAAGTCATGAAAATTGAGAGCAAGGTGGTAAGGAAAATTATCAAGATTGGATTTACCATTTTACGTTTACATCACCCACATATAACTGATCAGTGTCCGGTGACATACATTGCGGAACATTAATTGCGCAAATACAGGTACCTTTTTTAATTTAAACTTTATTTAAATTGTTTTTTATTTAATTAAACACTGCTATTACAGTATTTAGAATATTGTCGTTTTATAAAGGCATTATTGAAAACTGTCCAATGTAAGCGCACTGATTCACGTTACACAGATAGAGAATGTTGGGGTCGCGAGCTTGCGATTCCGAGATGACTCAATAATTAATTTATTGTCACAATTCCTCACAACTACCGCTATTGCAACTGCGTTTACTTAAAAATACACAATGAACAGTAACACTAGATTGTAAATTGGAATTGACTCAATAAGTACCAGTTATAGAGACTTTGCAATGATAAGATATAAATGGTAGTCTAAATTTTATGGATTAAGCCAATTGTAGTGTTGTAATGATACAGCAATTCCCGTAATATACGGCTTTTTAAGCGTTGTGTTTGAGATAATACAGATTTTATTGCCGTAATCATTTTATAGGACAATTGTGGCTCTGTGTAATAGAAAATTTTATTAGTATATCTATACCACGAATACTCGAAGCACATATTGTGTAGGTTGAGTGGGCAAATAGTAGATAGGGTTGTGTATAGTTATGTTAATGTGGATTTCATTGCTGTAAAAAAATCTCCCATGTTGCTTCTTTACTGCCTTCATCGAGGATAAATAATTGCGGATGGGGTGTAAATTAATAAAATGCGGCTGACTTATTTTTTCAAAGCACAGGTATAAAGATAAACTGACATAGGTGGCACTAATGTACATACCTCGGATCAAGTACCACAATGGATGAAGCATTTGCTGTAAGAGCGTGGGCTTAGTGTCTTTTTTTTCTTCACCTACTTTTAGATCTTTACTAGTGTGCGTGCCTAGGGAAGGTCACCGCACAACGACACAAAGCTGAACATGACGCATTTTTATTTTTGAGAATACCAGTAGCCAAAATACTTAAGATTTACGAGTATTTTGCCAATAATTATTTCATGACCGACTCGTAAGCTGACACGAAATACACTGACAGTGTGAGGTCGTCATACTACTATAGCTAACTGTTGTACTTGAGGTTACGCTCAATAAGATAGAAAGAGACACGAAAATTCGTTGTACAAACGATGGTAAGAGCAGCAACTCCGTCCATTATGTTTTTGGGTCGAGATTCATACACACTGCATACATTAGAAATAATTATTGCAATGCAGACTACATAAATAGTGTGAGTAGTAATATTATTAACCGCCTACATAAAAGCAGTGCTATAATTTTCATACCATGGTCTGTGTGTATGTGCTAGCGCTGCCATTAAGCGGATGAATGATTATTTTAAATCTGTATTTTTCTTGAATGTACATCTGCGTGTAGTGGAAATACAATCAAAATATTTTTTGTGTCAGTGGTTTTTAAATTTTAAATCTCGCATTAGTCATAATCAAATTTTATTTTTAGTAAAATTTTTTAAAATATAAAAATATTGCCTTAAATCATGTTTTTGCCCGATATGTTGTATATTTTTGAGACAGTCTTATCAAGCTCTTGAACTTGATCACCGTGATGGGTCCAATTTCATTTTTTTAGTCCTTGATATTATATTACAATAAATCAGGTTTGTAAATACATACGCTGAAATCGGTTAAAAGATTCAGCTCTATGAGGGAACAGATAAACATGCATATCGAGGGCATCATGCCATAGGGGCGTACGCACGTTTTAAACTTTACAAGATAAATAAAAAGCTACCACATTGATTACAGTTAACTAAAAAAAAAATTTTTCAGTAATATTTCTCGACTTAAAGTTTGAAGTTAAGAAACATTACTATGAAAAAATGTCAATTTTTTCGATAACTAATAAACATGTCAGTTCTTTGTTTCTCCCAAAATGTTGTCAATTTCAATATGTAGGTAAGTAGGTAGGTAAAATACTATATAAGCTGCTAAAATCACAACCCTTTTTTTACCTCGCCATAGTCAGGTAAAAATTTTACAATTTTATAAATTGTTATATGTACGGCATTTTAAATTTTTATCTACGGCAATTGCGAATTACACAATAAGAATACTATAAACTGTAATTGCATCACTGTGGTACTTCAATCAATCAATATTTAAACATGATATAACAGTTATATGTACTTGTCATTGAGACAATGATGTACGAACGTGGGCCACGGCTTTAGATACGACCGATGTCTTACGTACCACGTTATGACCTAAGTATATTGTGTGAGGAAAATGATATGTTTATTAGAAATGTTGGAGGAATATAGAGAATACAAAAATCAAGAGAAATACAAGTTTTAATGGGTAAAACCTGCATAGCCCCAGTCTTACTCCCAAGTAGCTGGATACTTCTGTTTAGGTTTCAGTCACCAAAATTAACTTCATATGTATAGGGAATCATAGGGATACAGAATAAAAATAGGTACCTACATATTATTGTGTAATTTACTCTAAACTTACGTATGAAAATTTGAAAGAAATTCAATTAGTTTAATTTCAATAATTAGAGTGTAACAAAAGCAATACATTTTTACACATGATTGCGCTACACGCTATTGATTCATTTTTGTTCACTTCTATACAGTAATTGCCAATTGCCTTTACATTTCATAATAAAATCAGCATTCACAAAACCTAACGTATTGTTGATTGCAATTCAAGGACATCTGTACTTCAGATGAAACAAGTGATGTTAGACATCTAAAAGCTGTGATAGGCAATTCCGAGATGTTTTTATTCTAGTCTAGTCTAGTCATTAAATTTTCAGTCGAGTTAATAATCAAGTTGCTTGATTCAATACCATCCAGATAGTTTTCGATTGTTTTGAGTCGTTTATTCTTCAGAACGTCTTCACAATGATTGCAGATTACATCTTCGTAAGTGGTATCAACCAAAAAAAAACAATTGAAACTAAAAGATTAGAAAATAATTTTTATCAAGATTATAATTATTGTGATATACCAAAAGCTCCTTAAATCATGAATTAAAAAATATACAACATAATTTAATTAAGTACCTTTTTCGTAATATTAAAAAAAATACATAACGTAATATAATTGTTGTAATCTTATTTCCAAAATATCACTCAGAAAAATAGAAAAAAAATAATGAACTTTGAGAATAACTAGGTACATTAATAAATTGCATTACATTTTAGATAAATTTTTTTATATGAAGAAAGCTTCATGACATGTGTACTTCATAGACAAAGTTAATAATTTAACTTTGTCTATGAAGTACATAATATCTAATTTCGAATAATTCACAGTAGGCTTTTACAACTTTTTTAAATTGTGTTACTTTCTATTCAGTCAGTTTAAATATTTTAATTTATTTACTTATGTTTGAATTTAAAAATTATATCATCTTCAATGAATCCATTACGTACAATTTATATAAATTTACTTCTTAGGAAGTTATTCAATTCTTAGTCCTCAGTAGTAATAAAAAAAAACATTACTGTACATATTTTACAATAATGCAGAAAGCAGTTTTGTTTCTTAATTCAGAGAGGAAATTACCCTATGGAAAATAATTATGAAATTAAGTAATATTTTGTAGTAAGAAGAAAAAAATATAAATGCCTACACTGTACTGTGTTAATATAATAAGTAAAAACGTTTGTTATCAGCAACCTCTACATTAGGCCTATACTGCATCAATACCGAAACATTTTAATAAATTAGATTGCAGATAAAAAAAAATTGCTTTTCCAGTGAATAATGATACCAAATAGTGGTAATCAATAGAAATAAATTCTACAGGAAAATAAAACATAAAATATGTAATCAGTTGTGTAATAAAAAGTCCTGTTTATATTTCAACAGGTTCTTTTACATGTGAACGAGATTACAAGAAAAAAACATTAAAAACTGTGTCATCTGCACTAGTTGAAAACTGTGTTGCAATTGGCAACGCCCACCTGTGGAAGGGTGTTTTACAATGTTCCCACCAAATGTATTGTAAGAAAATAAAATACCATTTCAAAAAAAAACATAAAAAACAAATAAAAATGGGTTTGCGTGTATGTGTGCACGTGTATGTATATTAATGGGGTATATGTGTGTGAATTTAAATCACATTTAATTTTTTTTTTTAATTTTATACATAGATACATTTCACAAAAAAACATTTATCTCAAAAAAAAATACAAGTATAAGAACGCTTAATCTACAAGTGCCTTATTTTTTAAACTTATCCAGCAACATATTGACCATAATTCAAGCTAAATCGATTGAGTAGTTTTACATATATACATACATAGATATCCTCACGCTGTATCCCTAACGGGATAGTCAGAGAGGACGGAGCGCCAAGTGTCGCAGTTCTTACATACTTCTTTCGCTTCTTCAAACCTCATCATTCTCCTCACACATTTTCGCCTAGGTATGCGAGAGCTTTTGACATTTCCATCCGCTAACACTCTGGTTATTTGATCTTCATAAGTCAGCCTTGGTCTTCCTTGGCTTCTTTTACCACTCACTTTCGCTCTGTATATTTTCTTCGTCAGTCTTTCATCACTCCTTTCTATGTGCCCAAACCATCTAAGCATTCCTATCTTCATTTTTATACTAATTAGATGTAGTCATACTGCATATCTCTTCATTGTTTATCCTGTCCGCAAGGGTGACACCGCACATCTTTAGTAGTTTTATAATCTATAAATGACTTCTAGAATCTATAAATGACAGAATATTTATTTTTGTATATATAAATCAGATAATTGCTGTATTTCAAATATATATATATATATATATACATACATATCTTCACACTGTATCCCTAACGGGGTAGTCAGAGAGCATGGAGTGCCAAGCTTCACGGTTCTTACACATTTCTTTCGCTTCCTCAGATCTCATCACCCTCCTCACACATTTTTGCATAGGTATGTGAGTGCTTTGTACATTTCCGTCAGCTAACACTCTGGCTATTTGATCTTCGTAAGTCAGCTTTGGTCTTCCTTGACTTTTTTACCACCGGCTTTCAGTCTGTAGATTTTCTTTGTTAGTCTTTCGTCGCTCATTTTTTCTATGTGCCCGAATCACCTAAGCATTCCTTTCTTCATTTTTACAATAACATTACCGTGCAACCCTGTCATACTGCATATCTCTGCAGTCAAAAATATATATATATATTATGTAAAATGCATTCTTTTCAACTAACACATTATACACTCTACTATAAATTGGACTGTATTATTGTATTGTATTGGACTGTATAGTGCAGCACTACAAGCATAAAAATATTGATTTTATTGTGAGCTGTTAAATAATGATGTATGTTGGCAGAAATTGTCTTCAAAGAAATACCTTTTAATAGATGGTTATGCACAAATCAGATGAGCGAACATTATATTTATTTTAGGTGGAACAAAAAGAAGAAAAGATAATACACAATGAACAATGTGTTTACTGATTTTACTGATTCACAACAAATGAGGTGCAGAACATCAATTGTTCCATAACAGCACCCAAACAATGCCAGTAATTAGCTTACATAATGGACAATGCTTTGGTAAATAGCTCCATGTCACACAAATCAACACAATATTGGCTTTTGCCACAAAAAATATCTGTATTCAGATACTTTACTGTACTCTACTATCTCAATATTGTGATACACCATAACCAATTAACGAAGTTAACTATATAGAGATGAAATAATAATCAATAAATTTATATTTTAAATCTAATTTATAATGTCAATATAACAAAAAAAATTGTCAAAACAGGTATTTCTTACTACATCTAACTATATAATACTACTATAACTGAACATTTTAATGAAATATCTAATATTTATATATAAGTAATATGTTATTTTGCAAGTACTGGTTAGTTTTGGTATTTCCCCTAAGCTAATGAGTAATCGAGTTAAAGTTGTAATATTACTTGTGCGTGCAAAGTTATCTAGTTTTAAAAGTATTGCTCACTTGAACAGCACTCACCATATCGCGCGTCACAGGCGCGTTAATTGTGGGAGCTCCAGTACTGAAGCACGTCGATGACGATGTCCGTGTACTGCCTCTCCAGCCACAGCAGCCAGGGCTCGGTGCGATTCGCGAAATGGTTCCGTTATATACACCGCACTACATCACAAAAGACGAGCGGCGTTCGTGACGGCGACCGCGCTGTGGCAAATTTTGGGGGCTAAAGGCTAAGGAGTACAGCCTACTGAGTTGTTGTAAACTGCTTCGAGTCCTATGGACTAAACAAATGAGAGAACTACACAAAGATTCATTCGATCGACTAGACTTACTCGATTTACTTGACATTACTGACGTTTATTCGAGGACGTAACTTGACAGCTATTAATTGCGTTTCGTTCATCCTTTAGCACATTAGAAGCCATCACTGAAAAAAATGAATTGAATTCATCCTTTAGTTCATGAGTGTAGTACCTACTACAAAAAAAAAATATATTAGAGCCGTGAAATATAATTGTTAAATTCATGAATAAAATTTTATGGATTAAACAAATAATGTTGAATATTTCAAACTTAGACTAATTACGTCTATTGTAAGATTATTTTTAAATAGGTAGGTACTAACAAGTTAACAAGTAAAAACATTACATATAATACCTATAACAACTAACACGAGTACGTACTCCCTCTACATTCCCGATGAAGTAACTTTACAATTACACAATGGCCGTACCTAGGTAGATATAGTAGCTGGTATTAACCAAAGGCTAAGATTTTATTTACGTATCTATATCAACTCACATTATCAGATCTATCTTTTAGATATTAATAAGAATCTAGATGACATATATTTTCTATAATTAAATATTGAAAATATTGTGCTTCAACAAATGTTTAGCACTTACTTTAGTTTAGACAGAGATAATTTATGTTTTCCAAGTTTTATATCTCACTAGCTCATTACAAAGTTTAAATATATTCATCACGGCTTAATAAACTAAGTAGGAGTACATTTTCTTAGCGAGATACTGTTATTTCAAATAGCTTACAATCAAATACATTATATTATATTCATCTCGGCATCATGAACTAAGTAACTATTTATAATAACAGTATCTAGCTAAGAAAATGAACTCCTACTTAGTTTATTAAGCCGGGATGAATATATAATTTATGTTTATGGTTGATTGTTGTATTAAAATGAGAAAGTACCTCTATACTAGTAATAAAAAAGTATAACAGTTTTAAAAGTAGTCATAAAACTTCAACAATATATACATAAATATTATTATATAGTACCTATATTAATTTTACTCGTTTAAAGAAGATTGCGATGTCACATCTGGGTCGCGGGACGAGTTTTGTTCGCGTGAGCGAGCGAATTACGTACGCTGTGTATCGGTCGAAGGTACCTACTCAATCCTCAGCTTACAACAATCTGCCACTATTTATTTTCGAACTATTAAATGTGTCGACTTTTTGATTTCGTTTATTTATGTAACAGAAGACATAAAGATACAATAATGCATATATACAAAAATTTAATAAAAAAATTAAACCGACTTCAAAACAAAACACTGAAAAGTACGAAATAACTATCCTTTACTAACCAAAACATAAGTACAAAAATAACTTTATAAATAGGATTCAAATACCCATATAATTAAATTTGACAGTTACTGAAGTCGGTGCCAAGCCTACTAAACTAATAGACTTTCTGTTGTTGCACACTGATTCGGTACCGACTTCAATAACTGTTAAATTTAATGATATGACTATTTGTATCGTATTTATAAAGTTATTTTTGTACTTAAGTTTTGATTAGTAAAGGATAGTTCTTTCGTACTTTTCAGTACTTTTTTTTAAGTAGGTTTAATTTTTTTAGTATTTTTTTTTATTTCTCCCTTTTGAGTGACCTTGGCCTAAGTACAGAAATATCTAGGGTAGGTATACAATTAACTTCTTTTCTAATTCTGGAGCGCAATGGCGTACAAGAGAATCTTCAATATAAATAAATAAAGGTTTTAACCAGTTCGCGTTATTTGGTGTATCTTCGAAACCCTAGCTCCAGTGCCAATAAAATTTAAATGAGGCCAATCTGAAAGTGTATCCTTTCAAATAAATAAATAATTTTCCAAATCGGTTCATAAATGACGGAGTTATGATATGAACGGAGTTAAGTTATGAACGGAGGTAACAAACATAAAAAAAAAAAAACAACTGAATTGAATACCTCCTCCTTTTTTGGAAGTCAGTTAAAAAGAGACGAACATAACATGTAAAAAACTAATGTTTTAAAGTTTATAAAGACAGTCAAAATTTGTTATTGCATATTTTATATTTATTGTCCTAAATATTATTCGTTTAACATTTTTCGCAATCGTAATCCAAGATATTTAGTTGACAAATTCTTCGTCTCTTTTCGAGGAGACTAAAAAATAAAAAAATTCTTAAGTAAAATTGCTTAGTTGCACAAAACGAGAGTGCGCGCCGGAAAATCACATTACGGCGATGTGTACACGCGCGAACGCTCGCTGATTGGAAATATATCACTTGTTATCGGCGACAGACACTCGCGGACTCGCCGGGGCACATCTCGGTGCGAGCCCATTGTCCTTTGAGCTTCAGGGAGCTCATAACGCGTCCTTGCTGTCTCTGTGGTTGACGTTGTCAGGAATGAAATCAACATGACAGAGAAAGAAGACTCGTCAGGTGGTGGGATCGCTATCGCTCTTATTTACTTCACCTTCTTCCTGGATAATGTTTTACTGACTGTGTTGGGTTAGTGCATCAGTGTTCACTATGTACAATTCATGATAAAAGCAGTCGTTGAAGTGCGGACGTGTTACAGTGCCCATAATTCCGGACTGGGTGCGTGGTGAGTCCTTGGCGCTGTGGGCAACTAATGACGCGCCGCTCGTCGCACTGCTCAACACTACCGTGCGTGGGATCGCCCGCGAAGGATACCATGATTCTTCTGCAAGTAAGCTGTAGGGAGTCAGTAGTTTAGAGCCTAGTTTCTAAATCTGGGGGTCGCGACCCCTGGGGCGGGTAACGTTTGTTATTAAAGAGGGTCGCAGTCTGTTAAAATAAATAAGAATCTTTATACAAAAGATTGGTTTATTAAAGGAATGAATTTTAGTGTATTGTTATAAAATTAAATATTGCCATGTAATAACAACATGAAAAAATAAACTTATAGCTTATTTTGTTTATTAAAAATTATTAAACATGAACATTAATTAATTAATGCGATCGTTGGCTTTGTGTCTCACTTAAAAGTATTTCTATACGTAGATCATCTTTGCAAACGCTCATAAGTAAATTATTTTCGAGTGATAACAGACGATTTCTATACTTAGTTTTCAAAGCCACCATAGGACGAGAAACCTTTTTCGCACACGTAAGAAGTAGCAAAGGGTACGAGTATCAATATTTTTAAAGCTTCCGTTCCTAAGCCTCAGTACTCACGTCGTCGTACAAGTCAAAATTTATCTAAATCTTAATATAAAAATTCCAGTTGTAAAGTTTTATCAGCCGATAGTTCAATGAGTTAATTGTGAGTTTCAGTTCGTAGCTTGGCAGCTGCTGCAATATTTTCATCAAACGGATTGAGAACCCATCTTTTCGAGAAATCATTGTTGTCATCTCGAAAATATTTTAGTAACTGAATCTTTAATTTACCTAAATGCGTTTTCAGGCTCTCCTACAGACGGTCAATAACTGAATTTTCTGAAATCGCATTTTTGTTAATATAATCAGAAGTTGCAGTAAATGTATCAAAATTTCATTTTTCAAGGCGTATAATCCAAATACTAAACTTCTTGATAAAGGCATTGACTTTATCTGTCATAAGTAAAATGTTTTTGTTACGGCCTTGTAAACCCGTATTCAAGTCATTCAAATGTGAAAATATGTTACTTAGCCAACAATAACAAAGATTCTTCGTCTTGTAAAAATTCTAAAAATGAACTGTTTTTATCTGTTAAAAAGATTTTTAAGTACGTCCATTCCACATGCGGCATAATGTCTTTTAATTTTATTATCACGCCACTGTTCTACCCCGTTATCGCTTTTGCGCCATCAATACACACCGCAATGCATTTATTCCAGTCCAAGTTTTCTTTTTGTGTTGCTTCAATGAATGTGTTAAAAAGTCCTTCGCCAGATGCTCGACCAGGAATTGGTTTACAAAGCATATTTTCTTTAATAGACTCCTCGCATTCATATCGAACAAAACATAAAAATTGCGCCAAGTTCGACACGTCTGTTGACGTTGACTCGTCAAACTGAATGGCAAAAAATTCAGTTAATTTACCTTTTTCAATTATTTGATTGTGAATGTCGATGGCTATTCCATTATTACGTCTCGATATTGTATCATTCGAAAGGGGTAAAGTTTTTAAATTTTTAGCTACTTCCGGACTTATAATATTGATAGTAGGATGCATGAAGTGTTGCAGTCTCATTACGGCTGGAATTTTCTTTAGCAAATTTTAGATTTTTCGAAACAAGTGACTAACGCTCCAAGAATTCTAACGGTTAGCTTTATAAAGACGGGTGTCTTGTTTCCAGATGCCGGAGTAATTTTAAAGGCTTCATGCTTTCCGCGGATAGGACTTGAAAACAAACAACACATTGTGGGTAGTCATCCCATGCAATAAATCCATATTTTAAATATGCGTCGTTGTATAACCTGGTCTTTTTTTCAGCGTTTCACCAGACGTAGAAGGCACATTTCGTTTTGTCACAAATTTGTCCATTGTAATTTAACTTTTTTACTGTTATTTATAAAAATTAAACACTGGTTGAGTGAGATAACATCGTTTTTGTATGTACTTGCTTCCCTGTGCTACTTCCCGAAAAATGTATTTGACAACGAAACTCTGCCTCGCGTCCTTTTGTTTTTATTACGAAAGCATTTAACAGGTACGAACCTGTCTAGCGCACGTGTTTAGGGATAGGGATGAGCGGGCGGCTTTTAAGTTCGTGCTAGTACAACGCAGGTTATAACCTCACCTAGACACTAATTTTAGACCCACAGACAGGCGGGCGCGATTTACAGGCGCGATAATTTATATTTGTAATGCGCGGTTTTGCGGTTTTGCGTTTTTATCGCCTGAGGGACCCTTGAAACTTTAAATTAAACGTATAAATAAATTATTAATTAAACTATTATTATAATTATAATTTTGTAGTGAAGGGGTCGCGAGACTTTATACCTACTTAACTTTTTGGCTTTTTCTTGGGTCGCGACAAAAAAATGGTTGAGAAACAATGGTTTAGAAGTTCAGACAGTTTAGAGTATTTATTAGTGCATGAGAACTCAAGGTATCATGATATGATGGAAAGGGAATGGAATGTTTTTTGAAATGGAAACTTCTTTAGGCGTACCTTGCGCTCTTTCTGAACAGAAAACGAAACTAAATCGTCACGCTTGTGTCGGTGACGCTCAATCGTCTATGATCAATCAATCAATCGATAATGACTTTAAAGACTTCCATGAAATTTAAAATATAGGGGTTTACGGGATTACGGGAGCAAAAAACCGAAGTAGGAAGCTAGTTTTTCAATTTTAAGAAATTTTTTCTCCCCTATATTTTCACCCAATTAAAATTGGTAATTGGTACTGATTGGTATTTTCGCATCAGAGTTCACGTTCTCAGTAGCACAGTGACTAGAGCATAGACCGAGAATATCTAGAAAAGAAAGCCGACGTCCGCGTCATGCGGACGTGAGGTTGTTGCGTTGGATGTGAGATGCGTAGAGCATAGCGTTTAGTTATATACATTTAGTACATAATAATAAAAAATAATGCAAACGGATAAGTTGTTCGTGTTCGTCAAACTCATTTCCTCTAGTTATGTTAAAGAATGATGAAACTGCATTCGAATGACTAAAATTATTTAGGCATCTGAGGCCATTATAATACGTTCGTTTATGCGATTTAGACATTTTCTTATTTGAGACGATGTGAAGAACGAATTAAAGACAAACGGAAGCGGTTGTGTTTGCATCGCGTGCGACCCCGCCTGGCGCTACAATAATTACCCATATTCGCTCAAAATATTGCCGTACACGTTGTGTGCGTGCCACGGGGCGTGCGTATTAGCGTGCACACATACAAATCGCGTACGCTAGCTTTCTATGAAGACATTCTACTATTATGTTTATACTATGGAGTAGGTCTACCAACCAAAGTGCGTGGTTTCGAGTCCTGCAATGTGGTCAGACTTTTTTTGTTTTTTTTTGATATGCAATTAACAAGCAGAGCTCGGTCGCCTAAGTGCTAAGTGCTAAGTTTAGAACGCACGAAAGGCAGAACACCAACGCGTGCGTGCCCGCTCGTCAGGCGCTGGCGCTGGTGCTGGCGCTGGCGCTGGCGCTGGCGCGGGCGCGGCGCAGGCGGCCGTGGGCGCCGTGCTGGGCGCGAAGGCGGCGGCGCAGCTGGCGTGCGCACCGCTGGCCGCAGGCGCCGTGTGCCGCCGCGGGCCCGCCTACGTGCTGCGCGCCGCCACCGCGCTGTTGGCGCTCGCCGCGCTAGGTGTGACACGATCAACTACCATTTATTACATCTAATGCGAAGCCGTCCGGCCGATTTATCTAACCGATTTGCTTTTTTTTTATCTGTAACATTTTTCCTCTCGATTTCCTGCAATCTGTGGGAGTGATTTTGTGAAAAGGGACAGAAGTGCGTCAAAAGGGAAGGAAGACAGGAAGCCGAGGAAGCGCGCGCTATTTGCTTTGACCAATGAGCGCGCGCGGTGGTAGAGTTGGTCGTCAGATGGTAATCATTTTTTTACAGGATATAATGTTAATGTTGCTTATTACCAAGATGAGATGTCAGATGTTACACATCATATGCGACTACTGTAAGACTTGCTCGTTTTTTTTTTAATGAAAGGTAGTGATGCACAGATTTGTCATCAAGCATTGGAAATCATCTAACTTTCGCCCTTCAAACGCGATTTCCTCCTGTACATTTCTTATGTTTTCATAGCTTTCTTTCTCTAAAGTCAAAGTCAAAGTCAAATCAATTTTTTCAAATAAACTCAATTACAAGGTATTTTTGAACGTCAAATCTACTTTAGTTCTATATCTTCGGTTCTAATAATTGAGGTACACGGTTCGTTTCTGTCTAAGAACCCTCGCTGGAATGAGCTCTTTTATTACAGCTTTTGCGCACTTAAATTGGTTGAGTTGGAGGGAAGCTCCGTGTGCTCATTCTAGCAAAACTTCCGATTTTTGTTTTCAACTTAGATTAGTTTACAATTACTCATTATACATATAAGAGCGTTATTTTTTAATTTTATGTATTATCAGCACTGTTAGAAATAATAGTTTTAATAGATGGCGTGATGCTGTAAATTTCAATATTTAAATCACTCTTTTGTTTTGTTTTAATCTGTAGATAAATACATTGTTATAATAATTAGCTATACCAACCAGCTGCCGGTAATATAACAGCGGCAGGAGAAGACGTTTCAGACGGGAACATGCGCCTCACTAATGTAGTAGCACCTTTTCTAGTAAGTTATAAAGGTTCTCCGATCACAGCCTTAATCAATGTTGCAACGGAAGGATGAATCAACACAGAGTCCCGTGGAACGCCTTGTGGACATAGTCTCGTCCTCTCAAGCCAAGAAAACAACTTGCCATCCTCTATATAGGGACATCTTATCTGATTCTTCTGGCAATTCAGTTCCAAGTGAATATTTTTATCGTTTGAGGTTTACTGGGACAAACAGTTTTTCGTTGTTTACGTTGCAAACATTGATCCAATCGCGCCGGATAAATAGTGGTGTTTTACAAGTCAGGATTGTCGTTTCATTCATATAATTGTGTTGTTGTTGTCTGGTTTGGTTTTCGGATTGTATTGTTGTTCGGATGTCTGGTTTGGTTCTCGAAATTTTAAAAACTTATGTTTCAACTTAAAATAATTGAACATAATTTTGATTTACCTTTCTGGACTCGTAATATAGAAATTTGACATAGAATAATACCTTGTATCGAGTTAAACATTACAAAATGGAAAGTCATCAGAATAGTCAGTTAGAAACGTATGATTTAATAAAGAGGTTATCTGATAACTTCAAAAGGAGCCCCAAAGATAGGCTAACGCGTGCATACTTGGATACCAGATTAGAAATATTAGAATCATATTGAGAAAGATTGCAAAGTAAGCATGATCTTTTGGCCGCAGCTTCTAAAGAGGAGAAGTCTAAACTAATTTATTTCAAAAATAACATGTATGACAGTTGCTTAGAATTATATTTAGAACTCAAGACAACTATTAAAGAAAAAATAAACTCACTAAATGTCAAAACAACAGATTTCACAAGTTCGGAAACCATGTCGGATTCGTTAAATATAGTACAATCTCAACCTATAACAAAATTACCTACTATTATCTACCCACATTTTCGGGAGATTACAAAGATTGGCTATCATTTCATGATATATTTAAATCACTAGTACATGATAATCCTACTCTATGTAAAGTCAACAAATGTCAATATTTAAAATCAAGTTTGCAAGGGGAAGCAGGGGACCTGTACATAAACTTTGTTTACTGCCGACTGAACCTGATGATATTCAACCATTATGTAACCCATAGTTATAGTCAGATACAGTCCACACAGCTTATTTCATTTAAGTAATTTATTACAGTTTGTATCATCATGTTTTTTATATTGTTTAGTGTAAGAAAATTTAAATATAGTTGTTTAACATATCGCTTGCTTGTATGAACAGGGTATTAACTCAAAAAAGTCGATTTTCCAGGAGAGCAATTTTAAGTTTTTATTGTGATATTCCAGCTTTTCTGTATTAGATCGATTAACCATACCTATTTTTTTATGAAAGTTACTCCTTTGGTAAGGTTCCAGCCTACTTCATATTTTGGAGAAGTTCGTAATACACGAAATAATAAGATATTACTGAAGAGAGGTACATAATACTCACTTTTTCTGTATAAAATGATGAACAAACAAGGTATTATTTTAAGATACTGGCGAATTTCACAAATATGTGATATTCAAATGTAACGTACCTTTTGTTGAAGACAGCATTATTTCAGTTTAATACTTTGTTCAATAAAAACTGACGTTCTGTCGCTACCTACCAATTGACGAGAAAAAGGGAGCAAAACTAAATACGACTATATACATCCAATGGGGCGGCGAAAAAGTGCAAAAAGGACGGAGATACTACCCTGCCCGTAGACCCCCCTCGCGTCGGATAATTATGCGACCAAATTCATTCGAAAGATCTTAAATTTTTAAGTAAAGGTGTAGTAGTATCTCAAAATCGCATTTTTTTTAGTTACTACCCTGTTCATCCAAGCAAGCGATATAATGTTCTCTAGATTAGTTTATTAGTCGTTTATTTGAATAATAGTTTATTGTTTTAACTTCGTTTTACGAATAAGCAGATGTTTTTTGATTTTCAATTGTTTAACTTTTAGAGTAGGCGTATTTTTTTTGAAAGTCCTAACGTACTTTGGGGGGAGGAATGTTTAAGAAATAATAGTTTTAATAGATGGCGTAATGCTGTAAATTTCAATATTTAAATGACGCTTTTGTTTTGTTTTAATTTGTAGATAAGTTCTGTTATAATATTCTAATAAATTGAGGTTTTCTGGGACAAATTATTTTTCGTTGTCTTCGTTGCAAACAAGCACAATGCTGCGGAGCAGCACGGATCCTCTAGTGATATTTGAATTTTTATGAATATAACTGGCGGTGGGCGATTGTTACAAACAATTTAAATAATTTATTGAAAAAGAAAATCATTTGACTGAATTATTATCGATATTCAAACGTTTTCCTTGTAAATTTATTTAATATTTAATTAATTTAATTAATTGCTCTCTGAAACAGTGAATGAATCATTCGATTAAATATGAGTTTACATAGCCAGTGCAGTATTGCATAAATATTACACTTACTAGTTCCGCTGGCCGTAGGCCGTCCCGACATGTTAGAGGGAATATTAGGAATTACTCGATATTGATATACTAAATAAAATATATAGTTTTCATTTATAAACAACATTCAAATAATTATTTTCAGTTAAATAGTTCATTTTTACAATCGAATTATTCGAATTCGTGATAAAAAAAATTATAGGAGAATTACAGAAAGGAAACTTAGTACTCGAGGTCGACCTCATCATCCTCTCTTTATTCGTCAAGACTATTAAAACGTCGATTTAAACTAAAATTATAGTCTATCCTACTTTAATTTCAGGGAATATACAACCTTACCTAAAGCTTAATGAAAAAATATAACGAGTCCTAAGTTTTATAGATGTTCAGAAATATTGTACGGATTGTTGTATACGCTAGTTGAGCTGCGGTCGACTGATTTATTTTTATAACTTTTTATAGCTACCACAGGGTAGTTTTAAACATTTTTCTGTATGTGTTTCTGTGCTGTATATTGTATTTGAATGGTATCGTACGAGTGGCGAACTGGCGAGTGACAGGCCGTACTCCGTACCGCCATGGTACCGCCGGTCCGCCGCGGTACGTCTACGCCGCAGTGTTCTCGGCGTGCGGCGGCGGCGCGAGCGGCGCCGGCGCAGCGCTGTGCGCGGGCGCGGGGCGCGCGGCGCACGGCGCAGGCGCGGCGGGCGCGGCCGTGGCGGGGCTGGCGCTGGCCGCGGCCGCCGCGCCGCCGCCGCGCACGCACCGCGCCATCGCTGCGCTGCTCGGGGCTGTCGCGCTCGGTACGTGCTACTGCGTGCTACAACATACCACTACTACTACCTAGGGTACCTAGGTTAGGTACCCTAGGTAGTAGTAGTGGTATGTTGTAGCACCTACCTACTGTAATATATAGTATGGTCTGCGTACTATCTACTGTTCAACAAATATACTATAAAGCGCAAAAAATTTTTTTTTCAGTTGGGTGGATAAATCGTTATTTTGCAATATATCGAGTTTCGCCTAATGGGCTGTGCATGTTATTCAACGCGCTTTAAATTAATTTAAAAATACTTAATACATACAAACATATCCTCACGCTGTATCCTTAACGGGGTAGTCAGAGAGGACGGAGCGTCAAGCGTCGCGGTTCTTACATACTTTTTTCGCTTCTTCAAATCTCATCTTTCTCCTCACACATTTTCGCCTAGGTATGTGAGAGCTTTTGACATTTCCATCCGCTAACACTGACTATTTGATCTTCATAAGTCAGCTTTGGTCTTGCTTGGCTTCTTTTACCACTCACTTTCGCTCTGTATATTTTCTTCGTCAGTCTTTCATCACTCATTCTTTCTATGTGCCCGAACCATCTATTAATTGTTAATTTAAAAATTTAATGCGATAAAGCATTAGACACCTTTATTGTAGCCAAAAAAATACTACTCTTCAATAAAATACTATATTTTTTTGAGGTGTACTATATTTTTTATAACTTAAGTATTCTCTAGAATTTTATAATCAGCCGAAGAAATGTTGGCAACCCTTGTGCTACCAGCTACTTGGGTACCGTGCTTCACGCCTGTCTAATATAAATTGTTTGTCATGTTTGCCGTTGTAATTGTAAAATAACTTTTGTTTAATGATGACATCGAGGGATTTCCGACAGAAACGAAGTTTCTACGCATTTTTATAGCGCGCGCGGAGTATTAACGCCGCACTACATAAGTTAACGGAGACGGTAACGTTTTTAGCTGGTTTACGCCCCAGCATGTGAGCGCGCAACAACGCTATAAAAACTTCGCTTAAAAAAAAACTAGAGAAATGAAGCTTAGTACTTGTCTAGTAATCGATTGTACTCCTGGAACCTGGACTGACGCGATCGACTCTGTGATTATCTCGATTGGTTTTCTCGAGTGCTCGAGTATGAAACCGTCGAAAACCATTGAGATGATTTTATTAAAAAACATCTACTCAAAGTCAAAGTCAGTCAGTCAAAGTTAATACGCAATTAGGTCTTATATCTATCATAAATATACAGCCTTATTATTAACAAAAATGTCTATATGTTCAATAAAACAAAAATGTTTCCACTGTAGGTCAACTGTAGGTAAGTGTTTTCAAAGCGTAGTGAAAAATGTATACAATGTAGGAGACGAGCAGATGAGATGCGGGCTTGCGATTATTTACTTATTTGGAATGCACCTACAAATACATGCTTACATATTGTTTTCACAATGAAAAATAATGTCATGGCATCACCACGGTTCGTCGGAAAGGCCTTGGATTATTATCAATCAGAAGAGATCGGAAGAGAAATCTTCTTCAAGAGCTCGCTGAAATCAGGCGGTGTAGGCTAATGACAAGTTGATAACATTATCAGCTACTTTTATTCAACAACTCGGTTTAATGATGCATTGTACATTTTATTTCAGTTTTTCTTACTCATTATAATACGGATGGATAGATCACAGAAAATAATTTAATATAAAGAAATTAGCAATAAGTACGTATAATCCACGTGAGCAAAGCCGTGGGCAAAGCTAGTGCAAGTCAAACTTTATTCATCGGGAGAAACAGGAAAAATGAATCGGTACAAAAACAATTTAAACCAATTTCGTAACTAGTGAAGCATAAATTCTTACTCTGACATTGCGGTGTCTAGCCTTTACTGATTCACTGACAATTTTGTAATTAATTGGAATGCATCGCAGGTGTTCTCGTTGGATATCCATTCGGCGGAGTGGCGTATGCGTTGTGGAATCGAGCAGCGCCGTTTTTACTCATAGCTATCGCTCTTATGGCCGACGTCGGTAAGCAGATAATATGTATTTTGTATGATTGCAATGAGAAATAACACAAGATACTGAACAACGCGGCTGGACAAGTGGCAAGCGTTTCGTAAAGTAGAAACGCTTGCTGGAGTTATTGCACGTCAAAAGTGCCATTTAGCTATATATTATACGACGGTTTTCAAGTTAATAATGTTTGATTATTTACCAATTTAAATTTTAGATCATTTGGTATTTGTCACTCTATTCTACTAGCGTTTACGACAATTGAGCCATTTGTCTAGACCCCCAGATATATTCCGTGTCGCGTATTTCAAAAGTGAAACAACCACAGTAAGCCAGCCCGCTCGTTAGCACGAACAACATTTTCAACTTCAACTTACGAGGAACATCACAAGTATTATGAACAGCATTTGGTGTTGTGAGCTGTTTTTTCACGATCGACCAAATTATTTCATTAAAAAAATAATAAGTTTTGCTTCGTATTTACAAGCGAGTTTGCTTATTTGGTGTGCTTCATCTTTGAAGTATTCACCTGAGGTATTTATGGTAATACCTACATGAATATATTCTTGTTCGTGTGTTTAACATGATATTTGTGTTCATTGTCTAGTTATGCAATACATGTTTCTGGACAAAGAGGAATACAATCAAGTAAGTGGGGATAACGAAATTCAAGGCTAGGGTTGCCAGACAGGAAAATCGAAATATATGGATAAAATTTTAAAATATCGGGATTGTTCACTCGTCCCAAAGAGGTAGCCGTTGCAAGTAGGGTTTCAATGGAAACACACTTGATAGCTAGCTGAAGGTGTTTAATCTAATATTTTGCTTGTACTTATTAAATATTAACAAATTATGACATCGTCATGGAAATTCATATGACGCCCTCTATAATTTAACAACCTAAATTTAAAGTATCTGAACAGGGATTATGTGAATGTGTTGTGAAATTATGTGAATGGGAATGTGTGCTGGATACAATGGTTAAGGTGCTAATTTTGATATTTTTTCTGGTTCTTTGGCTTCAGCTAAACGAAAGGTTTTTTCATTGTGTTAAATATAGGTAAGTATTATTTCTATTATTATTGGATTAAAGGAAAGGAGAACATACACATGTTAAATATTTAGTAATTTTTTTTTTAATTTTTTTTTGTCTGTACAAGGAAAGTTGTGTTCACTGTTTTAGACATTACAATAAATGTAAGCATTAGTGATTTGGTCTGTCTTTGTACGCAATATTTAAAATGTAAAAAAATAAAGAAATTAAGGGGTCGTTGTCGGGAAAAATAAATATAAACACATAAGTATAAAGAATGCAACATTATACATATTTTTTATTTAGAAATATAACTTGTAACTTCTATCACATAGACAATTGCTTATGCATCAAACAATTAAAAGTTGCGAGGACAAGTAGATAATGTACGTTCCCAATTATTTACTTTCCGAAAATGTCATTACGCATTTACAGTATTTATTATATGCCTATGCAGACTTTGGTCTGTTTGGTGGCCTAGATCTCGATATCTAAGAATATTGAGCGTTAGATATTTGGATACATACAACTTCACCTCCTCATTTTGAAGTTCTTAAACGTGGAAACATGAGTGGATAAAAAATTCCAGAAAAGCCTTGTTTGCACAAAGATTCAGTTGCATCTCCGAAACTAATCTACAGAATTTTGAAATGATTTTTTACTAAAATAGATAGGTAATTATAATATCTCAAATCTCTAAAACCAGTTTTTTAATTGGTAATGTAGTTTCCCTGCAAATTACAATTATATGACAAATGTTGAGATTGCTCCGTACTAAAATATGATCAAACGGCAACTGCGAAAACTAACTTTATCGTTATCGCCACAGGGCGCGGGGGTAATGAACGAATTCGGGTGCAACAAGGCATATAGGCGGACTCTTAACTATTGTAACAATTAC
Source organism: Zeuzera pyrina (assembly GCA_907165235.1). Classification (NCBI taxonomy): domain Eukaryota; kingdom Metazoa; phylum Arthropoda; class Insecta; order Lepidoptera; family Cossidae; genus Zeuzera; species Zeuzera pyrina. The sequence continues at coordinate 99,610 of OU015640.1, forward strand.
TTAGCATTTGATCGTATATTTATCATCAAATGTTTCTCAAAGACAGCAATAATCGGTTAACAACTGTTGCAGTCCGCCGCTCTGATTATATTAATCTGAAACTTTTTGTAATTATTATAGTCGGAATTTTTATTTTGTCTTTTGTGTTCTGAAGTTAGAATATTATATGGAATGTAGAAAGAATCCATCCAAATCCTTCTCGAATTCCGACCATCTGGCAAACCTAATTAAGACTCGTAATATTTATTCTATGTTGACTCTTTGACTACAGAGAGATTATCTAAGTATGTACGATGCAGCGTACATCAGCAGCGTACATCACGTTGCGCGGTGTCAGCGTTTATGCTGACACGCGGCAATTTAACCATTCCTTAAGTCAGTACACGTCCAATCACCAATCGGGTCGCGTGTGCTCATAACCATTTAAACCATACCATTTTAGATTAAGTGAGTTCATCAATAAACCATATTATTGTGCTCATCTTTCTCTATTATTATTTAGGAACCATCCCTAAATATATCTCTGTACGGAACCACCACACCGTACAATCTAAGAACCGGTTTAGGGGTTCTTTTAATCTAGGGGATAAATTATGTGACAATTTAGATAGCGTTGGTGAAATCGGTCTTCGCTATCAAGAGAAAGGCTTGGAACCGCTTTAAATGATATCAAAGCGTGTTTAACTTAAAACAAGAGTAATACAGTTTAATATAAGTTAAATCCTATTAATATATTATGTTAACAACAGTTGGGAAGGGAGACGTTCTACTAATTACTCACTACCTTTAGGGCGCTTTAGACGTGCATAGCCCAAAAGAGCTTTACGAAAAGGGTTTCTTAATTCGTAATTAAAAAATATTCATGTTATTAAAAATGGTTAACAAAACGTGGTTAATGTTTTGTCTACTTTCATTGTATAATATTGCGACATGTTGGCAACTGCGCTCTGGGTACCATACCCTAATTTGTACTCAATTAATAACATTTGTGTAATTCGTATGAAATTAGATACAGTCGGCTTCCAGTTTTTGTAAAGAGTGACCGTATCCTGGGGTGCAAGTGTAGTCCTTCGAATTAAACACATTTTTTACAGAAGTTTAAACTTTTATAAAAAATAAGAACTATCATTGTTTAACATGACCTTTAGACTTAAATTTTCAAACAATACAGTATTAGAAACTGGAACTTTTAATACAATCATGGCAATTTTTTTTTTTGTGTTCATTACATATAAACGATTTGCTTTTTGCACACTGATTTCGCGATTTTCGGGTTTTCGACCTAGGCCATGAAAAATATCTATTCATTTTAGGATTTTGAAGGGCAGGCATATCAGATGCCCTTTTTTACCAATGATACCTTCAACACTTATCTGAAGATTAGTTGGTAAAGTTCATTGCAAAAACGGTCTTCAAGATGAGGTTCAATGAGATAGATTGTAAGAGCATTTAAATATGATACGTCTGTTTCTGGATATACATATATCTTCATCGTCTCCACTCTACTCTAAAAGTTTCGAACATGAATTAAAAGTCATCTAAAACAAATTAACAAAATAATTTTGAAATAAATTAGCATTAAACAACAAGTAAGTAAAAGGTAATAATAATAATAAACTCAGACATTTCACACAGCGCCATCTAGTCCCAAAGTAAGCAGCACAGCGCTTGTGTTATGGGTACTAGACAACTGATTTACTACTTATATACTTTTTCTTTTGTAAATAAATACATATTATACATAAACACCCAGACTTGGGGCGGGAATCGAACCCGTAACCCCCGTTTACTTTCCGACACGTCAAGTAACAATTAACGTAATAAAACATTATCTAGCCACAGTTGATAGCGATTAAATAGTAACCAAAATATGCTCTAAATTATTATATTATGAATTAAATATTGTTATAAATAAGTACTGGAAAAAAACGAAATGAACAATTATGAAAAACAACATCGATGGTAAAAAACTTACATTTTGGTGTTGTTACAAACAGGTGTACCCCAATCAGCTCCTGTAACTTCTATACAGCCGTGATGCTTATGGCACCCTGACGTACAGGAGCGTTCCCAACTCCTCTTAGAATACACGGAGTCGCGAAATAATTATTTGTGTATTTATATTTATATTTTTTTATTTTGTATCCGATGGTACGGTTCTAGGGTTAAACACACATAATATTAAAAGTTGTTACAAGTAATGTAATACAACTCTTACGATGTCTGCAGTGGTACTAAGTAGTTATTAAGTCAATTCATGCCGGTTCGGAGTCTTGTAATCTGTCTGTCTGCTGAGCTCGGTGGGTGGCGCTGTGCAGCCGAGCGCGGCGCCGGAGAGTGCGGCGCACGCGTGGGGCGCGGCGCTGGCGGCGGCGCGGAGAGCGCCCGCCGGCGCGTGCGCCGGCGCCGTGCTGCTCACCACCAGCGTTATGGCCACGCTCGAGCCCTGCCTGCCGCTCTGGATCATGCACAAGTTCCACTCGCAGGCAACTCTTATTTTAGATTTTGATCGTTAGAGTCCGTCCACTTATCGCGTCATCGATTTTTGTCCATCTTTGATTTCTTTTCCTAAAATCACCTAACCCAATACTTAACGTCTTAGTCAAATAGTATTCCTTCTCCTTTTTTTCATCGCGAATCTAGAAAATATATGAGGCATTTTACGTGAAACGGACAGGGAAAAAGGCACAAGTTTCGAATTTCGGTCACATTTAAATATTTTTGAAGTAAAGTGATGACTATAGAGAAAATATGATGACATTTCGAGGATGTACAACTTATTCTATCCTACTTTATATAACCATTAATCAATGGTCAGAACCTTCTTCTCCCTAATTTCAAATGACTATAATTAATTTATTTCGTACGGATCGATTGATCTACGGAATTTATGAATTTTTATTTTTAGCGAAGGTGGTGGATATGACAAACTGATAACCGCTAATATATTTATATTACTGTAAATTAAGTACTATTTAAACTAAGCCTGGCATCACAACCGCGATCATTATAATACGTTCACTGCTGGATACAGAACTTTTTCAACTAAGATGTAAGTCAGACAGATTAGAGAAACATATGGCAAGGACGCGTCGCGGGCGAGACGCCGACGACGAGCGGATGCGACTTTTTATTACATTTTTTGTCTGTCCGATACGAAATTTGTGATTGATTTTATATCAGCTTCAAGATGAGCTCTAGGTCATCATTTGAAACTTTAAACATAGTTCAAAACTGGTTGGCGAGGCAATATTAACACTCTTTCTTATTGTTTAGAATAATATGTGGAAATATACTATTATGGTTAGGTGTGTCAAATCGATAGAAATTATGTCGGAACAGACAGTGCGTTTAATAGTAGTTTAATTAATGAATTTAAGAATATTTTTATATATTTTGTAATGTAAATATAATGTTTTGCAGCGTCATTATATTTCTAATGAAGTAACAACTGTTCATTTCAAAACATTATATTATTTATAGAAATAAATAGCATTTAAGTTGATATTAATATGAATTTCAAGAGTTCATAAATACATCGCATGATAACTGTATGGTGTATGGGCCGCGGGCAGCGGTGGCAGACGGGCGTGGTGTTCGTGCCGGACAGCGCGGGCTACCTGGTGGCCGCGAGCGTGCTGGGCGGCGCGGCGCGGCGGCTGGGCGCCGAGCGCGTGGCGCTGGCCGGCCAGCTGGCCGTGGGGCTGGCCGCGCTGGCCGTGCCGCACGCGCCCTCCGTGAGTGCCCGCCGCCTGCGCACCTGCGTGGGCCTGCGGTGTAGTGGGCTTGTACGCCTACTATATACTGGCATGTAGACGTACAACGATCGCGACTGAGAATGTAATCTTTTATGGTAGTGTCATAAGTAGGAAAGGAACAGCGAATGGGAAGCTATTGTAACCCGTTTTGAATGAGAAGTCTTACAAATCGTCACGCTATGGACGCTGTTGCCTTATTTTATTATTTTATGTTATTCCTGTATTATTTTAAAGAAATACTGTATCTGTATTTTTCAATAAATGGGTACGTGTTCTGATTGTGATTGTGATATTACATATCGCAATAATCAAGGGTTAATTTCATAGGTCACAATGACAAATTAAAAATCGTCATGCGTCAACGAGCTCCGTGTTCGTCTAGAAGCCAGTATAGCCAAAGTCCATGGGTGGTCCCGCGCGTGTGCGTGAGGGTGCGTGAGGGTGCGTGAGGGTGCGCGAGGGTGCGTGAGGGTGAGCGTGTGCGCAGGTCCCGTGGCTGGCGCTGCCGCACGCGGCGCTGGGCGGCGGGCTGGGCGCGGCGGACGCGGCGCTGGTGCCGGCGCTGCTGGCGCGCGCGCCGCGCCGCCGCCTGCCGCACCTCGCCGCGCTGCTGCACGCCGCCGCCAGCGCCGCCTACGCGCTAGGTACTCGCTCGCCCGCGCACTCGCCCGCGCACTCGCCCGCGCACTCATAGCACAGAGACACGTACACTGTCTCGACACCGTACTCGTTACGTGTAATCAAGGCATTCATCATTTCATAATCAATCTTCTTTAACTAACCGAAACACATAATGTTTTTAAAGCGGTGACTTTTCAATTCATACACTAACGGCCGAATACTCAAACGCTTCTTAAATTATTAAGAGCTTCTTAAACACATAAGGCAACCTTAACTCATACTCAAAAGAAAAATTGAGAGTTGCTTAACTTTTGATACATCCTTAATTTTAAAGCCGTCTTAAGTGGAAAAAACACCAAAAAGCGCATATTCAACGGCGCTTAACTTTTGATAGGAACACATAAGAAAGATATATTAGGTATATACACTAATAACTAAATAGCAGCTTTTAGTAATTAATTAGATTTTGTAAAATATGCTAAAATATAAGTTACTTGCTTGGAAAGAAACGTTGTTGTAGTACCTACCTTATCGAAAAGGAAACGAAAACGGACTTGTTTGTAATGGTGTTGCCATACAGTAAGCGTTTAAGGTCTCCTTAGATAAGCGGATACTTACAATGTATGAGTTACGTTTGAAAATACCAATTAAATTTGAGACCGTCCTTAAACTAAGGATAACTTAACTAAAATTTTATTTAAGAAACGTTTGGGTATTCGGCCGTAAGTCAATAAATGAAAATTAAAATAATTCATACAAGCATCATCCCCCATACACATGCACACGCACGTTCAGCTACTCCTCGCTGGATCCCAGGGGTGGTCTGGAGCAATGACTCATGAACTATTTAACTTCTTAACTAAGCAAAAAACATATTTATCGAAAGCGATGACTTCAATTGATACGTAACCAAAGAACGTTTAATATTTTATTTTTTATGTATTTATCCGCCAACAGGCTCACGAAAAAACATACACCCAGATATACGGTTACAAACGAATATAGTTCGAGAACGTGAGCAGCCGAGGTATAACAACGCAAAAGTATACTACATATATATATTAAACTAAGCGAAAAATCGCAGTTCGTTAAAAAAAAACAGATTATCTTGACCCGAAGGAAGCAACACGATCAAAAAAAGATGTGCTTACGCGGCAAGGTAACGTCAATGTGCTCTGTATTTCTACTATGAGTTATCGACGTCGATATTCGTTATAAACACCGAAAAATATCTATGTTTTCTATATTAGGAATTATACAAAATCCCTGGCTATAATTATAGTAAACTTATAACACGTTGCTGCGATTCCTGTCCTATATAGTCTCAGCGGCGCAAGCTCATGTTAAGGTTACGGGTACAGTTGTTTAAGGGTACAGATGGTACAGATTACAGATCCTTATGTCGTGATGGGTATAACTGCTAGGCTAACATGGTATTTTACGTAGATTCATACATACATAGATTCAAAGAGAGCGCGATAAAACGAAGTAGAGCTAATCGTAAGCAGCGAGTTATGATTACGTTATCTTGCACAACGCCCTAAGTAAGCGAAATCTATACTAAATGTAATTTGCATGCTATGTTGTTAGCAGAATGTGAAGAGCTTTATATTTATGTGCAAAATATCAACATCAATATTATACCCATATTCACGCAAATAAATATTATTATTATTATAAATCATATAGTTGCTGTTGCTTGAAATGGCCTACTTGACCAAACGACAGCGACTTGAACATGATCAGTTGATTTGAAATATTTCTGCAACGTGATAACATTTGTGAATGCAGTTAGAGGTAGAAGGCAGCGTGATAGGCCCACGTAACATCGCAGTCGCATCGCAACGCCCCGCGACTGCGTTTACTTTAGTATACGGTTTTACGTTTACGTGTAGACTACCGCGTTATGTGGGCACGCCTAGCTGCGTTATTCTATCGTTCCCATTACCCACAAATGTCATCGCGTCCAGGTCGCACACAAATTGAAACAATTGGTAGCGTTCGCTTCGCTCGGCACGGCACCCGCGCGAGCGATAGCAACTGTCTTCGCGTCCGTATCGCGTTCGCGTTGATTTCGCTCACGTGACGCTGAGTGAGTGTATGAGTGCGTGAGCGCCAACAGTAACTATTTTCGCGTCCATATCGCGTTCGCGTTGAGTTCGCTCACGTAGGGCGCTGCGCTCTGCGCTCTGCGCTCGCGCAGGCCCGGTGGCGGGCGGCGCGGCGGCGTGGGCGGCGGGCTTCGACAGCGCCATGCGCGCGCTCGGCGTGCTCAACCTGCTGTACGCCGCGCTGCTGTACCGCGCGCTACGTCGCCACCCGCTATCGGAACAGGTGCCGCGACATTTCTATTTGTTTGTTTAGTACAATAACAGTTTACAAGCATAAACTATTCATAGACTATTAATAACTCTCGACGTGTCCGAGTAGCAACGATGAGGTAAATCATGGATCCGATCTACTAACTAATAGATGTTACGTTGATGTGACCACTATATCTATCTATCCTTCTCGCTTTAACAACCTGTGTTTGTCAAACTGGCTTTTGCAACTTAAAATACTGCATTTTACCATCACTGCCAAAAGAGTGTTTATCTCACATTTATAAAAATTAGTATATTGATTTCTCACTAGTAAAGTTCAAAAATAGTTAAAAAACTTAAAGTACTAACAAGCAAAGATTTGTTTTGTGTCATAGTTGTGTCAAATGCAACCGATAGAAACAAAATATGTATATTCCCATCTCTTTCTATTATGAGTTTGCAGCACATATTTCTTTCAGTCTAATAATTCGTGACGTATGAAAGACGATATCTATTTAGTGGGAAATCTGTGGGTAAATCAGATAAGATGGCTCGCCTGTACATACCCCCATTGACCTACCATACGACACACATTTATTATCGAATAAGCCGATCGGCCTGCATTTCGTTATAAAACATCACCCACACATCTACATTTTATGTGCTATCATTTGCCTCAGTTCGTAGTACGAGACGGGCTGTCTGGAGTTACACCTCTAAAGTCTAAGCAACTATTAAAGTTTGAAATGTTCCGTAGAAAGTGAAAAAAAGTGAATCCAAAATGTGACTATTTCATTTTTTCTTATTTCTGACTTTAGATTAGTGTATCTGTGTGCCTTTTTGTTCAGAAGGTGGAAAAATTACTGAATAAATTGGTTGTGGTGAATTTATATAAATTTTACCTACAAAAAATGACAAACCCTCTAAACGACACGTGTTTCGCCTCTGAAGCATCCAGGGATCTGATTTGGTCAGCTAACTAGCTTTCAAAGCTAGTTATGTAACTAGCACCGAACAACTGAGTTTATCCCTGTAGTTTCCTGATGATGCTATGCTAAGAGCCGACATACAGTTTTGGGCGGAAGATAGCTACATCACAGAAATAGATTTCCGCAAAAGAACACCGGTACTCTAAAAGTTATAATCGACAGACAGACGTACAGACGGACAGACGAAACTGGAAAAGTTCTGTTTTCATCATTTTGGCTAAGAAACCCTAAAATTATATTCTCTATGTTGTGTTGGCTGTGCAGGCTGCGTCTCTGTATACTCCGTGACTTAAGTTCTTAAGATCGGCAGATGTAGAGTCCTCTAACACCCGCCACTCGCTGGCCTCGGCAGTGGGGCGCCAGCACGCCCGACCCCGACGACAGCTCGCAGGACAGCGATGAGGGCGGCGAGGGCGGCGAGCTGGGCCCACTCGCGCCGCGCACTTACACCGCTCTGCGCTGAACTGCTGCTCTGCTCACATACAGCGGTGGTCATAGAAATAGAGTCAATAACAACGACATTAATAAAAATCTGCACGTGACCATATTTTCAAATTCAACTCTTTTTTCATTTCGTTTGATGACAAAAAAGGCTCCGATTATTAAAAGTATTTCGTCGATCAGAGGCATAGTTTTTTGTCAGCAACTCCGAGTCTTATCATGTATTTTGGTTTCAATGCATTTTCAACTATTTTTTTTGAGCTTCTTCTTTCTTCTTGCTAAATAAGTCCCTTATTCACCTATAGGTATATGTTACATCATTATTTGTATTCTCTCTTCAGTTGTACGGTGTTTCATATGTTGAGGAATTTTACATTCTTTATGCATTGAGGTGTTCAGTCGTTTGTGGTGGTTTACCTCAACATAACGACCTATTTTATTAATAAATTATAAAACCTATCAACACTTACTTATAGCAAACCTTTCTTTATTTTAATTGTCCTTACTCTTGCTATTTAACTTTGTTAGTGACCACCAATAACTATAATTTAAATTTAAACAGTCGCAGGTTTCCTTGATACATACATACATATATATCCTCACGCTGTATCCCTAACGGGGAAGTCAGAGGACGGAGCGCCAAGCGTCGCGGTTCTTACGTACTTCCTTCGCTTTCTCAAATCTCATCATTCTCCTCACACATTTTTGCCTAGGTAGGCGAGAGCTTTTGACATTACCATCCGCTAACACTGGTTTCCTTGATATTGAATGAAAATATTCTATGTAACTTCTAGTCGCTATGAAATATATATTATATGGGTAGATATTATAGATTCATCCCAATAGATAATGCCAGTGTCGTTTACAATTATTACATTCAGATAAATATTACAAAACACTTTATATTATCCTAAGGCTCTGTTTCTGTGACCACTATTACGACATACGGCTCGAAAATAGCGATGGGTAGATTCTACATTTTAAAGGATACGAGTTCGTCCGGAAGTAACACCAGTTTCGCGGACCTACATCTCTATCCCGTGTCCGTACGACTCACAGACAGATATCTATCGGAACCTACCCATTTCTATTAGGAATACAGTTGGAAAACAAGGACGATAGGTACCTACTTTATTATGAACTATCTTTAGATTAAGATAATCAGTGTCGTCTACTTACTCAAGATACTTATAAATAAATGAATGAGTCAAAATGTTTAATTGTAATTTCAAAATCTAAATAAAAGTTGTATCTGTAAAGACATTCACTTTTTCATTTATGTTAATCATATCTACAATGTCTACAAATAAAAGTTGTATCTGTAATGTTCTAATGTTTGATTTTTCATTGAGATTTGAGGAGGTAAAATTTGTACCTAAGGATCGTAATCTTAGCGTTCCACCCTCTCTGACTACCCCGCTAGAAATACAATATGACGATATGTATCTATGTATATATCTGTAGATCATTTTGTTTAAAGAAATACATCTAGCTCCTTGTTATGAACAGTGTAAATGCAGATTCACATACAATAATATGTCTATCACTTATGGTTTGCGTCAACTACGGCCATCACCAACCTATTCTATTGCGTAGGAGCAGAGATCTTCTCTGCTCCTACGCCGAGATCTTCGCCGGGATCTTCAGAAGAAGAAGATTATAAAGAGCCAAGGAAGATATTAAAATCTTAGAAGCCTCCAATATAAATGCCGATTTCAATCAAACATAGGTAAGAACATTCTCGAAAATGGCACTTTTGAAATAACAAAACTGCACGTAAATAGGTCAGTCCGTTCAATAGCTACGAAGTCACAAACACATGTAGTATTTCAAGGCGGGAACACCTTGTGTATGATGCTAGCAGCATACATCAAGTTGCGCGGTGTCAGCGTTTACACGCGGCAATTTAACTACTTGTAATGTGATTTAACCATTTCTTACATCAGTACACGTCCAATCACTAACCGGGTCGCGTGTGCTCATAACCATTAAACCATACAAATAATCATTTTAACCATTTAAACCATACCATTTTAGATTAAGTGAGTTCATCAATAGACCATATTATTGTGCTCATCTTTCTCTATTATTATTTAGGAACCATCCCTAAATATATCTCTGTACGACCACCACCACCACACCGTACACCTTGCACTTTGGAATAGGGAGCAACTGTTGCAATTATTATTAATTACGTATGGCTAGTAAAAGATTACTTAACAGATAAAAACTATATGGTAAAAGATAATTTGTCCATTTACCTAATAGCTGATATATTTACATCTGCACAAACAGCAATATCATAAATCACGTATATTAGTGTATTGAAGATGTCAGGGCTATTGTATGTCATGTAAGTTCATACATATAGGTATACTGATACTACCTAAAATACAACCTATTTCATTTACTAAATTGACATCACTGTCAAAATTATAACGATATACATGTTTCGTTTGTTTCACATTCACATCACAAGTCGGGGCCAAGAGAAACATATCATGACAAAATTATCGTAATAATTTGAACCCTTTTCATGTCCAATTTCATAAAATTTTAGTGGTAAACGTCCAAAAATTCATCACAATGGCAAAGAAACCTTTGGGTAAGTACTTGTTGAGAATATTTGCAAAGTATTATCTGCTATGAGTATGTCTGAAGTACCTGTTGTGCGGATAAGGTTCATATTGATTCTGTCTTCAAGTTTGTTAAAGGAGTGCCGAGGGGAAAACTAATTAGAACATAATATGAATGTATTTTTCTTTGATTTAATTCAAAATAGATCAAATTTCTGTTGGGACTAAATGTTTAATGCTATATAAATATAATACACTACAATAAGAATACAAATAATAAGATTTTGTTGGTGTAAGTCCCTATTTGGTACATGAGTTTACAGTAATGGAAGTGAGAAAGGTCATAAAGTCCAAAAATCTAGTTATTTTAAAAATAATGTACCAAATGCGTTAGCTTGTGCGTTGAAATTTAGGTAGGGTACCCACGTAGATCGATGGTACCCACATTAACACAAGTCACACATTAACACAACGTCGAAAGACGAGATTAGATGTATTTAAATGGGTATCTCATCATCTAATATATAAAAATGAATGTTAGTTTGTTCGTATTTTATGGTCTGCTGTAGGTACCGTTCATCCGATTGTGATGAAATTTGGTATGGAGATAGCTCGAATCCTGAGGAAGGACATAGGCTATTTTAAAAATAAAAAATGCGGACGAAGTCGCGGGTATCAGCTAGTCTAATATATACAAATCAATGTTTGTTTGTTTGTTCGTATTTTTTGATTGCCATGCCATTATTCCGATTGCGATGAAAGGACAATGGACTATTTTGTATGGGACCAGCCTCAATGGTGCCAAATCAATGTGCAACAACATAAAGTCTATTAGTTTGGTGGGCTTGGCACCGACTTCAATAACTGTGTAATTTAATTATATAGGTATGTCTATCGTATTTATAAAGTAATTTTAATTGTACTTGAGTTTTGGTTAGTAAAGGATAGTTATTTTATACTTTTCAGTGTTTTTTTTTTGAAGGCGGTTTAATGATCTGTAATAAAAATTTTTTATTTCCCCGTTTTGAGTGGTCTTGGCCTAAACAAATATCTAGGGCAGGTCTGCAATTAACTTCATTCTAATTCCGGAGCGCAACGATATACAAGAGAATCGTCGATATAAATAAAGGTTATCTAGTGTATCTTCGAAGTCCAAGCTCCAATATTGGTTAAATTTAAATGGGACTACCTCTGAAGTATTACCTACTAAACGAAAAAATAATTTTCGAAATCGGTTCATAAATGACGGAGTTAGGAGGTAACAAACATAAAAAAAAAAACAAAAAAAAAACAACACACGAATTGAGATCCTCCTTCTTTTTTTGAAGTCGGTTAAAAAGTAGGTATTAAAATGAAATAAGCCATACTTTTATTAACTGACACCTATTCAATAAAAGTATCTATTGTATAAGAGATAAGACTATTCAATGAAATTCAATATCTTAAACATACATATATGTTTTTATTTTTGCTTATTTATTTCATGAACCCAATGTCTTCTTTATTTAACTTTTTTTGTTTTTGCGGTGTGGATTTATTTATTTACAAACAATAAACCGAATAAATCGCTTTCATACTCACTTTCAGAATCAAAAAACATTATCGTACAGCGATTGTATATAACAGTACTTAGTGTACCTTCTGCAAAGTAACAACAGCGTTTGATGCCAAGTTACATTGCACGACATTGGGACAAGTGCGCACACCAATGTAGGAACGTTGCATTGTATACGTTGCTTACGTGTGCTAAGTCTATCTACTATCTACAGACTACGTGTCTATTCGGTATTCGCGAAGCATGCGATGTCCGCTCGTTGACCACGCGACGTTAACTGGTTGACCACGCGGTATGCTGATCGAGTGTGGGCTCTCATCCGCAGTGGAGGCAGTATAAACATGACAGATCACTGAATCTGTTAGCAAGTACTAGACTAATCTAATTAAAACGCATAGTATACAAAGAATCTTACGTCTTTTAAATATTTGTTTTTTCCAATTGAATTCAAGTATGCTGTTTTATTATAAATTAATCTACTCGATGAAGGTAACAATAAACGTCATAGCTCATAATGCTACAATCATTTTTGTTTTGGAGATGTTTTTACACATTCTCCTTTGGTATGGAGATAGTTTGAATTCTGAGGAAGGTCATAGGTTATTTTAAAAATAAAAAATGTGAACGAAGTCGCGGGTATCAGCTAGTAAATTATATTATGTCCGCCACACACGATCAAGTAGGTATGCATAATCAAGCCCGTCTAATTTGCATGAAGTGGAGGTTGCATCAGGTAAATTTGATTGTGTGTGCCATTGCAGGGGCGTCATGCCAATTGGACGAGCTTCATCAAGCATACATGATTGTGTGTGCGGGCAATAGAAAAAGGATTTGTTGCGATAGTCAATAGTCATTGTAATATGTAAATGGGGCGCGCAGGGCCGGGGCCGGGCGCGTACCTGCTGCCCACGACGGTGGGGTTCCCGGCGCACGACCCGTCGCGGTACCGCAACCCCATGTACTCGTTCGGCACGAGCGGCGGCTACCGGCTGCGGGGGCTGGGCCCGGGGCCCGCCTACCGCATCGAGCGCGTCACGCGCTCGGGCGTGGTGACGTCGCCGGCGTGGTCGTTCGGCGCGCGCCTGCCGCCGCGGGCCGCGGGCCGCGCGCCCGGGCCCGGCGCGCACGCGCCCGAGCGCTGCCCGCCCACCAAGGACCTGCGCGCGCCCGCCTACTCCATGGGCGCCCGTCTAGGTACGCCCTGACTACACACTACCACCCTACCACCCTACACACTACACCCTACCACCGTACCACCGTACCACCGTACCACGGACCCGCCACCCGCCGACTCGCGCACACCGCGGACCGCGCTGCGCCGGCGCTTCGAGTTTACTCGGCGGAGTCGCGTCATGGGTAATGCGACTGTCTTGACGGACACTCGGAGCACATATTACACATAAGTACCTGGGCGACTGAATTTACTCAGTGTCTTACAAAAGAAATAACAAAAAAAGTCTGACCACATTACAGGATTTGAACCCACATAATATCAGTCTGATAGATCTTCGCTCTAGCCACTGTACTACTAAGACGGTAAACTTTGTTATGAAATCAGAAGACTTTAAAGTTTAGAAGTTTTAAGTGTGTGAAAACAAAGAGAAAACGAATTTTCTCAGAATTCGACCCTAGCTAGATCGAGTTTTGACCACCATAAAGCTCTACATTAAAAAATTCATCGAAATCATTAGAGCCGTTTTCGAGAACGCGATTATAAATATACAAATATTCTTGTACACATAATACTACTCTTTTACATAACATAGTATCTTAAAATAATGGAAATCCATGAAATTCATTGTTCAGGAAAATAAATACCTAATAGATTTTTCTCCATGGCTTTAACCATAGACGTTATAAATAACCCAAAGCCAGACGCCGTGTCTGAGCAGTAACGGTGAGATAAATCAGATAACCTGACTCACCTGTACATACGACGCACATTTATTATTAGATAAGTTGATCGGTCGCCATTTCGTTAGAAAACAGCGCCCACACATTTATATTTTTTTACCTGATGTTGTTTGCCTCACTTCCTAGTACGGAACTGGCTGGCTGGAGTTATGAAGTTTATGCTTTTATCATTATTTTTTATTTTATTTCCTTATTATAAGTACACGTGGAACGACATTATCTGAATTTATCGCTTGTAATATCGCAATTTTTGTGTAGCTTTCTCACCATTTCGGGGCAATTCTCCGTCCCAAAGATTTCCTCGGGAACACCGGGACAGAGTAACGAAAAAAAGTCTGTCTATTTTAAAACGGAACGTGTGATCACATTAATCATGGGCCATGACGCAACTTTCAGTTAACTCAAAACTTACTAATATCTACAATAATTTACAAACTATACTAACCATATGTATCTACGTGATATAAAAATCTCATTGCAATGATGCGGATATATCCTTAGCTGATATTTACGTATTTATAAAGTCCTGCAATGGAATTATAAGGAAATGTTGTGTGAGGGTATTAACTGTCACGGCGAGCGCTAGCGATTCCCCTGACACCGCCAACACCGGCCCGCAGGGTTCGCACTGAAGCGGCCCGGGCCGGCGCCCAACGCGTACGCGCTGCGCATGGGCCCCGGCACGCCCGCCTGGACCATGGGCGCGCGCGTCGGCTTCGAGGCCAAGGCCAAGTCGCCCGGGCCCGCCGTCTACTTCCAGAAGAACGCCGACGTGTATAAGTACAAGTTCGTATCGCCTGAGTTCAGGAAGAAACTAGCCCATAGATCTACTACTGCTTAATAGATATTGCGTTGATGTGGCTAATATAATAATACTCAAGACAATTACACAGATTGTGTGACCCCAAACTAAGCAGTAAGCTTATACTATGGGTATCACACAACGTACTCTGGGGGAGTTCCCAGTAACACCCACACTCCAAGCCAATTTAGAAAAGTTCGTTTCCTAAATTGACCAGACCGGGGATCGAACCCGGGACTCTAGCTTGGAAAGCAGATCCTATGGCGCTGCGCCAACGGGTCAGTACAGTACACGGGATACTAGTCTTTCTCGCTTTGATAGGCCTGTGTTTATTAAATCGGACTTTGGAATCGAAAATATTGTATTCTACCATCACACCCAAAAGAGTCTCAATCTATCTATCTACAAAGATATTTATATTAATTTTTCACTTATAAAATTCAAAAATAATTAAAAAAACTTCAAATGTTCTCGAATTCAAATTATTTATTTGCCTTATGAGTTACAAGGATGTTACAAAGTATCGAAAGTTGTACACATAGGCACGGTATTATGACATGCAAATATTACTACTACTAATACTAATGAAGAGATACGCAGTATGACAGGGTTGCACAACAGTGTTATTGTAAAAATGAAGAAAGGAATGCTTAGATGGTTCGGACACTTAGAACGAATGAGTGATGAAAGACTGACGAAGAAAATCTACAGAGCCAAAGTGAGAGCTAAATGAAGCCAAGGAAAAACAAGGCTGACTTATGAAGATCAAATAGCCAATGTTAGCAGACGGAAATGTCAAAAGCACTCGCATACCTAGGCGAAAATGTGTGAGGAGAATGATGAGATTTGAGGAAGCGAAAGAGGTGTGTAAGGACCGCGTCTCCTGTCGCTCCATCCTCTCTGACTACCCCGTTAGGGATACAGCGTGAAGATATGTATGTATGTATAACTACTAATATACGTAATATAGCAATTACTAATATACACTAACAAGCCAAGATTTGTTTTGTTGTCATTGAACATACCGATAGATACGAAATATGTATATTTCCATCCCTTTCTATTACCTGCTTACGCCATATATTCCTTTAGGTTTAACAATTCGTGACGTGTGAAAGGCAATATGTATTAGCTGTAAGTCCGTGAGCTAGCCATATGTGTCATTATTGTCGAAATTGACAATGAAAAATGAAAATCTAGTTAAAGATTACGATCGTGCACGATATAACCCCAGGATGCCGCAGTTCTCGCTGGGCGCGAGGCTCGACGGCGCCGGCAAGGCGACTAAGACGCCGGGCCCGGCCGCGTACCCGCCCAACTTGTATAACACCAAGAAGGTTAGGATAATAATAATACCTATTTCAGACAATTGAGGTTAAAGTTGGACCCGACCAGCACCGCCTCGCCTCGTGCGGTTACTATTCTTTATATGGACTACTATGGATTTGTGCTCACTTATCAACTCCGCAACGTCACGGGACCGCCTCGCTCGCAAGCTGTCCACGCGCGAACGGCGACTTAAACACTCAGTCACCACCTGCTGCCAACGCGCGGGTCCCGCGTGAAGCGAGTGGTTTATACGCCAACACTATGCGCCGGCGGTACACCTCTCTCCCACCCTTCATTCCCAACCATTCTTTCGAACGTATTGGTCGCATTGTTTTGTTTCCAAAATTAATAAAAAACAGACTACTCGTATTCGTGAACCACGCGATGTCCACCTATTGACCACGCAACGTCCACTGGGTGACAACGCGGCGTCAACCCGTGGGCGCCGAACGCCGAGGGACGAGGCGGTGCTGGTCGGGTGCCGGGTGGCTCTAATAAGCTATGACCTTTACACAAATCGTGTGACTGCAAACATTATATGCTATGCTAACTATATGCTTAAAGGTGATCATAACTTGTCCTTCTGTGAACATGTAATTTACATTTGAAAATTTCATTTACTTCAATGTAGAGTTACGTCACATGTGAGAGAAGGTTATTTGTAAAAGTTGCAAGACTTGTTTTACCAAATAAATTAACACTCAGGCTCCAAGCCAATTTCGAAAAGTTCGTTTTGTATATTGATTTGACCGGGGGGATCGAACCCGGGGCCCCCGGATTCGAAGCCAGGTGGTCTGCCACCGTGCTGACCAGCCTGTCACAGTATATGACACTATATACCTACGCTTTCAAAAGAGATCAATGATTGAATTCTGAAAGGATCGTGTATCAAGAACGTGTTCGCGACAACATAATTCTTGATGTCTGACTGAAAAAAGTGTATTACAGGCTAGACAGCGCTGTTTGTCTGTGTATCTGTGGCATTGCAATTCTTGAACGAATGAACCGGTTTCCACAGGGTTTATTTTCCTTTAAAAGCTGCAGTTTTTGAGAATGTTCTTAGCTTTTTGGTAAACACGGAAAAAATGGATCTAGATTGTTTTTTGTACGGTTTTTAAATTTTTCTCTAACATTGCTTTCGTTAACAAGTACGTACCCATACAGCGTAAAGTTTCTAAATTTTTTATTACGACAATGACATCAAAACATTAATTTATTTCTTTACAATGTTACAATGTTACTGTTGACTACTAGTAGCCTACTTGATTTCTATGGAGACGTAATAATTCCAGAATCCGTACGCGTACTCGTTCGGGACGAAGCATGCGGACTGGGCGCCTCCCATGATCATCAAGGAAGACACCATGGATTGTTTGTAACAAGTCCTTGGCAGTGCCTGACTTGAGGCATTCTCTGGAACTGGCAGGCAGGCTGTGCGTCTCACCGTGTCCACGTCAGTGTTGGGTCTACTATATTGGACTTTTGATAAATCGTGTTTTGTTTTTGAGATATTGCAGAAAAAGTGAGTAATTACAAAATCGTGTAAAAGTTTAACGTTTCTAGTACGAAATTAGTCTATGTAAAAACTAGGTAGGTAAATACCTACCTACCTACTCTTGTCAGAAATAAAAAATATTATCCTTATACTTTTTTGAAAACGTGATGTCGAACCAATCGTTATTACCAAAGTTACTGGTTGTTCTGTTTAAAATTGTAACCGTGCTGAAAACAATTGTCCTTATTCAAATTAAGTACATTGCCATGTAATGTTTTTGATTTTGTATTTCGGTTTATTAAAATGTTTATTATAATTAATTCAACTTGTTTATTTGTAAGCAGCGTCGCCGCCGGCTCACTAGCAACCTCTGCGCCCTAGTTAAATGCTTTGAATACCCTTCCTCGAAACAAAAATTACGCTACAAAATAAAATATAATTGTAAAAATATAATGTAATTTTCAGTCAAATCGTTTATTTTAATTAGTCAAGCCAAGAACTACAATATAATTTGGGGCGGCTTACACCATTTAAACTCGCTTTAAGGATTTGACATTTCACTTGCACTAACTATTAAATCATTAGTGCAAGCGAGATGTCAAATCCTTAATCGAGTTTAAATAGTTGGTTCAAACCGGCCTTAGATTTTTGTGTTTAAACTCAGTTTGTACATGGTTTAAACACAAAATTCCCTAATGTCGTCCAACGGGTTATTCACAAACATCGGAAACTTTTCATGGCGGAAAGGCCGATCGTCGAAAAGCATAAATTCAATCCGACGGCTTGGATTTGTGAATACGACTACTTATAATATGATATATATATACAGGAAGAATTTTTTCACACTACGGAAACTTAAATATTAAGATCTGTGATGAAAATAGAAATATACGTATTATTTTTTTTGGTCGCTTTGTAAAAAAAATCATAAGTTAATTAAATTAATTAATTAAAAATAAAATAATCACACCTTTACTAAAAATCAAACTTTCCATTTCTCTAAACAAAGTCTAGTAGGTATTTTCAATGTTGTATGACTTTCAATTTAGATTTGGTTGGCCACGTCCTTGAACGTAGGTCGCACAGAATTCCTAGAAACGTCACACGGGGGTAGCGGAAGGGGCGGTAGGCGCTTGAGCCGCGCACACAGGGGGTCGTCAGTCGTCCGCGCAACCCTGTGTGATAGGATCGCTTTTGTTTTTTGCTCCTGTATTCCGCTGGTCGCGTGCTCGAGTAGGTACTCACAATGTACTCACACCGCGAATATTACGAGACGGTGCGGTGTTACATTTTAAGTGGCGAGAATTTAAACGCAGCTCGGAGACTGTACGAAGCACAAATTATTCGCCGCCTTCGTAATCATGGTGTAATAAACCCGTCGATACCAAATACTCATACGATTTTGGCAGCGAATCAAAGGCTCTTAGATCATGGACAATTCACAACGCCTTTACACGCTCACGGAGGTGGCCGATCAAGATTATTCATAGAGATCGAAGACGAAATCTTGGATTTTTTTGAAAGAGACCCCAGAGCGAGTACGCGAGATGCAGCACGACGTTTTGGCGTCAGTCAATACGCAGTGTGGAAGCTGCTGAACACTTCTGGGTTACATCCATACCACTTCCAAAGATTGCAGTCATTAAATGACGCAGACGCCTTGCCCCGTCGAGCTTTTTGCGAATGGTTGATTGCGCATAGGGATTCGAATATTTTGTGGACCGACGAAGCCTTATTTACTCGTGCGGGGCTATACAACCAACATAACGAACATTGGTGGTCGTTTAGAAACCCTCACATGATAAGAGAAAGTTTTCACCAAGTGCGCTTTAGTGCAAATGTGTGGGCGGGGGTTATCGGTGACAAAATACTAGGCCCATACTTCATTGAAGGGCGGCTTACCGGCGGCACCTACCTCGTTATGTTACAGGGCGTCATTTCTGAATTTATGGATGACATGCCGCTCGCGTACTAT
This sequence comes from Zeuzera pyrina, assembly GCA_907165235.1. NCBI lineage: Eukaryota > Metazoa > Arthropoda > Insecta > Lepidoptera > Cossidae > Zeuzera > Zeuzera pyrina. The sequence continues at coordinate 119,368 of OU015640.1, forward strand.
CGCGATTTTTATTATCAACATGACGGTGTACCACCTCATTACGCCGCCGCTGTTCGCGATTATTTAAATAACCAATACGGTGCTCGCGTAATCGGTCGCGGCGGTTCCATTCCTTGGCCACCCCGGTCACCAGACCTTACTGTATGTGACTTTTTTTGTGGGGTGAAATCAAACGCCGTGTTTATGTGGAGGAGGCTCAAAGCCTTGCAGACTTAAAAATGCTTATAGTACGTGCGTTTGACGAAGTAAGAAATAACAATTTAGTGCTCAGCAAATTAAAAGAAAATGTACAAAAACGTGCTAGACTTTGTATAGAAAGAAATGGATTGCATTTTGAACATTTGTTAAAGTATAATTAAGTTATATTTTTAGTGAATAGGCGATTATTTCATTTTTAATTATTTATAATTGTACATAAGTTGATTCAAATTTTTTAAATACGCCTGAATGCAAGAGCTATTATCTGATTTTGTTACTTTAAAGAAGTTGTTTATTAAATTTCTTTTAATCGATTATTAGTTACATTCAAATCACAAAAAAACGAACAACCCTTTTGCATTTTGACGGTCCTAAGCCCGTGAAAGTATGAAGGGAAAATTTGCAACTTATGAATGAGGTGAACGACCCGGCGGCGTGCGGACCAGCTGAGCTTAGGTGCGCTTGAACGTCGCGATTATTTTGAAACCACTTTGTGGTGTCATAACTTATGATTTTAGTACTGAACGACACTAAAAAAAAAAATACGTATATTTTTATTTTCATCACAGATCATTATATTTAAGTTTGCATAATGCGAAAAAATTCACCCTGTATATATAATACAAATATAATAATATTTCGGATTTGTGAATCGCGTATAGATAAAATCATCGAAAAGTTTCCTGTCGGATACGGAATAAGTTATGAGTTTCCGACGTTTGTGAATAATCCGCCAGGAGGGCGAGGCACTAGCAATGATTTTCTTGACGTTTACTTTTTAAGTACTATGACTGCCTCTGTGCCGCAAAAACTTAGTGCCAGTTATTACGATTTTATTTTTATTTTATTTTATTTATTTCATGTAAGTGGCTATGCAGGTCCTGCCAGACCTGTATCACTGCGACCATTACTTGATCTATTGTGATCGCCACTGTGTTATAAAACACTGCCAAGTCCCACTGTAGTCAAAAACTGCAAGGTATTCCTTGGAGTGATGTGCTGAACCTCCTCCGGACTCAGAAAATACTGGCCGAGGCAGGATCGACGAGTGCGCGATCAGTGGTCCGCAGTCACACAAAATGTGCATAGGCGTTTCATCCGCTACCCGGCAGTACCGGCACATTCTTGTGTTGGAGAGCCCCATATTAAACATGTGCTTATTTAAGCAACAATGCCCAGTAAGTGCTCTAACCAAGTTGCTCCGGCTCATTGCCGTGGCACTAGAAGCCACCTTGCGATTATATGGCTTTATTAGGGCTTTGGAATGCTCCTGGCCCGGTATTTTCTTCCAATACTCGCAAGACGCTTTGAAGCAGGATTTCCACAAAATCAGTTGAGCCTGGCTTTTGGGGATACCACAAAAAGGTTCTGGACCAATAAATGTGATTTTGGTGCCGGCTCTTGCGAGTTCGTCGGCATCTTCATTGCCTACGATGCCCGCATGGCCAGGAACCCATCTTAGAATCACTCTGTTTTTATTTCCCAGAGTGTTTAAAGTAGTTTCGCAGTTATTAACTAGCCTCGATGTGATTACATTCGAGGCCAATGCCAAAAGAGCTGCCTGACTATCAGAGTGTATGTATATAGTTTGGTTTACGTAGTGCTTTTTAATGTTAATGTCCGCACATTCAATAATGGCGAACATTTCAGTCTGGAAAATGGAGGCGTACCTCCCAAGATTCAGGCTCCTTGGCAACTTGGGCGCACTCCAAAAATTCCACATCTTACGTCGTTATGCGATTTTGAGCCATCGGTGTACCAAAGTAGACCGCCAGGTTTCCAGGTCATTCTTCCTTCAATCCAGTCATCCCTGGAAGGCATCTCTGCTATAAAATGTTTTTCGAAGGTACACCGCGGGAGCATAACGTCAGTGGGCATACTCAGAATCGGAATATTCGTTACTGAGTCTTGAAAAGATCTCAGTTTCTGCGATAGCCATTTCGTTCCGTCCTGGGCGGATAGTTTGTGAATACTGCTCCTCGCCTCCTTTAACACATACAAGTGAAGGAGCGGTAGGTTCAGCAAAGCATTTAACGCCGCACCCGGCGAGGTCGACATGGCTCCGGTTGCTAATAGACAGGCGGTTCTCTGCAAGCCACCTAGCCTATCTATCACAGTCTTCTGGTGGGCTTTCTCGTACCAGACCACAGAGGCATAACTAATTGTCGGCCTCACAATGGCTGTATACAGCCACAGAACGACTTTTGGGCTCAGACCCCAGTTGTTCCCTGCCATCCGACTGCAAGTACCTAAGGCAATTTTTGCCTTTTGCAAGGTACTTATGATATGACTGTTCCACGTCAGTTTTTGGTCAATTATAACACCCAAATACTTAACTTCAGTGGAAAAAGGTATCGATTTACCGTTTAGTCGTGGAGCTACCAACCTATCCAGGCATCGCTTCCTCGTAAACGGCACAATTACTGTTTTATCAGCATTGATCGATAACTCGTTCTCTCTACACCATTCAGTGATAGTGTCGAGGCCTCGTTGCATAACACAAGAAATAGTGTTTAGGCTGAAACCTCGGACTATAACTACCAGGTCATCTGCATATCCCTGAGTGTTAATCCTAAGGTCAGCCATTTTATGCAAGAGCTGGTCCACTGCGAGGGTCCATAGAAGGGGTGATAGAACGCCACCTTGAGGACATCCTCTCATTGTGGAAAATGTCAAGGCTGTTTGACAGAGTGCTAGTTTGGCTCCTCTGTTAGAGAGCATCGAGCGTACCCATCTAGTAGTTGTAGGGTCAACCATCTTGGATTCGAGACCCCTAACTAATGTACTGATGGGGGTATTATCGAAAGCTCCCTCTATGTCTAAGAAGGCACAAAGTGCTACTTCTTTATCTTCAACTGCCTTTTCTACTCTGTCAATGAGAGTGAGCAGAGCAGTTACTGTAGACTTACCTCTACTATAGGCATGTTGAGTATGATGAATAGTTATTGTAGCCATTGGCCCATCCCTAATAAATCTGTCCAAAACCTTTTCCATGGTCTTTAACAGAAATGAGCTAAGGCTAATGGGCCTAAAGGACTTTGGTAGTCCGTAGTCCCTTTTCCCCGCTTTAGGTATAAATATTACCTTTACAGGCATAGCTAGCTCTGAAGATATTAATAAGGTGCGGCAGGAGGACATCAGTCCCTTTTTGTAGGTGTATGGGACGTACACCATCCTCTCCGCAAGTTTTATGTGGTTTGAAAGAGTTGATCGCCCACTTTATTCTGTTAGCTGTTATTAGTTTGACCGCTCTATGCCAGTCCTCCTTCTGAGGTCTATGTAGAGTGGTCTGTGGTGCAGAGTCCGATCTTTTACGGATTGCCCCAGGAAAGTGGGTCGTTGCCAACAACTCTAACGTTTCGCTTTCACATGTTGTGAATGAACCGTCTGGCTTTATTTAAGCCATTTAAGTTATTACGATATAATTTTTGTTACACAAAAACGAATACAACTGGAAGAACAGCATCAAAACGGTAAAGAAAATTCGTCGAATTGAATTCATTAATGGTTCGAAATTTTTTTAATCTAATTAAATAACACTAATCGTGTAACGAACCGAAAAGATTCTACGTAGTATGACGAACTTAATAATAACATAGCTTTTTCATTATTTCACTATGTACCGTCCCATACACTTGCCGCTACCGAATTCGAGCGCCCAAGGTCGACGCGTGTCGCCTAGTTTACCTACGTGGATGGCCCCCGCAACCCGCCTGTTGTAAGTAGCCGAAAATTCTAAAAAATAATTTTAAATAATTCTAAGCTACTTCATAAATAAATCTATCACGATAGGGCTGACATTAGAGGTAACTAACAGAAACATATCTAAAACGGGAAATGTAACGCGATTACATTTTATTTTGGCTTGACGTTTCGACCGAGTTGCATCGGCCGTGGTCTCAAGCACACTGATGAACTGAAGACTGACTGGTTGAAACGTGAAGCCAAAATAAAAGGTAATCGCGTTACATTTCCCGTTTTAGATATTTTATAATGCAACAAGAAAGTTTAAAAGTTTATATAACGTAACAGAAACGTCAAAAGCACTCTCATATTTCGGCAAAAGTTCGTAAATTTACAATGTCCGCCTTATACTCAATGTATGTCACGATTTTTGTAAGTGATACTTTTATTTTAAATTATTTTTTCGAATATTGTTAAAGAAAACTATAAAAGTAATATGAAGTGTTACCTTAGCTAAGTGTTACCTACGTATATATTTCTGATTTCATGATTTAAAGACTTCATTTGATATCTCACAAGATAATCCAAAAAATAAACTACGTAGGTTCCTAAACTAAACTCCAACATAAAGTTCATATTGAAATTCACGTCTGTTAGAGAGACTAGTTATTTAAATATGTACTACATGTTACATAGTTTTCCTTCATCGATCAAATTATTATTGACTGTAACAGATGGTTCAATTTATTCTTTGGAACCCTAGAAAATCTAGTGTTGTTTTAATTAGAAGTTGTAAGAGATATTACGTCACAGCTGGGGGTGGGAGGAGTAACATGAATGCGCATTTTATGGACGACTTATAAATTATAAGAAACTAGCTGTTCCGATAGATGTTGTCCTGCCCGAAATAAATAATAAATCCTAGAACCCGACTATAGCGCCACCTATCGGGTCCAATTGTGAATCTAAACTACCTAGGGACCCACTGAAATGTACACAAAAAATTTCATCGAAATCGGTCGAGCCATTTTAGTTTTTGCGAGACCAACGCACGGCTATTGATTTTTATGTATATACTAGTTAATGCTCGCGACTTCGTCCGCGTTTTTTATTTTTAAAATAGCCTATGTCCTTACTCAGGAATACTCAGGATACAAACGACCTCCATACGAAATTTCTTCGCAATCGAATGAATGGTATGGCAGCCAATACGAACAAAAAAAACATTGATTTTTATATATTAGAAGGTAGATATAGATAAAACACTGCATTCTAGTTACATAACAATTTATTAATTAACAATATCATAAGTATGCGGCGACATGGCGGTGCAGTCAGAACTTGCGCAGCGCCTTGAGGCGGTTGTTGCGGCGCATGCCGGCGGTGCGCACGCGCAGCCAGTACTGCTTGGTGCTGGGGTCCAGCGCCTCGAGCGGCGGCGGCGCGCCCGTGTTCAGCGACCATAGCCACTCGGGGTACTCGCTGTCCTCCTTTATCTGCCGGACCACACCGCACGTGTGAGAGAGAGTAGCGGCGACGTGATGACGGAGCGATGGAGTGGTGAATAGAGCATTGCACAGGTGGCGAGGGGCCGCTTAGATCCCAGAGATGTGTACGTCGGTACATTAAGGGATTCCGGCACGTCTTATTGGAAATCACGGAGCTCAAGAACCATAGTAGGAATTTTAGTGGGAAAGATTCTTATAGAATGCTTAACCAAATAAGAGCACAGTTAAAAGATTGCTAAGAGCGCCTGATGTGAAGGAATGCTTGCTTGCTATGCGAACTGAAAAAAGGGAGTAATATGACTAAAACCCAGAGACGTTCGCAGACATTTTCAACAGAGTAGATAAAAAAACATATTCGCCATTTCGAAACACAAAACAAATAACAAATTAGCTACTTACGAGTAATTAGGTATTATCAAGTTTTAAGCGCTTGAAAACGTTGCGATTACGATCAACTTTCGCATTGTTTTTTTTATATAAATGAGGGCAAACGAGCAAGCGAATCACCTAATGGAAAGTGATCACCGCCGCCCATAGACACCCGTAAGGTGCGTTACCGGGGTTTAAGGGAAGGAAGAGGAAGGGGGAGATGGACCACGGGCACTCTCACTAACCCAAAGAAATACAACAGCAATATGTGCTTTTATTTCCTGCTGGTGCTGTTATTTCCTGCCGATACTGTATGAGAGGGTGGTATTTCAACGGGCGAGTCAGGCCAATTCGTGCTGCAACGCAGCATGACTTTACCAAAATATCGGTTGGTTAATATCTATTTTCATCTAAGAATTTGAAAGCGGTTCTAAACGACTTTTCCCGAAAATTATTGTCTTTTCATGTTGGTCATGTTTTTTTTGCAGCTTTAATGAAATTATGAACATCGACTAACCTGTATCGTTCCAAACATTCTTACTATTTGAAAATAATAAACGAACAAAACAAAAGTAACGATTACTGTGCTTACAACTCGCAAGGCAGTTTTAAGCATCATATTGTTTCCTAATCTCCAAATGAAGAGAAACGCAGTATGACAGGGTTGCACGACAGTTGTATTGAAAAAATGAAGAAAGGAATGCTTAGATGGTTCGGGCACATAGAAAGAATAAGGGATGAAAAACTGACAAAGACTACACTAACTACAGAGTGAAAGCAATTGGTAAAAGAAGCCAAGGAAAACTAAGGCTGACTCATGAAGATCAAATAGACAGACTGTTAGCCGACGGAAATATGTGAAAAGAATGATGAGATAGCGTAAAGATATGTGTGTATGAATTGACAGACTTGATATTTATAAGAAGTTATTCGAAAGTGGCAATTTGAAATAAAAATATTAAATTAAGTACTAAGTTTAATACCTAGCCATTACAATATTAATTAACTACTTTTTTTAAAGTTTTATATTCATTTGTCTGTTACTAATTGGTGTTTCTATATTGTGTTTTCAGGAGATTAAAAGTAGTTATTATTCTAAAACAAAAAATTAGGATGACTGCAGCATAATGAAGTTTTGACAAAAATCAATAATATCTTTATAACCGGCGATTTTACGACAAAGTGACCTATTATATTTTTTGACCACCTAGGTATTTTCTATAGATATAATCAGATTTGAGACTGCGACATCACTTTCGCGAAAATTCAAGATGGCGCCCGGACTATGGGCCAGTAATCTTCAAACCCCTTTAAAAAATTACAATGCAAATATGCAAAGCCCACCAAACTTTCTGTTGTTGCACATTAATTTGGCACCGACTTCAATAACTGTCAAATTTAATTATATAGGTATGTGTATCGTATTTATAAAGTTATTTCAATTGTACTTGGGTTTTGATTAGTAAAGGATAGCTATTTTATACTGTTCAGTATTTTTTTTGAAGCCGGTTTTATTTTTTTAAATAAAAATTTTTTATTTCACTCTTTTGAGTGATCTTAACCTAAATAAATATCTAGGGCAGGTCTGCAATTAACTTCATTCTAATTCCGGAGCGCAACGATATACAAGAGAATCATCAATATGAATAAAGGTTATAACCAGGTCGAGTTATCTAGTGTATCTTCGAAGTCCAAGCTCCAATATCGGTGAAATCTGAATGGGATCACCTCTGAAGTATTACCTACCAAACGTAAATAGAATTTTCGAAATCGGTTCATGAATGACGGAGTTATGAGGTAACAAACATATAAAAAAAACAACATACTGACGAATTGAGAACCTCTTTCTTTTTTGAAGTTGGTTAAAAAACGAGATGAGCTCAATTTAAAATTCAGATGTATGCTTTGGCTGTAGGGGTGTAAAGGAGTCTTAACATCTCAGTGTCTCCAAAACTGTCAACCTCACCTGCCCGTGGTGCACCTTGCTGATTAACGAACGAGGCTCTGACGACCGATCGATGGCGGAATACCCATCCACTCAACTATGCTGTAAATATAGCTGTGACGTGCAGTAGCGTCACATGCGTAAGACAGCACGGTACTGCGCTCGCCAATCCGACCTTGCCCAGCGTGTGCGAGTATGGGCAAATCTTCGAAAAATGAGCAGCACCACTAAAATGAGGCCCTCAGTTCCTGGCGGTCCCGCTAATCCCGGCCATCGTGGTGACGGCTGGAGTCCTGGTGGGATAGAGGGTGCGAAGAATCCCCGGGCGCGGACTGGTCGTTCGTTGAAGGATGACGTCTATCTTGCTGAACTCGAGTCAGAGCTAGGACACATAAATTGACATGTCCTGGGAATATCCGAAGTCCGAAGACAGGGGGAGGACACGGTAACCCTAGAATCAGGCCACCTACTCTACTATCAAGAGGGCGATATGACGTCACAGGGTGGGGTTGGCATGATGGTTAACAGAGTTCTCTCTAGCAACGTGATAGAAATTGGTAGTGTGTCTACGCGGGTAGCATACCTCATACTAAGACTTACCAAGAGATATACTCTGAAGGTAATCCAGGTTTATGCTCCCACGTCGACACACTCCGATCATGAGGTCGAGGCCGTATACGAAGACATAATGAAGGCCATACATGATACCACCAAAACCCACTTCACTGTTGTTATGGGGAACTTTAACGCCAAAGTGGGAGTACAAGAACGCGGAGTATCTGTAGCTTTTAAGAGCTGGTGGGTATCCAGTCTGGGAACAGCTTCGGAAGCTATTTAATGCTGTCATCGAAAAAGGTAAAACGCCCGAGGCGTGGTCTAGGAGTGTGGTCACCTTGTTTTTCAAAAAAGGCGATAAATCGCTTCTCAAGAACTACAGGCTGATATCACTTCCGAGCCACGTATATAAGTTGTTTTCAAGAATCATCTCGATTTGTCTTCCCGAAGACGAATTTCAACCTCCTGAGCAGGCTGGGTTTCGAAAAGGCTACAGCACCGTAAACCACATACATACGCTACGGCAGATTGTACAGAAGACCAAAGAGTACAATCGCCCTCTTTGCTTGGCTTTTGTGGACTACGAGAAAGCTTTCGACTCCATCGAAACCCGGGCTGTTCTAAAGTACCTGCAGCGATGCCAAGTCTATTGGCGCAATATCGAGGTGTTGAAGTGTCTGTACAAAGCCGCAACCATGACCGTACAAATCTAAGCTGTCCAGACAAGACCAATCCTTTTGCAGCGTGGAGTGAGACAAGGAGATGTTATCTCTCCGAAGCTCTTCACCAACGCACTGGAGGACGTCTTCAAAACACTGGACTGGAACGGCCTGGGCGTAAATATCAATGAAGAGTACATTTCATACCTACGATTCGCAGACGACATAGTTATAATGACAGAGTCGCCGTAGGACTTGTCAGAAATGTTACGGAGCCTAAGTATTTCTTCCAGACTGGTGGGTCTGGGAATGAACATGGACAAGACGAAAGTCATGCTAAACTCATTCGCAGACCCAAGCCCAATTATAGTCAATAATGTCAGCATCGAAGTTGGTCAGGAATACATCTATTTAGGACAAGTTATTCAACTGGGTAGAAACAACTTCAACAAAGAGGCTGACAGAAGAATACGTTTGGGTTGGGCAGCATTTGGGATATTACGTCGAATCTTTGAGTCGCCACTGCCTCAGTGCCTAAAGTCTAAAGTGTTATGACCAGTGCACCCTCCCGGTCCTGACCTGTGGTGCGGAAACGTGGACACTGACAAAAGGCCTCGTCCACAAATTCCAAGTTGCACAGCGAGCTATGGAAAGGGCTACGCTCGGAGTTTCTCTGAAAGATAGAATCCGAAACGAGGATATCCGACGGAGAATTAAAGTGACCGACATAGCCTTGAGAATAAGCAAGCTAAAGTGGCAGTGGGCGGGGCACACATGTCGCAGAGCCGATGGACGTTAGGGTAGACGAGTTCTGGAGTGGAGACCACGTTCCAGATGTCCCGTAGGATGGCCTCCCGCTAGATGGACCGACAACCTGAAGAGAGTGGCGGGAAGCGGATGGATGCGGAGTGCCGAGGACCAGATATGGTGGCACAATATTGGAAAGGTTATGTCCAGCAGTGGACGAACACGAGCTGACGATGATGATGATGCTTTGGCTGCTTGGACGACAATCAAGACTATCACTTAACAATAAATTGTTAATTTACCAGTATTGAAACCTATATGGACATGTGCAATACAAGTATGGGGTACTGCTAAACACTCCAAATAGAAATTCTGCAAAGATTCCAAAATTGTATTTTAAGAAAATGCACCGTGGTTTACAAGGAATACAGAGTTACATGAGTATCTTGATGTGCCTACTGTCCGGGAGGAGCTGTCTCGTTCGATAATGGGCTACAAGGAGAGAATAGGCAAACACAAAAACGCACTGGCATTAAATTTAATAAATCCTTTAACAACACAATGTCTCCAAAGAGAGGATGTATGGGACAAAGTCTGAGATTAACTTTGAGACAACTTGACATTGTCGTTGAAGGGTTGGCCTGACATGACAAATTGTATTAAAAACCTAACTGCTTATAGTCTCTGGACTGATCGCAAGTTGGAGAAATCATAATAAAAAAATAAAAAAATTGTCAAGCATTTTGTTTTTAATTTGTAGTGTTACCTAAATGTTGCCTATGTTCCTAGACCAAATAAGTATCATAAAACAGTTTACTCTAATATGTGAGTGACATGATTCATTTGAAATGTAAGACAGAATAATAACAAGAATATTATTGTTTGCAATGTGCAAACAATTATAATCTTCTATTCTTTATTATTAAGGGTTTTTAAAAAATATACTTACCATGACATTTATGAGATGATGATGATGAAATTTGAGGAAGCAAAAGATGTATGTAAGGAATGCGATCCTTGGCGCTTCATCCTCTCCGACTACCCCGTTAGGGACACAGCATGAAGACATGTGTGTATGTATGACATTTACTATTTTTTTAATTCTTTGTGGTTTTTATTAAAGCACAAACACACCCGCAGATATATATCTACAAATTTTTGTTTTACTATTAACTAATAAGTATGACAACTGAGTCAATCTTTGCGAACTAGACCCTCTCTGGTTATGTTATAAATGTCACAGATGCCACATTTATGTATTACGTTAAGGGCAAAAATGAAAAAAAAATAGAATATAGATGATGTTATTGTTGAAGCAACAGATTAAGTAAAAGTTGCAAGTCTGCTTTTCAGTTAAATACAATTTCGTAAATAAACTGAACACTAGACTTGCACAATGAACTGAGGAAGCACCCAGTAACACCCAGACTCCAAGATAATTTAGAAAATTTCGTCTCCAAGACTGTCTTGACTGGAATTGAAACTCGGCCCCTAGGCTTGAAAGACTCATATAACAATCATCACATCATTGCTTTTTTAGTAGTAGACACATGGATTAAGCTCACCTTGATGTCTTCTCCCGTCGTGTATATGTTTGATCCGCACACATAGTTTACCAATTTATTAGGGTCTGTCTCCACAGGAAGCTCTGTTTTTTCCATTGTGCCAAGTTTGCCCCCTAACTTTTTTTTACCTTTGCCCAGACCCATTACCCCTGAAACGATAATTATTATGATTTATTATTAAAATATTTATTTTCAGATAACAAAGATCCATAGAAATGGTTAGGTTATAATGATAATGATTTATAATAATTCACTTCAATTTATGGAAATACGTTTGTTCGCAACCAACCTATTTCAATATTAGTTAACCAACCTATTTTTACTTTGTAGAATAAAATGATTTTAAAAATGTATATATAAAAATAGAAAAAAAAACAGCTGCAACTTGACGTGAAATGATTTTCTACAACGTTAATGAATTAATGTTACCTCCAGCCGCAGTAGTTTTTTTTACAGCAGCGCAGCAAGCTACACTTGTATGAACATAGTCATAACGAACAGTAATAAGACATTGTATCTTTGGTATTTTTTGCATTAAAGATCTAACAAGCATTATTTCTAAATATTGAATTGTTGTTATTGTTGTTGTTGTGTAATCCGTGGTAATCCGTATTAGTTCAAATATTTGAGGTTATTTTTTGACATTATTTATTTTATTTATACTTCTTAAGGCATTGGTAACAAGACCATCAGCCTAATGACGAAACTTCTGGAGAAACATAACTGTCCCTAACACTCCTCCAGTAAAGTGATAGTAGACTTTACTAAAGTTAAAAAGGACTTCTTGGAAGAGCGCGAAAACTTCAGCTACACATGTTTATTTAGATCTCCTCCATTCTCTTCACTTACACGGAACTTTAAAACACAATATGCTATCACTGTTGTACTTTAAAACTCCTAAAAATGTAAAAAATAGAAAATCTAAATAAAATGACAACCTCACTTCTCCCGTTCCCGCCATTTTTTGACACATTTTTCGCTGTCACAATATGAAATATGTCATTTCTAATTGTCTTCCCGTTCAGAAATAAAGGTTTAGAGTGTTTCATAACGTTTAATAACACCCCTCGCACTGTTTCATTTTTCTTATATGTATATGAATAATCTACAAATCATCTCAAGAAAAACAAATTTGTGCCAAGAAAATTAGGCTGAAATCAAGATTTCCGGTAAATCATCCTGCAACTTATATCCTGAAGGTATTTTTAGCGGGATATATTATAATGGAGCAACAGAATTAGTCATTTTATCTACAAATATCTAATCTGTGCGCCATGCCATAAAGAAAAAAAAAACGGAGTTGTCATTGTCAGCACTGCTAAATGTCATGTTTATTTTTACTAAAATTATTTGTTCGTCCTTTGTGTGTTGTGATTTGTGAATTGTGTTCAAGGTGGGTACAAAAAGAATAATATAGTTCGTTATTGACTGTATTAATCAAGGATTTTATGTCAATTACGCGAGTGTACGCTTAAGCTTTCTTGAAAAATATAGAGAGCAAAATCGAATTGATTGGACTGTGGGCGTACCAATTTTGTTTCAAATAAAATTTCTCTAATAGTAGTGTTTTCCTTATCTGTTTTCGGGGTAAATCCCGTCTTACGGCCCGTTAGCTGTGACTCACTATATATTAGTCTGTCGTTCATTTGCCATTTATTATCGCGTCTCTGTTTTATGTGAATATCTCAAAGTATTGAAAAATAATATTGTGAAAGTTACTATGTTGGACTCCAAAGAGTTTGACGATGACAATCTGTTCGATTTCGATGATTTTCATGAGGTGAGTCACCTTGAACTGGTTTCACGGAAATAATTAGAAAAATATAATTTAACTATTTAAGTATTGTTTTGTTGTACAACCATTTATTCTTTATCAATGACGACATTACGTAGTAATTGTCTAACAACATTAGTCTGATTAATTCGCTCACCAACATGCTTGCAGCAAATGTTAGAGAATGTTATTACCTGATCCAAGACATTATTGAAGGCATATTTTAAGGTAGTGGTAATCTAATTCATGTTATTATTATACATAGCAGGTATTGTAATTTTATCAATTTGTGACATGTGTCGAATTTTAATAAGCACTCAATATAATATTATATCTTATAGCTATAATATTGATTATGTAACAATATTATAGTTAAAAATATTGTAGAATTATGTTCATCTGTTCATAAACATTCATTTGCTTCATTAAATATTTTGTATCATAATTTAATATTGTATTTATATATAAGTAAATAATTATAAAAATTAAAACAGTAGTCTGCATATATCAATAACGCTAACCAGGCAGGCAAAAGTTAATTTATACAGTTCTGCTGAATTGACAACAAGAGTACTTTGTTTTGTTCTATGAGATATACTGTGGCTACAGAAACTGAGATAAAACTTGTGAATTTCGGGTTGCCAAATAAATCCACTTACAATATTAAAAATTGAATTTTTAGATAAATATTACACTGATGTTGTTACCATATCCTAAACAAGGTAAACAGATTTTATTAAAGCTGTACTGATATCTTAGATAATATTCTTAGTGTCATTGGTGTTATAAGTAAAATGCTGAAATTTTGAAATATGTTGTGTTATTGTATCATTATGAAAAGATGCAGTAATCAATAATGTTATTATTTGTTTATATAGCACAATAATCACAAAGAGTGGGCAAATAGTAAAATAATGAATCTAACGACAGTGGCATATGTCGTGGGCACTATAGTGGTGCTGGTACTGGTGTTATACTGCTGCTGCCGGCGTAAGAGGGGCCGCGGCGGACAGGTTCTTGCACGTACGTACTGCATTGTTACATAACATTATTGTGGTATATAAGTATAGGTTACAAGTGCAATGCATAACTTGAACTGTTGATAATAGTGAGTACCACAACAGAAAATATGCTACAGTAAGTTTTATCACATCACATCTTCATATTGTAACTCAGTTTTTGACAATTTTGAGTTGCTAAACATTGTAAAAAGCAAGTTTACGGGTTATATAAAATAAAACAAGTTATTTAAAACTGAAACCACAAAACAAATTACAAAAACAACCAATCAAGATGAAATAGTTGTAATTTCTTGAATCTATTCCCAGAGTTGGAGTTGGATTTTGTTCTGGTTATGCAGGACAATCTGTACACAGATACTCAACACCTTTTTTTTCTCAACCTCTACTGGGGCTTGACCAAAACTTCTGCAGTGGTTAGCCTTGGCGAATTAGATAGGGGTTCTCAAATCTACGAATTGCAATGGAGCCCCTCTAGAGTTGCGAGGCCTAGTTATCTGTAAACTATCTTAATTATTCTTATCAGAGTTCAAGGTATGTGCTGCACTATCAGTTTAAATCAAGGTTTGAATCTAGTTTAAAAAATATATTAAAGATTATAGATGCGATCACACTGGGTAAAAATAATATAGGATAACCAGTCACAACTGGTATTTTTTTAAACAAGTTAATGATTTCAAGCTCTGGTTGAAATATAATCTGATTGAAATGTATAATGATTTTAAGCCCTGGTTGAAATATATTCCAATACCAAATACAAACCTTAAGGCAAGGGTAAGGTAAAGGGTCAGTAAAACTGCTAAAAATTATGAAAAGTATTTTGATTTTATACTGAAATACTAACTAAAACATTTTTGATTAACATCATAATAAAATTAATGTTTATATGGTAGAAGTATCTCTTAATTTTGGGTGTTTCAAATTACGTTCCGACACTTTTGAGTGCCTGATGCTCTAGAAGGGGTAAATTAAGGTGACACAGTGATAAATAATAATTAATCTAAAATAGAGTTTCCATATCCATACATACACCATACAAATGTGCATGCGTTAGCTCACAAAAATAAAATAAAGTAACAGTTATTTTAGTTAATATTAAAAACCATAATTAATTAATTTTAAAAAATTCAACTGGCATTTTGGATAGTGCGTTTCAATTAATCTACACAGAAAATTTAGAGGCATAAATAGGTCTAGGGTAGTCCGAAAAATGTAAATCTCTATTTTAAAAGAGGTTTCTTTAATATTATTTTTCTATAAAAAAAGTTAACCAATCGTGTAACGTAACTGGCAAAATGAAGTCAATGAAATGAAGAATCAAATTACCAAATGTCACTTTCATACGTTTTATAATCACTAATCACGTGGAAAAATTGAGATTCCTACTGTCAAAATTTTCAATGTGTCGCCTTGAATGAGGAATATTAGCAAAAAGTGAACACGGCGCGTGACTTTTTGGGTGGAACGGGAGAAGGGAGGTTGCCATTTTATTTACATTTTCTATTTTTTACATTTTTTAGAAGTTTTAAAGTATAAAAGTGATAGTATATTGTGTTTTAAAGTTCTATTTATGTGAAAAAAATCGAGAACATAGGTCTAAATAAACATGTGTAGCTGAAGTTTTCAAGAAGTCTTTTATAACTTCAGTAAAGCCTACTATCACTTTACTGGAGAAATTTTACGTCAAGACGAAAAAACTAATTTACTTTGAACATCCTTCATGTTTTCGTCATGAATTATAACAATACTGCGACATGTGCATTGCATTGCCTGTTTAACTAGTCAAGCAATTCTACTTTTTAATACGTGACATTGGGAAATGCGCTAATCTGCGCGCCATGTCATTAAGAAAGAAAAAAGATTTTAGTTGGGAGTTTTTGGCGTGATTTTATGGGGAGCGGTTGGGCGTTTATTTGAATTATTTGCGAATGGTTTCTAGTGGATATTGTGATGTAAAATTGACGTAGTTTTGCGTCCTAAATATCTACGCTGTTGTACTGTTCTGTGAAATTGTTGAAATAAGTGTTTATTTAGTAGCGTGATGTTGCGATTTTCTTAGTGGCTTAGTCCACCTCAGTGGATCCTACTAGAAAGACTGCCTCAATATATTTGAAGGCATAGATTCCTTTGCCTTCCCTCTCAAGATAGAATTGTACAAAAAATACAAGAAAAAAAACATGATGCGTACTTGTGTATGTGTGCGGAAGCAGCGACGGCGGCGACGGCGCACCCGGCGGTGCCCGCGCCGCCGCGGCCCGCGCCCTACCCGCAGCAGCAGTACGCGCCCGCGCCCTACGCAGGTACGGACAGGGACGGCGGGACGTGACACTATTTCAATAGGGTTGTCAAAAAAAGAAAACACCGAATTCGCTATTTAATTTGAGTGTTAATTTCGATGTAATTTTACGTTATGGTACTTATTCATCAGAACTACTATGAAAAATCTTCAGCGGTAGCAAAATTGCTTTAAAAAAATTGTTTTAAAAAGACTATCTTATAATATTTAATAATATAACAAGTTTAAAAAGTTACCTACATTAATCTTAATCCATAATTAAACAACTTCGTTTAAATCTGAATGCCGGATAAGCACAATCTGTTATTTTGTTATGCCTGTCTGTTAAATATTCTTTAAGTAGAACGTCACAAGAACAAGAACATCACAAGAAAGGTTTTAGAAGGCGTGAATAAAAAAGAAATCGCTCGTTGGTACATCCGTTCAAAGAAATTAGAATATTTTTAATGAAGTTACATTTAATCTGTTAAATTAATCGTCTAAACTTTTAATAATCGCGATTAACAGAACATACAATCGATAAGATTCAATCTGTTGACAATTTCTTTTTCCGGCACTGTTATTGGCTAGAGGCAGTGTCTTTTTTTACTTGTGTGCGTATTTTAAGCTATGTCAGCATTCACCACCACTACATATGCACGTATGTTATGATACAAAACAGTGTTAGAAAACCTTTGAAAGTGTGTAAATAGAGCCATCCTTCGAATTTGTCTCTCGGGCGAGCGGTCACGTGAGGCTTTTTTGTCTCGTTTTTACAAAGATAAGGCGAGCGCAGAAGTTTTGTAAATATGATTTTGATTGCGATTCTTTTTTTATTACTTTATTTCATTAGCAAATTGCCAGAGTAGACAGTGTCTATTTGCCTCTATGTAATGCACGCCACTGATGGAGAATGCCACTTCGCACCACGAACGATTTTATCGCCACGACATTACCGACCATGGTATAATAGGGGAGCAAAGTGTTTGGAATTGTTTAAGAACGCTTTTAAATTTCCATCGACGATAATGTCATACCGCGGACGTTGAAGAAGAATTTTTTCCACACCACAATAGGGAAGCAACTTGCCTATACCTATTGTATTGTATTGTAGACGATAAAATCGTGACGATAAAAACGTGCAACGATAATTATAAAAGCGCCCAAATTGGACCCACTTACCCTTTTACTTTAAAAATGGAATGTTATTGTGATTTTGTTCATTTGTTTGTGAAGTTCGTAGTAAGACAAATATGAAATATCGGCCAAAAGTCCTAGTCTAGTCCCAGTCTAGTCCATCTAGTTCTATGCCAGTCTGTCTTAGATTTATCGTAGTCCAGTTCTAGTTGTCTCAGTTTAGTCTAGTCTTAGTCTAAGCCTAGTAAAAGTACACACACTACACACAATACACACTACGTTTGTACCTTGTATTACATAAAAAAAAAAAGTGTACTTATAATGGCACATGTCTTGCGATCTTAAGCCTGGTTCGGACTAGGCTAGTAAATTTGTCATGTACGGAATAATTAAGTAACTAAACGTATCCGAACAATAGAAATTTAATCGAGTTAATCAATTTCGATCTATTTTTTGGGGCAAGTTTGCCATTTACCACACATCGTTCAGTGGTTTATCGACTAAATTAAGTCTGAACCCGTCATTTTAGTCGAGCTCGTTATTTTTATTTTTATTTTGCTAGAGTTATAATTAATAACTTTATACAAAATAATACGTATTAAAAACCTTCACCCATAAAAGCTCCTGTAATAATAACCTTTATAGTTGGAATTATCTCCTCTTTTAACCTAAATTTATATCCATACCTTTTTCTCTTTTATCATACCATTTTCTTCCACCTCTAAAATAGCTACAATATAATTTTAAATTTTATAATGTTTTTAATATGCTATTATATTATTGTAATGTAGCTATAAACTTTATTAGCTTATTCACTTTATTACGTTGCACTCTGTTCATCTTGCAAAACCACTCACTGGTGTATTGTTCACAACCTTAGTGCGAACGATTTTTCGGCCTATAGCGAATATTTTAGTTACTGAATAACTTGTCACTCGACTAAATACTTGCGTAGTCTGAACCAGCCTTTAATCATAATTAAGTTAGTAGCAATCAGTAGCAATAGTACTCGATTTTTACATATTTTCGATCAAATTGGGAAAGAGTTTTACTGTTTATCATCTAAAACTGAAACTTGCTTCTACCTGTAGATAGACTTAAATACAATAAGTGTTATGTAATTCATTAGTTTTTGATTATAATTACGTTCATTAAATAGTCCAGTTTTATTTCCCTAAGTAGGTACTAACTTTACTAATACTTAATAAATGATAATATAGATCGATTTGTCCATTTTTATGCCTTAAATAGGACAAACAAATGCACGGCCGCATGATATTATGCGGTGACCGTAGTCTATGGACGCCTGCACCACCAACACCAGGGGGTGACTTGTGTGTTACCGATATTAAAAATCTTTTCTCCTTCGTTTCTGTTTCACTATAAAAACAACCAATAACTCTCCATTTAACGGTTGTACCTCTGGCCAAAGCAGAGCGAGTATTGGGCGAGGGAAGCCGGTAGTAATAGCTAGTTTGTCTGGATGGCTCTTGCAGCGCCTCCGACCGTGGTGAGCGTGTACCCGGCGCAGAGCGCCAGCCCGTACCCAGGCGCGGCGCCATACCCGGGCGCGGCGCCCTATCCCACGGCGGCGCCCTATCCCGCGGCGGGGCCCTACCCGTCCGCGGCGGCGCCCTACCCCGCGGTGATGGCGCCCTTCCCCGCGGCAATGGCACCCAGCGCACCTGATGCTAATGGTCAGTATACTATTAGGGCTACGGCGTTCGTCTGGCTTCAAACAATACCCAGATTCGTCTCGATGGGCCAGATTTTTCGATGGCTCATGTTTTAATAGCAAACTTTTCAATTATATGAGACCTTCAAAAAATACTCAACTCTTCTAGGGAGAAACTGGGTTATTGGGACCTTTTACCCCCAAGAACCCGAAGGGCTACGGATTCTCTGTGAACAACACCAGAGTTCCCTAGCATTATGGTGAACCACATCTGTGGAAGCAGAGGTCCCCTAAATATTTAAATAAAATTTTTAAATTAGCAACTTACGTTAACACCAGAAAAAGAACCTTAGTTCATTTGCTTTGAACTTTTAATTGACTATCATTTAGATGAGAAAAATAGGTCAGTACTAAACCGACGTTGCACAGATGATCACGCGATTACATAAGTAAAGCAAC
The DNA here is from genome assembly GCA_907165235.1 of Zeuzera pyrina. Lineage (NCBI taxonomy): Eukaryota > Metazoa > Arthropoda > Insecta > Lepidoptera > Cossidae > Zeuzera > Zeuzera pyrina. The sequence goes on from OU015640.1 coordinate 138,937, forward strand.
TGAGTATTGGGTACAATTAATTACCTATGACCCACTACTTATTGCATATATAACGGATATTTACATGTATGTATATACATATGTATATAATGTATGTATAGTGGAAAATATAATAGTGCTTCAAGCTTTAATGTAACATGCAGTTATAGGACGAATCTCAAACATATTAACTCTCATAGACAAATAAAACTGCTTTGTAGTATAAGCATATATAATAGACACACTAACATCTATCTCATATAATATTAATTATAATATACGACTAATACACTGGCATTTAATGTGCAATTACGCTTGATAGTAATCGCACGCGCGTGATACTAAATATTGTGGTACCTAATACGCGCTTCGCTTCTCGATGAAGCACGATTAGAAAAACCTTTATACACTCCGTCCGTTTTCATTGTGAAGTAACTGATTTGAAGATGCTTCGTTGAGAGGCGAAACGCGTGTCGATTAATAAGTTAGAATATAATGAATATATAGTGAGAATAAGTTAGAATGTATAAATAAATAAAATAAAATAAGAATAGATACCTAATCTACGTACCTATATGTATCTTCAAATACTAGTATAAAACAAAGTCACGAACCGCGTTTGTCTTTCAATTTCTTAATTTCTAAGTAGATTTCAATTTGTTTTCATCATCATTTAATACATTTAAAGTGGAAGGATTATGCGTATTTATAGAGAAATATTGATCGTTTGTAATCAAGTTACCGTGCTAAGGTAGGGAGGTTCACTTGTGCATAATAAATATAAGTAAAATGAGGTAAAATGAAATGAAGTTCCACAAAGTGACAACAGTACATACAATGTAATAAATGTTGTCAAAATAGGGCAAAACAGTATTGTTATCTTCTATATATACATTAATGTTTGTAAGTTCGTCTTCTATGCGTTCCTAAGCAATTTATCTGGTTGTGATGAAACTTTAGCGAGTTGTGGACACACTGGGGAAGGTTTCTGAATTAATACAACTACAATGCGAACGAAGTCGCGTGCAACAACTAGTTTTAGTAAAAATATCACAGTAAAAGTAGTAATTATTTGATATCGGGTAAAATTATCGGATTTTTATTGTGGGCCTTAGCTTACGCCACAGTTTTTATTGAAGTTTGTACTGAAGCGCACAGCACCGCAACTGTTCTAATATAGATAACACGTTCTCTTGATATCCAATCTGTTTAAAAAGGTTGTACAACACAGGCTGTGAAATCATGTTTCATATAAAATTGACGCCGTTGACGCTATCTAAACCGGATTCAGTATGCGTACTTGATATGTAGCATCAGCTCACAGACTAGTGCGGACTAGTGTAGTATGTATGCATAGACTTTATAGCTCCAGACTGCCCATACTACTAGGTGAGGCAAATACATTCAAATGAAATGTAGATGTGTGGGTTTTTTTTTGTATAGAAATGACCGTCGATCAGCTTATCTGATAATAAGTGTGTCATATGTACAGGTGAGTAAGCTTATTTAATTTGCTTCACTGATGCTGCTGGAACTCGACCGCGGCGTCTGTAGTTTGTTATAAAGTCTATGTATGAATGTCTATTACAGCGCTTTGTAGTACATCTTTCAATAATGCAAAAATAATGGCGAAAGCAAAAGTGATTGGGAAATATGTAATGAATTCGTATAAATATTTTGAGCTATTTTCCGCTAGAAGTTTCAAAGTTGATCGACAAACGTTTCGCTTCGTAAAGAAGTATCCTCAGGAAATTCCAGCGATTACATTCGGTCAGCTAACTATCGCCGCAGTTCAGGGCTACCAGTATAGCCAACTTATTTTATACCGCTGGGTTCATGGAATTGTACAAAATCAAATCTTATTATACAGATCAACAAAAAAGAATTTTAGAAAATGTAATCATCAACGATTAAAAGTCAATTCATTTAAGTAAACCCAATTGCAAGGTATTTTTGAACGTCAAATCTACTTTAGTTGTTTACATTCTTTATTTCGTTGATTAAATGTTAGATCCCTCAATATTTTTTTAACAATAGCGAACTTCTGAAGGAAATGCAATGTAAAAACGATGTTATAATTCCTTTACATTTGAATTCTTATTTTTGTATCCAATTATACAATATAATCAATTATACAAACAAGATTCTATTGTATCCAATTATACGACCTGGCAGCCCTGCCGCGGTTCTGGCTAATTCGCTGAATCACTTGAGCTCGATTTCCGCTAAGCGACACCTGTATCTATGCAAAATAGAAGATTTTAAACGGACTCCAAAAGATGCAAGTGTTGCTAACAGTGACACAAATAATTTGGTAATTTTGCGTTTATAATAATCTATACTAATATAGTAAACTAATTAATCTGTGCTAATATTATGGAGAGGTAAGCTTTGTTTGTTTGTATGTAATGGATAAACTCAAAAACTAATCAACCAATTACAAAAATTCTTTCACCTATAGAAAGATACATTTGTGCTGTATTTTATTTAAAAAAAAATTTCAACCCGCGCGAAGCCGGGGCGGGTTGCTAGTTTAATATATAAAAATCAATGTGATCGTATTGTATGGGCTGCCGTATCTACTATCCTATTGCGATTAAATTTGGTATGGAGATAGATTAAACTCCGGACTCTGAGGAAAGACATAGGCTACTTTCTTTTAATTCTACGCGGACGAAGTCGCGGGCACCAGCTAGTGTATTATAAAGTTATCCGAATTAAAATATTACTTAAAATTCTCTACTGTTCGTGTGCCGACCTAAATATAACAGAATATTGAAAACCGGTAATTAATCAGAGTCGTATACCTAATTAATAACAAAGTCAAAGTCAAATCAATTTATTCAAGTAAACCCAAATGCAAGGTATTTTTGAACGTCAAATCTACTTTAGTTCAAGGTATTTTTGGTATTCAAGGTTAAAGTAATGGTCATGTCAATATTATGAAGTCTAGAGAAGAATAAATAAGGTTTATTATGCGGGCCTACACAAATACATACATTTTTTTCGTAACAGTATAGGTTTTTCCATTTGATTCCATAATTCGACAAAAATATTAACAATATTTTTAAGTCTTTAACTAAAACAGGTGTCATAAATACTTAATGGCCTGACTGGCCCGTTGGCGCAGTGGCATATGCATCTGCGTTCCAAACTAGGGTCCCGGGTTCGATTCCCGGTCAGGTCAGTTTAGGAACTGAACTTTTCTAAATTGGCTTGGAGTGTGGGTGTTACTGGGAACTCCCCCAGAGTTCGTTGTGTGGTACCCATAGTATAAGCTTACTGCTTAGTTTGGGGTCACACAATCAGTGTAATTGTCTGGTGTATTATTATCAAATAAGGCCCAAAGTCAATATTAATTTTATTGCACAACGTGTTGTTTAATAAATGAAACACAAATGATTTATCGTTTTAGCAAATTCGATTAGGTGTAACACTTTCCGTAATTTACGCGGATGAAACGTGGTTATTTTTGTTATAAATATTTATATGTATGTTAATGTGTTATAGCGGGTAAAAACAGATGAGTAATCTATAATAGACGTCTGTGGAAAAAACGACCTCTTCATCCACTCAGCTATTAAATTTTGCGTTACTCAGTTATAAATTATAATCGCGTCATCAAATGTCGTATTCGTCATTGATCTGAACTCCCACTAATATTGCACAATGTACGTCTCTTATAGAGGTATTTCGTCTGAATTGGCTGTTAGCGGATTGGTCGTTTGTAATTACTATAATATAGGCGAACGAGTACATATCATATCAAGATAACTTTGAAACTGCTGCGAATATTGCGGTTATATTTGGGATGGTAGTTATTTAATTAATATAGTAGTTCTATCTGCACTGGTTCGAACCGTTACATCCCTAATTATTAGAATTTTTATCAAACAGCCTTTGTCCTTCCATGACGTTTATATTAATGGGTGTCCAAAATTCACGCAAGAAGAAATTTTGATAGAAAATACAAGTTTTTAATAGTAATTGTATTTTTTTTATTATTTGGTAAGTTATACTGTATAGGATTATGGTATCGGTACATATCGGGTCACATAGGTACTCACTCTTTTGTCGTAATTTTTGTAACTAAATGCGGCTGAATTTCGTTGATACAACGCTCAATATCCTCCTTCAAGACTAGGGTGGACTTGTTGGCATTAACCTAACACTTCTAAGAACTTCAGAAAAAAGTAAAGGCTCTCCCTGAATTTTTCAAATAATCTTTTCACAGTTGATGAAGTTAAATAAATATTCCGACCATATTTTGTACGAAAATTGCGAACGGTTGATGCCAAATTTTCATTTTTTTTTAAAATATAGTTCAAGAACGTACACTTTACCGTACAAAGGCCGCCAAATTCAAATCTTGGGTGAATTTTAGGACACCTCCAAACCAAGTTTAGTAGTGAAAACATAACATACAAGCAAACAGACAGTCATTTTTCCATTTATAATGTTAGCATTGATTAATATTATACATTTAATATGGATGTAATGGATGACATTAAATTTACATTATTTATTTGTTCGCCCCATAGTGCGTTGTTTCGGTTTTAATTACTTCTGTTTTTCAAGCCAGAAATCAGACTCGGTTAGGTAACCAGCACCGAATGATAAGGTGCTGATTAGCTGACCAAATCTAATCTCTGGAATATCCTGAGGATGCTTCTTTGAGAAGCGAAACACGTGTCGATTAGTGGTTTTTGGAATTTGAGCGGAAAATAGCAAAAGATTGTAGGAATTCATCACATGAAATGGATTTTCGCAGGATAACACCTGAGTTGAATTAATTTTTTATCACTGTAACTAATAAATCGACTACAGATTATTTAAAAATTGTGATAGCTTTCGTTCGTGCTGCGTGTAACTTGATTTATTAAAAAGGGAAAATACGTGGACAATATAGTGAGATGTGTAGTTAATTTATTAATTAAAACTTTATGTTGTCCAAAAACTAATACATATTTCATTTATTTTTAAGAATTCATAGTATAGAAGTGGAATGGGTTATCAGTTTAACATATCCCCTGTGTAAATACTTAACACTAACATTGCTTTCCTTACCTACTTTACTAAACTTGGCATTTAATTAAATCTCTAGGGTAACAGTTAACTCTAATGGCATAATATTTAATTTCTGTTGATTGTTTGCTTGATAAAATTTACATTTAGAAAAATAACTATGAAATCGGTGTACTTACATAAACTTTAATTCAATTAGATATCTTTCTTTTAGAGAGTCAAAAAATTCGGCTGCGTCATATCAAAATCTAGTAAAGCTTTCAAACGAAATTTTACAAGAGTATAAAAACATAAAAGGACATAGCCTTTACATAGTTCTAATTTCAATTAAATGTAAAATCATTTATATTATTAATCAACGAATACGTATTAGCATAAATATTGTCATACATAAATATTATAAAGCGAAAAACGAAAATAAAAATGTCTTATACTAAGTTTTGATATGGACCAACTGAATTGCTGGTATACCTAACTCTAGTGTGGTTTAACTAATTTGTAGACTTAGGGTAAGGCCGCACTGCAAAAAGTTTGCGCGCGTTATTTCCTGCTGTATTGTATTCCTAGAAATTATAATATACTGTTAAAAAAATATGCGATTTCTGAATTTTTTTCGCGGGGTCGGAGCTTGGAATGGTGAATTTCAAAGCGATATAGGATTGGGAAGTCTCGACATTTTCAAAGTTCCGGGACACGAGACATCTAAGTCCCGGGACGTACCGGGACTTCGAGACTACAAAATAAAATTAGAATCGAAGTTATTTGGCGAGATGTGTTAATAAACTCATCATTTTATTGAAATATTTCTTGAACATAAAAACAAATTAGAATGTTGTGGTAATTAAACGATTTCGAAATTAAGTGTAAACAATTCCTGTTTAATTCTCATAATAACAAACTCGTTTTTTGGTAAAGAAATCTTATAAATATAAAACAGACTTTAGTAGTCATATTGAGTAATAATAATCGTAATTTTGTGTTTAATCATTAATCATAATTCTCATAATAAGTGATTGATTTTTTTGGCATTAATATTAACATATTATTTTTGTAATCAAAATTATTTTGCTAAGATTACGATAAGCATGTCGCGAAACTTGAGCCGAAAGTCCCGGAACACGAGACGATTTAACTTTATAAAAATCCCAGACTTTTGTGTCACGAGACATCCTGGGACCTTACCCTAATATGGTGAGAACTATCGTCACTCCATTCAGCACAATATTTAGAATTGCAAGAAAAATATCGCACGGTATTTTGTCGCAGCGCGCACTTACCCTTAGCTTTAAATAAAGTCACTGCAACTAACATATTATATGTAACTATAGACATTGTATTACTATGTAGCGTTCTTCGGTATGGCGCCGCCGGGCTGGAGCAGTCAAGGTGCGTCTATCTCACTCACACACACACCCAAGCACAGAGTCAGCACTGAATGTACCACCATGTATACACATAAATTCTTTGTTCCGTACTGGTCTAACAGAACCAAAAATATATGCCAGCTGCTTATCTTTCCGCGCAGGTCGTCAATATGGGTCTAGTGATAGATCTAATAAGAAACTTGTATAAGTGAAATGAAGAAAAAAATTCCGGTATGATATAATATCTAAAACAGGAATTTAACGCGATTACCTTTTTATTCTGGCTTGACGTTTCGACCGAGTTGCATCGGCCGTGGTCCCAAGCAAACTGTCGCAGCAAGTTTCACTCCGTGTCTGAATTTTTTGATATATTTTATAATGCAACGCGAAAGTTTAAATGTTTAAATTCCGGTATGATTCAACCATGTAGCAAGAATAAGCAAAGAATGACTGACGAAGAAAATCGATGGAGAGATAGCGAGTGGTAGACAAGCCCATAGATGACTCATTCAGGAGGTACTTTTAGGTCTGCGCAGAGTAAAGATAAACATCCTCGCGCTGGCTCGACTGGCTCTTCAACGCTCGAGACTGCGCAACTGCGCGAGCCTACGCGAGCAAGGCCTTTAAGTTTACCATGTCTTATGTCTTGCGTAAACTTAAAACAAGGTTGTTTTAAGTTTTCCCCGTTTCTCGGGATATTTTTTTTGTATGCTCTGTTCGATACATATCAATATTTATAACGTCGGCTTCGGCCCGGACGTTTCGACCGAGTTGCATCGGCCGTGGTTTCAAGCAAACTGCGTGGTCGCAAGCAAATACTTATTGCTTGCAAAATTGTGATTTTATTGTTCAGTGACGGTCTGTAAGTACATCTCGAATGCGAAATGGGGTGAAGTTCTGAATTGTTAATTTTTTTCTCTTTATTGAATATAAAGTTTATATTAATCTTATTAAATTAAATCACTTGATCTCTAAATAGTATAAATTCGCTTTTTACTTCTTAACTTCAAAATCGGTTCAATACCGTTTCACAATCATTTAGAATATCTAGCGAGGAAGGTTTATATGTGTAACACATTCACATTTAGGCTCGAAGTAGATATATTGGCATCTCATCATAAAGTCCCCGTACACGACAGGCGCGGGTTGCTAGTTCCTAGTATGTTAACGAACAAGTATCAATAATACAAATATAGTAAGATAATTATAATAATCAGTCGACTAATAAATATGAAGCTAGCAATTTCGGTGTTAAAATTTTACCAAAATTGATTACATACGTCAGTGCTGACTGTGATGTTATTTTTAACACTTTGTATTGCTTTGCTTGAAGATTGTGGTCTGCAAGTAGCTGTGCGCATGTGTGCAAAGTTTTCCATTTTATATACGTTTGGTTTACACACAATAGATAATAAATAATTCTGTAAGAAATATACCTGTATTTTATGTGATTTCGTGCATATAACTAACATTGGCTGTGATATTATTATTGCTTGACATTTTTACTTCAAATTTATTTCTTGATCTTTAAATTTTGAATGACAAATTAATTTCAATTATTCTTTTTATACATACCAATGTTTTGTTTCGGTTACAAATACTTAAAATCTGTTACTTTTAAACAACAATTTCAGTTCCATCCAATTAGCGCCTCAAATTGAGACATTTGTGGTTTAAAAAAGGTCCTAATTTATCACAAAGTGGTCATCGTTAAAATTTCAATGTTAATTCATAATCGATGGCGTCTCAAATTAACAGTATACAATTAATTTCGAGGCGCTAATTAAATGGAGCTTACTATTTCGCTACTTTTCTATTATCAAATTTGGGACCATCCATCGAAGTTTGGTTGTACTTACAACTAAATTGGTATGTGTGTAGGATGCTTTAGATCACTGGTTCCCAAACTTATTTTGTCTACTGAGTCGAGAGCTCATGCAGTCGTTGTCTAAGATGCCTCCTAGCTAAATGAAATTGCAAATCACCCCCAGGCCTCTACACAACGCCCCCATTTTTTGTTCTGGGTCTCTTACCCTTTAGGCCTGCAGCGCCCACAAGGGGGCGTTATCGCCCACTTTGGGAATGGCTGCTTTAGATGGTTGAGCGCAACGTGTTAATTTCACTAAAATCCTTTAAATTACCCATTAAATGCATTAATATACTTTAACAGACCGTCTATTTACATAATACCTACATCAAATTATGGATATAATTTTTTATCAAGAACTAGTATCATTCATAATATCTTTTATATGTAATGTGTGTTTTTCTGTATGAAATTAAACAAGATAATGAAGTGTTGCCTGTTCACGTCACTGTTTGCTCGGTCCTTCTCGTAATGTTGATCTTGTTTCTATTATCGCTGTTATCGTAATTGCGATTTCCTTTTTATACTGAATCATCTGTGCGTGTTACTACGAGTAGAATTATCTAATCTTATAAGTATTGAGAAAGTATTAAGTGCTTTTCTTTTTGTATTCTGTTATACGGTACATTTTCATGAGTTATTTGCTGTTCCTACATATTATTCCCTTGATTAAGACATTTTTTTTACATTATTTGATTAAAAAGCACAATTGGGCATTAAATATTAGCCCAGTATTTTTTTTCATTAAAAGAAAAACGAAATTTTATTATTATGCTAAAAACTAAATAAAATTGTAATTAATATTTAGTGTTTTCGCACAAAAACAGTTTTTTTTGTTGCAATTTAATTTAAATTTTAGTTTCTTGCATAAAGACAGTAGTACTACTTCTGTATCTAGCCTTTGGATGATAGTGTAGTCTTGTCTACTCTACTAAGTTATTGTATTTGGATATTTTTGAAGGAAATCGAAATACTTGTGTAAAAAAGCCTGGTAAAAAAGTGTCGATATCTGAAATCTACCCCGTTAGGGATACAGCGTGAAGATATATGCATGTATGTATTATTTTATAAGAATGGCTGCCGATATTACTTGTTAAAACTTCCAATACCCTCCAAAAGAAATCATTATTCATTTCGACGACATTATCTCGCTATATAATGTACTATCTTTTGCCTGCGATTTCATTCGCGTGAAGTTCGAAGACACTTAATATCTTTATAAATTATATACTGTATGTTATTCTGATGTTTGAGCTATATTATTGTAAAGCTTCATTAAAATCCATTGAGTAGTTATAGAAGTAGAATTTCTCAATTTTTTTACATAACTACATTATATTCATTAATCCTCTGAAGGAATTGATGCCAAAGAAATAAATAACGATCACATAATATTAGCAGCCGTTATTATAAAATAATAATATTTTTAAGTATCAAAATTTGTTGCGCATCTACATATTTATACCAGTTTTCTACATACGTTTTTCATAGAACTTCAAACTTAGAAATGCTCAAGAACAACAACCTATTAGACCACCCATTCCCAAAGTGGGCGATAACGCCCCCCTGTGGGCGCTGCAGGCCTAAAGGGAGGCGGTAAGAGACCCAGAAAAAAAATGGGGGCGTTGTGTAGAGGCCTGGGGGGTGATTTGTAATTTCATTTAGCTTAAGAGGCATCTTAGACAACGACTGCATGAGCTCTCGACTCAGTAGACAAAATAAGTTTGGGAACCTAGATATTAGACAGACTCGCTTATTATCACAATAACAACCTATTAGATATTAGACTCTATCGACCACGTTTGGTTAATAGTGTGACATCAAGGGTCTTGATGAAATGTAATACCTCAGATGTAATCACTATAATAGTTAATTATTTTTTTATTGTTGTAGATTACGGTATCATTTTATAGAATTATCAAGTAATAATGTACAAGCGCCGTCTTGACATCTCATTTTATCGCCTCCCCTCTCCCCTTCTCTCCTCTACCTCTACCGCTCCTCACTTCTGCCTCACTCCACTCTTCTCTGCTTCACGTCCGGCTCGTGTCACCTCTTATCGTCCTGCTCTTCTTGATCTGTCCGTTGCAATAGCTAATGTGTATCCTTGTATAATGATCAACAATGAGTTGTAATGGTGTAACATGTGCGTGTGCGCAGCGCTGCCGCCGACGTACGAGCAGGCCGTGGGCGGGGACGTAGGGGACGGGAAACATCCACCCTACAACCCGCACGCGCCGCGGTAGGGGGACACGCACGGGGGACACACACATACACACACACATACACACCTCGCACGCTCGATATTCGTAACGACCTCGTAGTAATACCACAACACATTTATTGCACTGTCGATCGCGAGTTCGTCCTCGTGTATTTAAAAAAAATAACCTACATTCTGTCCCACATCTTAATATAGTATCTCCATTCTAGATTTTATCACAATCGGTCCAGCAGTTTAGTCAGAATGTAACAGACAGACACAGTTTTGCATTTATAATATTATTATAGTACAGATAAGAAACTTAATCACGTTTATAAAATTGTGTTTCCAATTTGCTCTCATTTTGAATGCCCCAAATCGAGGTCGAAAATTATTGTATTGAGCGTGCGATACACCGGGACTGCAACATACAAGGAGGTATCACTCAAGGAATCCAGGCGGCTGGGAGAAGATTTTTCTAACAGTAAATTATCATTATAATACAACAATTTGAGGCCATTGAAAAACCACGTAAGTATTTAGTTTCAGAAATATAATCTTATGCATTCTCCATACATGTAAATCCGTTGTGTTAGTATAAGCTTATCCACACAGAGTGCATAGGCGTAGCTTTTGGGACAAAAGCGGACACTGTCCTCCCTAGAAAAATCTTTTAAATATCAACAAAAAATCACTTAAAAAATAATGAAAGTAAGAAATTGTTTGTTAAAAGCTTGCGGTGGCTAATCAGCTGCAACCGAGAAATGTCTAGCTACGCCTATGGCAAAGTGATGTTATGTAACAATAATACTATAAATATACATCTTATAATTAAGTATAAATGTAATGGACATTACGAACGAACGATCTCATCCTCTCTTCCGCGTGAAATAAAAGCAGGGCCGTCTTTAGCCATGTGGGAGATTGAGAATAATAAATTTTGAACCCCCTTTTTCTAAGTGAAACACGTACAGGAAAAGCGTAGAATAAAAACAAAACCGCTTCTAACAATGCGAAGAGAACATTGAGAGGAAACATTTTTACGGGCCTTATTGGAATGAAAAAACGTACGTAAACACAAACGCCCTCTAATCCTTAGTTCGTTCCCCACGTGCCACGTGTCCATTGTATTTGTGTGTGCATGTTTATTGTTTAACGGTTGTGTATTAGTCTAATAAAAAGTCAGATATTCATCTGTTTGTCAACATGTACCTACAATGATGATGACAAAGTAATATTGTATTATATATAGCTATAAAACGATTTATATTGTATCTGTGAAGGATATTTGTAGCTGTTTGTCCTGAAAGAGGTATGTTTTGTATAAAATTAAAATAATGAATAAATTATACAAAATTATTGGAAGTTTATTAAATATACGAATTATTTGTACTTATTGTTTTTTAAACTCCAGGAGTGGAATTGAAGTGTAGATGCTATCGAATGGTGACGTCAGAAACTTGTATCCCAACGCTATGAGTGATGCAGATAGCTCTTATCCCCACTCCATGCCACTTTTGAGTATAAAAACCAATAACTTATATTTTCTAATGTTTAATTTATCTTTCAGTTTTCTAAGATGTAATTAAAAACCAGTCAAATATAACTAAATTGTGGAATAATAAAACGATGTCGTCTTATCTGAAAGAGGGTGTACGGTTTGCTATGCATTTTTGAGAACGTTGCACGTCTCATAGCAGATAAAAATTAATAATGTTTAATAATAATGATTTGCAAGTTGTTGCAATTGCTTATTGTAAGGTGGCCGTTACACGTTCATGCAAAAATTTGCGGCAATTGCAAGATGATTCACTGAATATTCGTCAGTCAATCATCAATTACTGGTACAGTGCAGTGATCAATCACATGACATGTTAATTCAAAGCGTAAGACTTACGTTGGACCGTGGTGTTACTGACTACCAATTTAGCGTGTAACGGCCCCTTTACACATCTAAATAAGTCATATTCGATGGTGATCTGTACGATTTAAATATAGAACAATAATAATTATGAATAAACGTTGACTTTTTATTTGTTATCGAAGGTAATAAATTATTTTTGATGACCGTATTGTGTTTTCGCAATAAGGCCGGGCGCATACGCTCCATATTAGAAAACTAGATTTTAATTCCGTATCTGGAAATTGATAGATTCTTCGTATTCTCAGTATTAACACGGTAATAAACGTTACGAACGTCTTTTAAGAGTCCACCTATGCAACCCAGTGCAATCGAATTTGTTCATTACCTCCGCATCCTATGGCGATAACAATAAAGTCGATTGTCGCAGTTCTTTGCGGTTTGATCATATTTTAGCGCGGGGAAATCTCAATATTTGTTTTTCCACACAATTGTAATTTGAAAGAAAACTAGCATTACCAAATAAAAAACTGGTTTTAGAGATTTCAGATATTGTAATTGCCCAACCTTTTTAAAAAAATCATTTAAAAATGTTGTAGAATTTCGGAAATGCAACTGGGTCTTTTTATAAAACAGGGTTTTTTCTGAAATGAATTTTTGAATTTTTATCGAGATTTTTTTCTCCAATCACAGAAACATTTAAGAATTTGAAGATATAGAGTTGAAGTTGTATGTATCAAAATATCTAACTCTCAGTCTTAGATATCGAGATCTAGGTGGCAAAACAGACTAAAGTCTGCATAGGCGGACTCCTAATGTGTATTAAATTTTCGAATTTAGAATAGTATGTTGTGCAACGAGATCGGTAAGTTGTCGATTACCCACTCGAACGAAGTTGCTTACTCGCTCGAGTGGGCAATCGACAACACCGCACGAGTTGCAGATACTATTATTCATTACTAATGCGGAGATAGTTTCGGTACTAAGAAAAATGACAGAAAGTAATAACTTTATTATTATTTATATTATATATTAATATAAAACTTCAAAATCAAGATTTTCTTTATCTTTCACACTGATGTCAATGAGTTCTAAAATCAATTGTGTTTTTTTTAGATATTTACTTTGCATTCTTTTTTTAAATCGTGAATTTGCGTGTGCTAAGCAAAATTTGCGTGCGACAAGTAGTTGTCGTACTCAAATTGTAAAATGAGAAAATAGCTACTTATCAATCGGAAAAATGTGCTTTTAGATATTGTTTATCTCGAATGAGTAATAAAAAAAGAAGTGTGCAGCGTGTCCTTAGTCTAAAGCAGCTAGTTGGGTCGGAAATAAGTATAATTTTTGAAGAAATATTTTGAGATTATTTTTGGAATTATTTCGTAGGGTCGTTGTCAAATTATATTTTTTTTATATGAACTAAATGTGTGTTCGCGTTTGTATTCAACACGAATAAATTACTTGATACTAAGACTGAGTTATGTCGGATAATACAATAATTGAGTTTAAGTATTGTTCCAATAAATATATACCTACGGTAGTGTGTTATTAAAATGTTCTAATTGTGTCGACACGTGAGCGTGTATCGTGATCTGATACATATGTCGTCTCATTATATGGTCTCGTTCAATTCGCTCATTTTTCCTTAGAAACAATATTATTAATGTATATAAAATAGTTCAATATTTTACACTTAATAGTACCTACATAACTAAGTATAGACAAATTTTATATAATTGTCGTATTTATTATAATTAGTAGTTGTAAATAATAGTAGTTAAAATATTAAATGTGATATGTTGTGAATAATATTATATATTACCTACATAATGTACGCTCATTCTTCTAAAACACATTGTAACTACAGGTGATTTTAAAATCATTAACATTATTACTGCTTGTGATACACAACAGGTGAATTTGAATTCATTTTACAAAATCATGTGAGTGGTTCACATGCGTAATGTTCTATCAATTTACAATTTTCTTGCAATACAATTGTCCGTAAACTGTAACGTTGAATTAAATTAGTATTGTTACTGAACTGCGTCGTGACGCCCATGATATTTTATTAATTTAATCATTCACATTTTACCCTGCAAATTAAATTAGAACTAAAATTACGTAAATCACTACAAATTCAGTAAATCTTCAACGCTGAAACTTTCAACTCGTCGTGTAACTATGATAAAATTAAAACCACTTAGGCCGTTTCTCGCCGTCTCGATGTGAGATCTTTACCTTTTCCCTCGCTGAATATTGAGTCGACTGCCCAGGAACGTTGACACGTCGAAGGCTCGTCACATGCGCACTGATTTCACTTACAATGTGCATTGCACGACATATGTAAGATAAGAGTTCGATTCATGCCAATGGTTTCAAAATCATACTGTTATATAATTGGTGGTGTCGATTCAGAATAAGAAATCGCCAAATATTTCAAATTATGTTTTGAGATGTTACGAAATTGTATAAAATATCTTTCTCCAGAGTCTGTACTCGAGTATAATTGGTTATATTATTTTTATTTATCGCTATTATGTATCTGTAGATATCACGTACCTATATATGTTTTTAAACTTTCACGACTTGTACACATCTTACAATACGTATTTACGAATCCATGTCACGTTTATACTTTAAGGCTTTAATATCTTAAATATATATAAATATAATAGGCTAAATACTATTTTATCCCGACGTTTCGACCGGATTGCACCGATCGTGGTCACGTAGATGTAGCGTGTAGATGTCGTTAGTGTAGTATGTTAAAGTACTCACAGTGACAATAATACAAATGAAAAAATGTGATGAATGAGTGTGGGTAGTTGCAAGAAACCGCACACTACGAAGACGACATTCATCCTCATCAGTCTGCCCGTGACCACGATCGTTGCAATCCAGTCGAAACGGGATTAAAGAGGTATTTAGCCTTAAAGTATAAACCCGTAAATAAGTATTGTAACACCTAAATGTAGTCTGTTTCTGTCTAATTTGTCAAAAAAGATTTAGGAAATATGGTATATCCTGAGTATGCTTCGTTGAGAGGCGAAACACGTGTCGATTGGTGGCTTTTGGAGTTTGAGCGGAAAATAGCTAAAGATTTTGGGAATTTATCACATGAAAATGGATTTCCGCAAAGTAACACCTGAGTCTATACAACATTTAAGAAATAGTTTCATGTTTTATAACGTTTTATCTAAAGAGTCAAAAATATTGTTTACTTTTTTGACAAATTGGATTGAAACAAATTATACACAACAGTACCCTCAGAAAAAGTATATACCCACTGTTGGTTTCAATAGAAAGAAACGTAAGAATATATGAGTTTCAATGTAGGCTGTCGAAAATTGAACACATGATTTTACATCGATTTACAACAATTCCATGTACATTAACAAACGACAACTAGCATAGATATTCATTTTTTTGAGGGTCTCAGGGATATACATACATATCTTCACGATATGTTTATGTCATAGGCTATGTCAATCGCAGACAGTGGCAGATCCAGTCCTTATTGGGGGATCAAAGTGTTTTAGGTGCTATTTTTGTGATATCTCTTACTGTGAACCATGAACTGAATAAAAATATCAATGATGGCGTTACAAGCGACAAATATTTGTTATTTAATTTAAAATAGAGTCATAAATACTTTTGGAATTTTTCCGGTTTATTGGAAATATGACTTTATGCCCCCTCCCCGGACCCGCCTCTGTCGCAGAAACCAGAGCCAAATTACTGTATGTGCATTTACGTTATATTTTTCTTGATGTATTTTTCTAGTGTCGCTATTTTGTTTTTAAATTAATGAAGTCTTATTATAATTGATGAAAGTGTATTTTGTAACGACATACTTATGTAAAAACGAACGGTAATGAGTAAAACCAAATAAAAAATTTCGAACCTATCT
The DNA here is from genome assembly GCA_907165235.1 of Zeuzera pyrina. Lineage (NCBI taxonomy): Eukaryota > Metazoa > Arthropoda > Insecta > Lepidoptera > Cossidae > Zeuzera > Zeuzera pyrina. The sequence goes on from OU015640.1 coordinate 155,149, forward strand.
CCTGTACTTTTATTTACTCACACATTTCATAACTAGATAATGTTTAATAGAGGCACTGGTATTGTATATGCTCAGTATTTAATATGATGACTGAGGCACCATTCCGTGCAGTCACCTACTGGATGGGTGGCCTAAGGTTATCATCTCGAATGTCTATAATTAAGTTGCGTCAAATTGTTGGTCTTGGCTAAATTATGTAATGTTAACTTCACTTTAATTTGAATCACATCAATTAGCCAGGTGTGAGTATATAACATTTCAATAACAGGAGCGGGGATAAAATATGGTACCTGCATGTAGCGGAACTATATATGTCTGATTGAGCCTTGTATAGTCAGTTCGTCCTCCATAAAAGGTATGCCTGGGCTAGAGGAACCTTCAGGTCGTCTGTTGCGCTTGCCGCAACGCGATCGGTCATGCTGTAGAGGCCACTAGGGCTAACAGCAAAGAGGATTTTTTGTTGGTTCCAGTCCGACGCTCAGTCGGCGTATCCAAAAAAATGTATAGTTGGCGTACAGCCATCGAGTAGTCAAGTAAGTACATAGTAGTTGCGATGGGGAATTTGGGGATCACGTCGGGGTCACAAATATGTGGGGTGTAGATAGGGTTATCTGATCTATAAATTACACCACACACATAAAAAAGGACACTTGGTAGACTGGCACAAGTAGATGAGACGAACACTTCACAAAGGTACAAATATAATTTTGAGACACGATTTACAGATATCTATTACAGATAACTATACATATATTACATGAGCAATCACAGATACAGTATTATTATAACGATGATATGTTACGACAGAAATTTAAAAAGTAAGTACAACATCAACTTGCAACAGTCGTTGAAAGGAACGCAGAATAGAATGTGTGTTGGCGCGACCGCTATTTTTTGTTAGCGCGGGCGTGCACAGTGTAATGTAAAATGTCGTGTCGGTAGGTGTAAAATAAAACACGTATACAAAACGTTTGTATGTTCATAAATTACATTTAATTATTTTAATATATAAATTATATATTTGTATGTTTGTGTGTATGTATAATAATGAATATTGTTGTAATATAAATAGTTACATAAAATATAAATAAAGTGTAAGTATATACATTCAGTCAAGAAAGTATCGGGAATGGATGATTTGTTTATGGTTCTAAATTTAATTTTTGTTTTTTTTGTTGTTGTTAGATAGGCACAACTGTTTTCCATTTTGGCGCAGTTTGAGTTGCATCTGTTATTTAGATTAAATACAGTGCTGTTTTTAGTTACATCATATCTAGTGTGTATTGCGAATTTCATAATGGACAAAAACATCGAACAAAGAGTTTGTCTTAAATTTTGCATCGCCAATAGAATTTCGTGTTCGGAATCACTGAGAATGTTACAGAAGGCTTACGGTGAATCGACTTTATCAAAAACACGTGCTTATGAGTGATACAAAGCGTTCAAAAGCGGTCGAGATGTGATGGAAGATTTGCCTCGCTCTGGTAGGCCTTCAACGTCTGCAACTGAAGTTAACATCGCAAAAATGAAGGAAAATCCTCATTCAAGTTTGAGAGAGATAGCCGCCGAACTTTCTGTGTCTCACGAGTCGATGCGTACCATTTTAAATAATCACTTGGGTATGAAACATGTTGCCGCTCGGCTAGTCCCAAAAGACCTGAATTTTCTCCTAAAACTCAATCGCATAAGAGTCGCTGAGGACATGCTAGAACGAGTCAATTCCGATCCAACATTCATGAAACGCATTGTTACTGGTGACGCGACGTGGGTTTACGAGTTTGACATGCAAACTAGTCAACAAGCTTCGGAGTGGCGCCTTCCAACTGAACCGAAACCGAAAAAACCACGCCAAAGTCGATCAAAAGTCAGTCATGTTGACTGTTTTCTTTAACTATAGCGATGTTGTGCACTCGGAATTCTTGCCGGAAGGTCAAACGGTAAATAAAGAACATTATTTAAGCGTTATGCGGCGTTTAAGAGAGCAAATTCGACGAAAAAGGCCAGATTTGTGGAAGGAAAATTCTTGGATTTTGCACCACGATACCTTCGCACAAGGTCATCATTGTGAATGAATTTTTGACCAAAAACTCAACAATACCATCGAGCAACCACCTTATTCGCCAGATATGGCTCCAGCCGACTTCTTTCTTCTTTCTTTTTCCTAAACTCAAATTACCACTTCGTGGCACCCATTTTCATTCGGTAGAAGACATAAAGGAGAATTCACGGCCAGCACTGAACTCAATTCTGGAAAAAGCGTTTAAAAAATGTTTTGATGATTGGATTATTCGTTGGCGTAAGTGTATCGTTTCTGAAGGAGCATACTTTGAAGGTGATAAAATAAATTTGGATGAATAACAAACATTTCGTGTATTATTGATCTTTTCCCGGTACTTTCTTGACAGAGTAGTATGTATGTAGTGTAGTGTGCATATTAGGTGTCCTACAAGTGAGTTAACAGTAACTAGAGGTCGCCCGGTGGTCGAAATCCGACCGTTAATATAAACTCTGGCGACAATCTCTACTCTGTGTGACTGTTTTATCCTCGGACTAAGAACATAATGTACGGAGCCATAAGCCAGAACAAGTTGTGGCTCTTACCACAGTTGTCAAACGAATTTTCGTGTCTCTTTCTATCTCATTGAGCGTAACCACGAAAAAATGAGTTATAGTAAGTATGGCAACCTCGCACTGTCAGTGTATTTCGTGTCAGCTTATGAGACGGTCATGAAATAATTATTTGCAAAATACTCGTAAATCTTTAAGTGTTTTGGTTACTAGTTTTCACAAAAATAAAAATATGTCATCTTACAATATTTACTCACGGATCTATGTCACGTTTATAGTTTAAGTTCTAAGTTTAAAGTTTAACTTGAAGTTCCCCACAGAAATAATCCATATCTAAGCAATGCTGCTACGAAACCATGGTACGCTATTATTGCAGTATTATCGACTGAATCTTATTTTAACTTTTTACCTGCATATACGAATTTATTTATCTTGGCACACATTATATCAGTGTGAGCTTTCCAACTGCAGTGATTGTCCAGAGATATTTCTTAAAAACTTGTTGCAGTTGCATCAATAATATTTTCTCCTCCGCAGTCAATTTTTTTTTTGCAATTTATTATGTCAAAAGCACTCGCATGCCTAGCCCAATATGTGTGAGGAGAATGATGAGATTTGAGAAAGTGAAAAAGTATTGTAAGGACCGCGACACTTGGCGCCCCGTCCTCTCTGACTACCCCGTTGGGGATACTGCGTGAAAATATGTATGTATTATAATTACAAAACTGTATTCATTTTGTTTTTTCAAATTTGCTGTTAAGTTATTATTGTTAAGCCATTTAATTACTGAATCTACCGTATACTCCGTTTCTGATTCATAATCACTAATTTCTGATTTTTTGTCCGATACAATAACGGCAATGTCATCTGCAAACATAATACAGGGGTATTCTGTTATGTTCGGGATATCATTTATACAAATAAGGAAAAGAAGTGGACTTAAAACACTTCCTTGTGGTACTCTTGTCTTATTTATTTGATATTTTCATCTATAATTTTGATGAAGTTCTACAAACTGTACAACTATAAGTCAGATAGCTTTCAATCCATTGCAAAGCTTTTCCTCTTATACCATAAAGACTGTATTTATTTACTAATATTTTATGATCGACAAAATCGAACGCTTTGCTCATGTAAAAAAAGACGGCCGAAACTCGGTTGCGTTTATTAATAGATTTAGTTATATTTTGGACAAGTGAAAACGCCGCTAAGGTAGTTGATTTTCGTTTCTGAAAGCCATTTTGTTCATTTTTTATGACATTATGTTTATCCAAGAAGTTTATGGTACGAGTTGTACATTACTTTCTCTAATACCTTTGCAAATATAGGTATTAAAGTAATTGGTCTATAATTACTTGGATCTGTTTTGTTACCTTTCTTATGTAACGGTATCGTACTATTGATATTTTAAGATTTTCTGGGAAAATCCTTTGTTCAAAAGATAGATTTCACCATCCATAGCATAAAAAAATAGAACGATAATCTCTTTTAGGATTTTTTCAATTAATTTTAATTTAGTATTCCTAGTTCGTATATATAAGTTTATCCCACTTAAGAATATTCTGTTGTAATGCAGTGAGTCAACAATAAAGTTAATTTTTCTACTAACTTCTAACAAATAATTTTCTTTGGTGTGACACCTACATCCAAAAATGTGCAATTTTGAAGGTTTTTACAAAGACTTAAGTAAATGATTCAACATAAATCCTTTTAAAAGTCTTCTATGATTTATACTCAAAATAATTATCTGATATTTTTATATATTGTAAAGCCATACTTAGTTATTATTATTTTGTATGGATTGGTATCATTTTCACCAACACAAAAAAAAAAACAAAATTATTCAGTCTCGGTGTTGAAGACAAGGCTTCAGATTTTCTTCTGTTGTAGTAAAAGGTTTCGTGCTAGAAAATATATTATAGTTTCCGTATTGTGACTTTAATCGAGTATATCGCATTTTAGATGCTAATCCAGAATACATCGCTGTCCACCCAGAATCAATATTTCTGGTTTTTGATCTCTTATTAATCTATTATCCGGAGTACTCAACAGTTCCTTCTTACAATAATCGTTTTTTTCTATTGCAAAGTTACTGTGACTAGTTCCGATTTAGCCACACTTCGTTTGATTTCCGTGTACAGCGCCATCTGTTGTTACATTTTAGTCAAATTTCACATCTAGATCAATGTGACTCGATTCCGTTTTATTAGAATGAACTTTCCGAATGCTCTTACGCCTTTTTTTTAATGTAAAGAATTTTTAGTACTATTTAATTGTTCTGTACACAACCCATTTCATTGAGTAACTATTGACGATGAAGAATAGCGAAATGGTTGACATCAATTCATGGTTTTATGCGAGTTGGTGTAGTTGTACCGAACAAAGAATTCTATGTAAACTGAGGCAGACACACCTACGCACTAAATTCTTAAATGTTAAATAGAGATAATTAGCGAAAAATTAGTTACGTCACGCGGTATAATAGTGTTGTTTAAAATTGGAAATAGCTTAAATTATCATCATCCATGTGGTTTAAGTTCAAGCATTTACATTGACGTATTAACTTATTTCGGATCTACAATCTAATACGTAAATTCTCTTTTAATTATTTTTGTAAATGTTAATCTCATTGTTACATCAGTAAATTACTATATTATACGCCTGAGTATATAACTCTCTCGATGTAACACTGAGATTTTCTTTTGACGTAGTGTCCTCGGCGGCCGTTATGTTTACCCTTTAACTTTCGTCTTTAAATATATCTACATATATTGTTTTCTAATAATTACACTCGCGTAAATATTGTTTGGTTGTGTATAATGTAAACACACTACAAACGAAATATGTAATATGATAAATGTTCTAGGATTGCATACAAATCTTTGTTCCTTGGAGCAGGGCGGGTCTACCTCAGTTTATGTAAAAGTCTTAGGTACCGAAGGGTAAAACGCGCTTGCGCCCTAGGAGGAGTGAGGAGGGATCACAGTCATCACAGGCCGCCTAACGGTCGCCGCCGGCGTTGTAGCACCAGGGCTACCACTCATCATTTACAATTATTTAACACCGAATATTGACATCAAATATATTACCTGTCGAAATTATCTGCGTACTTCTGTATGTTCTGCACGTTTTCGTGATCTTGTGCCCCTTTTTTAGTACATACAAACCGTAATTAATACGTCGGTCGTTAACAGGTAACCTATTACACAGATATTTTCGTAAGATTTTAAAATTACATGCAAAATGTACTTGTGCTTGAAATTTAATCACGAAGACTGAAACAAGTTACGTAATAGAATTAAAATAGACATCTCCATTCGATGTAATGAAGTTAACAAAGGTAATAACATTATTTGTTGTGTACTCGCCAACCCTACGCCGCCCGCTGACCTCGTGGCGCCGGAGTGTCGCCGCCACTTGTTGCCGCGTCTGCTCTCGCTCGTTCCTGATGTTTCAGCCCTATATAATGTTTTCCAACTGCTCAGGAATACCGACTAACTCATTTTTGGCGACACAGGATAGGGAGCACAGTGCCTTAATAATGACGACACAGTTTTGCGTTAAACACGAGTTGTTTTAAAGAAGAAATTGAGCGTTGGTGGCGGGCAAAAGCGCTCTCACACCATGGTGATACGCCGCGGTCATGTCGTGCCATGTAATATTACGTGAGAAATGCTACGAACGTTTGCGATGAGTGAATTAATAATTTAAAATAATTGTAATAGGTATTAAATTAGGAAATTATGTAGTGACTTTCCCAAACGAATACAGTTCGTTTTGTTTTTTATATATTTTATGAAATAATTACATTTGAAAAATGCGCTTTTAAATGGAGAATAGCTTAGGATGAATCCAGATGTTCATTAGTATATATTTTGTTCTTAAATAAAGTAGGTTGTGCATGGCTGGAAGTGTAACACGACGTGCCATTATCATCATCACTTGTTACGCGAATAAGGCATAAAGTCACTTTCAAAATTAAATAATAAGGTAAGTGCGCGTTACTTATAATTCCATTATTATATTTGTTAATAACTATTAACAATTGATCGAATCATGACAATGTTTGTAGTGGATTATATGTCTTTATACCGTTAAATAGCATTTTTATTGTTATTTTTACCAATTACAAAGTGGTTTTAAATGCATATCAAAGTTTATTAAGCTCCGGCAGTTATATCATCTGGCTGACTGGGCCCGGTTCATAGAGCACCTGCCTTCCACGCCGGGGTCCCAAGTTTGATCCCCGGTAGGCCAATTTTGGAAACGATCTTTTCTAAATTGGTTTGTAGTCTGGGCGTTATTGGGAGCTCCCCAGTTCTTTGTATAATTTATATTATAATTTGTGTAATCATCTGGAGTGTTAGCATTATTATCTACTTTGCAAGCTTTTGTTAAAATAAATACGTAGTTTTATAACTTTTATTTACGTTGTTCTCGGACCAAGTATCACAACGGGCGGAGCATTTGCTCAAAGAGCATGGTCCCGGTGTCCTTTTTTTGTTGACCGAGTTTCTAGTTTTTTACTAGGACTAGGGAAGGTACAGTACAACGATACATAGTTAAGCAATACATATTTTTATTTTTGGGAATACTAGTAGCCAAAAAACTTAAAATTTATGAGTATTTTGCAAATTATTATTTCATGACCGATTCATAAGCTGACACAAATTACACTGACAGTGCGTGGTTGCCATACTTACTATAGCTAACTGTTTTGCTCGTAGTTACCGTCAATGAGATGGAGAGAGACATAAAAATTCGTTTGACACACGGTGGTAAGAGCGGCAACTTATTATGGCACAGTCCATTGTTTCTTGGTCCGAGATGTTCATATCAATATCAATGGAGTATAATATTAACAATATAACATGGGTGTCGTAGCGGTGCTGCCGTAGCCCATACCGGAAGCGTAGCGCCCTCGTAGCGTCGTAGCTGGTAGCGCTACGATGGGCACAGTGGTAACGGGCGCGCGGCCGCCCTCGCGCGTGGCCTACTACGTGGCGCTGGCCGGCGTCGTGAGCCTGCTGCTGCTGCTCTGCTGCTACTTCGTCTACTTCTGCGTCAAGAAGATCAACGGTACCCGCCCGAGCCGCTTGCCCAGCCTTCGCACCCACGTTGCACGATCTGTCGCACTCGCTGACGTCCTGCTCACGGCTGTTCTTACTCAGAAAATACTATTTCTTGCACGACAAACACTCGAGTGCTTCAATGTTAAAATACTTGATATATCTTTTAGCCTTAAAATTTAAAAGACCTATACTTTTATTTTAAAACTATATGAAATGGCGGGGGAGTTATCTACATTTACTTCTGAATACTGAGTTACTGACCATTGCACTGTCTACTACTGTCATTAATTTGTTATTATTAGTGGTGGGAATAACGTACACTAAAACCTAACGCATTTAAGTGGTCAATAGGTAGGTGTCGTTATATAAAATATATCACGTACGCAAAATCGTATTTGTTTATTTATCACAGTAAGTATGTAGTTCTGCATAGTGTCAACCGTGATGGCAATTGTCACGATGTCAAGTTATAATCTGCTACTTGCTTTAAGCAACAGCCATGATATTTTATCCCATTCCAGAAACAAATTGCTAACATTTCTATTAATTATAATAGCAACTTAATTTTAAATTTCCACTGGAAAGCGAGAGCATCGCCAAGGGTGGGCAAAGAGGAGCATCTGCTTCTGAAGATTAAATAAAAATAGTATCATTTGAAAACAGCACTACAAATATAGCACTGTAGTTGACCACATCTCTCTCCTCTTGCTCGTTGCTCCTCCTGATCCATTGGTAGAACATATTCCAGTTGCTAACAGTTAATATCAATAAAAATAATTATTCTCTGACAACTTCTCTATAAATGTTGCAATAATTTATATCCGTGGCAGAAGTACAAGATTATCAATATCCTTAAACGCTACTTATGGCATGCCACAAAAATGGCCATTTCAAAGATGGTCCAGTACGCAGAGACACTGCTCAGTGTTATATCAATACGTCATTATTATATGCCAGTGCAAAAGAGATAGAATGGCATAACAGACTTTGGTGAAAGTAAAATGAACTGTCATTACTCGTGTGGTTTGCAGTTGTTTTAGCTCGACTCGGCGCCGTTCCATATCGAGGGCTTTCTCTTAATTTATAGGTCCCTGCACCAGGCGCTCATGCCGTACCCTCCTTTTTGTTAATGTCAATGTTGATTGCGTTGTTTACATCGCACTTGCTTCATGTTCTGTCTACTATTACTGGCTGCTACCCGCCACGAGCTATGTTCCTGTGCAAGTGTGTTGGTTGACGACATCTGAGACCTCTGAAACACTGACGCGGTGAGATGTGGTGTGCCCAGAGCTGTCGGAGCACGAGTCGCTGTTCGAGGCGGCGCCGAACAAACGTGGAGCCGCCGCCGCTGCGCCTGCGCCCGCGCCTATCGCGTACCCCGTCCTGCCAGGTACCTACTGCTAATGTCCCGCTATACAGCTTATCACTTAACTGCAGGCAGTATGCGATAGCAGACTCCGCACGATATTTGTTGTCAGTATGAGCAATGATATCGTAAATCATCTTACAATTTATCACCTCTGTGGAGTAATCAGTAAGTAAAAACTTGAGACCCTCCTTCTGTTTCACCGTCATGGCAGCATAATATCCGCCACAGGCGCAGTTGTAATGTTTATGAATGGCATATGCAAATATATGTGTCATGTTTACAGCCGACATTTGATTATGAGATATAGCTAAATTAGTAATCTGAATCCAATGTGAAACAAAAAAATAATGAATATTTTGGACTCAATCTTTTGAAGGAAATGTGACCTCAAATCATAAAAAGTGAAACAAGGACTTTTTGGCGGGAACGGGAGAAGTGAGGTTGTCATTTTATTTAGATTTGAGAGTTTTAAAGTACAAAAGTGGTAGTATATTGTGTTTTAAAATTCTGTATAAGTGAAAAAAATGGAGTAGGTCTAAACTAAATAATCATGTTTAGCTGAAGTTCTCGTACTCTTCCAAGAAGTCCTTCATAGCTTCAGTAGAGTCTACTATCACTTTACTGAAGCAGTTTTACGATAGGAAAAACCGAATTTACGTCGAACTTGCTTCAAGTTAATATGTGACATTGGCAAATGCGCTAATCTGTGCGCCTGCCTTGCCATGAAGAAAGAAAATAAAAGTGAAACAAGAAACACGTAACGGAAATATACAAAGCACACTTCCGTTCGGTTGAAGAGATATAAGTTTTTTGAAAATAACGTTAATCTCTCTGTGATGTAATGCTAAGGTGGGTGGCTTCCAAACACTAGAGGCGATGACGTGGTGAACCTCGATATGGCCATGAGTTTATAATATTAATTCGGGGACAAGGACTTTTTAAAATGTCTGAATAAAAATTCACTACTAATATCATATCAATAAATGAAATTGTAAATTAGGTATATTATCAATATTATTAATAATTATTGGATTGGATTTTATATACCTACATACATTTGCATAAGAAGGTTAGCTTCTATCGAGTGTCCCACGACACTTCACACTTTATTTTTTAAATTTTTTTTTATTTAACTTAATATTTATTTGAAATTGCTACGGAACCCTGTAATGTGTATCCGTCACGCTCTTTGCCGGTTTTTGATGTTGTGTTAACGCTATCAATCTGCCTGCTGTCACTTAATTGGGGCAGGCAACTTTATTTTTACGAATCAAAAACTGTTAAATACAAACTTTGTTATTGATGGTAAAAGGTTTTCTAACTTTGATGTTAAGATGTTCCAACTGTCTTGCAATTATAAATGCCCGGGTCTATTTCATGTTAATATTTGCTTTATGTTCAATAAATCTTTTTGTAGCCCGATATTTCGACCGGATTGTACGTGTCTGTAAAAAAGCTGACCGTGAGACACGGGTAGACTTTTTCCTTGAGGCGACCCATTGGAAATTTTGACGCCAGGGACCTCAATTTTTCTAAATGACTACAAAACGTATGACAATGATATTTGGTATCCTGATTCTTCATTTCATTGACTTCATTTTGACAGTTCATTTTGACAGTCGGCTTAAGGTGAGGCATTGATAAACGATAATTTAATCTAAAATAGACTTTCTGCTCTATGTAAACGTGCGCACGCTAGCTTATGAAAAATACGAAAAAGTAGTTTCGTTTATTTTAAAAACTATGATTAATTTTTAAAAATCCAACTGTTATTTTGATAAATATATTTAGATTAAACTATGCAGAAAATTTAGAAACATAAATCGGTCCCGTTACTCCGAAAAATTTAAATTTCTGTTTAAAAAAGAGGTTTCTTTGACATTTTTTTTGTGATACGTTAATAAACCGTGTATCGCAACTGTCAAAATAAAGTCAACGAAATGAACAATCAGGTTACCAAATATTATTGTCATACGTTTTCTAGTCACTTATTAAAATTGAGATCCCTGTCGTCAAAATTTCCAATGCGTCGTCTTAACGTCACTGTCTATACCTACTTCGGCACACAACACTGGTGATACATGAGTAGATCCTATTATGTATGAAAGATGTGTACAAGTCGTGAAAGTTTTTAAAAATATGGATGTCAACTGATCTGGTTTCTAATTTGAAATTTATTAAATGGTCAAATAAACAGTAGTGTTGCCGCATATACCCGCTTGTTATAGTCGATTAACTTCATCATCTTTGCACCTACCGCACTAAAATTCAAAATCAGAAATGAGTTAGAGAAAGTATATCTTTTTATTAATTACTTTACTCAAATTTCTACATATCTTTTAAACCATTAAAGTGGCATAAAGTATATCGCCTTTCAGTGGTGGATTTGGTTTGGGAGGGGCTTGAACCCAATGAGGGTAGAGGGTTCCGGGACCCTAAAATTTTTCATAGAGGGACTCAGATGCTTTTGGTTTTGGGAGGGATTCAAGCCCTTTGCAAGCCCGCTACTGTCAACACATGCCGTAGTTCATGGGCGTTCGCAACAAGGAGTATCGCTTTTGTCGTCGACCTCACTCCAATGAAAAAAAAATGAGCCCTCGCAAACGCCTTGCAGTGTGAAATATCGAAACTATTTTATATACAAAATATGCATGAAGTATGGTTTATTACAGGAAATAAATATGGCATAATCAGAAACAAAATATTCGGTTTCTTTTAAAGAAAAAAAATATTCATTATTTAAAAAACACAGCAACGTGTTCCGTAATGCATACGCAATAGGTATACGAGATCAGTACAAGCGCGTGCGCGTCACCACGTCGCCACGCCAACAGCCGGTTTGACCCGCCACATAAGACGCATCTAAATATCACATTAAGGAACAATTATAATTATATTCATCGTTTACTGAGAACCTACATGTAGAATTATTTTATTTTGATAAACCCTCTAAAAGTCACCGTATCTGGATAACTCGGTTATTATTTTAATAGTTGTTAATTAATCATAAACTTCCAAAAGAGTGGATAAAGAGTGTATGCAATGATGGCGCGCAGTGGTCCGCGACAGCGCGACGGCGATGGTGCGGCTGTGCAAGGAGCTGCCGGCGGGCGCGAGCGGTGGAGCGGCAGGGGGAGGGGGAGCGGGAGGTCTAGGGGGAGGGGGCAGCGTGCACCCCGCGCGTACGTCGCCCGCGCCTCTACGCGCGCCGCTCGATGCGCCGCCGGCCGCGGTCTCGCCCACAGCCGACAAAACACTTCCGTCGCTGCCGCCCTCGGCGTCCCAGTACTGCACGCCGCTCGCCGCGCGTTAGCTCTTCTCTGCCACAGTAAGTTCACACATTTGTCCCAGTAAATTAGTCCTCACAACATAAAACTCACATCTGCCACAGTATGTTCGCCCTCATAACATTTCACGTGTACCACAGTAAAACGTCCTCATCATATCTAGCTGTGCTCAAGTATATCATAATAAGTTCACCCTTACCACGTGAAGTTGACGTCCAACTCACGTCTGTCACAGCAAATTCGTCCTCACCACATAAAACTCACATTCATCACAGTAAATTCGCCCTCATCATATCAAACTGTACTCAAGTAGATATATCACGGTAAGTTTGCCCTAATCACGTTAATCTCAATCTCTGTGACAGTAAATACACCCTCACCATGTCAAGCCTACACTATCACTCACTATCACTCTATAACAGTAAATTCACCTATACCACGTCAATTTCAAACTCTATCACAGTAAATTCGCCGTTACCACGTTAAATTCAACCTCTATTACCGTAAAAATACACCCTCATTGCATTTATGAATCGGTCTATCGAAGCAAGCTCGTTCTTACCACAGTAAATTATCCCCTACCGAACTATGTTCGGCCCATCGAGCACTTCTGCACCTTCACCGCTGTATATTCAATCTCAGAACAATAAGGCTGTAATGAGCTTGTTACAACAATGGATTAGACGCATTTTTTGTAATAAGATATTAAACTGTTAAAACTGTTATAATGGATAATGTCTAGAACAAGAGAATATGTATTTTCGAGGGATGGAAGATGTGAGTTGGATGTGGAGAGACGGGTAGCAGCGTCAAAGCGCAAAGTGAATGGTGCTCTGTCCGCATTAGTAGATAGTGTGAATATATCTAACACTGCCAAAATGGCCATTCACAATGCGGTGTTGGTGCCAACTTTGTTGTACGGTAGTGAGGCCTGGATATGCTCGAAATCGAGTGAAAGTATGATAAATGCAGTAGAAATGCGATCTTTTAGAAAGATGTGCGGTGTCACCCTTGCGAACAGGATAAGCAATGAAGAGATATGCAGTATGACAGGGTCGTACGACAGTGTTATTGTAAAAATGAATAAAGGAATGTTTAGATGGTTCGGGCACATAGAAAGAATGAGTGATGAAAGACTGACGAAGAAAATATACAGAGCGAAAGTGAGTGGTAAAAGAAGCCAAGGAAGACCAAGGCTGACTTATGAAGATCAAATAGAAAGAGTGTTAACGGATAGAAATGTCAAAAGCTCTCGCATACCTAGGCGAAAATGTGTGAGGAGAATGATGAGATTTGAGGAAGCGAAAGAAGTATGTAAGAACCACGACGCTTGGCGCTCCGTCCTTTCTGACTACTCCGGTAGGGATACAGCGTGAGGATATGTATGTATGTAGATATTAAACTTATTATTTTAACAATAAGTTCCGTCTTAAGTTCTCACCAATTTATTGACATACTGGTGTTATTTTAAATCACATTTTATAATTACAGCAAGAGCACATTGGAACCACGGTACGCTACTATGTTATAGGTAATATTGTGCATTACATTATTAAATCAGAACAAATGACTTACATATATACCTATTAATTATATACTTACTTATATCAAATTTTGTAAGTTCTTGTTTCATACAATACTTTAAAATATTTCGATTTAAATACTTATATAAAATTATTGCTTGTGGTGTTTTGAAACGTATATCGATAAATGAATTTTTGAAGTTATCATTATTGAAATATATTAAGAATAATTCGAGTACAATGGTTTAAAATGTGTCTTTATTATTATTGTTAATGTAATGTAGACCTAAGTAATCTAAAATCCATTTCAATCAAATTTGCCGAAAAGGTATATTTAATGTTTCATTCAATGAAACGCGACATGTTAAAATACATAAAATAGATTTTGACGTAAATTACTATGAAGAATTTTTTTAATTTTAATTTCATTTAACATTACCTTGTTTTTAGATGAATTATCCACTTTACCTAAAAAACTCCAAACTATTGTTTACCTTTTCACTAATTGGAATGAAATGGGTCATATTATAAGGAATAATATAATATATATTATACTTATAAATATTCTTGTCAAATGCAGTTCTCGTATATGTCTGTATTTGTTCGTATGTACGTTAGTACCTCGTAACACGTAAACGAGTGTTAATTGTCAAGTATATTTCAAAAAATAAAAATGTGCATTCAATCTATGTGCCTGATGCCGATTACTATTGAAGTTGTTGCTTCTGGTTGCCGTACAAAGTGTGACGGAATGAAGGTGTCCCTTCAATAAATCATGTAGGTATTTTGTACACATAAATTATTCATTATTATTTACAATTACACATACATAATGTACATATATCTTCACGCTCTTTCGCATTCGGGGTGGACAGGTCATCAAAGTGGTGACTAAGCGGGGGTAGCTGTCGACAAACGGCCACGACCGACGCTAATATTTCTCTTATGACCACGATCGGTGAAATCTAGTCGAAACGTCAGGATAACGCTATATTTGCCTTAACATTAACACGATATATACCTGCTTATTTATAAGTGTGGGACCATCAAGATGCAATAAACTTATTACTTAAACGCCACTTCTACTAGTAATAGGTGAGCAACGTTTTTTTTGAGACACTGATTTTACCCAAAAAAACTTCTGTGGTTCTTGACGCGTCGTCGAGGGGCTCCGGGAACCGAAATTTCCTACGGAACACACCGGTGCCCTTCTCCTTCTCGCCGTGACGAAACACATCTCGGATACTGGTCTGCACTCTCGCAGTGCCACAACAGCGCGGACCATACTCACTCTCCTCGGGGTCCTCGGGTTCACATGGGTGGACAACCGGAGCCCCCATTATGATCGGCCGCGATCCCAAAAGCCCCTTTAGTCGGTCAGTCGGGGAATATTGTAGCCTAATTCTCTGGTTCGGACTACAGGGCTAACTGTCTGAAGCATACGTTCCCACCACCCCGGCATCGTCGTCTCCGAATGGGATCGCTCCTCTCCCTCCCTTTCGCTCCCGCTCGTGACCTCCTTCTGCATAAATATGGCCTTGCAGAAGGAGGACATGGCCTTCCATAACTCTTCATCTGTCAGCATAGCCGCTGCTGCTGCCAGCAGAGACAGATTCTGCCCGATTTGGCAGACCAGAGATTAACGTTCGGAGGCCCACGCGAAGCGTTCCCCCAAAGTATTTTATAAAGCCAATCCCAGACACGTATACAAATATGTACTAATGTTTTTTGGAATATATAATCCCAACAAAAACATAAATCTAGAATTAAAGATCAGAACCAAGTGTCGTAGCAGGCTCTAATAATATTGTAGCTAAATAAAGGTATTTCATTTGATTTAAAAGAAGCGATACGTGTTTGACATTTCATTTATAACTTGGCAAGTTTTAATACATACATACATATCTTTACGCTGTATCCTTAACGGGGTAGTCAGAGAGGATGGAGCGCCAAGCGCGGTCCTTACATACTTCTTTTACTTCCTCAAACCTCATCATTCTCCTCACACATTTTCGCCTAGGTATGCGCAATTTCAATCGACAATAAATAACAAATAACTTGAAGATATTATGTAACTTAAAATTTAACTTTGCAAGTCGTTCTGTTTTATATATGTATACTGTAAGCAATTGTTATTGGATTTAAAACAGAAAAATATTTTTTAATGAAATTCACCAAAAGTCTTCACTAAAAAACTCACATACTTGCTGAAAGTTATATCCCCAAATACATATTTGGACAAATATTTATAATATTATTTTTGCAAGTACCTTTCAGTTAAATGTTTTGTATGGTGTTTTAAATCTAGTTTTTTCTTGAACTGAGTTCAAAACCATATTGAAATCCAGTACAAGTTACAAAAATTGTAGAACCTAATCTAACGTACGAATAGACGCTATATAAATTGTCTCGGACTCAATATCCTGTCTGAGCCATTTATAAAAGCTAATTTTGCAAATGATCTCGAGTCTGTTTTCATTTTTAACCAACCACCACTTGTTAGATACGTTGAAAAATTAAAAATTAATCAGCTTCGCTATAGATACATTTTCCGGATGAATTGATAGCAGTTTAATGTGCCCTGTCTACCCCTTTGTAAGAATTGATTGGCGTGAAGAGAGACAAAGTATTTAAGAGCTAAGAGTGATAAAAATATTTATCAATAATAATAGTTGGTCCATTTGACCAAAACGCTTTCACCGATTTTTTTTTATTTTTAAGTAACCTAAGGCATTATTTTTGAATATTTAAATTATGTATGTATAATCTGAAGGTGCAATTGTTACTTATTTGTTAAATTTTATTATTGATTCCGTTTACATGAGACATTTCGACGGCCCTTGCGTAAATCATCGAAACTTAAAATCATAAACATCGTTAAATTGGCCTTTAAGAAGGTAACGAAAGGTAAAGAAACAAAGTCGATTGTTGTTCAATCGCCTTTGTTTCTTTAGGAGGGTGTAAAATATGCCTTCTTAAAGGCTAATTTAACGATTAAAAAATATCGATGATTTTTTAAGTTTCGATAATTTACGCAGGGGCCGTCGATTTGTGGATGTCCTAAAATCTTAACAACGCAGCCCATTCCACGTACTTTTATGTATTGAGACTAAAATAAGCTTTGTCGTTAAACTACTTACAGTTTATTTTCATTTGTATCACCTTAGGCGATCACCTTAGGCGTTAAAACATAATATATATTGTGAATAGTTGCAATGTATTCACGGGGCCTAGACAAGTGGTTCAATTGTCGTAAATGCTAGTAGAATAGAATGACAAATACCGCGTAATCTAGCGTAACTAATTTTAAATGGGTAGACAATCAAACGAAACGTAAAACCGTGTGAAAACAGCTGTATAAAACGAAGCTAAATGGCACTTTTAATGAACAATAACGCCTGCAAGCGTTTTGATTCTACCACAGATTGTACGGAGCGTTTGCCACTTGGCTAGACGCTCAGGTATATAAATTAGATAATTACTTCAACGTTTGCATCATTACATTACCTGTATGATTATCTAAGTGTGTTAGGTGGGTAGATAGGCAGGTACTAATTGTTCCGTAATTTTTGTAATGATGTTATCTTTAATAATGTTTTTGTACGATAGCTTTTGCTAACTTATTGTGTATCTGTAGACAATATTTTTATCGATGTCTATTATCGTATCTCTTTCACATTTTTATAAATCTTATATACTTACCTAATATAATATATACGTATAAAATGTGTAATAAATACACTTGCGAGCAAAAAATCGACTATATTTTTCGGTATTATGGACGGCAATCTTTTTATATGATATTATGAGCTTCTTGAAAGTTAGATGTTTATCTAAATACTTGTAACTTCACGCTATAGAAATATGTATTAAGAATTTACGTTATGATCTTTAAAACTGAAAACTGTAAAGTGGGCCAATTATACTGCTCGTAAGTATAATACATAAATAATTTGTAAGAGCTGCCAAAGTAAATGTGCCAAGACCAATTTAAGTAAGTATGATACGAGAATTATTGTAGAATTTTATGAGTAATAGATAATACGTAATCTCTCAATGAGTATAAGCATTTCTCAAAATAAATGGAAATACTCGTGCTTAAGTTTAATACGTTTCTGAGGGCTTAGGTACCTACCTATGCTTGTTAAGTTTGTTACGTTAGTAGAAACTTTGGAAGACTTACACAACGATTTTCTGCTATCTTTATTAAGTTTGGATGGTAAAATTATTTTTTAAATTATGCCAAACATAATTTTATTGTGTCAAATAAGTTACGATTGTTAGTTTCGACCAATGGCAATAACAACAAGATTCATTATATTGTTGGACGACAATTACTTTTTTGAAAATTCTTATTACGGCGAGGTGGTTCCTGAATGTAGTGATCGACAAATTTTGTATGAGAACGTCGTAGTCTCTTTAGCTTCAGTTAGAAATTTTCAGTTTCTAGCGCTGAAATAGTGTCGTAAATATAACTATGTATATTGTAATCAACGTATTGTATTGTATTTTCAATGCTACCAAAATAACATCTCGCATTCTTTTTTATAGTAATTAATTTAGGGTTGCCATACGTCTGTTTTCCCCGGATTTGTCCTAATTTGAAGTGCGTCCGGAAAGTGACCGGGCGGAAATTTCTAGACAATCCGTATTTTAACTGAAAAGTGTCAAAATAAATTGAATTGAATTTATTATTTAATATTTTCAGATCCTTGTCTTATTGTATTACTGGCAACCCTATATTAACTCTTAGTGAAAAGTCCTTAAAATGATCAAATGCTATGTATGCACATACATATATCTGTCTCCGTATAATGCTTCAATATTTATATCATTTTAAAATAAAATATGTTGTGTATATTTATTGTATTGTTTCATTAACCTTCAGAGTCAACTCGCTATTGAGAGGTGGATAAGAGGTAAAAATCGACTGAAGCACTGGGTTATTACCTAAATATTTGCAGACAGCGACAGCCACGCGATCATTGCTCGACCGGTGACTATTTGTAATAAAAAATTGGCACCATGTATACAGATTGCATGTCTATTATTCTATGACCGTAAAATGCACTTTTCGCGGTAGAGTTAGCGCCACTATACAAACCACTATACAAATTACATTACACGAATTCCCGTTTTAACAACAGATATCGCGCGATATTGGCTGTCACATGCTGACTGCAAGTTACGTAATAAGCGTGCCGATATGACATTATAAGGGTAGGGACGCACACATTTACCTTAAATAACCTAAAAAATAACACCGCAGGTATTGGCCTGCGCTCTTTTCTAGTTAAATCTGTGTCGTAGTTTATGACGTCTTTTGGGTGTTTTAATTATTACCCATCACTTTACATGTCTATGGTAATAACACACTTCAAGCTAATTTAGAGTTTCTTGACCTTATTAAGATAGCTTCAATTTAAAAAAATCATTTTAAGTCAAGTTTTATTGCAGGTCAGTCTATTGTCATCCCTAGTCTAGAGAACCCTGTTGTTTGAGATTTGACATCATTGGAGTTATTTGGAGCAGCCAACATGGCCAGCGGCAGTTTCAATACAAAGCTCTCGTTCGCCATACACGGACCCCTGGAGCATCAAGTTTGTGGTCATAGCTAGCAAGCCCCGTCTTGCTCCGACTGCTTAGAGACAGACGGCTTGAAGCAGTGTGCTCTGACAGCTCGCCGTTTCTCCTCTCCGCGTCCAGTGCGCGTTTGTCGTGTGGAATTCTCCACTTGCTGCTTAACGTGCAGTGCTAGCTTAGAGCTATCGTATGCGGTTGAACCCAATTACAAGCTGACTGCTTGAAGCAGTCGTGCACTACCGCTTGATACTGCTCTGTTGGGCACCCTTCCTTCCAGAAGACGTCGGCTGTATTGGCATAGCACCTTACACCTCTCGAAAGTTAGGTTATTTTAAACGTTATTGAGATTATTTGAGGAAATGATTCAGTTACGAGCAAACAATTCTTCTAAGTCCATAATTAATTTCGATGTATTTATATTTCGAATTAATCAAAATAAAAGTCGCATAAGTAAATAGTAATTTATTGCGTTTAATTTTTCGACTTCGACATAAAAAGGTACCTATATGTGTTTGGCTGTAGCATATTTGTAGCTCTCGAACGAATGAACCAATGGTATGTTTTCTTTTTTGTTTGAAAGCTGCAGTTTTCTAGAATGTTCTTATAGTTTGTATGGTGGAAATTGGTCTAGATTATAATTTGCGCCGGAAGTTTTCATAATATTGGGTAAGTTTGGCCTGAGAGGGGGTCATCCTTTATTATGACAAATCGTGTACCTAACGAACCAACGATACTTCGTTTAATCTAAGCCTAACATTAAGCTTTTTACGATAAACCATGCAATTATGTAAAAACTCGAATCGCCCAAGCGAGACGCATGAAAATTCACTCAAAATTCGCATCGGAACTCACCTTCAAACGGAATTCTCTCTTACGTTAAATAAAACTTGTTTTGTTTAGATTAGATTCTTATATTTAGCGAAACGTCAAAAAATTCATTTACCATAATCTGACTCGCTGCCGCACTCGTCAAGGCGGCGCTAGTGTCTCTGTCGACTTTAGAAAGTGACTAATTTGCGTTACAGAATCGCACTGCCGGAGAGTGGTAGGACTGAGCAATTAGCACACAAATATAAGGATAATAATTTGGACAATAATATTATATATTATAATTTATTAATATAATGTTTGGCATCGATATTAACACATGAACAATTTTTATGGACATTCAATAATTGACAACGATAACTAGTGAGGTAATATAATTGAAATATTCAACTATCTAGGACAATGTTTCACAATAATAAATATTTTTTTAATTAACTACGATTTGCAAAGCGATTCGTCTTAACAACACTTACAGTCGCCCTGCAACTCCTTAAATCAGACTTTCTTAAAATGAATAACTGAGTAACTGACATCATAATCGGACAGTGGATAATACCTAATTGCTGGATGCGAAATTGTGGAGAGAAAGAAGGTGATGGAATGTTTTGCGACTGTTCTAACTTAGCTGCCGAATTGTAAATAGGAAAATTTTTCTAAACAAAAACAATTTCTGGCTGTTAGGGTCGAAGTCTTAAGGCTTTTGTTTTTTTTAATTCGCCTTACATTTCGGTGTTTGATTTTTTTAACAATTCGGAAGTCTTCTATTGAAAAACAAATTCTATTATCGGAAGCGAAGTTCGAACCACAGACTACTAAATGGTTAAAACTTTCACGAGACGTTCGTGAAGATTTATTCACACATTATTTATTCATACATTATTTATAACACGTATACAAAAAAAACAAACAGTAACGATGATACCTGCAGAAGTATTAACTGTAACTCTACTGTCACAGATGTTAGCGGCGCACCACGTGGTCAAAAAGGGAACTTGTGGCGGCAGAACTTTCACTGTCAATGGGTGCTTTTATAATTTTCCGTTGAACGTTTTTATCGCCACGTATTTACCGTCCGACATACAATAGGTAAGCAATATACTGCCCTATTATGTTAAAGATAAAGACGCTTTTTCAACGTCCATTGCATGACGTTATCGTGCACGGAAATATAAAAGCGTCTCCATATAACTGCATACATTTTGCTTCCCCATAGTACCGCGAACGGTAAAAACATGGCGATAAAAACGTGCAACGGAAGTTTATAAAAGCGACCAATTGATTAAATACAACGAATTTGAAAATGTTAATGTGTTTTTGTAATGAAATATTGAATATTGAAATGAAAATAAAAATGGGTGACAAAATTATTTGTGTATTTACTCATAATAAATAGTCTAAAACATTGACGAATAATTTATCGCAATTATTTATGTTGTTCCTGTTCTGTCAGTAATCTGAAGTTCCGCTCTCCGTTAGGTGGCGCTGTCATCGCGAACCTGGCGAATAGGAGACTACTTACTATTACTTTACGTGAGTAACTAATCCATCTGTGCTATTACCATTGCTACTTTCATGGTATTTATCATATTGTAAGTATAAATAAAATAACAAAATAATACATAATAAAGTTATGCTTTAAGAGTCCGCCTATGCAGACTTTGGCGAGTTTGGTGACCTGGAGCTCGATATCTAAGAAGACTGAGAGTTAGATATTTGGATACATACAACTTTAATTTTTTATCTTGAAATCCTTGAACGTGGAAATATGATTAGATAAAAAAATCCTGATAAAAAAAAACTCTAGAAAAAACCCTGTTTTACACAAAGATTCAGTTGCATCTCTGAAATTATACAGAATTTTAAAATGATTTTTACTAAAATGGATAGGTAATTATAATATCTCAAATCTCTAAAACCAGTTTTTAATTGGTAATGTAGTTTTCTTACAAATTACAATTATGTGCAAAAATAAATGTGATTTCTCTGTGCTAAAATGTGATCAGTATGTGGACTTTATTAAGTTTGGATGGTAAAATTATTTTTTAAATTATGCCAAACATAATTTTATTGTGTCAAATAAGTTACGATTGTTAGTTTCGACCAATGGCAATAACAACAAGATTCATTATATTGTTGGACGACAATTACTTTTTTGAAAATTCTTATTACGGCGAGGTGGTTCCTGAATGTAGTGATCGACAAATTTTGTATGAGAACGTCGTAGTCTCTTTAGCTTCAGTTAGAAATTTTCAGTTTCTAGCGCTGAAATAGTGTCGTAAATATAACTATGTATATTGTAATCAACGTATTGTATTGTATTTTCAATGCTACCAAAATAACATCTCGCATTCTTTTTTATAGTAATTAATTTAGGGTTGCCATACGTCTGTTTTCCCCGGATTTGTCCTAATTTGAAGTGCGTCCGGAAAGTGACCGGGCGGAAATTTCTAGACAATCCGTATTTTAACTGAAAAGTGTCAAAATAAATTGAATTGAATTTATTATTTAATATTTTCAGATCCTTGTCTTATTGTATTACTGGCAACCCTATATTAACTCTTAGTGAAAAGTCCTTAAAATGATCAAATGCTATGTATGCACATACATATATCTGTCTCCGTATAATGCTTCAATATTTATATCATTTTAAAATAAAATATGTTGTGTATATTTATTGTATTGTTTCATTAACCTTCAGAGTCAACTCGCTATTGAGAGGTGGATAAGAGGTAAAAATCGACTGAAGCACTGGGTTATTACCTAAATATTTGCAGACAGCGACAGCCACGCGATCATTGCTCGACCGGTGACTATTTGTAATAAAAAATTGGCACCATGTATACAGATTGCATGTCTATTATTCTATGACCGTAAAATGCACTTTTCGCGGTAGAGTTAGCGCCACTATACAAACCACTATACAAATTACATTACACGAATTCCCGTTTTAACAACAGATATCGCGCGATATTGGCTGTCACATGCTGACTGCAAGTTACGTAATAAGCGTGCCGATATGACATTATAAGGGTAGGGACGCACACATTTACCTTAAATAACCTAAAAAATAACACCGCAGGTATTGGCCTGCGCTCTTTTCTAGTTAAATCTGTGTCGTAGTTTATGACGTCTTTTGGGTGTTTTAATTATTACCCATCACTTTACATGTCTATGGTAATAACACACTTCAAGCTAATTTAGAGTTTCTTGACCTTATTAAGATAGCTTCAATTTAAAAAAATCATTTTAAGTCAAGTTTTATTGCAGGTCAGTCTATTGTCATCCCTAGTCTAGAGAACCCTGTTGTTTGAGATTTGACATCATTGGAGTTATTTGGAGCAGCCAACATGGCCAGCGGCAGTTTCAATACAAAGCTCTCGTTCGCCATACACGGACCCCTGGAGCATCAAGTTTGTGGTCATAGCTAGCAAGCCCCGTCTTGCTCCGACTGCTTAGAGACAGACGGCTTGAAGCAGTGTGCTCTGACAGCTCGCCGTTTCTCCTCTCCGCGTCCAGTGCGCGTTTGTCGTGTGGAATTCTCCACTTGCTGCTTAACGTGCAGTGCTAGCTTAGAGCTATCGTATGCGGTTGAACCCAATTACAAGCTGACTGCTTGAAGCAGTCGTGCACTACCGCTTGATACTGCTCTGTTGGGCACCCTTCCTTCCAGAAGACGTCGGCTGTATTGGCATAGCACCTTACACCTCTCGAAAGTTAGGTTATTTTAAACGTTATTGAGATTATTTGAGGAAATGATTCAGTTACGAGCAAACAATTCTTCTAAGTCCATAATTAATTTCGATGTATTTATATTTCGAATTAATCAAAATAAAAGTCGCATAAGTAAATAGTAATTTATTGCGTTTAATTTTTCGACTTCGACATAAAAAGGTACCTATATGTGTTTGGCTGTAGCATATTTGTAGCTCTCGAACGAATGAACCAATGGTATGTTTTCTTTTTTGTTTGAAAGCTGCAGTTTTCTAGAATGTTCTTATAGTTTGTATGGTGGAAATTGGTCTAGATTATAATTTGCGCCGGAAGTTTTCATAATATTGGGTAAGTTTGGCCTGAGAGGGGGTCATCCTTTATTATGACAAATCGTGTACCTAACGAACCAACGATACTTCGTTTAATCTAAGCCTAACATTAAGCTTTTTACGATAAACCATGCAATTATGTAAAAACTCGAATCGCCCAAGCGAGACGCATGAAAATTCACTCAAAATTCGCATCGGAACTCACCTTCAAACGGAATTCTCTCTTACGTTAAATAAAACTTGTTTTGTTTAGATTAGATTCTTATATTTAGCGAAACGTCAAAAAATTCATTTACCATAATCTGACTCGCTGCCGCACTCGTCAAGGCGGCGCTAGTGTCTCTGTCGACTTTAGAAAGTGACTAATTTGCGTTACAGAATCGCACTGCCGGAGAGTGGTAGGACTGAGCAATTAGCACACAAATATAAGGATAATAATTTGGACAATAATATTATATATTATAATTTATTAATATAATGTTTGGCATCGATATTAACACATGAACAATTTTTATGGACATTCAATAATTGACAACGATAACTAGTGAGGTAATATAATTGAAATATTCAACTATCTAGGACAATGTTTCACAATAATAAATATTTTTTTAATTAACTACGATTTGCAAAGCGATTCGTCTTAACAACACTTACAGTCGCCCTGCAACTCCTTAAATCAGACTTTCTTAAAATGAATAACTGAGTAACTGACATCATAATCGGACAGTGGATAATACCTAATTGCTGGATGCGAAATTGTGGAGAGAAAGAAGGTGATGGAATGTTTTGCGACTGTTCTAACTTAGCTGCCGAATTGTAAATAGGAAAATTTTTCTAAACAAAAACAATTTCTGGCTGTTAGGGTCGAAGTCTTAAGGCTTTTGTTTTTTTTAATTCGCCTTACATTTCGGTGTTTGATTTTTTTTAACAATTCGGAAGTCTTCTATTGAAAAACAAATTCTATTATCGGAAGCGAAGTTCGAACCACAGACTACTAAATGGTTAAAACTTTCACGAGACGTTCGTGAAGATTTATTCACACATTATTTATTCATACATTATTTATAACACGTATACAAAAAAAACAAACAGTAACGATGATACCTGCAGAAGTATTAACTGTAACTCTACTGTCACAGATGTTAGCGGCGCACCACGTGGTCAAAAAGGGAACTTGTGGCGGCAGAACTTTCACTGTCAATGGGTGCTTTTATAATTTTCCGTTGAACGTTTTTATCGCCACGTATTTACCGTCCGACATACAATAGGTAAGCAATATACTGCCCTATTATGTTAAAGATAAAGACGCTTTTTCAACGTCCATTGCATGACGTTATCGTGCACGGAAATATAAAAGCGTCTCCATATAACTGCATACATTTTGCTTCCCCATAGTACCGCGAACGGTAAAAACATGGCGATAAAAACGTGCAACGGAAGTTTATAAAAGCGACCAATTGATTAAATACAACGAATTTGAAAATGTTAATGTGTTTTTGTAATGAAATATTGAATATTGAAATGAAAATAAAAATGGGTGACAAAATTATTTGTGTATTTACTCATAATAAATAGTCTAAAACATTGACGAATAATTTATCGCAATTATTTATGTTGTTCCTGTTCTGTCAGTAATCTGAAGTTCCGCTCTCCGTTAGGTGGCGCTGTCATCGCGAACCTGGCGAATAGGAGACTACTTACTATTACTTTACGTGAGTAACTAATCCATCTGTGCTATTACCATTGCTACTTTCATGGTATTTATCATATTGTAAGTATAAATAAAATAACAAAATAATACATAATAAAGTTATGCTTTAAGAGTCCGCCTATGCAGACTTTGGCGAGTTTGGTGACCTGGAGCTCGATATCTAAGAAGACTGAGAGTTAGATATTTGGATACATACAACTTTAATTTTTTATCTTGAAATCCTTGAACGTGGAAATATGATTAGATAAAAAAATCCTGATAAAAAAAAACTCTAGAAAAAACCCTGTTTTACACAAAGATTCAGTTGCATCTCTGAAATTATACAGAATTTTAAAATGATTTTTACTAAAATGGATAGGTATTAATATTTCAAATCAATCACTAAAATGTGATCAAACCACAATAGCGATAATCAACTTTATTGTTGTCGTTATAGGGCGCGAGCGCAATGAACGAATTCGGTTAGTCCACATACTGATCACATTTTAGCACAGAGAAATCACATTTATTTTTGCACATAATTGTAATTTGTAAGAAAACTACATTACCAATTAAAAACTGGTTTTAGAGATTTGAGATATTATAATTACCTATTCATTTTAGTAAAAATCATTTTAAAATTCTGTATAATTTCGGAGATGCAACTGAATCTTTGTGTAAAACAGGGTTTTTTCTGGATTTTTTTCATCAGGATTTTTTTATCCAATCATGTTTCCACGTTCAAAGATTTCAAGATAAAAAATTAAAGTTGTATGTATCCAAATATCTAACTCTCAGTCTTCTTAGATATCGAGATCCAGGTCACCAAACACTCCAAAGTCTGCATAGCCGGACTCTTAAATCACAAATGCCATGCCCACGTGTTTACTTTTAGAATTTCCAATTTGGGTTGTCAGATTCAAGAGCGCAAGATTTGAGATGTCCGTTCATCTCAAATCTAAATCTTTATCCGATTTAAGAGTTAATTTAAATGAATTCATGGAATTTTTTACCTGACTGAGTTTCTCAGCCGATTCATCTCAGGATAGGTTTCATTTATACGAATTAGTGATAGATATGATGTTCACAAATACCTCGTAATGTTACGGGATATTTTTGGTCGTAGGATCTACCAGCGGCACAACTTGGTTCAATTGAATAAAATTATTTGACTTCGATTTTGAATATCCGATATAGAATGTCAGATTTAGAATGGCTTGCCCCAACTATTTAAATTCGATATAAGGAACCGATATTATGCTTGCACCGACTATTAAATTGTTAGTGCAAGCGAGATGTCAGTTTCTTAAATCGAGTTTAAATAGTTGTTGCAAGCCGCCTTTAAGATGTTTGCATTTTGATTTAATTGACTGCATAATGTCGATTTAACATCTGATTTAGTTATCTGATTTAGGAAGATGTAGTACGCTCATTAATGCTAGTGACGAGTTATATAGTACATATAGTTATGGACATTCTACTTTCATGAAACAACATTGAAATATATCTGTACAATATCATTTATCTCACTAGTATGTCTGACACTTTATCGAAATGTACTAATATTTTACAAAAATAGTACATCTGTTAAAAAAATAATTTGCGATGCATTTTCATTAAGACATTACATGTAAATGCAACCATCTTCATCTACAGGCGAAAAGTCGGCCATCTTGTTCACCACTGCTCAGTTTATTTACACTAACAAATATCAACTCTCGCTCGCATTAAGCAGTACGTAACCAATACTGGGCCTGTGTGTACGTCTCCTGTATATTCCGATAGATATTTCAATATTTATGTAATAGCTTATTATTGCATTTGGTGGTGTGCCAAAAACAGCAAAAAATCAAACTATAAAACAGAACGCAGTAACCACAACAGTGTTTAGACATAAATTGTTTTCATACAAAATAAATGACATTGCCACTCTATAAGTTGAGTGCTCCATGTTATGTCGAACGATCGTACAATTGGTCAGATTATGGTTTATCTGGACATTTCGTGAAACGCATTACACCACTATTTTATTAAATGGCCAACTGTTGTGCGTCACATCGCGCAGTGCCAATTATTTATAATTACAGTCGATTGTGCTTGCTGTTCAATGTATTATAACACTGCATAGGCGTGTAAAATTCGAAGCGTATCTAAAAATTTACTTACTTTGATATTGAATTTTAAAGTGAATAGATTTTAGATAATGCGCGTTTACTCCTTCTTCAATATGACTTAAGATCTACGAGAAGCCAAAACATAAAGTTTACGAGTATTTTGCCAATAATTATTTCAGTACTGCAATATATTGACCGCCGAACCGATCATAATAAACTGGCACGAATTACACCGATAGTGCGAGATTGCCAGTCTTACTACAGTCTTACTCGTGGTTACGCTTAATGAGATAGACATTGAGACACTAAAAATCGTTTGAGCCACGGTGACACGAGCGCTGACTCGTTATTGCTTCGGCCATTGTGATTGTTAGTCCGAGGGGTCAATATTCAATTTGTTTTGACGCAGTCATTTTAAGCGCTCATAAACCGATCAGAGAGCGTGGACTGCAATAGATATGCAAAAATGATTTAATTGCACGCCACTAACGCCGTGAAATTAAATTATTTTATGCTATGTTTACCCATATCATGATTTAGTGATGCGCTTAGCTTAGAATATCGCTAAACCTATTGCTATGGATTTGTCTGACTTTGCTCTGGGTACAACATCTTGATATAACGGTTAATCAATACGCTGGATTTGGTAAATTTTACGATCGTGCGACATTTCATATCTCACATAATAAAGCGTCGATCGATGAGCCGCCAACGCAGCGATTTCGTACACTAGAGAAATATACAAGGTGTTACAAAAATACCCTATACTACTGAAAGGGGGTTGACGTACCCATGAAACTGAACAACTTTCCCCAAGGAACATGGATCGAAATATAAAAAAAAATTTTGGATCTCTCATACTAATTTCATCAGCTGAGCTTTCATTTTGTATTGTATTTTGTTGAATTTGATACTCTATTATCATTACAGTAGGTAGTATTTATCAATAATTGCGGATCAGCATTAACATTATTTTTTACAAAGTACTTGTAACTTATTTCTATTATGTAATAGCTTAAACACACTCAGCTTGAACCTTTGATAGAAGTATTAAATTAAACCAAATATAAATTAAATAGCATAGTAAATAAGTTGTCTTTATACTTATATCGCTAATCGTTGAGAGTGAAGACAAGTAACCTCATGTTTGAGACTGCGATGCAGGGTTACCAGACGTCATATAATTATAGCACACGTCACATAATTCTTAGTCTATGTACTATATACATCTAAAAGTTGCTAGGCGACGCGATTGGACTATTATTTTTAAATTTATAATTTATCTATAAATATACAACAGCGTCTTGGGCCGCTTGGACTTGGACCGCAAAACTATGTCAATTTTCATCACAATATCCTCTAGAAACAATTTGCGAATAATTAAAATAAATGCCCAACCGCTCCCTATTATATCCCGCCAAAAACCCTATTAATTGCAGAATTGATTCGAATGTTTTATTTGTATCCAGAAACTCATGATTTCAATTTTCGCGCGGCGTACTATAATTTTCAGGCCTGCGCTATAATTTTACAGCCCAGATCACATAGTTTTGTTGTGAAAATCTGGGAACCCTGCTGTGATGTCAGTGTTGTGACACAGTAGTGATATAATCGTCTTTATGATCCAAAAAACACTCAAAGAATATAACATTTTAGTAACATAGTGGTCGTGTTATAGTCGCGGTAAAGGAAAAAACTTAAGTTTGCATACCTACGTTTCGGAAAATGTAGCAAATAGGTTATATATCGAAATATATTATGACCTATTTGCTTGTTGGGGTGGGGTTTACAGTCACAGACTAAGTTCAATGAGCGATTGGTTACATCAATATCGAGTTAATTATTCGAAAGCGTGGAGTGATGTGGGCGTGGTCGCTGTTTAAGCAATCAATTACTAAACTATGGGCAGTGGCAGGCGACCTCATCAGCGTCGTTTACGGCTTACTGGTTTCTGACTAGAGTAAAAGCTACGAGAGCCCATCTTAAAATGAATTTGAGTGTATGAAAGTGGTCGTGGCGCGGTTATATGGCGGTCTCGCGGGCGGCGCGGGGCGCGGCCAGCTCGCCGTACGGCGGCGGCCGCTCGTCCCGCTCGGACAGCGACAACTCCAGCTCCACCTCGCTTTCTGCGGAAATAATAATAAATATTAATCCTGCCGATATTATAAACGCGAAAGCTGGTGAGGTTTGTTACTCTTTCACGCAAAAACTACTCCATGGATTTGAATGAAACTTTACAATACTCTCATACATCAGAATAACATATTGGCTATAATTTATAAAGATATTATGTGTTTTTGAACTGCGCGCAAACGAAGTCGCGGGCAAAAGCTAGTAACAAATACGCCAGTCAATGCACACCAATCATCTGGTCTCAAACTGGGGCATTCATTGTGCTATGAAAACCGGACGATGACTACTAGGGGCGTTCCTAGTACACCCAGACCCGAGACAATCTAGAAAAGTTCGTTTCCTAAATTGACATGACCGGGAACGAAACCGGAACCTTCTGCGCTTGGATGCAACACCTAAACCACTGCCCCATCGAGGTCGTCTATGCATTTGCATAATGCATTTCGTTTAGTCAACGATATCTCTGTGCTTCTAAGTTTCTATGTATATAATAAATTATTCTCCATACTGTCAAAAACTAAGACACAAAACTGTCAAATAGTGTTGTGTTCGAAAATCGAGTTTCTAATTTCAGGGAATATTTTAACTACATAGGGGCTCCTAACGTTTCGGGAAACGCAAAATCATCGCTAGCGGACCCCTATCCTTTTTTAGGGGTTCGCTAAATGTTAGGGAACTTTGGTGAAATCGAGCATAAGAGTTCAAAACAAACGCTATGTTCCAGTCAAGTGAAGCTCGAGTACCACACAGTTCATATGTAGTTCATTTTCAATTCGACACCGCACAGTAAACGATGTAGCGCATTTTACTTAATTTCATATTTAAATGTTACTATAACACGCAATTAATAAATTCATGCTCAGTTTAACATTTAAAATACATTTTAAATTAAATTAGTCATGTGATGAATTTTTATAATCTTTACCTATTTTCCGCTTAAACTCAAAAACCACCGATCGAATTAGCATCATTTGGTGCTGCTTAGCTGACCGAGTCCAATCTCTGGTATATCCTGAGGATGCTTCGTTGAGGCGAAACACGTGTCGATTGGTGGTTTTTGAGTTTGAGCGGGAAATAGCTAAAGATTTTAAAAATTCATCACATGAAATGGATTTCCCCAAAGTCTATAAAATGAATGAAAAGTCAGTTATTTGTTCGTAAAATTAAAAAGTTGTGAGCCGGGCTTGCCCAATCGGAATGTGACAATCACACAATACTAATATACTTGGTGACAATAGCACTGTCTCGCTTTTACTTACGGCGAAGCGGCAGTTCCAGCGTCCCACTCTGTCAGCCACATTGCCGTTTTGATTTCGGACCAACAATCATAAAAGATAGAGCCATAATGAGTTGTCGTCTTATCACCTTGTGTCTAACGAATTCTCGTATCTCTATATCTATATCATTGAGCTTAACTATACGAGTAAAACAGTTAGCTATAGTAAGTTTGACAGCCTCGCACTGTCGGTTTAATTCGTGTCGGCTCATGACCCGCGGCGTTATTACCTAAAATTTGGAGACAGCGACAGCCACGCGATCACTGCGCGATCTGTGATTAATTGTAATAAAAAATTGGTGTCACGTGTGACGATTGCGTATCTATTATTTTATGACCGTAAATGCACTTTTCGCGGTAGATTTAGCGCCACTATACAAATTATATTACTCGAATCCTCCTTTTCGTTCGTTTCGTAAATCTTAAATGTTTTGGTTATTGTGAGACTATTCATAAAAATAAAAATATGTCACCGTGTGTGTGTACTGTGACCCTTCCCTAGTCACAAGTAGTACAAGTATACAACATCGCACTAACAAAAAACAGACACGCTCGAAAGAAAATGCTCCGTCTGTTATGATAATTGGTCTAAGGTTTTAATGTGTTATTCTAATTGAACGTATAATTTGCGTACAATTTATGCTGTCAAAGTTCAAAAGTTGACATGCTGAGTCGTTTCCTTGAGTTGTTTGTCCTTTCCGCTGCCACAAATTATGTACTGGGCAGTGAAATAAAATTATTCTCTCTTTCTTTATTTGTAGTGGTTAGTGCAAGATCTAAGTCGAAGGTCCAAGATTGGATTTCCTGCGAAAGTAAAATTTGGAAAACGAATTTTTCTAAATGGTCTTGAAGGTATGTTACTTTTGCAAATTTTACTTTAGTCCACAGATGGGGTTTTCTACTAACGAAAGCGAAAATTAGTGGTGGTCGGGATTTCTTATCGGCAGCGGGCTGTACGGTGTTCACCTGAGAAGGCCCCGGACTCGGGGCGCGGCGCAGGCGCTAATATGTCCCCGTCGCTGGCGTGGCGCGGGCGCGGGGCGAGGGGCCCGGCGGGGGGCGCGTCGCAGTGTGGGGGCACCGTGGGGGGCACCGTGGGGGGCGCGGCGGGGGGCACTCCGAGCGCGGGCGGCATGGCGCGTGTCCGTCGCAGCTCCGCCATGCAGCCCGCCTCGGCCAGGTAGCACGCGCCGCCCTCATACCCCACCGGCTCTGTACCACATACAAACTATCAAACTAAGACGTCAGTTACATCATTCTAAATTGGATATTTGTAACCCGACAGCCAAATTCAATCGAAATAGTGCAACAAAGAAAATCACGAAGTAATCTTTGTGTTAAAGTAGCGTTCGAATTTCACTTTTGTCGCTTTCGTTTTGAGTTATAACGAAAACTAAAATAGATTGTAATGGGATATTTTAAAGGAATCTCTAGTCGCGGTCATTATTTACGACAACTGAAAAATACGTGTAGATATAAATAATAGATATTAGAAATTCATAATAATACGTTACTGACCTACTGAAGGTGGTGGAAATGGCACAAATCTCGACGCAGTGAGACTCGACATGGATTCGATGGTGTGATGCATCGCTCCAGACCGGTCCATCTGATCTACTTCATCTACTCCCAATTGAAACACTCGATAAGTTTGACATTCATTCGGAGAACCTGAACTGTGTTTCGGATGTTCTTTTGATCGAACTGACTCGTTGAATGATTGCTTTGCCTCCTTAGCTCTGCACACTATCGCATCGGCTTTATCTTCATACTTTGAATTTTTACGCATCAGTGTGCTCTGACTCTCATTGTTTCCAAATACTATTGCTTCATCGTCTGTAATTACACGATTCTCTAAATCATCATCTGTTGCCGTATGTAGACAATTATCGTCAGTTACTTCACCGATGTAAAAATTTGAAAAGTTTTCAGTGACATCCTGATCTTTAACGTCGTCTCTATTTGTCTCTTTAACGATGAGATCACTTCTCTTGCTTTTTGATGACTTGATGTTAGTAAAATGTTTCTTACACAACCTGTTGACTGTATCATCTTTTTCTTCCGGCGAGGTAGTCTCAGGTGTAGCGTGCGGGGCTTTGATTTCAGAGTTTTCGCTCACATCGCTGACGTATTCGTCTCCAGGCGATTTCAGCGGTATGTGCAGCTCTTTACTGGATCTTTCCCAGTCTCGTCTGTGCAGTACCTCGTCTATAACGCTGGGTGCTGAGTGGTAACGGGCGTCATCAGTATCGATCTCAAGATGCGATTTGTGACGGCTGCGTATCTCCTCGTGGCTGCGGTGTGCCGACAGCGGCTGCTTTTTGTGGCCTGTAAGTATCAATAGTTAAAGAATTGTGAACGGAACACTTTGGAATACTCGAGACATTATTGAAATTACTTCACAATCATTCACCTGAAGTACTCGGTAGATGCAGTGAGATGGCACTGCTACCGAATCGTTTCCCAAACAATTCACTGGATCGACGTCGAGGTTTCGACTCTGGAAAGTAAAATATTTTCTTTATGTTATGATTATCTACAGCTATAACACTATCTTCAAAATGGTGTGATTCATACACGATAAAACTTTATCGATCTTGATCACAAATAAAGATCCTATTTATAGATGACTAGCTTTTGCCCACGACTTTGTTCACGTGTAAATTATAGCTTAT
Organism: Zeuzera pyrina; assembly: GCA_907165235.1. NCBI lineage: Eukaryota > Metazoa > Arthropoda > Insecta > Lepidoptera > Cossidae > Zeuzera > Zeuzera pyrina. The sequence continues at coordinate 189,307 of OU015640.1, forward strand.
TATTCTGATCTATTATTCTGATGTATAAGCTATATTATTGTAGTTTCATAAAAATCCGTTCAGTAGTTTTTGCGTGAAAGAGTAACAAACATCCATAAGCCCATACATCCATCCTCACAAACTTTCACATTTATAATATTAGTAGAAAGTAGGATTACCTACCATTAACAAGTACAGGCTTACGAGGAGGCTTCGCTGAACTGGAAGTATCTGTAAGAGATTAAATATTTTTATGAATTGCATTGACAATGAGAGATATAAAAATGTGTTGAACGGAATATAAAAATGCATTGTCAATTCTAAATTCATCTTCTCACCAGTACAAATTTGATTTTTATGATGTAATTATAACGCTATACCTAACCTAACCTAACGTTATTGTGGATTCTGTAAGTTTAAAACAACTTAGAAAGTATTTAGTAATCAAATGTAAGATACGTCGACTCCAAGTGCTCACATACATCATAACATGAACTTACTATATACTAGAGTATAGACGAATATAGAGCTCGCCGACGCGTGACGATTTTTAATCTGTTAATGTCGCCTATAATATGAACATTGGCTTATTGACGCGGCGTTGCTTTAATCAGCAAAATCACCTTGAGTAATTGGTCATAACAGTTCCTCACATTGTCCCAAATACAAAAATTTCTAAATCACTTAAACGAACGTTTTATAATGTTTATTTTTGATAATTGATAGATGATAATTTAACAAACACGAAAAAATTATCGTATGCATTGTTTTTTATTATTACATACTAAATGTATAACTAAACGAGATGCTCTCCGGCCCGTCTCCGGATCTCACACCCAACGCAACAACCGTACGTATCCGGCCGAGAGCAGGGAATTTCGTTACGCATGGGGTGGGGCCTTTCTACATATTCTCTGGTATTGTTGTACTGTGACCCTGCCCTAGTCACGCACATTAGTACAAGTCTAGAACTTAGGTTAACAAAAAAGGGATACGCTTATAAATCAAAAGTTCAAGCCATTATGATTCTAGATATAGAGTCCGAAATATTTACAATGAATTTTGTATGTCACACTGTCCGCTTTCTGTTTGTCTATACCAAAATATTGCTATTAGTGTACTGGCGTTTCGCCTGTAGTGTGACACTCTGTGTGACACTTGATAATATGAATCAAGTTTATTAATTCGTCTTTGATAAATACTGGAACGAGCGAAACAATCTTTAAATTGAGTCATACGGACGTGACATCACCGTCTGCGCGGTCAATGAGCGTGATCTAGTGAATACTTCTACTTTAAATATTATAGCATTAGCAATAAATGCATTTGTATACCTTATAATAATAACGTAAATAAATAAATAAATACGCCAGACAATACACACCGATTATCTGATCTCAAATTAGGATATTTCCTGTGCTACAAGAACCAGACGACGACTACAGAGGGCGTCTCCCAGTACCCCCAGACTAGAGACAATCTAAAAAAGTTCCTTTCCTAAATTGACCCAGCCATGAATCGAACCCAGAACCTTCCGCGCTTAGACACAACACCTAATGGCGCAGTTAAACGACGCTAAAATTTTCTTGTAGTCGCTGCGCGGCGAAATGCAGCATATTTTGATGTTAATATGTGTCAATTTACAATCAAACTTCTAAACACAGTAATAATAATTATTTTTACAAAAATAATATTTAATTAAAACATAACCTGCGGGGATTTTTTGCAAAACTTTCAACTAGTTTATCATTAAAATTATTTGTGTTTTTATTTATTATAGCTCTGTGTACACTCATCATGGCCAGACCATTAAGGCGATCTTCTGCCATGGTGCTTCTTAGCCATGTTTTTAGTCTTCTGAGGCTGCTAAAGGATTGCTCTACTGTACAGGTCGTGCATGGTTAAGCGATCAAAATTTTCAATGCTTTTTCCGTTTCGGGAAAGAAGGAATTTGTTTCTTTTAGGACATCAACAACTGTTAGATTTGTTAGATTAAGCCTATCGTGCCACAATTGCTGCCAAAGTTCGATTTCATTCTTTATGTTCGGTAAATCATAAAACTGGGCAATAGATTCACATGTTTGTTTCAGATTTTCAGTTGTCATCTTTTGCATCTGCGCCGGGTGTAACTTAGATAATGCGAATGATGGCGTGTTTTCTTCAGCAAAACGTACTTCAAGGGAGGTGATAATTGAATCCAAGTATGGTATTACTAAAGACCTCTTCCAGTATTCTGAAGGGCTTTCTGCTGGATTATTGCTTCTATGACGTTGTTTCCCCGTAATACGCGGCATTGATGTAATGTCCTCCTCCAGTCCGACTTTCTCCGCAACAGCAGTAGCTTCCTTTATAATTTCGTCTGTCACTTTTTCCGGATTTTAACGGTGGTTTTTAATTAAAAGTAAAATCCTTTTAACGTATTCCGAGGCTTTGACCACGTCCAAAGCTACAGATTGGAGTACGTTGACAACGGGTTCCATCAAAGCCGAGTATTTGGCTACCAACATAATCCCGAGAATGAAAGAAATTCTGGAAGTAGCCGCATGCAGTTGGAAGGCACTTTTCCGAGTTGCACTATTTCCTTCCTGAGATAATGTTTGTAAGGCTTCCAGAATTACTGGAAAATTTTCTTTAAAAACTCTGATGATTTTGTGTTTCTCACTCCATCTTGTCTCGCAAAGTCTGGAAATATTAGGTATTAACTTCCTCCTCAAAACTGATTCCCGAAAAAAGTTTATAGTATCTTTGGTGGTTCCCATGGCATTTCTAATTTCAGGAAGTGAATTTAGATCATTGATAACTAGATTCAGTTTGTGGGACGAGCAATGAAAGTAGAGGGCTTTGGTGTACTTTTTGCGTAAGATCGCTTGTACCCCTCCGTCTTTTCCTGACATCGTTGAACAACTATCAAAACCAAAACCAACGCATTTATTTATATTCAGATCTTTTGTCAAAAACTCATCTATGCTATGTGCAATCGATTTCGCATCCAAATCTTTTAGCTCAATCAATCCGACAAACATTTCTTGGACTTCCTGTGTTTCTTCATCAAAATATCGCATCCCAATCGATAGTTGTTCAGTAGCAGAAATATCAGCTGTTTCGTCTGCTAGCACACTATATGCTGCTGCTTCTTTCACTTTTTTCATAATATCGGCCTTAATAACGCTTCCACAAATACCAATAATTTCACTTTGAATATCCACTGAACGGTAGCTTGCATTCTTTTTCCCTTGCTCAATGTGTTTCTTTAAAATCAAATCTCTCGCGTCGATTCACAGCCTGCATAAATCCTCGAGAATACCTTCACCATAATGTTTACATCTCAGTGCTAAGTCGTGTGACCCGCAAAACGTAATGCAGGAAATAATAGATTTTATTATTTTGCGACTTTCTTCAATAATTCCCTGGGAATATTTGTTCAGTTGCAAATCGACAGGCACACCTTCGAGAAAAGATTTAGCAGCTTTCAATGCCTCCTTATGGAAGTGGGTTTCAATGTGCTTTTTGCACTGCTCGTGAATATCTTTGAACTTACAAAAGGGCCTTATAGTAAATGATCCCAATATGCCTCTAAATGAATTTGGATTTGGTGAGAACGACGTACAATATTTATAAAATGCTCCTTTTTGGCGCCTGGAATATACCAACCATGGAGAGTATGTTTCCAACCAAGAATAATTAAATTTTCTCTTTAAATGTTTTGCATCTTCCGCAAAGTTATAGGTCGCGGAAGAGGACCAACAGTTTTCAATCAATTCCTTCTTCTTTTCGGTTGATAACATGTGTGCCCGTCCAACATATCGCCCGATATCATTGCAGTCATCCATCAATGAATCAGGATTCGGCGCCAGATATCTGGAGGAACTTGGTCTAGGTAGTTCCTGCGGCTGAATATAACCTGTTGTGGTTGTGGTGACCGATGAAGACACATGCGATATCGTCGTTACTTTGTCCTGTTCATCGCTGTCGCTACTTGATCCATCAGTTTTTTTTCGTTTTAAACTTCCTGCAAAACAAAACGCTTTGATAAAACTTTATGTAATTAATTAAATTTTTACGGGAGAGCAGTTTTGTTCAATTACTTATAAATATTAAAATAAATACTCAGTTGTATTTTTTAGCTTTATTTATATCAAGGATCTGTTTCAATTTGTATTAAATTAAACCACAAATATAATTTATGTTTTGTTTTCATAATTAATTACTGAAAACGAAACCACTGTTTAGTTAACGTTAAATTCATAGAGATTGAATCAATAAACTCGTTTTTAATAAAATAATAGTTTTTCTTAACATTTCCCTTCCACATAATCGATCCTTTCTTTCCACATCAAAAATATGCCAGATAAAATTAAAAATGATATTCTTAACGATTATTATACGTCTCTAGCTAGTATATCCGTTACCAAAGCTATTAGTTAAGAGAAATAAAATAAAAATACTAGCTCCAAGTCCAAGATTAAAGCAGTACATAACTTACCAAAAAACTTTCTGATGTCCATTTTGATAAGATGATGAATGGAGACACACTCAGAAACTTCACAACTCAACACTGAGATCTTATTATTTAATAAATATAAATCAATATTGACTAACACAGGCAAGCCGGTAGTCTTATATTCGCTTTCCAATTCGCTTGTTTAGCTTGTTTCGTTGATCGCTTCCAATTAAAAAGTGACTCACGTCTTTATATACCCAAACGAACATCATACTAGAATGTACGGTAACATTCTACCTGGTCTAGTAACTGCTACCAAATTCCAGAGAGTTCATTGAACAAGCGCCATCTAGCGTCGAGTAACAATACTAGGTTTTACAAGGATTGTAGTCAATTTATTCAACTGTAGGTGTTTCTTATGAACACTTACAGATGGCATTGTCCACAAAACCAATTAAAATTGTATGTTCGTAACAATAACTTCTACTTTATTTAGGTATGCCGCATGCAAATTATACAAAACTAACGTGAATGCTGGTGAACGGCTGTCGTAGAAAGAAATGCAATGCACACACACACCATACCTACCTACATATTTTTACACTGTTTAATGGCCTTGCGTTTTGGCAAATCTGATATAGTCGTGATGAAAATGGCGGCGATTTTAAAAACGGATGTCAAAATCTTAATGTTATTCTGAATATTTCAATACTTTCTACAATATACATGAAACCTTGTGAATTTATTTACGTTTTGTCATGCGATGCGGAATTTATTAATAGGTAAGGAAGTCAATTGCTCGCACTTTGGTCGCTTTGCGGCTAGCTACATTTGATCTCTATGGGCGGGGCAATTCACTGTTGTACTGTTGTTGCAATTCACTGGGGCTATTTCACTAATGTAAGTGTCTAAAGAAGAAAGGAAATTATCTAAGCATCTAGCCGATGGTGAACGATACATACCCAGAATATGTATAACTTTGGGTATGTAAATAGCCATACAATCAGCTTCGGCTATGGTAGGTTCCGAGACTATAGGGCTCCATACATCTCTTACATAAACAACAACTCCACTGTTTTGATTAGTGTACGTATTTGTTTTATATAACGTATATCCTTGTATTTGTGGAATGGTTAAAGAATCGTGTAGCCAGCACTCAGTTAAAATTGAAATATCCATAGAAATATTCAAACGTACAAGAGCTACCAATAAGCTATCCATATTTTTCTGTATGCTCCTAATATTCAGCGAAAATATTTAAAATTATGTTCCGGTATGAATATTAATTTGCAATTTTCCGAAACACTCACTAAGTCACATTTAATTTTAATATAGTCTAAATCTGAACCCAAATTGTCGGTGAACATCATAGTTGCATCAAAAATTTGTCCACGGGCCATGTTGACCACACCGCTTCTATCCATTTCATATAAAAATTCCGATATAATTTGTTTTTGAGAAACGAAGTTACTGCAGTTACCATTTATATTTTTTGTACCGTTGACGCATACAGAAGTCCAAAGAGCCAGTTTCACTGCAATTGTGTGATCATGTGTGTGATGTGATAGCGAATATATATTACGTAGCAATTCGGCTGAAATTCAATAATACGTTGGATTTCATAGAAATAAAAAACCAACGTCTCTGAGGAAACAGAAGTTAACATCAAGACAACCGTGATGCGAATAATGTTTCAGATAGCGTTCAACAATGAAATCAGTGTTCATTATTGCTTATCATACGATCCATACCGTTTCTCTTTTAGTAAGCAACAAGATAAAACCTCAAAAACTTAAAATAATTAAAATAAAGTACTTTCACGTACTTTATAGCTCTCACAAAATCACGTATGTCCGTACAGTACGTTATTGTAAAGTTCAGGTGGCAACCCTAGTGGTAGTTAGGCGGGCTATACACATAGTCGGCTCGCCACGTTGGAATCGCCAATTGCTATAGAACAACAAAATCAATCCAATCTTTACACAGGTATGTTCACTTATTAAACCGCCAGGGTTTAGTCGCGCTCTGGTTCATTCCCAATCGCCGCTTCCCGCGACCATAAACATTCGACGCCCGACTATGCCGACGTAACTAGTGTATGGAGCAGGGCTCGGAAACCGGTTAATTCTCCAAACCAGTTTAGGTCATTGACGCCGAACCGGAATTGATTGTAGTTTGGGTTACGGTATTTTAACCGGTAACAGTATTTTTTTTTAAATTGAGAACTATTCCGCTTCTGTTAATTAAAATGAACCGGTTTTTTGAGTTGTCTCATGTGTACTAGGATACATACTAGTTTTGCCCGCGACTTCGTCCACGTGTTGGTGACTTACAACAAATACAAGTATAAGCGCGTGAGAATGAGACATATAAACCATAGCCAGCGCGTACAGAAAAAGGTAACAACGCGACGCATGACGTTGCGATCGGCTTTGATCGATCTAAGCAAGCAACTTGCGTCTGAGTAAAACCGGTCAATTTAAGGTTAGTATCGGTTTTAGTGTCGTTTTTTCACTAATCAGTAACCGAAATTATTTCGGTTTATTTGAAACCGTTCCCTTCATTAACCGCTTAATCAATAAACGAAGTTATAACCGGTTAAAGAACGATATTAACCGCTATTTCGAAACCGGTTCCGAGCCCTGGTGTAGAGACCTTATATATAATAGAGATACACGACAATGGTTACCGGAGCGCGCGTCGTCGGGCCAACAGCACAGCCAGCACAGCAGCAGCAGCGGCGCGCACAGCTCCGCCGCCAGCACGGCGCCCGCGCCGCCCATCGCGCCCCTACACCTGTTACACCTCTCTTGTACATGTTCACTAGTCGAAACAAGTTATAATTATATCTCTATTAATAATAATAGTTGGCCGTAGCCTAAGGCAAAGAGACCGCCCCGACTCGTATAATACAATTGTTACACTACTGCAGTTAAACGCATTAGACATTTATACTGCATTAATGTTTTATACAGTAATACATCAAAAGTGCCCATAACCACAGCATAAACATAACAGTAGGATGTCTTCAAAGAAAGCTAGCGTACGCAAATTGTATGTGTGCCCGCTAATATGCACGCACCGTGGCATGCATACAACGGCAATATTTTGGACGAATATGAGTGATAATGAATGTAGCGCCAGTCGGGGTCGCACGCGACGCAAACATGCGACCGTTTTCGTTTATCATTAATTCGTTCTTCACATCGACACAATTACGAAAAAGTCCAAATCGCATAAACGAACGTATTATAATGTCCTTAGATGCTTAAATAATCTTAGTTATTCGAATGCAGAGTTATAATTTTTCAACATCTAACATTCAACAACTACAAGAAATTAAATTAAGCCAACACGAATAACTTATTCGTGTACATTGTTCTTTAATACTATGTACTAAACGTACTAAACTAAACAAGACGCTCTCCTCATCTCACACCTAACGCAATACGTATCCGGCCGAAAGTAGACAATTCTGTTACACATGAGGGGAGATTCGGCCTTCTTTTCTACATATTCTTTGCCATAACGCTTGCGGCATTCTTTTTGGATTACAAGCGATATAACCAGCTACGACTCAGACGACATTTCGTTATACAGTATTACACATTAGCTGTAACATCTCGTTTCAGAGTTATGATAGTCACGTGATATTTATGAATATGATTACGAATTTAATGAATAAAAGCTACGTAACATTATTACTACAACGAAATAATGAACACGTAAAAAATATTATTAAATTTATTAACCGAAAATAAGAATCGCCGTTTTTTTTTAGCGTTCTAAATGTGTTCTTTTTACAATTTTTTAAGGAACACTTGGACATGTTCGCTGTTAGCGTTTTTGAATACTACTACAACAGAGGTGCATTCAAACACTCACAAAAATACATTCGTAGAAACATACATACATATAAACACGTGTAATATAGTACGCTTTTAGAATCATTACCCTCTCTTTTGCTGTAGTTGGGTAAAAAGTATAAGTAAAATAAGCACCTATAAGAACTTATCAATTAGGCTGAGATTATAAACTAATAAGGCAATGTTGTAAATTGATAATTATTATTGTGAAATGTTAATTGCGAAAGTTACTCTACCTTGGTAATATAAGCTTTTAAATAATTTATATGATTGATATTTTTAAGTAGGTATACGAAACCTCTGGTGCTTGAAAAAATATGCGTTACATTTAACGTTACGTAACGTTAAGCAAGAAATCTGGTTGTAATAAGTCTCTAACTTACTAACCATCTGTGAAATTCAATTTCAGATAGATTACAATAATTATTTATTAACCGCTGATATTTAATTTAGCTTGTGAATTATACAATACAGCACAACACAGTTGGCTATTGTGAGACGAAATACTGTTCACAGCAATAATATAGGTGTTTCTCCTGAGATTCAACTATAACTACCCATTACCATCACGAAGAATTAAGTCCTAAATATACAAGGTTATTGTGAAAGTGGATATAAATCCGTCGTGGTCCCAACGTGAACGTGTCACTGTTGACTGTTATATTGTAGATGTAATAGCATTTTTTTTTTCAAAGTATAGCTTTTATCATTGTAAAATCTTATTACCATAATTGATTTTAATTTTTTTTATGTGATAATAATATTTCTGTTGATTTTAAACCCCTAAAAACTCCTAAACATATTTTCCTAATATCGTTAATTAGGCAACACTGTCAAGTAAAAGTAATTGATTTCATGGCAATAGATGAAAAAATCAACGGATAGAGAGGTAAGGAGAGCCGTCGTATCAAAAAGTGTCCGTAGAAAGACGTTAAATAAGGGTGGTTAGAGTGTAAATTCTCACCATTATTGTTCTATTATTTTCAAAAGTTTTATAACAGTCAACACAATAAAATCACTAAAAGATACTAAAAGTTCACGATTATTATAAATTACTCTCGACGTGTTTTAAAGCGATTTTTTGTTCATGTTCTCTAGTTACTGTAACGCTATTCTGGACAGATTTTGAACTGTTATTTACTGCTTACAGCTGGACACTATTTCAACGCCCCATATGAGACGGTTCTCCTTACATAGATACATGTAATAGCGGTGAATATATTTGGGTTTCTTTATAAGTCTGTGGGTTTCTTTCACATAATTTCCATTGTCAGACCAATTAGCCTACTGTACAAAGCTAAGTCTACAGATTATAATAAAAGTACCTTGCAAAATTTTACGCTTCCAATCCTGTTATTTTCTGCATAATGACTACCGTCCGTTCCACTGAAATTGCTGTATAAAGTTTTCTTCTAAATTAGCTGAATGTGTCAAACGCGCTAGATCGCAATGGAATAATTATGTTAGTGTGTACACACTAGAGTGTGGGTATGTGTGTGTGATGTTGTGAGCGCACTGCGCGACGTGCGACTGGGGGAATTGGCAAATTTGCCGGACGAGAGTAACGTTGAATACACGGTCTTGAACACACCGGGTGCAAGCTTTTCTCAGAGGGTATTTGGCGTAAATAATCTGTATTTAGTTAGTAATAGATAGCGCAACCACAGACGTGAACTCAGTAAGTTGAGTTTTGACTTCTAAGAGTTAGTTTTGGGCTTTTGGCGACTTAAATAGGAAATAAGAAAAGATGTCAGGATTTTTATTTTTTATAAAAGGGGCAAACGAGCTAGCGAGTCACCTGATGCAGTGACCACTGCCACTCATAATAGTTGGGCAAAATGTAATTGCGAAAACAATTACAATTAAAAATTGTATTTATAAATGTAATTTTGAACACATTTCGTTGGCAAATAATTACAATTACAAAAAGTAATTGTAAATGTAATTGTTTTTACAATTAATTTTGCCCAACACTTGCGCTCGGTGTGTCACCGGCGGAGGCTGAGGCGCCGGAGTGTCGCGTTCGCATCGATCCCGACTCTTCCTCTCACTTTCTTCTGTTCTCGTTTCACTCCCGTCCTCATTGACATTTACATCGCCACTGCAGCATGCGAGATCTGTATTCCGGTACGAACAATAGCTGCAGTGGATGTGTCGTCACAATATGGGTTGTTTGTGATGATTTCCAACGATCTATCATAGTATTTATTAGGCCAATCGTATGTAAATATTATAGGTGTTTACATTAAGAAATTTCTTAAAATTGCTAATGATTTTATATTTATTTTCTACACAGCTTTTATATAGTCAGTATTAAGTATAATAATTAATTATTAAAGAATCAGCTTTAACTTTTTTGTAATTAGTTTTTAATTCCAAATATTTGGTGTTGAAAAAAAATGTATATAAATAAAAATCAATTGCCACATGTTTTACATATGACAGAGCATCACTTGAGAACGAGTCGAGATTTAGCTGATTTCTTTATTTTGTGTTCGTAATTGTCAGATTTGTATGAAAGAAAATGTTTGGAAAATCCACGGAAAAAGTCAGAAATTTGGATGGTATTTTTGTATGAAGATCTCAATTAAAAAACGTTTAGTATGTTACAACATTCGTCATCCCACCGAGGCGAAGCCGGGGCGGATTGCTAGTTTATAATAATTGATAATATTATGTATACTCAACATTTCTATACTAGCAACCCGCTTCTCTCAGAACTTAATTATGAAACATCAATATATATTTCTCTAATTTTGTAGACATCAACTACTTCACTATTTTCCGTGACTTGTGATCCTTTGCTGATAGTATGTTCTTCGCTTTCTCTTTCTGTTTCTTCTGTCGGCTCCAAAGTATTTTTTTGGTACAAAACATCAAAAACTGCTAGTTGCAGCCCATGTGCATAGCACAATTGATGGTGTGCTTTCAGAAGTGGTCCAACTTTTTTCATGACTGCGGCACCGTCGATTGTAATAGAAACAACACCTCGATCCAAGGAAATGTTAAACTCTTGCAGTTTTTTTTTCAGAGCTACCACACACGCTTCTGCGGGAAAACTGCCCAAGATACGAGCCAGCCCCAGATTCCAAATAACGGCTTTTCCATTCGTGAATATGTGAATGTTTATGTTTAAATATCTATGAATCCGAGAAGAGTTCCATTCGTCAGATGTTATTGCAAATCGTTGCTCACTGTTTTTCAAATCTCTAAGTTCAACAGTAATTTTGTTGTGAGTTGAAACCCCATACTCCATTGCAATATGATATCTAATTGTATGAGCAGAGATAGGTAATTTATGCCCTTCTGCTTCAAACAGTTCTCGTAAATCTTTAGCGACCATTCGTTGTTGGAACATTTTTTGATTTTGAAAAAAAGTCTGTGATGAGTTTTACCTTTTTCGCCGGCGTTAAAGTATTTTGTTGTGAATGCTGCTGAGAAGAGCTTGTACTGGCGGTTTCAGTATCACTAACGCTACATACAGATTCCTCTGTCATCTTATGCTTCGTACGCAAGTGTAATTGCAAACCCTTAGTAGATGGAGCGCTTATTTTGATGATAGAAGACCAACGTTTACACTGAGCAGAAAGGCCATCTTCCGATATTAAAAACTGCTGCCATACAAATTTATGACTGTCGTATTCCTTATAAATCACTTTAGCACTCACTGTTAAGTTCCTCATTCCAATTATAGCCAGTCATTAATTAATTAATTTTATTTAGAATGTTGCTGTTAAAATATAAAAATAAACCGTTTATTTCAATTTCAATCGCATAGCCGAAACGCACGTTACTCACGTCACGAACGACTGAAATAGTGCAAGCAGAGTATAAAATCACGCGACAGATATTTTGGGGAATCCCCGTACAGAGAGAAATTCCCATTCACTCGTCACTCCACTCACTTGTCTACCAGATACGTACTTCGATTTGGGAATCCCCCTATTATCGTGCATTCGTGCTGTATATAAGGTTATGTGAATTCAGGCTGAAAAAAATAAAACCTTGCAAATCTTGCGGATCCCGCACGTGTTATCCCGCATTTGTAATCCCGCTAATTTCATGCGGGATCCCGCATTTGTGGGATTGCGGGTCCGCGGGATTGCATTCCCTAGTTGCAAACATTCAACATCCCACCGAAGCGAAGCCGGGGCGGGTCGCTAATATTAAATAAAATTAATCAAGAACAATTACGAGCCGACACAAGGGTCCTGTATTACTGTATTAATACATTTATTTTCTAGAATTGGGTAATAGAAAATTCTTTGTATTTTTGCCGTAAATTTAAATTAAGGCATGTACATATTTAACCGTTAATATTTACAAATTTAAAACCAAATATTATCAAATAACAGACTTCCTCAAAGAACCAAGTATTATCAGATAACAGACTTCCTCAAAAACGTTACTGGCAGCATTACTTTTTTCTCTTTATTGTTTTGTCTTTTGCCCCTGATGTATTTTCAGGCACATTATTTTCTTTATTTCCTCTTCTTTTCTCTAATTACATTACTCATCTATCCTCATTATTTATATTTCCTTGCTCATCTCATCCAGACTCCAATTTAGAAACGTTCTTTTCTGACCGGCGGGTTATTACTTATGTATCATGTACGATAATTGCATGTCTATTGCGCCATGATTGGCCATGACTGTAAAATGCACTATTCGCGGTAGTTATAGCGCCACCATACAAATTACATTACATAAATTCTCGTTTTGACAGCAGATTTCGCGCGATATTTGTCTGTCGCATGCTGACTGCAAGTTAGGTAATAAGCATGCGGGAATCGAATCAGAGAAAGCAGATGCATTACCATTGCACCCAAATGTAACGGGTGCTTTTGAGTGACGCATTGGAAATTTTGACGGCTGGGATCTCAATGTTTCTAAGTGACTACAAAACGTATGAAAGTGATATTTGGTAACCTGATTCTTCATTTCATTGAGTTTATTTTAACAGTTGCGATACACGATTGGTCAACTTTTGTAACACAAAAAAAACATGAAAGAAACCTCTTTTAAAACAGAGATTTACATTTTTAAGAGTAACGGGACTGAGTTATGTTTCTAAATGTTCTGTATAATTTTAATCTAAACATATTGTTTAAAATGACAGTTGAATTTTATAAAATTATTTGTAGTTTTTAATACAAACGAAAATAACTACTTTTTCGTATTTTTCGTAAGCTAAGCGCGCGGACTTTTGCATAGACCAGAAGGTCTACTTTGGATTAAATTATTTTTTCGACTACGATAATAGAACATTTATATTTATTATGTAAAATTTATGATTCAAGTATCAGTGGCCGAAAACCAAATGTGTTGCACTTTTAGTTGAGTATTCGGCCATCTATCATTTTGTATGGAAAATATAACGGCCGAAAACCAAAAGTGCAATTTATTATGTCTTAGTTACCGGCCGACAATGTTTTTAATTTTTCTATTTCCATTTAAAGTTAATAAAATATGCGTTTTTCAACTATTATTGTCTTATACAAGTACCCACGGCTGGGACACAGACTTCCCTTCACATGAAAGGGGTCGAGGTCATATTGTCCACTGCACGTGCTCAGTGAATTTCACTTGTTCTTTTTAAAAGCTGTGGAAAATATAAACATTTATCCTAACCACAGAATTGGAAATAAACTGCTATAAAGGTTGTGATTTTAGCTAATATTTATAAATGCAAAAGTTTGTTTGTTCCTTTATCACGTCACAAATAAGAACAGAACAACGGATCGCTGTGATATTTTGCACCGAGATAGTTGAAAAACCAGGAGCAACATGAACTACTTCTTCTACTTTTTATTTCTAGAACGCGCGAGACATATTATATTGACAAAACCAAAATTATTACAAGAATTTAAACCAAAGTCCTCAGACAGAGTTTACGCCACTCGAGCCGGTAAAAGCCAATGCATCACTAATAGATGATCAAGCGCTTCTTCGTTTATCTAATAGCTATTTAGAAGTCTTTGTCATAGTTTCACTAGATACCCACTACTAGAATGCAATGCGAACACTAGAATGCAATGATCTCTTTGGTAAACATTTATTTGTCCTAACATACATACATATCTTCACGCTGTAACGGGTTAGTCAGAGAGGACGAACCGTCCAAGCGTCGCGGTTCTTACATATTTCTTCGCTTCCTCAAATCTCATCATTCTCCTCACATATTTTCACCTAGGTATGCGAGTGCTTTTGACGTTATATTAATTAGGTAATTTATACTGAGTAATAGACATTTAAATACTGACAACATCGTTTTGTTTTGATTCTTATCTTTTTTTTTAACCGACTTCAAAAAAAGAAGGAGGTTCTCGTTCGTCTGTATGTTGTTGTTTTTTTTTGTATGTTTGTTACCTCATAACTCCGTCATTTATGAACTGATTTCGAAAATTCTTTTTTCATTTGGTAGGTAATACGTCAGAGGTTCATTTAAATTTCACCGATATTGGAGCTTGGACTTCGAAGATACACTAGAAAACACGACCTGGTTATAACCTTTATTTATATTGACGATTCTCTTGTATATCGTTGCGCTCCGGAATTAGAATGAAGTTAATTGCAGACCTGCCCTAGATATTTATTTAGGTCAAGACCACTCAAAAGGGAGAAATAAAAAAAAACATTAAAAAAAATTAAACCGCCTTCAAAAAAAACACTGAAAAGTATAAAATAACTATCCTTTACTAATCAAAACTCAAGTACAATTAAAATAACTTTATAAATACGATACACATACCTATATAATTAAATATGACAGTTATTGAAGTCTGTGCCAAATCAATGTGCAACAACATAAAGTCTATTAGTTTGGTCACAACACAACAACAACAAGACACAACAATAGACTGGAAATGATCCCCTCTGTGCACATGCAATTACTGGCTTTATGGATATTGTATTTTTAAATAACTGTTGTAGAGTGATGTTGAAAAAATGATACCTGACTGAGTTTCTTGTCGGTTCTTCTCAGTATCCAGGTTTTCTTTTCGAACCGAACTATTTGACGTTGAGATTTGACGTTCAAAAATACCTTGCATTTGGCTTTACTTGAATAAATTGATTTGACTTTGAAACTCTTGTCTATCCTTTAAATCTGCAATTTTATCAATACATTATTACCCATAAAATTTGTTATATTTTACAAAATTATTAAGTGAATGATGCGTCTTGAGAAAGCGAAGAGTAATTAGGCGTTTGAGGGTCCAATCTTATGTCTATCCTGTTAGGGGTATAGCGTGAAGATATGAATGTAATCGTTCGTTGCGGCTCGGCGGGCGGCGGCGCCCCGCCTCCGCGCGTGCGTTCTCGCGCCGCGCCCTTCTAAACACTTAGTACCGCGCTCGACGGTACAGCACGGCACTGATTTACCGTAACAATTAATATTATTCGCGTCATTACTTATTATACGGCCTCAATGTTGTTATTACAGTGGTACAGTGGTACTACAGTGGTGTGGACATGAACATCTCAAGCGCGTGTATCGGCAGCGGCCGCGAACGTGTTATCGATTGTCCAGTCATTGTGTATAGGACATTCCGACATTGAAGGCCGATTTGTTTTGGTGAGTACAGATGCGAGAAAGAACCCAAAAATAGATATGCGTAATATTTAAAATATCACGTTATTAACCAATTATGACAGCTTTCCAATTTCTTTATAGAACTACGTAGTGCTTTCAATTTAATCAATAAACAAATATTATCGAAATAACATGAGAAAATATATTATATGATACCTTATGCTTAAAAGTTATGTGATAACTGATAAGCTGATAACTACTGTAAACGTTCTGCAAATTATTTTATAGAACAAAGATTTCAATTAAATAAATCTAATTTACAAATTTATTATTTAAAAAGATATAAATATGAATAGCTAGCCAAATTTTAAACTTACATTGTTTTTAAAATACATAGGTACTTAATATTATATGTAGGTAAACTCCAGCATTCAAATTTAAAATTCAAGTGGATAAATTCACTTACAGGGTACTCTTAAAGTCAAATGTATGGTACAATAGATAAGTACCACTCACTGGTTTGGATAAATCCAGGCGCGGTCGCAGCCACACTTGGGAGGGGAGGTCACATAAATAGTATGTAAAAGAAGCAACTGAATTACATTAAAAAATTGTGAGAAACTAAATAGGTAGATCAAATAGGCAGAGTGTTGGCTGACGGAAATGTCAAAAGCTCTCGCATACCTAGGCGAAAATGTGTGAGGAGAATGATAAGATTTCAGGAGGCGAAAGATGTATTTAAGGACTGCGACACTTGGCGCTCAGTCTTCTTTGACTACCCCGCTAGGGATGATAGGGATACAATGTGAAGACATGTATGTATGTTTGCATGTATGTAAATAGGTAGAGGTTTGTCAATTTGACATGTACGATTTACAGTTTTTCAATAGGTACGTTAGGTACGTAATGTATTTCTAGCCCAACTCCAGCAGTATTTAAATTTATTGCACAAATGAATTATGATTGGGGGGGTTATAGGTTATGACCACTACGACCCCCCTTCTCTCGGACCGCCACTAGATAAATATCTGCCGAGAAGAATTTTTATGGTCTTACCCATAACCCATAAGACATTCAAGCCAGTAATAGTATCATTTTTATCAATCTTACATTTTAAAATGCAATTCGGTAGTGCTGAGCAAAAGGGTGCAATTGTCTTCTTATTCCTTTAATTATGAAAACCAAATAATATCAATACGTAGATACTTATTAATGATGGGTAGATTTGATTTGCGAGTTCGGATATACATTTAGCTTCGGGGATCTACAGAGTACTTATATGACACTAGATCTCGAAGCGTGATTTGTGTTATGCCCGCCACACACAGTCAAGTATGCTTGATCAAGCTCGTCCAGTTGGCATGAAGCGTTGTTTGGCATGACGCCTCTACAATGCAACATACGATCAAATTTAATTGATCCAACCTCCGCATCATGTAAATTAGACGGGCTTGATCATGCATACTTGATCGTGTGTGGCGAGCATTATACTTTCATTCACACACGTTTCATGGCAAACTACTTCTACCGGAGGATACGTGTCCGATTTACTATTGGAAGTACCTACATCTATTAGTACCGTAATGCTGGCCATACACGCTACTGCATGCATGATGGTTATAACTGTTCATGCAAACCCAACAGGCATAACCGAGTTTCATAGAGCACATACACGCTAGGGTTTGCCTGCACAGTTTAACCAAGTTGAATATTTGGGGCTATAGTGTCACTGAAAATGGATGTCGCGACTCGTGAGTCCTCAGGGGAGTTCGGGTGTACAAAGAGGAGCCAGAGACGCGGGGGCCAGACCGAAACACTTCTAATTGAACTTCCGAAACAATGTCACGCGCACGGAGTTAATTGCATTGCATTCATTATTTAATGTATTTATTATATATCTTTTGTAATCCAATATAAACCAGCAAAAATTACAGTCCACTTTTATTTTAAGTCCTTTAGGACCCTATAATGGACGATGATGGTATGTTAGTTTTAACTGACCTAATACTTGTTTTGAGTAATAGAAAAACTATTCATTAAAAAAAACTTTTTTTTAAATAAGCTTTTATTCAAAAATTTAGTTGTACTAAAACAAAAATAATAATTTTATACAAGGGTTGTGCTGATTAATGTTATTTATATAAATAAAGAAAGAAAGAAAGAAACAGGTTTATTGCCACAACAAATAACATACACAAGGTTACACAAAATATACATTACATAATTAATTTTTTTTTAAAAAGGAAAATAAATAACACTAAATATAAATAATAACAATTAACAAAAAATACATACATATGTTAATATTTACAAACTTAAAACTACACATTATCTTAAATTTGGAAATTCTCATTCTTTCCTCATTCCTTGGAAACTTGGAAGATCGCTGGTGTGGGATGCCACTTGTGTCGATACACTTGCTGTTTCCCATGTGCCGGCGACTTCCAAGTCAGCAGGTGCCGCGGCCAGCACTGCCGAGAACTTGAAGCGGCGTAAGTATGCGACTCTCTCTGAGAGTTTCATATTTACGCCCTTTGCAGTCGAAACTTTGGGTCCCTGGGGCCCCGAAGCCCATCGACTGGTTTCTGATATTTGTAAGAGACTTGTCGAGGCTTCGGGAGACCGCCGGGCTGGCAGCTTCTTCCGCCAACGAATCAGTTTGGCTATTCAAAGAGGCAATGCTTCCAGTCTGCTAGGTACCTTGAGCAATGACAGCTTTCTAATCGGCAACTTTGAGGAAGTTTATTATTTAAGATAATGTGTAGTTTGAAGTTTGTAAATATTAACATATATATGTATTTTTTGTTAATAAATAGTTCATATAATAATAACAATTTAAAAATGTAGAATTCTCATTTGTGTGGCAAAAGGAGCGAACTCAGCAATTCTGTGAGTAGTCAGCTTTGCAGAAGCGCAACCGCTCATCTACACAGCGCTGGTTTCCAGTTCATCCTCAGTTACAACGAATATTATTTCTTACATGTCGCGGATAACTTCATTTCTTCAAAAAAAAAAATCATTCAAAAATTATTCAAAAATTAAACCTAGACACATACATATCTACACTATATATAAAGATGAAATACAAATGAAATACAACATACTGCGAAAATACACAAAAATACAAATATAACGAAATGAAACATGCCATGCCGAACATTGCCTTTCCATTTAATTTAATTCCCATATTGTTCTCTCTGCACTTGTTTTTCCATTAGTATTTGCTTCAATTTGGATTGTAACGACTTTTGGGACATATTTTGACGAAAAGGTGGAGGTAGATCGTTCCAAATGTTCGATGCAGAGAACTTAAAATCACCCCTAAATAATACTTTTGGATGTAGGGGAACGACTGCCTTGTTCAGTACACTGCCCCGGGTGTTACGGTTATATTAGTTATTTATATTTTTCACCAGAGGTATTTTGGGTACGTCTACCTGTATGTACAACCTTATGAACCAAACAAGCCAGATATAACACTCTACGCTCAGCCATTTTTAATATACGCTTGTCATTCAAGAACGATGTAATATGTGCACGTTTCGGTATGGAGAAACAAAAGCGTGCACATGCATTCTGAACTCGCTGAATGGCATGCACTGCCACACACACTCGGTTATGCCTGCGAGCAAACATAACCGAACGCCAATAAATATTTATTGTTAGCTACAATAAAATGAAATAGTAAATTAGATACTTATAGCAATGGAACACCCCAAACTACTTAAATTATCGATAAATTGATTAATATTAATATCAATTAATAATTAATTAATTTGTATTCGAACACTTCGTGCTGCAGTCGTGAAGGTAAAAAACAATAGAATGCGTGGAGCGCTCGAGTTTTGACTTATATAATCTCGAGCGGTAGTGGGGAACAAGCCGACAGTCGTTCTTTTCTATGACGTCGCGAACACCGTGTCGCGCTCTGCTAGAGGGCGCCAGTGTTCCCCTTTGTGTTTATTCGTCGGTGTTGCTTTTATTATTCGATTTTAATATTCGTCAGGTTGCATGTACACTCAAGGATAACTGTACAGTTTTATCACATACACGCTAGGGTTTGCATGCACAGTTCGACTGTACAGGCAAAACTGTGAACGCAAACCCTAGCGTGTATGGCCTGCATAATGCTCGCCACATATGATCAAGTAGGCTTGATCAAGCTCGTCCAGTTGGCATGAAGCGTTTGGCATGACGCCCCTACAATGCCGCACACGATCAAACTTGACGCAACCTCCGCTTGATGCCAATTGGACGGGCTTGATCAAGCATACTTGATCGTGTGTGGCGGGACTGGCGGGCATAAGGAATATTCGTCCCGGTTTACCCACCTTTTGTCCCTAACATCCAACTTAATTTGTAGAATGCTTGGATTATTTGACTTTATGATGATTGCTTCACACTTGAATCCTAACATAATTAGGTATATGTAATAACATAATTACAATTGAATCCTAACATAATTAGGTATATGTCAACCCGTAAATCAAACGAACATTTTTTATTAATATTTAAAGGTAGTGATACTTTGTTACTAAGTGTTACATTTTCTAAATACTTGCTTGTATTTATAATTCCAACTCGAAGATTTGGGATGTGGGTCGCCTTATTCTGATTCCCACTCACGTTGGGATGAAATAAAATTTCATGAAACAATAAACGATTTGATGAATAAAAGATCCGGGTATTCCAAACGGTGGCACTATTCAGTGTTACCTTTCCCCTCTATATTAGAACTATGGATAAGGTGCTGATCACGCCGTGTCTTCCTCTTGGTTAATATCAACGATGCAAATGTTCTAATCGACATAAGTAGATACTGCTAAAGGTAGCAAGTAGTATCTATCATTAGACGCAGTGGCACGGTAGTTTACAAAGCGTGAACAAAACTGCATAACCAACGAACGAGTTATTGCGAAAGCTAAAAGCAACGAGTATCAGTAGGTTTAGAGACCAAGGATTACAATACAAGGTGTTTCAACAGTGGTAACGGATCATAATATCGGTTTATTATGAGTACCTACACGTATGTACCTATATATAACGTGATAATAGAATCATTAAAATAAAAATAAACCAAAAGAATGTCACACATGTACTAACTTAAAGTTTCACGAAATTCCGACAAGGTATAAATTAAATTTAATAAATTAATAAATATTTATAAAAAAACAGGGTTTAAATGTCGGTCGTTTAGATAATTTTTTTCTTATTTTTTGGATTGTATTATCAGTTTAAAAATTTAGCACAATTGGTGTAGATGACAGAATTTAAAATCCAATTGTAGAAGCTTTGAATATTTATAAATAATCGAAGGGTAGTAGTAGAAGTCTCCCTCACTAATTTAGGTTATTAGTCACTCCTTCGTTCAATCATTACGATCTCAATTTTTTTAACATGACATTGTAAACAGACATTTTTCTTTCTTCATGGCATAGCACACAGATTAGCGTAGTTGCCAATATCACGTATGCCAATATTACATATTAATAAGTACAATCGACGTGAAGCGTTCGAAGCAAATTAGTTTTTTCTTCTTATCGTAAAACTCCTCCAGTAAAGTGATAATAGGCTTTACTAAAGTTATAAAGGACTTATTGGAAGAGCGCGAGAACTTCAGCTACAGATGTTTATTAAGACTTCCTCCATTCTTTTCACGTACCTATACAGAACTTTAAAACACAACATACTATCACTTTCGTACTTTAAAACTCTAAACTCTTTAAAATTACAACCTGACTTCTCCCGTTCCCGCCAAAAAGTCCAAAAATTACGTTTGGCCAAGAAAATATTATTTGTAACTCGGAGAGGCTCGACGCAATAAACATCGACTCTTTGCGTTAGAATGATTGCCAAATGATTCTATACTAGCGGTCAGTCCTGACTTCGCCTGGATTGAATATACAATATATAGTCTATGTCCATCTGGAATAACGTACATACTTTTCAAATAGTGAAAGAAATTTTCAAATAGGTGCAGTAGTTCCGGAGATTACCATTACCGTCTACATGTGCACAAACTTACTAAACCCGCTCTCTTTCTTTATAATTAGCTCTTCATTTAGTGCAGATTGTATTTATCTCCGCGTGCTTATTACCTAACTTGCAGTCAGCATGCGACAGCCAAATATCGCGCGATATGTAATTTATGTGTAAGGAAAACGATGTGATTTGAGGAAGCGAAAGAAGTATATGTAAGGACCGCGACGCTTGGCGCTCCGTCCTCTCTGACTACCCCGTTAGGAATACGGCGTGAAGATATGGATGTACTCGTATGTATGTAATTAATAGTGGCGCTTAATCTACCGTAAAGTTGTATTTTGCGGTCATAGCGCAATAAACATGCAATAGTCATAAATAATAACACTTTTTAATACGATTAGTCACCGGTCGCGCAGTGATCGCATGGCTGTCGCGGTCTGCACATTTTTAGGTAATAACCACGCCGTTCCTGTGTCAACAGAGCCGCCATGCAGCCGACAGTGGCGCCCGGCCGGTGGTCGGGCGTATGGCGCGGCTGGTCGGAGCGGGAGCAGGGCCGGGAGCGGGCGCGGGCGCGGGAGCGGGCGCGGGAGCGGGCGCGGGTGCGCGTCTCTCTGCGGGACTTGGCCGACGTGCACGTGCTGCACTGGGCCGGCCTGCCGCAGCCCGACCTCACGCCGCTCTACACGCCCAAGCAGATACGACATTTGATAAGGTCCAGTGTTTCACTGACATTACCGGATGTACATCAAAGTGCAAATTGAACATGTATCCAGCGAAATAAAATAGAATGTTAATGTATCAGTGAGATGGATTGCACGTGCAGGGGTTTCGAAAGTAATCATAATAAAGTGTTCTGTCGTTGATCCTATACTAGTCCGCGAACATGGGAACTCAACGTAGGTTCGCATCGATCCAGTGATATCTCGACAACCTAGAATGCTAGGACCAATATCAATCTTTATTCTTTATCTTTACCTATGCAATATTAGTAACCTGGAAATACAAGGTCAAACATTCGAGTCCAGATTTTATCATCTTAAGATCATACTTAAGTAGGCATATTTGTCATAATCTCATGGGCGTATACCATTGAGTACCTATGACGTGAGGCGGCATACGCGTTATTTCTTATCCAAAATGTAATTCTTGTAGATAATATTACTTGGAATCCACAGACTAGAGGCCGGAACTGGTGACGCGCACCGCACGCTAGTATTCCCCACGTTGCCACCGGCGTGGTTCCGCAACAAGTTGCCACCAGACGCAGAGATACATTGGCGCTTTCCTGAGCTCTCGGTCAGTCCTAAACTTCTTACTTCATTTATATTACATTCGTAAATACATATTACATTCTGACGATCTATAGAGGTCGTGCGTCTACGACCGTTTCTGCGCCACAGGACGCAGTAGTTTAGGTGTTGTGTCTAAGCGAAGAAGGTTCCAGGTTCGATTCCCGGCCGGGTCAATTTA
Organism: Zeuzera pyrina; assembly: GCA_907165235.1. Classification (NCBI taxonomy): domain Eukaryota; kingdom Metazoa; phylum Arthropoda; class Insecta; order Lepidoptera; family Cossidae; genus Zeuzera; species Zeuzera pyrina. Next base: position 212,582 of record OU015640.1, read on the forward strand.
GGAAACCAACTTTTCTAAATTATCTCGGGTCTGGGTGTACTGAGAGACGCTTCTAGTCGTTGTCGTCTGGTTTGCAATCAGATCATCGGTGTATATTGTCTAACGCATTTATTATGAATATCATTATTATTAGAGGACTAGCGCACCGCAGTCATAATACGTCTCTATAAAGGGAAAGATTCCCATTTAGACTGTGTGTGCTATAGGGCTATCATCTTAGTCATCTTAGAAAGTAAAATCTATGCCTAGGTATTGACTGAACGTATGAAAGGTGTTTCTAAAAGATATTTATGGGAGGCGCAAGATGGTTTTAGGAACGGTACGTGTTGTATGGATCAGATTTTCTCGATTCGCGTTATCGTGGGGAAGTTTCTGGCTATAGATTGGAAAGTTTTCTGCGCTTTCGTGGATCTTAAAAAGCATTTGATATAGTAGAGCGAATGAAACTGTGGAGTCTTCTGTCTGAATATGGCGTGGAGGGCATCTTACTGCAGGCTGTGAGGTCATTATATCGAGGCCACAGAGCCTGTGTAAGGATAGATGGTGCCATGTCGCTCTGGTTCAAAGTCTGTTCAGGCATCACAAGGTCGCGTGATATCTGCCTGGCTGTTCGTGCTGTATTTGGACAGTTGTTTCAAGACATTGAAAAGTAGTAACGAGTGTTACGATATGTGATGATACAGTGGTAAACTGCTTATTGTATGCTGACGATGTTGTGCTTATAGCACCATCAGAAGCAGAGTGGCAGACACTAGTCACGTGCAAGAAAGAAGAATATGAAGTAAAAGGACTGAATATGAATGTGAACAAAACTTAGGACTTGGTGTTCGAAAGGGAAGCGGTACAGACAAAATGTGATATTTGAGTACATGTAAAATATCTAGAACGAGCGAACGAAATTGTGTATTTGGGGAGTGCGTTTTCGAGAAATGAAAGATGTGAATTGAATGTGAAGAGACGAGTAGCCGCTGGTAATAAAGAGAACGCATTAGTAGGCAGTGTGAATATATCTAACACTGCCAAAATGGTCATCCACAATGCGGTGTTGGTTCCAACTTTAATGTACGGTAGTGAGTCCTAGATATATCCGAAATTTGGTGAAAGTATGATAAATGCAATAGAAATGCGATCTCTTATAAATATGTGAAATACCGTCGCGGACATGATAAGCAATGAAAAGATATGCAGTAAAACTGTGTTATTACAAAAATGAAGAAACGAATACTTAGATGGTTCGGGCACTTAGAAAGAATGAGTGATGAAAGACTGACGAAGAAAATCTACAGAATGAAAGTGAGAGGTAAAAGAAGCCAAGGAGGGCCAAGGCTGACTTATGAAGATCAAATAGCCAGTGTTAGCCGACGGAAATGTCAAAAGTACTCACATATCTAGGCAAAAATGTGTGAGGAGAATGACGAGATTTGAGGAAGCGAAAGAAGTAAGTGCTCCGTCCTCTCTGACTACCCCGTTGGGGATATAGCTGAAGATATGTATGATTGTATTATTATAGTATTAGCATTATAGTGATAGCTGACGATAATGTTATTAGCACTCCCATACGTCGCGCGTCGCGCTTGTACTGAGATCGTATATTTATATGACGCGTTGCCAAGTCGCTACGCCAACAACCAGTCCGACCCGCCGATTTTTCAGATCAAAAATCTAAATACAAATTATTATGATGGCGTGTTATCAACTGGGACATTGGATTCGTCAATCCCAAGTCTACAATCTGGTCATGTTATCAATTCGTTTGTTCAACTGTGGCAGCGCCTGGAATATTCGCCGACGATGGCGCCGGCGGGGGCGGGGCCGGCGGCTGGGGCGGGGGCGAGCGCGGGGGCCGCTATGGGCGCGGGGGCCGCTATGGGCGCGGGGGCCGCTATGGGCGCGGGGGGCGCGCGCTGGGAGTTGGCGCTGCGCAGCTGGGCTGCGGGCTCCGTGCTACTGGCGCTGCTCGTGCTCATCATCCGGCTGGCGGACAAGTGTGTCGACGGGAAACTCTTCAACCGTGAGTGTTTTTACGATTTATATCCTAGCTGATGCCCGCCACTTCATCTGTATGAAATTTAAAAAGTAGCCTTATTGTTCTACGAAGCTTAATCCATTTCCATAATAAATTTCATCAAAATCGATCAAGCCGTTTAGGAGAACTTTTAAATGACGATAACTTTCTACCTGTGAAATCTACCTGTGAAAACCGCAATAAAATCCGTTCCGTAGTTTCGGAGATTAGCATGTACATACAGCAGACGGACAAAAATTTTTAAAAATGCTTTTTTTGTGTTTCTTTACTTTTTTATATCGCCCACCGTAATTTTTTGATAATTTTATTCAATATACAGACACACGGTTTCTACTGCTTCATTATGTATAGATACGATAGACACGTAACTCTTGAAACAATTTGTTTCAAGAGTGTTATTTGAAACAATGTTACATACATACATATCTTCACGCTGTATCCCTAACGGGGTAGTCAGAGGGGACGGAGCATCAAGCAACGCGGTCCTTACTTATTTCTTTTGCTTCCTCAAATGTCATCATTCTCCTCATACATTCTCGCCTAGGTATGCGAGTGCTTTTGACATTTCTGTCTATTAACACTCTGGCTATTTGATCTTCATAAGTCAGCCTTGGTCTTTCTTGGCTTCTTTTACCTCTCACTTTCGCTCTGTAGATTTTCTTCGTCAGTCTTTCATCACTATTCTTTCTAAGCATTCCTTTCTTCATTTTTACAATAACACTGTTGTGCAACCCTGTCATACTGCGTATCTCTTCATTGTTTATCCTGTCCGCAAGCGTGACACATTACATATTTCTGAGAGACCGCATCTCCACAGCATTTATCATACTTTCACTCGATTTCAGGCATATCCAGGCCTCACTACCGTATAACAAAGTTGGCACCAACACCGCATTACAGATGGCCATTTTAGCAGTGTTAGATATATTCACACTGCCTACTAATGGGGACAGAACACCGTTCACTTTATTGCCAGCTGCTACCCGTCTCTCCACATCCAACTCACATCTTCCATCCCTCGAAAACGGACTCCTCAGATACACAATTTCATTCACTTGTTCTAGACATTTTCCATTTACACAAATCTCACATTTCGTTTGTACCGCTTCCCTTTGAAACAATGTTATCCCTCGAAAACGAACTCCCCAGATACACAATTTTATTCACTTGTTCTAGACATTTTCCATTTACACAAATCTCACATTTCGTTTGTACCGCTTCCCTTTGAAACAATGTTATCCCTCGAAAACGAACTCCCCAGATACACAATTTCATTCACTTGTTCTAGACATTTTCCATTTACACAAATCTCACATTTCGTTTGTACCGCTTCCCTTCGAAACAATGTTATCCCTCGAAAACGAACTCCCCAGATACACAATTTCATTTACTTGTTATAGACATTTTCCATTTACACAAATCTCACATTTCATTTGTACCGCTTCCCTTTGAAACAATGTTATTTTTTTTAATTTAAATCTACGTGCTCCGCGCTCCTGAGTAGCTTCCCATATTAGACTGAAAGTCATTTTTACACCACTCCCGCAATCCAAAATGCATTTCCTTCAATCATCACGTGTATAAAATGTTTGTGGGTCTGGAGGACCTAATCATATAACAACGTAACATTTCTAGCACAAGAGACACAACATCTTATTCCTCATGGTTAATCTTATTATTATTGACATGTTATATTATAGAGTATACTAACACACAGTAGGATTTGAAACGAAGGGTGACATCTCGGAGGGAGACAAATAAAACGACCGCATAATATAAGTACCTACATATTCAGAGATATACAATTAGTAAAGATCGAATTTTTTTTTTAAATACTAGAAAATATATGTTTGTATCAATTTAAAAATAATGCATGATGCGATATAAAAACACGATACAGGTTAGTTATGAGTCCATCAGATTCACCCAGCATGCGCCAAGAGTTAAATAATTTACACCATTTGTCACTCGCAATGGACAAGGTATTAGAAAATAACATCTTAACATCACTTGCAGCAATAGTATTTATGCTTAGAGATTGCTTGCCCATCGCTCATATTAGTTCCTCTTGACTAACTCTTATGACCTATGGAAACCACGCCAGCATTGAAACTACTATTTTGCGATGATTTTATAAATTATGTTATAAGAAATCCTTCTTAACCATTATCCTATAAATATTGTTCTCAGTGAGAAGACGGAGATCAAGCGAATGGCCTACACCTAACGTTCTTGCCACAAGTCGTAAGTACTCTACAAGACTGTAATACACATATGAAACGAATATTGTTGAGAAACCATATATCGATGATTATTGAAACGTTCTTCCTCTTATTACAGATCTTCAGTCAGTCGATTCCGACCTGAGAATTCCTCGATTAGATGACTCTGAAGCGTTCCCTTCAGAAATAACCTTTGACGCTTTGAGTAATGATCTACCACCGCCTTATTCCGAATGTGCCAACAACGAAGTCGACAAAACTTTCAGAAGCGAAGAGCCACCTCCTCCATACTCAGCTTGTTACGTGGCATTCTCCAATCCTAAAGATGGTGTTCCAGCAGTGCACTTCTATAACAGTCAGAGACAACGTCTCTTTAATAGTACAAGATTAGAAGATGGCCAAACGAGTTCGGCAAGCAGTCAAATAAACGAGTGTGCAAGCCATAATTCTAATAATAATACGTTAAATTTAGAAGGTTCTGGTTGTGAAACTAACAATGAACATAACAAGGAATTAATATTTGAAAATGGCAGAATAATAGAAAGAGCCAGACACGAAAACTTAGATGTTAGTGCAAGTAATAGTCAAGTCAGGTTAGTTGCAGGAGATGCTATTGCTAACATAAATTCATCCTGTAGTAATACTGAAGAAGTCTGTGTTAAAGACAGTAATAATAGTAATAAACCCATTGAAGATGCCAATAAGGCAGATGACGAAATTTTTATAAACAAGGTTATAATGGTTTAACATTAAGTAAGTAAAACGATACATGACAATACAATCAGTCACTTAATATTAAAAGTATAAGATTATAAAAGTTGTAGTTGTGATGTGGGATTTAGTGAGGGACTTATTAATTTGTGTAGATATGGTGTAGATATATTGTATACGTAGATACCTAGAGTATATTTTTTGTATTTGGAACATTTTTATCGTAGTTTATTTGCACCCTAGCGTCATTATACACGTACTTAATGAAGTGTAGTGACCACATTTTTCTATTAATTTAAAAAAAAATTACTTTTTGTATAGATTTAAAAATTCAATATTTTAAATTATATACTTAATGCACTACGTAGTAGCTGTTATTTTGTATAGTGTTTGCTCATGACCTTACTTGATATACCAAATACATAGTACAATTTGAAGCTTTGTTTCATTTATTGACCGCTGTAATGAGTAAGATTACAGAAAATTACAAAACTGTACAAAATAATCAAATTTCTGATATCGACTCTAGAATTTATATAATACAAAGAAAAGTACGTTGAAATCTGTGAATCTGATAATAAAAGTAATTCAAATGCACGGGCTATAGTCAGTTACACTTAAAATACTGTAAACAAACTGTAACAACACATTTTTTGTTCGTACACTACATGTCGTATTGATACATTGTAATTAACATATTTTTTCACCGTAGGCGGAGAAGGGAGCACTGCAAGATTGACCCTTTTGCCTGTTTATCTTGCTGTGTATTTGTCAGTGGCATCATACCTATCGAATGAACTGGATAATTCAGATATGGATATCGCTGCAGTTTTTGTGAATGTTCCTCCTAGCTATCCGATGGAAATTAGTCTAGCTATCCTCAGAATTTGAAGATTCTCTGAAGATTATGAAGCTAATGCTTTAATTCTCAATATTGAAGATTATTATTTTTTACGTTGGGGCGTTTTCAAATTTATAATGTTGATTTCAGAAAAAGCCCATTCAAATAATAGTACGTTTTATTAAAACTTAAATATAAGTCAGTGGATTCTCTAAAATATTATACACAAAGAATATTAATATTGTATCAGCTAAAACTTAGAACAATTAAAATTATAAATGCACATTGAGCCAAATACTTAGGATGTAAATAATTATCTAATATAACTGAAACATGTACGTACGATTCGTTTGTACGGGTAATTAATAAGAAATAATACAATTATTATAAGCAATGGTACCATACAAAGCATGTTAACTTATGAAATAAACAGAGATCTCACCTTCTCTTTCCGACAGTATAATTATGCCTATATTAAATTCATTACAGTCTTAAAGTCACAAAATTTTAATAATTAAGCATTAGCACCAGCTTTACTTTATAACCTTGACATCCTTATGCTCTAAAATTTAGAACATAAGGATGCATCATAGTTTTGAAGTCAACTGAAGAGTTGACATCAAAACTATTACGTACCTTTATAACAACAGTTAAATTGAACATTTTTATTATATTTATTTATTTCGTTCTATGAAATATACGTCTACGTGATAAAAATAAATAAAAAAAAAGTATTATCGCTTGTAAAATTTGCAATGGATTTAGTGAAAGGATAGTTTTCAATTAGTTACAATCTACTCCGACGTTAAGATACATTTATGTTCGGGTTATAGCTGTAAATTGTATTTTTAATTAAGTATTTAAACGACAACTCGAAAACTGTGTACCGATGAATAACAATTATACGACGTAGGGTTGGGAAGTCTAGAACGTTTCCGATTGTTCTATATGGATGACATGATACTTAGCGGTGACAGCTGAGCCAGTAGGCTGCACTACATCTCATTGTGCCGGAGCGGGCGATAATCTGCAGGTTACAGCTCGTTGTTGTGTGCACGGTGCACGTAGCGTGCGAAGTAGTCGGGCCGCCAGCACTTGCACGAGCCAGGCACCAGGAACCAATCGTAGTAGAGCCGTACCTGTCGCGTGTCGGACAAGCAGCAATGGGAAATTATTATTTTACTATTTTAGAGTTTTGTACATTAAACGTTTTAAAAAACCATTTTATAAATATTGTACAGAACCTTATAGATGCGCGAGTCATAGTAATAATTGACTGAAAGTTTTATTAACTGAGATTAAAAGTCGCGTCTTTTGTTTGGTTTAATAATCAAAATTATGTCAAGTAATGTAGTCATTACAAAATATTGTATTCAAAGATATTTTAAAGTTAGTATTATCTAATTGTAAGTTCTGTATAAGCAGTCGTAAATAACGAAGAGTAAGAAGCAATATCAAGAAATAATATGATCTATGGCCATACTTGAAAACAGCCCATCTCATCGTGTCCGTCGCAGTGCAGAGGCTTATCAGTCGATTCAGGTTCTGCCGATGCCGATGGCCGCCCGGCGCGTTTTTGAAGATATTGTTGATAATCCTGGAATTTCGACGTATGTTTAATTTTCCATGCGGGTCTTAGTTTGCTCGTACAGTTCGTAAAAGTTGGTAAGATCTAAGACTTTTAGTACTGTTTTGTGACTGTAAACTTACACATTCATTTTCAGAATTGACATCTGGGTATGTTTTTGTGAAATATTGTAAAGTTACATATGTGTACTGTATGCTTCTACTACATATTTGCATCCAAATCGATTTTTGACTACGTCTTTTTTTAGTGGTCTGTATTTTAGCAACGTCTCATCTAGTCCGATTATCCGCAATCGTTTCTGGTAGACTATATATGCAATATTCTTGTTCCTTTGCTTAGATTGAAATCTTAAATGTTCTTATTCTATTCAATCCAGATTGAAATGTCATCTGTAAGTTGTTGTTTCACAAGATTGTATACGGCTAGTGTGAGAGACACTCCAGAATATGAATGTAACCATGCAAGAATGAACATACATACAAAAATCTTAGAATTATACTGGATATTGACTACTTACAATTCTTTGAAGCCAGGAAATATAACTTTGATCTATACGAGCATTTATTTGCAAGGTAACAAGGTAGCGCTTCAATACTAGAATCTAGAGGTAACTGTGTTGTTGTTTACTACGGCTGTAGTCACTTTACTATCTCTTTAGCCTTGGCTTGCATTGCCATAGATCATATGCGTATCCATGTTTTTTTGTAACGGGTAAGGATAAATTATATTTCTCTATTGAAGTAAATAAAGTTATCTTTTTTCTTCTACTGAGACAGAAAATCTTGTCTAAAATACATAAAAAAAAATTTGCGAGCACGTGGTGGGGGCGTTGCGGCGTGCTCTCTGTTACTCGCCTGGAAGTGGTCGAGGTGTGGCGGGCGCGGCGCGGAGGGCGATGGTGCTGGGCCGGCGGGGGAGGGGGAGGGGTAATGGGAGGGGGGTGGGGAGGGGGAGGGGGCGGGAGAGGGTGCGGGCGGGTAGTGTAGCTCGGCCACGAGCAGCGACACCCAGCGTGGCGAGCTGAGGCAGCCTCCATCCAGGTAGTGGCAACGCGACTGCATGCATCTGCGCAGATGGTGGACATTGTCACACGCATTAAAAAAAACCGGCTAAGTGTTCCGTACCATCATACAATGTACTTGAGTTATGTATTTACCGATAATATATTAGTTGGTTTCAAAAACAAACTTGAACTTATTGCAAGACACGTTCTCTCATACTATCCAGCTGCAATAATGAAAGTTTGTAATGGCAAAGAACTACGAATTAACAATTTTCTGGATTTTTTCTTTACTTGTGCTATGAGACCTTCCTTCTTGCCAAATTTAAATTTTAGGTCATTGGGAAATACCCTATAGGTTTTGATTTACTTGAGAGTGTCAAAATATAACGCATAAGTGGCCATATTTATTGAGTGCCTTTACTTAGAAGCTTAATTTTTTACGGCTCGAAGGACCGCAGACTAATATTTAATATTAATTTCAACTCCATACCTCCACACGTTACTAAGAAAAAAAGTCTTGATAGACAGACAGACAGACAGACAACGAAGTACGGTACGAAACCCTAAAGACTTTCGTAGCAAAAAGGAATACAAAATTCAATACAATAATTTGCACTGAGTTTACGATTTTATAGTTAGTTTTAAATTTTATTTACAAATTAGCCGCACCTGCAGTTTCACCCGCGTTAAATTTAGTATTTTTCCATCATAAAAATAGCCTAGAATGTTCTTTGAAAAAGTTCTCTATCTGACTATGAAAGTCACAAATTGCCAAAATCGGTTCAGCCATCTCAGAGATTAGCTAAATCAAACAAACAAACAAACAAACAAACAGACAGACAAAAATCGTAAAAAAGCGTATTCGGGTTTTGGTTACGTGAAAATAACCATAATATAAGCTTAAGAAAAAACCTCGAAATCACAGACAGACTCTTCCATTTTATTTATATGCTTGTGTATAGATACGTATACAAACCAAAATAACTTCGTAAATTTATTATTATTTAGCTATTTCAATTTTTCGTTTTGATGGAATTAACTATAAAAATTTTCAGTGTTACCTATAAAACTTATACTTTACGGTAGAACTAATTAATCTGTGCTTATACTAACACATCATGCGCTTCACTTAATCCCAGTATTATAAATTTATGCAAAAAATGTGAGTGGTACGACTAACGTAACGGTAGGTATTCGTACCTGGTGAGCTCGACGGTCTGCGTGAAGTACCCCTCGTAGGGTATTTGCACGACGTAGCGCCACACACCTTGGTAGTTGCGCGCGAACACCGGCGTGGCGTACTCCACGCGCGCCGGACAGGGCGTGGGCGGGCCCTGCGCACGAGATACAGAGAATACGTATAAAAGGAGGCTGACTCCCGCCTTGCCGATAACGGAATTACCTTATCTCGGCTGAATACGCGCCGGACAGGGCGTGGGCGGGCCCTGCGCACGAGATACAGAGAATACGTATAAAAGGAGGCTGACTCCCGCCTTGCCGATAACGGAATTACCTTATCTCGGCCGAATACGTATGGTCGTTGCGTTGGGTGTGAGATGCGGAGAGCATTTCGTTTTGTTGCACGTGTAGTACACAATAATAATAAAAAACAATGCTTACTGATACGTTTTTCATTTTTCTTAAATTTAATTTCTTGTACTTATGTTGAAAAATAATAACAATGGACTCAAATAACTAAAATTATTTAGGCATCTAAGGACATCGCAATACATTCATATATGCGCTTTACAAATTTTTGTATATATGACGATGTAACGAACGAATTAAAGACAAACGAAACGGTTGCGTGCTTGCGTGGCGTCAGTCGCGTGTGACCTTTACTGGCGCTACAATATTCAACCGTAGTTGCCAAAATATTGCCGTTGTGTGCGTGCCACGGCGCGTACTGTTATATCTTCTGTCTCCAAGTAATATCACTTAGTCATCACCTATTCTGCACTCCTTCAATTCTCTCGACTCTTGATACAACTCAGACAGTCAGTCCTATTCCGATCTCCAAACTAAACGGGCCTGCCCCATAATTTAAATAAATAACAATTGATTTTTTTAAGTGAATAAATAAACTTTATTTAATTCTATTTTCACTGTTTTTTTTAAAAAGACAAATTGGAATTCCGTTATAACATTTGGTGGCAGCGTAAAGGGATAAAAAATATCCCCGGGACGTCTCTAATAATATTATAATAAATTAAATGCACGTTTCTTCAAATAAGTGACACAGTATAGTGAAATAATATAAAGTATATACATTACTGTTTAAGTGAAACTAAGTGAAGATAAATAATTTTGCAGTGAAATTAACACAAAAATCTAAGTGGAAAACCTCGAAGAGTCTTTCTTTGTCTTGTGTTTGTGTTGATACTGGATCTACGTCACTGTTTCGTTACACACGCCGTATTCATCACGTCGTTGGAATCTTCAAGTTTGAGTCGGAAGTTTTTCTACATTGCTGATTCTACTGCGCACTGAATTCCGAGAACGTGTACAGATGTTCTCAATCTTTATACTCATCGTACTGTGAGTCTTTGGTCATCCTATATTTTCAATCTAATTATACCTATTTTATTATTGTTTCCTTTCTCAAATTGTAATTATTGTAGCAATCATAAATCTCTCGTACATAAGAATTATATTGTTCAAATGTCTGAAACGCAAACTGAAGTAAAATTGAACATAGAGACAGTTGCGTCTGGCTCCACTACACCAGAAGTCAATTCAGCACCCTCGGAAATAAAATCTCCAAGGGTCACCAGACGCGGAAATAAAAATAAGGAAATAATAATGTCAGATATGGATCTCAACATTTTGCTGAAATTCGTAAAACCATATGATGGGAGTAGGGAAACTCTAAATTCATTCATTGTAAATTGTAATAATGCCCTCGAGTTAGCCTCAGATACGCAAAAACCTATAATATTTAAATATATACTGTGCCAATTACAGGGTAAAGCAGAAATTGCTTGCTCTATCAAAGCCTTTTCTACATGGGATCAATTAACAGATTTCCTCAAAACCCAGTTCAGTGAGAGGAAACATTATGCTCATTTACTAACAGATCTGCAAGAGAGCAAGCAAAGTCTGCAAGAGAATGTTAGTCAATATGCTTTACGCATCGAAACGTGCCTATCTCAATTATTAACGGAAATTTCTTTAACAAACTCTAAGAAATCAGAATTACCCGGCCGTACGGCAGCAATGGAGGATTTAGCTCTCCATCACTTTTTAATGGGTTTACATCCACGAATATCTAATATTGTGCGATGTAGAGCACCACGCAATCTAAACGAAGCCATAAATATAGCTGTCTCAGAAGAAGGAATCCAGCAAACTTTGTACAGGAAAAACCCAACTATACCAACTGTAAATAGACCCAGATTTACTAAAGGTCCACAAAACGTACAACAATATAGCACGACACCTTTCAAGCCCAATACCAGTTTTAGACCTACTAATAATAACATAATATGCCGTTACTGTAAAAACGTAGGTCATTCTATAGAAAATTGTAGAAAATTGGAGTATAATAACAAATTTAAGAATCGTCAGCCAAACCAGACAATCCCTTCTTTCCCAGCTCAATTCAGAGCGCCTATAAACCACTGTGAAGCTTTTCAAAATGACGAGAGTCGTGACGAAGTAGACGAGATCACCCCTCCAGTAGATAACACAAATTTAAACTAGATCGTGGTTCGTCAGGGCGCCGCACGAGACCACTATGTAATCGTAAAGCCGTCGCCCATTCATTTTCTAAATTAGGCCACAAGGGTAACCAGTCCCAAATAAGTGCTCCACTGTCCTCTTCCTCTGTATTAAGCCACACGCGTAACCAGTCCCAAGTAAGTGCCTCTCTGTTTTCTAAATTAAGCCACACGGGTAACCAGTCCCAAATAAGTGCTCCACTGTCCTCTGAATTAGGCCACACGGGTAACCAGTCCCAAGTAAGTGCCTCTCTGTTCTCTAAATTAAGCCACACGGGTAACCAGTCCCAAGCAAGTGCTCGTCTATCCTCTGAATCAGGCTACACGGGTAACCAGACCCAAACGAGTGCCTATAACAATGGTCTCATATCCAATGGAAGAGCTCAGAATATTGAGAGACAAAAGGAGCGTCACAGCGACTTTGTCCGAAAACCCATCCAACCCTACAAGATATATGAAATATCCAGTGATCCTAAAAAAGTATCCTTACCTAACATTCTTGTTGAAACTTCAATATCCAAAGTCCCACTTACCTTTCTAGTCGATACAGGCTCTTCTATCTCACTAATAAAAAGCTCGTCAATCCAAATACCTAACCTGAAACTAAATAGAGATAATATATTAAAATTAAAAGGCATCGACAATGACAAAGAAACCGTCCCTACCCTCGGTAGTTTTGATATGAGTCTAAAATTTTACGGGGAGTCATATGAATTTCAATTTCACGTTGTTGATAAAATTAATTTGATTTACGACGGAATAATTGGAAATGACTTGCTTACCTATTTCCAATGTAATGTAGACTATAATCAAAATACTCTCAATTTTGGAAATAATAAAGTAACACTCAAATTCACTGATCCGATTTACAAAATTCCGGCTCGTTCCGAAATTACAGTAGAATGTTCTGTTTGTAACCCCGAATTAAAGGAAGGTCTTGTTCTTGGCCAGCATATCTCTGAATCGCTTTTAATAGCCAACTGTATAGTTAAAGTCAAGGACAATAAACGAGTTAATCTTACTGTAGTAAACACTTCAGAGAAACCATTAACTCTGAATTCTAATCTTCAACTTAATTTACATCCTATCGAATCTAACTCTTTCCATTTTAACAAATACTATCAAGACAAGTCTTGTTTAGAACGAACTGAAGAGCTACTTAAACTCCTTCGTACTTCACACTTAAATACCGAAGAATCCCAAGCCTTGTATGACGTATGCTCTCAGTATTCTGATATTTTCCATTTGCCTGGAGATAAGTTGACTACAACAGAAGCTATCCAACATGAAATACGAACCACTTCTGATCAGCCGATAAATGTAAAATCATATCGTTTTCCTGAAATCCATAAGCAAGAAATTCAAACCCAAGTCAAAAAAATGTTAGATCAAAATATCATTCGACCTTCAGTCTCTCCTTGGTCTTCTCCTATATGGATTGTTCCAAAAAAAATAGATGCCTCTGGTCAAAGAAAATGGCGTATTGTCATAGACTACAGGAAACTTAATGATATCACTATCGGTGAAACTTATCCTATCCCGAATATCACTGAGATACTAGATCAATTAGGTAAATCCAAATATTTTTCCACTCTCGATCTCGCATCTGGATTTCACCAAATTAATATCGCTTCACACGACATCTGCAAAACCGCCTTTAGTGTTCCTCAAGGTCATTTTGAATTTTGTCGCATGCCATTTGGCTTAAAAAACGCTCCTTCAACCTTCCAACGTCTAATGAACAATGTCCTTACTGGTATCCAAGGAGAGCGATGTTTTGTTTATCTCGATGACGTAGTAGTCTACTCGTATGATCTTGCTTCCCATATTCAGAACCTAACAGCTGTTTTCCAAAAACTCCGTTCCTTTAACCTCAAATTACAACCTGATAAATGTGAATTTATTAGAAAGGAAGTAGGTTATTTAGGTCACGTTATTACTGAAAATGGTGTAAAACCTGACCCTGCTAAAATAAAATCTGTGAAAGAATTTCCTGCTCTTAAATGTCCAAAAGACATTAAATCCTTTTTAGGCCTTATATCGTACTACCGACGTTTCATCCCTGATTTTTCAAAAATATCTAAACCACTTACATCCCTACTAAAAAAGGATACTCCCTTTGTATGGAGTAATGAACAACAGCTATCGTTTGAAAGCCTAAAAAAAAAACTTATCACCGCTCCTGTGTTAATCTACCCGGATTTCACTAAACCATTTACACTTACCTGTGACGCCTCTAATTATGCCATATCGTCTATTCTTTCTCAAGGTACATCCAATGAAGACTATCCTATAGCTTATGCGTCCAGAACTCTAAATAAAAATGAAATAAACTATAGTGTTACCGAGAAAGAACTCTTAGCCATTATTTTTGGTTGTAAAACCTTTAGGCCTTATTTATTTGGTCGCAAGTTCTCCATAATAACTGATCATCGTCCTTTAAAATGGCTATTTAATCATACAGACCCTAGCAGCAAACTGCAACGCTGGCGTCTACAACTCGAAGAGTTCGAATATGAAATCATATATCGCAAAGGTAAACTCAACTCCGCTGCAGATGCTTTATCCCGATATCCAGTCAACCCTGTATATCCCATAGATGTTCCTCTAACCAATCCTGTAACGGAACCTACAACCGATAACAGCGATAATCGAAATATAGACCCTAACACTAACCCTGATCAAACAAACCTTTTATCTCCGCCTAATGAAAATCTATTAAATGAAATGGGCGAAGATTTATTCGACCTTCTACTTTCACCACCATCTGATCTAAGATCAAAAAATATAGACCTCGATATTCTGGATCTTATAAATCCTCCATCTCCGGCTTTACAAAATTCTGACCCTCGTCCAATAATAAACGTGCCTGAAAATTTGGAAAATCAGGAACCGCAACCTTCTGCAAACGAACCAAATCCTAATTGCCCGAACCCATCACCAGAAATAAGAGAAACACCAGTAATCGAAGACTCTTACTCGCAATTTATAAAATCAAACAACATAGATTATACCACTTCCATTATCGAACATAACGATAACCTCCTGAAAGGATCTCAGAAAATATTAATTGTCCCAACTTCCCTAGATTTAGATGAGTCTATGCCTTATGTCAGCGAAGTTCTGAGCAACTATCCAAACAGCAATGAATTCATACAAACTGAAAGGGCTCTATATTCTATTAAGCGAATTGATTATAATAACAAAATATGTTATTTTACTTTTTTCAAAGTCCATCACTTTGACGATTCATCTTATCCAGAAATGTTTAAAACACTCATAGCCTTGAAGGCGGAAATTCTTAGAATCAGTGAAACCATTAAAGAAATAGGTATAACGGATTTTAAAAACCCGTTCGACAAACACTCCTTTATCAAAATATACAACATACTTGGATATATCTTTAATAATACTGGAATAGAGATTCACATATATCATAACAACATTATATATCCATCTTTAAGTGAAATTTCTAAAATACTGAAAGAAAATCACGACATTCCAATCGCTGGACATCTAGGTGCAACAAGAATGCTAAATAGAATCCGCGATAGGTTTTATTGGAAATCAATGCGTAGCGACATTGATAACTATGTAAAAAGTTGCACACAGTGTCAAGAAAATAAAGCTTTAAGGAAAATAAATCGCGCGCCAATGCAAATTACTACTACGTCAACTGCACCATTCCAACGTATTTCCCTTGATATCGTTGGGCCTCTCCCAGAAGCTGGACCAGCTAAATTGAAGTACATTCTCACACTCCAAGACGACCTCACAAAATATATGCTGGGCTATCCAATACGCAGTACCACAGCTGAGGAAACCAGTGAGTGTCTAGTACATTTTATTTGCTTGTTTGGTATTCCTAAAGCTATTCTAACCGACCAGGGAACAAACTTCACTGCAGATCTGTTCCAAAAGACTTGTCAATTTTTGAAAATAAAACAACTCTGGTCTTCTCCTTACCACCCACAGACACAAGGCGCTCTTGAAAGGAGTCACTCCACATTGAAGGAATACTTGAAGTCATATATTAATGAGGACCAGAATAATTGGCCTCGTTATATCTATACTGCTACATTAGCTTATAACACAGCTATACATTCCACAACACACTATTCTCCGTATGAACTTCTATTCGGTCATAAACCATATATACCAAGTTCTATATACGAAGAAGCTCCTACGGCAACTTACCCTGAATACGTAAAGATGCTCCAACATCGGATTAAACACTCGCGCGACAAAGCTCTTGAATATATCTATAAATCTAAAGAAGCTTCTAAAACATACTATGACACACATACACGACCAGTCAAATATAAGTCCGGTCAATACGTTTACATAAAAAACCACCTCAGACTTCGGAAAGCTCTATCACCCTTATGGAAAGGGCCGTATAAAATAGTTAAGGTGCATGGAAACAACACCTTATCTTTATTAATAAACAGGCGTCATGTTAAACACCATTTTGACGAAGTCAAAATGGCCGAAAGTAACGAAAAAACGTGATTACTGTTTCATCTCTACAAAATTTACAAATAATAATAGTCTACCAAATAAGTCTTAGTTTACGACTTCTTTAATTCTTTTAAAATGAGGTATTTTCTCTCATATCAAGTAAATGTTATCATTTACTTTTAGAACCTATTTTCTTTTACTTTTTGTCTAGTAAATTAAATATTTTTATTTTATTAATTTCAGTGCTTCTGCTCAAGCACGAGAATATGTTCATCCGATCACTTCAAGTTCCGGCATTTATTTCGATTTTATAGGGAATATAAAAATAAATAATGATTATTTAAACTTACTAATTCCATTAGATATTTCACACATTTCCCCGCATATTGAAAACATACACAATGTAATTGGTACAGTCAGATTTATGTGTAAACAAACGGAGGCATTAGATGACCTGCAGTGTCATAACATGTTAGAGCCTTTAACAGTTCAATACAATCGTATTGTCAAATACTATTCATCCATATCTCACTTGATCGATACCCGAGCCAAACGCAACGCGTGGATTGGTGGAATAGGAACAGTTTTAAAGCAAATATTTGGCACTTTAGACGAAAATGACGAAATCAAATATAATAACGCCATCGAATTATTGCAAAATGACGAAAAGAAGCTAGCCTTATTAATAAAAGAAAATATACTGATAACTCTATCTGCAATATCTAACTACAATAAAACTGTAAATAAGTTAAAAATTAATGAGGCTATCCTCAACGATGCTATTGACAACCTCTCGATAAATTTAAAAAATTTAACTGTAATATCAAATGAATTACTACAAAAAAATCATATGCACTCTATTCTAAACAGTTTGGAAACCCCTGTACTTGTCTTATCACTCCAGTTAGAGGACTTAACCAACGCAATACTAATGTCCAAACAAAACATTCTACATCCGTCCGTAATAACACCGCAGCAAGTTTATCAAGAGCTCGTTGATAATTACAGACACCTACATGGTACTTTAGAATTACCGATAAGTTTAGATTTAAGTTTAATACATATTATTATAAATATTTCTAACTTAGTTTGTTATTATTCGAAAAACAAAATTGTATTCGTTTTAAGTATCCCACTAGTATCTCGTACTGAATTTAATTTGTATCACAACATAGCTCTGCCTACCCCGCATAATTCTGACAAGCCAGACTCATTCTCCCTTATTATACCCAGTAATAAATATATAGCGATGACCAAAGATAAATCACAGTATTGCATTATGGATAACCTTGAAAAATGCAAACATTTAGACTCACAACAAATGATATGTGAAATACCCATCATATTTTCTTCTGATGTTAACCCTAACTGTGAGAGCGAGATAATAGCACGCGCCAACAATAAGGTCCCTCTTCAATGCAGAACGAAGATGGTTTATGGCAATCTAGATATTTGGAAACCACTAACGGACAATAAATGGCTATTTGTACAATCGCAACAGAATAAAATCTCTATAGACTGCTTAAACGAAAACTTATTCGAAGTTTCAATATTAGGTACAGGTGTACTTAATATTTCTTACCAATGTACGGCATATTGTAAAAATATGCGACTCATGTCGAAACGAAATGTGAAGAATATTAGCTCACCATTATCAATCGCTTCGAGTTTTAATTTAATAAATGAATCTTGTTGTAATATAGTTAAAAAGAATGAGATAGCGAATAATGTGCTCCCGATTAATCTGCAAAATTTAGACTTAGACAATTTAAATTCAGAAAAGGAAATATTTCTGAAATCCTCACTGAGTGACGTTGATGCCATTGTAAATAAGGCGCATATAATTAAATACGGAACACACTATTCGATATCAATAATAAGTATACTATTCATAATTATTGTCATTTATCTTAGCTTTAGAATAACAAACAAATATTGTAGATGTAAGGGCAGTCCCCAAGCTTCCTTGAAACCAGATTCCCCCCCTGAACAACCTATTCCATCTGAATCCTGTATGGAAATAGAAGAAGTAACACAATGCAATAACGTAACACCAACTCCAGTTTCTTGCATTCGAAGAATCTTCTAAAACTTTCGATTTCCTAAACTTCGCAATAAAGCCCGAAGTTTAGTCCTAGTTGGGGGAGATGTTATATCTTCTGTCTCCAAGTAATATCACTTAGTCATCACCTATTCTGCACTCCTTCAATTCTCTCGACTCTTGATACAACTCAGACAGTCAGTCCTATTCCGATCTCCAAACTAAACGGGCCTGCCCCATAATTTAAATAAATAACAATTGATTTTTTTAAGTGAATAAATAAACTTTATTTAATTCTATTTTCACTGTTTTTTTTAAAAAGACAAATTGGAATTCCGTTATAACAGTACGTATTAACGCGCGCACATACAAACCGCGTATGCTAGTACGCTAACTTCCTATAAAGACATTCTACTGTTATGTATGTTCTGTACTCTCACATCTCTCTCTCTCCCACACATTACGCTCCACTACGAAGAGATGGCCGCCAAAATAAAGGTTCCTACTAAATTACAAACGACACTTTTCTTTTGCAAGATTTTAGGTTACGAAAAAGGTATGTAAGGAATTTGACGCTTGACACCCCATTCTAGGTTAAATTTTATGTGTGTTAGTGTGAAAATAGGATGTTTTAATTCACAGTCAATCAAAAACTGGATCTTTACTTGAACTAAGTACAGAGATAAAGAGGAAAATATTATCAAACTCAAGAAATTAGGTGCTTCATAACAAAATAAATAAATTGGTGAAATATTGAATAAAATTCAATAATCTGATTTAAGTAGATGTTTATACACTTTCCATTGAAGTTGGAGTTAGCAAGTGTTCGTATTTCTAAGACCTGTGTTAATCGTTCATATTCAAAGATTCGACCATTCAAGTATTTATAAAAAAAAAAAGATTCGGTCCAATCAATCATTGATTGTATACAGATACAATCATGTATTTTATTCAAATGAGAGATCGAATGATTGTATAAGTAATCTGATCTTTTACGATTTCGATATTTTTCAAAGTTTTTGTAATAATTCTGCCGCATTTGTAATTTTTCGTTATTTGTGTTTTGAAAAATAAGGTGTATGTGTGAGTTCAGCATTTATTTTTTCTTTTAACTTCACTTCAACTTCAACTTCAACATCACAATGATCAATTAAATATCACAAATACTGAGATCGATTCGGTCAAATAATTGAATCGATGAACGATACGATCGTTCAAATGTGATCGTAATCCTCAATAATTTGAAATGATTGCAATCAAATGACCGAATCAATCACGAACGACACAGGTCTAATTTCTATACATATTTCCATTGAATCACCAGAATTGCCATTATTATAACATACAGAAATCTACAATTAAAGATATACCTAATACAGATAGAATGTAATAAATATTTACCTCATATCTAGGAGCATGGGCAGGATGCGGTGTGCCTGGGTCCTCACGCCGTTCGATGCTTGCGCTTGACCCGCTGTCGCCGTTGATAGCACGGTACAGCATACAGAACCTATTTAGAATTTTACGCCTACATTTTAAGAACAATTTTGGCGGGAACAAGAAATGCGAAGCATTTTTTATTTTTTTCGCTTTCGAAAACCATGTGCAATTAAAGTTATCGGGTTCTTTCAAGAAGTCCAAAAACTCCAGTAAAGTATCACTTTACCGAAAGCGTCTAAAAGAACAAATTTTACGTAAGACATCGTGTACTTTATGATGAAATATTAAGAATTTTACATCAGATAAGTGCCGTTGGAATATGAATAATCAATATAGAAGACGTGATTGTATGGGCAAAGTTCCCCTTGACTCACAAGATTGAGGTACAGATTAAAAAAATAAATAAATAAAACGGTTCAACTTTGACTAATTTTGTAGTTTTGACGGGATTTTATGGGGAGCAGTTGAGTGTTTATATTAATTATTCGCAAATTGTTTCTAATGAATATTGCGATGTAAAATTGACGTAGTTTTGTGGCCCAAATATCTACGCTGTTGTGCAACATACGGAATTGTTAATATAAGTGCTTATTTAGTAATGTGATGTTGAGATTCTTTAGTGGCTTACTACCTCAATATGTTCGTTACCAGAAACTCCAAGAAACATCAAAATGTGTTACGTCGACATTTTAATAAAACATTATGAACAATATAGTTATTATTCATTACTGAAGACGTGGGCTGTATGGGTGTAGATCCCTTTGTCTTCTCTCGCAAGGGAGAATGATACAAATGGGTGCTGTGTAAGGGTGCTGTGATGGGTGCAAAACAATGTTCCTTAGTCATTGGTACAAAATAATGACAAGTTATTTGTAACTTTGACAGTTTTTGGCGGGATTTTATGGGGAGCGGTTGAGCTTTTATTTTAATTACTCACCAATTGTTTCTAGTAAATATTGTGATGGAAAACTGGCGTATTTTTGCGTTTCAAATGTCTATACTATTGTGCATTATGTGGAATTGTGAAAATAGCTTATTTAGAAGTGTGATGTTGAGATATTTTGAGAGGCTTAGTCTGCCTCATCGGATCCTACTAGAAAAACTGCCTCAATATATTTTCCGTCAGAAATTCCAAGAAATATTAAAATGTATTACGTCGACATTTTAACAAAATGATATGAAGTATATCTTTATCTACTACTGAAGATACTGGCTGTTATAAGCATACATCCCTTTGGCTTCCATCTCAACGGAAAATCGTGTAAATTTGACACTTTGGCCATTGACTTTGACGTTAACGTTTTCTTCACCTGATTTTAGGTTATGCCAGGTTAATTTACAGTTTCGTTGTTGAAATTTCTTATTGAATGTGAGAACAATAAATGAAAATAAATGCATTTCCTTTGGAGAACATCAGTTTAAAATGTCTTTGGCTCTAGTGCGAGAGGCTCTCGAATTCGTAGATCAAGAAGGTAAACAAGTTTTTCGTACTGTAACCAATAATTTGGGTGCAATCATGAAATAAATTCTAGTGTGCTTTAAATATTACAGAGAATAAGGTCAACGGTCGACGCAAGAAACGTCACGCAACTCGCCAGCCACAAACGTCAAGTCAAGGTTCGCGTTATTATAATTTTATTGCTTCAATTTCATCACAATATGAGATAACAAAGCAGTTTTGACTGGTATCAATCAGTCCGTAAGTTGCGACCGTCGCCGGTCCATTACTCCATGCAATGTATATTTTTTTTATTAATATTCCTATGTGCTGACCAAATATATGTTATAAGACAAACATGAGTAAACTAGATGAATACTCTGTGTTTCTGTGTAGTCTCAATATTTAGGTAATATACAGGTAATTTATTATTGCATATACGGTGTACAATTATTGATTAGTTGTTATTTAAACTGTTGAACTATGAAACTTAAGTGTGATAGTATGAATTCAAAGTCAAATTTTAATGTGGTTGAAGGAATCTTTACTAGAGTTAGATTAATTTCTTCGAAATAACTTAATATCTTATATTAAATAAGACCGTGAAATTTAAAATTTTATTCAGGAAAATGAGTAGTAGACTTTTCTCTCGTCATTATGTTTAGAAAAATATGTGTATTAGTCAAATTTTAATCACAATCATGATATTAATTTTAATCAACTATATTTAAAATTGACTACTGTTTATGAAAATGATCGCGAAATGTAATAAATGTGAGGAAGGAATGAATAAATGTAACTATTAATTTAATTGTTCCATATCAGAGTACAGACACCGCTACAAAAGTAAGAGACTACAGAAGAACAGAGAGGAGACCAAGAGTAAGGAGCAAGTGATTGAAGAGAAAATAAAGAAATTGCTGGCTTTGTCAAAACCAGTAGCCGACGATACTATTGCAGGGAAGGTAAGTTATTCACAGTATTCTCCAAACACACTATGGTTATAAACTCCAAACTTGTATTATATACACCACAGAACCAACTGGGGAAGCACCCATACCATCTAAACTTCAAAGCAAATCAAAGAATCGTTTTCTGAATTGACTTGGCTGGGGGTTGACTAGAGAAAGCCTATCAAACTAGTAGACTTTGTGCTTTGATAATTATGTAATGTTAATTATTTTGTAGTTTTCAGAATTGCATAATTTTATTTTGAAGTTGGTTTAATTTTTTTCTTAAAAATTATTATTGTCTTTATATTTACCTAGGCCTATTTTAGGCAATTAGTAACTATATGTATTAAAATAGCTATGTAGAGAATATTGTTCTCTAAATCAGCTGGCCCATAAAATCTGCCGCCCATTGGCAGGCCAATGGCCTATAAGGCCTATTGACAAATCCAGGACTGTTGAACTGTAGTCATGTATGATCATTGCTTGTAGTTAAATTAAATAGTTAAATCACCGAAAGTTTTGTAAACTTGGTGTGCTACTCTATTGTATAAAATAATAGTTTGTTTTATTAAAATACAATTTTGTGTACATGTATATAATTTCTTCCAATGTAATTTCTACTGTCATCCTGACAATGACATTTGCTCATGGTTAAAATTAGTAAATTTATTGTTGAAAATATTAATTTTAAATTCTATGTGATTTAAACCATGATTAAATTATAGTGAATTTATAGTTAAAAGAATTCATGTTACGTATGATAAGTTTTAGTTAAAATTACTAATACTGTATCATTTTATGATGTAAGTTTTTATTTAAATTAAATATTATTAACTGTCACTGAAAAAATTAATAAATCGATGATCGGATGGTACAGAATAAAATTTTCTTTTTGTTATCAGTTACAAGTTATCATGTTATTAAAATATTCTTATAATAATAGTATAGTTCTTAGATTAAATGTGAACAATAAAGCATTGTGTGCCTGTAACAATGATATTTGAGGTATCAACAGTACTATATTGTTTGTAATCTTCATTTGTTTTTTAGGGTGTAAACACATGAGTATTAAGTTAGATATGATATTTAACATCATAAAAATGAACTTTTACAACGATTGAAATAATTATATATTTACCCTTTCTTTATTTTGAATATGTTAAACTAATTTTTCTTTAATCGGTAAAAACGGTACCCTCATAAGATCTCCTTGCTGTCCATCTGTCTGTCTGACTGTAAAAACAACTTTTTCTAAGAAAGGAGTAGAGGTATCCAGTAGAAAGTATCAAACTCTGAGGTCTATGGTGTAAACATAAGCTTCACAATTAATGTAAATAAGTCATAGGACTATGTGTGTCACATATTTTGATACAAACCTACTCATCAAAACCTATAGGGTATTTTTTTTAAGAAACTGAAATTTGGCTAGAAGCAAAGTTACATGGTACAAGTAAACGAAATAATCCGAAAATCGTAAGTTTATAGTTATATTTCACGTCAGTAACTAATTAATCCTGTGGTTATAAGTATTGAATTAAAAAAATATTCACTTAATTTTTGCAGTTTTATGCTCTATCATGAAAACGGTAATACTTTTAGGTGTGCAACTTGATGTAATTGTAGCACAAATTCTAAAGTAAAACAACAAATAATAAGGACCAGCTTTGCGCTATTTTTATCTTAATCATATGGACCAAGAGCAAATGTCGCGGGTGACAAAAGAAATTATATTCGGAAAAATTATACATGAAATATTTTAATAGGATAAATTGTACACCATAATAAAAATTTTAATAGGTCATAATTATCATATGTTATTATGTTATTAATTTGTAATGAAAGAGTAATATTTTATTATAGAATATTACATTGTTTATAGTGGTAAATAGCATTCATATCTTTATTTTTATCAATTTCTAGTGATTTTACTCATTTCCATACAAGTCAATTATGATTCAAGCTGTTATTAATATACCTAATCATGTTTTGCAGATCGTGGAAAGAGCAATAAAAGGCAAGCCATTAGCTGATAAAATAGAAGTGAAAACTGAAGAAGAAAAGTCAATTTTATTCCCTGAAGAATCATTCGAGGACTTCGAAAAAGAATACTTCTGTAGCTAAAGAAATTTATAGTATTAGAGTGTGGTACAATTAATGTCACAAATATATGGACATTCCTGATGCGCTATTAGGGAAATTGATTCTTGTGTCCACAAGCACAATATTTGTGATTTTAGTGTTTTGGATTAACACCTATCCATTTATAGACGAAGGTAAGAATATTAATCTTAATCGATATTATAATAAAACGTCTGACAACCCTGTGGAGACTTTAAGTCAATACATATTTATTTTATATGTGACCATGCATAACTTTTTAAAGAGTAGTCCGATTTATATGATTATTTTTTTATTGGCGATAGAGTATACCTCAAATTCCCATTTAAATATGAAAAAATTTCCACCCCTAAAGGTAGAAAATATGGGTGGTTTTTCATGCAATAAATTTTTACTCGTTAACCAATTCTACCACACATTTAACTGTACTGGGTTATCTGATTTTGATGATTCTTTTTTGATTGAATAGGATTAGATTAATAGTTGATTTCCGAGTTATTTCCAACAGTTAGAAAGAGACAAAAATGAAACATTAGTGATCAAAGATTATTCAAGGTTATATAACTTGTCTTCAACTACCTCTTTGGAGTATGGTATCCAGCTAGATTCAAAGATTCTTAGCAGCAGCCAAGTTCGAACTGTCGCGTGACGTTCGTAACTTCATGGCAGACGTCATTGTCAGGACGACAGCTTCTCATCCTGACAAGTGACGTGTGTGACGTCACGAGAGCCCACGCGAGCCCTTGGCACTCGCAATCTAGTCACTAATGTCATTCATTTCATGGGTAATTTTATTTCTCGTAGTAAAATCTAATATTTTAAATGATTCCTATTTTATGGATGCTAAGATTTTATAGCTTCTAAAATTTTTTTAAATATATTTTTAATGAAGGAATATGATTTAACTGTATGACGCTATATTTTTATATAGCAATTAATAGCAATTTTCAAGACAATTTAAATGCAGCAAAGCCGAAATTTCAATTTTGCTTTGCGCCTAAACTTGCTGAAGAAACATAAAATGAATAATGAATGATTTTTAACTCGTTCCAGATCTGTGGGTGTACAAGTTTATTCCAAACCCGCAGTGGTTCCTACTGGCCTCCGCCACGTTCGGCTTGTTGTTCTTGGGCGGGCTCATGTCTTTTACCCTGTACCACGTGCTGCCGCATCTGTGACGTGTGTGACGAGTGTGAAGTCACGAGACACCACGCGCGCCCTCGGCACTCGCAGTCGAGTCACTAGCGCCGCCATGGACGACATCAACAGGGATAAGTGGATCGTCGTGGGTGAGTTCAATTCATTTCTATATATTTAATTAGCGACCTGCCCCGACTTCGCACGGGTAGAATTTTTTTTGGAAATAAAATACAGCCCATGTTATTAGCTGATAATGTAGCTTTCTATAGGTGAAAGAATTTTTGAAATCAGTTCAGTAGTTTTTGAGTTTATTCATTATAATAATAATAATAGCCTTTATTGTTGTAATTGATTTTACAATTTAAATATATATGTATGTTTACGATTTCATTTTTATTAAAATACATTTTACAAGTAAAACAGTAAACGGCAACCGCTTTCTTCATTTTACAGCTTGTCCTTGGACATAGGCCTCCTCTAAGGACTTCCACTCCTCTCTATTCCTAGCTATGCGAGGCCACATGGGGCTTGCTACTTGACGTATTCCATCTTCCCATCTTGTTATTTGTCTTCCTCGTTTCCTTTTTTCGTTGCGAGGTATCCATTCTGTTACTTTTTTGTCCATTTGTCCTTTTTTCTCTCATAATGTGTCCTGCCCATTTCCATTTCAATCGTTTACTGGATATAACGGCATTTCTGAATTTGTTTTTTTCTTTTATTTCCTGTATTGTTACTCTGTCTTTTAGTCTCGCTCCCAAAACGCTGACATACTCTTAGCTGGTTTTCTTGCTTTTTAGTAAGTGACCAAGTTTGACATGCATAAGTCAAGCATGGTAATACACAAGCATCAAAGAGTTTTCTTTTATGGTTCATTTTGAAATTGTTTCCTTTCATTACTTCCGACAGTGACCAATATCTTTTCCAAGTGTTAGTAATTCTTCGGTCGATTTCTTTGCCCATGCATTCTGTGTTGGCTATTAGGTGTCCCAAATATATATATTCGTTCACGTACTCCACTTGGCCTTCATCCACTTTTATTGGCACTTCTAATGAATTTGTCAATATTTTAGTCTTTGAGATGTTCATTGAAGGTCCTACTTTAGCGCTTTCCCTGGCTAGGTCTTGAATCATGATTTCTAGTTGTCTAGGACATTCGGAGAAAACCACAATGTCATCTACAAAACGCAAATGAGTCAATGGTTCGCCATTTATGTTGATGCCTTTGTTTTGCCAGTCTAGTTTTCTGAATATAATTTCGAGAATGGCTGTAAATAGCTTCGGCGAAATAGGGTCGCCTTGCCTGACTCCTCGACTTATCGGAAATACGGGTCCAAGTCTTTTTAGCCTTACTTCTGCTGTACTCTCTGAATATACTTTTCTTAGTAGTGTGATATACTTTTTGTTAACACCTTGTATTTCTAGTGCTGACCAAATAGATTCATGCTCTAGAGTGTCGAACGCCTTGCTATAATCAATAAATCCTATGTAGTATGTTTTGTTGTATTCTTGGTATTTTTATATTATTTGTTTCACTGTGTGGATATGATCCACTGTTGAAAATCCGCTTCTAAACCCAGCTTGTTCTATTGGTTGATTTTCTTCAATACTGTTAGATATTCTATTTAGGATTATTTTTGAAAAAACTTTGTAAATGTTAGACATCAGACTTATGGGTCTATAGTTGCTTATGTCTCCCTTATCACCTTTTTTGTACAGTAAAATTATTGTTGATCTTGTCCAATCTTTTGGTATAATTTCATTGGATATTATTTCGTTAAATAGTTCTGTTAATTTCGGAGCTGTTACAGTGCTAGTTGCTTTAAGTATTTCGTTCGTTATTTGCTCAGATCCTGGTCTTTTGCCATCTTTTTGTGTTGAGATTGCTTTTAATGTTTCCGACACTAGGATGGCTGGAATGGTCTCATTATCATAATTTTCTAGATTATTATTTTCCTTATTTTGGACATCTTTATTACTGCTGTATAATTGTTCGTAAAACTCTGTAGCTATCTTAAGAATTTCCTTTCTTTTTGATGTGTAGGGTCCCTGTCTACTTTGTAGGCTTGGCATCCATTCTTTTTTGCATGTAAGTTTATTTAGAGCCTTATTTATTCCACTTGTCTTCTCTATGTGTTGTGTAATGGACAGTAGTTCGTTTTGTTTTTATATCCTTTCTTATGTTTTCATTTATTTTTTTACTGATTTCAGTTATTTCTTTCAAATTTTCTTTTCTATTTGACAACAGGTTTCTTTTTTGTTCTATTAATTGGTGTGTAATGGATGAGATTCCTTTTTTTTATTTCATCTTCATTGTTTCATTTCGTAATAAACATGTACATTGCATGTACTTTCCTTCTATATCATTTTTATTATTTTTATTATTATTCATTATTACATATAAACAAACAATGTTTACTTTTTTATAATATTGGTATAGATTAGTGTTACTTATGCCGAAGACGAACAAACATAGCCGATAATGTCCGAATGTCGGAGGCTACTAATTATGAATAGTATGCTTACTATATTACACTTTGAATGCAATCTGTTTTTTGTTTCTACATTTATAATTTTAATACATACTATTAAAATCTAGAACACCCTTTAGGGAATGCATGAGCAATCTTGAGATGTTTGCCTGATTGTACCAATTGGTCATTTTCAAGGCAAGAGTGAATGGGTACCTTCTGGACAAACCATGATTAATTTTTTAACTTTATCATTGCTTTTCCTCAGTTAATACTGATGTCAAACATATATTTATTTTAGATAAAAATAAAGTCATCAATATTGTTGCATTGATAAAATTCTCTTATATATATATTAATATTTTAATCGATCTCTCAGTTTGTGTGATGTTACCTTTTGTAAATGTAATATGTAATGAGAAGACACACAGTACTGTATAAGAGTATTGTTGTAAAAATGGAGAAAGAAATGTTTAAATGATTTTGAAATGGAAAGGGAATGTTTGATGAATGACTGTCAAAACTAATCTATAGAGAATGGTGAGTGCTAGCAGAGAGGAGAATTTTAAGATTTGAAGTAGCAAAAGAAGAATGTAAAATTTATGATTTTTCACAGTATTTGTCTACTTTGGTATATTTTAAATTCGATTAGATTTTTTTTTATTAGATTTAAAAAATTGAAAAAATCGTTTTAGCAGAGACAATTTATAGAAATACTTAATAATCTCTGTAGGCGGCTTGCACCAAGTATTTAAATTTCGATTTAAGGAACCGACATCTTGATATTAGCCTAAATTTAGTTTAGCCTCGATTTAAAACAGCTGTCAAAATTAAGCCGCCGAAATAGTTGTTTTTTTCTTCTGCACTTCTGCACAGGTTAGCGCATTTGCCAATGTCACGTATTGTATTAATAAGTAGAATTATTATCGTAAAACTCCTCCAACAAAGTGATAGTAGACCTTACTGAAGTTTTATAGGACTTCTTAGAAGAACGCGAGAAGTTCAGCTGCACGTGTTTATTTAGACCTACTTTTTTTTTCACTTATACAGAACTTTAATACACAATGTACTATCATTTTTGTACTTTAAAACTCCCAAAAATGTAAAAAATAGAAAATCTAAATAAAATGACAACCTCACTTCTGTTCCCGCCAAAAAGTCAATAGTCGTTTTATGTCGCTAAATCTCGTTTTAAAGCACAGAGTAGAGAGCTAGATAGTACTTGGTCGTGACGTGATGTCCATATTGTTCTCGATTGGTTATACGAATGCCATTATACAGGGTTATTGGTAATTCGACGTATTCCCGTTAGGACGTGATAGGGGTGACTATTTGCGATAATTTTAACCCACATATGCATTATGCAAAAGTGAACCATTTTTGAGTTATTATGTTTTTTAGCTTTTATCAAAATAAGTTAAAAATGCAACATCAAAAATTTATTAAATAAAAACTATCAATTGAAATCTCATTTTTTATTCTGATTTATAAAAATGATTAAACACTGGTTATTTATCAATATTAAAACAACAATTATCTGTCCAAATTTAAAAATGCGAGACGAATAACGATATTAGTTCAATATTTTTTTGAGATTTGTTTCCACTAAAATGCCTTAAAAATAAAAAAAATGTTATGAAACTTTGTGTGCAGATTATTTTAAAAACATAATCGTTTTCTTAGCTCTCCATCAATGCATAACAATTAGGAACTTATTTCAAAGAAACTGAAAAAAAAAATCACAAAGGAAGCAGGCAGAAATTCGTATTCGAACTAAACTTAAGGTCGTTCTTTAAAATTTCCATAAAATTAATTAAAAACAATACCTAATGTAAATAAAACAAAAAATACAAATTTAAAATAAAATGTAGAACCAGTAACAGTTTCGTAGTAATAACAAGTAACAATTAATAATAAGTAACAATTAAGACATTTTGTAATTTAGCCGAATTAAAGTTCTTGCTCGAAGTGACTTCCCCTATTGCGTACGCAAAGTCGTATTCTTGCAATGTAAAATGCAAAATGCTGCAGCTTACGAAAATTTTTTGACAAATGAAATGTTTGACCTCCTTCCTAGAACACGTGCCTTTGGCTACAAGGTAAAACATGATATACCAGCAAGACGGATGTCCTGCACATTTTGGTGTCAATGTCAGGCGATGGTTCGAAAGCCATTTTCCTAATCGTTGGATAGGGCTTGGAGGACCCATTCCGTGGCCTGCGAGGAGTCCGGACTTAACGCCGGTTGATTTCTATGTCTGGGGTCACATGAAATCCCTAGCTTACGACATCTCGTCAGTGTCATCCACGGAAGAACTCAAAACAAGAATTATAAACGCAGCAAATGCGATGCGGAATAATTTGACTACTACTTGCAAAATAATCTGCAAACAAAGTTTCATAACATTTTTTTTGTTTTTAAGGCATTTTAGTGGAAACAAATCTCAAAAAAATATTGAACTAATATCGTTATTCGTCTCGCATTTTTAAATTTGGACAGATAATTGTTGTTTTAATATTGATAAATAACCAGTGTTTAATCATTTTTATAAATCACAAGAAAAAATGAGATTTAAATTGATAGTTTTTTTTAAATAAATTTTTGATGTTGCATTTTTGACTTATTTTGATAAAAGCTAAAAAACATGATAACTTAAAAATGGTTCACTTTTGCATAATGCATATGGGGGTTAAAATTATCGCAAATAGTCACCCCTATCACCTCCTAACGGGAATACGTCGAATTACCAATAACCCTGTATATCTGATTAACACAATATTTATAAAATAAAATAGGAAATAATAATTACGCAGTAACGTACCTACTCAGAATCGAATGTCACAATAAAATAAATGTTATTTGACATTAACTTATTTTATAAACTAAAAGCATAACTTGTGTGGACATATAACTACACGTATGTGATACGTTCCATTATCGGATCAAGAAACAATAGATGCAGCCATATTAAGTTATCGCTTTCACCACCGTATGTCAAAGGAATTTTCGTGTCTCTTTCTATCTCATTGAGCGTAACCACGAGTAAAACAGTTAGCTATAGTAATTATGGCAACCTCGCACTGTCAGTGTAATTCTTGTCAGCTTACGGCTCGGTCATGCTTCAATCACAAATAAATGATTAGATACACAATCAACACTCCAAAAATGTCAGATCCAAATGTGCGCTCAAATAAGTATTTGAGTGAACATTGAGTGAGTCACAGATTATGTGAATTATACTTTACGCACGAGACGTAAGATTGCATTTTAAATATTTTTTTACAAACATCGTTTCAGTGTCATGCAAGAATCGTTTACAAGCTTTTATAACCTTATAGTTTGACAGTAAGGTCTACTTTAGATTAACACAATATTACCGATAATACTATACGGTATTCAAAATATATATGTCAATTCGGACAATAATTTGTTTAGATTTTACAGGAGATTGTGCATCTAGTTCTTTATTTGTGATCGAGCGGTCATGAAATAATTATTTGCAAAATGCTCTTAAATCTTAAGTATTTTGGCTACACTAGTATTCACAGTAATAAAAATACATATGTCATATTCAGCTGTGTATCGTTGGACTGTGCCCATTAGTAGAAATTCAAGAAATTCGGTCAACAAAATGCCATAAGGCCAAGCTCAGAGCAAATACTCCATTCATTGTGACTCCAGGCTTCATTGCTAAACACCGTCATACAATTAAGCACATAGAGTACGTCATTATAAAGAAACCTATGAAAGAAAACCATTCCCTGCACGGTAATAAATATTAGCTAGTAACCAATGATATTATAATACAAAAGAGGTAGATAGGTTACCTTAGTACTAATCCAAGTATTCTTTGACCAAGTCCGGGTTGGCTAATTAGCAAAGTTTTGGGGTGCCGCTTTTCGAGTGCATGGAACCTATCTACCTCTTTTGTATTATAACATCATTGCTAGTAACACTAATAGCATAACTTTACAGAAATCTATAGTAATCTCTTGAATTTGACAGCAATTACGTTCCGTAACGCCATTTTGTCATTGATACTAACTTGAAATATAATAATTATACGAAAAACGGAACGTGAAATGCGAATGAGTACTGAATGACAGATCGATATCAAAGTTATGATCCTGATTTAGTAAAATTGAGTAAAAACACTAGTGCAAAACAAATTAAAACCAATTTTAAGGCGACGCATTGGAAATTTTGACGGCAGGGATCTCAGTATTTCTAAGTGATTACTAAACGTATGAAAGTGATATTTGGTAACCTGATTCTTCATTTCATTGACTTTATTTTGCCAGTTGCGATACACGATTGGTTAACTTTTGTAACAGAACACAACACAACACAAAAAAAAATATCAAAGAAATTTCCTTTAAAATAGAAATTTACATTTTTAGGGGTAACGAGACCGAGGGGGTTATTACCTAAACATTTGCAGACAGCGACAGCCACGCGATCACTGCGCGACCGGTAATTAATTATTGTACTAAAAAATTAGTATCATGTATGACGATTACGTATCTATTATTCTATAACCGTAAAATGCACTTTTCGCAGTAGATTTAGCGCCGCTATACAAATCACATTACACAAATTCTCGTTTCGACAGCAGATATCGCGCGATATTGGCTGTCGCATGCTGTCTGCTAGTTACGTAATAAGCGTGCGAGTTATGTTCCTAAATTTTCTGTATAGTTTTAATCTAAACATATTTTTTAAAATGACGGTTGGATTTTTAAAATTAATTAATGTTTTTAAAATAAACGAAAATAGCTACTTTTTCGTATTTTCCGTAAGCTAGCGCGCGCACTTTTGCATAGACCAGAAGGTCTGTTTTGGATTAAATTATTGTTTATCAATGCGTCACCTTAACTAAGTCGAATTTAGCCTCTAATTCAGAATAAGTAAAATCTAGTTTTAAGGAATTTTAGTGCAAGTCGCTCTAATTTTAATTTTGTTATTGGTTAGGCATATCGGGCGTGACTTGCGGCGGGAAAACGACCCTAGCGAACAAACTGCTAAGAACAGTATATCCGTGCCACGTACTGCACCAAGACAAGTACTTCTACCCCGACGATAGTCCAAAACATATCCGCTGCGAGGGAATCGCCCACAACGACTACGACGTGCTGAGCGCGCTGGACATGGGCCAGATGTACGAGGACGCGCTGTCCGTGATGCGCGGGAGCGGGACAGCGCACGCGTCGTCGCGCGAGCAGCCAGCCGCTGCAGCGCTGCAGCTGGCGGGGCGCGCGCTGCTCGCGGTGGAGGGGTTCACGGTGCTGAACTACCAGCCGCTGCACGCGCTGTGCTCGCTGCGGTACTACATAGTGCTGGAGTACGGGGAGTGCCGCTCGAGGCGCACGCTGCGCCTGTACGAGCCGCCCGACGTGGACGGGTACTTCGAGCGGTGCGTGTGGCCGCGCCACGTGCGCTACCGCCGCCAGGTACGGACGGATACGTTTTTGTTACCTATATTTCTTAAGGCATTGGCAACAATGCTATCAGCCTAATCACGTAACTTCTGGAGAAATACTTGTTATAAATTATAATCACGTCACAGTATTGTTTGTTGTAATTCATGACGAACACATGGAGCACATGTTTAATGTAAATTCATTTTTTCTTCTTACAAGTTACAACTCCCTAACACCTACTAAAGTGATAGTAGGCTTTACTGAAGTTAAAAAAAAATTAAATCGCCTTCAAAAAAAACACTGAAAAGTACAAAATAACTATCCTTTAGTGATCGAAACTCAAGTACAATTAAAATAACTATAAATACGACACACATCTATATAATTAAATATGATAGTTACTGAAGTCGATGCCAAGCCTACCAAACTAATAGACTTTCTGTTGTTGCACATTGATTTGGCACCAACTTCATATAACTGTCAAATTTAATTATATCTATGATAACGGTTACGATTCATAAATGACGGGAGTTATGAGGTAACAAACATACAAAAAACACAACATATAGTCGAATTGAGAACCTCCTCCTTTTTTTGAAGTCGGTTAAAAAGGACTTCTTGAAAGAACGCGAAAACTTCAGATACACAAGTTTATAATGATCTCTGCCATTCTTTTCACTTACACAGAACTTTTCAGTACAATATAATATCACTGTGATACTTTAAAACTCTGAAAAATGGAAAAAATATAAAAATTAAATAAAATTATAACCTCACTTCCCGTTCTCGCCAAAAACTCTTATGGCCGTCAATACCACTGGCCGTAGATACACACAGATACACACTCACTGTCCGCTCCTCACTACGGATTCTGATAACTACCACATCACTTGAATTAACAAGCACTACATATAACAAACACAACACTATCAATAATATATGCAACACTGCCAATAACAAACATGACACTGTCCAAATCAAATGCAATACTCTCAACAACAGCTAACATTATCAACAAGAAATAGAACAATACCCACATTCATAACGCTCTTTACAACTAACAAATACAAACAAACACATTGCTATTGATAACAAACAATACTACCAGCAACAATCACAACACTAGTGTTAGTTCCACATTAATTTTAATCATAAATTACCCACATGTGATATTATGTAACATTTTAGTAACAAGAAAGAGGGTAGAATGGAATTCCTGCGTGTAGTGGGGCTGCATAAAAGCCTGATTTTGGTCGTGTAAGAGTTCAGTTGTTGAGAAGCTGTCGAATAGTCAAGTACATAATAGTTGTGATGAAGAATTGATAGTGTGTTCATAGTGATCAGTGCTTCCGTTACATTTCATATTTAACACTAGCGACAACAGACACAACACTAGTAATTCCAAACAAACGCTACTACTAATAGAAAACAAAACTACTGAAAACCCACAACGGTATCTACAATTATTTATTAATTGTTGTTGATGATGCATCGAATTGATGCAAAGAGTTTATTTTAATTCCTACAGACAGGTATCAACAGTGTGCAAATTTAAAACGTCTTCGTAGTCGCCCCTTTAAGTACTCGCATAATAGTCATCGAAACCATACGCTTCACTCACAAACAACGTTCCCCAATCGCAGTAGACTTTTATTCAGAATCGTCCTGTAGTCTTTAACGTAGTCTTCGTAATTCCCGTCGATATAGCCCTTAATATATCGCCAAAAAACTGATTCACTCGGCGGACGTGTCGCCCTATGTATAGCCCGATCAAACGAGGGTGGAAACTTATAGAACATTCCTGATCGCTAATAATAATAGTGCATAATAATAGAACCTTATAGATAATTCTGATCACTAATAATAATAAAACGCCAGCCGCTAATTTGTACATGTGAGTACATAAGATGTCATCGCTCTAGCTCGAGATTCTAGAACTTTAGAATTACAAGTTTGTTGTTTCTTAATTTTACATGTACCAATGGATAACCTCAAAGTTTGCAATACATTTTTAGGTTATAGATTTACAAAACCTAGGTCTCGAGATATCAAGCTCTAATAGTTAAGTGTCTCGTGCCATTCGACAATCGACCTTAACACCTCGACATAAGGTGCAATCGTAACAATATTTTGCTTATTTAATTGATGCCTATAGAAAAGGACATTAATATAATAATTAATATATTAACTTGTTTTAGATGGAGAAAGATCCAACCGTGAAGTTCTTGGACGGAACTAATCCAGATATGTTAGAAGTGGTTCTCGAAGACCTCAAGAAAATGGGTGTGAAGAGTGTCACCAGCTAACGGTTCCATCATCAATTTACTTAATAAGTTTTATGAATAGCTTCTTTAGACGGATTCATATCCTGCTATCGTTGTAATATAAATTTGGTCAAAGGCAAATTTTATTCAGGCGACAAGGATTCCATAATTTTCTGAAAATCTCAAAGGTTTAGGACTTTTAAAACTTCAGGAAATGTCATTATGAGGTGACCTTCGATTTAAAGGTCTGATATTTTAATTCTATACGTTTTTAGGATTCCGCGACCAAAATAACGAAAAATAAACCCTTGTGGTTTCGTTGTTCAAGTGTCCGTATGTCACAGCTGAAGTTTTCCATAATCTCATAACTCATAATTATCTGAATTTTGTCACATAGACGTAAATTGATGACCCACAATCAGGGTCACATCTCCATGCCCCTTGCGGTTTTAAAATGTTAGTTAACAAACTACGATAGAAGATTGTCGTCTAAGATAGCACAAAAATTATACATTAGATGACGTCGCCTACAAATAATGTGTGTGCTTAAGACATTTATATTATATACTGACTATTTTTGATATCTTTACTATACTAAGATTGAATTACATAATTATGAACGCTAAACGTGTCCACTGTTTTGTCATATTGAGCTCCATTTATCATTTAAAGGCCTGAA
This sequence comes from Zeuzera pyrina, assembly GCA_907165235.1. Taxonomy (NCBI): domain Eukaryota; kingdom Metazoa; phylum Arthropoda; class Insecta; order Lepidoptera; family Cossidae; genus Zeuzera; species Zeuzera pyrina. Next base: position 249,115 of record OU015640.1, read on the forward strand.
CAAACTCGCTGTTTTTAACATCGATTGGAGTATTAAACGCTTTTCGAAACTTAATAAACCTGGGCGGCTAGACAAGTGGCAAGCGTTTTGTAAAATCGAAACACTTGCTGGAGTTATTTTTCGCCAAAAGTGCCATTTGGCTTCGTTTCATACGACGGTTTCCACACAAATTTAATTTTCGTTTGGTTCAATAGAAAGTTAATAATGTTTAACTACCAATTTCAAATTCGTTACGCTAGATCACGTGGTATTTGTCACTCTATTCTACTATCGTTTACGACAATTGAGCCACTTGTCTAAGCTCCTGATATCTTATCGGAAGATGCAGTGACAACTCTAGACCACACCTTACCTATTGCTATTCGGATATCTTTTCGGAAATTAAGTGTAGCGACAACTCTAGATACCGCACAATTAATCATTACGAAGATAGTTTTGGCAACGTCGCTATGTCAGTGTGATTCGCGTTCAAAATTGTCACACTGGTAATATAAAATTATTTGATGTCGCTTGTATTTAAAGCAGAGAATTCTCATCTAGTTAAATAAATGACGTGTAGTGCTATTTTGTCTGGTAGATCAAGGTCAATTAAAAAATGGAGTGAAAAACTATTTTTACGCACACAATGACAGATATGATAACACCCACATAAAAAATGGACAAACTGTGCGAATCTATCGCTCCGCCCATTGTTTTTATTATTCCTAGGAAAATATCTATCGAACAATATATTGATATTACGATTAAATATTATTATGTACTGTTATGTGGTTAAAGTTAGTGGTCTAATTAAATTATACAATTCTCTTATTTGTGTCGAAAATGTGTGGTATGTTTTCTATGTACATTAATATTTAAATAACTAAAAATAAAAAATTAGTTTGATAGTTTCTAATAAACACGCTAGTTTATGGTCACTCTCAAGGTTTGAGGTCAATGACCTGAACAAAGTGCTACACAAATTTGTCGTTATATTTCGTTCATTAAATTGTCGCTAAAAATAATTTTTTTTTGCTGGTGCATACTCATTGTTAATTACGCAATCTATTAAGTACGAACAAATAATCTATTATCTAACGAATTAGCATATTTTCATTGTTATATACACATTTGTATTTCTGTAATTTTATATACATGTTATCTACATGTTTTTTCTAAATAAGCTATTAGAATAATTCCCACTGTTTGTACTTTTGTAATTGCCTGTACCACATTTTTTTAAATATTTAATGGTATATTTCAACTACTTTAGTTGTGTGCATTAGGATGCTGCTAATGTATCATATTTCAGCAAATTCTTGTCTTAGATAGTTATGAATTGTTATTACATTATTTTGTAATAAAACAGTTTAATTATTAATATATACATTTTTTTTTTACTTTTTACCCCAAAAACATAAAATTAGATCACTGTCTCCTATAATACGTTTGTTAGGAATAAAACATTATTGTTCCTATTGTCTCTCGATACCAAGAGATGGCGCTAGTTGTCCCGTCAGCGCCGGTTTAGTTTATTTTTTTTGGTATGTGGGTAATTTAGTGTGTGTGAATTGAGTTGTTGTGGAGAAGTCTTAAAAAAGGTTTGTCGCTTTTAATAATAAAAAGACAAAGTTTTTAGAATATTGGTTGTAAATCTCGATTATCTTTTTGTTTTTAAGCTAAAAGAAATTCTGCCGTGTCGTGTTTACATGTTATGTTGTGTTCGCCGACTGGAATTGGTATTTGATTGTTTTGCATTATACTGTTACTAAACAATTAGGAAGGTGATAAGTGGATCTATCTTCCGTTTTGTGGCTTTACGGCGCCGGAAGCCACCTCCGACTTCCACCACCCTGAAGACTAACGGACATTCAAGGTATTTAGCCTCACTTATTTGTACAATTTTGTCTATTAGCGCCGTGTATCGCGAGCGATGTCGGCGCAGTTCCCGGCAAGTTTGTTACCCTGCCGAAATTATAAAGGGCTCAGCACGCGCATGGTCGTGCCTGGAGCTGTACCGCACACATTTAAAGTAGCCAATTACTTTATTTTTCCACTTTGGCTTGGTAAAGGAAGTAAAATAATGTGCCAGTTTTTTGTCAACTTTTCCGCATAGACCTGAAAAGTGGACCAAGGGATAGGATATATTATAAGAAGATTGTATATGCGGTGGTTAACACCTAGTAATCTGTCTGCAGACATATTGTAGTAATACAGACTAGCAATAAATCACTGAGAAATTGCTCTCTAGTTTGCGATCAGCTATCCTATAACCTTGCCATAAGTTTACGCCGTCGATACTCGATAGCGACCGCGTCAAAGTTTTGTATGAGGATTCTTAGTTCACTACAGTAACCGCTAGGGGCGTTGCCCAATTCTTCATACGAAGTTTTACGTTGTCGATAGCGAGTGTCGACGTCGTTGCCTCACGGTAGTGGCACTGAATAGAAAATAGTGATACACTATATGTATTGCACAGACACTGTTATTATATACATATAATATTTTCTATTATGTATGTAGTATATGTAATATATTGTTATAGTGCATCATGGTACCTGTCGCTAACAGTGTTTCAGGTGCGCTCTATAGGGATGAAGCTCTTGCGTTTAGAAAGCCTTCTTGATGAAGAGATTTAATAATATGTAAACAGCGAGCTGGATTGTTATATAATTAATTATTTGAGCAGTAAAGTGGTAGAGTTTTATTTCGTACGCAAACGATCTATTATTGCTTTATTTACCTCCCCCTCCCCCTCCAACCTTTTCCCTTCGTTTATGTCGGCGCCCAGTGCGGTCACATCGTTCGCACCGCCCTAGGGCTGTCACTGATCGTGTGTATAATTGTGTAACGCTTATGTCATGTCTCTTGTGTGCCCTGTCACCCCTATCGCCTTATCGTGTTGTATGATGTATTGTCGCGTTGTCTGTCCTAAGTCCTATCGTATCGAGTGCGATTTGTTGGCGCGCCTTGTGCCGTGTGTTGTCATTTCATTGGATGCGTCGTGTGTATATCAAATGTCGGTGCAGTGGCAGTGTACACTGCAGGTACTTACACGCCGCCGTTGTCGCAGAAGCCGCGCCCCTCCCTCTCCGCTCCCCCTCCCCCTCCCCCCGCCCCACCGCCGGCCCCGCCCGCACTCGCCGTCGCCCCCGGCGCTGACCTCTTCACGCGGCTGTCGCTGTTCAATGTTCGATGAATACAATTAGACATGTTGAAATAAATATGCGTTCAACTATTTCATTCACAAGCATCCATGATATCACAAATCGCGTGTACCTCTTAAGTTGAGTTAGAGGTCACAATTGTAATAATATAACATAAAAAATTGTTTAAAAATATGTTTTTTACACAAGCAAGCAAGCAAGGAATTACTTTTCATTCGTAATGGGCCTTCTACATGATGCCAATTAGCAAGTAAAATCAACATGACAATCCAGTATAGAAATCTTGTAAACATTCATTCCAAGACATTGTTACATAACTATCAAACAAACAAAAAATTATAAGGTTGGAATTTATTTAACGTTTAAATTGTGGATTTAGTTTATAAAAAATAAAACAAAAAAAGCGCTTGTTATGTACGCTCTTAAGAAGGTATACTTATACTTCTTTGGTGTGATCATAGAAAATTAAAACTGGCTGCATGAAATGAAATAAAAATTAAAGCTCACAAAGCTCAAGCTAAAGATCACATTTAAAAAAACTTCGTTGTTAACTTCATGTCGTGTTCGATCGTGTTGCAAACTTCATGGTATGTTATAGCGATGACGTAACTTCCGTTGTCTAATAAAATTACACTTTGATTTCTTTACTTAATGAGCCAAAAAGCTTCGAAAAGGCTAAAAATTGCTTTGGTTCTAGTGTAGGATAAGAAAAGATCGAACTTTATTTTTTGTTTTAGTAATAAATTACGTTAATATTATGTAATTTATTTGTTTATTTATTTAGATTTGCTTATATTTATTACACTATACATACCATACATTTATGACAAGAACATGTTTTGGATTAATTGTACAACCACTTACAGACGAACAGAGTATGCACTATACCGAAAAATTAGCCGTCGCAGCATGCCTGGGAGATGTGAAACATTAAAACTATTTTGTGTAGAAAGTATGCATGAAAGGATGGTTTAATAATTATTAAATATGATATAATCAAAAAATACGGCGATATCAAAAACAAAATATGCAGATTTTTTGAAAGAAAATTCTTTATTTAAAAAACACAGACGTGTTCCGAAGTGTATAACAAAACTGCATAGGTATACGAGTTCAGTACAAGCGCATGGCGACGCGTCTCTACGTTGCCACGGCAACAGCTGGTCTGACTCGCCGTATAAGAAAGAAGTTTCACATCAAAAATAAAAAGAAAAAAAAATTATGTCAAAGATAGATTGTAGGTATATTTGTAGTTTCTTCATGGTATGGCTCACAGATTAGCGCATTTGCCAATGTCACGTATTGTATTAATAAGTAGTATCGTTAAGGCAAAACTTCACCAGTAAAGTGATAGTAAACTTTACTGGAGTTTTATATGACTTGTTAGAAGAGCGCGAGAACTTCAGCTACCCATGTTTATTTAGACCTACTCCATTTTTTTCACTTGCACAGAACTTTAAAATACTATCACTTTTGTACTTTAAAAAATCCCAAAAATGTAAAAATTAAAAAATCTAAAAAAATGTCAATCCCACTTCTCCCGTTCCCGCCAATAAGTCAGATTGTAGGTATACATAGTCGCCATGTAATTAAGAAGCGTACCTGTCGCCCAAATCGCCATCGTCTGCGGCGTAAGGGTCGTACGTCCCGTGCGTGTCCGTGTCCGCGTGCGTGTCCGCGCCGGTGTCGGCCCGCGCGCGGCGCGCGCCCACGGCGCCCACGCCGGCCACGGCGCCCACGGCGCCCACGCCGGCCACGTGCGTGACGCGCGGCAGCGTGTCGTCCCTCCGCAACACTGGCAGCGTCCGCGACAGGAACCGCAGCGTGTGGTTGCGGATCAACTCGCTGACGTCACCATGCAAACGGTACGTTATGTTGCTTGCCTAGTCGCTATAGATCCCTCTTTTAAGAAACCTTCTAAAAGTAACTAGTGCTTTGCGGGATAATTGGGTTATAAGGGATTTCTTCCAATTAAATCTCTCGCGATTTCATTCTCGGCATGTTAAAAATTCGAGGAGAGTAGAAGGGTATTCGCTGACTACCCCCCTCCCATTTGCTGTGTCCCAACAGCGCGCACCACACGCACTGTCGTGCTTTTCGGGGTCGCACAAAAGAACAACTGATGTATTTACTTCGATTGACCGTGGCCATGAAAGACCACTTAGACGTCTCTTATAACAGGCGGAGAACACTGTAGCCTGCAGCCTAACCCCGACTACGGGACTGGTCATTTTCCGATTAAGTCATTTCATTTTCAAACTAAAACTATATTTGAGATAGTGCTTAAAAATACGAGAAATTACAAATACATTTCATTGCACTAATTTATTTATTGTACACTCTGTATAACTATGTAAGTCTTACGTTATACAGAGTGCTTTTTTTTAAGCGGGACGGAATGGTGAAATCCGTATTCATAAGAGATACAGGGGAACTATTTTAGGAACCATTCGGTTTTTTTTGTTGAATCCATTTTGCCATTATAAATTTTTTGCACAACGTGACATATCCATAAAAATTAATAATATCGACAGTTTTTTTAATGCGGAATAATTCAATTTTATGTAAGCATTATTTCACTCTACCGACAGAATTAAATCTGGACTACAGAAGTCGGTCAAGTTTAATAAAATTAGAATGAAGTAGAAGAGTCAAATAAACTAAATTATAATCGATTTATTTGGAATCGATTTATTCAAAGCGGCAAAAACTTGTGTGCTAAAAACTTTTCCATATTTCAATTTCGTGTAGAACGCATAGACACGAAATACACTTATGGAACACTTCGAATGAATTGTTCCTGAGTAAGTCGACAATGATTCTACTATTGTATGAATAAATATTTTATTAAATTTGACTAATTTCTGCTGTCCAGTTTAAAAATAATTGCCAATTTCACTAATTTTTATAGACACCTCGCGCAGCTCGCGCTTGACCAAGAAATTTATAATGTCAAAATTGTTTTCACAAAAAAAGACCGAATGGTTCCTAAGACAGTTCCCCTGTATTTCTCATGGATTCCGACTTCCACATACTGTCCCGGTAAAAAAAACGCTGTATATTGCGTAGACTCAGGTGTTACTTTGGGGAAATCAACTTCATGTAATGAATTCTTGTACATTTTAGCTTAATAAGCTGCCCAAGTCCGATCTTTGGAATATATCGTTTGGAATAAATGTTGATCGAAGGATAGCTAGAAATGGTAAGAATTCATCACATTCTTACGCTATATCAAGAATAGAATAAGTAAAAAATAAGTTACAGAAATAAAAACTAGATTAAAAACCGGTTTGCAAGCAAGATAAAATAACTGCAATTTTTTAAATTCAATGCCGCAATCGGAGACCCAATAGACTTTCAACTCCGATAATGAACTCAGGAAATGATAGGTACGAAAAACAAGTACGTGGTCAGGTTTTAGATAGATAGTTCTAAAAACAGTACACGGTAAAAGAAATAGAGACGTAAGCAAATGAGATGTAGAGATACTCACAAGGGGTAGGGCTCCCCGGCGGGCGCGTGGCCCATGGGGTTGCGGGGGATGAGGCCGAGGTTGAGGTCCCCGCACAGGTTGTGGGCCGACACGCGCGGGCGCGCGCCGCCGCCGTGCGCCTCCGCGCACTCCGCCGCCACGGGCCGGTACGGCGGCGGCCGCACGCTGCGCACGCGCACCACGCACACACACACGCACGACCGACACATCATTATCGCTAGGTATGGGTACTGTCCACTACGGAAACTGATTCGAATCACTTAATCCAGACTGCAGATCCCTTTGTGAACCCGATTCCGTTCATCGATTCCTTGACTCTTAAATCTACCCATCTGTACTAATATTACATAGAAGTTAAATTGTATATTGGGGTTAATGTCTGGAATTACTGAACCGATTTCAAAAATTCTTTCACAAATAGGAAGGTACGCTATCTGTGTCTAAAATAGACCGTATTTTATTTAGACAGTACATTCCGCCAGTGCGAAACTAGGCCGGGTCGGATTGTGGGATTCTCTATAAAAGACTAGTGACTTTATAACTCCGCTTAATGATTTTGTGACTCTGTTGAATCTACTACTACCTACTTATTTTATGTAAGACTAGTGACACATTATATAGATCGCAGTATACCTTTGTCGTGTTATACCTACTACGTTATAATTGTCTATGTAAGTTTGATTTAGTTGTGTATTGATTTTTTCCATACTAACAGACTTAAAACTGACAGTCTATATTAAATATTTTTGTTTTTTAAATTAATTTAAAAATTAGCCCTTATTATTTAAACAATAAGAGCAATATTATGCATCTCATTAAGCATGAATAACCAACTGAAAGAAATATTCTCTATCGTTTTCTTTACAACCCGTTCCGACTCTGAAATCACAATCTGTGTCACTGAACGCTGAACGCAATTCGAATCTTGCTGAATTCGAACGAACAATCGGAGCTAGTAACTCCTCAAAGGAATCACTAAGGACGACTCCGTGTGCAGAATTGAATCATTTGAATCATTGAAAGTTACACATGCCTAATTGTCACATAAACAAAAACCAGAGAAGAGCAGCTCAGTATAATATGTCGTCAAAACGCGGACTCATATAGTGATGTAGGCTACGAAAAAGACGAGCGAGCAAATAGTCCATCTAAGAATAAGTGGACTGGGCCAATGGACTTTTAAAATGCCAAAGCTAAAAGAGCATTTCAAATTGTAAATACGTAGGCGACTGAAATACAAAACAAAATATAGATCCATGAAATCCAAATACAAAATAAAATATAGATGAAGATATTTTGACTCTTGCGCCAGAAATATTAACGGCTAACTAAACATTAGAAAGGGACAAGCTCTCCTTTGAGAACAAGTGACAAGAGTTGAAGATTATTTTTGCCGCAACACCCATCACTAGTGTGGCCTACAGTTTCACCTTTATAACTTTTTTGTCTCGCACGAATGAGTCACTCACATGACAATGAAAGACTACGATCTTCGTGTCACTAAAAATAACCTAAATATTTACAACAATGCGTAATATCGCAAAAGAAATGACAAGTAAAGACACTTTTTATGACTATGGCCGTCTTAAAAAGCAAGTGTCCTATAGAGCAGTGAAAGTGTGACTAACTCGTGCGGCGTGACGCGTAACTGACGGACGTACACTGACGCGACTCTCGCGTACTGTTATCATTACGATGACTACGCACTTTTATTAATGTTATTTCCACACTAGTGACCCGCCCCTGCTTCGGACGGGTAGAAAATTTTGTTAAAATAAAATACAGCCAATGTTACTCGCTGATAATGTAGCCTTCTATAGGTGAAATAATTTTTAAAATCGGTTGAGTAGTTTTTGAGTTTATCCATTACAAACAAACAATCAAATTTTTTCTCTATGTAATATTAGCACAGATTAATTAGTTTACTACCGTAAAATATTAGTATAGATATTGCTAAGAATAGGGTTGCCACCCGTACTTCATACCATATTGTATGTTATTGGTGTAAACGAACTTTATACTTCATGAGGATCAATACGCGAAAGTAGTATTTTATTTAAGTATTTTGATTTTTCTAGAATTCCATATATTAATTAATTCAATTTAAATGAAAGAAAACAACAGAGAGTTTTATCTCTTATAAATGTTCAGTGCCGTGATGAAAGAAATGAAATTTCCCTAAAGTAGATAACGAATGAATTTTTTACTTGTTTTAATTATGACATACACTGTAAAGAAGCAAACTAAGTAATATTTATCTAAATCTAAAATATACGTAAACGTGCAATTATTTATCTATTTCCTCAAATAAAAGATGGCAACCCTAAGACTTAAGTTTGAAAAACACCATTTACTTAATTAATTCTGTATTGATAAAAATCGGCCTATTGCGAGTTAGATACGAGCACAGAGATATTTATGAAATGATTTTCTATTATCTCTCTGAATAGGACATAGGACTTTCTTTTACCCATAAACTATAAGAGTTTTATGACATACATTTTCTGAAATTCCTTTGATCAAGTCTAGTTCGAATACCAATTTTTATCTTCTTTAATCCTGCCATGAATATTTCAAAATTTTAATGAAGTAATGCAACATATAGGGATATATGTTTATGTCACATTGTTTCTGAGAAAATCGACTAAGACGGACGCGAGGGTGCTCTCACGAGGGTTCCGTATTTCTTTTAAATTACGGAACTATAAATCCCTCATTTAGGCGGGATATATGAGCTCTCTGGTTAATTTTTTTATACGATATACAGACTTGTAGTATGCAATACTGTGTATATCTTGGTATATCTACATACCGGGGTGGCGTGGCGTTAGGCGATTCCACGAAAGGATAATACCCTTCTGGAGGCTCTTCGCTTTCTGCTGTGAGAGGGTCCACTGTCGCAGGACCACCGGTGGGCATCGTCGGCTCCAGCGAAACGTTGCATGTTAAAGTCAAGAACACCTGAAAAAAAAGGTTTGGAGGTTAGTTTTAGTTTAGTTTCAAGTTTAGTAGTTAGTGCGAGGCTATTGGGTGTTTTTTTTTTCTTTCTTCATGACATGGCGCACAGATTAGCACATTTGCCAATGTCACGTATTGTATTATTATGTAGAATCGTTATCGTAAAACTCCTCCAGTAAACTGATAGTATACTTTACTGAAGTTTTATAGGACTTCTCGGAAGAGCGCGATAACTTCAACTACACATGTTTAATTAGACCTACTCCATTCTTTTCTCTTACACAGAACTTTAAAACACAATGTCCTATCACTTTTATACTTTAAAACTCCCAAAAATAAAAAAAATAGAAAATGTAAATAAAATGACAACCTCACTTCTCCCGTTCCCGCCAAAAAGTCCCTATCGGGTGTCAAAATTGAAAACTCAACTTTTGAAATTCACGTCTGTCTTTGGCCCACTGTTTACTGATAAATAACAATAACAACCTTCTGTTCGACTTAAATTTAATAGCATATTTGGCATTTACTCATTTATTGTATTTTCGTTTGCCAATTGGCAAAGGCCTCCTCCAGCCTTGGTCATACCTGCCTATCCCTGGCCACTCTACTCAGTGTTGGCCAAAATGTAATTGTAAAAACACTTTGTTAGGCAAACAATTATAAATTCTAATTATAATTGTTTTTAAAATTACTTTTGCCTAACACTGACTCACTGCATGTTGTTATTGCGATTTTGTAAATTGTTGATGATTAAATAGTATAAAGCAACCACTGTAAATTCCTAATTCGTAATTCATAATTAGAATAGCTCAGCAATTAGCTAACAAATTAATCTGTGGTATTACATACCGTACCATACATACATATCTTCACGCCGTATCCCTAACGGGGTAGTCAGAGAGGACGGAGCGCCAAGCGTCGCAGTCCTTAGATACCTCTTTCGCTTTCTCAATTCTCATCATTCTCCTTACGCATTTTCGCCTAGGTATGCGAGTGCTTTTGACATTTCTGTCTTCGGTGGTATTACATTAGTGTAAAAGGATCACATTATGCATGTACATTGTACATATTATGATGCTATGAGGATAACAGAGGTCAGGTCGCCGCTATTATATACCATCTGCAGAGCAGTGACCTGGCTTAAACCAATATGAAACACATTTGACTTTGTTTGCTAATAAATAAATAAAAAAAATTAAAAAAAGGTTTGTCTGATGTCATCATCCCACCTTTTATGAAATGCAGTAGAAATGCGATCTCTTAGAAATATGTGCGGTGTCACCCTTGAGGAAAAGGAGGAGGAGGAGGAGGAGGAGGTTGCACGACAGTGTTATTGTTAAAATGAAGAAGGGAATGCTTGGATGGTTCAAGCACATGGAAAGAATGAGTGACGAAGAAAATCTACAGAGTGAAAGCGAGTGGTAAAAGAAGCCAACGAAGACCAAGGCTGACTTACGAAGATCAAATAGTTAGTGTTAGCTGACAGAAATGTCAAAAGCACACCTATACGAAAATGTGTGAGGAGAATGATGAGATTGAATCAAGCGAAATAAGTAATGTAAGGACCGCAAAGCTTGGAGCTTCGTCCTCTCTGACTATACCCCGTTAGGGATACAGCGTGAGGTTGTATGTATGGACGTATATATACATGCATATACAGTATACATGCATGTACATGCATGTCTGTCTGTATGTATGTCTTTTATTCTCAATGTTCACTGCTTTCTTTTTCAGATTTTAACAAGTATAAGTGTTAATAGTTTTTTTAACTAGCAGAGTACAAGTCATATTTGTACAATTAGTGTTCCGTAGGTATTGTTAACCGCTGAGGAATTATTTTGTTTAAGCAGTCACCAATCACCATCATTAGTTCATAACTAAACTGCGAGATCACGCTGGAACACACTTTAAAATAAAAAAGAATCCCTGATGAAAACGGCTGTGACAGACAGGCGGGCGGACGGACCCGAGGCGATACCATAATAGGCATGATGACGGTATTAAAGAATCAAATAATAAATGGTCTTAGAGAAAAATAAATGTTGAAACGATTCTAAATAACGACTCAGTTTTAATTTAGACATTGAGATTAAAAATATTTTTAATAAAATAAAAGTATAAAATACTGCAATCGGCCATGTTAATTGATTCTCCAATAAGAGCGAATGACGTCACACTCGTCAATTTGTGAATGTAACCCTAATAACGTAATTGAGAACAATATTTACCTAAACGTGACGTCACAAGCGGACGCCACGACACCTAGCTACTGGCGTTTTCGCGCTTAATTGAAATTACGTAGAAAAAATTGCAATTATTGGCGTTAAAACTTAGTTTATTGCTGAAATAATATTTTCTTCGGAAATAGTAGACGTGTACCTACATTATAGAAGGGGATTTCAAAATCTGTCATCATGCCTATTGCAAAGAGAATGTAACATTATTACGTATTGTTCCTTTTCTCTCGTTTTGGAACAGAAACTAAAAAGTACACAAGTAAAAAGTTTTAATACATTATCGAATTCGTAAAAGTTTTCATTAGACGCATTAGGCAATTGACGGATGTGGATACGGCTAGGTTGGTGTACTTCGTATATTTGCATAGCCTAATGTCTATGTCCGGGAACTAGTCCGGGAGGTATGCTGCAATTTTTCTAGGAATTTTATACCGATTGAATTTTACTCCCAGTACACCCACAACCGAGACAAACCAGAAAAGTTGGTTTTCTAAATTGACCCGCCCAGGATTCAAACCTGGAACATTCCGCACTTAGATCAACGCGTAATACACTGTGCCATCGAGGTCATTCAAAGAAAAAAGTAGAAGTTGACGAAAATTCAAATTTTAAGTGATATACTTGAGCGATATTATTTAAAATCATCGAGAAAACTCGTCAATACAAGCTCATACATTTTCATATTGCGTGAAATCACAAAATGTTTTCAAATACTTTTATTCTGGGTAGTATTTGGAGCGAACTCTGTCAATATCCTTTTACTGTTTTGAATGTCACCAGTATGTTTTGCAATGTGACGGAATTCGCGGCAGTAGACCAGTGACAGTGCCCAGCGCGAGATGGTATCGCACGTATCGCGTCCTCCATATTCAGCCCGCACCGTTAGCGCGCAGTGCGCCCGTGACCCGCATACCTCGCACGTGCCGCGACACGCCAGCGCTGTTAAGGCGAGTGTTTCCTAGCGAAGAAACATTGAGCACTCAGCCTATAGAGACGAAATATCGGGCCATTTGATTCCCTACTTCTCAGTTTATTTACACTAATAAATGTCAACTCTCGCTCGCATTAAGCAGTACGTAACTATTACTGGACTTGTGTGTACGTCTCTGTATATTCCAACAGATATTTAAATATTTAAGTAAAGGCTTATTATTCTATTCGGTGGTGTGGCAAAAAGAGCAAAAAATCAAACTGTAAAACAGAACGCAGTAACCGCAACAATGTTAAGACGTAAATTGTTTTCATATAAAATAAATGACATTGCCACTCTATAGGTTGAGTGCTCCATACGTAAATATAACCTGAAAATGCGAGAACGTCGCGCAGAGTCAACGAGTGTCAATTATAGATATTGTAGAATTGAAGAAATGTATTTGGAGTCAGCTTTACGATTGCCGAAATGCTTCACACGTTCAATGACAATTATTTTAGTGTATTTTTTAATATCCACAACCAAGTATAATATCAATGGTTGATTTTTATAAGTAGATTAAAAGTTGCTTGCAACAATCATTTAAATTCGATTTAAGGATTTGACATTTCGCTTGCACCAACTGTTAAATAATTGGTGCAAGCAAGATGTCAAATCCTTAAATCGAATTTAAATAGTTAGTGCAAGCCACCTCTAATGTATGAGGAGAATGATAAGATTTGAAGAAGCGAAAGAAGTATCTAAGGACCGCGAAACTTGGCGCTTCGTGCTCTCTGACTACCCCGTTAGGGATACAGCGTGAAGATATATATTTATATCTAATAGTGGGCATAATAATTACAAGGAAGGTTTTTAAATAACTAATCCATGTTACGTTAAGGTAAGGGTTATCGAGAATATTTCTTTTCGAGAGCGTTTTTAAGAATGTTGTAATCGTAAACCATAAACATTTCAAATCTATAAAAAATACGTGTTCTTTAACGATGTTTCTTTCAATTGTGCCGGCTATTGAATACATATACTTACATATCTTCACGCTGTATCCCCACCGAGGTAGTCGAAGAGGATACGTGATCTGTTTTAATTCACTGCATGAAACAAATTCCAGATTGTAAATCGTAATTTCAATATGAAATCATTTGAGTTATATTTGATTGTGATTTTAAAAAATATACCTATATCTGTACTAATATTATAAAGAGGTAAGGTTTGTTTGTGTATAATGGATAAACTCCAAAATTACTCAAGCGATTTCAAAAATTCTTTCACCTATTTCAAAAAGATTCTACCCGTGCGAAGCCGGGACGGGTCGTTTATCTGATATACGAGTATAAAAATCAATGTTTGTTTGTATTTTATGGGCTGCCGTACCGGTCATCCGATTGCGATGAAATTTGGTATAGAGATAGCTTGAATCCTGGGGAAGGACATAAGCTATTTTAAAAATAAAAATAAACCGGACAAGTGCTAGTCGGACTCGCCCACCCAGGGATCCGTACAAATTGATTGATTACGTACTTTAAATAAAGACTATATTTTTTATGATTTAATTACAAATGTATAGTTTTCAGATTTTTCCCTATACTTGTAGTATAAGACGGTATTACTTGCCAAATTTCATAGTTCTAGGTCAACGGAAAGTACCCGGAGTGTTGAAATATAATTTTTTTGCGGCATAAACCGCCGTATCTTTTTTTTACGTTAACTTAGAAGTCACCCTCTTATATTATTTCTATGCTTGGAAACGCTCGCCTTAAGCGGCTAGTCATACATACATACATACATATCTTCACGCCGTATCCCTAACGGGGTAGTCAGAGAGGACGAAGCTCCAAGCATCGCGGTCCTTACATACTTCTTTCGCTTCCTCAAATCTCATCATTCTCCTCACACATTTTCGCCTAGGTATGCGAGTGCTTTTGACATTTCCGTCGGCTAACACTAGCTATTTGATCTTCATAAGTCAGCCTTGGTCTGCCCTGGCTTATTTTACCACTCACTTTTGCTCTATAGATTTACTTCGTTGATCTTTCATCACTCATTCTTTCCATGTCTAGTCACTAGACAAGCACCTAGTCACTAGAGTAATACTCTACATTCTCGACGAGAGCTTTCGATGGACATAATGCATTTGTTAGGGAAGTAAACTTTGTAATCTATCGTAGAAGTGACCGTAGATGGCGAGTCGGGCCGATACAGCTAGATCTTGTCACGCTATACTTCGTTTCAGTCCAATTTCTCAAAAATGTAAATAGGTAGCTACTGTGCACTCCTCCCTCCACTTCCCGCCGCGAGGTGCACAGCTTGTTGGTTGGCGGTCCCCAACCAACACCTACTAGTAGGTGTTGCCCCAACGCATGAAAATGATGAGATTTGAAGAGGCAAGAAGCATGTTAAGATCGCTATACTTGGTGCTTCGTCCTCTCTGACTATCCCGTTAGGGATATAGCGTGAAGATACGTGTGTGTATACTAATCTATTTAAGAATTTTTAATAAAAAAGAAATTATGGCAATGCTTAAATGAAACATAATTGATTGAAAAATGTATTTCATTGTTTAAGCATTATATTCATTGTATGTATGCTAAATGTCAAAACTATAACTGTTAACAATAAGTGTTTTAACATATTGTGTTGTTTAATGAAATGAAACATTATATTCTATTTACTTTTGTCGAAAATTTCATTGAAACAGACTTTACATCAATAGCGACAATGTCGATATGTTTTTCCAAAATTGGTAAAATGAAATCACCTCGTAACAAACTCGTTTCGAGCTTTTTTCTCGTTGAGTAGGTTCTAGATGTAGAAAGTAATGTTGTTATTAAACATATACTGATTACTTGTAAGTATAAATAAGTCTGTAGCCACATACGAGTTAAATATTACTAAGTATACTACCAATATAAAGCGCGCTTTCGCACTGCATCCGTTCGAAATTCCAGAAAATACGTTCCCCCCAAGTAGTCGCAGTACTTGTGTATATGCATGAGTGCTTTCGCTCTGTGTTCGATCCGAATGCTACAGGGTCTACAGGGGGCCTAGACAAGTGGCTCATTTATCGTAAACGTTAGTAGAATAGAATGACAAATACCGCGTGATTTAGCGTAACGAATTTTAAATTGTTTGTCAAACGTTATTAACTTTCTTATTTATCACACGATACGTAAAATTGTGTGAAAACTGCCGTATAAATCGAAGCCAAATGGCACTTTTGACGAGCAATAAAACACCAAGCGTTTCTATTTTACAAAACGTTTGCCACTTGTCTACACGCTCAGAGCGGCTAGACAAGTGACAAACGCTTTGTACAATAGAAACGTTTGCTGGCGTTATCGTTCGTCAAAAGTGACATTTAGCTACGTTTTATACGGCTGTTTTCATACAACTTTTCGTTTGATTTAATAGAAACGTTTGACTACTAATTTAAAATTCGCTACGATAGACCACGTGGTATTTGTTATACTATTCTATTAGCGTTTACGACAATTTAGCCACTTGTCTAGGCCCCAGTATACGGATGTAGCAAACTCGGACGGAATTCGGATGTCGCTTGTGTGGTACATGTGAACCGAGAATATTAAACTTCTATTTAAGTCTTTTAGTTCATAAACATCAGTATACTTATATCTCTAAATATATATATTATACTAACAAAAAAGTACATACATATGTTAATATTTACAAACTTAAAATTACACATTTTCTTAAATAATAAACTTCCTCAAAGTTGCCGCTTAGAAAGCTGTAATTGCTTAAGGTACCCAGCAGACTGGCAGCATTGCCTCTTTGAATAGCCAAACTGATTCGTTGGCGGAAGAAGCTGCCAGCCTGGCGGTCTCTCGAAGCCTCGACCAGTCTCTTACAAATATCAGAAACCAGTCGATGGGCTTCGGGGCCCCAGGAACCCAAAGTTTCGACTGTAAAGGGCGTAAATATGAAACCCTCAGAGAGAGTCGCATACTTACGCCGCTTCAAGTTCTCGGCAGTGCTGGCCGCGGCACCTGCTGACTTGGAAGTCGTCGGCACATGGGAAACAGCAAGTGTATCGACACAAGTGGCATCCCACACCAGCAATCTTCCAAGTTTCCAAGGAATAAGCGTCAAACCATCCGGTCTCCTGCCGTTGCTGCGCGCAATACCTACAGGCTCTAAGACTGCAGGAACGCCAGCGGCGACAAGAGCCCGCCGAATGACGTCATTCAAGGCAGCATGTCGTGACATGCGGCCCGCACTACGTAAACAGGATAAACCGTGGTGACCTAGTACATCGACGAGATCACCACAGCGGCAACGGTGAGGAAGGTTAGTCCTGGCCCCCAGACGAAGGGATACTATGAGAGAAAGCGTGGTATTGTCAATTAAGGTTCCTAAGTTTTTTGAAAGTATTACCTTCAACCAGTGTCCTAACTCCTTCTCAGAAACAGCCAGGAGGCGAGACCGATCTTTTTCGGTACTACAAGAATCTAAAAGTTGTAATTGAACATTTTTGCATTGAGGCTCATCCCAGTGTTTCTGAGAAAAGGTCGAGGTAGGCAGGTTAGTACTCGGACAAACACTTAACCAAGCATTTCGAGCATCAGTCAAGCACGGCACCTCAACCGATCCTAAGGAAGGGCGAATAACAGATAGGAAAAGGTTTTCCGTGCTGTAGGCTGACGAAAGAAAAGCAGGCAGTGACACACTCGAGATTTTGCGTATGCCCAGGCCTCCATAACAGATAGGAAGCAAGGCTTGATTCCAGACCCTGTCATCAACAAAGGAGCAATTTAATATTTTAGATAATGTATTTTTTAGAATATTGTCTACAGAATTTAAAAGCGTTTGAAATTTAAAAAGCTGAGAACAGCGAAGAGAATTTTGGAACAAAAAGGCAAAAGCGGACAATGAGGAGAGCCATGTGGGAACTAATTTTGAAAAGTTTGTCTGAAGACTGGCTAAATTTTTGTATTTGATCATTGATAAAGCAGGGTATGGAGTCATCTAAAACGGGAGCACCTAGGAGGTACAGCAATTCTTTTGACAAGACTTTAATATTTGGTGTCAGATTGTTAAATTTATTAATTATTTCATTTTTTGTAATAATTGGAACAGAATCGGAAACAAAGAGTTCACATTTAGAAAAATTTAATTCTGAGCCAATATCTTTAAACCTTTGAATCAGGGTTTTAAGGTCATCTAAAACAGTAATTGCTTTTCCTCCTATTGTTCCGTCGTCAAGTTACCAAATATTTAATTTGGAATTTAAATAACAAATCGCAGGATGGATAGCCAAACTGAAAATAGCTGGTCCGAGAGGATCACCTTTGTTGACAGCCAACTTCGGAATGTAATAAATTATCTTTATATATTAATTTTGAAGGATTATATATTATATTATTATAATTATTTAATATATTATTATAATTATATTATACTTATATCTCTAAATAGTTAGTGTCAAACAAAGTCATTGTCTCTTGCATAAACTTCGGTTCAATCCATTCATGTGATGAATTTTAATCGATCCAAATCCATTTCACGTGATGAATTTTCATAATTTTTAGCTACCCTCCGCCCAAAATTCCAAACCCTACACTAATCGACACGTGTTTCGCCTCTTCGAAGCATTTTCAGAATATTCCACAGATCAGACTCAGTCAGCTGACAATCTGGATTCGGTGAGAGTAGCTAACCGAGTCAGATCACTGGAGTTATTTTTTTTATAAAAGAGGGGGCAAACAAGCAAGCGAGTCACCTGGTGGAAAGTAATCACCGCCGCCCATGGACGCCCGCAACATCCGGGGAATCACTGGTACGTTGCCGGCCTTCACAGAAAGTGGGAAATGAGGAGGAGAGAGGAGATGGGCCACAGGCACTCCCACTCACCGAACGAAACACAACAGCAACAGATGCTGTTATTTCACGCCGATATTCTGTGAGAGGGTGCTATTTCACCGGGTGAGCCGGCCCAATTCGTGCTGCATTGCAGCATGGCTTTGCCATATCCTGAATATCCTGAGGTGCTGAGGATGCTTTATTAAGAGGCGAAACACGTGTCGATTAGCAGTTTTGTAGTTTTGTTCGAAGTATTATTTAAAATTATGAGAATAATCTATGCTCATACAGGCTAATAACTTTTACTTGAGTATTATATATTACATGTGACTCCGTACTTTCTCGGATTGGACACAGTGCGAAAGTGTTTTCAGGTTCATGCTTCAGTGGCTATTAGGATATTTGACTTTTTATTTATTTAATAACATAATATAGATACTTTGTTTATTTTACATTGCAATCCGCGATTGTTTGTGTAATCGCTTGTAACTGAAATTTCTTGGATGTACATCTACAAGAGTAGGATTGTCAACATTTCATCGGCTGATTGTAGTACTTTTCAGAATATTTTTTTAATATTATAAATGCGAAAGTGAGTTTGTTTATTTGTTACGCTTTCACGCCTAAACCGCTGAATTGATTATGATGAATTTTGGTATAGAGATAGATGGGACCCTGGAGCCGGTTACAGGCTACTTAATCTCGCGAAAAGCTTAGAGGGGGCGGAGTGAGGGGAGGGAATAATTTTTGTATGAAACTTTTTATAGCGTCATCCGATTTGCTTCAAACTTTGCAGAATTATTGTTTATAATTAATAATTAAAGTATGGATATTTCTTTTTTTCAAATTACTCTTAAAAGGGGGTGAAACGAAGTTGTTCATTTCGCGGCGAGCCAGAACCTGTAACTGTAGTTAATTTTTTTTCTTTTTGTAACTATTTAACCTCTACCTGTATCGACCAACAACCAGTTGGTTGACAAAGTCAACATTAACGCGAACGAAGCCGCGGGTAACAGCTAGTAGGCTAAAAAAATATATAGTACACTTAAAAAGAATATACAAAGCTATATTTGTTACTTATTTTTCATAAAAACTATTTTTTTTTGCACTTACATTTTTTAGAATTTTTTGTGTACGATAAAAGTGTCATATGCTTTATCGCATTCAATTTGTAAATTAATGCAGATCAAAAGCTCATTTCAAGACAGAGCCGCATTCGGTTACACGCACATCGGACATCGCATCAGTCGAAACTCAAAAGGTAATCTTAAAATGCGTTCATAAATTTAAAAAAGTGAGAAATTTATTTGTTATTAGTATAGATGTTGCAAAATAAACAGTGATCATTGAAATATAGTATTTTTGCGTACTATATATTTCTTCAACAGTATATAGTACGCAGACCCTAATTTTGTACAATACTATATATTATAATACGGTTGGTAACCCTATGTACAAGTGACAAGTTGGTAAGTAGTATCAAGCCAACTAAACCTCGTATAAACTGCTAAAAAGCCGATTCCATTCGACTTGCCAACTGAAAAAAGTATGTGCCATGTGTACTCTACTCGTGTATGCACATTAGAAGTTATACTTCGACGTTTTTAAGTAAAATTGACCACATAAAAAAGCAAAACTGGCCACACATAAAACTGACCACATATTATAAAAAAGCTAACCAGGCCACAGATAAAAATGTGTTGCATCGGCGTGCGCAACTCCGTCACACGCAAAAAAATACACTGATCTGTAGTGCGATTCTCTAACGCAAATTAGTCAAATTCACTTCTGAATCCGCGGTGAAGTGGTTCACTTCAAGTGAGTTCGAATGCGAAGTGGGGTGAATTGTCGAGCGAGTCTCGCTTTAGGTGATTCAAGTTTATACAGAATTGCATGGCTGTTCTTCCTTGTTTTTCCAAATGCGCCAAAAGAAGTATAACTTCAATAACGAAAGTGGTAACTTATGTTCTACTTTCTGAACTATTTACACGCGCAAATTTAAGTAAAAAATTGACTAGACAGCTTACTCATATGCCGACTTCAATATAACCACTAACCAGGCATTAGCGATGAACCACTCAATTAGTGCCACTACTCAGATAGCAATCGTATACAATTTTGACGGTGACCGTTATCCCACTATTTTATATTTATTACACTATTATTAACCAACTCACGACCGAGACTAATGTCTCTATTTTTTGCAATATAGTCATTACAATTACTTCGAAATTGTCCTATTCATAGGTATTATTTCTTTATGAATGGCAGGTACGAACTAGGTACTATGCATTTTAAATGAGAATAGCATCGCGCCCACTGATAACTTCACTTATTATCTCATTAAGTTACTATTGTTCAATTTTTGACATTATTGTACGACTCGCAAAAAATAGGTCACTTATCATTAAACTCAAAGAAGGTAATTTGATGCACAGAAGAGAAATTAGAAAATTTGAAATGACAATGTTTTGACTATTCTATTATGAAAAACCACCAACAATCTTGGAATCTAACTGGATACCACACCCTGAGGAGGCAGTCGAAGACAAATTATAGGACCTCGAGTAACCTTTGATTACTCATTACGTTAACTCCTAGATATAATTCGGAAATACACCTACTATAATATACATAAGATTGCTATATATACCTAGATATACCAATAGCAAATAATGAAAAGAAATAGAGTGGAATAGAGATGTTTCTTCAACAACCAGAGATGTTTCAAGATTAAATTTCTGGACTTCAGCTTCCTCAGAGTGCGGTCTCCTGCTTAAATACGGCCCTATGGAAACAATGAAACCCTTTTTTTAATTTCACGCTGTTTCCCTAAAGTGATAGTCAGAGAGGACGGAGCGCCAAGCGTCGCAGTCCTTACATACTTCTTTCGCTTCCTCCAATCTCATTATTCTTCTCACACATTTTCGCCTAGGTAAATATAATTTGTAAATATTGATTTGTTTTTTATTTTTGAGAAACGTATTTATTTTCACCTAAACTTCACAAAAATCATCCTTGGTACGTCCTTGACGTGTTACTAAGGTGTGGAGAACAGTAAATGTTCTCAGTTAGTCTCGTTACGGTGCTGCTCTAACGATTGGACAGTTATGTGACATTACACTCAACCTCGGCGTTAACGAGCTGGAAATTGTTCTACGACAAAACGCAACTAGAGCGATTCTAATATTCTTATAAGGGCAAATGGCTTTCACTGGTTTTCTTTTGTAGTTTTTATTTGAATCATCCAAAATGGTTCTGTTTTCCTTTTAATGTATGAAGCCCTATGAATAAAATAATGGGTAATCCGTACAAATTTTGAATTGTTGTTAAAAAATATCATTTTTTGAACATCTATCGTTTGTCCATTGCTACGAAACCCCAAACAAATGCGTGTCTCATGCTCGATTTCACCAAAGTCTCTCAATGCTTAGCGAACGCCTAAAAGGGATAAGGGTCCGCTAACGATGATTTTGCGCTTAACGAAACGTTAGTAGCCCCTATGTGGTTAAAAGATCCCCTAAATTTAGAAACTCGATTTATGAACTCGTAGCACTATGTGACAGTCTTGTAAGTTAGTTTTTGACAATATAGGGAATAACTTGTTATATTATATAGAAACTTAGAAGTAAAACAATACTATCTGTTTTATCGATATACTTTTGGAAACGAATAGTCAATATGGAAACAATAAAACGTCACATAACTATATCTGACATTATACTAGGAACGTTAGAGTGGAGAATACGAATATTATCTATGAACCGGTTTAGGGATCCTTTTAATCTATAGGGTACATAGTTATGTGACGACTTAGGGTTGGTGAAATTGGGCATCATACGTGTTTAGACGGTTTTTAACACATTTAAAGGACATAGTTATGTCGCGTAGTCATAATGTACGTTGCTTTGACTAATGGAGTTAAAACGCGAGCAAGAAATAGACTTCTTACATTCTCATGTACGCAATAAACACGGTGGTTTATTATATTCTACTTCACACGACCTCGTACGCGACGTATATAAAGCTGTCAAATAGATATGTACTTGCATTTATTGTTGCGTTTCGTTTTCTTTTACGAAAGAAACTGTTCACGACTATTGCTAATTTCAAGTATGATCTTAACCTTCTTAAGATTCCACAGCCAAAATACAACAATTTAAAAGAAAAATGTATAATTACTCTTAATTTCACAAAAAAAACAAAGTTACAAGTAAAAAATTTACAACGACAACTAGTCCAAAAGACCAAAAATTTAAAATAGTTATAAAAAATTTACAACAAAATTGTTAAGAAAAATTTGCAACAAAGTAGGTAATTTAGAGTTTAATTTCAATTTAATTTAAAGAGCTTTCATTTGATACCCCTATGAACCCCAAAAATGTTTGTGTGCTTACTATTTAAATCTCAAATATAACCCTTATTACTCAAATTATGTAGTTCAAATCTGTATTTAGGCCATTATTATCTATAACTGATCCATACAGATTACAGATGTATGTGTCAAGTAGTCTCACTGAGAAAATGGCTATAATAGACAGACATACATCAAGGCGATTACATACAGTAAGTGTTGTTTTTTCCAATTTTTGATAGAACGTTAAAAAAGTCAAGTCAAATTTTTGAGAATAATATTAGGAATTACATTTTATTCCTTTCACTACTAAGACGCTCGCATATTACAATGTTAGGGCTTACTACTTCATTAATATGATTAGCTCGTTCTCATTCACTGAACGTAAAATAGTAGGTCAAACAAGTAGTTCGCTCGTTCACCAATTTGTATTGAATAAACTACTCGTAACACCATGAATTGATAAAATCACTGAAATGTTTTGAGGTAATAAAATCATTAATCGGCTTCATAACTGATTCAATAACATTTGAAGTTTTTCGATTATGACACTATAGTTCAATAAATAACAAAAAACCTAAAACACTTAAAAATATTATCCGTGATTCTACGCATTAAATGAACTTCAAATACTTTTTTTAAGGCGGAGGTGGTAAGCGAGCGAACCAGTCACCTGATGGAAAGTGATCACCTCCGCCCATGGACACCCGCAACGTCCGGGGAATTACGGGTGCGTTGCCCGCCTTTAAGGAAAGAGTAGTCGTTTCTTGAAGGTCCCAAGTCGTAACGGTCAGGGAATACCGCCGCTATAAGCTGGTTCCATAAAATTGCCGTACGTGGTAGAAATTTACGTAAAAACTCACAGTTGTAGACTGCCATCCATCAAGGAGGTGGGGATGGAAGGACAGTTGATTGCGTGATGTATGGTAATGGAAATCAGCAGTGGGCAGTACTCCGAACAATTCTTCAGAATATTCTCAATGATAAATGCGGCAAAATATGCTGAGGAACGCAACGTCCCTCTTCGGGGCCAGAGAGTCGAGCCGATCAGAGAGTACCGGATCGCCGATAACCCGAACCGCTCTACATTGTATATGGTCAAAAGGAAGGAGTTGCTACTGGGGCGCTCCAGCCCAGAGATGGGAACAGTATTCCATGTGAGGCCTAACCTGTGCCTTGTAAAGTTGTCGACGTGGAACATTGTCCCGCTCTACCGAGCACATCCAGTTTTTTTGAAGCTAATTTAGCTTTATACTATCAATGTGTTACTACTGCGGTAGAAGTGATTATCATTACAGAAAATCGGTCGTTCGGAAAGATCTATTACGCCCTTTGTTCTGGAGCACTCCTTGTGAATAATGAACTACTGAATTACTGTGAGGAGTGAACTAGTTCGGTCAGTCACTTTATGCAAAAAACTCAAATTCCTCGTTCGTAAACGACACAACACTAATAGTCTATTATAGTGTCGGGCACAGCTTAAGATTGTGCGCCGTTATGATTATGGAGTCGTTCGCAAACAGAGCGAGACACGCCACGACTGTATGTACTGATGGAACGATACCGACGATAGTTGTAATGAGAAATAATTGCATATATTTAATTACATTACGATTATGGTCGAATTAAGTAGAACACAAGAGGAGCTTGTTGAGTAGTGATGCTTCAATGTTAGATGCGATACTGAGGTTAAAGTGTGTCGTGATCCTATTATAGAATTAAACAGATTATGACGTGCCTGGACAGATTTTGAAGTGCCTGGACATTTCGCAAAATGCCAGACCCATTATCTAGCCATCGTATCATGTGCCCAATGAAATCGCGAGTAGATTTTTGAGTGCAATACATCTGTCGATATTCCACGCTAAATATTTCCTCACTTCACTTCACTCACTTCAATCTGTCTGGATCGGACCTGAAATACAACGTAATCAATTGGTTTTCACGCCGCTCGTGGCTGCCTCCACTCTCTCCTGTTGGTCTATGTGTGTGTAAAACGGCTACTACAAAATTCGATTACGATATGAAAAAATCATGGACTTCTGATCGTATTTTAGAGGTAGAGGCTTCGATCACAAATATATAACTAGATTCACAATCCTTTATAAAATTGGAACAAATTATTGTCTGAATTGACATATACATTTCTAATATCGTATAGTAATATCTCGATATTGTGTTAATTTAAAGTAAACTTTACTGTCAATGCATATAAAGGTTGTAAAAGCTTGTAAAAAATTCTCCCATGGCATTGAAACGACGTTTGTTAACAAAAATATATTTAAAATTCAAACTTACGCTTCTTGCTTAAAGTGTAATTCACGTAATTTATTTGTTTCGCTATTTACGTCATTATAATTTGTTAGATGAAAGTGACAAGGATAAGACACATATAAATTATAATATCAGACCAAGGTATCAGACAAGGAATAAAATGTTGCATGTCAGGCAATGACATATTCAGATGCAATGTAAGAATAGAAAAAGGGAGGGAGCAGCATTGTTACACAGTTATCAATATTTTTTATTTTTGGTTCTTCGATCACAAATAATAATTAACAATTTTCTTTAAAATCTAAATACATAATGACTGTCCGAATTGACATATACATTTTAAACATCTTACAGTATTATTGGTAATATTATTTTAATTTAAAGTAGACCTTAAAGGTATAAAGTTGTAAAAGCTCGTTTAGATTCTTGCAAAGGCATTGAAACGAAGTTTGTCAAAAAAAAACTTACGTTTCGTGCTTAAAGTACAATTCACGTAATATATTTCCATAGCTGTTTACATCATTTTGGTTTGTTACGTGGATGTGACAAGGATAAGACATAATATTTAGATTAGGCGAGACAAGGAAAAAATGTTGGATATCAGACAATGACGTAATCTAGGAATACAGAGCGAAGTCGCAATAAAGTGCTGATATTTTTAAAATTTTTTAATGGGAAATCGTCTGCTAGTCATTATTTAATATATACATACATATTAACACGCCGTATCCCTAACGGGGTAATCAGAAAAATATGTCACGACTAGAAATCTTAACTTTGATAAAAAACAATTACTGGATCTAAAATCTTAGTTTTAAATGATTTAGTGGGAACGTTAATCTTCTAATAATGCCACAATACAAATAATAACACTGTCAAATAGAAATGCAGTGCAGGTTTAAGTAAATATGTAATATTGTGTAGCCTTTTTAAGCCTTTCGCTGTGACTATTCGTCACTTTCTAAAAAGTGATCAGAGCAAACTACGCTTCGTTCATTTGGTATGATGAAGTATTCATCACATTTTTGGCGTGCTACTATAGAAGTCTATTTTTCACATCGAATAGGATCTCGAGGAAAGCTATATATTTTTTTATATGTTCGAGAAAAATATTGCAATAACTTGCAGTGTTTATAAAAGAATACCTAATTACATAAATTACATTAAAATTTATAATTAGCAGCAAATTTCAACACCAAAAATATATTTAAAGAAATAAAAATGTAAGACTAAAAGCTCCATTCTATAGTTTCAGAACAGAGATAAACGTATGATCCGAATAAATGAAATCTGAATGCGGTAGTATGGTTCTCAATATCTTATTCACGATCGTATAATTAATTGTATTATGTAGCTGTCATTTGAAAAATATTATTATGAATTTAATAAAAAAGAGCTATATAACGTTATTATTGTAACGAAATAATGAACACGTAAATAAAATAATCCTAATTACTTACCGAAAGTAAGAAACTCCATCTTTTATTAACGTTCTAGACGTGTCATTTTTACAATTTTTGAAGGAGCACTTTGTCTTGTTTCCTTTAGTGTTCACAAATTACTACTAAGACCGAGTGCGCTAAAATTCTCATTTCAGCGCACATTTGGTTTGGCCGTTTTTGGAACGCTGATTGTGTATCTTGTTATATATTTGTGATCGAAGGGTAGAGGTAATAAACAGATTTCTTTATTTATTTATTTGGTAGAACAACAGTTTACAAACATAAATAACTATTCTGAAATTTACGATACAACAATTACATAGCTATGCGAGTTTGGAAACAAGTAAGAGTCGTACCATACAACTTTTACAAATAACTCTCTCCCACATGTCAAAGTCAAAGTCAAAATATATTCAAGTAAACTCAATTGCAAGGTATTTTTGAAATCTACTTTAGTCCAATTAAGAAAACCTAGACACTGAGAAGAACCTGTGGGGGTGTAGATATGGTTTATAAATTACACCACACACATAAAAAAAGAACACTTAGTAGACGAGCACAAATAATTAAGACGAACACTTCACAGAGGTAACAATATTTTCTTGAGACACGATTTACAGTTACAATTATAATATATACAAGCGATACGCAGATACGACAGTAATTACGATATAAATTACAACAACAGATATTAATAATTATAAATAAGGCGAATATAATTAGTACAATTTTAACTTGTAATGTTTGTAATAGCCGTTGGGAACGAACGCAGAAAGAAATTGTGTGTCGTACACTGTGTTGGCGCGACCGTTATTATTCGTTAGCGCGGGCGTGCACAGTGTAATACAAAATGTTCAAAGTGTCGGTAGGTGTAAAATAAAATATGTATATAAAATGTTTGCATGTTCATAAATTATATTTAATTAATTTAATATATAAATTTTATATTTGCGTATGTTTGTGTGTATGTATGTATATTAATGAATGTTGTTATAATATAAATAGTTACATAAAATATAAATAAACTGTGACGACCTAGTCGGCGCAGTGGTTTAGACGTTTACCCAAGCGCGGAAGGTTCCGGGTTCGAATCCCGGTCGGGTCAAATTAGAAAAATGAACTTTTCTAGATTGTCTCGGGTCTGGCTGTACTGGGAGACGCCCCCAGTAGTCGTCTTCTGGTTCTCATAGCATAGGGAATACCTTAGTTTGAGATCAGATGATTGGTGTGTATTGTCTGGCGCATTATTATTATTATATGTATGTAGTGTAGTGTGGTGTGGTAAGTATGTGGCGTACAAACAGACCAAGAAACTCAGGTATAATTTTTTCAACATCACACAACATGTGACTGTTAACTCTACATTGTAGATTATTATGAGAATTATCAGTCTATAAAAATTACATCTTCACAGGATTAATTATGATCCTCCTATAAGTATACAGCTTCTTCTTCTGGTGAAAGACATTCCAAAAATGAATGTGCTCCCTAAAATAACGATCAATATTAATTTTAATAAACTAAAAACTGTTAGGGTTCCGTATCAAAATTATATATATCATGTCTATCTGTCTGTGTGCTTGTCTGTTTGTATGCCACCCACAATTTATCCTGACATCTTTACGCCTACTGATCTGTTAGACTACAGAGACATTTTGTAACTCAAATCTAGTATTGAAATAAAAAAATGAAATAATGGGTTTTGGACCTAAATAAAAAAATATAAATATGTCGGAATCGAACGCAAGCGTGACGTCACGAAGTCGCGCTTGGATACAGCCGTTGGAGTGGGCGAGGCATTCAACTATTGAAGCTTGCGCCGAGCGGACGTATCTGTTCTTGCGACACCTGTTTAACTCTGTAAAACCTAACTAAGATTACAAATAAAGAGTCATCGATCGTGTCCATTAATAATCTGCTCGAGGCTACCCGTCATGGCGGAACATGGTGACGACGAACGCCCTGCTTATCCTGTTCATCCCCAGTCTCCGATAAATATAACTTTTTTTTTGTTCATAATTGTTGCAGAAAACCTAAGTTAATCTATGAACGAACACTCTTACCCGTTTTATTTAAGTATATAATTTAAACAAACAATTTTGTGATCTAACAAACACAGTACTCTCGGCCCCTTGGATCAAGTGTCAATGGACCTAGCATTTGCTCTAAAAACGTGTCCTTAAAGTGTCCTTTTTTGTGGACCGACTTTCTAGATGTTTACTAATGTGCGTGACTAGGGACACAGCTGAACAACGATACACAGCTGAACATGACATACTTATAATTTCGTGAATATACTAGTAGCCAAAAAATTTAAGATTTATGAGTATTTTGCAAATATTTATTTCATAACCTGATACGAAATACACTGACGTTGCGAGATCGCCATACTTACTATAACTAATTGTTTTACTCGTGGTTACGCTCAATGAGATAGAAAGAGACAGGAAAATCGTTTGACATACGGTGGTAAGAGCGACAACTCATTATCACTTCGTCTATTGTGATTCTCGGTCCGAACTCGGCCCCTTGCGCTGACATAGATAATAAAGGTATCGTGGTGGACTTTTTGGCGGGAACGGGAGAAGTGGGGTTGTCATTTTATTTAGATTTTTTATTTTTTACATTTGTGGGAGATTTAAAGTACAAAAGTGATAGTATATTGTTTTAAAGGTCTGTATAAATAAAAAGAATGGAGTAGGTCTAAATATACATGTGTAACTGAAATTCTCGTGCTCTTCCAAGAAATCCTTCATAACTTTAGTAAAGCCTGCTATCACTTTAGTGGAGGAGTTTTACATACATACATACACACATATCTTCACGCCGTACCTAACGAGGTAGTCAGAAACGACGGAGCGCCAAGCGTCGCGATCCTTAAATACTTCTTTCGCTTCCTCAAATCTCATCATTCTCCTCACACATTTTCGCCTGGGTATGCGAGTGCTTTTGACATTTCCGTCGGCTAACACTCTAGCTATTTGATTTTCATACGTCAGCTTTGGTCTTTCTTGGCCTCTACGGCCTCTTATCGTAAAACGAGGAATTTTACGATAAGAAAAAACTAATTTACTTGTGATTCCACTTACTAATACGTGATATTGGCAAAATCTGTGCGCAAAGAAGAAAGAAAGAGACAGAAAAGAAGGTATCGCGGCCGGTGTGACGTCACGGCGCCGGTGCCGGTGTTGGCCGGTGCCGCTCGTGACGTCACCGCGGTCCCGCTGTGACCTTCACCCAGTGGGCCGCGCGGTCGCCGACCCCGCCGGCCGCATTCCGCTCCCGTATGCTAATAGCGTATCCCGTTTCCACTTCGTAAACAACCACCGGCCTCGGACCACGATTTCTAATTAATTATTTCAATTATTTATCAAGTATATTTAAATATTGATAGAGCTGTAAACGACGGAACACGAGGGCGGAGTGTTATTATATTACGGTATTTTTATCAATATAATTATTATGTTTATGATTTAATTGAGAGGTCTACCCAGTACAGGTTTTCTGAACCGGTGGTAGGTTTTCCTTCTAAATATACATTGCAGTGAGCTTTATTTACATAAAATATATTGTATTTCAATGTAAACGAAATACAGATAATAAATCTCTGTACATAAAATATAAAATAGTTTATGACAACTTTTCTTTTTCATTGATAACGAAAGAAATAATTTATTTTTAATAACTGCTATATAACAGTACATACTTTTTATGATTTAATTATAAAAAAATTATATAATTTCAATGAAATAAAAATAATTACATGTTGTATAAAAATCTAGACTAATATAACAAAGCGGTGAAATTTGTAAGTTTAGTTACACACTTATCTCCCCGCTATATCCCTAACTGGGTAGTCAGAGAGGACGGATCGCCAAGCATCGCGGTCCTTACATATTTCTTTCGCTTCTTCAATTCTCATCATTGTCCTCACACATTCTCGCCTAGGTATCCGAGTGTTTTTGACATTTCTGTCTGCTGACACACTGGTTATTTGATCTTCACTTCATAAGTCAGCCTTGGTCTTCCCTTACCTCTTTTCCCACTCGCTTTCGCTCTGTAGATTTTCTTCGTCAGTCTTTAATTACTCATTCTTTCTATGTGTACCGAACCATCCTTTCTTCATTCCTTTCTTCATTTTTACAATAACACTTGTCTTGCAACCCTACTGCGTATCTCTTCATTGCTTATTTTGTCCGCAAAGGTAGTAGTAGGTTCGAACCCGCGTATTTTAGCTTGGTAGATCTACCGCTCTGGCCAATGTACTACTGAGAAGTAAACTATATTGTGAAATCAGAAGAGTTTAGAAGTTTTAAGTGTGTGAAAACATAGGCACAACAAATTTTCTCAGAATTCGACCTTAGCTAGATTGATTTTTGACCTCCGTAAAGCTTTGTGTTGTAAATATTATCGAAATCGTTAGAGCCGTTTTTAAAAACGCGATTATGAATATGGAATTATTTAAATAACATATTATCTTAAAATAAAGGAAGTCCATGAAATTTAACATTAAATTCATTGTTCAGAAAAATAAATGTAGGAGAGATGTAGATGTAGGAGATAATTTCCAATACTACTCATCCGATTTCAAAAATTCTTCCACCAATGTTTCGAATGGACCTATAGGGTGGACATAGGTGTACATTGGGCATCCACGTAGACGAAGTAGTGGACAAGAGGTAGTTCTAAATAGTTCGTGAAAGTTGGAATTTATTGTATTTAAATACAATAAAAATTGTATGTGAAACAAATAGAACTAACGATATAGAAATATTACATGCTATGTTTATACACGTCTATTCACAAACAATAACAATTTATTAGTTAATTTGTTTTCTATACGAAAGACTTCAACGCGTTTCATTTTATCAATGTGCCATTCTAAAATTATTATTTTAAATCCTTAATAATATATTACTGAGACATTTCTATGTCACACATTGTACACCACTGTTTTAAAATATATTATACTTGTTATTGCATACAGAACTTTCTGAAACAGAGTTAAGATAAATTTAAGGTCGTCCAAGAGATTGAAATCTCTAGTCATTTTACATTAATTTTTTACTTTACAAACAGACACACATCATATCAAATAACAGAATATTAATAATAGCATCCAAAATGTAATAAATACATACTTCTATCGCCTCCCAATTCTCATAATTCCTTTTACATACTTTTGCCTACATTTGCGAGTGTTTTTGGTATTTCCGTCAGCAGCTAATACTCTGGCTATTTGATGCATGTAATAAATTTTTGCAATAATGTTTTATTATTATGAAGATCAAATACCTAGAGTGATAGCAGAGCGAAATGTCAAAAGCACTCGCTTACCTAGGCGAAATTGTGTGAGAAGAATGACGAGATTTGAGGATGCGAAAGAGTTATGTAAGGACCGCGACGCTTGGCGCTCCATCCTGTCTGACTATCCCGTTGGGGTTACAGCGTGAAGATATGTATGTATGTATTTCATTAATATATAATATTAATGAAAGCATATATGATGCTGTCAGTTCAATAACAATGAATGAAGTTAAACAGATCTTCAATAAATGAAAAAGAATAAATGAAGTTTAAGTTCGAACTTAAAACCTGTAAGATATTATCGGTAGGTCATATAAGTGCCGTTGACCTTAATTCGCGAGGCGTTGGTTCGGCGAAAATAAAAAAACAATAACATGCGATTACGAACAACTCTCGCGAAAGTGTAACGGGACACGCTTGACGTTTTGTTTTGGCGCGTGTCCTTCACGCTGCTTAGAGCATTCCAATTGGTGTGCTTATACCTAAAACACACAAACATCGCAGTTCCTGAACGGACAAACTGCTATGCATGTGATACTTTTTAACCGTCTTTAAAAAGGAGAAGGTTAATTCAAAACAAAAACTATTTCTCTATGAATTATTCAGTGTAGCTCCAAGGTGGTCCGTCCAATTTAATTTTTCTGATCAATGTCAGTAAAATTTTAATGGGACGGAGCTTGGACTTGGAAGATACACCAAACAATCCTAACGGCGCTAGTACCTGATTAATCTGTGCTAACGGTTTATGAGTATAAAATAGTATAAATTATAAGTATAAAATAACAATAAATGACTTTATAAATACGATATAAACATCAATTTAAATGAATTTGAAAAAAACTTAAGTTTTAATTAGTTAAGAATAGTTTCTCTTGTACTTTTCCGTGGTTTTTTTTGAAGTCGGTTTAATTTTTACAGTCGGTTTAGTTTTTAAGCTACAATTTTTCCGAATGTTTGGTGTTTGGAATTTTAACTATATTTTGGTGGAGTCGGTTCAGTTATTCAAAGTCAAATCAATATATTCCAATAAACAGGTTATTTTTCAACATCAAATCTAACACTGGTTCGGAAAAATCTGCACTTAGAAGAACCGATAACTCAGTCTTTCGACATCATTTTAAAATGGGTATATTATTCAGTAAGCTATTAAATTCATACGTACAGAAGATTATTTTTAGACCCTAACTTTGTCTTCGTTAATTGAGTCACCTCTTTAGGAATCTTATTACAAAAACGAATGCAGTTATTCAAAAGCAATCCACTTGACTTCCACTTGTTATATTAGAGCGGTTTGCACCAACTATTTAAACTCGATTTAACGATTTGACATTTCGCTTGTATCAACTATTAAGGTGACGCATTGATAAACAATAATTTAATCCAGAACAGACCTTCTGGTCTATGCAAAAGTGCGCGCGCTAGCTTACGAAAAATGCGAAAAAGTAGTTATTTTCGTTTATTTTAAAAACTATAACTAATTTTAAAAAATCCAACTGAATTTTGAAAAATATCCTTAGATTAAAACTATACAGAAAATTTAAAAACATAAATCGGTTCCGTTGCTCCTAAAAATGTAAATCTGTTTTAAAAGAGGTTTCTTCGATATTTTTTTGTGTTACAAAAGTTAATCAATCGTGTATCGCAACTGTCAAAAAATAGTCAATAAAATGAAGAATCAGGTTATCAAATATCACTTTCATACGTTTTGTAGTCACTTAAAAAAATTGAATCCCTGCCGCCGCGAATGTGTCGCCTTAATTAATTGGTGCAAGCGAGATGTCAAATCCTTAAATCGAGTTTAAATAGTTGGTGCAAACTGCTCTAATATAACTAATATATAACTATCTAATATATAATTGTTTTAAAGTTGTGGAAGCCACCCTTAATATAAGAATAACTAGTTTATCACGAATTCGCTTCTGTACCATAAATCTCGCGTTACTTTTTAAAGATGTGTTTTTTCTAGTGTAGTGTATTTTCAACAATATATATTAAGATTGCAATAGGGACATCAATATTTCATCTTTCAGCGATTCATGCAGTGGAAGGCATTGTATTGCTCTTTAAGTAAAGTTTATACTATCTTTAATTTAGCTCAGTGTTTTAAATAATATTTTAAATTACAACTGTAAAGAGGTCTTAGACTATATCACAAGAAAAAATATTTTGAAGATCTGTTTATCATTTTTTGTTTTTTTTTTTTTAATTTGTTGTTATGCATTAACGAAATCGAAATGGCTATTGTATATTATGTACTAACAAACATACATACGTGGTAGAATATGAGATCACACGAAGTTATAACCGTAGTTGACAGTTAGCCGCGTAACGGTGGCCTGTTAGCACTCGATAGAGACGTGCGAAGTCATTACGACATTACTCGCAGGCGCTACATACCAATAACACAGTATTGTTTTTGATAAGCTATTGAATTTGAATACTACATAACGTAACTATACATCTCCTAACAGTCGGAACCCGCTTTTGTGTGTGTGTTCGCTCATGACTTTTAAACTTCAAAATGGATTTCAATGTGGGTTTCAACATTATTTATTTAGAATATTCTAGAATATTTATGGAGAACAGTGTATATAAGTACTAATGGTCATCCAGTGGCTGAAATTCACTGAAATTCGTTAAAATTTCAAGTTTGAATGTTATTGAGGTTCTTTTTACCCGACTGCGAAAGAGGGGTACGTTTTTCGAGTATATGTATGTATGTAAGTATGTATGTATGTCAATTTCTTTGGCATGCTGTGTAACCTAAATGGCTGGGCGGATTTTAACATATGAGGTGTTATTAGATGCGTAATAATTGTGGGAGTGACATAAAGTATGAAATTTCAATATGGAGCCTGAGGAAAAAAAGAAGAGGTGGAAAGCAATAATAATAATAATATACTAGACTATTCACAGCGCCATCTAGTCCCAAAGTAAGCAACATAGCGCTTGTGTTATGGGTACTAGACAACTGATATACTACTTATATACTTTTATTTTGTAAACAAATACATATAATACATAGACACCCAGACTCGGGGCGGGAATCGAACATGCATTTTTTTTTAAATATATAATAACTAATTGAAATTGAAAAATACAGTCGGGTTTTTTTTACTTTTTAAATAATTTAGTCTTGTCTCAAAAAATGTATTTTAGGGACGTTTTGGCGGGAAGGGGCGAAGTAAGGTTGTCATTTTATTTAGATTTTCTATTTTTTACATTTTTAGGAGTTTTAAAGTACAAAAATGATAGTACATTGTGTGTTAAAGTTTTGTGTAAGTGACAGGAATGGAGTTGGTCTAAATAAACACGTGTAGCAGAAGTTCTCACACTCTTCCAAGAAGTCCTTTATTACTACAGTAAAGCTTACTATCACTTTACTGGAGGAGTTTTACAATAAGAAGAAAAAACGAATTTACCTCGAACGTGCTTCATGTTAATTCTACTTATTATTAATATTCGATAAATACATCTTCTAACTTATTAACAGAATGGGCTTATACATAGACGAATAGATGTACAAGAATATTTCAGCACTTGAAATCAAAATCGACTTCAGTTACGATCTGGAAATTCAATGTCTACGTCAAGTAAGCAACTAGGTTAACTTGTACCTTGTAACTGCAAGGTATCTTAGAACATCACAGCTACCTTTTGTAACGTAAAAAAACGAGCGAGCCTTACAGTAGTCGCATATGACGTGTAAGATCTGACATCTCACCTTAATAATAAGCAACATTAACATTATATCCTGAAAAAAATGATTCAGGTATTATTTGAAATGATTTTTCGTAACGAAGAATAATTATTTTTAAATAAAATTGTATTTTATTTAATTAACCCTAGGAGTAATGCAATTTTTTATATTTTTTTATTTATATTTATTTAATTTTATATATAAAGACAGTTATTTTTGTTCAATTTGAGGGAGAACGAATGCAATAGGCTTATGATAACTAAAATGTGAGACATATACTTGTGATTTCAAATAATATAAATAAAAAAATAAAAAATAACCGCTAAAAAATGCGTCAATAATAGCACCACTGTTAGTTGTCAAAACATTTTTATCTGTGTTCATTTCGAGCTTGAGTTCATCACACTGTTGGCCGACAGTACCAACCTCTCGGAAAATGGGTTGGTCCCATCTGACGGCCAACTCTACCACCGCGCGAGCGCATTGGTCAAATCAAATAGCGCGCCTTCCCCGGCTTCCTGTCTTCCTTCGCTTTTCACACACTTCCGTCCCTTTTCACAAAATCACTCCCACAGATTGCAGGAAAGCGAGAGGAAAGATGTTACACATCAAAAACACTGCACTGAAAAGAACCAACAGGAAATTTAATCAGGTGTGTACTTACATTGATTTAATTTGAATTTATTACCCTTCTAAGTGATACTTGGTTTTCCCATTACCTCTCGTGATATATTACTTTCGCCAATTCGCTCCAAATACATTCTTAAAATGAACATTCAATATAACCGGCCACATTGCGATCTACTTCTTCTGCGGCGCGCACAGCGTGAGCTGTATTGTTTCATTGTATGCGCATTATGAACGGTTCATCTCATAAAATATTCATCGTTAACGGAACCAACAACGCTATTGCGAGTTGGCGCGCGAACTGCGGGCCACATTCTTTACGTGTTCGGTATTCCATACTTTCTGGGAAAAGCCCGGCGCACATTAGCAACACAGTATACTTACAAATCTGAAATTCATTGGTTTAAAGCACGTAAACACGTCGCAAATTTGGTTGTACAACCAATTGTATAACCAACCAATGTGTTAGATTAGGAAATAGAAAAGTAGTCAAATCGTGGTCTGAAAGTAGTAAATTCAAGGAGATATGAACTATGAAGCTGTATACGCCTTCGTGAACAGTAGGCCTATGGAGAAATTGTACGCTTGCAATACGCTGCACAAGTTGCAGGGAGTATTTTGAAGCGTCTATGAAGCTATGCCTCCGTGGAGAGTAGACCGGTGTCCGTTCGTCTGTCTGCCTGTTATAGCTGTTTTTCTCCGTGACTTTTCGTATTATTTGGAACAGAAGATAGACTTCAAGGAACTTTAATAGTTCAATTGCTACACTAATATTATAAATGCGAAAGTACATCTGACTGCGTGTCTGTTGTTTTATACGCTTGTAAATTTCTTGAATTAAGCGTTAATTTATTAAATTAAACTTCTATTTTGTCCGAAATTGCGACAGAATCCTAAGTTAACGTGTGTCGTAACGTTCTTGACCGATTTTTTTAAACTAATGCATGAAATTCATTGAAAACATATTATGGAGTAATACATACAACTTATGAAGATCCAATAGCCAGGGTGTTAGCCGACGGAAGTGTCGAAAGCACTCGCATACCTAGGCGAAATTGTGTGAGGAGAATGATGAGATTTGAGGAAGCGAAAGAAGTATGTAAGGACCGCGACGCTTGGCGCTCCGTCCCCTCTGACTACCCCGTTGGGGATATAGGGGAAGATATGTGTGTATGTATGTACATACAAAAAATGTTAATGATTGAGTATAGTGATGTGACAATGGGAAATTTCCCAACAGAAATATTTCAGGGAATTTCTTTACTAATATTCACAACTTAAAAAAATTCGAGAGTGAAAAAACATTTCAATCCTATGTAAATATATTTATAATTTGTATTAAAATAAACATGCTTAGTTGGTTGAATTATTAAAAAAATAATGTTAAAATACTGACGCAACCATTAAAAATTAAAAAAAAAATACTCACCAAACATATTAGGATTTGTCGTGCCATTTCTCTCGCGGTGCCCCAGTGACCTCGAGCGCACGGCGCCAAGTTAAAATATTCACCAGATATCCCCCGCGGAAGCAAAACTTACATTAATTGCCACACTCACCTAACCATTTGAAATAATAAATGAATCATTCACAAAAAAATGTTTTACGACTTTCCAACTGGCGCGCTTTCAACGAAGCTATTTTTTTAAATCTATTTCTTTTGACCGTAGTCAGCGCTGCGTTCGGCCGGTGCGTTCGGAAGTGCGAGACTGCCTTTAGGAACGGGACTGCGTGAGAGAACGGGTATATTCTGATGGCTACGGCTCGGTGAGAGGACACACACGGAGCTGTTTTTATTACTTTTCATTTCTAATAATTTTCTTTAATCCCTGATACAAATATAATCCGACGGCCTCCACAAGTAATAGCTGCACACAGAAAAACCACATAGGTTTATGTTTGCGCAGTTTTTGTTTAAAAAATGTGTTACAAAAAGAAAAATATTAAAAAAAAGTAGCTCATTTGTCGTGGATGACAAATACCACGTATACTAACGTAACGATTTAAATTGGTAGTCAAACGTTATTAATTTTCTTATATAAAACGTAAAGTGGAACTCTGGAGCGATATACACTAAACGTAAAAATATTCTCAAAAACTGTCGCTTGTAAACAAGAAAACCGCACGCAAATCGGTTCACCTATTCAAAACTCGTTTCAGAATCAAGATCACCCTCTCTTACAACGGGTGTAAAAATTTACTTTGAATATTAGATTTCAATTTTAGTTTTAACGATTTTTAAAACCAATCCATTTTGAACACTCTTCGAGATCTTACACTTTCCTTTCTCTATCTCGTACGTTTTTTTAAACATTTTCTTAAATTAGGAAAACAAAAAAGGGTATTTTCATTTTTTATTTATTCCTTCGATTTTAATCATTGGCTTGTATTTGGAATCTATGCCCAAAATTTTCTCAAATTAAAACAACACTAAATTGTAGTATTTTGAAATATGTAAGGAAATGTGTATCACATCTGAATATAAATTTTAGAATTCGAAGTTAAAAGACGTAGTTAATTTGAGTATCGCTAATTTTATTACCCTACCTAACTTCATAATTCATAATACGTTAATCAAAACAATATTTGCAAAATAAGCAGCAAAATCACCACAGTTATTTTAATTAAACGGATGTGTAGGTAGTCAAGAAACGAATTATTTATCTATTTATTGTAAAAGGTTGTGCCTGTAGGTAGCAACAGCTCTACGTATATATAATTTTCTTCACATTAACTTTAGAGAAAATACAGTTTACTTCCAAGCACAAACATAAATTTCACGAATATTAAAGTTATTTAAATCATAAAATTCAGACTGATATACTTGATTTAATTTGCTATTCATATGTTTCGGAGATTTAAGTTTTATTTTTATTACCTACAAGCGATCCGGTCGGCTTTGCCTGTGTTGAATAAATAATATGTAGCCTAGCTCTATCTGAAATAAAAAATAATGTACCTTTCATATAGTGAAACAATTATTCAAATAGGAAGGTTCCGAAGATTAGAATAGATTCCAAAGATTATCCTATACATATAAAGAAACTTACAAAATTGGTCCTCTCTCATACAATATTAGTAATTAATGGAATTAATTATTACATTAGTGTAGATAATTATTTTATGGCATGATTACATTTGTTTAGTTAGTATAACTATAATCCATAATCTATCCATCTTCTTCTATCTATACTACTATATAAATCTCTAGCGTTTGTCTGTAATTATAATTTTACTGTCAATTTTGTGATACATAGACATTTTATGACTCACTGACTTCGATTCTATCATTTGTTCGTCCGTTTCATTGTCTGTCTGTCTGTCTATGTATGTCCTTTTATAACTGAAGAACGGCTCGACCGACCTTGATGAAAATCGGTACGTAGTAGAAACATGTGATTGCGCTCATGTAGGCTACTAATTTATTAGAAAATCTGTCCCTAAAGGGGTGAAAAGGACATGAAACTTTGTATGGGAAATGAGGCAGACGTATCGTTTAGATCGTTTTAAAAATATTGATGTCCCTATTGCCATCCTAATATAAATTGTTGAAAA
Source organism: Zeuzera pyrina (assembly GCA_907165235.1). Classification (NCBI taxonomy): domain Eukaryota; kingdom Metazoa; phylum Arthropoda; class Insecta; order Lepidoptera; family Cossidae; genus Zeuzera; species Zeuzera pyrina. The sequence continues at coordinate 288,956 of OU015640.1, forward strand.
TACACTACACTAGACAAAACAGATCTTTAAAAAGTAACGTGACATTCATGGAATAGAAGCGAGGTCGCGATAAACTAGGTATTCTTAAATTAAGGGTGGCTTGCACTAATTAAGATCGATTTAAGGATTTGACATTTCGCTTGCACCGATTATTTAAGGCGACACATTGGAAATTTTGACGGCAGGGAGCTCAATTTTTCTAAATGACTACAAAACTTATCAAAGTGATATTTGGTAACCTGATTCTTCATTTTATTGACTTTATTTTGACAGTTGCGATACACGATTGGTTAACTTATGTAACACAAGAACAAATATCGAAGAAGTCTCTTTTAAAACAGATTTACATTTTTATATATACAATAAAATGGTAGCATTTTATTGTAGTTTCATATTTTTTTAATACGATTAAATTTTAATCTTTATTTTTACCAATTCTAAAGTGCTTGTAAAATCCATTGCGCAATAATTCATTCATAACATCAAACTTGTGACCTCTAGGGAGTATGTTTATATATATAAACAGTACACATTTTATTACACGACAATAGATGGCAGCACCTATCTATGTGAAGCCTGGTGAAACCATGCCTAACAATTGTGTATAATATAAAAACTAGGCCCCGTTCCCACCAGGACGGGAAGACTGGATTTCTGCCCCAATGAAAGCCATCGCTCGGACGTAGGTGCTCACATATAAACCGATCCGTCAGGAAATCGGTTAAAAACCTTTTGTCAAGACTCGAGAACCTCCGTGAACGATGGATGACAAAGTTATAGTGCTGAGGTAGTAAAAGCCGTATTAGAGTAAAAAGAAAACATTGGTTATATCCTGTTTTATGAGAAATAAAGAAGGAACGCTAAAATATTATTTAAGGGGAGAGTGGGACGGACGGGGGTATGCAGTTACCGGCATGAGTTCATTTACATTACGCCGGTTCGGGCAATTGGCGCTCCGCAGTGACAAAACTTCCGTTCAAAATCCCCGCGCCGTATTTTTCCACGGAGCTGTTCACGTTTATATGAAATGTTGCTTCATACAAATCGTTCAGTAAATACACTCCCGTCTGCTTTGACAGCACACTCCGTGATGTGTAAACGGGGCCTAACAGTGTATTAAAATATTTATGTAATAATAAATTATTAGTTTTAAGTATTAGTTCCAATGAATATCGGTTACTATTACTACTGGCTATTCGGCCTATATTTTACTATTCGGCCGAATACCGAATACCTAAAAACAAGACTAAGAAGTGAGGAAAAAACACAATAAATTAATCCTGTAATTTTATTAATGCTGAACATATGTTCAGCATTAATAAAAAACTTAGAGTATACCATAATATTATGGTATACTCTAAGTTTGGGAAAGCGCAATCTTTCGCTCATTTACCTAAAAGATCAAAGGAAACGTAAAAGAACTAAGTTATTTTTCTAAGAGACTAAAAAAAGGTAACAATTGAAATGAAACCTCCCAAATTATTATGTAGTTTAATCATTACTAAATCAACGCTAACAAAATCAACTAAGTGCATACGTATTATTTTCAAACCAAAATAAAACTAACGTTTTACAAATTAATCAAACTGAAAGTGAACTAAACAATTACTTTCTTTAACATGATGTCATACACTTAATTTATAAATCATATTGTTCCTAGACAAGGAATTAATTAAAGGTTCTAAGATTAAAACTTGCACGAAACAAAACACTGTCAAGAATTAATGCGATTGGCGAAGCGTAGTGAAAAAGGGCCAATAATTGAGCAGAGTGCGCGATCCTTGCAATAATGCGGTTTGCGCGCCAATTTTCGTATGCGTTCGTAATTAATCAGGCGGCCGAATAATTTGACTGAATATTCGGCTATTCGTCCACTCTCCTGGTTGAATATTCGGTCTGAGGTCGAATATTCAGTATTTGAAATGCAGCCGAATAATTAGTATCCGGTATGAAGTCGGATATTCGATATTCGGTTTGAGGCTGAATATTCGGTATTTGAGCTGAGGCTGGATATTCGGTATTCGGTCTGAGGCCGGATATACGGTATTTGAGTTGAAGCCGAATATTCGGTATCCGGTCTGAGGCTGAATATACTATTCGTTGCAACACTAACAACATAATTATACAATAACAGTGTGGGTGTATATAAAAACGGGACAGTTACTTTAATGGATGAAAGGGCATAACTTTAGTAAGTATGTAGTTACAAAAAGAATTGTCGAAAAAAACGTATCCGTTTAAGAGTTATTACCGTTTTAATTTTCAAGTGTTATCCCCATCATTTCTCGTAAAATTGGGTTGATCGTGTACAGTTACTGATTTTAAATCTTACGTATTTTTTTATTTTGTAATAATTTCATCCGTTACTGAAATACAGCCTGAAAACCATTTTCGAAAATAATGCGTATACCCCTTAACAATGTTTACAAATCGCTAAGGTCATGAACTGTCAGCTTTTCAATATGGCGGATTGGCGGTGTTACATCAAAGAAAGCCACCGTAAATCACACGTCGGCAAAGTCAAAGGCAGAAAGTATTTTAGTGACGTCACAAAGATGCCGACAAAATGTAAAGGTGTGTACAATTAAGTACGACTTGATTTTTTAATGAATGAATATTTTTGAAAGTTTCTATGAAAGTGGACAAAGAGAATGAATTGATGAGGTAAGAGCATTGTTTCAAGGAAGCTCGGCTTCTCAAGATGAATTTCAATAAGATAAAATGTTATCAAAATGTACCAAAGTAGTTCGACGGATATAAGACACAACGACATTATCATAACAGGCCAGTAAATAACGGTTAGTAATAATGGTTATTGTTTTACATTGATGAAACATCTACTAGAAAGTTGTTTTTTTAAGAAGAGCTTCGTATATCGGTACTTACCTACAATAATTACCTATTTTCTTATTAATAAAAATCTAATTTAATATTAATAAGTTAATAAGTAATTTTAAGCAGATAAAATAATGAAATCACTAAAAACAGTACCTAAATCGATCGAATGTTACAAAGAAATAAAAATGGTTCATGATTGTTTATCGCTAGCTATTGTGATCCGACCTTTATCTACCTATGAATAATAAGAATTTTTTTCAAAAATTATTAAATTTTTTCAGTTGCATTTAACCTTCCGGCCGACCTTGTACTATTCTCGGGATGTTCATCAAAATGATTAAGAATGAGATCGCGGATGCCTTGGTTAGCATTGCCGCCGGCATCTGTATTGCGCGGTGTAAAGCTGCCATAATCCCTTAACCGTTGCACCACTCGCGTCAGTATTCTACCACTCGAAGGCACGTGCTCATCATTACGATGTCCAAAATGGTCCAAATACAAACACAAAGCTGCACTAGAATTACCACTAGCCATACCATAAACCAAAACCATATCGGTGTATTGCAGATTACTATACAGATAAAACGGCATGATTTAAACAAGAAAATAATTCGTAAGTAGTTAAAAACGAATTGACGATATACACAATGAATACGTCTAACACAGATCGTAACCCGAATGCAACTGAAAAAATTTAATAATTTTTGAAAAAAATCCTTATTATTCATAGGTAGATAAAGGTCGGATCACAATAGCTAGCGATAAACAATCATGAACCATTTTTATTTCTTTGTAACATTCGATCGATTTAGGTACTGTTTTTAGTGATTTCATTATTTTATCTGCTTAAAATTACTTATTAACTTATTAATATTAAATTAGATTTTTATTAATAAGAAAATAGGTAATTATTGTAGGTAAGTACCGATATACGAAGCTCTTCTTAAAAAAATAACTTTCTAGTAGATGTTTCATCAATGTAAAACAATAACCATTATTACTAACCGTTATTTACTGGCCTGTTATGATAATGTCGTTGTGTCTTACATCCGTCGAACTACTTTGGTACATTTTGATAACATTTTATCTTATTGAAATTCATCTTGAGAATCCGAGCTTCCTTGAAACAATGCTCTTACTTCATCAATTCATTCTCTTTGTCCACTTTCATAGAAACTTTCAAAAATATTCATTCATTAAAAAATCAATTCGTACTTAGTATGTACAGACCTTTACATTTTGTCGGCATCTTTGTGACGTCACTAAAATACTTTCTGCCTTTGACTTTGCCGACGTGTGATTTACGGTGGCTTTCTTTGATGTAACACCGCCAATCCGCCATATTGAACAGCTGTTCAAATTAAATTTTTTCAGTTGCATTCGGTTTACGATCTCTGTGAGACGTATTCATTGTGTACATCGTCATTCGTTTTTAACTACTTACGAATTATTTTCTTGTTTAAATCATGCCGTTTTATCTGTATAGTAATCTGCAGTACACCGATATGGTTTTGGCTAATGGTATGGCTAGTAGTAATTCTAGTGAAGCTTTGTGTTTGTATTTGGACCATTTTGGACATCGTAATGATGAGCACGTGCCTTCGAGTGGTAGAATACTGACGCGAGTGGTGCAACGGTTAAGGGATTATGGCAGCTTTACACCGCGCAATACAGATTCCGGCGGCAATGCTAACCAAGGCATCCGCGATCTCATTCTTAATCATTTTGATGAACATCCCGATGATAGTACAAGGTCGGCCGGAAGGTTACTACAGGTGCCCTACAGTACGGTCCATAAAGTGCTGAAGGAAGACCTGCGCCATCCTTTTAACCTAATCTGATACAGAAGAGGTCATGAAGCACAAAATCATCGATGCCTTTAATAAACTACAACGAGAAACGTCAAACGTATTGCATCGTGTGCATAGTGAGATAGCGCGGCGTGCACGTGCATGCATAGAAGTGCAAGGCCGCAATTTTGAACATTTACGTTTGTGAACTTGTGAATGTGTAATTACTACGGACCTCAATACATATGGAAAAAAAGTGATGTGAAAAAGTATCAAATTGTAGCAGTGTTATCGTGCAACATTTTGTGATTTACCCACATTGGTAATTTGCAGCCTGAATACAAGGTCAGAGTCTATCTTTTGTTTTATTATCGATTTCTTTCATAACCATTTGTACGTCCGCAGTGAGAGGTCATAATCATTGCGACGAGAACGTGGCGACAAAGGTATACTACCTACCTATCATTCTAATCTAATTTAAAAATACGTTTTTTCCACATACACAGGAATATCAACCTTATTGTTACATAAATAAAAGAGGTTCTGTGGATTTGTGAAATTAGGTAAAAATTAAATTTCGGTGTCTTTTACTTGTGTTAAGGGGAAGCACAATTGAAATTAATTGTGTTTTAACCTGTATCTTTGTTATTATTGCATAATAATACTTTATTAAATCGTAATCAAGATGAATTCTCGATATACTATAGCATATTCAAAAATATGTCCCGTTTGTATGTACACCCTGTACATTTATACCTGGGTATGTATCACGAAAACAATAATATAACTCTTGATAAGAGTGAATTAAGCATTTTACATACTTTCTGAAATACTTTTTCTTCTAGTACTTATTCATCATTACCAATGTCTACCGACGATTCGTTTTCCTTATTATACATATAACGTTTTCCTTAAACTAAAACTGTGTTATTCTAAACTTTTTGTTGTTGCATTCTCCTCCGTTTTTATTTGTGTAGGAATATTTGTTATCATTGTTTTGATGTAAGTTATAGGTATCTGCTGCCCACTGAACAAACTCATTTACAAATGTTATCGAATTGAATTTACAAGTTATATTTTTCTGATAACAACAAGTATTTTCCTTATAACTACATTATACAGGGTGTATATGAAAACGGGACAGCTACTTTAATGGATGAAAGGGCATAACTTTAGTATGTAATTACAAAAAGAATTATCGAAAAAAACGTATCCGTTTAAGAGTTATGACCGTTTTAATTTTCAAGTGTTATCCCCACCATTTCTCGTAAAATTGGGTTGATCGTGTACAGTTACAGATTTTAAATCTTAGGTTTTTTTTTAATTTTGTAATAATTTCATCCGTTACTGAAATACAGCCTGAAAACCCCCATTGGGGTATACGCATTATTTTCGAAAATGGTTTTCAGGCTGTATTTCAGTAACGGATGAAATTATTACAAAATTAAAAAAAACCTAAGATTTAAAATCTGTAACTGTACACGATCAACCCAATTTTACGAGAAATGATGGGGATAACACTTGAAAATTAAAACGGTCATAACTCTTAAACGGATACGTTTTTTTCGATAATTCTTTTTGTAACTACATACTAAAGTTATGCCCTTTCATCCATTAAAGTAACTGCCCCGTTTTCATATACACCCTGTATACATATCTCCACGCTGTATCCCCAAGGGAGTAGTCAGAAAGGACGGAGCGCCAAGTGTCGTGGTTTTTACATACTTTTTTACTTCCTCAAATCTCATCATTCTCCTCACACATTTTCGCCAAGGTATGCGAGTGCTTTTGACATTTTCATTGGCTAACACTCTGGCTATTTGATCTTCATAAGTCACCCTTGGTCTTCCTTGGTTTCTTTTACTACTTGCTTTCGCTCTGTAGATTTTCTTTGTCAGTCTTTCATCACTAATTCTTTCCATGTGCCCGAACCATCTAAGCGTTACTTTCTTCATTTTACTATAACACACATTCATAGTAACTTTGATTGAAAAAGGTTAGATTTTTCAAATTAACTAAGATATTCTATATATTTTCCACTCCTCCAGAGTTTATTGCGTAATACAAAAAATATATACCTATGTCCATTATACGATACATACTTGTAAGTGGTGACCGATATAGCTCATAGTCAACAAGATGATTCTGATGAACACGCGCTTACACCCTGCAGTGAGATGGACCGATGATCTCGAGAAGGCCGTAGGCAGTGGTGATAGTTGATGATACCTCGTTAGATCTATAAAATGGAGAAATGCTGGCTGATACTGTAGTATTGTAACTGTTGACAGCCGCATCAAAATTCATCTATTAGAAAACAAACCATAAGCAGACAGATAAATAAATATTACTTCACTTGTTAGAGATATCTTCTTATACATACATACATATCTTCACGCCGTATCTCTAACTGGGTAGTCAGAGAGGACGGAGCGCCAAGCGTCGTGGTCCTTACATACTTTTATCGCTTCCTTGAATCTCATCATTCTCCGCACACATTTTCGCCTAGGTATGCGAGCGTTTTTGACATTTCCGTTGGCTAACACTAGCTATTTGATCTTCACCTTGGTCTTCCTTGGCTTCTTTTACCACTCACTTTTGCTCTATAGATTTTTTTGTCAGTGTTTCATCACTCATTCTTTCCATGTGCCCGAACCATCTTAGCATTCCTTTCTTCATTTTTACAATATCACTGTCATGCATCTTCTTATACAGATTATATATTATATATATAGAGATTGTATATACATAGATAAATAAATATTACTTCATTTGTTGTGTCTGTAAAACTATACATCGACATTGGAATATCCATATCCATGCTATCCATACTTCCATACCATATTATGTATTAATATTATAAATGCGAAAGTCTCTCTGTCTGTCTGTCTGTCTGCTTGGTTTTCACGGTTAAACCGCCAGACCGATGTTGATAAAATTTGGCATAGAGATAGCTTGACACCAGGGGGTGAACATAGGCTACTTTATTTTTCAAAAACCTACCCCTAAATGGGTGAATAGGGGGATGAAACTTCGTATGGGAAATTTTTAACCGCTTCTATTAAAAAAACATAGTTTCCTTTTTTTTATCAAAAATCTACCCTAAAGGGGTGAAAAAGGGGATGAAACTTTATTGGGGAAATGCTAAACCGCTGAACCGATTAAGACGAAATTTAGTACATAGATAAAACCTTTTCTATTAAAAAACATAGACTTCATTTTTTCCAAAAAATCTACCCCAATAGGGGTGAATAGGGGGATGGAAGTTTGTATGGGAAATTTTTAACCGCTGAACCGATTGAGATGTAATTTGGTACAGAAATAAACCTTTTCTATTAAAAAACATGATGTAACGGAGCAAGATAACGTCACTGTCACCGGGTCTGCCTAGCTGACATCACATCCTGCCTGCCACATCTGTTGTCGCCAAGGCGTGGGAGAAATGACGTCAGCAAGTCTATATAAGCCGATGCGTGCCAAGATATGGATGATTCTATATCATTCTGCGGCTTTAACTGTTGATTGTTCGTCGTCGGCTATTCGTGACAACGTGTTATAGTTTGCAGTTTGCTATTAATTATTGAGAAATTAAATGTAAAAGTTATTATGCGAGTGTGTGTTCTTAATTATCGCAACAATTCAGAAGTGGTATGAACATACAACAATGAAGAAAGGTTTGGCCGCATTAAGAAGAAAAATAAAAAGGGCCTGCATGTCTTACTTTGGCGAAGAAAGTTTAGAATAGATTGAGGAGCTTTGTTGTGTAGGCAATCGGACGAGTTATACGAGGCACTCCTATTGGTTGTAACAACTACAACTGTGAGTTTTGAAACGAGAAACGCGTACGCATAGACTCAAAAGGTTATCGTGAAAGTAGCGGCAAAGAAACCAGTGAATAGCGACATACCCGCTTTTAAGGAAAAAAAAGTTAGATTCTTGCCAGAAATCTTAACTGTCAACGACATCGCTAAATATGCAAACAGAGGCCGTATTAAAGGATACAAGATTTTCTACTCTATTCTCGCCAAGCAGCTGCGCGACGGCGGAAGCTGTTTCAAGGTTATCAGCAACGCGTCCTCGCCTGTCTTCTAGGAGGAGAGAAATGCCCTGACGCGTGCTATATCAACTGAAGCTGGGTAAGTGGTTGCGCCAATTATACTTCCCTTACATTGTGTCTCATGATGAAGTTAAGCTTACCTTCGACTATTTTTGTGGAAGCCTAGCTTACTAAGTAACTGCAATTGTTACAATTGAGGGTACATTTAGATAAAATTAATTCTTGCCCGTAGCAGTATTTAGCGTAATGCACTTCCTTAGTCTTACGGGGTAATAATTGCTTGGCAGGCAAAATATTCGAGTTAGGCTGTTCCGATTAAGTGCAAATTTATATCAAATTGTCTTCACATGAGCTTGTTTTTCGTCAATCAGTAGCAATAAAATATCGTAACTATTTCAGAGCAGTCAGAAGCCATTATTAAAGAATCTAGTCTAGCATACTTCACTGTATAAAAAATATCGTGTATTTGATGATCAAGTATCCCAATTGCGGGTAACTTTATGCAATGCCAAATTTCGCTTTCTACTTGAGAAGTACTCTTCAAACTGTTGTACTATTAAACTGTCTGTATATGAGCCTGTTTGCCACCAATCGTGTTGTATATGTAGAATGTCATTCAATGCGCAGACAAAATGTCGGAGATATCATTATAGATGCCGGTATATTAAAGAATTAGAAAAAAAGCTATGCTTTAGTAGCGCGTAATGTCTTGCATTACATGCCGTCACAATCCTGATATCGTTTTGCCAATTTTAATAATGCCAAATGGACGATGCATATGACAAAAGTAAACTGTGCTAGAGGAGCATTTATAGTAGCTACTGTTACGCATTGTGCCCACGCGGTGGCGATATAGTCGAGCATAAGCCAGCCAGACAAGCATATGGTGACATGGCGGTCACGAGATTTTCAAGGCTATGGTCGAGCTCTTCCTTTTGCCACTGTTGCCGGCCAGCTGCGAAAGCGGGAGCTGTAAAAGAGGCATCATAGCTAGTACATGGTGTCTCCGCTTTCCAAACGTTTGGCATGAGATTGCGTCACTTTGCTATCAATAATGTCCTTTATGGTTGTTTACATTTTTTTATAGATTTCGTGTGCAAGCATAAGTGCAAAAAGGCTAGTCAGTGTTAATTTGACGTCACAAGTTTGATATTGAGTAACCAGGAGAATTATAGTGCGCAAGTTCGATACTGGGTTAACGGGACGACTGTGTACAAGTTCGATACTGGGTAACCAGGCCGGCTATGTGCGCTAGTTCAACACCATATGACCTAGACGGCTCTGTGTATAAATTAATATTGAGTGATCAAGTCGACTGTGTACAAATTTGACTCTGTGTGACCAGCACAAACTTAGAATTTCTAATCACTTAAAGTCAATGTAATTGAAAACGGTAGTGTATAAATAATACAACTGGTGGCAAAACGCGTTATAAACCATACGACTTATTATGTTATGTATTAAAAAAAACTGCGCAGGCTAAAACCTTGTAGTTTTTCTGTGCGCAGCATGAAATTACGATGATATTATACAATATCTTTGTGTGGGGTAATTGTTAATAATTATCATTTAATCATGTGCAACAACTGCTGGTAAGCGGTGATAAAAATAAGGAGCGATGTACCGGCACAGTCACATCCACAATATTATGCCCCAAATTTAACAAAAGTGATTATAAAGCATAGTTCTCCTTTACTTTTGATATAACTTTTATTAGAATTTAGTTTATTACAGTATGATATTATATGATGTTTTACGAGTTGTTGGTAATAAACTGCCGGTTAAGGGAGCAAGGTGTTAATTTCCTTAGGCACACATAGGTACTGAGAACAATCTAACTCAAATACGGTGGTTCCTAGTCTTCGTATTCGCCCCTCAAAATCCTAGCGTAGTAGTAGTCGTCGTATAGTAGTCTTCGTAATTCATTTCGATCGGTAGTCTAAAAACGATGAATTGCCACTTCGTCAAAGCAAGTAGGTATTGAATAAAAAAGTGGTTTATATGCTGTGGAATCAAGAGCCAGATTGCAACACTAAGTAAATTCAAAGTTAAATGGCGTCTACTCTGACCCTGATATGAAAGATACTGATCCTGATATAGAGATTAAAACGATAGGTATAGAATGCGGAGAATAGAGGGGTTTACAAGGCCATAATAAGTTTACAGAGCTGGTTCGGTAGATTCTTTTAGGCCTTAATATAAACGAGTAGACGCAGCTAATATGTCACAGCGAAAATGCAGATAAACAGCTAGAGACTGAATATCTCATTGACCTTCCTTCTTGAGAACTAATACTTGTTTTGTTTACAATTGCGGGAGCAATCGTCCCAGGATGGCCGAGTGTAACGGAGCAAGATAACGTCACTGTCATCGGGTCTGCCTAGCTGACATCACATCCTGCCTGCCACATCTGTTGTCGCCCAGGCGTGGGAGAAATGACGTCAGCAAGTCTATATAAGCCGATATGTGCCAAGATATGGATGAATCTATATCATTCTGCGGCTTTAACTGTTGATTGTTCGTCGTCGGCTATTCGTGACAACGTGTTATAGTTTGCAGTTTGCTATTAATTATTGAGAAATTAAATGTAAAAGTTACTATGTGAGTGTGTGTTCTTAATTATCGCAACAATGATTTTCTTTTTTATCAAAAATCTACCCCTAAAGGGGTGAAAAAGAGGATGAAACTTTATAGGGGAACTTAATAATGCTAAACCCTAACAATATGGGTATCAAATGAAATGGAATACACAAGGGAAGGTAGATACATATGTGACGTTACCATAAATCCAATATGGCGGATATTCCATAATAGGAAATAACTATTTTGTTCGACACCAACAATATGGGTATCAAATGAAATGGAATACGCAGGGGAAGGTTTCTGTATATGTGACGTCATCATAAATCCAATATGGCGTATGTTCCATAATAGGAAATAACTTTTTTGTTCAACACCAACAATATGGGTATCAAATGAAACGGAATACGCAGGGGAAGATTTCTGGACATGTGACGTCATCATAAATCCAATATGGCGGATGTTCTATATTAGGAAATAACTTTTTAGTTCAACTTCAACAATACGGGTATTAAATGAAATGGAATGCGCATGGGAACGTTTTTGTATATATTACGTCATCATAAATCTAATATGCGGATGTTTCATTACAGAGAATAATTTTTTTGTTTAACACCAACAATATAAGTACCTCGGGTAACCTTAGTAACCTAAAAAGGTCAAGGATAATTTTTCCATGCGGACGAAGTCGCGGGTACAGGTAGTCTATTTATAAACATAATAGAAATTTGCAGAATAACCCATCTGCATAAGTTGATATAAAGGCGACCGCTCATTAAGAGTGAATCACTCGCTCGCTTGCTGTCGACGACCCACGGTGATAAATGATAATGTTTAAAATGTGGATGACGTTCATCGCACTTTTCGCGTGTGTACTCGCGCATAGACACAGCTGCCGTCACTCGCAGTCACCGGATACAGGTCAGAGGCTATAAAGAAAGTCACCAAGTTATCTATTGTCGTTAACATTAGTTAGAATCGTTATACGACGGTTTTCACACGACTTTACGTTTCGTTTAATATATAAGAAAGATAATAACTTTTGAATATCAATTTAAAATTCGTTACGCTAGGTTACGTGGTATTTGTGTCTACTACCTTTTACGAGAATTGGGCCCTTTGTCTAGGTCCGCAAATCTCATACGTTCGTTTTCTACTAACGAAAGCGACAATGGAGTGACTTTTTCTAAATAGATGTAGTATAGAGTTTATAGAGGCCCGCTAAGAATGGATTTTTGGTACGTTTTAAGGGAAAAAAAGGAGAGGTTGATCTTTATATGAAACTTTGATACCGCTGGAGCGGTTTTGATAAAATTGAGAATAGAGATAGAGTTTTATTTAGTAAATGCGCTAGACAATACACACCGATCACCTGGTCTCGAAAGGGTATTATTCCCTGTGCTACAAGAACCAGACGACGACTACTGGGAGCGTCTCCCAGTACGCCTAGACCCGAGACAATCAAGAAAAGATCATTTTCTTACTTGACCCTGTCGGATATCAAACCCGGAACCTTCCGCGCTTTGACACAACGCCTAAAACACTGCGCCATTAAGGTTGCTGAGAGAGATTAAGTTCTAGGGAAGCCTACTTTCATAAATTCTACGAGGATAAGGCGCGGGCAATAGCTACTTATTAGTATGAAACAAGATTTTATTGCAGACAAAACTATTTCGCAAATAATCTTCTCTGCAGATGTATGTAATGCTTTCTTAATATTGTGTTCTGTATACTTATTAAAAAAATATGTTGAGGTGATTGATACTTGACATTTCTTGGCGGGTCTTCTCCGTCTTTATTTCGAACCGATAGAAGCTCTGACGATCGTTCTTGTAACTGGGTTAGTTGATTAAATTATTTTGTCTTTGATTTTGAATGTACTTACATACATATCCTCACGCTGTATGCGCGAAGCGCCAAGCGTCGCGGTCCTTACATACTTCTTTCGCTTCCTCAAATCTCATCGCTCTCCTCGCACATTTTCGCCTAGGTATGCGAGTGCTTTTGACACTTCCGTCGGCTAACACCCTGGCTATTTGATCTTCATAAGTTGTATGTATTACTCTATAATATGTTTTAAGTTGTAGTATGAGAATAATGTTAATGAGAAGTGAATTAATACGAAAAAAGACTAAACTAATAGACGCCCTAAATTATAGTCAAAAGTTTAAATGGCGACGGGCTGGTCACGTAGCACGATACGGCGACAAGCGATGGACAATAGAAGCGACGAGATGGAAAGGATCAAACGGGAAAAGACAAGGAAAGGAGTGGATGAAACGAGCTGAGGACAAAGAAAACTGAAACTGGAGGAGGCCTATACCCAAATAGGGTTTCCTATCCAAGAAAATATCATGTAAATGAAACAAGTAATGGCAAAGAAAGACAATAAATATAAATAGTAGCAAATAGAAAGTGTAAACAAACAGTACAAAGAACACGTCTTTGAGTACGTATGTAAATTTGTTTATATGTATATATATGTCTCCCATCGCAGGTCTGCTGGAAGAGATTTTATCATGAAATAAGCAGTGCCTTTGTACAATATTTTCTTGTCACGCTTTCTTCTTTTATTTGTATTTTGTGTACATAAATTGTTAAATAAATAAATAAATAAAATAGAATAATAATAATAATAAGAATAACAATAAATATTTACACACAAACTCAATATTATATATTAATACATACATGTAATTTGAGGAAGCGAAAGAAGTATATAAAGACCGCGACGCTTGGCGCTCCGTCCTCTCTAACTACCCCGTTAGGGGCGTTAGGGATACAGCGTGAAGATATGTATGTATGTACATGTAATACATAAGTAATGGGAAATAAAAAAGGCTTTATTATTATTATATTTTGAATATAAACACAGTTATTAGTCTATTAAATCTGACGACACACGAGTAATATGTGCTGAGCTGAACGGTCGGTGTTGTATGATGCAATAATTTAAGTCACTTTTAGCATCGCCAGGTCGCTTCACAATCAATGTTTGTTTGTTTCTTTGTTCAAAGTCAAAGACAAAGTCAATTAAATTTATTGAAATAAACCCAATTACAAGGTGTTTTTGAACGTCAAATCTACTTTAGTTCGGTTCAAAGAGAAGAGAAAAGAAAACCTGGACACAGAGAACCGACAAGAAATTCAGCCAGGTATAGTCTTTTCAACATCATTTTAAAAGAGGTTTATTAAAATACAATATTCAGAGAGCCAGTAAATGCATGAGCAGAGAAGATCACTTCCAGAGTATTGTTTTACCTTCAACGAAATCGTTTATTTTATTTTTATGATTGTCTAATCAATAATCGTATTTTATGGACTGCCATACCCTTCATTCGATTGCGATGAAAGGTATGGAGATAGCTTGAATTCCGAGGAAGGACATAGCCTATTTTAAAAATAAAAAAACAATATAAGGCGCAGATATGCTACTAACGCGTCGAAAATTAAGCGTGCAAAGACTACACAATTGTAGACTGCAAAAGACTACACAATTGTCGCTTTTGAATAAGTAAATAATGTGCACGTGCCACCCGGCGCGCAAATAACAAACGCCGGCTGTTTTTTGTTCTTATTGTTTTAATTAGTCTATCCTATTTACTCATTTCGCAATGTTTTGAAATGTAAGTGAAAGATAAAACGTATGTGTGCTATATAGACCCAGGTCATACCTCGCGGAAATCCATTTCTTGTGTTGAATTCCTACAGTCTTTAGCTATTTTTACACTTAAAACTCCAATCGGCGCGAGTTTCAGTTTTCAACGAAGCATCCTCAGGACATTCCAAAGATCAGACTCTGTCAGTTAACCAGCACCGAATTTGATTCGGTTTGTCGATTGGTGTTTTTGGAGTTTTGAGCGAAAAATAGCTAAAGATTGTAGAAATTCATCACGTGTACGTGTGCGTTCAGAATATATTTGGGAGCACATAACGACGGTTTACTATGAAGTCAGGGAATTTTTGGCGAGAACAGGAGAAGTGAGGTTATCATTTTATTTAAATTTTCTATTTTTTACATTTTTGGCAATTTTATAGTACAAAAGTGATAGTATATTTTGTGTTTTAAAGTTCTGTATAAGTATAAAGGAATGGAGTGGGTCTATATAAATATGTGTAACTGAACTTCAGTAAAGCCTACTATCACTTTACTTAAAAAGTTTTACCATAAGAAAAAATAAATTTACTTCGAACGTGCTTCATGCAAATTATAACAATAACAACGTGTGCATTGCATTGCCTAACTGTTAATTGTTTAATTCATCAAGGATTCTACTTATTAATACGTGACATTGGCAAATGTGCTAATCTGTTCGCCACACCATGAAGAAAAAAAAGAAAAAAGAACTATAAAGTAAATGGATGTGCCTAGGCGCGTCGGCGCCGGCGCCGGCCGAGTCCGCCAGCAGCGGCGCCGGTGCTGGCGCTGGCGCGGGCCCCCTGACGCGCAGTGCGGCGGGCGTGTTCAGCGGCTCGTGGATGGAGACGCGCCGCGGCCGCCGCTTCCAGGCCTACCGCGGCATCCGCTACGCCGAACCACCCGTCGGACCGCTGCGCTTCCAGGTGACCCAATGATCAAATGAAAGGTGTTATTAACACCTTAGAATGTAAAATATGATTAAAAATTAACACAATGCTATTCTCTAAAACAAACTTTACTTCGAAACTCGCATACGAAATCGTACACACTTCGAAACCGAAAACACTTGACCTTGATTTCGTATTCTATAAACATTATAGACCACACATCATTTCAATAGTGATGGGCTGATGGGTTCATAATCTTTAAAAATAATTCGTATTTTAAAATTTATTATTTTTCAAAATCTTCGTTATTTGAAATGACTTTAGTTATTTTAAAATTACAGTCTAAACTACAAAACGAAAAATAAAGGAATAATGTGGCTTAGTGGCAAAGAGTCAGTGCCTTGATAAAAAAAAGTTTAGTAGATGAGATAAACTAATAAAATGCTGTTTTAATTCAGATTTGTGGGAACCTAAAGTTATGAATATAAAGTAAATACTAAATACTATTAAGAATAGATATTCTCAGATAATGAACGAGTTGCGAGAGTGAGGCAGAGGTGAAGATATAGGGTTGAGGCTTGTGGTAGCTATTGTCAATATTCGTGATTAACCGTTATAATCATAATCATTAACATATAGCAATATTATTATTTCGAAGGTGTTGCTGCTTAATAATAACAATATAGTATTTTTGAATGTCAAAAAATAAGTCAGTCGAGAAACACACGAGCTAGGGAAAGCCCGCCTTTTCGTTATATCTCAATATTCCTACGTTTCGAGATAGGCGTCTCATAGCACACACATACCAGAAACAATCTAGAAAAGCTCGTGTCCTAAATTGACCCAACCGGGAATCGAACCCGGAGCCTTCCGCGCTTGTGTACATCGTCTAAACTCCAGCTCCATCGAAGTCGTCAATATATCAAGTGACCGTGTGGCGTGTGGTTGGCAGCCGCCGCGGGACATATTGTGCTACGAGGGCGCGGTGGACGCGAGCGAGGAGGGCCCTTCATGCCCGCAGCGCTCGAGGCGGCCGGGGTACTATATCGACGAGGACTGTCTGAGCCTCAATGTCTACACGCCCGACAACAACAGGTAACCGCGCGCCCACCGTCACCTCTGTCTTATATAATACTTACACATATTCCGATACCTAGACGAAAATGTGTAGGAGAATGATGAGATTTGAAGAAGCGAAAGAGGTATGTAAGGACCGCGACGCTTGGCGCTCCATCCTCTCCGACTACCCCGTTGGGGATACAATGTGAAGATATGTATGTATGTATGTACACATTCCGAGTGGTCGAGCCATGCTGCATTACAACACGAATAGGCCCGACTGGCCCGGTGAAATACCACCCTCTCACAGAATATCGGCGTGAAATGAGAGCATCTATTGTTGTTGTGTTTCATTCGTAAAGTGAGAATGCCGGTGGTTCATCATCACCCCCTTCTTTCCCTCCTTTCCCTGTTTCCCTAAAAACCGAGAACGCTACCGGGATTCTCCGGATGAGCGGCGATTGGTCACTCTCCATCAGGTGACCTGCTTGCTCGTTTGCACCCTCTTTTATAAAAATCAATGTAGTATATATAATGAACAGAGGAAGAAATTGAATCACTGGTTCGCATCAATACATCAGACTACACTGTCTAAAAGTTTTAAATTTTGGATAGAAAATTCATATTTGTCACACTAGCTGTTCACAACCACATGTTACTGTAGCGTGCGTTGAACAAACGAACGTTTAAATTTTTATATATATATATATATATATATATCCAAATGCTACATTGTCACGATTTCAAGTGAATTGACCGACTATTTATTGAGTTTCGCGACCACATACATATGGAAATTGAATTTTTATGTGTAGCGGTAATTACGCAAGTATTATGAGCGTATTAACGTACAGCCACAGGCGATAGCTGCTCTGGCACGTAGTAAGGACAGTCTGTGATGCTCATCCTTGTGCTATTATGCTCTGCCCAGTGTTGTGCTTCACGGCTTGCCTTTATTTACGACTTGTGCTGAAGATTAATGTCCATCCACAGGTTTCGTATTGTTTGGGTACTAAATTCAACAAAATCATAATACAATATACGATTTCATCCGCCATTTGGAAGTAGATTTTTGAAAAAAAAAAGTATTAAAAAAAAGAACAGTAATAACCATATGTATGTCTCCAGGCACACACTGTCTCTGTACCCATTATCTTTTGGCTTAGCATTTCCCATACAAAGTTTCATCCCCCTTTTCATCCCCTTAGAGGTTGACTTTTGTTAAAAAAAAGTAGCTTATGTACGTCCCCTGCGGACAAACTATCTCCGTACCAAATCTCATCACAATCGGTGCAGTGGTTTTGGAGTGAAAACCGACTAAACAGACAGACAGGACAGACTTTCTCATTTATAAGTTAGTATAGATATCAGTATGGAATATCGAATAGTATGGATTTACAGTGCTTGTAACAATGAATTGTTTCCTATTCCACTTTAGCTGTTCTTATTTGCCGAAGCGACCTCATGTATAGTATCTCGTCGCTCTGTCTCCACAGCTCCCGCCGCCTGCCAGTGATACTGTACATCCATGCGGGTGGGCTGTACTCCATGTCGGGCCGTAGCGACCTCGCCGGGCCGCACTATTTACTGGACAGGGACATCGTACTCGTCACTATCAACTACCGCTACGCCACCCTAGGTATGACCGAACACTTCATTAGAACTCATTAACGACAGTGCGTGCGAAACGACGTCACAGTCTTACAAAGAGTGAAACTTGATGCAACAGTTTGCTTGAGACCACGGTCGATGCAACTCGGCCTAAATGTTAAACTAAAATAAAAAGCAATCGCGTTAATTTCCTGTTTTAAACATTTTATAATGGAACGCGAAAGTTTATCTTACGAAAAGTGTTTAAAATTTTCGAGGACCACTGTAAAATATTCGTTTCTTAGTGTATAGTAGTGTATGGCATGTCTACCTCAGCACTCAGTTTATACTGAAGTCTGTGGGTAAGACTGTCTTACCCCAATCACTAAGCAAATAACCGGGATATCTCGCGATTCGCTCCGAATACCAAGAAGTAAGTAGAGCCATGGAAGGTGGTAGGTTAATATCTCTATTATAAGGCATATCCAATCAAATCTACCAGTGCCCTGAAAAAATCTGGCAATGAACTTCATCATCATTTTTTATTAGTCCACTGCTGGAAATGTCTCTACCAATTGTCGTCAGATCCCAATCCAAAGACTGTCAACCACATCGCGTAGATCATCGCTCCATTTCACTCGCAAGAAAAATCTTGTACGCATTCGTTCCATCCATGGGGTGGAACGGCTCCATCCAAAGAGGAAAGGATAGAGGACTAACGCAAGACTTAGAAAGTCAAGATAGTCACCAAGGCGTATTCAGAAAAGTCTCCGTGGAAGTAAAGCTTCTCTAAATGATTTCAAGAAGGCAACGTTTACAGCTACAGTGAGTTACAGAAGAATTATTAATTCTACGGGAACATTTCTGAACGCAACCTAACACGAATGAACCAATACCAAAAATACACTTTATTTTAGTTAATACCAAAAGTTTTTAATCGGCTAAGATGTTGTGAGTACTTGGTGCAAATTAAAGAACTGTACCCATCATTATCTTTTCAGTGGCTTAGCATTTCGCATACAAAGTTTCATCTCCCTTGTCACCCCCTTAGGGGTTAAAGAAAAAGAAATAAATGTAACTTTTAATGCAATATAGCTAAATATATGTTAATGTTAAAGAGTATGTTAACGATGTCTGATGCTCTCAGGATTTATAAGTACGGGCGACGCTTTAGCTCCGGGTAACAACGGCTTTAAGGACCAAGTGTCGGCGCTGCGCTGGACACAGCGGAACATCGCGTCGTTCGGTGGAGACCCTCAGCTCGTGACGCTCGCCGGCTGCAGCGCTGGCTCCACCAGCGTTGTACTACACATGGTTTCGCCCATGTCTGAAGGTAGGTTCTTACGCTATGTATGCTAAATAGTTCATAATTTTGAAGCCAAACTTACATCCATGTCTCGTATCCTCAGACCTGCGCGGGAACGCAACAGAGTACTTTGTTATTGCGCACTGACTATGTTGTGATTTCATACGTGTTACTTTTTACTCCACTCTTGCATTAAACGATAGCGGGGTGTGGATTGTATGTTTATAGGTCGATGGCTCGAATCCGGCTCAAAGGACCATGTAACCTTTGTAGCGCACTGTGTATAATAGGTATGTTTTTTACATAGGATTACAAGAAGATTTGACTGCTTCATTAAGGTTTAATGTTTGAGAACTTTGTACTTATAAAGGAAAAATCAGTTAATAATTGGTTGACGCCGTAAAAGTAATAATAGTGCAAGTTTTACAAAACAATAAAACTTGTATTATTATGCAGAGACGATGCACAGCATGTGGTGAGAGCGTTGTACTTCCGGTTCCGTTTTCCGCCATTTTTTCGTTCGTTCCTTTGTTCTGAGCGCTCGATTTTAATTCTATCACGTGGTCACCTTAGGAGTGGGGCTTTCGAGTTAAAAGATTTTTAAATTTGCCTCATAGAATTCTCACCAGGAGAACTTAAATTGAATGCTGTGCATCGTCTCTGCTTAATAATTCAATTTTTATTGTTTTGTAAAACTTGCACTATTATTCGGCATGTGACGATGCCACAGCAACTGGTGAGAGATGTGTTTGTTAACTCCTGGTGACCACGAAAACGACGCTATGTGATTATAAGAAGGAAATAGTCAACATGTTTTTAATATACATTAGGTAATAAAAGGAAAGGACCATGTCTATGCACTTTTAATATTATTTACATTAAAATAGAACGATAATATGTGTAACATAACATAACTTCACGCTGTATCCCCAACGGGGTAGTCAGAGAGGACGGAGCGCCAGGAGTCGCGGTCCTTACACACCTCTTTCGCTTCCTCAAATCTCATCATTCTCCTCACACATTTTCGCCTAGGTATGCGAGTGCTTTTGACATTTCCGTCTGCTAACACTCTGGCTATTTGATCTTCATAAGTCAGCCTTGGTCTTCCTTGGCTTCTTTTACCACTCACTTTTGCTCTGTATATTTTCTTCGTCAGTCTTTCATCACTCATTCTTTCCATGTGTACAGGCTATAATATTATAATCATGTGTCATTACTAATTTATAATCAAGTTATACTGCTTCAAATCTAGAAGTAAGCGTATCTGAATGAAATTCGTAAAGTCTGCCGATTATCAGTCTGCAATAAAATTTTGAAAAGGTATTTGGCGTTCTCCAATTACCACGGGAAAGGATGTCATCCATTGGAATGTTTTCTAACTAACTTAGGGATGCAACCACCGAACGAATACTACCTGGAGACGCCTGTATATCGGCTTCTTTGAACACTGTTCTTATCCAATTACTAATGAGGCCTGTAGAAGCAGGTCGGGGAATGCCACTCGAGGAAATTAATAGTCTTTACAATCTTTTGTGCGCCTCTCTTATCCTAACTCAATTAGTTTTCTTATCCAGTAGACGGGGCATGTAACAATATTTAATTGCTAAAGGAGTTTCCATCCGGATTGCCGGTAAGAAGCGGTATCTGTTTTTGATCCGAAAATTGGACGCATTAAAATATGATCATTGCAATCTTCAAAATGGTCACTTGATATGTTCAAAAGGGTAAGGACGTGAACTCTCTACCAGACGCTAATAATAATATGCAGGCTAGCCTACGAGATGCTTCGAAAAGGGATTCTTTGTTAAGAAAACTGTTCTCTATCCAGTTGACTAAAATATTTGGGTCCCAAGTGAGTGGTTTTGAAAGTATGGGTTTTTGCAGAAAAATAGCCTTTAAAATGTGTTTAACTAGAAAGTTGGAATTTAAATCTTCGTTATTGTTTGGCTGGCGAAAAGAGACAACGACCGCTTAATGCACTAATATTGTAGAGTACGCCAATTTTTGTTCAAGGAATAAGAGAGCCAAAAATCTGGCTAGAGTATTACCATCCGGAGATTTAAAGTTACAATTATTGTCTCTACACCATTTTAACCATCTTGACCATGCAGGTCTGTAAGATTCAAGGGTGGAATCTCTCCAACTAGACAAGAAGTAATATCTCAGCCACAGACCAATTGTTAGTCAAATGGCTCCACACGTTATCCTCCATACGTAAAAATTCATATTTTATATCATCATTTCATATTTATATATTATTTTATATATATAGTGGTAGTCCTGTCATTTGATCTACAGGACCTGGTCTAGATTTTGTATTTTCATTGGTTTGCATGATGTGTGATGACAAAGGTCTGAAAGCTCCTCTCCTCCACATCGGAGCGATGAAAAGATAAGTTCCTCAGGCTGAATACATGCGATGAAGAACACGTGGTACTAGACTCGGTGGAGGGAAGACCCACGCGAGCTTGGAAGTCCCATGATCGACTTAAAGCGTTGCAAAAATTGGCCGAAGAGTCCGAATAGTGCCGAGTAACATATCTCGTCACCACTCTTGTCTCCTTCGATGCGAACAGATCTATTTGAAGCACCCCGAACTGTTTGAAAATCTTGTTTAAAGCGGGTTCGAGCAAATGCCATTCGGATGGCCTCTTCCCCGGGATAGATTGTCGGCAATGTCGTTGAGTTTCCCCGAAAGTTTTCTGCTGTTAGGGAGATTTTCCACTTGTCTAGCAATTGGAAAAGGTGATGAGTCAGCACTAGGAGAGATTCGGACCTTGTTCCGCCTTCGTTTCGTATGTAAGAAACCACAGTGCAATTGTCGGACTGTAGAATGAGATGATGATTGCGCAGGAGGTATTTAAATGATTCACAGCTGCGATGATGGCATACATTACACGATGTCGTGATGGTAGACACAGTATGGATCGTGAAAACTTTTGTAGGTACCGACAATGTATTCGTCCGCTTGAAGTCACGAAGTTGGCAAAGTTGAGAGTTCCCAAAAGCATTTGAGTCTCCCGTAAAGAAAGACTCCCTCTCCTGACTGTTTGCTGAGCTATAGCCACAATTCTTTGAATCTTGCTCTCTGGGAGACTTGAAATTCTTGTTTGTGTTCCATATTATGCCCAAATATTCCACTCCTCCGAGGGTGTCAGGATTGACTTCTTGTAATTAATAGTCCAACCCAAGTCCTTTAGCACATGTACTGCTTCTTCCACATGTCGTTTGAGTATCTCCTCTGACTGATTCATTATTATGAAATCGTCTAAATATACTACTACCCGCATGCTTTTGTTGCGAAGTACTTGAACTGTCCAATTTATCAATGAGGCAAAGTTTTTCGGCCCGCACAACAAGCCAAAGGGTAGGTTGGTCATTTCATTTCCTTTGTAAACTAGGCGTAGCAATTTTCGATGACTTTCCATAATGCTCAGATGGAAGTAGGCAAATGAAAGGTCTACCTTTGTCATCCAATCTTCTTTCTGAAGAAAATTTGGAATGTCTTGATGAGATATCAGTTTGAACTTTTTCGACGTAACGTGACGATTGAGGCTTTTTAGGTTGAAGATTGGACGGTTCGAGCCCTTTTTTCTTTGTCAGAAACATCTTTGAAAAGAAACTGGGTTCTAGATGGCCCTAATTGTTCGAACTTGGAACTTCTAAGACACCTTGTTTTAACAAACTGTTTATTTGAATCGACGACATCTCTTCGGATTCCGGTGTCTTGAATTTTTGGAGTATTCGGCGGGTAGGTGGTACTAGCAGTGGCTTGCGACTCATTGCGACGCGCTCCAACCTACCCGCTGTTATCCAGCCGTCGTTTTTCTCCTCGGCGGAAGATCTCTGGTTTACTTTAACTCTTAAACAATCGACAAGTAGATTACCAGTTAAATTAGTTAAATTACAAGTATGCGTTGTCTATTTATGCAAACAAAATCTGGGTTTTTCTTTTTCACAGCAGCTCTCAATCTTTTTAAACAAGGTAAATGAATATTCTTCATAATCCTATTGATAAATATTTAATTTTAGGCGATTTCAATTTAGGTAATATAAAGTGGATACAGATGGATACTTTTTATTTTTCACCCTCTGAAGTAATTACTAGCGATGAAATTAATTTAATCGATGATTTGCGGATTGCATGCACGGCCTGCATCAATGTAACGGAATATCGAATGTTAACGGTAGAATCCTTGATTTGATTCTATGTAATGATTGTGTGATAGTGTCCGAATGTCGGGATCCTCTAGTACCTATTGACCCTCATCACAGTGCATTATGTATAGATGTACAATTCACACATCTTGACATTTTGGTGACCAAACTGTATACCAAATATCTTTACTTAAAGGGTGATTACGACGCCATTAACAAGGGTGTACTGGGAATAGACTGGAATGTTCAGCTTTCTAACAGATCTCTTGGAGATTGTAAGTTATTTATATAATACTGTCAATGATTTAATGAATAAATACGTACCCACAAAAAAGTTTGGAATCAAAAATAACTACCCTATTTGATACTCCCATGCACTTATAAAAACAATTAAGTCTGTTTTTGAAAAAATTCAAAATTTATGGAAACCGATCAGATGAACATTCATTCAATATACTGCGTCATAGAGTATTAGACATGGAAAAGGATTGCTATGTTAAGTACATGTCCACAGTAGAAGAACTGAAAAGAATCCTAAGCATTATTGGAGATTCATAAATACACGATCAAAATCACATGCCATGCCAAATGTTTTAAAATATAATGATCAATTGTTTACTTCCGGAGACTCCATTTGTAATGCATATTCAAATTATTTTCTGTCTACCTTTTTAAATTCAAATTATAGCGTGCCACTTCAATCTGATTCGCAGACTATTGACTCCATGGACTCTTTTTGCAATATTTCAAACATTAACGTTGACTTGATGACAGTTTCTAACTTAATATTGAAGCTTGATCCATTTAAGTCGGCTGGTTTTGATCTGTTTTCGCCTTACTTTCTTATAAACTGTGCAAAATATATTTCGTTACCTATATCGCTCCTGTTCGAAAAATCACTAATAAGCAAAACCGTACCTAATATATATGGGAATCTGCCTTTATAACGCCCATTCATAAAAAGGGATCTAGGAATGAAGTGGCCAATTATATGGACTCATTTCTAAACTATGCATCATAGCAAAAATTTTTTAACGTGTGATTTATGATAAGGTTTATGCAGTAATTAAAAACTCTTTTAATCCTTTTCAACATGGTTTTCTTAAAGGTCGCTCTACTGTTTCCAATCTAGTCTTGTTTAATGAGTACTTAACGGAGGCCATGGACACAGGTAGCCAGGTTGATGTCGTATACACGAATTACAGCAAGGCTTTTAACCGAATAGACCATACTCTATTAATAACAAAATTAGAAAATGCATAAATTAGAGGTGATCTGCTCAGATGGTTCGAGTCGTATATAGACAACAGAACACAAGCTGTGGCTATAAACAACTATGTCTCAAGCTGCGTTAGACTTCCTATTGGTGTGCCTCAGGGTTCCTTGCTTGGGCCTCTTTTCGTCATAATTTTTATTGACGACATCAACACTTGCTTTAAGCATTCCAGATTGCTTTGTTTTGCGGACGACATGAATATATTTTCTAAGATAACCTCTCAGGCTGACTTCCAAACCTTGCAATCTGACTTGTCCCATCTTGATAGCTACTGCTCCTTGAATAAGTTAGATTGAAATCCTTCTAAATGCTCAATTGTTATATTTACTAGGAAGCTCGTGATTGTGCCCTCTAACTATTCACTTAGAGGGCGACTACTAAATAGATCAACCTCAGTGCGTGACTTAAGAGTAACTCATGATTCGAAACTGTTGTTTAATTCTCATATCGATAAACTTGTTGCCAAAGCCTCAAAGGCTCTAGGCCGTGATGCGTAGTTCGACAAGCTTTACTCGTGCTAAAACATTTAAAATTTTGTACTGTTCTTTATTTCGTAGTCATTTGGAGTATTCATCACAAGTCTGGAACGCATTTTACAGTAAATATAAAGTGCGAATCGAAAATATTCAAAAAAGATTTATTAAATGATACCGGTTAAGACTTCCTTACAAATTTAAAAACTCTCGAATTATGTAAAAAATTTCATTTTGTAACCTTAGAAATACGTAGAGTATCACAGACATATTATACTTACTGAAAACAACATCGAATAGTGTTGATTGCTCCCATCTTCTGAGTAAAATTAAACTTAAGGTTCCAGCAAAAATCAAAAGATTTAACCCGCCTCTGCCCATACCTGCAGTGTCGTCAAACTATAGGCAAAATAGTTTCATGTTGCGTGCAAGCAACGACTAATGTATTGAGTAGGAAACTCAATATTGACCTCTTTGCAACTAGCGTGCCATCGGCGACAGGAATATTAACCAGGCAATTTTTTAACAATTAAAATTGTGTGTTTACTATTAGTAACGTTTAGCAATTTTATATGTATGTCGGAAAAGACACGGGGCAATTCGTGCTTTTGCAACTCAGCCATGAGAAATAGGTACCTAATCTTCCAAGAGGCGAACTACTCCACAATCCAAAGTTAATGTGCAAACGACAGAAAACTCTTCATAACAATTATTACGTAGGTAATTGGAAATTTATTAATTAACGATCCGTCCGCAAACGATCCGTCGAATAAATGCTATCGCACTGGCCGCCGTAGTGTAAGAGACTCTCTGCGCCGGCCCCGACGTTCCGTTAGCGTGTCATCGGAAGTCGCGCTTTGCCATAGTATAGTCAAATGAGTGCCTTTTATTATTTCCACAGACATGTATATGTATCTTATATAACTTTTAATTTCCTATGGCAAACACCCATTCTTACATTGTTATTGTATGTTTTATCCGCGGAGACCTGTCATTAGCACTGTATGTCTTATTCAAACATATTGTTACTTTTATTGTGACATATTATGCTGTTGGTCTTCCAAAAAATAAATAAATTAGTTAGAATGTCCATGCGATTCAATAATTGATTAATATTGTTTGTCGACTCACCGATCTTTGATCTTTTTGCTTCGGTAGACCTGCTTCGTCACGAGAAACACGTTTTAAGGTTTTTGTCTGCTCCTGCACACAAACTTGTTGAGCCTGGGCTTGCTCTTGGTTACTAGGTTCTTCAAGCACGTAATAAACCAGAAAACTGCCACTGCGTTCATGTTCACCCTCGCACTCAGAAACACTATCGGAAACTTCACACGTATTATTTTCGCTCATTTTATTTTATTTTATTTTTCTAATTAATGTCAATATGATGTTGCTTCACCGAGAAGTAACGACGCTATAAAGCAAATTTAAAAATCTTTTAACTCGAGAGCCCCACTCCTAAGGTGACCACGTGATAGAATTAAATCGAGCGCTCAGAACAAAGAAACGAACGGAAAAATAGCTGAAAACGGAACCTAAAGTACAACGCTCTCTCACCAGATGCTGTGCATCGTCACAAGCCGAATAATTGAAATGATAATTTAATTTCATTACTACCCTCATATGTTATTAATAACTTACAATGTCTACGATTTTAATTGAGTCACAATTACACCTGCACTACAGCTTAGAATTACACTAAAATTATAGACTGAAAAATCATAAATCAAGCCGACTCACCTGTACATACGATACTTACTCATTTATTATAAGATTGGCTGCCATTTTATTAGAAAACGCAGACACACTACAAACATTTTATATGATTGTATTTGCCTCACCTCGTAGTACGGGATGGGCTGTTATAAATTGTATAACTAAAATGGTATCCGTAGATATAGATTACTGGTAGAGACTTTCACTAAGCTACAGACGGACTGTACGCTTTTTTCGAGAGATGTCATTCGGCCCTGTTCCCTGGGTTGAGCTTCAGTTACTGCTGGTCTCGCGGTCCTCCCTCTTTTATTTCATCTGTAAATCTTCCGGTTTTCCTACAAAACATGAGGATATGCATTAGTTTGGTTGTCCTCAGATCCCTTTCTTTCAGTGTGTTTGACTTTAATGTATTGAATCTCATGTCTCTACACAACGACATCTTCGTAAAATGGTAAATGGTTAAAACGGTATTTTCGGACAGGCCTGTTCCACCGCGCGATATCCGTGAGTGGTGCTCCGCTCGCGACGGCGCGAAGTCCGTCGGACCAGTTCCAGCTGGCCGCGCGCCAGGCGCGCCTCGTGGGCTGCCCCGACTCCACCTCTGAGGAAATCATGGCTTGCCTCCGGACCAAACACTGGAAGGAACTGGCTGATTCACTTTCTGGTTTCTTTGTGAGCACTTTTCTTCTATATATCTAGGGATAGCCTCCCATGCTGGTGTATAAAAAGAAATAAACTGAAAATATGACAGCTTATTTTCTAACCCAGGTCGTAAAGATCGTAAAGGTAAAAAGTAACGCCATATTCTTTGGCATTGATAGAAAAATAGAAGAGCGCTTACACATTCTGCTAGTTATACCTACAGAGTGCAAATATTCGATTTGAGTCGAATATTTACATTTAATTAATCATTCAGTGCTTAATCCTCTCTCACTACCCCGTAAGGAACACAACATGAAAATATATACCTATGTATGTATTAATTACTATCTATATATGCATTATGAAGAACAAATAGCCAGTGTTATTTGACATAAATACATCGCTCTAATTTCTTTTATCACTCTCACCATTCATTCTTCCTTCATTATTATTTATTATTTCAGGAATTCGGGTACGATCCTATTCGTCTGTGGGTCGCCGTAGTGGAGCCAGACTTTGGTCAGGAACGGTTTCTACCTATTGACCCCGTAGACGCCATTCAACAGGGCAAAATAAATGCCGTACCACACATCGTCAGTCAGAGTGAAGGAGAGTTCTTTTGGAAAGCTCACTGTTAGTAATCGCATTAGAATAAATATATGTGATAGATCAAATATGAAATCACATTTGCAACATATGTGATGTCATGTTTCGTCTCTCAGGCTGACACCGACACATGCATAGTTGATGGTTCCATTTAGAACATTTTAACATTTTCAACGTCAAGAAAACGTAACCATTTAACCATTGAGAATTAAGTTAACTTAAGAGTGCTTCTTTTTATCGAAGAATAGACTACGCTAAGGTGTTTTCTTTTTTGTAAAAAGAAGAAATAATTCGATGAAAAACAATCAATCGTTGATGTGACTAATTCATTGAATCGACACACCTTTATATCATTAGATGTCCTCCCGAACAAAACCTTATTGGACACGATGAACAATGAATGGGAGCGTGTGGCGCCCATATCGTTCATGCTTCCTCGAGAAAATTCTTCTGCAGCCGTGGCGCGGCTCAGACACGAGTACTTGCACGACAAACAACTGGCAAACGATCAGATCAGCGCTGAAGAGCTGGGAAAACTGTATGGAGATGCTGTCACAGGCTTTCCTGTACATCGGTCAGTATATTACGAATGACGTTAGGTAGCTGTTTTGTTATATCAATAAAGAAAACTACAATTTTCGCGTTCTTTCAAGAATGCCTTTTTATTTTCAGTAAAGACTATTAATACTGCTGGAGGAGAGTTAGGGATTGTATAGAGTTAGGGACCGAGTAACAGAGGAAATTCTTACTGTAGACATCGGCTATATGGGCATAGTACTCTTTGCCTTCCCTCTCACGGAAGAGTCTTACAAAGAACATTTATATTTTTTTTGTACGATTCTTTTTCGCGGAAGAAGGCGGAGATATAATATGCCCATACAACCGATGTCTTCAGTAATAAGTATGTTCTTCATTTCATTTCATTCTAATTTCGACGTTCATGTGCTTTAATTATTCTTAGAATTTCTGGCTGAGGCATTCTTTATAGTAGGATCCACTTAGGCAGACTAAACCACTAAAAAAATCTCAACATCTATTAATTAAGCACGTATTTTAACAATTCCACATAATGCACAATAGAGTAGATACTCGGGACGCAAACTTGCGCCAATTTTACATCACAATATGTATTAGAAACAACTTGCAAATAATTAAAATCATAACCCAATTGCTCTCCATAAAATCCCGCCAAAAACTCGACAGCGTGTATAATTATAAGCTTAAATAATGTGTATTCCACAGATTGGCAAATTTAATGTGCCGCCACTCCCCTCAGCCGATGTGGTACTACGAGTTCAGTTATGTCGGCGAACACAGCCACTATGAAGACCCCGACACCAAGAAACCGATAGGTATCCATTTTTATAATACACTAGCTTTTGCACTCGACTTCGTTCGTGCGAAGTTCAAAAACGCACAATATCTTAATAATTTATAGCCGATGTGTTATTCAGGTGTATAAGCTATATTATGGTAAAGTTTCATCAAAATCCGTTCAGTAGTTTTTGCGTGAGTGTAAAAAACAGTCCTACAACCTAACAAATTTTCACATTTATAATATTAGTAGGATAGGATTTTACCATCTCTATCGTTGCGTTTACTGTAACAAAGTCTACATCTATTTTATTGTTTAACTATTATCTTTCATTTTTTGGGAATACGAGAGAAAGCCGGAAAGAGAAAGACGGTCGGCATGGTAGTTTTACTCGTAATAGAGTAAAGGTCTCACATAGCAGAGACAACGCATGTTGACGGATTCCGGGAGCTCCTATGAAACCCACCGAAACCCTTCTAGCAGTGTGAAAATTAAAAAAAAATCAAAAAAATGTTTCAGTAACTAGTACTTCTTCTGCAGTATATCATAGGTTACTTTTGAGCATAAACAACACCTGTGCTAGGAGACTCCGCTCCTTGTAAGTAGTACAATAAAATGTAGGTGCGCATTTCGTAGGAAAATTACAATTTAATATTTAATAATTAAGGAAAAAGGTAAGTAACAAAAAGCCAGAAAGAGGGTAGAGTGAATAGGTGCTCTCGAATATCCGCAGTTAGCCAGTCAACCTGTGATTATGGTGCTTGTAACAGCATCGAAATATCGGGAAACTCAAAAATATTTTATATCGCGGTAAGAACCCGTTTATTTTATTGTTACAACAAAATAATATCATAGACAAAGATGGGAGTTTGTAAACGTGTGCCACGTATGAGCGTTTGCGCATGTGCGCATTTGCGCGAATGTGTGTGCTTATGAAAGTGGTAAACGTGTATGTTTGGTGTGTTGTACGTGTATGTATGTGTGTGCATTTGGTGTGATGTATGTTGAGGTGCTTTTGTGTGTAACGAAATGACTAAAGTTAAAATCTGTGTCGAAACACATCTCGAGGATTATCTTTACCGTTGCGGGCGGTAGGACCTTGTGCGTGGTCCCTACACTTTTTACGGTTCCATGGCCAAATGGCCAAAAATCGAAACCCTTATAATTTCCTCCTGTCTGTCTCGTGAATAGTTATTAATCGCATTCTAAAGGCTGATTATTTTTCGTTTTGGGTTTATAAATCTTTAATTTATAATACGAAGTGTAACCGATGTCCTCTTATAGCCGCGGCTCATCAGGACGACCTAATCTACTTGTTCACTCTGAGCTACCGGTTCCCTAGCGTCCCGCTCAACAGCTCCGACTCTGTCATAGTGGACAGGATAACCGCCATGTGGTACAACTTCGCCAAGCATGGGTACGTAATTACTGATTCCAATAGTTTAGTTTTCTGAGTATTAACATAACATATCACGACGTATCCCTAACGAGGTAGAGAGGATGGAGCGCCAAGCGTCGCGATCCTTACATACTTCTTTCGCTTCCTCAAATCTCATCATTCTTCTCACATACTTTCGCCTAGATATGAGAGTGCTCTTGACATTTCCGTCGGCTAACACTCTAGCTATTTGATCTTCATAAGTCAGCCTTGGTCTTCCTTGGTTTCTTTTACCACTCACATTCGCACTTTTTCTTCGTCAGTCGTTTCGTTACTCATTCTTTCCATGTAATTAACCCCCAGTTTAGCTGAGATCAGAGAATGTGAAGTGTAAGTACTTAAACGATGCTTGCGTGTGCGCAGAGACCCTAACCCCCGCGGCGACCTGCCCGAGCTGTCTTCCCTGTCGTGGCCCATCATGACGCCGGAGCGGAGAACCTATCTGCGCATCGACAAGGAGTTCTCCCTTGGAACCAACTTGAAGGAGGACCGCATGAAGATTTGGGAGGAATTGTACCCCATACAATACTGATTTTACAAGTGTATAAAACTGAAATAAAATGAATTTCTCCTTAATGTTTACTTATTTATCTCAATGTATACATTTTGTTATCTATTGCGAAATGGATGTTTCAGAGGTAAACGGCAGAATAAACCCAGATACCAATTTAAACTTGAATTAGACATGCACCAAGTTTGACGTGCAACCATATATATTTGAAGCAAGTTTCTATTAGAGTTCATAGTTACCACGCGACAGACGCATTGTTAACAACAAATAAAGTGTTTTGTGCTGACGTTATTCAAGAACGACACTTATACAATACATACACAAAAGTATGTACCGAAATATAAAGAAACTTGACACCTACTAAAAAGAATAAAACTGCAGCAATATAGTAAAAACTTTGGTGTCATATTTAACATAGCAATTTTTAATCATTAAATGTCAGTGTTTGGAGGGATTTTATGGGGAGCGGTTGGGCTTTTATTTTAATGATTTGCAAATGGTTTCTAGTGAATACTGTGATGTAAAATTGGCGCAGTTCTGCGTCCCAAGTATCTACGCTGTTGTGCTATTATGTGACATTGTTGAAATAAGTGCTCATTTAGTAGAGTGATGTTTAAATTCTTTTAGTGGCTTAGTCTGCCTCAGCGGATCCTTTTAGAAACACTGCCTCAATATATTTGTCGCCAGAAACTCCAAGAAACGTCTACAATGTATTACGTCGACATTTTGATGAAATAATATGAAGAATGTATGTATTTATTACTGAAGACATCGGTTGTATGGGCTAAGATCCCTTTACTTTCCCTCTTAAGGATCGTACTATTTTTACTTCTACTCATTAAATTTCAAAAACTTGACTCGTGTCATATTTGACTTGGCAATTTCAAATCACAGAAAAATCAAGCATGAAGCAACCTTATATGCTATCTGATTGTACATTCAGTCAAGAAAGTGTCGGGAATGAATGATTTGTTTATGGTTCCAGATTCAATTTTTTTTTTTTTTGTTGTTAGATTGGCACAACTGTTTTCCATTTTGGCGCGGAGTTTGAGTTGCATCTGTTATTTAGATTAAATACAGTGCTGTTTTTAGTTATATCATTCTAGTGTATATTGCGAATTTCACAATGTACAAAAACATCGAACCAAGAGTTTGTCTTAAATTTTGCATCGCCAATGGAATTTCGTGTTCGGAGTCACTGACAATGTTATTAAATGTCAAAAACTTGACTCGTCATATTTGGCTTGGCAATTTACAATCACAGAAAAATCAAGCTTGAAGCAACCGTACATGCTATCTGGGAAATGTATATGTAAATACCATATCGACGATGAATGGCTCCTTTACTAATGTTTATTTTGTCTCAAAATTACATAATATATTTCATATTTACATATATTCTATATTTATTTAGTGGAAAAAGAAATACACAAAATATGAGAATAAGTTTAAAAAAAATCACAAAGAATCTTGAAAGTTTATCGCTTGCAGATACTTGTACTTGGTCAGTAAATATTCAAACAAAGGAATACCTTTGTTTGAATATTTACTG
This sequence comes from Zeuzera pyrina, assembly GCA_907165235.1. NCBI lineage: Eukaryota > Metazoa > Arthropoda > Insecta > Lepidoptera > Cossidae > Zeuzera > Zeuzera pyrina. Next base: position 322,390 of record OU015640.1, read on the forward strand.
ACCAAGTACACGGTCGACTGACACGTAGTGTCGGCGAACAATGGTGACCACATGGTGACCAGTCCTCAGCTCTGTTACCCACATTTTTGATAACCACATTACTGTGTTATGGCCGTACAATAAGATTTATTATGTAGGTACGTTTTCTTCAGTAAGATTTTCTTGAAATCCCCTAGGACGAAGTCGCGAAAAACGGCTAGTATAAGCTAAAATAATGTTATTTTTCTTGCGAATTTCTTATCGATAACACCAGATTATCAGTATCGGTATCGGTTTATGACACCAGAATATTAGACCTATTCCATCTATGTACATTGTATACATATTCCGCCCGGTAATATGAAGACATAAATTTGCAACACTTCATAAAGTTACTTGTAAAAAAAGAAAAATGCGGCCAAGAACATATCGTGCACGTATTAATTTAGAGTTCCGTAGTAATGTTTCACAAGGAAATTAAAGAAAAATAAGAAATACAGCACGGGTGAATTCGGGAATTAACTCAAATATATTATACTTAAAGGCAACGCATTGGAAATTTTGACGGCAGGGATTTTTCTAAGTGGCTACAAAACGTATGACAGTGATATTTGGTATCCGGATTCTTCATTTCATTGACTTCATTTTGACAGTTGCGATACACGAGTGGTGGTTTCTGTAACACAAAAAAAATATCGAAGTAACCTCTTTTAAAACAGAGATTTACAATTTTCGGAGCACCGCAACCGATTTATATACATTAATTTTTTTTTATTTTGCTTTAAACATATTCCTCAAATTGAAAGATGGATTTTTTAAAATAATTGTAATTTTTAAAATAAACGAAAATAACTGTTTATTCGTATTTTTCGTAAGCTAGCGCGCGCACATTTGCATAGTACAGAAGGTATGTTTTGGATTAAATTATTGTTTATCATATACGTAACTTGTATGCCTATTGTGACACACAATTCTATCTCTTTATAATATTAGTATAGATGAGAGTCGGATCCGCGAGCGGATTTAGTTATGACTTATCTGCAATGCCATATACTTAATATAAATAAAAGTTATATTATTTTATTGTTATGGTATATGGTACTAGACAACAGATGCTCTGCCATCGCGCCAACGGCTCTGTCAAATTTTTTACTTTACTTTATTAATTATTACTCATGGTACAAATTAAACTGCTAAAATGTGAGCAAAAACATACATTAAATTTGATATTAGGTGCTTCACGCACTTCGTGGCTCCGACCATGACCAATGGTCGCAAGCGGCTAGGCAAAATATTAGAACAGGAATAACTTTGATTATTTACTCTAAGAATAGCACTAGACCTCGCTCTTGGCTGCGCGACCACCAACAATAATTAACAAATTTACTGCCTATACTTTACTGCGTCCGCGATTTTTGCATTTCATGCCTTTATTTGGTCCAACCAATCGAAATATCAATTTATTTTAAAGGAATCACCATCGTTGATTTCGCCATCCTCTTCGTTAACTGAATTAGTGATGGTGATTCTACAACATCCGGCAAAATTTACCAGAATGCTTATACACTCGGAATGAATAAATATTTGTAATTGTAATACCGCTTGGCCGCAACATTGTTGGTTACACATAGCGAGACCACGACCACACTGAGCATGGCCTTGTAGTGTGTCAGGTGCCTTAATTCTTTAGTTCATTCTTAGAATGAAATATTTTATATAGCTTTAAATATTTTAAAAATTTTATATAGCTAATTACTTTTATCGTTCTCGAGCACTATACTGCTTTTATTATTTTCTATATTGTATTCAGAGGTACATTTTTGTTATATTGTAGATATTTTATTAATATTTGAAACGTAAACGTAAAAAAATGAAACGTGACTTGTCACCACAATACAGAAACAATTGTCACGTTATTTGCAAATTATGTCAATACATCAATAAAATAAAATAATTAAATACCGTCTGTTTCCTATGAAAGCGTAGCAACAATTAGAGTTTTTGAAAAATATACCTAGTATCGGCTACTTAATAAAATGGATATGAAATTTTTTTTTTTATTCTGAACAGACGCTTACGCCACAAAAATTTTCCGCCTAGGCGATGTCGCAGGTACAGCTAGTTTTTAATAAAATGGTAGCATTTTATTGTAGTTTCATATCTTTTAAAGTGATTAAATTTTAATCTTTATTTTTAACAATTCTAAAGTGCTTGTAACATCCATTCCGCAATAATTTAATCATAACATCAAACTAGCGACCTCTAGGGAGTAGTTACAGAAACAGTACACATTTTATTACACGGCAATAGATGGCAACATTCATCTATGTGAAACCATGCCTAATATAACATAACATATCTTCACGCTGTATCCCCAACGGGGTAATCAGAGAGGACGGAGCGCCAGGAGTCGCGGTCCTTACACACCATTTTCGTTTCCTCAAATCTCATCATTCTCCTCACACATTTTCGCCTAGGTATGCGAGTGCTTTTGACATTTCCGTCTGCTAACACTCTGGCTATTTGATCTTCATAAGTCAGCCTTGGTCTTCCTTGGCTTCTTTTACCACACATTTTCGCTCTGTAAATTTTCTTCGTCAGTCTTTCATCACTCATTCTTTCCAAGTGCCCGAACCATCTAATGCCTAACAATTCTGTATATAAAAACTAGGCCCCTTTCCTACCAGGACGAGAGGACGGGATGTCTGTCCCAATGAAAGCCATCGCTCGGACGTAGGTGCTCACATATAATGGTTTGATCAGGAAACCGGTTGAAAACGTTTTGTCAAGACTCGAGAAACTCCGTGAACGATGGATGACAAGTATTTTTTTATTATTATTACTTTATCAGCTTCCCCTGGCTTACATCTACGTCGGGGATTTTGTTTACAATAGTGCTTGAATGACAAAGTTATAGTACTCAGGCAGTAAAAGCCGTATTAGAGTAAAAAGAAAACATTGATTACATCCTGTTTTGAGGAAATTAAATTTACGGGGAGAGTGGGCCGGACAGGGTTAGGCATTTACCGGCATGAGTTCATTTACATTACGCCGGTTCGAGCAATTGGCGCTCCGCAGGCTGTCCGCAGTGACAAAACTTGCGTTCAAAATCCCCGCGCCATGTTTTCCACGGAGCTGTTCACATTTATATGAAATATGAGCAGCTTCATACAAATTGTTCAGTAAATACACTCCCGCCTGCTTTAACGGCACGCTATTCGCTATTTGGCCTATATTTTACAATTCGGCCGAATATAGAATACCTAAAAACAAGTGTAATGCCCACTACACACCATCCAGTATGTTTGATCAAGTCTGTCCAGATGCATGAACTCCAGTCCAGTATGCGTCGTTACTTAATTGAAATGTATTGAATAACAACTAATTTGACCTTTTACAAAACAATGTTAGCTGACGGAAATGTGAAAATCACTCGCTATTTTATATACCAAAAAATCACAAAACAAACAAAAAAAAGTTCATTGTTATTGTTTCCAATCTACACCTCTGATTTCCCACGTGCTGTCCAATCTACTATGTTCTATAATATTTATAGGTGAAATCTTGTAAATGGCCTTGATTTAAACTTATATGTAAATTATATTTAATTGTTTTAGACTGTAAGGTTTCCTGAATAAATAAAAAAAAAATTATCAATCGATTATCGATTATTTACTATCAATTGATGAAAAATTAAATCAATAAAAAAATTTAAATCAATGAAATCGATTGAAAAAATTAATAAAAAAAATATTAATTGATTAAAAATTATAATTCGATTACATTTTTAGAATTAAAATGTTTTTATTTAATTGAAAATGTATTTAATAACAACTAATTTGACCTTCCACAAAACAATGAAGATCAAATAGTCAGAGTATTAACTGACGGAAATACAAAAATCACTCGCATACCTAGGCGAAAATGTGTGAGGAGGGCGAGGAGATTTGAGGAAGCGAAAGAAGCATGTAAGAAGCGCAAAGCTTGGTGCTCCGTTCTCCCTGACTACCCCCTTAGGGAAATAGCGTGAAATATGTATGTATGTATTAATTTATTCTTTATTTATTTTAAACATAGCTCGCTTCGATATATAATTCAATAAATCAATACATATTTCAATAAAATAAATCAACACATTCGTACAGGTTCGAGGGAACTGACGAAACTACATGACGCGCATAATGACACGTTCAAGTATGCGGGGCGGACTTGATGGCTTGATGGATTGACGGAAGATGGGCAAAACGATTTCCGTCAAGTATTACTGATCAAGTCAAATCGGCACCACACACAATCAATATGACTTGACGGAACCTCCGCTTCATGCATACCAGACGGAATTGATCATGCATACTTGATGGTGTGTGGCGGCCTTTATGCTGACTACACACCATATCCGGTATCCCGCGGTTATACCGCTTATCAACATTATGGAATCCTGTCATCAGTGAGTGTATCCGGAGGCGGAAAACCGGATTTCGCCAGTGTGTAGATGTCATTAGTGTAGTGTGTCGAAGTACCGACAGTGACAATAATACAAATTAAAAAATGCATTGAAGGAGTGTGGGTAGTTGCAAGAAACTGCACGCTACGAAGACGACATTCATCCTCATCAGTCTACCCGTGACCACGATCGGTACAACCCGGTTGAAACGTCGGGATAAAATAGGTAATTAGCCTTAAAGTATAAACGCGACATAGACCCGTGAGTAAATATTTTAAGATGTGTACAAGTCGTGAAAGTTTAAAAACATTAACACTAACAAAATCTACTAAGTACGTACGTATTATTTTCAAACCAAAATAAAATTTACTTTTTGAAAGTTAATCAAACTGAAAGTGAACTAAACAATTACTTTCTTTAACATGATGTCATACACTTAATTTATAAATCACATTGTTCAAAGACAAGTAAATAATCAAAGTTTCCAAGGTTATAACTTGCACAAAACACTGTCAAGAATTAATGCGATTGAAGAAACGTAGTGACAAAGGGCCAATAATTGAGCAGAGTGCGCGATCCTCGCAATAATGCGGTTTGCGCGCCAATTTTCGTATGCGTTTGTAATCAAGTCGGCTCCTGGTCGGATATGCGGTCTGAGGCCGGATATTCGGTATTTGAACTGCATCCGAATAATCAGTATTCGGTCTGAAGTCAGATATTCGATATTCGGTCTGAAGCCGGATATTCGGTATTTGAGCTGAGGCCGAATATTCGGTATTCGGTCTGAGGCTGAATATACTATTCGTTGTAACACTAACAACATAATAATACAATAACAGTGTAATGAAATATGTATATACATTTATACCTGGGTATGTATCACGAAAACAATAAAACCGTCTTGATAAGAGTGAATTAAGCATTTTACATACTTTCTGACATACTTTTTCTTTTTGTACTTATTCATGATTATCAATGTCTACCGACGATTCGTTTTCCTTATATACATATAACGTTTTCCTTAAACTAATACTGTGTTATTCTAAACTTTTTGTTGTTGCATTCTCCGCCATTTTTATTTGTGTAGGTATATTTGTTATCATTGTTTTGATGTAAGTTATAGGTATCTGTTGCCCACTGAACAAAGTCATTTACAAATGTTATCGAATTGAATTTACCAGTTTTATTTTTCTGATAACAATAAGTATTTTCCTTGTAACTACATATATACATATCTCCACGCTGTATCCCCAACGGGTTAGTCAGAAAGGACGGAGCGCCAAGCGTCGTGGCTTTTACATACTTTTTTCGCTTCCTCAAATCTCATCATTCTCCTCACACATTTTCGCCAAGATATGCGAGTGCTTTTGACATTTTCATTGGCTAACACTCTGGCTATTTGCTCTTCATAAGTCACCCTTGCTCTTCCTTGGTTTCTTTTACCACTTGCTTTCGCTCTGTAGATTTTCTTTGTCAGTCTTTCATCACTAATTCTTTCCATGTGCCCGAACCATCTCAGCGTTCCTTTCTTCATTTTACAAAAACACACATTCATAGTAATTTTGATCGAAATATGGTTAGATTTTTCAAATGAACTACGATATTCTATACATTTACAAGCAATTTGGGAAACGCACTTTTCTAAATTAGTTTATGCTCGCGGTGTTACTGGAAGCTCCTTCAGAATTTGTCGCGTGGTATCATAGTACTCTATAATCATTCGAAATTATATACCTATATACATTATACGATACAACTTGTAAAAGGTGACCGATATAGCTCACAGTCAGCAATGATTCTAATGAACACGTGCGCTTACACCTTACTGTGAGATGGACCGATGACCTCGAGAAGGTCGTAGGCAGTGGTGATAGTTGATGATCCCTAGTTAGGTCTATAAAATGGAGAAATACTGGCTGATACTGTAGTATTGTAACTGTTAACTAACGCATCAAAATTCATCCATTAGAAAACAAATCATAAGCATACAGAGATAAATAAATATTAATTCATGGTTAGAGATATATTCTTATACAGATTATATATGATATATACAGAGATAAATAAACATTACTTCATTTGTTGTGTCTGTAAAATTAAACACCGACATTGGAATATCTATTTATAAACATAATAGAAATTTGCAGAATAACCATTTGCATAAGTTGATAAAAGGCGACCGCTCATTTAGAGTGAATCACTCGCTCGCCTCTTGTCGACGACCCACGATAATAATGTTTAAAATGTGGATGACGTTCATCGCACTTTTCGCGTGTGTACTCGCGCATAGACACAGCTGCCATCACTCGCAGTCGCCGGATACAGGTCAGAGGCTGTAAAGAAAGTCACCCATTTATCTAGTTCTAAGTAATCGATTCATCGATTTTCGACACCTATAACATCAAAGCGGTTAAACAAGTGGCAAATCTTCGTACACTCAATCACATCAAAAATGTCAATTAGATACGTTTTCACACGACTTTACGTTTCGTTTAATTTATAAGAAAGATAAGAACGTTTGACTACCAATTTAAAATTCGTTACGCTAGGTTACGTGGTTTTTCTCTTTCTTTCTACTGCCTTTTACGAGAATTGGGCCACCTGTCTAGGTCGCCAAATCTCATACGTTCGTTTTTTACTAACGAAAGCGACAATGTAGAGACTTTTTCAAAAGAGATATAGAGACCCGCTAAGAATGGTTTTTGGTACATTTTAAGGGAAAAAAGGAGGGATTGAAGTTTATATGAAACTTCATAACCGCTGGACCAGTTTTGATAAAATTTAGAATAGAGATATATATTTTTTAAATAACTACGCTAGACAATACACACTGATCACGGTCACGAAATAGGGTATTATTCCCTGTGCTACGAGAATCGGACGACTACTGGGGCGTCTCCCAGTACACCCAGACACGAGACAATCTAGAAAAGATCATTTCCTAAATTGACCCGGCCGGAAATCAAACCCGGAAACCTTCCGCGCTTTAACACAACGTCTAAACTACTGCGCCATTTAGGTTGTCCCTGAGAGCGATTAAGCCCTAAGAAAGGCTACTTTCATAAATTCCACGGGGATAAAGGCGCGGGCTACTTATTAGTATGAAACAAGATTTCATTGAAGACAAAACTATTTCGTACATAATTTTCTCTGCAGATGTATTTATTGGTTTTCTTAATATTGTATTTTACCATATGTATTAAAAAATGATGTTGAGGTGATACTTGACATTTCTTGGCGGTTCTTCTGTCTTTATTTCGAAACGATAAAAGATCTGACGTTCGTTCTTGTAGCTGTGTTAGTCAAATAAATTGATTTGTTTTTGATTTTGAATGTACATGCATACATATCTTCATGCTGTATCCCTACCAGGGTAGTCAGAGAGGACGGAGCGCCAAGCGTCACGTTCCTTACATACTTCTTTCGCTTCGTCAAATCACATCGCTCTCCTTACACATTTTGGCCTAGGTATATTTTGAAAGAAAGCCATGAAAAGAAGCCTTCTAAAAATAAGAAAAAAGCACAAATTAAAAATTAATTAAATCGAAAAAAGACTAAATTAATTGACACCCTGTATTACAGTCAAAAGTTAATATGGCGATGGGCTGGTCACGTAGCACGACACAGCGACAAGCGATGGACAATAGAAGCGACGAGATGGAAAGGACCAAACGAGAAAAGACGAAAAGGACGATCTATGAAAAGATGGAGCGACGACATTATAGCTACAGCAGGAAAGGAGTGAATGAAACGAGCTGTGTACAAAGAAAACTGGATCAAACTGGAGGAGGCCTATACACAAATAGGGGTTACTATTACTTACTATCCAAGAAAATATCATGTAAATGAAACAAATAATGGCAAAGTGTAAAAAGTATTAAGAAAAACAATGAATATTTACACATAAATAATAAATATACAAATAGTGTAATGTAAACCATAAGCGAAACTCAATATTATAATATTAATACATACATGTAATTTGATGAAGCGAAAGAAGTATGTAATGACCGCGACGCTTGGCGCTCCGTCCTCTCTGACTACCCCGTTAGGGATACAGCGTAAAGTATGTATGTGCATGTAATACTTAGGTGATGAGAAATACAACAGGAATTATTATTATTGTTATATTTTGAATATAAACACAGTTATTAGTCTATTAAATCTTTGACTACATACGAGTAACATGTGCTAAGCTGAACGGTCGGTGTTGTGTGATGCAATAATTTAACAGTAATGATTTTACCTAATACATAACAATCAATGTTTGTTTGTTTCTTTGTTCAAAGTCAAAGTCAAATCAATTTATTGAAGTAAACCCAATTACAAGGTATTTTTAAACGTCAAATCTTAGTTCGGTTCAAAGAGAAGAGAAAAGAAAACCTGGACACTGAGAAGAACCGACAAGAAACTCAGTTAGGTATAATGTTTTCAACATCATTTTACAAAAGGTTTATTAAAATACAATATTCAGAGAGCCAGTAAATGCATGTGCAGAGATCATTTCCAGACCATTGTCTAATGATTGTCTAATCAATCGTATTTTATGGACTGCCATACCGTTTATCCGATTGCGATGAAAGGTATGGAGATAGCTTGAATACCGAGGCAGGACATCCCTTTTTTAAAATAAAAAACGCGAGCGAAGTCGCGGGCACCAGCTAGTAATACATATAAGGCGCAGATAATATGTTACTAAGGCGCCGTTTTCGGCGCGTTAGTAACGCGTTTCATTCATTCATTTTTGAAGCGTGCAAAAGACTATACTAATGCAACTAATCATTTTTGAAGCGTGCAAAAGACTATACAATTGTAGACTGGCATCGCTTTTGAATATGTAAATAATTTGCACGTGCTACCCAACGCGCAAATAACAAACGCCGGCTGTTTTTTGTTCTTATTGTTTTAATCACTCCTATTTACTCATTTAGGCAATGTAGTGAAATGTAAGTGAAAGAAAAAATGTATGTGTGCTATATTGACTCAGGTGTTATCTCGTGGAAATCCATTTCTTGTGTTGAATTCCTACAATCTTTAGCTATTTTTCCGCTCAAAATTCCAATCAGCACGTGTTTCGCTTTTCAACGAAGCATCCTCAGACATTCCAGAGACTGATCTCTGACTGAGCTGACAGAGTCTGAACTCGGTCAGCTAATCAGCACCGAATTTGATTCGGTTTGTCGATTAGTGTTTTTGGAGTTTTGAGCAAAAAATAGTTAAAGATTGTAGGAATTCATCACGTGTGTGTGCGCTCAGAACTTTTTTTTTTTGGGAGCACATAACGACGGTTTACTATGAAATCAGGGAATTTTTGGCAGGAACGGGAGAAGTGAGGTTGTCATTTTATTTAGCTGTTCTATTTTTTACATTTTTGGGAGTTTTAAAGTACAAAAATGATAGTATTATGGAACCTGTACAAATTTAATCCTGTCTGACTACTCCGTTAGGAATACGGCGTGAAGATATGTGTAGGATATTCCAGCTACCGATGTAGGATACCAGTCTTCAGGATTGTTGCTACTAATTAATACACTGACTCCATATGTTAACTAGTATATTATTAGAAAAGGACACACATAATAATGTTACATTAGTGAAAATAGGTGTTTAAATTCTGGAGGACCGAGAGCGACTGGACTACGTGGCGGTCGCCCTGAGGTCCCCGCGCCCCTCACGCGGGCGGGAGGAATTTTCTGACATTAATTCGTTGTATTGACTGCCTGTGTTCCCACAGTATATTGTGTTTTACAGTTCTGTATAAGTGAAAAGAGTGGAGTGGGTCTAAATAAACATGTGTAGCTGAAGTTCTCGCGCTCTTCCAATAAATCCTTTATAACTTCAGTGAAGCCTACTATCACTTTACTTGAGAAGTTTTACCATAAGAAGAAAAAACGAATTTACTTCGAACGTGCTTTGTGTTCATTATAACAATAACAACCGCATAAACTGTTAGGCACTGCAGTGCCTAACAGTTTATTGTTCAACTCATCAGCGATTTCACTTATTAATACGTGACATTGGCTAATGCGCTAATCTCTGCGCCATGCCATGAAGAAAAAAAAAAAAAAAAGAACTATAAAGTAAATGGATGTGCCTAGGCGCGTCGGCTCCGGCCCCGGCCGAGCCCGCCAGCAGCGCCGCCGGCGCCGGCGCTAGCGCGGGTCCCCTGACGCGCAGTGCGTCGGGCGTGTTCCGCGGCTCATGGATGGAGACGCGCCGCGGCCGCCGCTTCCAGGCCTACCGCGGCATCCGCTACGCCGAACCACCCGTCGGACCGCTGCGATTCCAGGTGACCCAATCACATGCAGTGATCAAATATAATACAATAATTTATTTATTTACCATAACAAATATAACATACTTAATTACTAAAACAGGGTACAAAAAGAAAAGATTAAAAAGACTTTATTTACTAGCGACCTCCGCACTAAGCGCGAACTTGTATCGCGGATGTCAGTTGACACTATTAACACAGTACAAGTACTATTAATAAGACTACAAATTATTCATATATGACATCATTTAACTAATATAAAGTAAATCCATATAAAATTTGATGAAGCAAATAAATGACAAATATATTTGTAATTTAAGCTACAAAAAGATACAACAATAAACTTTTTTTTTTATGTTATTCAAAGTAAATACATATAGGTGAAAATTAAAATTGATGAAGTATACATAATAACAGCAAATTAAATAAAAGATGCAATAATCTAAAATGCAAAAGAAATAGGTCTATATCTTCTGTAATATGTTCACGTGCACGCGCATGTGTGTGAATGAAGTGAAGTGTGAAGTACCTTAGAATATATTATGATCAAAAATTAACCGAAACCGAAAACACTTGACCTTGATTTCGTATTCTATAAACATTATAGGCCACACATCATTTCAATAGTGATGGGCTGATGGGTTCATTTTGTAAGACTGAATAATGTTTAAAAATAGTTCGCAATTATTTTTAAAAATCCCCGTTATTTGATAAGTAATTTGACTTCAGTTATTATAAAATGACGGAGTCTAAACTATAAAATGCTAAGGAAAGGAATAATGTGGCTTAGTGGCAAGGAGTCAGTGCCTTGATAAAAAAAAGTTTGGTAGATAAGCGAAAATAATAAAATGTTGTTTTAATTCAGTTTTGTGGGAACCTAAAGTTATAAATATGAAGTAAATACTATTAAGAATAGATATTCTCAGATAATGAACGAGTTGAGAGGGTGAGGCAGAGGTGAAGATATAGGGTTGAGGCTTGTGGTAGCTATAACAGATAGTAATATTGTTATTTCGAAGGTGTTGCTGCTTAATAATAATAATGTAGTATTTTTGAATATCAAAAAATAAGTCAGTCGAGAAATACACGAGCTAGCGAAAGCCCGCCTTTTCATTATATGTCAATATTCCTACGTTTCGAGATTCTGGAAGAATAAAAAGCTTTCATTTGCAAAACAAAATGTGAGCCTTTAACATATGGTCTATGAGAAATGTGTTTTCTAATATTTTTATTAATTTCAAGAGAATGATAATGAAAAACTTAATAAAAAAATAATCGATGAATCATTTTGGTCAATAGCACTTACTTATGCTCACATAAATAAGAATTTCAAATGGAAATTTTATTTTTGGCTAATAAATTATATGTTTTATTTCTAATGAAATATTACTGTGTTTTTATAAATTCTATTCGATAGTGTTATTGAGTATTCTTCCTTTGCAAGATTTTTTGGGTTTATAACTGCAGCAAAAGTTTCGACTTTTTATCGTAGTATAGTATTTCACAATATGATATCGCTTTTGTACAAAATATTCTAACGAAAGTTTAGACATTATCAATTATCATGCACTGAGCAACTGAACAAATATAAACGAGGATGATTCATTAAGAAACATGTGTATATTTTTACGGCAAGGCGCTGTTTTAAGTCCAGAGCGGAGCGACTCTAAAGTAGAATCTTGAGCGCAGTGAAGGGCTCAATGTACGGCGCCCAAGGTAAAAAATGAATTTTACTAAATAGTGATACCGTCTACTTTTCATTCCCATCTATGAGAAAAATAAATGAAGGAGGTTATTCGATACATAAAAGAAAAAAAAATTGTTTGTGTGTATTACAGTACACACGTAAGAAGTGAAACTTCTTTATGACATCATTTTTCGAAAAATGATCTACTATTTACAACTTTACAGAAATTGGTTAAATAAAGCTAAAAAATCTAAATTAGATAAAGCTTAAGCAAAAATAATAATCGCCATCTTGGATTCGAAAATAAACATAATTTTCGTAATCAGCACCCCAAGAAACCTATAATGTGACACCCATATCGATTTATCCAAAAAAGTCATTTTCGCCATCTTAAATTTGAAAATGAACGTCATTTTCGTAATCAGCACCCCGAAAAACCTAGAATTTGATGCCCATATCGATTTATCCAAAAAAAAGTAATATTCGTCATCTTGGATTTGAAAATGAACGTCATTTTCGTAATCAGCACCCCGGAAAACCTAGAATTTGATACCCATATCGATTTATCCAAAATAAAAATAGAAAACAAAACTCAAAAACATATAAAAAAATGTGACTTAGAAAGAAAGATGGCGCGTAACAGAAAAACGTGACATTTTTTTTTTAAATTGCTATAAAATTTTTCTCATACGTCGATAAAGAAGTTTCACTTCAACAAAGATATTTTATATTTATAATTTTTTTTTGTTATTCTGGCGCGCGGCTATGCGCAGCTAAATATCAGCCTGTCACATTTGTCATACAATATTTTCATCTGACCTCTCGTGCTTCTTATTCAAATTCATTAGGCGTTTTTATAATCGTTATCGTTGCGCGTTTTTATCGTCACGTTTTTACCGTCCGAAATACTACTATGTCACTGATAAAGATGCTTTTTCAACGTGCACGACATGACGTTATCGTGCACGAAAATATAAAAACATCTCCATACAACTTTTTATACGTACATTTTGCTTCCCCATTCCCCATTCCCCATTACCGTGAACGGTAAAAACGTAGAGATAAAAACGTTCAACGGAAAGTTATAAAAGCGGCCATTGATGCTTTCTGTGAGTCTTTAAGAGAAAAGACCTATTTTCGTCACACTTATCGAGGGACCAATCATCGTTTTCCGAATAGATTGAATGAAAAAGTAATGATATGATAATAATAATAAAAGTAATAATAAAAATAATAATAATGCGCCAGAATATACACACCAATTATTTGATCTCAAACTGGGGCATTCCCTGTGCTATGAGTACCACACGACGACTACTGGGAGCGTCTCGCATCACACTCAGACCAGAGACAATATAGAAAAGTTCGTTTCCTAAATTGAACCGACCGGAAATCGAACCCGGAACCCTCCGCGCTTGGATGCAACGTGTAAACCCCTGCTCCATCGAAGTCGTCAATATATGAAGTGACTGTGTGGCGTGTGATTGGCAGCCGCCGCGGGACATATTGTGCTACGAGGGCGCGGTGAACGCGAGCGAGGAGGGCCCGTCGTGCCCGCAGCCCTCGAGCGTGCCGGGGTACTACATCGACGAGGACTGCCTGGCGCTCAACGTCTATACGCCCGACAACAACAGGTGACTGCGCGGCCACTGTCACGTCTATCTTAGATAATACTTATAGGAGGTTTGCGTTTTGCGTCTGCAACCGCGGAGACATTAATTGTAAAAAGTTGTTCAAAACGTGCCACCACCCCGCTCACCTGTCGCCGCTGCGACTCATGGCACGCTCTAAATAACTTCTTACAATTATTCTCTCCGCAGTCGCAGGCACAAAACGCAAGACGCGCGAACGGTGAGGTCGTGGCCGTCCTATTACACATATTCCGAGTGGTTGAGCCATGCTGCATCACAGCACGAATAGGTCCGGCTCGCCCGCTGAAATACCACCCTCTCGCAGTATATCGGCGTGAAATAACAGCATCCATTGCTGTTGTTTCGTTCGGTGATTAAGAGTACCAGTGGCCCATCACCACCTTTCCCTCCTTTCCCTGTTTCCCTAAAGACCGGAAACGCACCCGTGATTCTGCGGAAATCAATTGATCGACTACTTATTGAGTTTTGCGACCACATACATACAGAAAATGAATTTTTATATGTAGAGATAATGACGTAAGTATTATGAGCGTATTAATGTACAGCCAAACAGGAGATAGCTTCTCTGGCACGTAGTAAGAACAGTAATGCTCTACCTTGTGTTGTGATGCTCTGCCCTGTGTTGTGCTGTCACGGCTGCTAGCCTTTATATATGGCTTGTGCTGAAAACTGATGTCCATCCACAGGTTTCGTTTTGTTTGCGTACTAAATTCATCCATTTAGATGTTCTTATTTGCCTAAGTTACCTTACGTATCTCGTCGCTCTCTCATCACAGCTCCCGTCGCCTGCCAGTGATACTATACATCCATGCGGGTGCGTTCTACTCCATGTCGGGCCGTAGCGACCTCGCCGGGCCGGACTATTTACTGGACAGGGACATCGTACTCGTCACCATCAACTACCGCTACGCCACCCTAGGTATGACCGAACACTTCATTAGAGTTCATTATCTACATCTTTAATCTGGGTGCAAAATGTCGTCACAGTCTTACGAAGAATGAAACTTGATGCGACGGTTTGCTTGAGAGCACGGCCGATGCAACTCGGCGGAACGTTAAGCCAAAATAAAACGCAATCGCCTTAATTTCTTCTTTTAAATATTTTATAATGGAATGTGAAAGTTTAAAGTTTATTGTGTTATTTAAAATTCGAAAAAGCTTAAACTACACTCTCTTTACATATTACTTTCAATTACAATTTTCGAGGACCACTGTAAAATATTCGATTCTTAGTGTATGTTAATGTATGGTATGTCTACCTCAGCACTCAGTTTATACTGAAGTCTGTGGGTACGACTGTACCCCAATCACTAAGCAAATAACCGGTATAGCACTCGCCATTCGCTCCGAATACCAAGAAGTAAGTAGAACTATAGAAGGTGGTAGGTTAATATCTCTATTAGCATATCCATATAATAGGCATGTCCAATCAAATGCTCAGTGCTGTAAAAAAACTGGCAATATACTTCATCATCATTTTTATTAGTACACTGCTGGATATGTCTCTACCAATCGTCGCCACTGATCCCAGATCCAAAGACTGCCAACCACATTGCGTAGATCATCGCTCCATTTCATTAGCAAGAAAAATCTGTTGCGCACTCGTTCCAACCATGGGGTGAAAGAGAATTGAGCCGCGTACAGCAAAGCAGAGCCTGATTGGTGGAAATTGATTAATTTTATTAATTGATAAAAATCACAATCTTTCAAAACTCACCAGTAAAATGATAGAGGACTAACGCAAGACTTAGAAAATCAAGAGTCACCAAGGTCGTATTCAGAAAAGCATCCATGGAAGTGAAACTTCTGTAAATGATTTCAAAAAGACAATGTTTAGATCCACGGTGAGTTTCAGGAGAATTATTAATTCTACGACATTTCTGAACGCGACCTAACATGAATGAACCAATACCAAAAATACGCTTTATTTTAGTTAATACCAAAAGTTTAAATTCAATCGGCTAAGATGTTATGAGTATTTGGTGCGAATTAAAGAACTCTGTACCCATCATTACCTTTTCAGTGGCTTAGCATTTCCCATACAAAGTTTTATCCCCCTTATCACTTTCTTAGGGGTTGAAGAAGAAGAAATAAAGTAACTTTTAATGCAATACAGTTAAAAGTAGGTTAATGTTAAAGAGTATGTTAACGATTTCTGACGTTCTCAGGATTTATAAGTACGGGCGACGCCTTAGCTCCCGGTAACAATGGCTTTAAGGATCAAGTGTCGGCGCTGCGCTGGACACGGCGGAACATCGCGTCGTTCGGCGGAGACCCTCAGCTCGTGACGCTCGCCGGCTGCAGCGCTGGCTCCACCAGCGTTGTACTACACATGGTTTCGCCCATGTCTAAAGGTAGGCTCTTACACTATATACGCTAAATACTTCATAATTTTGAAGCCGAACTTACATACATGTCTCGTATCCACAGACTTGCACGGGAACGGCCACAGAGTACTTTGTTATTGCGCACTGACTATGTTGTGATTTCATACATGCTACGTTTTATGCCACTCTTGCATAAAATTATAGCGGGGTGTGGGTTGTATGTTTATAGGTCGGTGGTTCGAATCCGGCTCGAAGGACCATGTAAACTTTATAGCGCACTGTGTATAATAGGTACGTTTTTAAGATAGGATTACAAGAAGACTTGACTATACGATTGAAGACTTGACTATATGATTGAGATTTAATGTTTGAGAACTTTTGTACTTAAAAAGGAAAAATCAGTTAATAATTGGTTGACGATGTGAAAGTAATAATAAAAATGATAATTTAATTTCATGACTACCCATACAAAGTTTCAGACATACAATAACTTACAATGTCTACGGTTTTGATTACGTCACACTTACACCTGCAGTTTGGAAGCACACTAAAATCATAGACTGAAAAATCATAAATCAAGCCGACTCACCTGTACATACGATACTTACTCATTTAATATAAGATAGCTGATCGGCTGCCATTTTATTAGAAAACGCAGACACACTTCAAACATTTTATATGATTGTATTTGCCTCACCTCGTTGTACGGGATGGGCTGTTATAAAGTGTATAACTAAAATGGTATCCGTAGATATAGATTACTGGTAGAGACTTTCACTAAGCTACAGACGGACTGTACGCTTTTTTCGAGAGATGTCATTCGGCCGTGTTCCCTAGGTTGAGCTCCAGTTACTGCTGGTCTCGCGGTCTTCCCTCCTTTATTTCATCTGCGAATCTTCCGGTTTCTTCTCCGGTTTCCGGTCTGCAAATACAAAACATGAGGATATTCCTTGGTTTGGTTGTTTTCAGATCCCTTTCTTCCAGTATGTTTGACTTTAATGTATTGATTCTAATGTCTCAACACAACGACATCTTGGTAAAATGGTAAATGGTTAAAACGGTATTTCCGGGCAGGCCTGTTCCACCGCGCGATATCCGTGAGCGGTGCTCCGGTTCCGACGCGGCGAACTCTGTCGGACCAGTTCGAGCTGGCCGCACGCCAGGCGCGCCTCGTGGGCTGCCCTGACTCCTCATCTGAGGAAATCATGGCTTGCCTCCGGACCAAACACTGGAAGGAACTGGCCGATTCGCTTACTAGTTTCTTTGTGAGCACTTTTCTTCTACATATCTAGGATAACCTCCCATGCTGGTATGCTAAAAGAAATAAACTGAAAATATGTCAGCTTATTTTCTAACAAAGGACATAAAGGTTGTAAAGATAAAAAGTAACGCCATATTCTTTGGCATCGATAGAAAAATAGAAGAGCGCTTACGTATGCTGCTAATTCTACATATAGCGTGCAAATAATCCAATTTGAGTTGATTATTTACATTTAATTTATCATTCAGCGCTCCATCCTCTGTGACTACCCCGTTAGGAACACAACATGAAAATATGTATGTATGTATTAATCATTCGATTTTAAAACAAGATTTTCTTCTAGTTAGGTACTTCACAAATATTATCTTTAAAACAAATATTTCAAACAAAGTAAATTATGTTTAGGCAAAGGATTCAAGAACCAACGGACCAAGAGCCGAAATGGACGGAGCGTTTGCTAGAGCGTGTTCTTGCGGTGTTCTTTTTTGTCGATAAAAGTGTCTAGAATTTTACTAATATGCTTGATTAGGGAATGGTCACAGTACAATAATACACACCTAAACATGATAATTTTAATTTTTGTTAATACTAGTAGCCAAATCACCTTAGATTTACGAGTATTTTTAACCGACTTCAAAAAAAGGAGGAGGTTCTCAATTCGTCTGCATGTTGGTTTTTTTTTTTGTATGTTTGTTACCTCATAACTCTGTAATTTATGAACCGATTTCGGAAATTCTTTTTTGTTTGGTAGGTAACACTTCAGAGGTAGTTACATTTAAATTTCAGCGATATTGGAGCTTGGACTTCGAAGATATACTAAATACCACGACCTGGTAACCTTTATTTATATTGATGATTATCTTGTACATCGTTGCGCTCCGGAATTGGAAAGAAGTTAATTGCATACCTGCCCTAGATATTTATTTAGGTCAAGATCACTCAAAAGGGAGAAATAAAAAATTTTTATTCAAAAAAATAAACCGCCTTCAAAAAGAACACTGAAAAGTATAAAATAACAGAAATCCTTTATTAATCAAAACTCAAGTACAATTAAAATAACTTTACAAATACGATACACATACCTATATAATTAAATTTGACAGTTATTGAAATCGGTTACGCTCAATAAGACAGAAAGAGACACAAAAATTTCGTTTGACACACGGTGATTAGAGCGGCAACTTATTATGCCTCTGCCCACTAAGGAACTACGCTAGAACAGATAGTTTTATGTTAAGTAACACTGCCTATTTGCTCTTCATTAATCTACAGACTTATGAAGAATAAGTAACCAGTGCTATTTGCTCTTCATAAGTCTACTGAATTATGAAGAACAAATAGCCAGTGTTACTTGACATAAATAGATCGCTCTATTTTTTCTATCACTCTTTCACCATTCACTTTTTTACATTATTAATTATTATTTCAGGAATTCGGTTCCGATCCTATTCTTCTGTGGGAGGCCGTAGTGGAGCCAGACTTTGGACAGGAACGGTTTCTACCTATTGACCCTGTAGACGCCATTGAACAGGGCAAAATAAATGCAGTGCCGTACATCATCAGTCAGAGTGAAGGAGAGTTCTTTTGGAAAGCTTACTGTTAGTAATGGCATGAGAATAAATATATGTGATAGATCAAATATGAAATCACATTTGCTACAGATGTGATCTCATATTTCGTCTCTCAGGGTGACACCGACACGCGCGTAGTAGTACTATCTTAAAATTGTTGGTTCCAATTAGAGTACATTTTAACATTTTCAGCGTCAACAAAACGTTACCATTTAACCATTGAAAATTAAATTAATTTAATAATGTTTCTTTTGATCGAAGAATAATTTTCTTTTTCGTAAAAATAACAAATAAGTCGATGAAAAACAATCAATCGTTGATGTGACTAATTCATTGAATCAACACACCTTTATATCATTAGATGTCCTCCCGAACAAAACCTTATTGGACACGATGAACAATGAATGGGAGCGTGTGGCGCCCATATCGTTCCTGCTCCCTCGAGAAAATTCTTCTGCAGCCGTGGCGCGGCTCAAACACGAGTACTTGCACGACAAACAACTGGCAAACGATCAGATCAGCACTGAAGAACTGGGAAAACTGTATGCAGATGCTGTCATAGCCTTTCCTGTACATCGGTCAGTACATTACGAATGACACTAGGTGGCTGTTTTGTTACATCAATGAGCAAACGCACGCAGACCATGTTGCTTTGGCATTTGATATAATCGGTGAATATAACATTACTTGCCCGCGACTAGATTATTGAAACATTGATATCACTCTTCGTCTGTAGACTAAATATTTTGTGGTATGATATATATTCTAATAATGAGATATAGTACAAACTTTCCTCAAAAATTGTTAATGGTGATAATACATTATGCGTTAATTCTGTACAAGTGAAAAGATTTTGAGGAGGTTTAAATAAACGTGCAGCTAACATTTTCGCGTTTTTCCAAGAATGCCTTTGTATTTTTAGTAAACACTATTAAAACTTTGCTGGAGAAGTGTTAGGAATTATGTATACAAAGTTAGGAACCGAGTGACAGGAAATTATTACTGAAAACATCGGCTATATGGGCATTGATCTATATGCCTTCCCTCTCACGGAAGAGTCTTACAAAGAACATTTGTATTTTTTTGTACGATTCTTCCTTGCGGAAGAAGGCAGAGATATATGCCCATACAACCGATGTCTTCAGTAATAAGTATATTTTTCACTTCGTTTCATTCAAATTTCGATCTCATATGCTTTAACTATTATTATAGTTTCTGGCGACAAATTGAACCAGTCTCTAGTAGATCCACTAAGCCAGACTAAGCCACCAAAAATCTCAACATCTATTATTTAAGCACGTATTTTAACAATTCCACATATTACACAACAGCGTAGATACTCGGAACGCAAAACTACGCCAATTTTACGTCACAATATTTACTAGAAAAACTTGCAAATCATTAAAATAATAACCCAATTGCTCTCCATAAAATCCCGCCAAAAGCTCGACAGCGTGTATAATTATAAGCTTTAATAATGTGTATTCCACAGATTGGCAAACTTAATTTGCCGCCACTCCCCTCAGCCGACGTGGTACTACGAGTTCAGTTATTTTGGCGAACACAGCCACTATGAAGACCCCGACACCAATAAACCGATAGGTATCCATTTCTATAATACACTAGCTTTTGCTTGCGATTACGTTCGCGCGAAGTTCAAAAACCCACAATATCTTAATAGTTTATAGCCTATGTGTTATTCTGATGTATAAGCTATATTATTGTACAGTTTCATCAAAATCCATTCAGTAGTTTTTGCATGAAAGAGTAACAAACATTCATACATCCTCACAAACTTTCACATTTATAATATTAGTAGGATAGGATTTTACCATCTCTATCGTTGCGTTTACTGTAACAAAGTCTACATCTATTTTATTTTTTAACTATTATCTTTCATTTTTTGGGAATACGAGAGAAAGCCGGAAAGAGAAAGACGGTCGGCATGGTAGTTTTACTCGTAATAGAGTAATAGTGTGACATGGTAGAGGCAACGCATGTCGGGGCTCGTACGAAACGCACCGAAACCCTTCTAGCACTGTGAAAATTAAAGAAAATCAAAAAAATGTTTCAGTAACTTGTACTTCTTCTGCAGTATATCATAGGTCCCTTTTGAGTATAAACAACACCTATGCTAGGAGTCTCCGCTCCTTGTAAGGAGTACAATGAAATGTAGAAATGTGCATTATATAGGAAAATTACAATTTAATATTCAATAATTAAAGAAAAAGGTAAGTAACAAAAAGCCAGAAAGAGGGTAGAGTTAAATAGGTACTCACGAAAATCCACCCGCAGTTAGTCAGTTAACCCGTGATCCGTGGTGCTTCTACCACGATATTAAATAATATCGCGGTAAGAACCCGTTTATAGCGCTTATGTGTGATTTCGCATATGCGCATTTGCGCGTGTGTGCATTTGCGTGTGGCGCGCGTGAGCTTATGCGTTTGGTGCGGTGTATGTGTGCGTGCTTATAAAAATGGTAAGCGTGTATGTTTGGTGTGTTGTACGTGTATGTATGCGTGTGCATTTGATGTGTTGTATAATGAGGTGCTTTTGTGTGTAATGATTAAAGTTAAAATCTGTGTCGAAACACATGTCAAGGATTATCTTTACCGTTGCGGGCGGTAGGACCTTGTACGTGGCCCATCCGTATCCCTACACTTTTTACGATTCCATGGCCAAATGGCAAAAAAACAAAACCCTTATAATTTGGTCCTGTCAGTCTCGTGAATAGTTATTAATCGCATTCTAAAGGCTAATTATTTCTCGTTTTGGGTTTTAAATCTTTAATTTATAATATGAAGTGTAACCGATGTCCTCTTGTAGCCGCGGCTCATATGGACGACCTAATCTACTTGTTCACTCTGAGCTACCGGTTCCCCAGCGTCCCGCTCAACAGCTCCGACTCTGTCATAGTGGACAGGATGACCGCCATATGGTACAACTTCGCCAGGCACGGGTACGTAATTACTGATTCCAATAGTTTACTTTTTCGGATTAAAGATCAAAAATAATCGGAAATCTCCGAATTAGGGTAAGTAAACACCCTCCACATTTACGAATCTTAATAATTCGGATGACGAGGTAGTTACGTCATTTCCATCCACTGTTCGTTTATCATAATTGTTACGATTGATAAATATAATCGATAGGGTTGATTATTATCAACCCTATCGATTATCAATTAATGGATTTTGATGTAATATGAATATTTTACGGAAAATAGACGTGAAGTTCGTTTTCTTTTGGTATTCCGTTACAGAAATAGAGAAAGAAACACTACGAAATCGTGTCTATGTCTGTCACAGTCTCGGACCAAGTACCACAATAGACGGAGCATTTGCTCTAAAGGCGTGTCCTTAAAGTGTCCTCTTTTTGTTGCCCAACTTTCTAGACTTTTACTAATGTGCGTGACTAGGGAAGGTCACAGTATAACGATACATAGAAGAAAATGACATATTTTGATATTCGTGTATACACGTAAGTACCCAAAACAGTTAAGATTTACTAGTATTTTGCAAATGATAACTTCATGATCGACTTGTAAGCTGACACGAATTACACTGACAGTGTGAGGTTGCCATACTTGCTATAGATAACTCATTTACTTATGGTTACGCTCAATGAGATAGAAAGAGACAGAAAAATTCGTTTGACACACTATGGTAAGAGCGGCAACTTATTACGACTGTGTCCGTTTTGGTTCTTGATCCGAGGTCACAGCGGTTTTTCTGGAGGAAGGAAACAAAGGAGGAGGTTCAATGTTCGTCTGTATGTTTTTTTTATATGTATGTATATTCACCGATAACTTCGTCAATCGTGGACCGATTTCGAAAATTCTTTTTTTGTTAGAAAGCTTGTACTTCCGTGGCAGTCCCATATAAATTTCATGGATATTGGAGCTTGGACTTCGAAGGTACACCAAATAACGCTAACTGCTTATGAACTTTATTTATATTGATGATTCTCTTATATGTCGTTGCGCTCCAAAATTAGAAAAGAAGTAAATTGCAGACCTAACCTAGATATTTTTGAGGCCAAAGTTATTCAAAAAGGTGAAATGAGTAAGGGTAAAATTTTAACAAAAAAATTAAATCGACCAAAAAAAACCCCGAAAAAGTACCTACGTAATAACTCTTTTTTACTAATCAAAACTCAAGTATAAAAATAACTTTGTAAATATAATACAAATACCTATGTAATTAAATACGACTGTAATGAAGTCGGTGTAGTTAGTTAGTCATATTATTTATTTTTTGTTGTACTACTTTTGTGTAAGTAAAGTATCGTATATGTAGAACTGCAACAAATAATTTGGCCTCAAGTGATACTTTTATTTTTATCGGACATTAATTAATGAACTCGTACAGAAAATAATTACTCCGCAGTTTCTAAACTGCGGGCTAATTATTTTTAAAGTTTAAAGACGGGATCAAATAATGTGAAGTGTAAGTACTTAAACAATGCATGCGTGTGCGCAGAGACCCTAACCCTCGCGGCGACCTGCCCGAACTGTCTTCCCTGTCGTGGCCCGTCATGACGTCAGAGCGGAGGAGCTATCTGCGCATCGACAAGGAGTTCTCCCTTGGGACCAACTTGAAGGAGGACCGCATGAAGATCTGGGAGGAATTGTACCCCATACAATACTAATTTAACAAGTGTATAAAACTGAAATTAAATGAATTTCTATTTAATGTGTTTACTTATTTATCTCGATTTATGTATTTTATTATCTATCGCGAAATTGATGTTGCAGAGGTGAACGAAGGGTAAACGGAAAAATAAACCCAGCTAGCAATTTAAACTTGAACTAGAAATCCATCAAATTTGCCATTTTGAAGCAAGTTTCTAGTTCATAGTTACCACGCGACAGACGCATTGTTAACAACAAATAATGTGTTTTGTGTTGACGTTATTCAAGAACGACACTTATACAATACATACATAAAAGTAGTACCGAAATAGAAAGAAACTTGACATCTACTAAATATAATAAAACTGCAGCAATATTGTAAAAACTTTGGTGTCATATTTAACATAGCAATTTTTAATCATTAAATGTCAGTTTTTTGAGGGATTTTATGGGGAGCGGTTGGGCTTTTATTTTAATGATTTGCAAATGGTTTCTAGTGAATACTGTGATGTAAAATTGGCGCAGTTCTGCGTCCCAAGTATCTACGCTGTTGTGCTATTATGTGACACTGTTGAAATAAGTGCGTATTTAGTAGAGTGATGTTGATATTCTTTTAGTGACTTAGTCTGCCTCAGCGGTTACTATTAGAAACACTGCCTCAATATATTTGTCGCCAGAAACTCCAAGAAACATAAAATGTATTACGCCGCCATTTTGATGAAATAATGTGAAGAATGTATGTAGTTATTACTGAAGACATCGGTTGTATGGCTAAGATCCCTTTACCTTCCCTCCTAAGGGAGAAATGTACTACTTCTGCTCATTAAATGTCAAAAACTTGACTCGTGTCATATTTGACTTGGCAATTTCAAATCACAGAAAAATCAAGCATGAAGCAACCTTACATGCTATCTGAGAAATTTAAGTTCGCTTTTACATACTTATACATAGGTATGTATACATATAATACAATTTCGACGATGAATGCCTCTTTTACTAATGTTTATTTTGTCTTAAAAGTACATATATTTCTATATGAAAAAGAAATAAACAAAATATGAGAACAAGTTTAAAAAAATCACAGAGAATCTTGACAGTTTATCGCTTGCAGATATATTCTTTTGTTTCATTATTTACGCACAAGTACATGGTCGACTGACACGCAGTGTCGGCGAACAGTAACCACACGGTGACTGGTCCTTCTCAGCTCTGTTACCTACGTTTCTAAAAACCACATGATTATGTTATGGCTATAATAATATTTGTTATGTGGGTACGTTTTCTTCAGTAAGATTTTCTTTGAAATCCCCGAGAACGAAGTCGCGAAAAACGACTAGTATAAAATAAAATAACGTTAATTTTCTTGCGAATTTCTTATCGGTAAATATTAAAATATACTATGAATATAAACATAAAATAATAATGAATACCTACTGTAATAAAAACTCCTAATTGACGTAATTTTTTAAAATAGCGGCTGACGCTATTATTATTATTTTAGAAAAATAAATATTACAGACTGGAAAAGCAAACTTCCTAAATTTTTGGGGCGGTGTACTCAATATAATAAATATATCTTTTCGATTACTAACGAAATGGACTGTAAATAGGTACTTGTAATTTGTCGCGAATGCACTTGCATGATACTTCCAAAAAGGGATATGTTTCTATGCAGCCGTAGGAGCTGGAGACAGATACGGCTGACAAAGGGAAGGAAGTAACATGTACACTTACTTGGTTCCCTTTGCAGTCCTTTGTTTGGCGATTCAGTCCATGCTTCCACAGCAGCAACGTCACAAATACACAGATTTCCAGTTTACAATCTATATACAGTATGCTATCTTCATACAAACGCTCCCAAACAACGCGCTCGAAATCTCGACATATCTCGACATATGACAGTCGCGAGCGCGCCGCGGTTGTCGTCGGACGGTATGAGACGTTCCTGCGCATTTGACTAAATATTATGTCAATCAAGTTTACGAGCACAATGTTCAGTGTATGGATGTTTGAATACATCTATATCGAAACCAGAAATATTTCTCTGTTGCTAATTTGTAGGAAATATATTATCATAATGATCTAGTTAATTTATTGCTGATTTTTAATTATACTGCACATAAAAAAGCATTTTTTTTGTCCATTTCCACCATACTAACTCACAAACTTTTGAAACTAGATATAAAATACTAGTAAAATTATATAAATAAAAACGTATTAAATTTGCAATAATATAAAATGAAAAGATAATATGACAATTTAATATAGTACCTATTATCAAATAAGTAACCCAAGAAAAACATTCAGTCCAAGTCGGTAGCCCTATTGCGCGTTTACGTACCAAACGACCGTAGGTAATTATCTCTAGGACACTGCCGAGATAGCATACTGTATGCTTACTTGTACTGTGCTATAAGCGTTGTAACAATAACACAATCCTTTGGAAATGCAACCACACTCGTTTATAATATACTATATGCGAGATTAAGATCACGAAAATAATTTAATTGTGGTTTCATTACGACAGGGTCAGGTTACAAGCACGTGGCATTTGCAATCGAAAGATGATTCGAAGAGCGTGCTTGTTGGAAAGGGATGGTTGCGGTTAGGAGTCAAGTACCTAGAAGTGCGAGATTATTGTCAATTATTGAAATAACATAACGATACAAAACACAGACAAAATAATTTAAAAATTGTAGCGTATCGAATAGAATATTATCAATGACTGTTATAAGCCCTTGTTATGTTAACCCTTTGATGCCAAGCCGACTATTGGAGTTCTTGGCGTCGATATCTCGAGCGACGTTCAGTTTCGCGGTCATCTGGAAGGTAAAGCTAATTAGCTTCGAAAAGCTGGGTGTGCTCGGTAGAGCGGGACAATGTTCCACGCCGACAACTTTACAAGGAACAGGTTAGGTTAGGTTAGGCACAGGCTTATAGCTCCCATTAAGTGGAGCCTTAGCCTGCCACTCCAAGACCGCAG
Organism: Zeuzera pyrina; assembly: GCA_907165235.1. Lineage (NCBI taxonomy): Eukaryota > Metazoa > Arthropoda > Insecta > Lepidoptera > Cossidae > Zeuzera > Zeuzera pyrina. The sequence goes on from OU015640.1 coordinate 349,201, forward strand.
TGCGTAGACTTCATATCTACATCCTTCACGAAGTAGCCCTGATTGCACTGAACACTGCGGATCTAAACACTCCTGAGGGTGTCGCTTTGGCGATGTCCTCAGTACCGGGTTGGGACCGAGTAGGCGGTGGTGCCGAAAGGACCCGGCCCGGACCGGGGGGAGGGAAATGTGCCCATTTATGGGGACAAGTTGTGTTCCCCGTCCTCTGCGTGAGGGCGGGGGTCAGATGTCGGGGTCACTTGCCCCTCTTTCAGGAAGGGTATTGTGGCCTCCGAGCTGAAAAGAAGGAAAACTTATAAAAACCCGTGAGGAAACACGTAAAAATCTAAGGTGGAGAGAAGGAAAACTCGAAATGAAACCCGTGAGAAAACACGTTAAAATAAGAGGTGGAGAGAAGGAAAACTCGAAATGAAATCCGTGAGACAACACGTTAAAATCAGAGGTGAGAAGAAGGAAAACTTGTAAAAACCCGTGAGTAAACACGTAAAAATCAGGTGGGCGTGCGGACGCCCCTGCCGTGGTGTAGGCGGGGTGCGGAAGCCGCCACTTTGGAGGCCTGGGGTGTCCCTCGGCGGAAGGCGCCTCACCCAATGGCCTCGGGACGGTGCGCGCGGTGTTCCCGCGCGCCTCCCAGGAGAGCGGGCAGGGCAAACTGACCGGACACGGAGGAGGGCCCGGCTTAGGCTGGGCATGGCCGTCGGGGCCGTGGCAGAATGCAAACGGGCACCCGTTGCCCTGGCACTAAGACCCCGAGAAGGAACACCGTCAGGTTTTAGTAGGTAGACTCGGCCTAGCACCCTAACCCCCCTAGGCGGGACGGGATGTGTAACGCATTTCCTGACGTAAAAAAAAAAAGGTTAGGCACAGGCACAGGTTAGGCCTTACATGGAAGACTGTTCCCATCTCTGGGAACAGTATTCCATGTTATCTGGTTATATGTATCTGGGTTATCGGCAATCCGGTACATTCTGAGCGGCGCGACTCTCTGGCCCTGAGGGGGGACGTTGCGTTCATTAACACATTTTGCCGCATTTATCATGGGGAATGTTCTGAGGAATTGTTCGGATTACTGCCCACTGCTGAATTCCATTACCGCACGTCACGCATTCGACTGTCTTTCGCTTGTCCCCTCCGCCATAAAAAAAAAATTAAAATTAGTTTAATGCGTAAAACCACTGATAATATTTTTAAGTGTTTTAGGTTTTTTGTTATTTATTGAACAATAGTTCCATAATCGAAAAACTTCAAATGTTATTGAATCAGTTCAATAACAACTCCTTCCTACTTCAATAAAGTTATTTTTGTACCTGAGTTTTGATTAGTAAAGGATGGCTATTTCGTATTTTTCAATGTTTTTTTGAACTCGGCGTAAATTTTTTATTAAATTTTGTATGTATATGGAGAGGCATAATTTTATCGGCCTCACTGCGTTGTTCGTGACAGCGTTGTCTTTTTTTGGTATGGTTGTGAGTTACCTACCTCTCAATTACGTTCTCTAATAATTTCTTTCTACACACCTGAACCGTCTCTCAGCTGGTCGTTCTTTATATTTCATGAAACTACCTAAAACCGATGACATTTTAGTAGACAACAAGTGCCCCACGTACACAACAAAAGCAGATAATGTGTTACCAGCTCGTGCGCCGCGAAACCTCTAATACGTGCTAATTGCGATTATATGCATATGCGTTCCGGGTTCTGGCTATGACTAGATTAAAAACGCAGATACAAACATTAGGCAGCATAGCCATCAAGTAAATACCCCACAAATCTAAGATTTCTTTTGCATTTCATTTCAGTAATGAATTACAAGTGATAACTTATGATGAAAACTATTAAAATAAACTTTAAAATTAATAGTTGTAGCTAATTTCTAAAACCATTATTGTTAAATTCCCAGCACACGTCATATAATGTTTATAAAAAGTGTATACATAGATAACGTATTTAATGTAATTCAATAGTACAAACCAATTAAGTGTACAAACTGTTATATTGCTTATATAATTTTCTATAATGGGTTGTATTTATTTTACGGTCATTAGATTTTTTAAGTCAGTGTATTTTTAATGAAGTGGTAACATATTATTGTACGGATATTCTATTTTCATTAAGGGCTTTTAAACTATGGGCGACATCTGGTGAATAAATCTTTAGCAACAATTCACAATAAAATAATGGATAGATGGCAGCACATGTAATGTAGATAAAACATTAAACATAGTACATTAACTTCATGAAATAAAACTATGCATGGCCTTAACATGAGACATGACCATCACAATATTCATTAGGAAAATAATACTGTTATCAATATGTGTACTGTGTCATGAAAACCCGAACATCGTACGCTTACAGTCTTACAAGTACATTGCTGACACACTTTTTCCTTGATATGTTATTGCTTTTAATATATGCCTTGGTACACTAGTTAACCCGCTTTGTTTGGATTTCCCTCTTTGTAATAAAGATTTTATCCTTATGAATTAGTTTTTTGAGTAATTCTGAACTTTTTTAAGATTTAGTAATATTTACACCACCAGAATATTAAACCTATTCCATAGCTATGTACTATTGTATACATATTGCGTCCGGTAATTTGAAGACATAAATCTGCAACACTTCATAAAGTTACTTGTAAAAAAAGAAAAATGCGGCCAAGAACGTATCGGGCACGTATTAATTTAGAGTTCCGTAGTATAATTTCTCACAACGAAAACAAAGAAAAATAAGAAATACAGTACGGGTGAATTTGGGAATTAACTCAAATGTATTATCTGCAACTGTAGGTATACTATTAAATAAATAATTATAAAATAAATAATACGTAACTTGTATGCGTGTTGTGACACACAATTATATCTTTATAATATTAGTATACCTAGATGAGGGAATCGGATCCGCGATTAAGTTATATGACTTATAAATAAAAGTTAAATAAATTATTTTATTGTTATGGAATAACTAGACAACAGATGATCTGCCTCGCACCAACGGCTCTGTCAAATTTTTTACTTTACTTCATTAATTATTACTCATGGTACTAATTAAACTAATAAAATGTGAGCAAAAACATAGGTACATTAAATCTGATATTAGGTGCTTCACGCACTTCGTGGCTCCGACCATGACCAATGGTTGCAAGCGGCTAGGCAAAATATGAGAACAGGAATAACTATGATTATTGTCTCTAAGAATAGCACTAGACCGCGCGCTTGGCTGCGCAACCACCAACAATAATCAACAAATTTACTGCCTATACTTTATTGCGTCCGGGATTTTTGCATTTCATGCCTTTGTTTGGTCAAACCAATCCAAATATCAATTTATTTTAAAGGAATCACAATCGTTGATTCCGCCATTCTCTTCATTAAGTGAATTAGTGATGGTGATTCCTACAACACATGGCAAAATTTGCCAGAAAGCAGATACCCTCAGAATGGATAAATATTTGTAAGTTTAATACCGCTTGGTCGCAACATTACTGGTTGCACATAACGAGACCACGACCACACTGATCATCTTTGTAGTGTGTCAGGTGCCTTAATTCTTTAATTCATTCTTAGAATGAAATATTTTATATAGCTAATTACTTTTATCGTTCTCGAAACTTGCTATACTGCTTTTATTATTTTCTATAATGTATTCAGAGGTACATTTTATGTTATATTGTAGGTATTTTATAAAAAATGAAACGTGACTTGTCACCACAATACAGAAACAATTGTCACGTTATTTGCAAATTATATCAATGCATCAATAAAATAAAAAATTAAATACCGTCTGTTTCCTATGAAAGCGTAGCAACAATTGGTTTATTGAAAAATGTACCTAGTGCTTGTTTTAGTGTTTTCAATTATGTAAGTATCGGATTTACTCAATTAATGGATATGAGAATTTTTTTTTTTATTTCTTAGATGCTTCAGGGAAGACGTACATACATACATGTATTCACGCTGTATACTTAACGGGGTAGTAAGAGAGGACGGAGCGCCAAGCTCACAGTCCCGTTGGCTACGGAAGCCTAAAGTTGAAGATTTAAATTAAATCTTTAAATCTAAATCTAGCTTTCTAAGAGTGGCAGAGCCATGCTGCATTTCAGCACGAATTGGGCCGGCTCGCCCGGGGAAATACCATCCTTTCACAGAATATCGGCGTGATATATAATGAATAACCGCATTTATTGCTGATATGTTTCGTTCGGTGAGTGACAGTGCTGGTGGCCCATCTCCACCCTCCCCCTCCTTTCCCTCCTTTTACTCGTTCCCGGATTTCCCGGATGTTGCGAGTGTCCATGGGCGGCGATGTTCACTCTCCATCAGGTGACTCGCTTGCTCGTTGCCCCCTCTTTCATAAAAATAAATAATTAAATGTTAACTACTTACATACCTATTTTAATTTTTGTCTGAAAATATCATCTTGTACTGGAAGATGAACGATGATAGTAGCAATTTACTAGTTATTTTACAAATGTTTTGTTGTGCACACTAAAATGTTAATAAAAATAAAAAGTTGCAGAATAAACCACCTGCATAAGCTGATATAAAGTCAACCGCTCATAAGAATGAATCATTCGCTCGCGTCCCTTCTATAAGCCACAATGATCATGTTCAAGACGTGGCTGGCGTGCGCCGCGCTGGTCGTGTGTGTACACGCACACAGGCACAGCGGACATCACTCACACTCGCATTCGCATTCGCAATCGCCGGACACAGGTTAGTGGTCACCGCGGATTATCTATGTTTATAATTAGCAATGTAGGTAAACATAAACACAAGATAAGGCAGTAAAAAATAAGGTAAGAGTGGAATAGTTTCGCATTTATTAAACACGACAGAATGTTATTTAGTATGTTAAAAAAATGTGTCTATTTATAGTCTATAGTCTGTTGTCTATAGTCTGTTTCAAATCAATTTGTTAACAAGATACATTTTTAATATTTTTCTAAATTTTTTAGACAAAAATGTAAGTGTCACTCATAAGTCATCATAAGGCAATGTTTGTCTTCTTTACAAATAAAAATCAATTACCGCATGTGTGGAAAATCATGTCAGGATAAGGTTTGTATGAAAGAAAATTTCGAGAAAATCCACCGGAAACGTTGGAAATTTGGATGGTATTTTTGTATGAAAATCTCAATAAAAAAAACTGGTGCGTTGCAAACATTCAACCTCCTACCCGGGCGAACCTGGGGTGGGTCAGCCAGCATAAAATAAAACTTACTGAAAAATGTCTTAATGGCAAGTAATTTATATCCAATATGATTTTAAATATTTTAACGTCTTATTTATGTACATTAACAATTTTATTTACCTTTTTGGTGAAATAAATCGGAACAGACCATACACATTTACCTATAGTGATAGTGGATATTTATCTGATTTTCTGTTATTCTTTGTGAGTAATCGATAGGTATACAAATAAATAAAATTGAAGTGTCTTTGATGAGTGAAATCATTTGATTTTGAAGTAAAGGCGTTTTCTTTTGTTTATATACCTATAATACGAGTAATTATGCACCTTACCAAAATTGAAACAATCGTTTTTTTAATTATTTGTGTCTGTTTGTTTATCCAGCGTAATATCCTAACAACTGAACCGATTTTGATGCAATTTCCATCGGCAAGTAGAGGATTTTTCAGGGAGTAGTTTAGGCTAGGCAAAAATACTAAATTTAATGCGGGTTAAGCCACGGAGTACAACTAGTTTTAAACGAATTTTTTTTCATTTAAACTATTATGTTACAACACGAATAAAAAATGTCAAATAACGTGATTTTGTAAAACGCAACTGAACAAATTTTATCATAGCTCAAGAGCACTTTTGACTGGTCTTAATGAGGTGGTTAGTTATTTGCTTTCCAAATTCGATTCCCGGCCAGCTTAAATGAGCTTTTATAAATTATCTTGCAGTTCGGGTAGTTGGTACTCCGGCAGTTCGTTGTGTGACACCCATAGTAAGTTCATGCGTGGTGCTTAGCGTGGGGTCACGTAATCATTATAGGTAATTGTACATACATACATTACCTTATCTTCACGCCGTATCCCCAACGAGGTAGTCAAAGAGGACGGAGCGCCAAGCGTCGCGATCCTTACAAACATCTTTCGCTTCCTCAAAACTCATCATTCTCCTTACACATTTTCGCCTAGGTATGCGAGTGCTTTTGACATTTCCGTCGGCCAACACTCTAGCTATTTGATCTTCATAAGTCAGCCTTGGTCTTCCTTGGCCTCTTTTACCGCTCAGTTTCGCTCTATACATTTTCTTCGTCAGTTCGTCTATACACTTTCATCACTCATTCTTTCCATGTGTCCGAACCATCTTAGCATTCCTTTCTTCATTTTTTCAACGACGCTGTCGTGCAAGCCTGTCGTACTGCATATCCCTTTATTGCCTATTTTGTCTGCAAGGGTGACACCACACATATTTCTAAGAGATCGCATTTCTACTGCATTTATCTTACTTTCACTCGATTTCGGGCATATCCAGGACTCACTACCGTACAATAATGTTGGCACCAACACCGCATTGCGTATGGCCATTTTGACTGAGTTAGATATATTCATACTGCTTACTTAAGCCCGCCATACACCATCCAGTATGCTTGATCAAGTCTGTCCAGTACGCATGAAGCGGCGTTTGGCATGACGGCCCTAGAGCACACACACAATCCGTTGTACTTGACGTCAATCCCGTCCAGTATGCATGAAGCACTTGACGCGCCGTCCAGTTTGCATGAAGCATTTAAGGGACGGTTGTGCGAATGTATTATTACGATTATCTTTTTAAAATTATATTTATCTTATTGAAATACATATCGACGTGAGAGCTATGTTAGAGATAAGTAAAAATTTAATTAATGTTATTACAATATAGTTATACTATTTTCGTAAACTTAAAAATTATCAATTGATTATCGATTATTATCAATTGATAAAAAATTAAATCAATAGAAAAAATTAAGTCATTCAATGAAATCGATTGAAAATTTAATTAAAAGAATATTAATTGATTAAAAATTATAATTCGATTATATTTTTTAGAATTAAAATGTTTTTATTTACTTAATTTAAAATGTATTTAATAACAAATAATTTGACCTTCTACGAAACAATGAAGATCAAATAGCCAGAGTGTTAGCTGACGGATATGCGAAAATCACTCACATACCTAGACGAAAATGTGTGAGGAAGGTGAGGAGATTTGAGGAAGCGACAGAAGTATGTAAGAACCGCAAAGCTTGATTTGAAAGTATTTTCTTAACTACCCCATTAGGGATATAGCGTGAAGATATGTATGTATTTATGTATGGTATAATAATTGGTAATTGATATTCAGTTACAATTTTTTAGTTTATAAAAATTCATTTTCTCCTTGATAAACGCACCTTATAAAAGAATATTTCTGAATGGAATACGTTTTAAAATCTCGATGTTCTCTTTATTTTAGATTGAAATGTGAATCCTCCAAATAAATCGCTGTAATTGAATGAAAATAACTTATTCAAATATGCGATCAAATGCGAATAATTTCTTCTATAATAATTTCTAATAAGTGTATTCTCAAATAATTTCTCAACAATACATATTATACATATTTAACAACTAACTGTAAATAGAAATATGATTTTTTTTCAATCGTATTTTTACTCGTATTGTAATAACATTAATTTATTCTTTATTTATTTTAAACATAACTCGCTTCGATATATAATTCAATAAATCAATACACATTTCAATAAAATAAATCAAGACATTCGCACAACTGTCCCTTAACCAAAATTTCGAGCGAACTGACGAAACGGCATGACGCGCCCACACACGTTCAAGTACGCAGGACAGACTTGATGGCTTGATGGATTGACGGAAGATGGGCAAAACGATTTCCGTCAAGTATAACTGATCAAGTGAAATCGGCACCACACACGATCAATATGACTTGATGGAACCGTCGCTTCATGCATACTGGACAGACTTGATCATGCATACTTGATGGTGTGTGGCGGGCATAATGCGGACAGAGCACCGTTCACTTTATTGCCGGCTGCTACCCGTCTCTCCACATCCAACTCACATCTTCCATCCCTCGAAAACGTACTCCCCAGATATACAATTTCGTTCACCTGTCCTAGACAGTCCATATTTCACACTTTGTCTGTACATCTTCTCTTTCAGACACCAGAACCTTAGTTTTATTCACATTCACATTCAATCCTTTCACTTCACAGTCTTCTTTCATGCACGTAACCAGTGTCTGCAACTCCGCTTCTGATGGTGCTATAAGCACAGCATCGTGAGCGTACAATAGGCAGTTTACCACTGTACCATCACATATCATACCACTCATACTACCTTTCAATGTCTGGAGGCAACTGTCCAAATAAAGCACGAATAGCCAGGCAGACATCACGCATCACGTCTGATGGTAATTGTCTGTTGTATATATTATTTACTAGAGGCCAAATTCGACCGGTGAAATTGGACCGTAAATCCACACCTACACACCGGAACACAAATTTGAAAGCATGGCTGTAGTATTCATAAGTTATATCTGCATTTGTGATGCGTTTAACGGTTAGTATTATGTGATGTGTCCAGGCGTAAATTCCGCGTCCAGCCCGGCCCCAGCCGAGCCCGCCAGCGGCGCCGCCGGCGCCGGCGCTGGCCCCCAGACGCGCGGCGCGGCGGGCGTGTTCCGCGGCTCGTGGATGGAGACGCGCCGCGGCCGCCGCATCCAATCCTACCGCGGTATCCGCTACGCCGAACCACCCGTCGGACCGCTGCGCTTCCAGGTAATATTCTAAATATCTGTGGGTCTGCGAACTAGTGATGCGACTCATGTAAGAGTTTGTCAGTCGACTCATTATCTACGTCGCTCAGACGTTATATTATTCACATTCTTTCTGTGAACTAGTGATACAACTGTAGTTAGATTTCGTCACTCGAGTGACATAGAATCTTAACTCCTATTTCTAAATAAGTATTACTATTAATCAACAAATAAAAATAAATAAAATTTTCAATAAAAAAAGTTCATTCTCGACTGATGCTTCCATGTAATGTTCGACGTTTTTGACGTCACCGACATGCAATCATTTACATATTTGAAACGTCAATTCGTTGTATTTTTAATCTTTTTTTTTTTGACAAACGAAACGATCAACAGTTTGTGTAAGTGAACGTTAGTTTCGTCTGTTGTCGAAAGAATAGGTGTAATGTCAGAGCCGAATCAAATAGTGACAAGTTGCTAGCTAACCCATCACCTATGATAGCTCCTTATAACTTATATGTATGTCTGACCTGCGCGGAAAGATAAGCAATTGCCGTACTATTTTCTCTTTTTCTCAGATCAACATGGAAGCATTACGTAAATCTATGTATGTTGTTGACAGCCTCCTCAAGATATATTGCACCACAAAGATGTTGTGGACGCGAGTGAGGAGGGTCCCGCATGCCCTCTGCCCGCGCCGCCCACCTACTACGTCGACGAGGACTGCTTGAGGATCAACGTGTACACGCCGGATAATAACAGGTGATCATGCAACGGCCATATTGCTCCTCTCCTGTCGTAAGATGTGACTACAGGGGCTTTAGGGTCGCAGCCAATCTGAACGAACTCAAGAAGGACGACAACTTGTGTGGTCCACATTGTCATGTCACAGCAAGAGTACAGGTGGGATTCTGTCTCTGTCACTGTAGACGTGCTTCGGCACAGCACGAGAAGGATTCCGGTGCGTTCTTTAGGAGCTATCAGAGCTCCTTGACTACGTGCCGAGGACCAATAGGAGTTTTAGTATTTAATGGGTAAAAGCCCCGTATAACGCTGTCTCATCTCCAGGGGGTAGATACTTGTGTTTCACTTGAAAAATAGATGTTGTGGCCAGTAGGACGTGCCTCCATCGATACGTAAAAAAACCGTATTGGGGGTAATTCGTCTACGTTTTCTATGGAAATCCCACTTACAAATTAAGGGTGGCTTACACCAGCTATTTCAATTTGCACTAACAGTTGCTTCAACTACTCAACCACCTACTACGTCGACCAACTTTTTAATAGTTACTCTTAAAAAGTTGGTGCAAGCCACTCTAAGTCATTAATTCATACATTCATAGTCATTTAGTCACTAATGCAATCATTTTACGTGGTTATTCCAACTCGACACATTACAAGTGTCTTTAAAAAGTACTTTTTTTAACCACTGACTGTTGAAAGTACGCCGTCGTTGCCTGTTTGTGCGTTTGTCTGCGGCATCGTACTCCTTAAACGAATGAACCCGTTTTTTAAAAATATTCTTAGCTATGTTAGATGGAAATCAGTCGAGATTAATTTTGGAATCGAGGGAATTTGATTTTTAATTTTATGATATAAAAAAATATGAAAGAGAAGTAGAATCATATTTATAATTTGGGAGATCTTGGAAATCTTTAAAAATGAAGAATTGACACAGCGCACAGGTGTTAGCTCTGGCTTTATATATTTATTTCATCATTATCTTGTTTCTTAACCGCAGTTCCCGCCGCCTACCAGTGATATTCTACATCCACGCGGGCGGGTTTTACTCCATGACGGGCCGCAGCGACCTCGCCGGGCCGCACTATCTACTTGACAAGGACGTCGTGTTGGTCACCATCAACTACCGTCTCGCCACGCTTGGTAAGATTTTAAAATTTTAAGGTCCATTGATATCTACTGACAACGCACATATCAGACAAGTACCAGCACGAACATAACAATTATAAATACATACTGTCTAAAAAATGCACGTGAGAGTTGAGGCGCGGGCTAGCGTTTCGGCGCGTTGTGATTTTTTTGTGCCTTGTTTCTCTATCTACCCTGGATGTGAAATGTCACGATGTGTATATATTTCGTATATATTGACAAATTAAAATAATCTACGAAGAAGTTATAGTCGGAGAGCCGATAACGAATTCGCAACGTAATATTTTGTACTAATAAACGTATGAAAACAGTACATTTTAATATTAATTGAATAACGAGATGCTCGCGGTTATTTTCACAGTGTAATCATAAAAAACTTGCATAACATTGAAGGCAGAATCCTTCCACCGGTTTTAATTTCTATATTTTGAATCGTAGAATATGGAAATAAGTCCGTTACGTACGTTTTAAATGGTCTGGACCATTTAAAACGTTTTGAAATATGACCTTACTATCCCGTATTTCTTATAAGACTTTTAAGTAGTAATAGTGGTGAGAAAATGTATTTTACACGTTAAGAAATTTGAAATATGAGTAATGAAAGATTAATGAAGCAAATCTTCAGAGCGAATGCGCGTGGTAATAAAGCCAGAGAAGAAGAAGAGAACGATAAGATTTCAGGAAGCGAAAGAAGTATGTTATGGATACAGCGTGAAGATATGTACGTATGTATGAAATTGTAATAACATATTTTCATTAATTATTGTGAAAAATGTGTATTACAAGCCACACGAATGCGAAGTAGGTATTTAAATAATTACGTACTGGACGCGATCAATCATTTTATATGAATTCGATAAGTCTTGAAACGAGTAAGAGATGTACAAATTTATCTCAATGCATAAGTAATTTGTACATATTTTTTGATGGTTTTCCCCCTAAAGTTTTAAATTTGTTGATCGACACGTAGAGTAGCTGACGAAATCTGATCTCTTGAATTTACAGGGTATGATTAACTGTGAAGGGAAATATTAGAAATATTTGGAAACTAATAATTATTAACGAAGGTAGAAAGTTCGGGTAGGCCAGGTAGTCGTAGCGGGTGTCCATGGGAGGCGGTGATAACTTTCCATCAGGTGACTCGCTTCCTTGTTTGCCGCCTCTGACATAAAAAATAACATGAGTAAGTGAGGTGTGCTTGGCTGTGGCAGAGAGAACGCACCTCATCAGCTCTTGGACTATTAATGAACTTAATGTTAAATCGCCGGATGGTGTGTCCTGCTGGAAGCTCTTCTGGAAGGACGAGTTTTTTAGCAAAGGTCCTGAAGGAAGACTACCTGTGAGTCGTACTGGCAGTACCTACACGATTTTTAAGAAATTCGGTCTGGTCCTTCCGGCAGTACGGTGACCTTCTTCTTTCTTCCTTCATGGCATGGCGCGTATATTAGTGCATTTGCTAATGTCACATATTAATAAGTAGAATCACAAGTAAATTAGTTTTCTCTTATCATAAAACTCCTCAGTAAAGTGATAGCAGGTTTTACTGAAGTTTTAAAGGACTTCTTGGAAGAGCGCGAGAATTTCAGCTACACATGTTTATTCGGATCTACTCCATTCTTTTCACTTACACGGAACTTTAAAACACAATACTAATACTATCAATGTTGTACTTTAAAACTCCTAAAAATATAAAAAACAGTAAATCTAAATAAAATGCCAACCTCACTTCTCCCGCTCCCGCCAAAAAGTCCATACGGTGACTTTGAGCATAAACGCACATATATCACGAAGCCGTAAACGTTTAGTCAGTGTTTTAAAAACATAAAAACTAAAATACTTTTTTCAATCTTTTTAATAAATTTAGTAATTTATCATGTTAATAGCAATTATTGTACACTTTTTAGGTAATTCCCTCCGCGGGCAGACCTAATTACTGTCCAAAATCCTAATTATAACACCGAATACTTCAGACAGATTATATTACTTATCGTCAAAAAGTTGGCGACTCCACACATTTCACGCAGCACGAGCGCGCACGCGTTACCTCCATTATAATCTCGCGCCATCTCGTGCCGACTGAAGATCCAGTTACGAATAATGAATATTTTTTCTACTGCACGAAAGAGAAATGCATACTTACTTTATTTTTTAATATTAAGTAACTGTAATCTTACTGTGAAAAAAGTTGCGTCCATCCGGAAGGTCTCAAAGTACTGCTAGCAGGACTCCGGGAGATCTATCATTAACACAGCCTTGGTTTTTTTAATCACCGAGAAATTGAAATCGTTTTTAATATGAAGTTATAATAAAACAGCATTTAAATTTTAAATTAGTCATTACTGGCATGCAAGTAGGTAGGCAATTTTTCCCTGTGAAATCATTGAACATTATTCATATGATTTTCCAAGTGCATTTGTAATAGTGTTAATGTCTGTAGTTTTGTTCCTATTTTATTCAACACTTTATCAGAAACTAGTGACGCGCCCCGGCTTCACATGGATAGATTTTATGCAGATAAAATACACCCCATGTTACTCGTCAATAATGTAGCTTTCTAGAGCTGAAATAATTTTTTAAATAGGTTGAGTAGTTTTTTAGTTTATCCATTACATATAAACAAACAAAGTTTATCTCTTTATAATATTAGTATAGATAATAGATTAATATAAATAGACGTCGAAATTACTGTATCTTTATCCTATCTCAAAAGTACCTCAGAAAAATTTAAATAAGTCATGAACATTAACATTAATAGAAGAAAGGAAAATTATGGGATCTCGTTATAATAGATATCTACATATTTTTAAAATGTATATGAATTAAAATAACACTTTTCGCATTACAGGATTCCTAAGCACTGGTGACGCATTAGCGCCTGGTAACAATGGTCTCAAGGACCAAGTGTCGGCGCTGCGCTGGGTGCAGCGGAACATCGCGTCGTTCGGAGGAGACCCCGGCCTCGTCACTATCACAGGCTGCAGTGCAGGCTCCATCAGCGTCATGCTACATATGATTTCACCCATGTCCAAAGGTGCGGCAATGACTGAGACTATAACATTTCCTTAAAAAAGTAAAAACTTGAATATCTTAAACTTTAAACTTGAATATAACATTTCCTTTAAAAAAAAGTATAAACTTGCATCCTGTTACAAAAAATAACTTGGGCAGATTTCAACCAAACAGTTAAGAAAATCTATAAAAACTGGTGCTTTCAAATAAAAAATCTCATATAGATCGGTTCGTTCATACAAGATCTACGAAGTTACAATGCCAGAAACAAGCACACAGATATACTCTTTTCAAATATATTATGACGATATGATAATTCAAATAAAATCTACCTGAAATTATTAAGTACAATCCATTTTATAACATGTTCCTTCGTTATCATCGAAAAATACCGTTGCATAACTAAGGCTTCCCCTAGAGCAGGGGTTGGCAAACTTTTAAACCGGAAGAGCCAGTTGCAATAAAAATATCTATTTCATAAATTTGAAAGAGCCACAATTTTTTTATATGTAAAATGAAACGCACGTGTTTGCAAAACAACAGAAACATGCTAACTGAACTCTGGACTTTTTGACTTTTGTAGTAGCCGACAGAAATGGGAGGGCGCCTGACACGTGCACTGCAGTGTCTGCAGGTCTCTTGTTTTATGTATACTCGTGCGCTGCGTCTTTCCGCTTTAGGTTTTAATTTTTGTTAGGGGAATTTGAAGAGCTGCAATTGTCTCTTGAAAGAGCCGCATGCGGCTCGCGAGCCACGGTTTGCCGACCGCTGCCCTAAAGCAAACTTTATACTGATCGTTGTGTCTTTTTGCAAGAGATTGCTCTACACTACGTTGACTTAAGCAGGGTCACTTCCCAACAAGTTTTGCCACAAGGATTCTCAGTTCCGAAACAGATGAACCAGCTATGATTTTAAGGCAAACTACGTCTATCAGAGTTTAATTTAGTCTAGCAGAGTGACGCTGAGCATATCTTTTTTCATAACTCACTGAACGACTTTGAGTTTGGAAAGTAGTACTAATTCCATGTTTTTTCATACAGAGTTAAATAAAAAAGATACGCACAAATTTAATAAAGAATTAAACTTGTGTTCAGGACTGTTCCATCGCGCTATATCAATGAGCGCTTCACCAACGGGAAAAGTACGTACCCCGAGACACGAGCGCCATCTGGCTGAAAAACAAGCGCGACTTGTGGGCTGTCCGGACAATTCCACAGCAGAAATCGTAGCCTGTCTCAAAACAAAACCTTGGAGAGATTTGGGCAATTCACTTCCGGGATTTTTCGTGAGTACTACATAGTCTTCATTCTAATTTTTTTTTATATTCTCCTTACTCAAATAATCGAGAGCTATGTAATATGTTACATGTTAGGAAGCAAGGCCAATAACAGATAACCCCAACTTTCTACCTTCGTTAACCATCAATTAAACATAATTTAAAGTGTAGCATACCTACAACGGTAACACATATAGATGTAAAATAGATACAACAAGGGGCCTACCACCATCTCTTAGCTTTATTATTTTAATATAACTTGACTTGACTTGACTTACGGGGTAGTTAAGGTCGGTTGGACGGCTAAACATCGCGATTCTTACGTATTTCTTTCACCTACTGATGATAACGTCGAATGATAAAACTAATCACTAACCTACTGTCAGAATTTCGAGCTTTTTAAATCAAGTAACAATAAAATAACAACGCTATAAGAGATGATGGTAAGCCCCCAGGGCTAAGAAATTAAGTTTACAGTAGTGTTATTAGTTATTTAACTTTTTGGCGGAAACGGGAGAAGTGAAGTCGTCATTTTATTTAGGTTTTCTATTTTTTACATTTTTGGGAGATTTAAAGTACAAAAAAGATAGTATATTTGTGTTTTAAAGTTCTGTATAAGTGTAAAGAATGGAGTAGGTCTAAATAAACATGTGTAGCTGAAGTTCTCGCGCTCTTCCAAGAAGTTCTTTATAACTTCAGGAAACCCTACTATCACTTTACTGGAGGAGTTTTATTTTAAGAAAAAAACTAATTTACTTGTGATTCTACTTATTAATACGTGACATTGGCAAATGCGCTAAACTGTGCGCCATGCCATTAAGAAAAAAGAAGTATTACTTACTTCCCCTGTGTGTATTATAATGCTTTTAGACTGCCATCTGAACCTCGGAAGCAACATCTTCTGAATTGTAATCGATCTGCTAACTTATTATAAGTACGTGCAATATGAGTCAACGTTTCATTTTAGAGTTTTTGTTCTGACTACAGCATTGTCAATTAATTTAATTTCAAGGACGTGATCAAAAATTATCTTGTTTCAGGAATTTGGTTATGACCCAGTGGGCGTTTGGCTTCCTATAGTGGAACTAGATTTTGGTCAAGAACGCTTTTTACCTATTGAACCCATGGATGCCATCAAACAGGGAAAAATGCACGCCGTACCATACATCATCAGTCAGACCGAAGACGAGTTCTCTTGGATTGGTTTATGTTAGTATAGTTTTGAATAAGAGCCTTCTTTACTAATCTAGGGCGAAGGAACTAGAAGACTTATGATTTAAGGTGACGCATTGGAAATTTTAATGCCAGGGATCTCAATTTTTCTAAGTGACTACAAAACGTATGACAGTCATATTTGGTATCCCGATTCTTCATTTTATTGACTTCATTTTGACAGTTGCGATACACGGTTGGTTAACTTTTGTAAGACAAAAAAAAATATCAAAGAAACCTCTTTTAAAACAGAGATTTACATTTTTCGGAGCAACGGGACCGATTTATATTTCTAAATTTTCTGTATAGTTTACTTTAAATATAGCCCTCAAAATGCCAATTGGATTTTTTAAAATTAATTATAGTTTTTAAAATAAACTAAAATAACTGCTTTTACGTATTTTTCGTACGCTAGCGCGTGCATATTTGCATACGGCAGAAGGTCTATTTTAGTTAAATTGTTGTTTATCAATGCGTCGCCTTATCCAGCATATGCAGTGTATGTGTGTTTATTTGTTAGATACTTCGTAGAGCCGAAATGACTTAACCGCTTTTTTAATATATGACGTGGCATTATGGGATGCGTATGGATTCATTAACTTGCATAAATGTATACATAGTAATATGGCATATGCTAGCAAGCTCTCGTTATCTGGTTCTAAATAGGCCATGTACTAATAAACTGTCGCTATCTAGATCCGCGGTTGTAAACTAGTATACCGTTATAAATGTAATAATAAGTCGCCATGTAAGTTTTTGATTTCTAAGTTTAGAATTATTATTTACGAAGTAATTATTTACGAAGAGAGATGTACTTATTGTAAGCAAGGGAATTAAATGTATATTTTTTTTAGCTGTCCTTAAAAACAAAACGATGTTGGACACGATGAATAAGGAATGGGAGCGCATCGCGCCGATATCGTTCATGCTCCCTAAAGAGAACTCTTCAGCGGCCGTGGCGCGGCTCAAGCAGGAGTATCTGCACGGGCGACAACTGGCGGACGACCAGCCCAGTGCCAAGGGACTGGGCGACCTGTACGGAGATTCTATTATAAGTTTTGCTGTACACCGGTAAGTTTATTATGTCATTTAAAAACTCAAAATGGCGAAAACGATACTTAGTTTACTCATGATTGTCTGTATGTCACAACAGATTTTCTCCATCATCTTTACATAGATACAGAGTTGAAGTATAGAGACGTGAATCATTAATCCGACTCCATGGACCAGTATTTAAACCGGAGACCGCACTGAGGACGTAGTCGAAGTCGAGTTTAACCTTGAAACATCTCTATGCCTCTCCATCTCTTTTCACATTACGATGATGGTGTACTATATCTAGTAATCTTATATATACTAGTGGGTGTATAGTGTCGAACTACGTGGCGCAACGGCTAAGCGAGTCGCAAAGAAAACGGGGATTGCGGTTTCGATTCCCGCCCCGAGTCTGAGTGTTTATGTATAATATGTATTTATTTTCAGAATAAAAGTATATAGGTAGTATATCAGTTGTCTAGTATCCATAACACAAACGCTGTGCTGCTTACTTTGGGACTGCATGAATGCACGAGAATCACTTAAAGATCGTTTTAAAGACATTGATGTCCTCACCTTGCCGTCCTTATACACCTTTGAAATTATTAGGTATACGAGGAAAAATATAGATTGGTTTAAAAAGAAAGGCGATATTAATGGTATGGAAACCTGAGGTCGTAATAAATTGGTTATTCCAAAATTTAAATTACATAAGTCAAATGTTTCATTTTTGGGTAACTGCATTCGTTTTTATAACAAAGTTCCTCAGGAAATTACTCAATTAACAGAGAATAAATTTAGATTGGTTATAAAACGTACATTGATTAGACAATCATATTATAAAATAAACGATTTCATTGAAGATAAAACAATGGTCTGGAAATGATCTTCTCTGCACATGCATTTACTGGCTTAGTGAAAATATTGTATTTGAATAAACCTTTTGTGAAATGAAGTTGAAAAAATGATACCTGACTGAGTTTCTTGTCGGTTCTTCTCAGTGTCCAGGTTTTCTATTTGAACCGAACTAAAGTAGATTTGACGTTCAAAAATACCTTGTAATTGGGTTTGCTTGAATAAATTGATTTGACTTTGACTAGAGCTTTTACGAGTCAGAGCTACTTCCCGCGTCACGCTTTGCCAGCGCGTGGGGCCATGAATGATAATTTTGATTTACTATTCTAATATAAGCCAGTAACGTATAATTCAATGGTACGAACCAAATGAATTTACTTATGTTAATCTGTCGCATCTTGTTTTTATTTCACAGTCTGGCGAACCTGATGTGTCGCTACTCGCCCCAACCGGTGTGGTACTACCAGTTCAGCTACATCGGGGAGCACAGCCACTATGAGGATCCCACCACCAAGAAACCAGTTGGTACGTTAAACACATCTGTTTTTGTATTTTCTATACCCATCTACCTGCTATAGCTATAATTTCCACACCTTCTAGGAAAGAATGAAATGTGTATGTAGTCATCCGATGGTAAAATATGGATTGGGCAGACCATTTTATTTATTTATTCTTTCTGCACTAAGCAATTAGTACATATGGCAGATTTAATGCCAAGTGGCATTCTCTACCAGTCAACCATTGAATGAAGCGAAAAAGTATTTAGGCAGGAAATCTACTACTAATAAGATTATATACACATATATATATACAGGGTTAATTTAAAAATACTAGTGCAAAATTCCTGTCAACATACCTAACAGTTTTTGTTCTACGACTTTTTTCAAAACTTAATACGTTCGTCAAAAAATATTTGTTAAGTTTTGTTGTACTGCCTGAAACCACAGTACAAGTCTGAAACGTACTTATTCTGTACGTATTTCCTGTGGTGCAGCGCACCGGGCCTCAGCGCCCCGCAATGAGTATGCCGCTTTAGCGACCGGGTAGAGTAGGTGCCATTTTCAGAAACATTTAATGTATTTTTATTTTTGTATGAAAGAAAAAAGTTATGAAGTTTTAAAAGTCGTAGAACAAAAGTTATTGGGGTTAATGTTTAGTAGAAAATACTAAGAGGTTATTAGTATTTTTAAATTAACCCTGTATATATTTACTACATATGTATATACGCAACAAAAATATACAATAAAAATACGCAAAGACAAACAAAAATATGTATAAATACACTATAAGGGTATATGTAAATCGAGTGCAATAGACCATGAGCATACCATGAGTCACCTGGACTTTTCGTCAAATCGTCCACGAATCATCGAATGATTCGCATTGACTGATGGCAGAGCATCTGCTTCCCAAGACATTGTCACGAACCATGACGGTCATGTTAATTTCGGTAATGTACCTCTCCAAATTAGCTTGTAGTCTGAGTGTTAATGGGAGCTCCTCCAGTTTTTTGGTTGATACCATATTAGAAGCCTGGTTCTTAGTTAGGGATCACCTATCCCTAAATGTCCTCAAGCTATTACCACATTAGAGGTAATGAGATAATCAGAGAAGATGAAATGCCAAATATCGCGGTCTTTGCCTACTTTTTTCGCTTTTTCGAGTCTCGTCACTCTTCTCACATACTTTCGCTTGGGTATGCGAATGCTTTTGCCATTTTCGTCAACAAACACTCTGATTATTTGTTCTTTAAATGTCAGCCGTGGTCTTCTAAAGTAGTTCCATTAAACAGTAATAAGTATCATGAAATACTTAGATATTAAATTAAGAAATAAGGAAACCCGAGGTCTTAATAAATTGGGCGTTCCAAAATCTGATATACTTGAGTGAAATGCTTCATTTTTGGGTAACTGCATTCGTTTTATAATAAAGTTTCTCAAAAAGTTACTTAATTAACGGAATATAGATTTAGATTTCTTACAAAACGTACATTGATTAGACAATCTTACTACAAAATGAATGATTTCGTTGAAGACAAAACGATAGTCTGGAAATAATCTTCTCGGCGTCGGAAGATTTACTGGCTTAAATCTATTGTAAAATGATGTTGAGCAAATGATACCTGCCTGAGTTTATTGTAGGTTCTTCACAGTGTCCAGGTTTTCTTTTTCAACTGAACTAAAGTAGATTTGACGTTCAAAAACACCTTGTAATTGGGTTTATTTGAATGAATTGAATTGAATTTGACTTTGAAATTATTAGGGTCACACAATTTTAATGATCGAATAATTGTTATCCTCATACATAAGGTATATTTCAATGGTTTGAGGTAATTTGGTGTACCTAATTGTCTGGAATATTCATTATTTTATTATTGTTCTTGTAGCCGCGGCTCACCATGACGACCTAATCTACTTGTTCACTCTGAGCTACCGGTTCCCCAGCGTCCCGCTCAACAGCTCCGACTCTGTCATAGTGGACAGGATGACCGCCATGTGGTACAACTTCGCCAGGCATGGGTACGTAATCATCTCTTCGGAAAATGCTTTAAGGCGACGCATTGGTAAACAATACTTTAATCTAAAATAGACCTTCTGTTCTATGCAAACGTGCGCGCGCTAGCTTACGAAAAATACAAAAAAACGGTTATTTTCGTTTATTTTAAAAACTATAATTAATTTTAAAAAATCCAACTTCCATTTTGAGGAATATGTTTAAAGTAAACTATACAGAAAATTTAAAAATATAACTCGGTCCCGTTGCTCCGAAAAATGTAAATCTCTGTTTTAAATCCTTTGAAATTTTTTTTATGTAACAAAAGTTAACCAACCATGTATCGCAACTTGCAAAATGAAGTCAATGAAATGAAGAATCAGGTTACCAAATATCAGTGTCATACGTTTTGCAGTTACTTAAAAAAATTGAGATCCCTGGCGTCTACAATTCCAATGCGTCGCCTAGGCAATACAAAGCCCATAAAAATGTACAGTAGAAGTATAATATGTGGGCGTCCAAACAAAAAGAATCCAGCAGTGGGGTACTGAGTTAAGACTAGATTCGGAATTTAGAATAGTCATTTGATAATAAGAATTAAAAAAATATTAAAAACTGGCACATATTTCTTTTATCAGACATTTATAGTTGAAACTCTTAAAAAGCTTGTTTTGAGAAAAAGCAATTTTAAAGTTTGATTGAAAAGAAACCACACTTCTACTTGTTTGTTTCTACTTAATCAATCAAAATCTTAATCAATTAAAATCGCGAAATGCTATTTTTCACCCAATTTTACAAAACTGCGTATATCTCGGAAACTAAATGCCAACCACTGGACTCTTTTTGTTTGGACGCCCACATATTATACTTCTACTGTACATTTTTATGGGCTAATACTGGACGCCCGCATATTTTGAGTTGTTTAAAAAAAAATTTGATCTTTAGCCTTTCTCCTCCAACATTGACCTGCTATTTTCATCAGAAAATGGTGGGAAGATGTTGGTTTCCGGAGATTACCCTCCACATATAAACAAACTTACAAAATCCAATCTCTTTTCATAATATACTAGTGAACCGCCCCGGCTTTGCACGGGTAGAATTTAAAAATAATAAAATATATATATATGTTACTCGCTGATAATGTAGCTTTTTATAGGTTAAAGAACTTTTGAAGTCGGTCTAGTAATATTTAAGTTTATCTATTGTATCTTACAAACAAAGTTTATCTTTTTATAATATTAGTATGTAAACTAATTAATCTGTGATAATATTTTAAGTGAGTATAAATTATTGTTTATCTATTGATGTCACAGTTCACCTTTATCTATATATATTCGCTTATACTAAACTTCTAAGTGAATTTGAATATGGTTCTCACGTTTTTACTGCAGTTCAGTATTAGAGAAGTAGAAAAATTTTAAAGTTTGGTTACCAAAAGTCTCCGAGTGGGAGCGAGTCACTACTTATACAAAGAATTTAATGTGTTATTTAGTAACCTATATGTCTAAAAAGACTTAGAGTTAGATGATTGGATACATACAATTTCGACTCTTTATCTTAAAATGGCCAAACGTGGAAGTAATTGGAGAAAACATTTGATAAAAAAAATCCTTATTTTGCGCAAAAATTCAGTTGGATCTCCTAAATTCTAGAGAATTTTGAAATCAATTTTACTAAAATTGATAGCTAATTATAATATCCCCAATCGCTCAAACTAGTTTTATAATTAATAATGCGATGTTCTTGCAAATTACAATTATGTACAAAACCGAACTTTCAGACTTCCGCGCTAAAATATGTTCAAACCACAAGTACGAAAAGCAACCTTATTCCTCCCAGTTAATGAATAAATTCGCTTGCACTGTGGCGCGGAGTTATAAAGTCTGTCGTTGTGTGCGCAGAGATCCTAACCCCCGCGGCGACTTGCCCGAGCTGTCGTCCCTGTCGTGGCCCGTCATGACGCCGGAGCGGAGGACCTATCTGCGTTTCGACAAGGAGTTCTCTCTTGGGACCAACATGAAGGAGGACCGTATGAAGATCTGGGAGGAATTGTACCCCATACAATACTGATTTTTTTTTTGTATTTTCTTATTTTGTATTCTTTTAAAATAAACGATTTTATCCGAAATCATCCTTTTTATTTATTGACTTAAGCATAAAAATAAGTTAAGAAACTGAAGACATTATGTAATCAAGACTACATATACCATAATTGCAAACACACGAAATAATTGTATCATTTTGAATTCATTAGCGAAGCCCATTGTATATTTCATTGTTTAAAAGGTGCTTACGTAGCTAGGTCTAATAATTTTTTTTTTTTTATACAAAAAATTTCAATGTATGCAAATTTTTGTTCTGTATTGTTTCGTATTTACTGGCTCTTCAGTGGAGTCGCAGTACAAGTGTCGAGTAAAGGTACATGTACAAAATGTTCTAACCTTTTATTTTTTACTTGGACTTTATTATAATATTATAACGTTAATATTATTTCACGCTGTATCCCTAACAGGATACTCTGAGAGGACGGAGCGCCAAGCTTCGCTGTCCTTACATAACATGCATATATTTTTCGGCTCATCTAATATATATTATCTCAATAATGCAAATAATTTTTTTGTTGAAATCTTTATTAAAACATATCATTAATAATTTAATATCGTTGCCGACAACGCAAAGATAAAAAACATTCTTTGACTAAGCAATTTGAGTTCATTTACCCTACCTAAATACATATCCTTAACTAAAACGAGACTTATTGTCTTGCGATAAGACAAATTATTGACTGCAGTTTATTCAATGACAACTCCATGGCATTGACATTGATTGCACAGGTTGTACAAAATTAAACTTTATCGGCATGTCGATAAGACAGAGATGTTAGTGAAGAATTAAAATGCCCTAGTGCCACCGCGCAAGCGTGTTTCGCGTTGCTCATTCTCCACTCTTCCCATACAAAATAGTGATGTTAAATTAATATATATCGATGGAATAAACACGTAAGTACAACAAACACCTTTATTATTTTCCATTTTACAAATTAAAATGGAGTGCATCACTTTACTTTTAATTTGCCAAATAAAAAGCTAGTATTTAAGGTAATCATGAATAGTTGTATAATAGTGGTATATTTCAGATCACTACCTATATCATTGAATTTTCATTTTCTAACGACGGAGATAAGTATGAATTCACTTTCATCGATATTTCAAGGTGAATATGAAACGCCATTCATTTGCGACTTTCAGCATAATTTGGATATTTATCGGTGCAGCACTTGTGCAGCACTCACAATCGCAATCACATAAACATAAATTATGCACTGAAACTTATTCCGGTACAGTAAACAAGTTACAGGTAGTCGTAATTCAAATAGGTATTATACGTTAGTTTGAAATTCATAATAAAGCGGTCGTCATCATGTAACACGATTAGAACACATGTATCCGTAATACTCTAAACATGACATGGCAACATGGCAGTCTACTGCAGGGTCGTATTCAGGAACTTTATTTAGCCAAAAAGATAGTATTTCTTTAACTAAAAAGATCACCCATCAAATTTATTTAATATAATATATGTAATGAGAGTACGTGATGAACAAAGAAGAAAATAAATAAATTTATTATCCCTATTACTACATACCTTGTATTTTGTGTATTTGGATTGATTGTGTATTATTTGTCGCTCGCGATTTCGTCCACGAAGATTAAAAAAAATCAATCTATTTCACTAGAGTTCAAATTACATCCAACCACAAAATCGATTCGGCGATTTAGGTATGAAAACGACAGGCATATAAAGATACTTTCACATTTACAATATCTCAGTATAGATATACCTTTATACATACCTAGATTAAGCATAAGTATTTACAAACACTTATTTTTCATCTCATTAATTGTAATAATTATGTAGTTATATTTCTGTATAGCATTGTTTTTAATTTGTTTATTTATCAATTACAAAAGCGAAATAAAAAAAGCATATGGCCAAAGTTCTCGGCATCCGAAGGTAGTTTATAGTTTAACAATTTTACTGTGTTATACAGGGGATGTTACGCAACAGTTAATAAAATTATTAAGTAAGGTATCGTGTATATTACACACATATTGTATTAAATTCTTTTCTATATAAATATTTATTTATTTCCTATTCATAAGATATTATTCACTTAGGTTATTTAACAATATGTTCTTAAGCTCGCGAGATATGTTTGTACACTTTAGTTTATCTTTTATATTAGATGGTATGTTGTTAATTAAATCTGGTATTATGTATTCAGACATTCTTTTACCGTAGTAATTATTGTGTTTAGGTTGCATTAGTATTTTGTTAGCAACTTTTCTCGTCATCATTGAGTGTGATGGAACATGTTGTTGTATGATTTGCTATATGGTAAATAGTTCTGAAATTTTTATTTTGTTACTTAAACATAGTTAAAAAAGTACACGAATTGTATGAAAGTAAGTAATTTAACAATTAAACAAGCATCTCTATCAGTTATCGTTGAATTAGAATAATGGGTTTATGGAATATAAAACTAAATGCAAACCTGGTTAACGGTCGTCGATATCGCACACCGTTGGCTGCAGACATCACTCGGCTCGCCCCCCTCGCCGCACCACGCCGCGCCGCGCCATGACACTTAGTGAGCCCTACACGGCCGTCGCGTTCCAAAACAGACTTTATTTTTTTTAAATTACTCGTAACCGGCCAGGGAAAACCTGAACTTCTAACGTAAGTCGAACTTATCTGTATTTTTTCATAATGTCCCTTACACACATTCAAATAAAACTACAGTAATACAGTTAATTACTTATTAATTATTGAAAAATTGCTTCAGTATTCATTGGCTATTTCTCGAAATTTCAATTCATAAATTGCCTTTGTAATAACTAAAAATCTTTAGAGTTCACGCTTGTATTTGCGATCGCACGTTGAAATGTCATTATTACATTTGCATAATTAATTTGTTGATGTTTCACAGCTGTCGTCTCGGCTTCGCGGCCGCGTTGACTGACAAACTGGCGGCGAACTGGTGGAGGGAGGATGCCGGTGGTGACCGTTTGTATTTCTCGTTTATTTATCTTCACAAGAGGTGAGGTTGTCTGAATTATTCGAGGACTCTCCGACACAACTGGCGGGAGTTCTTTCGCTTTCTAGAATCAACTCTCGGGGAGCTTTTTCGCTTATTTTTTAGAATCCCATAGTCAATTAATAAAGTGGAATTCATGTACTCGGTACTTTCATACTTACTACGGCTGCTCGTAATAGCCTAGTTATTGCCTTAGCAGAAAGGAATTTGAAATAAAAAGTATTTGACACTACAGTGGAAACCAGAGCAAAAAAAAAAATTTGCCCCCTTCGGTAGAGGATCATTTAACATCTTTTAAATGAAGGCTCGATATATCGGTTTATATTAGAGTTCCGTAGCCAAATTAAAGCGGATGACTGTCTGAAACTCACAGCCGATTAAGTCCACACCTCTACACCGACTGAACCGAAGGCACACAAATTAGTAACTCAAACCTCGAAATTGAAGCAAAGAAATTAAACAATGAGTATTTTTGAATTAGTTCGTAGGGTTCTGTATGTCATAAGGAATAAACTGAACCCTTATAGGAACATTTCGTTGTCCGTATGTCCGTTTGTAGACCCTTTATCTCAAGAACGAGTAGCGGTATCGATTATATCAAACACAGATCTATGGTCCCTTGGAGGGGTAGAAAATTCAGGCTTCTAAGTCAATCAAAAGATTTTGTACTCAAGCAAAAATCTATAAACCTACACAGGGTATTCTTTGTTGACAAAAGTAGGGGTGAATTGGGGGTTCTGCATCACTTGTTCTCGCTGCGCTCGATGTGATGCAGAACACCCAATTCACCCAGAGTTTTCTGTTTTAATTCCACAAATAACAATTAATGTACGAACTTATATTTTTATAAGATCGATGTGATGTACGAACTTTTTAATCTTCTCGATGTGATGCAGAACACCCAATTCACCCAGTTTTTCTATTTTAATCCCACAAATAACAATTAATGTACGAACTCATATTTTTATAAGATCGATGTGATGTACGAACTTTTGAATCTCAGAAAATTTTTTTCAAAAACCTTGGAAGAAACTTATAAAACTTATAAAAATTTTAACCTAAGAAACTTATAAAAATTTTAACCAATTGTAACCATGATCGATGTGATGTTACAACTTTTTAATCATGCTGGTGCAATCTAACGTGGAATGAAATTATGAATAATAATAATAAATAATAATAATAAATCTTTATTCGTAAGAAATGTGGTATATAAAACGCAGATGGTACAAAGGTTATAAGTAACACACATTTCGCTTAAAAAAAAAAAAAAAAAAAACTAAATGGATATAAGAGTGTTTGTTTACATTCGATCTAAGACGTTGCTTAATTTCAATATCAAATACGTAGATAGCGCTTTATTGAAACATCAAAGTATTCTATAATATTGAAGCAATTTTACGCTAGTAGTTGCTTCTACACATTTTCGATACACTTTACAAGTATCGAGAAAAAAATGAAACATTTTATAATCCTTTGAATGTATTTATTTACATAAAAATATTATTATCTTTACACCATTTACTTAGACAAGTTACATTTTTAAAAGCACACACGTTACTATGATAGATACAGCTTTGAATATCTAATATTGAATAATTTTTATGTAGCGTTTCTAAGTTAGGACAATTTATGTCTTCTAAATTATATACATTATCTATTTCTAGAATTTTTTTAACCATAACACTTTTTCATAACCTTTACAGTAAATACGTTTATTTTTGAGGAAATCTAATATTATAAATTTATAATTATGATAAGGCACAAAACCTTCATTCCATAAAATTCCTCTGTTCTTTTCAATCCAAGTCACATGTGAACGTTCTTTCTTTGTTAGATTATAAAATGGATGTGGCGGTTTTATTAGTAATATGAGAATTTGATTTCTGCATAGAATCGCTATTTCTTTGGGGATAAATTGATTGTCTTCATTCTTGAATCCTTGCACATCCACAATAGCATTCATGATAATTTGCGAATAATATTACTTAAAGGTTTGTATTCAAAAAGGCGATCGTTTATGATCAGGCAGTAAGCAGCTGTATTATCTGGTATATATTCAGAAGACTCGATTTTTAAACGAACATCGACCGGTCCTGTTTTCAGCGTATCACTTTGTCTTGAACAATCGATAACAAATAGCGAAGCTCTTTCTTTAAATGTACACAAATCAAGCAAGGGGTCGATACTGGAGTTACAATATGACTGACGAAAATTGGCATACATTTCATATAATATAACGTATTTACTCTCATCAAATTTCAAATTATAAGGAAAGTACTGTGAATTTAAATATAATTTAACATCAGTTATTTTACAATGATCAAACATGGATAAACTTTTAGCTTTATTGAATTTTCGATTAGTTTGTAGTCCTAATATAACAAATCTTGGCTTTTCTAATTGTGAAGCACTTTTAATAGACCATGAATGTTTTGTTGTTTTAGATAATAATGGATATTCGTATAAATCCCAATTCCTGAACGCTAACTGAACAGGAAGATCTTTTTCCAGATTTTTAATTAGCGAAAGCCTATCGCGATCAGAAACTCTAATATGAGGCACACGCCACTGTACCTTCTGTATATCTATATCGATGTTATCATTCTTTTCCATAATCACACTATTTACGTTAGAACTGCTCCTACGTAATATAAGTTCATGTCTACAATTAATGAGTATTTTGTTGTAAACTTCGGCAAATCCCAAAAGCTTATTCAATGGAAAAATAACATTAAAATGACCGTCTTTTTGTTTGGTTCCATTCATGTTCCAACCCCATAGTGCAACCATCTTACTTTCTCCTTCATTCATTGAGATGTAAGATTTTATCGAAGTTGTAATTCCAACATTTTTTATATGATCTATTTCGATACCATTGATCTCGTATCTAATATCTTGAAATAAAAATGATATTGGATTGTTTATAAAATCAACATCTTTTTTTATGGTTTTTCCTGTCGTATCTTTGGTGGTCACACTTGCATTCCCTTCAATGTAAATGGTGCTAGCTGAAGGTAGTATATAAATATCTTGTTGATTAATGGGTATTCTGATTTCATCATTTTCATTAAAGCTGTTGCTTGTGGTGTTATAAGGATTATAGCTATGGATTTCATAGCTTTCTATCAAATTGTCATGATGTGGTAAATCAGTGATATGAAGCATTTTGTATTTTAAAACCAAGAGCGCGTAAAAATTTTTTATTACTTTTACTGATCTTTTTAGTTACTCTTCTGCGTCTTCTATTACTTTTAGTAATATTTTTCGTTGCTTTCAAACGTCCTCTTTCTTTCGATATAGGAGACGAAATACGAGGCACACTTTTAATGATCAGGTTTTTATTAAAAACTAACATTATAATTCAACATAGATTTATAGGAAATTACATGTTATTCTCATCACCGACCTAAAATGAATGTACGTTGATACAATGTATCGATTTATTTATTGTTATCAGCTATGAGGAGAATTGTTTCACTTAAGTGTGTATTTTATCGGTCTTCCAAAAGGATTTCAGAAATTTCAAACACAAGTGTCCACAGTTGTATAAATGGTTTCCTTGCAAATTATCATGATTGTATCGAATGTTAGGCCCCACATATTTGATGAATTCTTTTGGTGGTTCAGATTACCGTAACTATCAAAGTATTCGATTTAATCATTTATTTTTCCATAGGCTACCCAATGAGTACCTGAGTTTTTAGAAGAATCTAAATTGATTACTCCACATTCTATTGGTAATGGTTTTTCAGGCAACTTATCTCTCATAAATACGCCGCGAAAATACTCTTTCAAGTAGCTTTTTGCCTAAGTGTTGTGTTTAATAGAATATAAGGTTTTAAAAACTTGCTTTGATCAAAGGCTAAAATTCTATGTATTTTAAGTATTTGAAGCCCATTTTTTACACATTCTTTTAAGTAGATATAATGCGCAACATATTTGTATTTATCATAGAGATTGGCAATTAATTTCACGCTCTTGCTTCCGCAAGGTACACACTTTTCAGGAGCGAATGGTAAATCAGAGTGGGCGTCATGAATTTCAGGTGGATAGTAAAGATCTACATCAAGTATATATCCGATATCAGAATTATTAGACAAACGGTTAATATTGAAATTTAATATTTCATCATTTTCTAAAAACCTGAAATTTCCTGTTGGTAACTTCTGCATCATCGTATAACCATATAAATTAACACAGTCTAAATAAGCCAAAAAGCTATCTGGTTCTTTATCATCGTAATCATTTAGATATTTATTGTTAGCCTAGTCTAAGTGAGCACTGAACGAGGCCTCCCCTGATACCTTTTTCTAACATTTGATAAATTTCAATGTCTGAAATAAGGTCCAGTTTTATTTTCGTGTATAACAACATTGCGTCCCAACTCAACGATGGTGAGGAAACGTAATAACAAGGATCTAACCTATAATAATGCAAACTCATTGCCCTGAATTTCTCAAACACATCGCAAAGAAGAACATCAGATTTTAAATACAAATCGCTATATTCTCCAATATTTTTTATATTAAATGAATTCCAGACAGTTAATGCATGCCTATAATCTTCATCATTGACAGATTCTGATGTGAGCTTATTATAAAAATATGAGGGTTCCGATAATTTTGTTTCATTATACCGTGCCCAAGAGTTTATGTAATCATAGCAGTATATACCCTTCTTTCTAACAAGATCAAACAAATGCCGATCTGGGTGAAATGATTGTAAATTTTTAAAATCATCTGGATTCATGGTTTTAACTAAATTATCTAAACTCGAACTCAGAAAGTTAAACGAATCAATAAATTTCATTTGAACTACGTTTTTTTCATCAATTGGAATAAATTTTGTGAAAGATATATATTTATCTTTATTTTTTGGAATAAGATTAATGCGCCCGCATACTGCAAAAAGCTCTTTTATAAATAAATGACAATCGTACCCCGAAAGATTGTGAAAAATAATTGGTACAAATGGACAGGTTTTACTGTTTAAATTACACTTATTATGGGCTGGACCTCTATATTTACCCGTAAAGTGATTATGATCTGCTACAATTTTATCATTTTTAGTAAACTCATATCTGCAAATATAACACTCTGTTGCGTTATTCAAGGAATTTTGTTCTTCCTTTGTAAGAGGCATCATCGATCTAGAAACTGATAGAATTTTATAAAGTCTTTGTAGATCGCTGACAATATATTCGACAAATTTTTTTGAACAATTTGCACCTCTATAGGAAACAATATCATTGAGTTCTGGATTGCTTTCACAACAAATATAATAAGAAAAACAAGTGGCCTCATGAATTTGTATATTTTCGACATGCACCGATTTATTTTTATCTGAATATTCCCTTAATAAACTTTCAAAATCACCATAAATAACTATTGGAATTCTTTGAGTTCTTTCGAAATTTGAAAAACAAAGTTGAGTTTTATCCTCAGGAAGAACTGTTTGAACTCTTGCACAACTGTGGTTAATAAGTTTTTCTTTTTTATCAAAGTACATGAAACATTCATCACACAAATGTATTTTAGATTTGTGTTTGGTAAGTTGATTGTGAACAAGTTTTTCAAAATTTTTTATTAAACAAAAATGACCTGATCCATTATTGGAAATAAACAATAAATTTACATGATTTAACTTACGGTTGAGGGTTTTGTATAATGGTCCAGTGACCCTACCATTTTTATCTAATCCATAAACATTTACACTTATATTGTTATTATTACATTCAAACCACTTAATATCATCAAAACTTGGTGGAAATGACATACCTGATATTTTGAAAAGTTTGGAATATCTTAGGTATGACGAAACTCTATTCGGATTGCTTTTCACTGGATACTGGTGTGCTAGAATAGACCATAAAAAACAATAATTGTCATTATTTTGTATATTCAGACATGATTTCGTATTATAAATATGCTTAGGTGGTGGTGTGTATGTTCCAGCTCTCAATGGATTATATTTAACTATATTCATTTCTAAATGACTGATAGATTCGATTATCCACCCTCATTCAGACAACTCAAACTCTGAACACTTGCTAGTTAATTTTTCAACAAACGATTGATAAGTGGACACTAAGTCTATACTTTGAACTATAATCTCATATTTTGTATTAAAAGATTTCAAAGATTTTTCATCACTTTTCGGCAAATAATATAAAACGAATAATTCTTAATTTATTTTGACTGACATGTGTTTCGAAAAATTAGCTTTTATAAGCTTATAAACTGTTTCTGAAATTTCCAGTAAAAATAAATCTGGTGAAATAATAACACTCTGAGGGCTTATTTTATAACACAATTTTATTGCAGAAAGCATTAGCTATTATTTGCACGTTGTCAAACTCAGTGCAAATTAAACAGTTAGATTTGTGAATAAAAGTCTTTTTATGAGAAGAAGCTCTCGGAACGTTAACATTACACACTTGGCAATAATACATATTTTAGAATGGCTATGGAATGGAATGTTGTTATGGCTTTAATTTTAGAATGTTTGTATTCAAAGTTTTACATTAGGCTTTAGAATTTTTGGTATTTTCTGTAAATTAAAGATGCACAGCTAATTTTAAGTTATATATTAATTAAAAATATAAGATAGTAACAATTAGAATGTTTTTATTTCTAGTTTTAATATTAAAAATAATAATAATAATAATCATAGGTAAATAAGTAGCGAAAATTAAGTTTAACACTCACTTTCTGAATATAAAAATCTGAGAAAGTAAATGAAAGTACTTAAAAGATATGTGTTGAATACAAAACGGGTTGAATACTTTTATACTCTAGTTTTAATAATAAAAATAATTAATTATTATCATAGGTAAATAATTATTAGAAATTAAGTTTAATACTCACTTTTTGAAATATAAAAATCTAAGAAAGCAAATGAAAGTACTTAAAACATATTCGTTGGATACAAAACGAGTTGAATACGTTTATATTCCTCTTTGGAAACAGTAACTAATTGATTAACAGATTTCCAGATCGATGTATCGTCATCTGTATCGGTTTTTAACGTGAGAATGGCCCGTTTCCAACGATCCTGCTGCAGGGACTTGATTTCCTTGGTGTTGTACACTCGAAGCTCGATGTAGTAATCACCACGTCTCGACGGATCCGATTGCAGGCTGTAGCCGGATCCCGTACGCCGCGATAAATAACTACGAAGTGGAGATGCTCTTATAGGCGTCAGTGTGCGATGTGTTTTTTCTTCGCCCTACATAACATAAAATTGTATGTTACTTACTAACATATTTAATAATCGTTTTTTTTAGATAACTATACCTAGGTTAATTTGTGCTTATCGGTTTAATAAGATTCTTTGAAATAAATTCATAGAAGACAATAGTATAATTTAAACAAAACTAACCTCAGAGTCAACGAGAGCCTCAGACTTTCGTTTTTTAGAAGCTGATGGAACTGGTGTGTCCTCAAAGTCTGAGTCGCAATCACTTCCGAACAGCTCTCTAGCGGTTGGTCTAGCCAGCTTCTTCTTTGGTTTTGTAGTACGAGACTTTTTTTAAAGCGGTTTGGAAGAACCGGGTGTAACCGTTGCCACTGCTCCGTCTTCGTCCGAATAAAAGGTATCGCTCAACCTGTGAAAAAAATATTACAAATACGATGTACTGTAAAACAAAATATACAAACATTGAAAAACGTGATAAAAAACAGTAGTTAAATACATAGAGAGATACATACATACTTGGTGATCTGGCTTTCAAATGCCACGATTAATTCACTGTTTTCACTTGAGCCTCGCGAGAGAATACTGGAAGTCAAAGAATATGTTCTAATTTATATATCGTTATTATAAAGATGTGTTCATGAACATGATTTTTTCTTCCAAACCATTTTAATTTAATTTTCAATAATTATTATGCAGTACCGAGTAGTCTTTATTATTGTAGTACATAAAGTCTAATATGAATAATTAATACTTACGTTTTCGATTTAAATGTATCCGCTTCCTAATGTTCCTTTTAAGAGCGTGATAGCATCACATATCAATTCACGATATTTGACGCGAATTTCTAATATGGTAATGGTATGTACTTCGCGAACATCGATGAGATGAATAAAAAAATACAGCTGCTGCGTATTAAATAAAAACTTTAAGTACCTTATCATAATTATAAATTTGCAATATTCGATTTCCTCGAAAATAACGTATTAACTGTAAAGGTTATGAAAAGTGTTATGGTTAAAAAAAATTCTAAAAATAGATAATGTATATAATTTAGAAGACATAAATTGTCCTAACTTAGAAACGTTACATAAAAATTATTCGATATTAGATATTCAAAGTTGTATCTTACATAGTAACGCGAGTGCTCTTAAAAATCTAACTTGTCTGTACCTATCAATAAAGCGCTATCTAGGTATTTGATATTGAAATTAAACAGCGTCTTAGGTCGAATGTAAACAAACGCTCTCATATCGATTTTGTTTATTCATAATTTCATTCCACGTTAGATGGCACCAACCAGCATGATCAATATTTTTACGAATGAAACGTTATTCGTTATGTTTATTCTAAAGAATATATTATTTTATAAAGAATAACATATTATTATATAAACATAAATAGTATTGATCGACGATCGATATGGATTATTAGTAACGTAGCTTAATATTATATTGCGTAAGTGCTATCTAGCGTGTTGATCGTGAAGTTGACTTCGATCTTCGATCATTATTAGTTATTATGCATCGTTAGATTTGTGTGGATCGATAGATGACATTGTCATCAATATCAGTAGTACTTAGTCTTAACAAAGAGTATTTTAAATCGCACTAGCGACATTTTTAAATTTCGGACGTATATATAAAGTGGAAGTTAAAATATATTTGACTGGTCTTGTGCGAAATACTCTCGAATGGGTTCGGTTCCTTTTATGTTGTTCTTACTTTTGCACTATTGTCAACCATGCAGTCTGATGAACGTCTTACGGTAGGCGGACCCTACCGAAAGATTTTCTGTGACACCGACTGAACAATTACAGTGCGAGCCACACCCCACGGTACAGGCGTACATGTTTTGCAAAATTTTTTTAAGATTAAAAAGATCTTAAAATTTTTATAAGTTTGTGACATCAACATCGTCAGTGTCAGAAATTAAAATTTTTTTCTAAGTATCAAATGTTAAAATTTTTATAAGTTTCAACTCTGTGTTTTATTCAGTTTGATTGTTTTGTATATTTTTAATACCAAGTATAAATGTTGTTAAAACTCTGGATGAATTGGGTGTTCTGCATCACAACGAGCGCAGCGAGAAAAGTGATGCAGAACCTCAAGTCACCCAATGAGTTTATTCAGTTGATTGTATTGTATATTTTTAATACCAAATCTGTATTATATTTATGTTGTTAAACTCTGGGTGAATTGGGGGTTCTGCATCACGTCGAGCGCAACGAGAACAAGTGATGCAGAACCCCCAATTCACCCCTACTGACAAAGGATCATAAAATTTAGCGAGAAGCAAGGAAAAATCCAAAAATTGCAAATATCACACCTTTTCGCCGTTACAAACTTACATTTGCAGTAGGAGAGTATGAGAGTACGTGTATTCAAGCTGTAAAGTTAAGTTTTGCGAAATTATCGAATGCGACAGTTTATAACGGTTTTTTTCTAAGGGCCAGTCAAGTTACATTAATGTGTAATGTTAAGTATGTGATATGATGTTATATGAGTAATGTGTCGCTACGCAGAACGCGAGGGGTGTTCGGCGGCGCGAATGTGGCGCTCAGCATGCGCAGCGCTGCGCGCGCCTGCCGCTGACGAAGCGTGGAAACAAATTCGCGACTCCTCACCCTCCGACACTCTCTGGCACTCACTACGGAATTGTGTCGCATACCAGGTACACTCTGCTCCCCTCACTTCATTAGTAACTTAGATATCATAAGACAAGTGATACTCTCAAGACTCTCTGAACTTCCCCAAGGTAAACCGGTGCGTATCGTAGGAGTTTGCGTAGCCCCCTGATATCCTTCAAAGACGACCATTGCGGGAGTTTTACTAGATAAATGCCCCACATAATCCAGTATCCTTCAAGAACAGGGTACTCTTTGAAAGTGTAGTGCGCGTCACCATAATATAAGGATTTCAGTAATGTAGTGCAACATTGCTCGATTATTTTTGGTGTGAAACATGAAACATTTTATGCAACGGGTCAGACAGGCTGATGGCATGGCGACACGACGCCGCGCGCTTGTAACTCTACGACTCTCTTCCTACTCTGCTTGGCGATCCCGCCTCTCTCTCTCACCACACTGTGCTCGTATACCTATAGCGTATACAATGTCGTTATTCACTCACTTCTGAAGACGTTGCCTGCGTTTTTTAAATAAAGAATAATTTTTTCCTCAAAAAAATTGTAATATTTTGATTATGCCATATTTGTTTCCTTTGATAAACCATATTTTCATGTATATTTCTATACAAAATAGTTTCGATGCTTCACATATGCCAAGCGTCCCACGACGGCTTATTTTTGTATATTAATTAACTACCAATTTGATAAATTGCACTATAATTTATGGTAATAGTAATCTTTAGAGAACCCAAGTATTTATTTTAGGAAGGGAGGGCAACCCGATCTGTTGCTCGGGGCGCCAGGACTTCACGCACTAACGCAGCGTATTATCCCTCGAAACAATCAATTAAAAAAAAAAATGTATGCTTATGAATAACCACACGGTAGCAAAGAAAACTTATATGATTTTCTAATTTTAAAATGCACGAGCGCGTTCGATGTCGACTGTAGCAGGGCATACCCGATCCAGCGTCACCAACCCGAGCGTGACAGTTGTTTCATCCACTGTTCAGAGAGAGCGCGAGGTGGGCCTAA
The DNA here is from genome assembly GCA_907165235.1 of Zeuzera pyrina. Taxonomy (NCBI): domain Eukaryota; kingdom Metazoa; phylum Arthropoda; class Insecta; order Lepidoptera; family Cossidae; genus Zeuzera; species Zeuzera pyrina. The sequence continues at coordinate 385,697 of OU015640.1, forward strand.
AGAAGTTTTCACTCGAAAAATAACTGATTTTAATCGCAGATATAATGGATGCTGTAGAAGATCTCGCGCAGCGCTACTTACAGATAGATAGATAGATAGCTTATTCAAACATTTCAGTAGCTTAATTTGGAGTTTCATTTAGAATTTTCGACATATTTCGAAGAGCATCGTGTATTCCAGGCTGGAGTATGGAACAACTTGCTGCAGAGAGGAATAGACGATGTGCTCCAGCCCGCTGCGTTCAAGCTGGCCGTCGTGCTGCGGCACACGCCTTCCGAGGTCACCGTCAGGCTGCTGGCCGACTTACTGCGCTTACATCCACAGAGCGTGAGTATCAAAATTACTCCATGCAGGGCATATGAAGGTTACAATTTTAGATAACTTCGATATCTGTGAGGTATACCTACTTCCCCTGGACTGGCAGAGAAAGAACAACACAGAATAGTCCAGACAATTTTAAAAGTCGATCATTATACTCGTAATGTTTTTATAATGACCTTGTGTAGGTAAAGGACAGGCTGTCTATAGTTCTATTATTTTTCCATTAACAATAACTAATCTCGAGGCGGAGAAAGAAGTATGTAAGGACAGCAAAGCTAGGCGCTCCGGCCTCTCTGTTTACCCCGGAGTCCTCCACCCAGTTAGGGATACAGCGTGAAGCGTCACGTCTTGTGTCACCATAACTTGACTTTTCGCTACTTACTGTAACTTGCAATAAACTAACAGTGTGTAACAGATTTAGACAGGAATGTAATTTATCAGAGACAGTTTCTTAAATGAAGTGATTGAAACTTTCCTTTTCTTTCTAAAATATCCATAAAATTAGGGAACAAACTACGTATTTTTCAACTTTAATACTAAGAACAGAAGTATCTGGCTGCTATTGTACGTGTTGGTAATGTTGACGGTTAGCAAGACCTGACGTCGTATGTGTTGGCGCTGCTGACGGACGACGAAGCGTCGTGGTGCGGCGCGTGCGGAGGGGGCACGGGCGCGGGCGGGGGCGGGGGCGGGGGCGGGGGCGGGGGCGGGGGCGCCAGCGGCGTCGACAGCAGCGCCGACAGCGGCGACGGCAGTCGGGACAGCGCCGAGAGTGGGGCTGAGGGTAGGAATCATTATAACTAGCATTATACCTTGTTATGGACTCATTCAGAATATTTTTTTAGTTCAATGACCACTTAGATATTAAATGTGTAAGTACATAGTTCTCTGCTTATAAGTATTAAAGTCATCCTGTTTGAAGTAACTTATAGTCCAAGATCGCGTGAAAGCCAATCTTACGTCATTTTATAAAGGCAACATTATTTTTAAGGAAGTATACTACGGCAGGTAAGAACAATTAGCTACTATGAACATTCGATCGCGGTGACTTTGACAGGTAACTGCTGGCAAATGTATATAAAACTGCTGCTCAAAATCATCATTGTAGTATAATGAGCGATTTTTTGATATTTCTTCCGCTCGCATCTCCAGCGGAACTTATTATGTCTGGCAGGAAGTTAGAACTTTCGAAACTGTGTGGCCGCTTGCCTGCAAAGTTCAGATTTCATACTATGACGTAAGTACAATTACAATTCATTAAACTTCAAAGGAGTCTGACGTAAGTTGCCACCAAAGTGTCTGGTAACGAATAACGTGAATTGTAATAGTATCCCGTAAAAATATCGAAAAATCACACTTTATACTATGATGATTATGAGCAGCAATTTTATACATCTTTGTCAGCAGTTACTTGTCAAAACCACCGCTACCGAATGTTCATAGTAGCGTAAGTCGATGTAGTAGCCAATCATGAGCCAATCGTTCTTACCTACAGTAGTACAATTCCGTAGAAAAATGTTCACTCTTTACAAAATGGCATAAGTCTAGTGTTCACGGGATCTTGCTCTGCGGAATAATTATTTTTAGAATTCTAAACATCTTGGAACACTATTTACAACACCTAGAACATGCTTGTATTAAAAAAATAATGCATCCGTTATGGCTCGATTGAATGTGCATGAAACATGTTTCAACCAATGAACAATCCCTATTATTGTTTCACTGTTATTACAGCGAATGCAGTGTAGTTACTGAGGTCTGTGTGAGGTGCGATTGAACACATTTTGATGTTGCAGCCACTTTGATGAAAAAACCATCAAAATCGCTGCTTTTTTGAAGTGAAAACTTCTTTAGGTGACCTTGCGCTCTTCACCTCAAAACGAAACTGAACCGTCAGGCTGAAGGCGGTGGCGCTGAATCGGGTGTACTCGGCTCCAGTCGACATCAAATGCGCTCATCTTATAACGTCATATAAGTTTTCACTTCTATCGTGTGGTCATAAGCACACGTTTTTTTAAAAGATCACAACACTTTCTTCATTTTAAGAGTCAATCGAAAACAATAAGCCAGCATCCGTGACGGAGCGGTCGGGTTCGGCGGGCGCGGAGAGCCTGGCCGTCGAGGAGGGCGTGGCGGGCGGGGAGGGCGCGGAGTGCACGGACGGCGTGGAGGGTTTGGGCGGCATGGAGGTAGGGGTGAACCTCAGACACAGTATAAAAGTATAAATATAACAGTAGGTTGTATTCATAGAAAGCTAGCGTATGCGGTTTGTATATGAGCGCGCTAATACGCACGCGCCGTGGCACGCACACAACGGAAATATTTTGGGTGAATATGGGTGATTTATTGTAGCGCCATTCAGAGTCGCACGCGATGCAAACATGCGACCGTTTCCGTTCATCTCTCATTCGTTCTTCACATCGTCGCAAAAAACGAAAACGTCTAAATCGCATGAACGAACGTATTATAATGTCTTTAGATGCCTAAATATTTTAGTAATTGGAATGCAGTTATCATTGTTCAACACAACTTTTTTTATAAAAGAGAGGACAAACGAGTGCGCGAATCACCTGATGGAGAGTGACTACCGGCACCCATGGACACCCGCGACATCCGGGGAATCACGGGTGCCTTGCCGGCCTTTAGGGAAACAGAGCAGGGGGGGGGGGGGGGGAGAGGAAAGGGGTAAAAGGAGATGTTAGATTTTCGGCTCACGTTTTGTACGTTATTTAGAAAATCGAGGAAAATCTAAAGATTGTTAGAAAAACAGTGAAATTGCAAGTTTTATTATATATTTTTAGTACAAGAGCAATATTTTATTATTTAACAGGGCTATACGGACAACAAGTACGTTATAACGAATTCGTTCCAAAACTAAATGTGAAGTATTCGATTTACTATCAAACTCATGTGGTATGTAGGTATATTATTTACAAAGTAATGATAAAAAAATCTCATCCAGTAATTTATTCTTTACTAAACAAAAATACCTACTTACAAAGAGCTTTCAGCGCAACTATTTTTATTTTGTGGAAACATGTGTAGTTGAAAATGTCTTCGAATTGTGATTATGAATATACTTTGAACGTCGCGCACGTCACGGGTCAAATCGGTCAAAACGCTGTCAAAAACTACGGAGCACAGATTAAGTATTTGTAGCAAGCTACAGATGCGACAGTCGCTTTACCGTAATTGTTATGTATTTCGTTTTGGCGCTACTATCGCCTACTTAAATGTTCAGGTTATTTTTTTTATCACTATTCATATTAATCAAGCTCGATAAAATACAAGACCACCTTTGATGTGCTGACTAAAAATCTCTACACTAGAACTGCATATAACAAAAAAGGCATGTTTATTCCTAATTTCGCTTACTTTGACCCGTTCCTCAAACAGGGTTATTTTTTTTATTAAGTACTTATACTTTACCCATATTATTTACCAAGATTACTAAAATAGAACTTATTTAATTTGTTGACTTAACATTTGTTGTCGCTATATTGCATTTCTCAAAAGAAAAATTGATTTGGTTGATCTGTTTCCCGAGGCGTCAAAGATTTCATTTCCTGTTAATTTTTTTATACCCTAAACTGCAGTGTGGATATGTTCAAACTGTGAACTGGCCACTTGTTGAGATTTTAAATAGGTTTCAACAGTTAAGACCGGCAATATAATTTGTCACAGAGAGTATTATTGATTAACTATTAAAAATTGAATACGTCTAATATGTCATTAACGACATCTTGTTTAGGTAAGGTGTTGCCTATGATATGTGCATATAATACTTTTGTACGAAAGAACTAGGCTAATATATACCAAAATCATAATTAAAACACTTTTATTTAATATTAAAGTTTCTAAATTGTAAGTGTACAAAGTGCAGGCCGGAGCTCCATACATTCGTGGAACGTCTCCTTTCAATTACTAAATTTGACCCAAAAAGCAACACCAACAATAGACAGGGCAAGCTAAATAAAATCGTTTAAAAAGGGTTTGACATCTTTGCAGAAATCGGTCATTTGCCTTCACCTTGTACCACAAAACGTAGTAGCAGCTAGTCGAGCGGAATTTATAGTACGGCGTTAGACAGTTGTGTTTATTATCGTTTCCGTTTATAGTACTGGGGCCTAGACAATTAACATAAACGCTCCGCTAGTAGAGGACTTTTTGGCAGGAACAGGAGAAGTTGGGCAGAAGTGAGCGTTATCACTCTATTTAGATTTGTAAGTGATAGTATATTGTGTTTTAAGGTTCTGTATAAGTGAAAAGAATGAAGTATATAGCTCTAAATAAACATGTGCAGCTGAAGTTCTCGCGCTCTTCCAAAAAAATATAACTTCGGTAAAGTCTACTATTACTGGAGGAATTTTACGTTAAGAAGATAAAACGAAAATTTTGAACGTGCTTCAAGTTAATACGTGACATTGGCACTAATCAAATGGCGCTAATCTGTGCGCCATGTGACCTAGCGTAATTTTAAAATGGTAGTCAAACATTATTGACTTTCTATTCAATTAAACGAAAAGTAAAGCCGTGTGAAAACTGCCGTATAAAACACAGCGTTTGCCGTGCCGTTTGCCTTGTGGTCGCACATGCTATAGCTGTATCTGTTCGCGGACGCGCGCAGGGCTCGTCGATGGGGTCCGGCGAGTCGCGCGATTCGCGCGGGTCTCGGGAGTCACGCGAGTCACGCGGGTCGGGCGGGTCGAGCCCGCGCGGGCCGGCGCCGCGGCGCGACCTGCAGCTGTTCGGCGACTGCGAGCTGGCCGTGCTGGCGGCGCGCCGCGAGGAGTACGACGCGCACGCCAAGCTCGTGCGCGCCGAGTACTCGCAGCTCACGCACGACAACTACGTCGAGCTGCGCATCAAGGTGACGACCACACAATATACATATATATATTTCACAATAGGTGTACATACGTCTTAACTGTATGAGTACCGACATAGCGAGCACGCGTTAGCCACGCATGACACACAGCCGGTCTCTATACCGACTCAGTAATGTCGGACTCAAGTCCGGCTTAGTGTCCGTGGGGATTCTATCAGCCGAACTCGTGTCCGACACTGCCACTGCTCCCCTGTCTTTTATATGGATTAATAGTCTATTAATGGACTGGTGGCTAATGGTTATCTTAATTGCAAGTTTCGCATACCAAAGCAGGTTTTGCATTGTGTCATCTTTTCATTGCTAGTACCAAGTTCCATAATTATCTTAAAAATACATTAGTAATCAGGAATACATTAATAATAAGTGTTTGTACAATATTTCTTAAAATACCTCAATGACTAATACATATTAACTCGCGCATACACTACACATGGGTACCACTGCGCTGCGCCGCGCAATTGCACCGCCTCATACTAACATACTAGAACTTATCCTCTCTTTGTAAGATTTATCAAAATTCAAATAAACACCTTACGCATAATTCCATAAATAATAATAATAAAATAACAAAAATCGCTTCATCTAAAATCACCCATTCCCAAAGTGGGCGATAACGCCCCCCTGTGGGCGCTGCAGGCCTAAAGGGGTGCGGTAAGAGACCCAGAAAAAAAATGGGGACGTTGTGTTGAGGCCTGGGGGGTGATTTGTAATTTCATTTAGCTAGGAGGCATCTTAGACAACGACTGCATGAGCTCTCGACTCAGTAGACAAAATAAGTTTGGGAACCTAGAATCTAAATGGTACTTCGGCACATTAGACACCCGTGAGTGACGCTGTGGGTTGTGCATTTATTGTTCCTGTTGCAAAATAAATTTACTATAACGTATAGACTCCGTTTTGTCATACCAAATAACGTAAATTAAATTAAATAACTCCGTTACTGTACCAGATGTACCACCTCACTTATTGCAGATGGATTATAATAGATTGGAATGCGCATAACATACTTCGGTCTTTAAGGCATAATACGTTGCCTGTTCTAAAAGTCAGCGGGCTCTGTAGTGCGATTCTTTTACGCAAATTAGACAAATTCACTTCTGAATCCGCGGTGAGATTGTCAATTGATTTGGTATTCTCTAAAGTCGACAGAAATACTAGCGTAGCCTCGTTGAGTGGCGGCGGCAAGTTGTACCTACTATCGTAAATGAATTTTATGAAGTTTCGCTAAATATAACAATCCAATCTAGAAGACAAGTTTTATTTAAGGTAATTATTTTAAAAGAAGTTAAAATACTCTAAGACGAAATATCGACTGAGATCTTACTCTTAAAGCAATCCCCGACAAACTCGCATTCAATATCACTTTACTTCGCTCCTAGTAGGTATATATGGTTTGGAGAATTCCGTTTGAAGGCTAGGTGAGTTCGAAGCGAAGTGGGGTGAATTGTCGAACGAGTCCCGCTTAGGCGATTCGAGTTTTTACAGAGTTGCATGGCTGGATGTGGGTGGCACACGCTTTGTAACTCACTCGGTGCATTAAATTTGACTGCGCCATAGCGTCATTTATAGTTAACTCATAGCACCGGCACAGTCAGATACGCCTGAGTTACTGAGTTGGCGCAAGAAGTTTTGTAAGATACCATGCCTAGTTCACACACACGCCAAATCTAAGAACGTTTTATTCAAGCAGCAAACTGTGACATCTTCAGAGATGAATACGTTTACACAAGTTAATATACATTATTATGGGTAAGATCGTAGATATTGCCACTTTATAAGAAAAAAAATTACCCAAACTTGGACTGCTTATTGAAAATAAAATATTTGGCAAATTATAATGACGTTACTATGATATTCTATATGTTACTCTAACTTACAAAGTGGCAAAATCTACGGCCTCACCGTTATGTTTATATCGAAGGTAACACCTAACACATCACATCATAACAACCTACCTACCTATACTCAATATTTTAATAATAGGCTAAGAAAAATTGATTAAGACAAATTCAAGTACCCATATTTTAATGTAAATATTTTAAAATATTAACTAGTACTACATATAATATGTATGTGTCGTCATCATCATGTACAGTACGACAAAACTCAGACCTAGCATCAGCAAAATACGTAAAATCCAATCACTACCGCACTGAGAGCGACTTGAAAATCTTTAAAAAGTGATCTTTGCACAAAAGCAAAAACAATTTCTATTGGTTGTGTAAATCGGAAGTGATCGATTTTTACGAATGTTGCCGACGCTACATCTAAGTTGAGTGTACTGTGCTTATATTATTATGCAATAGTGTTTTGAAAATTACGTTTTCCGCTTATGAAGAAAAATAAACAAAAGCTTATCAGCTCTATCTATATTCGAGTTGATAAGTGAGCTGTACAGAAATTCATATACTTAATATATTCCAACCACGCGAGGAGAGGCGACACTTCCTAGTGCTTGTTGGCTTGTTAAATAAACGATGTTCTATAAGGTGTTTCCTATATGTTTCAGATATTGAACCAGTTCTCTCAAATTCCGAAGTTATACCACACACCAGAATTTGAGTGCTTCGAGGCGGCCGCCCGAGAAAATATTGAACGTGAAATATGCACGTTACGAGAACACTTGCTCACTGGGAGAAAGGATTAGATTTTAACGACAAATATAGAGATATGGCAGCAATTTGACCGCGACTGTCAAGTATTGAGAATCGATCAGCTATATTCTAGCACCGTGCTTTTCAACCTGTGGGCCGCGACCCCCAGAGTGGTCGCAGAGTCTTACTAGGGGAGTCGCGCTCGCAAACTAATTACAGGTAAAAGGCAAGGATGGTAGATCCTACACTGCAATGAATATATAAATATATAACCACATCAATGAGAATGCTGCACAGAGTACACAGCTGTTCATAATTTAATACTAATTTGTCGCTTCCCGCGCCTTTCTTTTTAGGGTACATTACTACCACCAGAGCGCTCGCATCTACCTTATGCACTTGATTTTTCAGGCAGTATTGGCTCAATAGAAAGAAAATGAAGTAAATCGTCTTTGAAATCACTGACCTAGTTTTATTACGAGTTTTACGGGCCTGGTGAGTCGCCAGATTTTTGTCGCCAGATTTTTGTCTCCAGAGATTTGTAAAGGTGTCGCATATTTTAGAAGGTTGGAAAACACTGTTCTATCATGTATAAGATTTAAAGCCTGTTCAAATTAATAATTATAAAGATCAAGTAATTGTAGCAAACTACAGATGCCAAAGTTACTTTGCTGTAATTGCTATGTATTTCGTTTTGGCGCTACTATCGCCTACTTTTTTGACAACCGTTACTATACGTAGTACTAACACTTTTTATGTCTCTTTATGTATGGGGTCCCATGACGATATACCGTACAATACGGAATTGATTATTCATTTACATCAAACAACTGAGGAGAATAGCCGTATCAAGGTTCTCAGTTCAAGAATGAAAGCGAAGAAAACATAAGATAAATCAAAACTCAACTCGAATGAGAAAGGTAGCCAGAGTCAGAGTATGAGTCAGACTTACAGCACACTGACAACCAATTGACTTCTAAGGTAGAAAGTCAAGACGGCAGAAGCGACTTCAGTGCCAATACAACTCGTTCGAAACTAAAACTGTCACAGGCCTAAACATGTTTTCATTTCAATAAAAGAAGAATTAAATATTGGCTTCGGTTTAAATAAAAAAAAATCTGAAGTCTGTATGGTGGAATCCGTTTATTATGACTCCGCCTTTATTGACCAACCGCTTAATATGAAGTAATTGCACTGCGAAGTTTGCTTTTCATCATCCATTTTTCATATAAAATTCTTTATAACAAACTTCGGATATAATGACTTCGCTTGTTCGCGTAACGTGTTGCTTATTATGACCGATTTTTAAGAAGTTATGTCCAATTATAGTGACCGACATGATTCCTGACACCTTCGCTCGTTTTCGTAACCCTCTCCACCCCTTTCAAGATACATACAATTTGTAGTTTTTTTCTCTTTTAAACTAAATTCCTAACAAAGGTAGAAAGTCGTTTATTTTCTCAGACTATGCTCTGTATGACATCCGCTTCATATGGCGTGTTTGTCACTTCGCTTCGATGTCATTATAAGCGTATTCTACTGTAATTCAGTCTTCTGTTCTAGAGTTGATACGTGGGTGTAGTACCCACGTATCATGAATGTATTGACGCAAAAGAGAGGTCGGATGGTCAGTTATTTTATTTATCATAAATTGCTACACTCGATCATTCAATCTTCACTCAGTGAAGTCAAAAAAAATTAATCAAATAGGTTTTAACAAAATTTCCTCATGTTTAGTAATGCGAGGTTATACAGCCGGCCGCACACGCTGCTCATCTGGTCGAATCTCGATACTCGCACGCACACACTCGTATATAAAGAAAGAGACAGAAAGATCACTGCGAATTTATGTATAGAGCTAACGAACCTAGCGCCTATAGCACGTTGCTCAATTAACTAGCGTGTGTTAGGAAGAGACAGAGAGAGAGAGTCACTGAGAGTCGGATGGAGGGGGCATAATGCTTTATCGTTACGTGACGATTTCTACGGGACTTCCTCCCAAAAATACTGCGGAATAAAAGACAGTAATCGAGAATTCACTCTATATTATATGCAACGGCTCTACGAACTACGATTATGACCCTTATACTCATCTTATATTATTATTCATCTCTATACGTACAACAGTATTTCCACCTTATACGTAAACAATATTGGAAATAAATAAAATTAGATTAGACACTCATCAGCGGTCGGACCACAACCTGCTAGCGATACGTTATCCAACGATATTGCGTTTAGTGTAAGGTTTAATTTTAAGCCTACATATAGTTATAACTTTTCAGTAAGCTTTTGTATTAAATACTTAAAGAGTTTTTTTTATAATTCAAAACCTATACAAGCCTTTCAAATACAAAATATTATGTACTCAGACCAAATAAAAATCTGAGATCATGTATTGCAATGTAATATCTAATATGTAATAGAACCTCATATGTACCTATTTTGTGAAAATGATTACGTATATAAAAGTATAATACCTAAACCTGTACTACTAAGAAGAACTAGCAAGAAAATTTATTCCACGTATTAGGATCTACTTTTTCAATATTTTATATAGTAATTTTCATTATAACCTTCGACCTCCAGTTAAGGAACAATAACGATAATCTAATAATGAGCTGTAATGATGGCGGTAGATATCAAGGCTCGGAACCGCTTTGAAAAATACTGGTTTATAAAGGTTTTTAATGTTAAAAATTTTTATTCGCGTTAAGTTTTCATTGGGAACGAAATCGATACACAATTCGCAATGTAACATTCTGTAACCGAAATAAACCGGCTTAACTCAAACGCGGCAAATAGTTTTTAACCAAAAGGCGTTCTCACTGGCAAAATTCTCAAGAAACAAAACAAAGGTTAACGAACACTTACCTTGCAATGAGAACTTTATTTCATGTTCCGTATACCGGTTTATAAGGAACGAAACGCAAAATGGCCAAACCGGTTTGAAAATTTAAACGGTTTCCGAGCTTTGATAGATACTTTTTCATAGAAATATCATGGAACTATCGTATTACGCTCACTGATTATTACGCTCTGTAGTCTGTTCTGTGAAAATTGATAATTGCTTATATTATAGATGGCTGTACTGTGTTATAGATGTTACGAAACGAATAAATTATTTTAATCAGTATTGTTTTATTCTGTTCCGTATTCCTACTTATTAAATCTAAGTCTTTTTAGGAAAGAGAAATTCGGAATTAGTAAACACATTTGAGGTTTTTGAATTTTTGATCGACGTATCGTTATTGTTTAACGCTTTATTTTATTTTATTTTATTTACAATTTCGCTGTACCTGTAAATCAGTGATGAATATTTGAAAATGTAACCGCTAACGTTGTAGGTATAGAAACCTTTGTGTACTGAAAAAGTAAAGTAGCAAAATTGTTGTCAGAACAGAAGACCGAACGGTTGCTAACTTCCTAAGACGGTTTTCCTTTGCCTGTAATCTCCTTAGGTATTTCCAATGAAATCGGAATTTTCTTTCAGATTCCCCGTACCGCATTGTATGAAAAAATATAAATTTTGTTAAATTTAACCAATTGTGCTGTCCAGATTTATTCTTCTGATACAATGACATTATGATTACATGAAACTAAGTCCTCTGAAACTGAAACCTCATTAAGAAAATTGTCAACTTTACTAATTTTTATGGACATGCCTTAACACTAACGAGCGAGCAATATTTGTGTATATATACATATACAAGGTTATTTCGAAAGAATGGGTTTGGGGACAAGGAAAAACTGGCGTTCTACAACTTCGCCAATAGTCAACAGTTCTAGTGTAACACCTCAAAGTTAAAAAATAAGTAAAGGCGAGGCAACCCTAATATCAGTGTTATAAACGTCGCTAGCAAACCTTTGGAGTATAGGGCATAACGACAGGGTTGTACATTTTTTTCCTTTCAAATGAATGTTTTTTTTTGATATGAAAAACAAAATAAACGTATCCCGTATTTATTACGTCTGCAGTATTACGCTCAACAGTGACACGTAGAAACCTCAGCGGATTAATAACCCCTTTCACAATAACCTTATATATATATATATTCGCTATCTCAAAAACGGCTCTAGCGATTTCGATGAAATTTACAATATATATAGGGGTTGAGGAGGAGCGAGAAATCGATCCATGCAGCTAGGTCTCAATTCTGTGAAAAATTGTTAGAGCGGATGGCAGCTAGAGCGTAGGTCACAGTAGGTCTACCACGCCTTAGAGCCGGAATTCGTGTTATAAGTGCCTTAAGATTGGGCACGTGCGGGTCTCCTGCACGTCAGAGGTAGACCGCAGTGGACAGTGCTACCGCTGCGGTCAAGAGGGTCATAAGGCCGGCGGGTGCAGTGCGGCGCCCCACTGCACGCTGTGCGCCGACAGCGGTCAGCCGGCCGGTCACCTAACGGGGGGAAAGTCCTGTGCAGGGCCAAAGCCCAAAAAGGGCGAAAGGGTGGCTTCTGGCGCCGCCCGTGTGGCTCCTGCCGGGCCGAGATTGGAGGGGTGGCCACGGACTAGTGGCCTCCCCAGGTGATCAACGCCTCTGGCGTGCACTACCTCCGCCGCCGACTGTAGCGGCGGAGAGCCCACCTGAGGCTTGGGGTGACTTTCGGGGGAGAGTCACTCCTAAGACAGCATCGAGATGGCGCGCGCGGTGTTCCCGCGCGCCTCTCACGACATAATGGGTGGGAGTTCTGTCCTCCCACCCAAAACGAGACGAGGCTGGCGGTTTAGCGCCGGCCGTTGCCCGCCGGGGTCGCGGAAGAATACGAAACTGTACCCGTTGCCCCGGTACAAAGGCTCTCGAGGAACACCGTCAGGTTTTAGTGGGTAGCCCGGCATTGCACCTTACAGCCGTGGAGTCCCACATATCCCCCCGCCTCCCCCAGGGGGGACGGAATGCATAAAGCATTTCCTGACGCAAAAAAAAAAAAGGTCTACCACGCCTAATTGCGCGGGTTGATATTATCCTGCAATGTGGTCAGAGCTTTTTTTGTTTTTTTTTTTAATTACTTGAAATAATATGTCTACGTTCAGTTTGCAGCAAGTTCCTATTAACACATATCACTTTAATACTTAGATAATAATACTTAAAATAAGAAAATAAAATGAAAAATAATAATAAAAGCATAGGCTTCATAACTTCAGATAGCTTGTCCCGTATTGCGAAGTGAGGCAAATAACATCAGTTAAAATATAGATGTTTGGGTGCTGTTTTCTGATGAAATCAGCTTATCTGGTAATAAATGTGTGTCATATGTATAGGTGAGTCAGGTTATCTGATTTAGCTCACCGTTGCTGCTCGGATACGGCAACTGGCTTTGGAATTATTTATAAAGTCTATGGCTAAAAGTCATGGAGAAAAATCTATTATTTATTTTCCTGGACAATGAATTTAATGTTAAATTTGGTGTACCTACTTCCTTTATTTTAAGATACTATGTTATTTAAAAGAGTAGTATTATACAAGCAATATTTGTATATTTGTAATCGCGTTCTTGAAAACGGATCTAACGATTTCGATAAAATTTACAACATAGATCTTTACGGTGGTCAAAAATCAATCTCGCTAGGGTCCAATTCTAAGAAAAGTTTTCTCTATGTTTTCACACACTTAAAACTTCTAAACTAAACTCTTCTGATTTCACAACAGAGTGTACATTCTCAGTACTGCACCGTGCTCAGACTTTTATTGTTATTTTTTTTGTAAGACAGCTAGTGAAGCTCGGCCGCAGTTACTACCTACTAATACGAGACAAAAAAGTAGATTTCGTACCAAGTACAAAATGATTATCATTTATATTATTACTGCTTATTCTTACCCTAGGAAGGAAACAAATTTTGACATGAGCCGAAGGCGTATGTTGAAAACTTTCATTCCGAGGGTAACAAAAGCCATTTTGTACTCGACACGAACGATAGTTTTCTACTACCTGAAATTCTGATATATTATTACATTATTCATCACCACAATCACTTTTAGAATAAATTTGCCATCTTTTCCCGCCAAATTTTTTTTATTCATTTTTTTTCTCTGTTTTGGTTTCGCAGATTGCATTTAGCCATTGACCAAGTATATGAGTCGAAAGTAAGGGAAACGAAGTTTCCCGCCCTTTTTTCAAGAAACAATGTTCTTCTTCTTTCTTTCTTCATAGCATGGCGCGTAGACCAGCGCATTTGCCAATGTCACGTATCAATAAGTAGAATCACAAGTAAATTCGTTTTTTCCTATAGTAAAACCCCTCCAGTAAAGTGATAGTAAGCTTTACTGAAGTTTCAAAGGACTTCTTGAAAGAGCGCGAGAACTTCAGCTACACATGTTTATTTAGATCTACTCCATTCCTTCCACTTACACGGAAATTGAAAACACAATATATTATCACTGTTGTACTTTAAAACTCCTAAAAATGTAAAAAATAGAAAATCTAAATAAAATGACAACCTCACTTCTCCCGTTCCCGCCAAAAAGTCTTTTTATTCATTTGTAATGAGTAATGACCTCATCATCTTGCTCCGTGGCTAGGGATGCCAGATCCCAACATTTGATATGATGTCCAGACTTCCGACAAAATACAAAACGTCCCGCTTCCGACAAACAGCTTCTCGTAAAATTCATAACAAACATTTTGATTTGTAATATTTATCTGTCCGGACAGTAGGTAATTCCAAAATCCCGACTTTTTGAAATTATGCCCAGATATTTTAACTTTCCTATCGGCGGCCTTACCCGTGGCGCGGCGCGAAATCGCCCGTAGACACTTTTTGGCGCGAACAAGAGATGTGAAGTTGGCATTTCATTTAAATTTTCTGTTTTTTTTTAAAAGTCCGGTGCGAGTGCTTAGAATTGGAAAGTTTGAATAAACATGTGCAGCTGAAGATTTCGCGTTTTTCCAAGAAACCCTACTTAACTGCTGTAGAGCCTATTATCAGTTTACTGGGGAGTGTTAGGGACTACATCACTTTATTACATGAGAATGGCAGAAATGTTTCTATTAATTACGAAATGAGTTGCCAGTATATAAAAAAAATTACCAGTAAGCAGGAACCCAGTATCATTTAGATAAGTGACAACGCGCGCCGGTCTCTCGGATGCCACCGACGAGCCGGTGCGTGGTCGGCGCTAATAATTTTCTCTATGGCGCTAATAAATAACTGTCCAGTATTGTTCTGATAACTAGGTATAAGTATTCAGTCATTTCGAACCGGGGTCCAGAAATTTCGATTTTTAAAATTAATTTCGAGTATGAAATGAAACTTTTACTCAAGGTAGTAGAAAAATGTAGTTATCAGCGAAACACCAAAGCTTTATAAAAGCAGAAACAGATTAACAAATGTTTATTAACTTAATAATTGTGGTAATAGCTATGTATTATAATATTATGAATTGTTAGAATTTATTAGTTAAACTATTCAACGACGCGGCAATTCCCGCGCAAATTCGACTATAGACAATATATAGACGACGTGAAGTTACAACAACTGACAAGCGATAACATGGCGATTACAACCAAATACCGGCCAAACATAGCAACTAAGTGCGGCTTACACCAAATATTTAAACTCGATTTAATCGAACTGACATCTCCCTTGCGCCAAACACCAAATGGTTAGTGCAAGCGAGATGTCAAATCCTTAAATCGAGATTAAATAATTGGTGCAAGCCACCCTTAGAAAGTACTTAATCACTTGTTCCTTTGTGCCTTAGTCAATAGCCGTCTATTGCTAAGGGCTCGTAAGCCTTAAGCCTTAACCATAGTAGATGTTACTTGCTAAGGGCTGTTTAGAATTCAATAAATCCCTTGTTAAGTACTATTAATTTATATGTCTTGGCATAAAGTACACGCACGTCTTATATCGCTATACATATAGTCTCAAATTATTACTAAAATACTAAAGTTATTTCTAATATTTTTTATGGAAGTGCGATCTCATCAACTCAAACGTTTAGCAACTGAAATAGTTTGGACCTCGCACTGTCGGTTTAACTCGTGTCTGCTCATAAGCGGTCTGAGGGTCAAAACGTCGTATTACTTAAATAATTATTTGGAAAATACCTACTCGTAAATCTTAAGTGTTATGGCTGCAAGTATCTACGAAAATAAAAATACGTTGTGTTCAACGTGTGTTGTTGTTTGTTGTATTGCGACTCTTACCAGTCAATTCAAAGTAGGATTGCCACCTGTACTTTGTAATAACTAATAAAGTATTGTACGTTAATTCAGATAAGTGTCCTTTATACTCTATGAGAACAATAAAACGTCAAAATACTTTATTTTATTTATTTTAACTTTTTAAGATTTTATATTATCGCTTACTCAAAAAAACAAAAGTATTAAGCGATTTGTCCATGTGCATATAAAGATATGTATCAATAAATTATAGATAATGAACGCTGATTTCCTATTTGAACGGTACACTTAACACGTCAGTGCCAATTCGTTTCCTTAGTCATTGATTCACATCACTAAAGTGGTAAAAAAAATTTCAAAGTAGCTATAAAAATACGTAGGTATTTACGGTTAGTCTAATAAAGTAATACTTTATTTTAACACATTGTACTTTATTTTCTACCTTAGAAAAATGAATATACTTCATTTGACCAAAAAAATGTGGCAACTCTAATTATTCAAAGGGACTTTTTGACGGGGACGTGAAAGGTAAATAATTTTCTTCAGATTTTTTAGTTTCTGTGCTTTTGGGAACTTTAGAGTGAAAAAGTGATAAAATATTGTGCATTAAAATGTCAGCGTAATACATTTTAATTGTTTCTTAGAGTTACTGGCAAATTTATTTCTGGCCAATTTTACATCACAAAATCCACTAGAAACAATTTGCGAATAATTATAATTATTTATATTTACATTTCTTAAGGCATTGGTAACAAGACCATCAGCCTAATGACGTAACTTCTGGAGAAACATTAACTATCCCTAACACTCCTTCAGTAAAGCGATAGTAGGGTTTACTGAAATTAAAAAGGACTTCTTGGAAGAACGCGAAAACTTAAGCTACACATGTTTATTTAGATCTCCTTCATTCCTTACACTTACACAGAACTTTAAAACACAATATACTATCACTGTTGTTCTTCAAAACTCCTAAAAATGTAAAAAATAGAAAATCTAAATAAAATTACAAACTCACTTCTCCCGTTCCCGCTAAAAAGTCCGAATAATTATATTAAAACGCCCAACCACACCATAAAATCCCGCCAAAATCTCTTTTTTTTTGTACAATTCTACCTTGAGTGGGAAGGCAAAGGGATCTATGGCCATAACAGCCGAAGTCTTTAGTAATAAAATAATATATTTTTCAAGTCACTTCATAAAAATGTCGACGTAATACAACTTAATGTTTCTTGGAGTGTCAGGCGACAATATATTGAGGCAATCTTTAAAGTAGAATCGACTGAAGTGGACTAAGCCATTAAAAATCTCAACGTCACGCTACTAAATAAGCACTTCTTTTATCGATTCCACATATTGCACAACAGCGTAGATCTTGGGACGTAAAACTACGCCAATTTTACATCACAATATTCACTAGAAATAATAAAATTTTCAAATAATTAAAAGAAATGCCCAACTGCTCTCCATAAAATTTCTCCAAAAACTCCTGTCTATAGAGTTAGCAACTACACCATCAGCCTATATTCTTAATTTACAAATCACTTCGCCGTATTGTTATCTTATACGTGAGATAAATATATTTATGTATGAAATTATGAATACTTTCTAATTCTTATTATTCCTTCAGTAAAGTGATAGCAACTTACACTGGAGTTAAAAAGTACTATTTAGAAGAATATGAAAACTTCAGTTTTAAATTTCGATCCTTTGGCATTTGTATATAACTCTAATGAAAGGATAATTATAAAGAAATTGAAATATATTTATCACTGAAGACATTGCTTGTATGGGCCAAGATCCCTTTATCCTTCCCCCTAAGGGAGAAGTGTATTAAAAAAAAACAAACAAAAAAAGTCTAAAGACAACTAAAGAGTGATCCCAGTTTAACGTATTTCGCCCAGTAAAACTGTATTTACAGGGTAATTTTTAGGATGTCAATTTAGCACTATTTAGCACCAATTTATGTTAACTTTTGGGGTAAAAAATTTGCATAATAAAAGAGTAAAGTGAATGGTCTGAAATGCATTTTTACCGTTCTTTATCAAATGAGTAATGAGCCATCAATCTCAATTTGTCAAGGTAAGTCAAATAAAATGACATAGTCGTCGTGAAAAAATAAAAATAGTTGAATTATTCAAAATAAAATGTGTTTTACAAAATTAGGGTAATTTTTCATCAAAATCTAGGGTAATTTTAGATCAAGTACAGAGTAAAGAAAAATTTAGACTTGGCAACACTAACTAAACGCAAATCGCAAATGGCGTCTTATTTTTTCTTGCTATAAATTACATATAAAAAGTTAGAAATATTTTTGTAATAAACATCGTGTTAGTTATTGTGTGTAAAAAATTTTCAATAAGTTTTTCAATCATCAGCGTTCTGTTTTGAGCCAGTGCTAGTTACATCAGGTAAACATAGGAAGTGAAAGGTCAACGTTCTAGGCATTGATTCTAAGGTTGAAGGGATTTTTAGGTGTTCATCGTGGAAAAGGTTCGAGGATTGCGGCGGCTTGAGCGTTTTTTTATGAGTGTGGATGATGTTCGCAGGCAGTGATGTCCTGGCGAGGCAGGGACGACGCGAGGAACACTAGATGGGGTGACCAGTCTGAAGGGAGGTGGGAGAACCGCGGCCGCTCGCCCGTGTGGGAGCCCCGCCGGAGCGTCAGCCCCGAGCGGCGGGCGTCGCCGGCGCGCGACCGCGAGCGCCACCGCTCGCGTGACCGCCACGAGCGTGAGCGGTACGAACGCGATCCCGAGCGCGAGCGGTATGAGCGCGATCCCGAGCGCGAGCGCGAACGGCGCGACCTCGAGCGGTACCGCCCGCGCGACCGCTATGACCGGGAGCGCGAGCGCGAACGCGAACGTGGCCGCGAGCGCCGCCGCTCGCCGCGCCGCGCCGACGAGCGGGAGCGCGAGCCGCCCAGCGCGCCGTCGCCGCCCACCATCAGCGCCGGCGCCGGCGGCGCGGCCGCGGCCGCAGGGACGGGCGCCGACCGCGAGCGGCCCGCCAGCGGCGCCGACCACTACGAGCCCAGGGACAAGCACGACGACCAGGCCTCCGTTAACGCCTCGCCCGGCGACTGGTTCTGCAAATGTGGCTCCTACAATTTCAAGAGAAGACAAGTGTGTTATCGACGCAATTGCCAAGGGAAGAGGTCTGAAGGGGTGGTCTATGGAGGAGATTCAGATAGGAATAATTCTAATGAGTCCGCTGGCATCACTAAACGATTGTTGTTCAGGAGGCTAGATGCACTCACTACTGAGGAGAAGGTTTTAGAGACATTGAAGGAGCGTTGTTCGAAATCTGTGTTAGATTCTATAGCTGGAATAACGATAGGTAGAGAAACTTTGACTGGTGCATCGAAATGCTTGGCTTATATAAATTTCAATTCCATCGCAGACTCCACTGCGGCTCATGCTGAATTACTGTCTCTACAGCCACCACTGGACATCGATGGTCGAGAGGTGTTGATAAGTTTTTATAATGAACCACAAAAAATACAGAAACCTGCTAACACTAATGTTGAATACTCAAATTATTATGCTCAGATGGCCACTTACAGCACCGGTCAAGCTCTGTCAGAAGCTGATAGGGTAAACGCTGCAGCGGCTGTAGCACAGTCCGCTATTTCAGCGGCTCAAGCTCGTCACATGGCCTGGACCCCAGTGTCTGTCCCCGTTTTTGTTGCCAATGCACAGACGATACAGCCTCTAAATATCCCGACTGGTGATGGAAAATCGAAATACAGTCCACCCGATGTAAGGACTTTTATGTATGATGAAACATCAGGGTACTACTATGACCCTGCAACAGGTCTGTATTATGATGGCACCACACAATACTTTTACAACAGTCAGACCAGTCAATACATGTACTGGGATGCAAACAGTTCAACATACATTTTGGCTTCACAAAACCATCAAAATACAGATCAACCTAAGTTACCAAAAGTGCCACAAGCTACAGTCGAAAACACTATATCCAAGGAACCAGAGGAGAAAAAGAAAAAAGATAAAGAAGATAAGGTTAAAGTAGCTAAAAAGATAGCAAAAGATATGGAAAGATGGGCAAGAACATTGAATCAGAAGAAGGAAAATGCTAGGAGTAATATTGTAATGGAACAACCTTTAGACACTGGGGCCAGTAAGGGGTCGGCCGATATAGGATTTTCTGTATTAGGTGCAGGTCCGTCTTTGACTCATGTTAGGGAACTATCACCACCCGCTTCTCAACCTGATGAGTTCCTTGTGAAAAAAATAACGGAGCCTGCGTTTGATAATGATGAGGGGATAATTGATTGGGCAAAATTGACCTGTTTGTTATGTAAAAGACGGTTTCCATCTGTTGATGTTCTAACTAAACACAAAACCTTATCTGATTTACACAAACAGAATTTAGTAGAGTATCGAAAAAAAAATGAGTTACTACCACAGACTAATGGATATAGAGATAGGGCTGCAGAGAGACGCATGAAGTTCGGCGAAGATGAACCACCGATAAGGAAACGTTATGAGCCAACAGACGTCATGCCTCCCCCCGTCCGTTCCGCTCCAGCGCCATCAGTAGTCGATACCATAGGAGGTAAGATGCTCCAAAAGATGGGTTGGTCTGCAGGAAGAGGGTTAGGTAAAGAAGAACAGGGTAGAATAGCTCCAATTGAAGCGGAACAGAGACCGAACCTGGCAGGATTAGGTCAGAAGAGGGGAATTTACACTCCAACACCCGGAGAGACATACAGAGATACTGTTAAGAAGCTCATGATCGCCAGATATAAAGAAGTGGTTGGTCAAGAAGAAGGAAAATAATAGGTGGGTTAATTTTACTTTTATTTTTTACTAATCACAATTAAATTGAACTTTTTTGCAGGTTCGGGATTTACACAGGTCAGGTTTCTGTGATATTTTGCATAATATGTATGTGATATTGTCTTCAGTTATTGTGCAATATAACTTACCAAAGAATTGAGAATTTTATCTATGAGCATTTTAATATATTTATTTTAAATTTTTCTGTGATGTAAATGTGAGATTTCATTCAATTCAAGATCAATATTCTACTTGTTCCTAGACTACGGGTAATTAAAAGAGTTATAACGGGTTCGAATTTATGTATTAGATTTATCTAATCGATTGATTCTGGTTTCACTACAATAGATCACGCCGCAGAAACCTTCCTCTAGGGGCGCGCGCTATCGAACGCCCTTCACGTGTGGTAAGTATTTCATATTACAATTATCATTTTAAATGTTATAATCAAACCTTTTCACAGATAAAGAACAGGTAAATATATCAAATAATGAAAATTGGGATTTCATTCGTTCCCAAAACAACATGAAGACAGTGAAGACATCTCTGCAATAAATTCTTGGACTAATGTTACTTCATATTTTATTGATATATTACCATGTGTTATTTAATGACAACTCACTTATTGATACCTATGATTACTTATTATTAATAATCAAAGATTGATACCTAATGATACCTTATTTTTTGATACATAATTTTTTTTGTATCAAACTAATCTTACAACAAAAATATTCCCTTTCATGTTAAATGTTGATATGTGTGTTATATTCATCGAACGTTATTAGATATAGTTAAAAATCTTGGTAGGATTAGGATATATTTATAGGTATTTCATTTAGCCCACCGAAGAATCAAGATAAAGGAAACCTGCACTTAGAGACTGGCTGTAATATCTTTAAGGACCCAAAACTGTGATAGAACTGTGTTCATTTAGTGTTTGTGACTGAAGAAACGGTGAATATGTGAATTGACTGTCATTGAATGGTTTTACTGATGAATGTGACCATTTATATTACAGAGTCTACGGCAGCGTCCAGACCTACGTGCCAAACAATTTTATTTACTCGTGGTAGCTGTAACATTTATTCTAAGACCAATATGTATGAATTACATTCAAAATTTTCATTGTAGTGGTATTTCAGACAGAAGCACCATGCCTTAGTTGATGTATATTATTATTGATGCAGCTTTGTTTCAATTTACATGTATATTTAAATAAGTTTGAATAAACGAGTGATTTAAAAATATTTAATTTTGTGATAAATACATTTTATCGAGTTTCAGAAGAGGACTTTATTGTAACGTTACTTACCATTATTATAATAATTGCTATGAACCATCTCAAAGTTGCATAATATTCCTAACAATCTATTACTGTACAAGTCAGAATTGTATTTTTTTTTTGGAGATTATTAGTATCACAATTTAATTTTGAGTTAGAAATAATTTATATAAAATTAAATAAATTAGTTACTCGAGCGACCGATATTTCCTATCGTGATTGAGCAATTGTAAAGAATATTACTTCACAAAATTGTAGACATTTAATGTGATTAGAGGAAGATTATTTGAGATTTAATGTAAATTTCAATATAACCTATTTTATCAATAGCTACAGCAATTAAAGAAAACAAATTTCATACAAATAGGTAGATAGGTAATTTCAATTAAGTGCTGATTTTGTTTTTATTGAAAATTTATTTATATTAGGTAACATGTAGAACATAGAACAATGTTTATGCATTTAAATAATAGAACTATTTTACTAATTATAAGAAAGTATTATTTTTGCTGTCAGATTGCAAAAGAAACCACATTTATTTTAATTTTGCATTAAATACCTATCATGAAGGAAATATATAAATATGAACATCTTACCTATATAACGAAATTCATGATACCGTTACATATTTAGTTACACATGAGAATAATGTTAACGCTCAATGGAGAGGAAAATAGCTCACAGCTATTAGAACTATGGGGCTATATAGAAACATGTCTAGTGTTGTGTTATACACTTGATAGGTAGATGATGTAAATTTACTCCATAATTGTTATTCTTAAATATAGATTGTACAAATAAATGTTTTTGGTACAAAATATTGTATTATTTAATATGTATGTCTACTTTAAATAATATAATTGGTTAATTTAAAACAATATACAACTTTAGTCACAAAGAGTAGTTGTAATATAGGCTTGTTGAAATTATAAATATACATATATATATGTATATTAACTTCCTCTGTATGTAGAGTAACCGTAGGGGCTGAGCAGCAGCGGTATGTGGTAGTGTTCACCCTCTTTAGTGTCGAACACGATCTATAATTTACAAAAAATAAATTCAACGTCATAATTAGTTCGCAAAAATCCTTATTTTTAATCGACTTCCAGAAAAGGAGGAAGTTTTCAGTTTGTCGGATAATTTATGTATGATCACCGATTTTGATGATCGTTTCTTTTTATAGAGTTAGCTAAATGCCAAGGAAGACCAAGCCTGACTTATGGAGATTAAAATCAAATAGCCAGTGTTAGCCGACGGAAATGTCAACAGCACTCGCATACTGGTCGAAAATGTCTGAGGAGAATGATGAAAGGAAAAAAGTATGTAAGGACCGCGAAGGTTGGCGCTGCGACCTCTCCGACTACCCCATTGGGGGTACAGCATGAAGATATATATATATATGTCCAGCGATGTGTCCATGTGTCTCATAAAAATTTACTGAAGAAATACTGTTCAAAATTTTTTGATAATCCTTATAATTAATGTTCCAGAATGGGAAAAAAAGTAAGTTTTACACCTACTCAATATTTATTTAAGTCAAAAGGGAAAGAACGTTTTTAAGAAAAAAATTAAACCGATTTTGGCGAGGATTTTGGGTAGACTTCAGTAACTGCCAAATTATATTACAATATAAGTGTTACAATCAGTGAAAGATGATAACATTGAAAAGTACAAAATTTTTTGTACTTTACCCGACGGAAATATCCAAAAGCACTCGCATACTGAGGCGAAAATGTGAGGAGAATGATGAGAATTGAGGAAGCGAAAGAAATATGTAAGAACCGACACGCTTGGCGCTCCGTCCTCTGAGTACCCCGTTGGAGATACAGCGTGAAGATATATATTTACCGAAAATACACCAAAACGATATTTTCCTCAGTTTTCATCTAATCGTCCTTTTTTAATAGTAAGCAACCGTTACAGTAAAGTAACAGTAATAATGCACTCTGTGGTCGCGCCTCGATATTATTGTAATCTAAAATTCTAAATAGATACGTAGGAACGTAGAAATAAATACACAGTTGTAGAAATATTTAAAAACATCAATATCTAGATATGAAAAATAGAGACGTAAACCGAATTATAGATTCGGTTATTTATTCTCACCTCTACATATGGATAAATCGTTTCAACGTCCTTGGCCTTATAATAATCTCCCACGTTGAATTTTAATTTATACAATCCAGCTGCCATAGAATCCTTCGAAAATGGAAACTGCACGCGTCCATCGCTAGATGTCACTGTATTATGCCACAGCACCCAATCATTATCCTTCTTTTTGTACAGTTCCACGAAAAGTGGGACAGCCGGTTTTCCGATAGAAGTGTCCAAAACATGCGTAGAAAGAACCGGTCTGGACATTGTTAAAGCCAATTTTGTTATGCGTGCGCTATCGCCCAGTGATGATTGTGTTATGAAGTTATGCGTATGTACATATCATATATTGTGTTTCTACGCTGTGGGGTCGAAGTTCTTCGCCCTCAGATATAATATTGCTTTTGCCTGTGTTGCTCTCACTGGTCCTGTATGTGTAGTTTACAAGTAAATAGAGTTCACTCCCGCTGAGAGTACTATCAGCAGTATACTTATTAATTCTCGCTCCCTCTTATGACAAATTAATAAATATGAAAGGAATACGTAATCGAGTTATAGTTTTACAACTTTTTTTTTAGACGAGGTATCTACCTCCTTGTACAAATTATGAAATATATTGCAATACTCGCACTACATTTATACACGCTTCATTTGTCATACATATATCGAAAATGGGACGTCATTTGATATCAAGTTATCACTTATCAACCATGATGGGATCCGATGATGTTTTTAGCCTTTCCTTGTAGGCATGTTCTATAATAGTGTACCCATGTTTAAATTTTCAATAATAATAACCTTATACTCTGGCGAATTCAATAAAATGATGATATCAAGCTAATAAAATGAGCCAATACTATAACAATAACTAACATACATACATATCATTATATAAGTACATACTATATACGCTATAGGTATATTATGCAGCTAAAAATCAAAGCCCTACATTTTGCTTAACCTTAATCGGGTAATTATTTTTGAGAATGGGGTGTTTCTCAATTTGCCACCCATTTAGACAAACTGGCCTCTATATTAGGCACTTATGTTATTAGTATAAAAATAAACAATTCATATATACACGTATGAGTATTTAATTTTATAAGAGATAAGAAGATCATTGTTATCGTAAAGTAATTATTACATAATTACCTACTAAATTTTATATTAAAGACACAATATGGACAGTGGTGATGCAATGTCTAAGCTAATATTTTTATTACTATAATTGCTTTTAATATATTTTAAAGAAGCTGCTGGTGCCCGTGACTAGGTCCACGTGAGTCTGTTTTAAATCCTGTAAAAGGCGAGCGGTGATTTTACAATTATCTTTTAAATGGCGATAACTTTTTTCGCTAACATCCAATTTTAATGAAACAACCTAAATGTTGCTCCAAGATGAGCTTAACTTACCTGTGAAAACTGCAAGATAATCCGTTCAGTAGTTTCGGAGATTAGCGTGTACTAACATATGAACAGGCAGACAGACAAAATTAAATAAAATAATTCTTTGTGTTTTGTTATCGTCCACACAAATTTTTTGATAAATTTATTCAGTGTACAGAGACTTTCTACTGTTTTATATTTATATATCAATTATTAGAGCGAAAGTGAGTGGTAAAAGAAGCCAAGGAAGATCAAGGCTGACTTATGAATATCAAATAGCTAGAGTGTTAGCCGAAGCAAATGTGAAAAGCACTCGCAAACCTAGTCGAAAATGTGTGAGGAGAATGATGAGATTTGAGGAAGCGAAAAAAGTATGTAAGGGCTGCGACGCTTGGCGCTCCGTCCTCTCTGACTACCCCGTTAGGGATACAGCGTGAAGATAATGTATGTATATATTAATTATTATATAGAAGAAGGAGATAATCAACTAATAAATATTTTAATCAGTACGATTACTTACAAAAATATTTGTCAAAGTCAAAGTCAAATCAATTTATTCAAGTAAACCCAAATGCAAGGTATTTTTGAACGTCAAATCTACTTTAGTTCGGTTCGAAAAGAAAACCTGAATACTGAGAAGAACCGACAAGAAACTCAGTCAGGTATCATTTTTTCACCATCATTGTACAATAGATATTTAAAAATACAATATCTATAAAGCCAGTAAATGCATACGCAGAGAGGATCACTTCCAGTTTATTGTTGTGTCTTCAATGAAATCGCTAATTTTGTAGTATGCTTTTCCAATCAGTGTGCGTTTAATGACAAGTTTAAATCTGTTTTCCGTTAAATGAGTAATTTCTTGAGGAATTTTATTATAAAAACGAACACAGTTACCCAAAAATGAACCACTTGACTTTTGTAATTTAAATTTAGGAATAACTAGCTGATCACGACCACGAGTTTCCACACCACTAACAACGCCTTTCTTTTGAAATAGATCTAAATTTTTTTTAGTGTACATTATGTTTTCATAGATGTATAACGAGGGTAAGGTGAGTACATCAATGTCTTTAAAATGCTCTCTCAGCGACTCACGTGCGTTCATACTGTAGACGGTACGTATTGCCCTCTTTTGTAAAATAAAGATAGATTTCATATGCGCCGCTGATCCCCACAGTAGCAGACCATAAGACATAAGGCTATGGAAATATGCGAAATACACCAGCCTAGCCGTAGCTACATCTGTCAACTGTCTAATGCGCCTAATAGCATATATTGCCGAACTGAGCTTATTAGATAAAGTCCCGATTTGGTCCGCCCACTGTAACTTATTGTCTACTGTTAAACCAAGAAAAGTAGCTGATTTCATTAATTCTAATTCTTTCCCATCCAGTTTCAGTCCATTATGAATTTTGGGTACATTGGATAGGGAAAACTTAACACAATTGGTTTTTTGTGCATTCAGTAGTAAATTATTGGCAGCGAACCATCTCGAGACATCCGCCAAGGTCCTATTCTGTCCGCTAATATCTATGTCTTTTCTGTTAACTTTAACTTCTTCTTCTTCTGTTAACTTTGCGAACATTATGAATAATGAACACAGTTTTCCTAAATGCCTTGGACTGAATTTACTGAATTTTATAGCTTCTAGGCATGTGAATAAATAATGTATTGAAAGTCAAATAAATGAAACTCAAATATAAGTTACTTGCACTGAAAAAAACCGACAAGAATTTCGGTCGGGTATGATTTTTTTCGACATCATTTTATTTTATATTAAAATAGCTTTCTCTCTCGTGGAATTTAACGGAATAATATACTATCTGCTATGTCCACCCTGAAGATCCATTCTTAAATATTGGTGAAAGAATTTTGGAAATCGCATGAGTAGTTTCGGAGATTACCTCCTACATCCACACTTACAAACCTTACCTCTTCACAATATCAGTATAAATACCATACATACAGACAACATACATATCATGACGCTATATCCCTAACAGGGCAATCAGAAAGAACGGAGCGTCAAGTATCGCGATTCTCGGTTTTCATCATTCTCCTCACAGACTTTCGCGTAGGTTGCGAATGCTTGTGACATTTCCGTCAGCTAACACTGGCTATTTGATCTTGATAAGTCAGCCTTGGTTTTCCTAGGCTTCTGCTATCACTCACTTTCGCTCTGTTGATTTTCTTCGTCGGTCTTTCCGTCACTCATTCGTTCCATAGGCCCGAACCATCTAAGCATGTAAGCTTAATTTTTACAATATTAACACTGTCGTGCAACTTTTGCCCACAAAGATGACACCGCACATATGGTATACATAGCATATTTGTATGCTAGCAAAGTAGATAAATGAATAAATGAACGAATGACTGATTAATTAAAAATAAATAAATATTTTTAATAGATCGCATATCCATTGCGCATTTATCTTATGCTCGTCACACACGATCAAGTATGTTTGATCAAGCGCGTGCGATTGCGAACCGGGCACCTTCTTACCAGGGCCCGTCGTTTTATAAAAAAGTTAATAAAGTGCTGAACGTAGTTAATGACGTCAGATATAAATGTAAGAAAAAAAAATCAAAGTGGTTGTTGACGCTTGGATATAGAGGTACTTAAGATCTAATTTAGTTGTGGTATTGGGTCATCTTGATGCTGTTAATTTACAATTATTCACATTCACACATACTACCTCGACACGTAGAAATCCGCACACAGAACATAAGGCACGTATCGCGTCCAAACATTCACGTCTTTATCGGCCACTCATATACGCAAGCACACATTTACGCATGTATACATACATCCACAGACAAATGCACTCCTTCAGCATCCTTCAGAATATACACAACACATAACTACATACATATACAGTAAAACTAACACTAATAAAATGATATTGCGAATTGCACTAAGTACTCGATTGCTCGAGAACAATAAGTAGGTACTAAATTACGCGTTGTGCATTTTTTTTTTTTATCTAATTGTCGTAAAGCTTTGTTTGGCTTGACGCCCCTATAATGCCACACACGATCAAATTTAGTTGATGCAGCCTCCGCTTCATACAAATTGTACGGGCTTGATCATGCATACTTGATCGTGTGTGGCGGACATTACTTTCACCTGATTTCGGGCATATCCAGGCCTCGCTACCTTACAATAAAATAATAGATACAATATTTAGAAGCCAGTAAACGCATTCGACGAGATTACGTCCAAACTATAGATTTGTTATTTTACTGCCAAAACTGTTATTGTGTAATGTACAGGAGCGAAAGGGAAAGAAGTACTCTGTCCTCGCCCACGCACGAGTGACAGCGCCACAACGGCGGCTGATTACTGATACTGATTGATTTTCCACTAAATCTGGTGGTTTGAACCCCCTTTTAGTGGGGGAAATATTGCGTTTAGTGGCTGGTGATTTTTCTGGTGGTTTAGTGGAATAGAATTTTTCCTATTTTTTTTTTATTTAGTACATAATCACGCCAGTATAAAGTTTGGACGTTGCAGTTCATAATATTTCTAATTTATTTTAGGGGTATTTACTTTACTATGTGAGCAACACTAAATCTCTGTTGTCAAGTAACACGGGGATTTCTCTTAAAATATGTTGTTTATAGCAGTTTTCTGTCAGGTGAAGCGGGGATTTCCAGCAAAATATTTTTTATATTCTAAACTTTCTTCTTTCTCAAATTGGTCTTATTCACTGTATGAAGTTTGTTCGCGAGGGATAGGTCACTTAATGAAAAATATGCCGAAACCTCAGTATTCTCAAAAGTTTCGGGATTCTTGGCTGCAAGACCCTGCTTTAAAAGATTGGCTTCAGATGATTGAAAGTACTACTGGCCAAGTAGCGAAGTGCAAATTTTGTGGTACCACTTTAAGGAGCCATTATGGAGACTTAAAATCACATGGAATGTCGAAGAAACATCAACAAAATGCAAAGGTAAGCTAACACGACTATTTTATTACGGTAAAGCATGGTCAATAATGTGTCCATGTGGTACCGCATTTAGCATTACCTCATATTATCTTCCTGAGGGTGTCGTAATACGTGTCTGAGGGATGTGAAAATGGCAGCAGTGCTTCCCGTGAATGCAACATTTTGCATTGTAGTGTTCATAAATCCGCCTCGCCTACCAAGTTTGATGAGTGTTAGCATAGTAGACAGAGTGCATTTATTTTTTACACGACTGCCCAAAAAAAGGAGTGTAATTTGTTTAGAGTTTAAAAAAAATTAGGGTATCGTTGGAATCCTTACATTCTTATCCCGAGTGACATAGGCTATATTTTTTTTTGGAGATAGCTGTCGTGTTTTTTTTTTAAATTTATTTTTTAAACTTATTACATTATTGTAAATTGTTGCAGATTATCACTGAGCAGCCCAAATTACCATTTAAACCAGAACCCATTGGAAGTCAAAAAAAGGAAGAGGCCAGGCTTGCTTTGTTTACAGCCATGCATACGAGTATACGAGTAGTTGACCATTTAGGTGAGGTAATCAATCATAGCCATCAAAGGGAAATAGATAAAGTACAACTACACCGAACGAAGTGCACCGCGGTCATAAAAAATGTATTAGCATCACATTTCATTGAGGTTTTAAAACAAGATATTAAGGATCAATCATACAGTTTATTGATTGATGAATCAACAGATATTGCTGTTCAGAAATATTTGGGTTTGGTTATAATTTATTATAGTAAAGCACACCAAAAAATAGTATCTACATATTTAGACCTTGCAGAGCTGCATGAATGCAACGCTGAGGGTATTGTCTCCGCTATAAAAAAGACACTTAAACGATTCGATTTGAAACTAGAGAACTTTATGGGCATTGGTACAGACAACGCTTCCGTAATGGTTGGAGTAAATAATGGAGTTTTTGCGCAGTTGAAAGCAGAGGTACCACATTTGATTCTAGTGCGTTGTTTATGTCATTCCTTGCAACTGGCTGTTTCTGCTGCTGCAAAGCAATTTTTGCCGAGGAATTTAGAATTTTTAATTAGGGAGACCTATGATTGGTTTGCTCGCTCTTCTTCTAGACAAAGTGTTTATAAGGAGCTATACAAAGCAATGAATGATGGCCATAAACCACTTAAAATCGTTCAAGCATGTCAGACACGATGGTTGACAATAGAATCAGCAGTCTCGAGAATATATACGCAATGGCTAGAGCTAAAAACTCATTTTTCTATAGCCAAGATCCACGAAAGGTGTCACACAGCAGAATTATTGCACTCTATGTATGCGAACGAGATGAATTACGCATATATTTCATTTTTATATCCAATATTACTTGAGATAAACAGTCAACAAAATGTTTGAGTCAAAAGATACAGACCATACCAAATTGTGCGATGAGTTGATCAACCTGATAGATATGCTTGTCAGCAAAGTCACGTTACCTATAAATAAAGTTAATATTTTCACTCAAAATATTCGTGATTTTTTGGATCAAAGATGTTATTTGGGATTCCGATTTGAAAAACAAATACAAGAGATGAGAGAAAAAGGATTACCAGCAGCAGAGGAAGTATCAATACGGAATCGGTGTATACAGTTTATAGTTAGTCTGATTGAAGAAATTAAAAACAGGCTGCCGGAAAATGTGACTTTGATGAAAAAGATTTCTCGAGTAAGTGTTCAACAAGCACTAAATCACAACAAAGAAGATCTAATCGACATAATGTCTCAATTAAATAAAAAAACAGACTTCATTGCAAAAGTTGATGATCAGTGGCGACAAATACATTTAATAAAATGGAGTGAAACCAAAGACACAAAATAGTTTTGGATCGAAGTGTTGCATTTTAAAGACGCTCAAGGAGAAGCTAGATTTCAAGATTTAGCGAATTTTGCAATTTCTCTTTTAATATTACCACACTCCAATGCCGACGTCGAAAGATTGTTTAGCAGCATGAACATTATAAAAAATAAACAGAGGAATCGTATGAAGTTGAATCTTTTATGTGCCATATTAAGAGTACGCTGCGGTATGAGGGTGATAGATAAATGCTGCAATGACTATGAAATTCCAATACACGTTATAAAAAAAATTGGCACCAATGAATCATATCGTTCCTTGGAAATTGATGATGATGGTGGCGGTGAAATAGACACATCTGATGACAATTTGTAATAATTTTAATATGTTTCATTTTCGTAATAAACGTTTTTCATATATCCCTGCTTATTTTTCTTTCATATTAACAATAAAAAAGATTTAGTGACAAATTTAGTGGCTTTTTAACTTTGGTTGTTTTTGGTTAGTGGTTTTCTGGTGGTTTTAGAAGTCGAATCTGGTGGACAGCTCGTTCACCTGTTGGCAACACTGCGTGATTACCTACAAGCTGTCTCTTTGGTTGCGGACCGCCGCAGGGAACGGACGTGTAGTAGAAAGCAGAGTGTAACGGTGCTTACACACTGTACTATACAGTACATATTGTTATTATTACTCAAAGAGATTTAAAGGGTACGGTATTTGAATGTCTCTGTTATTATTGTATAGAGTCAGAGGTGTTACTTTGCGGAGATTGATTTCATGCGATGAAATCAATTCAAAAATTCCAAAACAACTAATTGACTCCTGTATCACCCTTTAACGAAACATCCTCAGGATATTCCACAGATCACTCGGTCAGTTAACTAGCATTGAATCAATTTGTTAGTAGATCGAGTCGGATCGGAGCGAATAATGAGAAATGGCGTTGTAATTTATGTATGAAAAGTAACATCAGATTCCATTATTCTATATGTGGCGCTGCAGTCTAAGTTATAGGAGAAAACGAAGGGTACGAGATGTCCTTGAATTATGACACTATGTCATCACACCTGAAAAACGACAGGAGTGCGGCGACTTTATACTTACTTGAATTCATGGTTTCAAATTTGATACGATTATCACAAAGTTATAACTGAATATTGGTGTCCAAATCGTGTCGAATACATTTTTACCGCCTACTTTTAACGAATGTAATAGAATTTTTATAACTTGAACAGCAAACAGTAGTAACAATAGTTACTTTAGTAACTGAAGGTTTATTTTTATACGATATACAAACAGGTGTATCTATTCGCTGTGTGCGAAGTGCATGGTGGGGTTATAGTAAAGCGATCGCCGCGCATGCCGTGGGAGAAATCCGCAACAATTCAGAATAGTCAATTCGTTTTTATTTTGGAACGGGCCATAACTAATGATGTTATAATACAAAAATATAACATCATTGGCCTTAACGAGAATCATTGACTGGTAACAAATGAATTATGTATAATGTAAATTAAAGTACTTTACCTACCGTAAAATACTAATTAAGTGTGCTTCATTACGTTTAAGGTTATGAGAGTACTTACGTTTACACTTGTTTTATAGGGTGTTAATGTCACCGATGTTTGACGAACGATGTGGCTCGTATTAAATGACTATTGCCATTATTTCGTAGCTCTTCAACATTTCTTACATGTTCCGCTAAAACTAATTTATTTCCTTTCATCACAGTTTGAGGTTGGAAACTTGTATTGTGTTTTATACTTTCAAAACCGGTTTTTATAATAATATCAATTTTTCTAAGTAGTTTTTAATAAATTCCTCGAGAAATACTATTTTTCGTCTTTCTATGTATCTTTTAATTGCTTTATTTATTAGAAAACAATAAAACGTTTGTAAGTCATTATTTGAAATAATCCCGAATAGTTGCGGACGCTAGATGGCGCTATTATCGTGCACGTATATAAAAATATATCGCATGAAAGTCGAATAAGGGTCTTTTTGGCGGGAACGGGAGAAGTGAGGTTGTCATTTTATTTAGATTTTCTATTTTTTACATTTTTAAGAGTTTTAAAGTACAACAGTGATAGCATATTGTGTTTTAAAGTTCTGTGTAAGTGACAAGAATGGAGGAGATCTAAATAAACGTGTAGCTGAAGTTTTCGCGCTCTTCCAAGAAGTCAGTAAAGCCTACTATCACTTTACTGGAGGAGTTTTACGATAAGAACGAACTAATTTACTTGTGATTCTACATGGATTCTGTGTCTGTATACTAGTTTGTGTTAATGCGTGACATTGGCAAATGCGCTAATTATCTACTGAATTGTTTTCTCGCTTTACTTGACGTTGGCAATGTACTCACGTACGGTGCCATTTAAAAAAATAAATAAAAAAAAGTCAAATAAGCTTGTAAAAAGAAGCTTTTATTCAACTTTTATCTTATCGGTTAGTATGTAAGGATCAAAATTTTTCAGCTGAATTTTTTAAGCAGTTGCACCTAACCAATTGAGCTGAAATGTATACCTACCTAGGTACATCCTCAAGGCTAGTCTAGTAAAAGTTTGATTTTAAAAAACTTTTCTGAACACATTAAATTTGGAAGTATTGCAAATCCCGTGTGGATATGCTAAGACTGCCCAATGCTAAAGTTTTCAAGCATTTAGGCGTTTCAATTTTATGAAGTTATTAATGGATTTAAAGAAACAATTGTTAACTAATAACTTTTAATCTATTCTAAACCTTCCGAGTTTAAATCGACAGTGTTCTTTCTCATGAGACTTTTCTTAATGTAAACATCTGGGTGCAGCACGTCCTTCCTAGCGACGTGCTCGAGCAAGTGTTCGTCGACGAGCACACTGGGGCCCGCCTTCACAAATTTCCCTTTCAATGAGTCGCGGTTCTCGTAGGCGAACATGTTGAGGCTCGGTTCACCGTGTTTCATGTAGTCGATCCGCCACACGGGCGAGTCCGGCGACTGCGCCTTGTATGCCAGTTGCTGGTGTCCCCTATGCATCGCCATATCAGGAACTTCGACCGACATCGACAGCTTTTCGTCAGTGTATTCCCCGATTTTCTCAAATTCTTTCTTTATTTCTGTGCCAACTTTGTCTTTGTGTTTTGTCTTGTGAGGGTAGAATTTCCTTATCTTCTTCCTACCTATATTTGTTCGTTTCCCGTCTTTCTCCTTGTTGAATTTTGTCGACCGTTTTTCAGGTATCCAGTACTTCTTAGCTGAATTTGTCGTCACGTTTTTCTTCACTTTCCGTTTTCTTGTCTCTTGTTTCGGCTCCTCGAAGTATCCCGTGTTTTGCACTTGTAGAAAATTGGACAGATCCTCGCTGTTCACAACTGGAAACAAAGTAAGGTCGCGGCCTGGTGGAGGCGTCGTTTTATTAATGGCTAACTTTTTGTAATTAATTTGCTGGATTGATTTTTGTATCAGTCTTTTCAAAGTTTTGTCCTGTATTATGATGTCACAGGGTATCGAAGGAAAATTTCTGCAGAGTACTTTTTGCATGAGGGTAAGGACTCTGGAAGGACCGGAATTCGGCGGTGGCCGCTCCGGCGGCGGGTTGTCGGACAAGTTGTTGTCTTTTTGAAAGTCGAGCACCAGCTTTGACATGAGCGCGTTATTTCTCAGTATTTTTGCTTGGCATTGTGTCAGGTGATAAATTGCGAAAATGACTTTAAATAAATTGACGATAATTTTCATTTTAGCTTCTGTGACTTATCTGAAACAACAAACGTCTATTGAAACTTGTGCTCAGAGTATAATGTCCACGTCTGCGTTTATTAGGTGAGCGATATTTCATGCAATGAACGGACAAACGGTTATGATAAAACTAAGGGTTGCGTTTTCCCATGAAGCTTGTAATAGTCGGCCAAGGGGCTGGACTTATTACAGACTTCAAAAAAAAGGAGGTTATCAATTCGATCCGTATGTATGTAACATTGTCAGAATTACACAGTTTTTGTATATGTTAGTCTATACCCGCTTCCAAACATGTGTGCCAAATTTCATAAGTGTATGTATGTATATTTGTATGTTTGTCCGCGCATATCTCAAAAATTCTAAGTCGGATTGCAAAAACTCTTTTTAGTTGGACAGTCCAACTTAGGGAAAACTATAAGTTTCATCAAAATCGGTTCAGTAGTTTTGAGATATAGAGTTAAGTGTGTATCAGTCACTAAGAAAACGTGTCGTTCTGAAACTAAAACACTAATTCTAAAACATGTTATTATGCATGTTGTTTTTTAATCAATGTTTGCATGCAGTTAACTGAAATAAAAAAAATGAAGAAATAAAAGAGTAATTTAAAAAATTAATCCGCCTTCAAAAAATAAACACCGGAAAGTACAAAATAACTATCCTTTAAAATCAATGTGCAACACCAGAAAGTCTATTAGTTTGGTAGGCTTGGCACCGACTTCAGTAACTGTCAAATTTAATTATATAGATGTGTATCGTATTTAAAAAGTTATTTTAATTGTACTTGAATTTTGATTACTAAAGGATAGTTACTTTGTACTTTTCAGTGTCTTTTTTTGTAATTTTTATAGGCGATTAGGCGAGCAAGCCGTTAGGCCTTCACTTTGGTTCTGCTTTGCCACCTGTGAACCTAAAAAGTTATCGTCGAAAGTGATATGATGCGATAAAGCATAATTTTGTTCCGAAAAATAATGTACGTATGTAAATATCTACTTAGGTAGAAAATATAGTATGTACTTAGTATGAGTACCGATGTAATATTTCTTATAGTTTCTGTTTTGGATTTCAATCAGCAAGCTTGCTTTTGAACAGTCTGCTTTATCATTTTCGCATCAATAATAGACAAAACCTATTAGTCCAGTAGAATTAGCTCAAAAAAAGGCATGATTTTGCATTAATTGTGGTACTAATGATTTTTGGCACATTGATAGAGTTATGTCTGTGTATGATTACCTCAAATTCGCAACCGATTTGGAAGTGCGGAAAATGGTGAAAATTGAGAAAATCTTGGATTTTTTAATAATTCAAAAACAAAAATTGTGGTACTAGTTGCGAGAATACCACGTGTTTGGAGTACGAATACCTACCTACTCAAGCAATTTGGACCGGTTACGACATACGTAACATACCTAAATTAAAAAAAAGTGATTTTTCGTCTTTATCTCCTAGGTAAAATTTGTGGTACCTACTAGTTGCGAACTCATCGGACACTTGTTTTAACTTAATATACTTAGTTTTAAATTTGCAACCGGTTGCGACCTACGGAACCCTAAAAAAATACTTTTTTCAAAATTCTACTTTCAGCAAAATTAGTGTACCTAGTCAATATTATTGCTTATATCACATTTATAACTGCTTTGTGATCGCAACTTCTGAAAACACTACGGAACCTAGTCTATTTTGTAAATAAAAAGTACGTATAATTACGAGTCTTGCGAGGCGTATGCGGGCGGCGCGCGGCGGGCGGTACAGGTACAGGACTAGCGTTGAAATTAGCGTTGCGTATGATAACTGTTTTTAATATTTGAAATCCCGTCAAAACTAAATTTTTATTGGAAATATATTCCAATGATGTCGATGCCAATCCAAAGATGTCGGTGAGTGATGAGTACTGCTTACTTTTGACTTTTTATGTCTTCTTTTTTTTTTCGAAAAATAATTTAGATTTTTTTTGTTTTAATAAAAATTCAGCGTATCTGTATTTTACTGACTATACAGGACAGTGATTTAAAAAAAAGCGATTTATTGTCCTAACTATAGTCTACTCCTTTTATACGCGTATTTGAGGAAGCTAAAGAAGTATGTATCGATCGCGAAGCGTGGCGCTCCGTCCGCTCTGACCACCCCGTTAGGGATACAGCGTGAAGATATGTATGTATGTATGTATGTATGTATACGTGTATATTCATTTTAGTTTACGTTTATTTTTATTATCTTTTCATACATCTTTCGATATGCAAAATTTAGTAATAATTAATTTACGTCCAACAAGTCAGCTTGAAATAAAATTAAGTAATTGAAACAGAGTCCACTTGAATCAATTTTTTTTGAATAATCTATACACGTAATAAAATCGTAGACTGTCTTCATTTGTAATCACATCAGGCATATACCACTTATTGAATTAAAAATCTAATTTCTGAAAAAAATTAACCTTCTATCTGAGTAACATATAGTGTCTATTTTATCGAAATCGACCCACTCAATCTAAAGATTAAAAAAAATCGAAACCTCACCGACCACCGTGCAACATGTCACCGGGAGGAAGTGCTTTTTTCGTATATGTATGTACAATGAAAAGTACGTATAATGAAAATATATTTGGAAATAAAACTGAGACGGCGTGTCTGAATCGAAATAAATAAAAAATTATCTACATCCATACTAATATTATAAATACGAAAGTCTGCGTTTTCACTGTTTAACCACCGGACCGATCGATAGATAGATCTGACATCAGAGGACGGACATAGGCTATCTTTTTTTTTTAAATCTATCCCTGAGGGGATGAAACTTTGTATGGGAAATGCTAAACCGCTGAACCGATTATGATGATATTTGGTACAGAGATAGTAATTGCCCGAAAGCAAATGTAGGCTATTTTTTCAAAAAATTTTATGATTGAACAAATAATATGGCATTTGTATGTGTGACGTCATCATATACAATATGATATGCCAATATGGCGGATGATCCACAATAGGAAATAACTGTTTTTCAAGACCTCCATCAATATGAGTATCAAATGATAAGAAATACACAGAAGAAGGTTTTCGTATATGTGACGTCATCATAAATCCAATATGGCTAATTTTTTGTTCAACACCAACAATATAGTTATCAAATGAAATGGAAGACGCAAAGGAAGATTACTGAACATGTGACGTCATCATAAATTCAATATAGCGGATGCTACGCGAAAGGAAGTGACTTTTTGTTTAAGATTTTCTATAGTATCGGTATCCAATGTAATGGACAACACAGGAGAAGGTTTCTGTATATTATGTGATCTGCGCACGTGCGGCATTGCAACACATGCTGGGTACTCGGCCGAAATTAATTTTTTGTATAAAGTGATAATGGGTGAAATTTCTAGGTTCTTCGGGGAACTAATTATGACAAAGACGTCTATTTTCAAATCGACATCTTTGTTATAATTAGAAAAAATTAATAATGCATGTTAATTTTTTTAAATGATATGACATGGGTATCATTTTCGAGGTTTCTCGGAGTACTGCTTACAAGTCTATTTTCAAATCTGAGATGGCAGACATTGACATTACTATATTCAATAAATTGATATAGGCGTCATTTTTAAGGTTTTTCGGGGTGTAGATTACGAAAACGACGTTGATCTTAAAATCCAAGATGGAGGACGTTATTCTTTTAGTAAAATGAAATGGGTGTCATTTTTGAAGACGCTGGGTGCAGATTACGAAAATAACATTTTTTCTTAAACATAAAATGTACATTAAAATGTACATAGTATGCTATACGATCCATACTATCTCATAATAATAAGTATTATTCTTGCCAAAGTATGTCTGTCTGTCTGTTACGTTTTCACGGCTAAACCGCCAATTCGATTTTGATGGCATGGATCTCTGTGCCATCAAAATCGAACTGAAAATCGAAATCGAATCGAACTTCAAACTATTTAGTTCGAAACCGGGAGTCGAACATAGGCTGCTTCGTTTATCAAAAATCTTTTCATAACGGGATGGAAACGAGGGTAAAACTTTGTGTGGGAAATGCTAAACCGGTGAATCGATTACGATGTTTAAGACAGTGATAGATAGTAAAGGAAAACACAAAGGCTACTTTTTATGAAAAATCTACCCATAAAAGGGTGAAAAAGAAATACTTACTCGGAAAAGTCCAGGAAAATTTTTCCACGCGGAAAAAGTCGCGGGTACAGCTAGAACATCAATAATACAAAAACAAAGAACCCAAAGTCATTAAACTTTAATCGATTTTTTATTAAATCTTTACCTATAAAATCGATTTTATGATTCTATCCTATGATTTCAGTGTGAATATCGATGTCTTTCATTGTACTTAGAATTCCAAATTTAAATTAAATTTTGAATGAGTAAAATTTTATGAGTTCGCGTCACGACATGATATTTATTCTTTCTTTTTATATTTGACCTCTGCTATTGCATTATGCTTATAACTTTATAACTTATTGCACTAGCGTGGTAAAACAAATTTATGTGTTCGATAATATTTTCCTCGTGGATATTAAAATTAAAAAATCTATTCAATTTTATAACAATTTTAAATTTATATATTAAATTTTCAGAACTAGCACTAGAACTAGAACTAGAACCAGGTTACTAATGCAAAGTTATTGTTTATTACCTTATATTATACAAATTTTAAACTGAAAAATTTGCAAAAAAAGCCTTAGATATTCAATTCAAACCTAGTTATGCAAACTGACTTTCATTTCAAATTTAGGATTTATTAGCAAATACTAACGAAATTTCAGGTAGAAAAATATACTTAGGAATATTTGAAAATAAATGTAATTTGAATTGAAAATGTATAATAGTCTGACGGGACATAATTTTTTACATTATTTCATAATTTTAGGTTTTCACTTCTGTCGGCAGTAATGACTGCCTATTTTTTTAACAAAAACTAATCGGTGTAATTTTTTTTCTACTGTCAAATGTTGTTAAGATAAAAATTATTACCTATTTCTCATAATTATAAAAAGAAGACACTCCACCATTCCGATTTTTGGGTCTACTACGTCCATCTATTTTCAATTTGAAATAATAGCTTGCTAATGCGTTAATATTATTTAACAATGTATGAATGAACCGCACGGCGAGTCGTAGTCGCTCGAGCCGTACCGTCTCCCGCGGCGCTCGCGTTCCCCTCGAAATATGCGTAATAAGCGTATATTTAATTTACAAAATAGACTATGTTCTGTAGTGTTTTCAGAGGTTGCGATCACAAAGCAGTTGGAATACGACCTATAAATGTGATATAAGCAATAACACTGACTACACTAATTTTGCTGGAAGTAGAATTTTGAAAAAAGTATTTTTTTAGGGTTCCGTAGGTCGCAACCGGTTGCAAATTTAAAACTAAGTATATTAAGTTAAAACAAGTGTCCGATCAGTTCGCAACTAGTACCACAAATTTTGCCTAGGAGATAAAGACGAAAAATCACTTTTTTAAAAGTTAGGTATGTTCCGTATGTCGCAACCGGTCCAAATTGCTTGAGTAGGTAGGTATTCGTATTCCAGACACGTGGTATTCTTGCAACTAGTACCACAATTTTTGTTTTTGAATTATTCAAAAATCCAAGATTTTCTTAATTTTCACCATTTTCCGCACTTCCAAATCGGTTGTGAATTTGAGGTAATCATACACAGACATAACTCTATCGATGTGCCAAAAATCATTAGTACCACAATTAATGTAAATTGATAATCTAATTCTACTGCACTATATCCCCAATTAACAACTACTTTGAACCTTAATTATTTAAATTTTAAACAACATTAAAAACATTATTTACCTATTTTAATCGTTACTAATTTTTTAATACTTATATGTAATTATTTTCCTTCGTTTCTATTTTCTTATAGTAATTATTTTCATTATTTTTTGAAGTAATATATTTTTGAATGAAGTGGTAACATATTATTGTAGAGCAAAGTTATATTTTTTATAGCAATAAATAGTATTGTGCCCTTATAACAAGAATTCTTACCTTATAACTGAAAAGTCTTACCTTATAACTGGTTGTGGACGAAAGGAAGAGAACTGTCGTCGTTAGGTAAGTGGTATGTTTGTAGTAACAGTTGGCTCGCTGCTGTTTTGTAAACGAAGCACATGTTGACGGTTACCGTCCGTTGTTTGTGATTTGTCACGTGCCAGCCAAATATTAGTGGTACCTACCATACATCAGTTTTGATGAATAATGTAAGATTAGAATGGTTTTTTCTGTAATAGATATTTTTGGAGCAGAAACCGAACAGGCTGTCGGCTTAAAGTCTATCAGACATGTAAAACTTATATAGAGGAAAATTAGTTCTTGCTCGTTATAGGTATCACATAGAGATGGAATATAAGAAGTAGGTAAGTATGTTATGTACGTTTGTCAAAATCGATTTATACATACAGTTTTTTTACATAGTTTGTTAAAACAGTTTTTTTGCTTGTGTACTTACATTTAACTAAAGAGAATATATAATTTAAAAAATAATATAAAACAAATTAATGGCAAAAATTAGCTTAATTCTTAAGGCTTTTACGCCATCTGTGACAATTTATGAATAATTTATAGCAAACGCCATCTAGTAGTAAATACACAAAATTAGAAATATTATTATAGTGGAAATGTGACAGAAATTATCTAAACTCAATGTAGTTTAACGCCATCTGTCAGTATTGATAGCTAATTCATGGTAAGTGTCATCTAATGTTAAATAGAAATATTGCAACGTAGGTCAGATAGATGTTCATGTAACTCTGTACTACTTAACAATAGATGACAGCACATTTAATGTGAAGAATACATACTCGTTTGCATTTTTAACAATTTAAAAAAAAAAAGTTTCTTTTTTTATGTATGTTCACCGATTTCTGCGCTATTTATGCATCGATTATGACGATTCTTTTTTTATTTTAAAGGGTACCTGATAGGCACCACGTCGGTATAGGTACTATTTTACTTATAATATTATTTTGTCCGGGAAGGTCCCATATAAAGTTAAGGAAGATCTGCGGGCTTATTCACAAACGTCGGAAACTCGACTTTCCGTATCCGACAGAAAACTGTTCGATGATTTTGTCTATACGCAATTCACAAATCTGAAATCGTATTATATTTTTATTATTTACATATCATATTATATATAGTCGTATTCACAAATCCAAGCCTTCGGATTGAATTTATGCTTTTCGACGATCGGCCTTTCCGCCACGGAAAGTTTCCGACGTTTGTGAATAACCCCCTGATTATGGGGTACTGTTTATACAAAGGAATTCCTCGTCCTCAACGGTTCAAACAGTTGAAAAAAGTGAGTTGTAACGACTTACCCTAGATATTTACTTATTTGGGACAAGAACACACTTATGGAAGAAATCATTAACTTAAAAAATAAATAAAGTGATTTCAAAATAAAAAGACTGAACAGTACAATATCCTTTTATTTGGTATTTGTATCGTATTTATGATTTATTTTTATTTTTAATGTACATAATATTACATACATCCAATATTTTATTGACATAAATCAGTACATACATGTCTTAACGTTAATTATGAACTTAAGACTAAACATTATCGTAAATAATAGATTTCCTCAAAGTTGCCGCTTAGAAAGCTGTCATCGCTTAGGGTGCCCAGCAGACTGGCAGCATTACTTCTTTGAATAGCCAAACTGATTCGTTGGTTTATAAAGTTATTTGTTCTTGAGTTTTGGTTAAAAAAGGATAATTATTTTATAATTTTCGATATTTTTATTTTGAAGTCTGTTTAATTTTTTTTTTAAAGTTATGATCAGACAATCGGTTATTCACAAACATCGGAAACTCAACTTTCCGTATCCGACAGGAAACTTTTCGATGATTTTGTCTATTCGCGATTCACAAATCCGAAATCATATTATATTTATATTATATATATATCATATTACATATAGTCGTATTCACAAATCCAAGCCGTCGGATTGAATTTATGCTTTTCGACGATCGGCCTTTCCGCCACGGAAAGTTTCCGACGTTTGTGAATAACCCCAATATCTGTTTTTTTTCCATATAGCCGTGGCTACGGTATAGAGTGCTATTGTACCTGCGTGTAAAGTTTTTTAACAATAGAATATCGCAGTGTTACTGAGTATATTTACAGCCTTCGTTATTAATATTGGCTAACGATTATTATAACTGCAATTAGTAGATCTTCTGGTTATTCACAAACGTCGGAAACTCAACTTTCCGTATCCGACAGGAAACTTTTCGATGATTTTGTCTACACATCCGAAATCGTATTATATTTATATTATATATATATATCATATTATATGTAGTCGTATTCACAAATCCAAGCCGTCGGATTGAATTTATGCTTTTCGACGATCGGCTTTTCTGCCACGGAAAATTTCCGACGTTAGTGAATAACCCGCTATATTATTGAAGTTTAAATTCTGTTCTTCCAAATGCCCAAACCACATTGTGTCCATTTTTCAAATTTCACACACAAGCATTCAATTATTCACTTCTTGAATCTCTTATGAATAAGTAAGTATTTTAAATAGCGAAACATTTCGTCGAGTGGGCAATTTGTAAGAAAGACGAGCGTGATCGCGGCCCAGTCGACTGCAGTCGTTCTTGTGACGATCTCTGGTTGTATTGTGTCGTGAAGTTATGCACTGGAAAGAACACTTTATATTTTAAAATATTAATAGGTATATTTAATAAAAGAAGTCAAGGAAGACCAAGGCTGACTTATGAAGATGAAATAAATAACTAGAGTGTTAGCCGTCCAAAGCACTCGTATACCTAGGCGAAAGTGTGTGAGGAGATTGATGAGATTTGAGGAAGCGAAAGAAGTATGTAAGGACCGTGACGCTTGGCACTCCGTCCTCTCTGACTACCCCGTTAGGGATACGGCGTGAAGATATGTATGTATGCATGTACCTAATTACTTAATAACTTACTTAAAATACTTATGCCCGTTTTTACTAAACTTAGGAGTTGCCTAAAGTAAATTAATTATAATTAGTTAATGAATTAGGAACTGCCTAGAACGAAAATGTAAGTACATATTTCACTAACCTCTACGTAACGCCTAAAAGAGTACATGAACGCGATCGTAAGGTATAACCTAACATTAAGTATTACTTAGGTGTCGCTTACATATGTGTTAGTGAAAACGAGCGTAACTATTATAAAACTATAACTGATCTGTGATTGTACATTGAAGATATATTTGAAAAAATAACAATTGATGATTACTCAACAAACGTTTTTAGAATTTTTGTGTGTTTACTCCTTCGAGCTAATGAAAAACAACAGAGTAATTTTTAATGCAAATAGAACTGTCTAATAGACTACGGTCCCAGGCACTAAATAGGGTATCACTACGCTATCTTGTTTATAGGGCTGGTAGAGCTATTAAAATAGGAAGAATTTGTTCAAAGTCCACGCGGCGGAAGTCGCGGTGAAAGCTAGTAAATTGCTAGTAATTGTAAAAATAATAAA
The DNA here is from genome assembly GCA_907165235.1 of Zeuzera pyrina. Classification (NCBI taxonomy): domain Eukaryota; kingdom Metazoa; phylum Arthropoda; class Insecta; order Lepidoptera; family Cossidae; genus Zeuzera; species Zeuzera pyrina. Next base: position 430,190 of record OU015640.1, read on the forward strand.
AAGTGAATCATAAAATTTAGTTTAAATCGGTTAATGTAGTTTAAAATAATAAGAAAAATTGTAATATTACTAAAATACAACATTTTGGGTAAAAGACGGACAGACTGATAGACGTGTGAATGGTCCCATAAGTGTTCTGTTTTTTAAGGTACGCAACCCTAAAAAATTGTCAACTACCCTATTATGCGATTTATACGAACTTTCTGAAACCAAGCAGTCTGCGGAAGGGTTGTAAAGTAGTGATATGAAACGCTGACGTCCGAAACGACGGCCCTCGATCAAACTCACCCGCACTCGCGGAGAGGGTCGGCCAGAGGAAAAAATGGGAGTCGAGCGGGACTGATATTTTCTGTTTTTGTTGGTCAGCGGAACTTGCTGCGAAAGAATAGGGTGGACGTTCCCATAGTTAGACTAGATTAGATATGGGTGATACTGCGCTACGCCGTGCAATTGCGCCAACTCCGTTCACTGTGCTGGATGTGTCCACTAACTTATTAAAATTATCAACAATTATTGGGGTATAACGTAACTCATAATATGCTTCCTGCGCTAAAATCCTCATTCGTCGCGTTACATTTTGCTGCGCTATGGCGCAAAATTGAATTAACTTAAAACGCTAGTCTGTCTCGTTGAGTTGACGCAAGGAATTTTGCTTAGTTACCAATGTCTAGACTAGACTGATCTGTTGTTGTGATAGTTCAAACCTAAGGCCCTGGGTTTGATTGCACTTCAAAATAACACTAAAATTAATTAGAGGCGTATCGCAAACAACGTTATGACTATTGGGATTGCGCATTCTTATCGGATGCGTACTCTTAGATCAGCTTGCTCTACACTAGAGACCGGATATCATTGGAAGCTCCCTAATTCCAGGAGTGGTCCCTTCCTATATTACATGAGTAGTTTTCTGGAGAATTTTATTTATTTATTGTGATTAGTTTTATTTACTTATTTTACAATTAATTTTATTTTAGAGAGATACATAATGAGAACGCGGCGGTTAACTATTTCACTGATATGATTCCTTTCCTATCTTGACCCTACATTAATAAATTACTACATTAATAATTAACTAATTAATACGATTATTATGAACTTAGTTTATTTTGATAAAGATGCTTTTATAATGAATACCATAAACATTGATTCGCAAAGATTTTATTTATTTTTAAAAAATTTTACCTACATCTTATTTATGTTTCATAGGTACGAAGTTATGTACGAGTGACCAATTATGAGCCTTAAAATTACCAATTATTATGTCGTCGACGTTTACTTGAGTAAAATATTTAGAATTAGAATATTAAAGTAATATGATAACGGCAGGTCCACGCTATTCCGTGCTGATCGTCAGCCTCGCGGCGTCAGCTCACAGGAGCTTTGACATACTGCCGCCATTTGAGCCACTGCCCGCTGCCCGCTGAATACGGACAATGGCGCCAACTGGAAATATTTATGTAATAACGTTGGAATATGTTAAGTTTTTATGCTTATTGCATAATTATCACGGTAATTATAGATAAGCGTAGGTGCTAATATTAACTGGTACTTTGTGGATCTATTGTTCAACAGATTCTCTGGCACTCATTATGGCTCCGTCCAATTTAATTCTTGATCTGACGTTTGGCCACAAACTGTTCAATGAATCTACGATGTGTTTAACATTGGCAGTCTATGAACGTAAACAATGAATATGTTTTATTTTATTTGATTTATTGTATTTGTAACAGAATACAGGGATACAGCGTGAAGATATGTATGTATGTATGTAACAGATATTATTTAAAAAATTTAAGTTTCTACACTCCTTCTCCATATAAACTTTAACTAAGTATGCCAAATCTCATATTTCTCCTGCGCGCAATACGTTTAAACAAGGGTACAAAGTTTTATCTTCGCGTATTATTATACAGATTCTGAAATTTGCCACTGAGCTTTCCTTTCATGTGAAAAATAAGTAGCTAATAATTCCGATAGGTAATTTTCTTTCTTTGAGTAAGTTTGTACCTACTGACATAGCTAAACTTTATTCACGACATTCAGACTTTTTAGAATTTTGTGAATGATATTTCCTAGAAATAAGCTGGTGAATAAATTAACTATAATAATAAAAAAAGCATGAGTGTAGGTACTCAAGTACGCACGCAAAAAGATATACTTCTTTGACGTGAATAAAAATGAAAAGTAAAACTGCCCACACAATAAAAAAATAAAACTGGCCGCTTGAAATGAATGAAATAAAATATAAAAAGACAAAACTGACCACATGGGTGTAAAAAAAAATTTAAAATTGGTAATAATTATAAAAAAGAAAATAAACTCTCTTTGGTGCTAATTTCATGCTGTGCTAGAGCAACGTATACGCGCGCAACTTCCTTTTCCAATTTCATCCGGTGTTCCATCTATGATGTAACTTCCGCTACAAGTTGAATTTACACTGATCTATTTTTCCAAACGCACCATAAGAAGTATAGCTTTAAAAAAATATTGTAAAATGGGTAATAAATAAAAATGATCTTTGATAAAGTTTCTTGCCTGTTCTTCTCAGCGTAGTTTCTTTCAGGACCGGTATTAGATTTGAGTTTCCACATTCAAAAATACCTCATAAAATAGTTCAATGAATGAAGTCGATTTAAATTTGATTAAGCGCACTCCACACTCAATGTTAACGCAACAAACGTATACTTCAGTATTCGTTAATAAAGTGGGTGCGCCGTTAAATGTGTTACAGTAACGACCAATGGCGTTGGCCGCTACTGTTGCGCGCGCCCTTATTGGATACCGCCTGTAACAGTTTCAACTCGAAGCACCGACTCCTGGCAGCCGCCCAGGAACACACCTAGTCGCGATTGTGCAGTCTCCAATGGGAAACATGCCTACTGAGAATACTGAAACTCATATTACATTTTGGAATGTATATAAGCACTAACTTGGTATAAATAATGATGAAAATGCTATTTATTAAATAAAAAATATTGCCTCACAATACAATGTTACCAATTCTTTAAATGGTAACACATAGGTACATATATAGCTTTACGGTGCATCCCTAACGGGGTAGTCAGAGAGGACGGTGCGTCAAAGTATCGCGGTCCTTACATACATCTTTCGCCTCCTCAAATCTCATTATTCTCCTTGTTACGATGCGACGGGCTTCATATGGTAAATAATATTGTGCACTATGTGGTAGATGATATATTGGTACTGTGCGGCGTGTTAACGCCACAGAGCTATCGTTTACATCTCATATCTTATACTTCTTATAATTCTTATGGCTATTTATATTGGAGATGTACGTGACAAGGTTACGATTTGCTGTGTCAGAGTAATATCTGGCACACACCTCGCATGCTATCGTTTAGAGATACGAGTGCTTTTAATATTTCTATCAGCTTTGTAATAGATTCTCTTTATCAATCTTTCATCACTCATTCTTTCCATGTGTCCGAACTATCTAAGCCTTCCTTTCTTCATTTTTACAATAACACTGACGTCCTTACTTGTACTGAATTTCTTCATTGCTTATTTTGTCCGCAAGGATGTATGATCGCATTTATATTACTTCCATCTGATTTCGGGTGGAAGAAATATCCAGTATTCACTGTCGTACAATAAAGTTGGCACCAATACCGCATTATCTTAAAAATCCATAATATTTTATTTCTCAAGGTAGGTAGTAGAAAATAAGATAGGAAAATAAAAAAAATAGTAAAAAAGTAGTCGTAAGCTAATAAATTTGAAACAATATATTTGTATTGATATAATGTAAGTATGTTCTTCTCCATATAATGTAATTTCTGCGTTTTCTTATCAGTCTCGTGGTTCATATGATTTAAGTTCAAAAATATAACATGCAACTATTTTTGGTAAGTAATTATATAATTTTGGTAAGTATTTATAGTGGATACTAATACTACATTTATAGTGGATACTAATAATTTTAAATACGATAAGTTATACCTACTTTGAATTAGTACTACCTAATTTTGTTCCCCATTTAGATAGGTATATAGGTAGTACTTATATATAATACATATATATCTTCACGCTGTATCAATAACGGGGTAATCAGAGAGAACGGAGTGCCAAGCGTTGCGGTCCTTATACCTATACTTTTTTCGCTTCCTCAAATCTCATCATTCTCCTCACACATTTTCGCCTAAGTATGTGAGTACTTTTAACATTTCCGTCAGCTAACACCCTGACTAAGGACCTGAGGACCGCGACGCTTGTCGCTTCGTCCTCTCTGACTAACCCGTTGGGGATACAGCGTGAAGATATGTTTGTAAGTATGTATATTTTATTTAAGTGTTTCTTGGTTTTATTTGTTTTTCTATATTTAGGTGTGACAAATGGACGAGCTTATACCTATGTAGATCCGGGGAAGACTCTCTTAAAACACAGGTTTTCCTAGTTTGTGAGACAGAGCTTAATTTAATTGTAAGAAGTTTTGTCAATAAATCATTTATTTATTATTATTATTAAGCAATTAGATCTTCAGTTGAAGGGAATTAGAATGAGGAATCAATGCGCAAGTTTCCTGACAAGTAATGAGGCCCTTGGAAAGGGCAACGCACACATAATCACACTAGAGATGGGTTAGTTGGGATGGATTCGTATCCCTGGACCCTTGTCCCTTGTGGTACTAATGCATGTACCTATTCTAACTCGGATCGTATCCGGATACGTATCGGATACGTATATTTATTCTGTGATATGCGATGTTTGCCAGCTCCAACTAATAAGCGCTTCAAATTCAATCGAATTAGGAAACGAACGTTTCTAGATTGTCTCGGATCTGGGTGTATTAGGAGACGGCCCTAATAGTCGTTGTCTGGATCTCGTAGCACAGGGAGTACCTTAGTTTGAGGCCAGATGATTGGAGTGTATTCTCTGGCGCATTTAAAAACAAATTCAGAAAGCTTTTTAAATGAGGGACCCTAATTGGAAACTGTTGTTAGTGTTTTTTCTTTCAGTCTTTTTGTGCATTATCGATTAATAGAAACTATGATTATGCATAATAATTGGCACAAGTTTTACATTACTTGTGATGCATTGTCTATAATCAATCATATTAATCGTGACTGTAATGTAAAATATATCTAAAACGGGAAATTTAACGCGATTACCTTTTTATTCTGGCTTGACGTTTCGATCGAGTTGCATCGGCCGTGGTCTCAAGCAAACAAAACAGAAAGAGTTTACTTGAGACCACGGCCGATGCAACTCGGTCGAATCGTGAAGCCAGAATAAAAAAGTAATCGCGTTAAATTTCCCGTTTTAGATATATTTTATAATGTAACGCGAAAGCTTAAAAGTTTACGTGGCTGTACTATATTTAAATATCTTCGTAAATAGCTATAAAATATGAAGGCAAAGCAAATACAATACCTATCGATTGCGTCATACAAATGTTAAAAATAACATAAGTTAGACCTTTTAATTAAACACGTGTCCGAAAAACATTTTGTAGCAACCCTAGCAACTGCACGTGCCGAGAGCGTATACGGTATGTAGTTTCAAGGTCAGGCGGATGTTTCCGTTCTCATTGAATACACATCCGGATCCGGATTAAAATTTCGGATATACCCATCACTAGCTCACTTACATTCGCATGTATAACATGAAACGCTGTGATGTCTCCACGTCTCGTCAACTAAATTACTTTCACAACACAATATCCTGGAACGACGTCTTGCTAACTGTATGATACATCTGCAAAGACAAATACATACATACAAACCATTTCTCGTTCGTGGTGAAAAGTACATCAAGACATCGTATTATAGCATCACGCTTAACAACAAACATTTGGCCTTTTAGATGTCACGACCGGTTTTTTCCAAGCTGGTAGCAATATCTAGTCGTTAGGAAAACTCTGTAGTAAATAATATTAGCTAATTTAGACTTATTTCAACATATTCCATTTATGGAATCCCAATAAGTGTTGGATAGAGATATTATAAATTTTTCTTGATGTAGAAAAAATTGCTTTTCTAAATCGATTTGATCAGGGGAATGAACATCATGGTTTATTTTAATAATAGATAAAAATAATTTATTAATTCAATCAAAAACGAAGTACAGAAAATGGGAAATCCTGTGACTCGTGAACCAGTTCATTTATTACGGTGAGTATATAGGTATAAGAGAATGAGCATACAATTTTAAATCGATATTCATTGATAACAGCCCTCGTAGAAAGTAGAAAAGAAAAAATGTAAACAAAAACATCAAAAAATCATAATGTACTATTAAATGCCCGACGGAATAGAGGTCAAAGGAAGAGGGATGTCTGTCTGACTGTTGCACCGTAGCTCTTAAACAGACGAACCGATTTCTTTGCTGTTTTTCTATTCGATAGCTGTTGTCTTTGAGAATGTTGTTGGCTAGTGTGCAGATTATTATTTGTGACCAGAGTTTTTAAATTTTTAGTTTTAGTTATGAGATCGTCGGATTTACGTCTTGGTTTCTTCACCTAGTATGAATTGGAGTCACCATCCTGCGACTTGTAAATCATTAAATAGCAATAAAATACAAAATATCAAAACGCGGTTCCCACAATGCATCTTCCACGACAGATATTACAGATAACAAGAGCTCCCAGTGCACGGGATTGCGGGGTGCGGGGTACGCGGCGCGGGGGGCGGGGAACAAGGAATGATATTCAAATTGCGAACATTTCATTTTAACGCTTGCGAAGATATTTCTCCGCTCCCACGCTTTGTAACAGTGCTGTCGCCGCGTAGATATCGATAAATGATTTTCAAAAAGTTTTCAATTACACTAAAGTCAAAATGTTCAAGTGGAATACAATAAATACACAGTCATTTAATCAAATTTGTTTATTAATTAGCGATACAAGAAAATAAAAATTGAAATTTGTCCATATACCTATCTAATACTCGCATAAAAAAACAATATAAACTAATCAAACTGTACATGCTTACTTCAAACTGTGGGTAGATATGCGTAATTATAGTTGTAGTAGTTTAGTTATAATTAATAATATAAATGAATATTCTTCGTATTTGTAGCTTCGAGTTAATCGTTTGTTACAATACGTATTGTATATTTGGAACCTCCACTTGTAAACTCGAGCCAGATTTTTGAAAGTGACGAGATTCGAAGACGCCGGAAAGGTATGTAACCTACCCTATGTATGTATATTACATGGAAATATCTTGGTAGGGACAAATATACTAATATCTACAATGACCTACATATATTATTACGCTATCTTTATTATAAATCTGGTAGAACCATTGAAACTGATTAGTTAAAAATATTTCTATAGGACAGTTTCGTTTAACAAGCGTAATAAAAGACTTGAAAGTAACAGTTCTTACAGTTCGAAAATCACGTGAACATAGTAGCGAGCAAAAAATAGTTAAAATTATAATAAATAAACAAAGAAATTTTAAAGATAATTGCAAATTAAATTGTTTATAATTTACAACAATATTCGTTATTTTAATTGAGAAAAAATATCGACAAGTGCAATACAGCACTTAAAGGACTCAAGTACAAGTTGAGACGTTTACGAAATGTGAACATTTCACGAATTGATCGTTGCTGCGGAATTCTCATTTGTGCCTCGCCGCCCCCCACCCCGCCGGCAGCGCCCCCTCCGCCCGATTCACCTGTATCTGTTCCACTTTATAGGGGGCCTGAGTAACTAAATTTCAGTCAAAAATATTTTAAAAACAAGACTATTCTTCGAAGATATATTTTTGTATTGTTACAAACAAACAATTTAGTTGATATTTGTTTTGATCTAATTTTTGCCTATAACCTAAGTGAATATTTCTACAAAGCATTTTTTGAACGAATTCTAATATAAAGGTACTGCTTTGTAATGCTACCGATCGAATTATTCCAAATTTATATTAAACCAAATCGATTGTATGACTAATATTAATAAATACTACTTCTACAACATTTTAAATGATTTTTTTTATAAAAGAAAGAAAGAGGCTAGCTAGCAAGCGGGTTACTTGATGGAGAGTGACTAACCGCCGCCCATGGCCACCCGCAACGTCCGGGAAATCACGGGTGCGTTGCTGGCCTTTAGGTAAATAGGGAAAGGAGGGAGAGAAAAGGGGGGGGATGATGGGCCACCGGCACTTTCACTCACCGAACGAAACACAACAGCAGTGGATGCCGTTATTTCACGCCGATATTCTGTGAGAGGGTGATATTTCACCGGGCGAGCCGGCCCAATTCCTTCTGCAATGCAGCATGGCTCTACCACTCTTATACGCTCATGCGTAACATCTTTGTATCCTTTGTTCGATGTTGCTTGATTAGTAGACACTCAGACACATCTTCCAAGCGTTATTACTCTAATTGTCGGTGTATATCTATTCGTTTCGATTCATGGAAGGTTAAATATGTTTTTTCGGTTCATTTCCTTAAATAAAACTACTTTAATATTTCACGTCTAATAGTTTTTTCGAAGAAAACAGTTGCTTCGTTATCTATATGACCAACTTTTGATTTAACTACATACCTAGATCTTTGAACCAAGCAGCCAATCAGCCAACGCCCTTTTCAATTTTGGAACAGAACACACAAAATTTAATTTTTTATTCATTTATTTTTATCCCTGTTTATCGATCGATTTTATGAAGCAATACTCTCCGATATTCATCCCGCTGTATACATTGATAATTACTCTCCCCGCACGCCCCCCGCTCCCCAACCCGCCCCGGTGCCGTTCTCATTGTAATTTAAATGGAATTCCCGCCGACAAGTAAATTGAAATATTTCAATTTGGACGCACCTTCCGCTTGTGACGTTCGACATTTGAATTGAATTCGAATTAGGAATTAAGACGGTGGGTAACGATTTGTGCCTAGTAATGCCCAAAAACGGTCTTATGTCTGATTTCACCAAGCAGTCCCAAACGACCTTTGTAAGGAGTCCGTAGTCTAAGGCATCCTCTACATCTGTTTCCATTTGTTAGTGTTTCTTTGAAAAACTGATCTGTTCGCGTGTCCGTGTCGGTCACAGCTATTAGTGACTCAAAGATGGATGCCAACTTAATAGGTGGAATTTCGAATTACGAGAGCTAGTTCGTAGCTTAAATGGAAAGTTAAAAAGCAATTTTATTAGAGAACATCATGTGAGGTAGCAAACAACTCAAAAGACATATTCGAAAATTTGTAACGTGTTACTTTGAGTTAATTTTCATATTACTATTTCTAAATTGTTGTCGCTCTCCTTATTTTAAAAGTTATAAAGGGCCTAGCACACGTTGGGCTAGACCACTAGGCCAGTGCATTGGGCCAATGTGTAAACAGCACTGTGGTGTAGTTTTAGCTATGTTGACCGAAGCTGACCCGCCAGCCGACAGCTGTCGGTTTATAACACGCTTTTATTAGCTTCACCTGTATGTTTGTATGTATGTAACGGAATCTTTGAGCGAGATTTTCACCCACTGCAAAACGTCAGATTAAACTGAAACTTTGGACACTTATCAAGGATCGATGACAACACAATAATTTGATATCGAAACGAAAAGTTTTGAAAATTTTTTTGGTTTGATTTGATTAATTGAAAAAAATGTTCATATCTGTGGAAGCTTCATATTGTACTGATCTCACAATATGGATTTTGGTAACTTTTTAGGCAACGAAATAACAAAAATTATACTTTAAAAAAACTGAAAAAAAACATGCTGTCTTAAAGGGAAATCGAACTGAAAAGTAAAAAATTTTTATATATTAAGATTTTGTTTAACAGTGATAAAAACTATACTAACTGAATATAATTAAATGCTTTTTACTAAGTTTAAAATAAGAATAAAGTGATCAACGAAAAAATTACTTTATTGTAAAAAGGGTGGGGTGCATGATATCAATTGTTAAATATTTTATTGGTAGCTATTGATAAAAGTGGAGTGGACCGCGTACGTAGCTGATGACGGTTGTGTTGTTGTAATTTTGTTGTGCGTCAATTGTAACTGAAGTATGTCTTGAGAAGACGAGATATTTAAATATGTTTTTTCATTAAAAATTTATTCATCGAACTGTACATACTATACCAAAACCCAATACGGAATCCCATATAACATGTACCTACGCCATGAAAATAGTTTAAAAGTATCTAAGTTGATATTTTAAATTTAAAACGTAGGATTTCTTTAGATTTAATACATTTTTCAGGCTATGTTGACCTGACATAAGGAGCTCCTTCTATTCTTCGTATTTAAAATCTACAAACGAATAAAATTATCATCGAAGTACTTTGTCCGAAAAGGAATTAAGTTTTTCATTACTTATTCCACTAAACATTTTAAATGTGAAAGTATGGATAATTATCTGGTGCAACTTTAAATAACAATTGGAAAACGTGTAGTTACACCTAAATTGCTACAGCAGCGGCGGTTTTCACGTCCATACCTACACTGTAATAACCAATATAGAGTACGCAATCGGCGAACGTGTAAATGAATTCCGATCTCGGCCTTATTGCACTATCAGTAACTAACAGTACGTAACAGTAACAAACAGTAACCCAGCATATGGCCCAACGTGTATAGGGCTCATAAGATTTTTTTTTCATAAATAGAGTTTCACAACAGACTGTATTTTAGGGTTGGCGCATAACATCTAACAGTAGGTAATTTATATAATATTAATGGACGAGTTATACAACCTGAATATAAACTATCTATTAGTTTAGCCTAAATATAAAACCTTAGGATTCATCTAAGCGTATAAGTTAAAATAAAACAAGAATGTCATTTAAATCGTTTTAGAGGTTACCTAAAATTTAAGAATTATTATATATTAGTGAAGGCAGTCCAGAGGAAAGCCTACTATCAGAGTTTTTAGTTATGTATAAAGCCCCTTCTTATGGAATGTTGCCTTACAGAAACAGCCAGGACTTACGGTTAAATAAAAGGCATTGTTAAATACTTATTACAATACAAATAGCCAGAGTGTTAGCAGACGGAAATGTCAAAAGCACTCGCATACCTAAGCGAAAATGTGTGAGGAGAATGATGAGATTTGAGGAAGCGAAAGAGGTGTGTAAGGACCGCGACTCCTGGCGCTCCGTCCTCTCTGACTACCCCGTTGGGGATACAGCGTGAAGTTATGTTATGTTATGTTAAATACTTTTTGATATATGTACCTAATGTAAAAAATACATTAAAGTGAGTGGTAAAAGAAGCCAAGGACCACCAAGGCTGACTTAAGAAATTCAAATAGCCAGTGTTAGCGGATGGAAATGTCAAAAGCTCTCGCATACCAAGGCGAAAATGTGTGAGGAGAATGATAAGATCTGAGGAAGCGAAAGAAGTATGTAAGAACTGCGACGCTTGGCGCTCCGTTCTCTCTGACTACCCCGTTAGGGATACAGCGTAAGGATATGTATGTATGTATGTAAAAAATACTCTGTCATTGTTATTCATTTTTATACTGAAAACAAAAGCTCATGTCAAATTCCTCTTGGTTTGATATTTATTTTCCTTTGCTATCCTCAATTGAACCAGCTTTACCAATTCATCATAGGCATGTTAAAACATTGTGTGTAAATATTCTAAAAGTGGATCAGTCACATACAGACTCAGTTACAAAGACTTCAGTGTGTTATGTATAAGTACCACAGCAAAAGATACGATGAAGTAACACTGTAGTGAGTGTGAGAAAAACTGTCTTCATTTTAATAGTATAGATCGATTTATTTCTACAGAACTAGGCACCACATTTTATCATTAGGTACAGGTAGAGTGTTTCCTTCAATTTAAGAGCTCTTTTCGCCAGGCGTTCGTGCTGTATCTCGATTTATATAAATATTTATAGCCGGGACCCAATAGCACAGTATACACATATTTTCTGCCAATGGTTGAACGTCTAGAAGCAAGCGAGTGCTTGATTTGAAAGCCACTAGAACCATCCAGTAGATGGCTTCTAGGGTTGGTATTTAACCTCGGCGATTGTATATGATGAGACATTACGCTGTATGAGCCTCATAACGAATTAAATGGACATTTGCGTGTCCTGTCGCAATGAATTAATCTCATAGCAAAATGGAAAATGGCTAACAAAAGTTATCATTCTGTGTCGATCTTATTGAATAACGCTCTCAGCATTATATGCTCCTTATTGTTCCTACAAACGGCGCACTATACCACACATTATAAACAATTAAACAAAACCTCGACAATAAGTAATAAAAAGCGGAATCCCCGACGCGAATAACAAACATAATTGTGTTTTTTGTGCTTCATTCAATAGACGCTTTGTCCGCTTTGAAACTGGTTCTCAAAAAAGTCACCTTTATTACATTAAGTTTCAGCATTCGTGTGGGCCAATAGCACGCCGGGGGCGGGTTTCGCTCCCGCCGCCATTGGCGCTCGCGAGCCTCTCGTCTGAAAACATTTTATATAACCGGATGATACAACATATACAGTTAACACTATAGCGGGAGGGAGATGGCGCTATCACAAGAATACAGTGTGTCGTTTCGCACTCGTGCCGTCTCGCTCCCGCGACGACCCCGGCAACTGTCAGTTTGTTCGCCGAAAATGAAGCAACAGTGTTGTTAACATCGTCACGCGGAACACCGCCTAGTGACGCGACACGCGTTCCATCGGGATCTCGACGTTACACTTTTCGGTTTCTTTCGGTACGAGTTATGGAAATGTTGATAAGTTGGATGTGCGTTTGAGATCGCGTGTGTTCGTACGTTTGTTTACGTTCGTGCTTTGTTGGTATTATAATGGAAATGTCCCTTCCAAACGGCGTGGACGTCTCCCAGTTGGTGCAACACCCTGTGCTCGCCGCATTGCCACCTTTCTTCCTCAGAGCATCAGAACGATATCAGGTATTCAACATAAGAAAACACTGTGTTATTATTTTTCGAAAAGGAATTTTGACACTATGACTTTTATCTCAAGACTAGCGGCCCGTCCTGACTTCACTCGTGTTGAATACATAATATATAAGTCTATGTCGACCTAGAATAAAATGTCTTTCAAATGGTGAAAGAATTTTTCAAATAGGATCTATACTTAACTTTGAAATAAAGCGCAAAACACAGAATAACGGTGTTCATAATTTAAAAAAGATTTTTTTAAATAAAGTGCGGTTACATGAGATTCGGTAGCTTTGCCGACGGTACCGAAACGACGACGCAGTTGTAAGCAATTTATTGAAATAATGTTGAGTAACATAAACTAAGTATACTTTGGACTTTTTGGCGAGAACGGGAGAAGTAAGCTTGTCATTTTATTTATATTTTCTATTTTTTATATTTTTGGGAGTTTTAAAGTACAATCGTGATGATATATTGTGATTTAAAGTTCTGTATAAGTATAAAAGTTTTGAGTAGGTCTAAATGAACATGTGTAGCTGAAGTTCTCGCGCTCTTCCAAGAAGTCTTTTATAACTTCAGTAAAACCTACCGTCATTTTACTGGAGGAGTTTTACGATACGAAGAAAAAAAGAACTTACTTCGAACATGCTTCATATCGATTCTACTTATTAATACGTGACATTGGCAAATGCATTAATCTGTACGCCATGCCTTGAAAAAAAGAAAAGTATACTACATTTTTCTTGATAAAAATTCAATCTATTTTTGCAAGAAAAAAAAACTTTTGGCCGTGATTTTACTACTAAAGCTCAAAAAAAGTTTTGATCTGGCTTACATTCTATCTACTTTAGTTTATAGGTATTCTTTTCTATGGTTTCGTACCTTAACAGAAAAATCGAATCCTCGTAAAATTATAATGTCTGTCTGTGCGTTTGTTGTGATCGATTTCTCTAAAAAATACTTGATATACCAACTTGTTTGACATAATGATGTTGTTAACCTATGTATGTTGTAATAATTAACATACATACATAGATACATACATACATATCTTCACGCCGTATCCCTAACGGAGTAGTCAGAGAGGACGGAGCGCCAGGCGTCGCGGTTCTTACATACTTCCTTCGCGTCCTCAAATCTCATCATTCCCTTCACACATTAATAATTAACAACTAGGAATATTCATAGAAGAATAATAAAAATGACATATTTGTTATTCGAACTCGATGTTTAATTATCTCCCTTTGTCTTCGAAACTACTGGACATAGTTAATGGACGTAGGATTTTAATAAAATTTCAAAGAATATAAAGCCTTTCAACTTAATTAAAGTTACAGTTTAAAGTAAAGTAAAGTTTAAAGTAATGTACAGTTTAAAATAAAGTACTTGTACAGTTTAAATTAAAGTTCAAAATAAAGTACAGGTTAAAATAATCTAAACTTACAGTTGCTGTAAACTTAGGTAACAAAAGCGATAGGCCTTATGGATCTTCAGAAATTCAGTATAGAAATTTACTATTTTATGGGTAAATAAACAATGAAGACATACGCAGTATGACAGGGTTGCACGACAGTGTTATTGTAAAAATGAAGAAAGGGTTAGCTTAGATAGTTCGGGAACATAGAAAGAATGAGTGATAAAAGACTGACGAAGAAAATATACAGAGCGAATGCGAGTGGTAAAAGAAACCAAGGAAGACCAAGGCTGATTTATGAAGATCAAATAGCTAGAGTATTAGCCGACGGAAATGTCAAAAGCATTCGCATATCTAGGCGAAAATGTGTGAGGAGAATGATGAGATTTGAGGGCGCGAAAGAAGTATGTAAGGACCGCGACGCTTGGCGCTCCGTCCTCTACTTCTGTTATTGAATATTCTTTTCCATAATAAATGTGAGTAATTATTCTGTAACTATAAATAAATATCTGCCCTGTTTCAAGTAGTTTCAAATTGTAAATGTAGAAAGTATTACGTGTACCTAATATACATACTAATACATATTAACGTAGGTATTCAATGCCGGAGAATGATGAGATTTGAGGAAGCGAAAGAGGTGTGTAAGGACCGCGACTCCTGGCGCTCCGTCCTCTCTGGCTACCCCGTTGGGGATACAGCGTGAAGTTATGTTATGTTATGTTATGTTATGTATTCAATGCCTTTTAGAGTTGTGCAGCCAAAATGGAAAAAATGAACTTTTGCAGGTCTGTCTCTATCAATCAGTCCGTCTGTCTGTATGTCGCAGTTGATTTACTGCGTCATCTTCAGGTGCCGTTGCACGCTGGGTTGGTTGTCATCTAAACTACGGTCCAAACTGCGTTCAATGCTTTGAATTAACGTGCGTGTAGTGTCTCATGTTTGAGCGACGAACATGTATAGACTGCCTGCCTGTCATGCAAAAGAAGTAAATAATAGTATAAAAGTAGAAATTAAAAAAAAAAACAAATTAAGTAACGTGCAAGTGTTTTGGAAACATTTAAATTTTTTTAAATTAGACGTCAGTAAATTAAATGTATTTAAACGTTCACGACTTGTACACATCTTACAATATTTATTCACGGGTCTATTTCGGCGTTTATACTTTAAGGTTAATTACCTATTTTAACCCGACGTTTCCACTGGATTGTACCGATCGTGGTCACGGGCAGACTGATGAGGATGAATGTCGTCTTCGTAGAGTGCGGTTTCTTGCAACTACCCACACTCATTCAATTTTTTTTAATTTTCATTATTGTCACTGTCGGTGTCGGTCGCGACTCCTGGCGCTCCGTCCTCTCTGACTACCCCGTTGGGGATACAGCGTGAAGTTATGTTATGTTATGTCACTGTCGGTACTTCGACACTCTACACTAACGACATATACACACTGGCGTTATGTTATGTTATGTCGTTAGTGTAGTGTGTCGAAGTACCGACAGTGACAATAATAAAAATTAAAAATGGGTTGAATGAGTGTGGGTCATCCTCAGCAGTCTGCCCGTGACCACGATCGGTGCAATCCGGTCGAAACGTCGGGATAAAAAGGGTAATTAGCCTTAAAGTATAAACGCGACTTAGACCCGTGAGTAAATATTGTAAGTAAATTAAATTTCTACGTTATCGTATTCGATGCGGTTTTGGCCGGGTTTTTAAATACCTATTGATAATATTCCAATCAATTACACAAATCGTGTGACACCAAAGAGAGCACTAGGCTTTTACTAGGTATGTGTAGGTAACGAATTGTTGAGATCCCAGTAACACCCAGACTCCAAGCCAAATTAGAAAAATTCGTATTCTAAATTGATTTAATTACGCAAAATATTGTTTTGTTACATATTTTTGTTCCACGTGTTAAATATTTTTGAAATGGCCTTTTTAAGCTCTTGAATTTGGTATCCATGATCTCAGACCAAGTATCACAATAATAATAATAAAAATAATAATAATACTCCAGACAATTACACCGATTGTGTGACCCCAAACTAAGCAGTAAGCTTGTACTATGGGTACCACACAACGAACTCTGGGGGAGTTCCCAGTAACACCCAGTCTCCAAGCCAATTTAGAAAAGTTCGTTCCCTAAATTGACTTGACCGGGGATCGAACCCGGGACCCTAAGTTTGGAAAGTAGATGCATATGCCACTGCGCCAACGGGCAGTCAATGGACAATGGACCGAGCGTTTGCTCTAAGAGCGTGTCCTTACAGTGTCCTTTTTTTGTTGACCGAGTTTCTAGTTTGTTACTAATGTGCGTGACTAGGGAAGGTCACAGTACATTAAGATTTGCGAGTATTTTGCAAATAATTATTTCTTAATTGACTCATAAGCTGACACGAATTACACTCCCAGTGCGAGGTTGTCATACTTATTATAGCTAACCGTTTTACTCGTGGTTATACTCAATGAGATAGAAAGAGAGGGAAATTCGTTTGACACTCCGGCTCCGGCCATTATGTTCTTGGTCCGAGTCCATTATGATGGAATCCGCTGTCATTTTTTATTCTAGCTTTATATCGTGTTTAAGACGCCATATTGAGTTTTTCAAATAATAAATCGAACCTTTATTGCGTGTAATTAAGATGAATCTATCGATACCTCGTTGATCGTTGAATTAATTTTGGCTTTGTGAGGTAACAGATGAAATATTACCTACACGTAGACGCTACTAAAACCGTAGTTTTACCTTTCTCTTCGCCGTAATCGGGTAATAAGCAGGAACGTCAAACGAATGGTTTCGTGTAACATATTACGTATCAAATTGTTGTTATACTGTAATTATATCACAATGAGACTCCCTTTATATTAATGTCACAAGGATATGTAACAGAACACCGTAATAACTCGGCAACATTGTTACACTGTAATCACGTGTTATAATACAGTGAAGTTATTATTAGTTTAATGTAACACACCTCTAATTTCGTAATGTGATAGGAATTGGTTAAAAAAAATGTTATTTGCGAGATCTACTCGAGTACATAGGGGTCTGTAATATATTGCTTTTATACAATGATAAAAGAGAATTGCTAATAGCGTTTTTAATAAAGAGTTGTAGTATTAGGAACAATGTCGAATTTACGTGTTGAATTCTTAAAATTTTTAACTGTTCTCTGCCGAAAATTATAAAACCACTAATCCACACGTGTTTTGCCTCCTAACGAAGGATCGTGACGATATTCCAGAGATCAGACTCGGTCGGTTAATCAGCTCTGCGGCTTCTTACGTTTGAAAATTAAAAAAAGGAATAATAACGGACTTCCGCTCGTTATTGCGTTCCGAAATAAATAAGGAAAAGTAATGGAATTATCCCTTGTCATAAAATCATTGTATTATGTAATTATATAATTGCGACGCCATAAAATAATTAAAAGCTATGAAAAAGCTGAAACAATATAAAATATCTTAAATACCTTAAATACCTTTCCGTATGTAATTTTTTTCCAATATAAATAGGTACCTATATGTTTTCTGCCGTCGCGTCATCCGATATCCTGATCCTGCCTGTGGCTTAAATATGACTTGTTAAAAAATTTAGTATGAACACCTTTAAAAATTTAATGTGTATGTAAAAACCTCAATGAAAATTATTAATTTTTAAATATGGAATATACATAGAATAAAATAACAAAAGCATGTGCCTACTCATGTACGCACGTAAGAAGTTATACTTCTTTGAAATAAATTAAAATAAAAAACAAAACTGGTAACATATGAAAAATTAAAATCGGCCACTTGAAATGGATGAAATGAAGAGTTTTTGGTGGGATTTTATAGGGAGAGGCCTAGCACGCACTGCGATTAAACGCAAGCGGTTTTGGGATGGCTGAAAACACTAAATCGTGTAGGAAAACACACTGCGATTTACATTTTCGCGATTTTCGTAATCAGTATCACCGTGGATTTCTGGAGAGCAGCATGTGTTGTGGCTTTTGTTATAGAAAGTAAAAAACGTAAACAATACCGTCACCATAGGTACTGGGTACATCCACTAACTCAATGGTGGATCCAGGATTTTGGTTTGGGAGGGGTTTGAACTCAATGAGGTAGGGCGTTCCAGGACCCTAAAATGTTTCATGAAGGGACTCAGATGCTTTTGGGGGGCTCAAGTTCCTTAGCCCTAAATCCGCCAGTGCACTAATGATCAAAGACATTTGAAAGGATACTTTTGCAAAATGTACAACGATGTGCGAGTCTACCCCGATAAGTTTTTTAACTACTACAGAATGTCGATTGACAGTTTTGATAAATTTGATAAGTCGTGGGTCAGTAATCTACAATATGAAGACACAGCATTTCGTAAGGCAATATCACCAGAATAGCGTGTTTCTGTTACGTTGAGGTAAGAAAAAAAAAATTAATGAATTAAAAACTAATTTAATATAATGAAAAAAAAAATTAGTCAAGAAAACGTTTATTTCAAATGTAGTATACATTTAAATTAGCCCTGTGTTTAATGTAACTGTAGTTAAATTAAAAAAGTAAATATACATATAATCTAAGAATATTTTTGAGTATACTCTTGGGCCATATTCTACATCGTACTCTTCAGCATACTCTAGGTCGTCTAGGTCATCTGTTGACTGATTTCCAAATCGTGAACAATAATTGGCAGTTTCACTAGTTGGTCTTATAGCTTCTTGCCTGATAATTTGCACGATATGTGGCTGTTGCTGCCTCGGTGGAGTCGGTTTCTGTAGCCGTGGAGTTGGTAGAGGCAGTGCCTGTGACTCTGGAGCTGGTGGAGGCTGTGGACATGTAGTTCGTAGAGGCAATGCCTGTGGAGAAGGAGTTGGTGGAGGCTGTGGACATGGAGTAGGTAGAGGCAGTGCTTGTAGAGATGGGGTTGGTGGAGGCTGAGGTGATGGTGATTGGATCGAATATATTGTATCCATAGATGAGCATTGTGGTGAAGGTGTATATTGAAAGGTCGTTTGTGACTGGGTATATGTTTGAAGATACGACGGCGAACCAGATGTTGA
Organism: Zeuzera pyrina; assembly: GCA_907165235.1. Taxonomy (NCBI): domain Eukaryota; kingdom Metazoa; phylum Arthropoda; class Insecta; order Lepidoptera; family Cossidae; genus Zeuzera; species Zeuzera pyrina. Next base: position 449,474 of record OU015640.1, read on the forward strand.
ACCTCGAAAATCAATAAAGTGTACTGTAATGGTTGCAGAAATGTATATATTTTTCTTCCGTTTTTGAGTAGTTTGTTTCGTTTGCTTTGTCCGACAATTCTTTCGCGAAGCAGTCTTTCATGTTCTTCCACTTTTTTTGCATGGAGTTTCCTGAAAACTATTAGTGAAATTATTCATCATACATGCAAATATCTGTGGTTATATTTGCAATCTACCTATATGAAAGAAAAAACATAAGATTGGTTAAACATAGCGAAACAATTTTTTGAACCAACATATTTTCCAAATTATCTTGGTGCAGTTGATGGCAAGCACATAAGAACAGAAAAACCTGATTACACCGGCTCAGAATCATTTAATTATAAGAAGTTTTATTCAATTATACATGAAATACCATTAGTGTTTGTCGGTGATGAAGCCTTTCCATTTTTAACAAATTTGATGAGACCGTATCCAAGCAGAAATTTATCTATCCAACAAAAGATTTATATTTACAGACTTTCGTATGCAAGAAGAACAGTTGAATGTACGTTTGGAATTTTGGCAAATAAATGGCGTATTTTTCACAGGCCCTTAGGTACAGAACTTGAACTGTGTGATTACATAATAAAAGCTTGCTGCATATTGCACAACTTCGTAAGAAAACATGATGGCACGGAATTACAAGAAAATACATGCCAATCGGAACATCCGAAACTGAGCAACTTACACCCGTTTAGACTCCGTCCTAGTAACCACGACATGCAAATACGGAATTCGTTTGCTGACTACTTTAAATCTCCATCTGGTGCTTTAAGTTGGCAGTACAATGCTATTTGAGGAAGTCTATTATTTAAGATAATGCGTAGTTTTAAGTTTAAATATTAACTTAATTAACTTATGTATGTACTTTTTTGTTATTAATAAAGATGTTTTAATATAAATATAAAAGTAAACATTGAAAATCTAATTTCTAAATGTGGAATAAAATACACAAAAATAAATATCACAGAATAAAATATATAAATATTGGTGCCATTATTGCACATAAGTAGGTGCGTGTAGATACACGTTGTGTAGTTTGTTCACATAATGAAATTGGAATCGCGGTTGCTAAAGTGAATAGATTAAAGGCAATTGCGACTGCAATAAATTGCAGGAACCAATTGCACCGTGAGTAGAGCCTTTAAGCCATATGTTAACTTTTTCGGCGGTCCGAAACCGCTTGTGTTTAATCGCCGCGTCGTTTATTTGAATGATTTGCAAATTATTTCTACTGGATATTGTGATGTACAATTGCCGTAGTTTTGCGTCCCAAGTATCTAGGTTGTTGTGCAATATGTGAAATTGTTGAAACAAGTGCTTATTTAGTAGTGTGGTGTTGAGATTGAGATTTTCTAGAGTGGTAGAGCTATACTGCACTGCAGCACGAATTGGGTCGGCTCGCCCGGTGAAATACCACCTTCTCACAGAATATCGGCGTGAAATAATAGCATCTATTGCTGTTGTGTTTCGTTCGGTGAATGAGAGTGCCGGTGGCCTATTGCCCCCTCCCCTCCTTTCCCTCCTTTACCTATTTCCCTAAAGGCCGGCAACGCACCCGTGATGTCTCGGACGTTGCGGGTGTCCACGGGCGGCGGCGGCTGCTCTTCATCAGGTGACCCGCTTGCTCGTTTGCCCTCTCTTCCTATAAAAAAAGGATATTTTTAATGACTTAGTCTGCCTCAGCGGATCGTACTAGAAAGACTGCCTCAATATATTCGTCGCCAGAAACTCCAACAAACATTAAAATGTATTATGTCGACATTTTCATTAAATGAAATGAAGAATATGTAATTTTATTACTGAAAACGTCGGCTATTAATGAAATAAATGCTCCAGACAATTACACAGATTGTGTGAGCCCAAACTAAGCAGTAAGCTTGTACTATGGGTACCACACAACGAACCCTCAACCAGTCAACCAGACTCCAAGCCCATTTTGAAAAGTTCGTTTCCTAAATTGACCTGACCGGGGATTGAACCCGGGACCCTAGCTTGGAACGCAGATGCATATGCCACTGCACCAACGGACCAGTCAAAATAATAAATATTAATATATTACAACGGCGAGTTTGTTGATTTGTACGTTGTTTGTCCACAGCGTACGCCAAAATGCGCGCGATGTCGCAACCACGGCGTCGTGTCGGCGTTGAAAGGGCACAAACGATACTGCCGGTGGCGGGACTGCGTGTGCGCAAAGTGCACCCTCATAGCTGAGAGACAGCGAGTCATGGCTGCGCAGGTAATAGGGTACCACTGGGCTTCAATCGTAGAGTAAGGAGGCTAAGGCGGCTGTTATGCGCTAAATTGGTAGTCAGTTAAACCAGGTTATGTAATATAATTGGTGACGAAATGATTACCTGTCGTTTAGCGATAACGATTATGATTATCGCGATTAATAATCGACTCTGCATTTTAATTAAGTTAAATATAGGATAGTATATATTATAGACATAGGAACTTAATATTGAGTACCATAAACTAACTTAAATAATGCTTGGCGAGGAATTAATAATCGATAGTAAGGAATTTTTAATATTTTTCAAAAATACAATATTTCTGGTTTACTTCGATAGCTTCTAGCTAACTTAATAACTAGATAAACGCAATGATCGAGGATTACGATTAATCGTGAAATATCGATATTCAATTATTACGATTAATCGTAATCGAAATCGTTTCGTCACTATGTTGAGTGAGGAATATTTAGCGAACCAATCGCCAATATTTTGGCATAATGCTCACGTGAGCATGTAACTGCCGCCTACTCGGGTTGGTATTTATGTATCCGGAATAATATATAAAAACAAATATTTATTATTGAAAATGGTCCCATTGTTTTTCAAAATATTCTCCGTATTGATCGATACACTTTTGCATACGTTTGAACCAATTTTCATTGTATTTTGTCCATTCAGATTGCGGTATCTCCAAAGCATGCATTTTGAACGCGTCAACCGCTTCCTCTGGCGTCAAAAATCGTTGACCACGTAATTTATTCTTCACGGATATGAAAAAAACTAATCATTGGGTGCCAAATCTGGACTATATGGCGGATGACCCATCAATTCGGTGTCTTGACCGGTCAAATATTGAGTTGTTTGAACCGATGTGTGAGAGCTCGCGTTGTCATGGTGAAGATTGATCCTGCGTTTTGCTGGTTATTTTTCCTTATTTCTTCAAAAACATTTGGTAAACGAATAATTGTGTACCATTTAAAATTGACCGTTCTATAAATTACTAGTAGCACTACAGCCACATGCCCATTTGTCTCAAAAAAACCGGCAACCATTTGCTTCGAAGTGCTTCTGCGTGAACGACTTCTGTTGGGTTTGGCTCATCTTGGAAGACCCATACAATCGACTGCTGTTTACTTTCGGGCTCATACGCATATATCCAAGATTCATCAACTGTATAGATGTTATACACGGTATTTAACGCACCGCGATTATATTTTTTGAGCATTTCTTTGTACCAATCGACATGAGTCTTATTTGGGCGAAACTTTGAAACGTAAAAATTTTTTTTAATTTATTATAATCGACGTTATAATATGACACTGATTTTACCTTCTCTGAGACGCATAAGGATAAATGTTAGCTGCCAATTTCAATACAAATAGTATGAAATATTCGCAGAAAGAGGTTTAGGTTTAACAGTTGTTTGTAGTAGATTCATGAGTACTACAAACACCTGTTAAATAACTCTGCGACAATACACAAACAGAGAGTTACTCAATTTTAGAAACTGTTAAATTCTTCTCGAGTACGTACTGTAAAAGGATTTAGCAGTGTTTCCAAAATTGACTAAGTCTCTGTTTTGGAAGCGAACGCAGCAGTGTTTCCAAAATTGAGTAAATCTCTGTTTTGGAAGTGAACGCAGCAGTGTTTCCAAAATTGAGTAACTCTCTGTTTTGGAAGCGAACGCACCAGTGTTTCCAAAATTGAGTAACTCTCTGTTTTGGAAGCGAACGCAGCAGTGTTTCCAAAATTGAGTAATTCTCTGTTTTGGAAGCGAACGCAGCAGTGTTTCCAAAATTGAGTAAATCTCTGTTTTGGAAGCGAACGCAGCAGTGTTTCCAAAATTGAGTAACTCTCTGTTTTGGAAGCGAACGTAGCAGGTTTCCAAAATTGAGTAAGTTTCTGTTTCGGAAGCAAACGTACGGATCCTCCGTATCAGCGGACTAGAAGCCTAAGATAAATTACTATATTGATCCTCTTAAACGTTGCTGTGAAACTTTATATTGAATTGATATTTTGACGATGTGACATTCGATAGCGCAGTCCTATACATTCATATATTTTCTAGTAACAAAGTCCATACGGAAAATTCTCAAATTTGGTGGGTCGTTGTTTGAAACAGAGGACTGTGTCGTCAGGTCGCCCTGAGACGTCAGCAGGCTCAAGAGGAGAACGAGGCCCGGGAACTGAACCTGTTGTATGCGGGGCAGGCGGCTGGCGCGCCTCATCACTACACCGACATGACGGACGACTCGCCTGGTGAGTGAATTAGATGTCGCGTTCTTTCTATCTTCCTATTATCGGTGATACGGTTGAAAGCAATACAGATGTCGAATAAATTCGTCTTTAGACATGATGTGTCGGCATACAAATGCGTGTATGTACTTACCTACATGTATTACCTATTATCCTATATTATTATACGAGCAATATATATACTGCTATATAAATCTGTTGCGTCAGTCTGAAATTAAAACTCAAAACAAAATTGAACTTTTAATTTATCAGTATATTGGCCACCACAGGCATTTACTATATTTAATTGAAATAGCTAATTACATTCAACAAGTTTAGTTTTTCAGTTTTGGAATATGTTACTAATAATTATATTTCTGTTAGATACGAGTATAACTGTTGAATCAGAATTCAACTTTAAAGTTCATACATACGTACATATCTTCACGCTTTTTGGTTTATAATTAATTAATTATAATCCAACAAAAAATAATGATAATTTAGTTAGAAATTATTTTTTTATTTAAATTTATGCCATTATTGAATTTTATTGAATTATCTTTAATATATGAACACCAAATAAGATATTACATAAATACATACATATCTTTACGCTGAATCCCCAAATAATGAAATAATTTTTCAAATGGGTGCAGTGGTTCTGAAGGTTATCCTCCAAATATAAACAAACACACGAAATTCGCTCTCTCGCTTTATAATAAGATATGAACTATAAGATCAAATAGCCAGAGTGTTAGCTGATGGAAATGTCAAAAGCACTCGCATACCTAGGCGAAAATGTGTGAGGAGAATGATGAGATTTGAGGAAGCGAAAGAAGTATGTAAGAACCGCGACGCTTGGCGCTCCATCCTCTCCGACTACCCCGTTAGGGATACAGCGTGAAGATATGTATGTATGTTTGTATGTATGTATTGAATTTCGTAATGGAAAAGTCAAAATAGATGGTATAATATTGACGATCTCGTTGACGTAGTGTTTTAAACGTTGCACCCAAGCGCGTCAGGGTTCGATTCCTGGTAGGATCAATTTAGGAAATGAACTTTTCTAGGTTGTGTCGGGTCTGGGTGTACTGGGAGATGCTCCAGTAGTTAATCGTCGTACGGTTCTCATAGCACAGAGAATACCCTAGTTTGAGATCAGATGATTGATGTCTATTGTCTGACGCATTATTATTATTACATTAATATGGAACACAGAATAATCAAAGACTTAATTAGATAACTCCTATCATAAGAGACAAGATCCCGAATTCTAATAAGATCTTACAACGTCAGTGCCAATGTGTAAGGCGCTGGCGGCGGCCCGGGGCCGGGGCGCGGCGCACTTCCCGCCTCGAATGAGTCGGTTTCCGGTATATCAAGAGACTGTCTAATATCTAAACACGTTATTATACTACTTTTTAATCATAGTTTCCCTTGCATGAAGTTTTTGATGCTGTTCTTGGCAACTCGATCGAAACGTCGCGTCTAAACAAAAAGTGGGTAATCGCAAAACTCCAGTGTGTGTGTGTGTTCGAAATTCTTCTCCTCCAATAAGGCTTGACCGATTTATTTGACATTTTTTTCGTATTTCGGTGGTTCTTGACTATAGTTGGACTCGGTAGGCGGCGCTGTAGTAGAGATCCAAACATATTTTTTAAATTACCAGCCAAAACCTCTGGAATAAGATTGACTATAGTAACTTTTCTCCGGAATCCGGGTATTATACTTAAGTTTTAGATATTTTACACCTAATGCAAAGGGAAAATTTAAATGTTGTAGGTATATACATATGTACATTTCTTCAAGCTGTACCCCTAACGGGGTAGTCAGAGAGGACGGAACGCCAAGCGTTGCGGTCCTTACATACTTATCTTGCTTCCTCAAATCTCATCATTTTCCTGACACATTTTCGCCTAGGTATGCGAGTGTTTTTGACATATGTGTGGTGTCACTTTTGCGGACAAAATAACCAATGAAAAGATACGCAGTATGACAGGGTTGTACGACAGTGTTATTGTAAAAATTAAGAAAGGAATACTTAGATGGTTCGGGCACTTGAAAGAATGAGTGATGAAAGACTGACGAAGAAAATCTACAGAGCGAAAGTGAGTGGGTGTAGATATATCATTATAAAAATTAAATTAATACTAACATTAAATTTTAAGCTATCAATGCGAAAACTGTAAAAAGAATTAACTATTTGCATTCTAGCAAATAAAAACGTCGTTATTATTATTATTACGAGACCTTAAAAACCTGTCAAATAAAAAACAAGTTAAAATGTAGTGTTGTCTACAAAGGAGCATTTCCCTCGAGCCAATTAAACAGTCGCCACAAAAATGTCGAGCGTCGCCGAGCCCCCCCAACCTGGCCTCACGTCTCCTGGATACATCGTTAACAAAAGTGTTACAAATTTTTTTCACCAATGGCCGTCAACGCGACAAGTAGACAGTCTGCAATCGACATAAAGAATTAGGCATGGGTAAATCAGTCAACTCAGTAACTCAGGCATATACCACTGCGCCGGCGCTTTGAGTTAACTTAAAATTGCGCTATGACTCAGCAAAATGTTACACGCCGAATGCCGCCGCCGCCTTTCGCCACAGCTCACAGGCAGCGTATTATAAAGTGTGTTATGCGCCATTTATACATTTAGAATAAGTGAATCCAAATGTTTTGGCGTACTGTAATGATAAGATCTGGAAATATATTACAAACGAGCAAATTAATAGTTTACTCTGTAAATTTACTTTTTCTGACTTTAATCGTATGTGTAATATAAAATTAATACTTTCCCTATCTAACTTTTTTTTTAACTGAGAATTTTCAGTAAATAATTGAAATAATGTATTTTTTTTACATAAATCATTGAACCACCGGCAAAAGTGATTGTTAGAATGATAGTACAAATTATATACGAAAAAAAGCTTATACGGAGTCGTTTTTTAAATACAAACAATTTTTTTAAAAGAAGCGGTAAAATTTTATAATAGTGGTTTATTTTTTTTTACAGCGTTAAATACCGTTTGTATTGTTATTTTTACCAATTATAAAGTGCTTTTAAATACATCCCAAAAAGATAAGTGATATTTTTGTCGAAAACAGAAGAAGTGATGTTTAAATTTTATTTTGTATTTTTTGGGCGTTTACTCGTTAGTCGTTTGTCTTTTTCGTGGTGTAGAAAAGAAAAAGTTCGATCGAGTAAATTATTTCTGTGGTAATTGAATATAAGGTTGTCTGAATCATTTTGCCGGTACAATTATATCAATAAAAATGTCTGTGTATTTTATAGATATTTATTTGTTAATTACAACCCCCTCAATTTCAATAAATGCTTTCGAACGGTGTGGTAAAACCTCAACGCCTGGATATTTACCAATTTGTGAACTTTTAGTAATTTCGATTTGTAAGGCTCTTATGAACACAGCCCTTTTTTCATAACGCTTGCCACCTGAATTGCTCTTCAATTTAACAGCTGTTGTAGTCGCAAAAGCCGTAGTCTCAGACAATTGCGCAATAATAATGTAATAAGTAGATATCTTTCATATCGCTTCAAATGAGAACAGTTCGAAATGTATCTGCAAGTTTGAATCTGACAACCTATTATATCTAACGAAAGAATATTTGCATGGTCACTTGTCTACGATATTGTACTTGTATTACTGTAGGTGTATACAATGTAAAAAGGACTCATAACGGCGTCGCGACGCCTCATTAATGGCAGTTGTGACTTGAATAGGAAACTTTAAAAACAGTGACGTATTTAGGAAAAGAAACATTTTTATGGACATAAGTAGTTTGACGAACGCCTAAAATATAGTTCAAAGTGACATACTAAAGAAAAGATCCTAATTCTAAACCTAAGTACTTTTTTTTATTGAAATATGTACGAGGAACATAATTAGCATTTTAAACTGTAACTTATTATGTTTAACAGTAATAGTTTTCACTACAAATATGTTTAAAAATGTAATAAAAGTTTACTAGAATGCATTATATTTTTTGTAGTGTTGAACAGCATTTTTTAACGTTATTTTTGACAATTTGAAGTGCTTTTTTAATGTATATTGTACATCAATTATTTCAAAAATCTTAGATTATCGAGTTTTTTTCAAAGTGAGTAGTAGGTAGGAATCTATACAAGTGACAGAATCTAGAATTATTTTCATCAGAATTGGTTCAACATATTTTAAAAAATACACTGAATTCATTGTTATTAGTGCTGATATTATTCTGCAACCAATTTTCAAGTTCATAATCCCGGCTATAGATTGATTTAAAAAAGGGAAAGCGGAAGCTACGAGCAAGAAGTGGGTGGGTAATTAAAGTGGTTTTGACCGAAGCAATAATTTCAAAGAATTACAGTTATTTGTGCTAATTAAAGGGCAATACATTAAAATTTATAAGCACTTTAATATTGATAAAAATAACGATATTAGCGTCGCTACTTATCGCTACAAAAACACGATGTCCTGCCTACTATTGACTTCATCAATAAATAGACAAACTATAAAAATATAAGTAACGTCGCTACAAAATAATTATAAGTAGACTGTAAAAAATTTAAATATGATATAACACTACAGTTCGTATTATTTTTTGTACGATTTATGTTAAAAAATATGCATGTAGGCTATTAAATATTGCAATAGTTAACGGTTAAAAGCACTATATTTGTTGGGGAACACGACATAAATAAAAAATAATAATTAAATATATCACCACGCTGTATCCCTAACGGGGTAGGCAAAGGGGATGGAGCGCCAGCCGTCGTGATCCTAACTCTTCAAATCTCATCATTCTCCTCACACTCTTTTAAAATAGTCAAAGTCAAAGCCAAATCAATTTATTCAAGTAAACCCAATCACGAGGTATTTTTGAACGTCAAATCTACTTTAGTTCGGTTCAAAGAGAAGAGAAAAGAAAACCTGGACACTGAGAAGAACCGACAAGAAACTCAGTCAGGTATAATTTTTTCAACATCATTTTACAAAAGGTTTATTAAAATACAATATTCAGAGAGCCAGTAAATGCATGTGCAGAGAAAATCATTTCCAGACTATTGTTTTATCTTCAACGAAATCGTTTATTTTATAATATGATTGTCTAATCAATGTACGTTTTATAACCAATCTAAATTTATTCTCTGTTAATTCAGTAATTTCCTGAGGAACTTTGTTATAAAAACGAACGCAGTTACCCAAAAATGAAACATTTGACTTAAGTAATTTAAATTTTGGAACAACCAATTTATCACGACCTCGGGTTTCCATACCACCAGTATCGCCTTTTTTTGTAAATTGATCTATATTTTTCCTCGTATACATAATAATTTCAAAGATGTATAGGACGGCAAGGTCAGTACATCAATGTCTTTAAAACGATCTCTTAGTGATTCTCGTGCATTCATACTGTAAATAGCACGTATCGCTCTTTTTTGTAAAATAAAAATCGAGTTAATATGCGCCGCTGATCCCCACAGCAAAAGGCCATAGGACATTAGGCTATGAAAATATGCGAAGTACACCAGCCTAGCCGTATCCGCATCCGTCAATTGCCTAATGCGTCTAATGGCATATATCGCGGAACCGAGCTTACTAGCCAATGCCCCGACATGATCCGCCCATTGCAATTTACTATCTACTGTTAAACCAAGAAAACTGTAGTTACTAACTACTAACTGTACTACTGTACTTAGTAACTAAGTAGTAAAAATTATTAATTTTAAATATTTGTGAATTAGGTTGTAGTTTGATTAATGAATTCTGTTCCTCATTTATGTAAGGTATTTCTATTTTTAAACGATTTAAAAAAAAAGGAGTAGGTTCTCAATTCGGTTGAATTTTTTTTATGTTTGTTACCTCAGAACTCCGTTAATTTTAAACCGATTTGGAAAATTCGTTTTTTATTTGAAAGGATATACTTCCAGATTGGTCCATTTAAAATTAACTGGTATGGAGCTTGGGTTTCGAAGATAAACTAAATAACATCAAATAACGCGAACTGCTTATACCTTTATTTGTTTATATCGATCATTCTCTTGTATGTCATTGCGCTCCAGAATTAGAAAAGAAGTTATAAATAAATATTTATTTAGGCCCAAGTTACTCAAAAGGGACAAATAAAAAAAAATTAATAAAAAAATGAAACCGACTTCAGAAAAAATAATCAGTGTACGAATACGAATAAAAGTACGAAATTTAGTTATTTCGTACTTTTCACTGATTTTTTTTAAGTCGGATTATTATTTTTTGTTTGCTAGCTTCACTAAATCCATTAAATCTTATTAATGGATTAATTATAATCTTATTAATTAATGGATTTAGCTTCACTAAATCCATTGCCTTGGGTTTTCATAAGACTACTTGTAAAAATAACGAAATATAAATTAATGACTAAAATTAAACGAAAAGCGGTTTCGTAAAAAACTTGCATTCAGTTAATTGCATTTAACTGCTGTATACAAATGTAGACGTTTTGCAGCGCTTGTAATTAATGCGGAAACATCAAAAGCAACTTGGTTTACGCGACAAGTGTTCGCCTTAAACGTTTCAAAAGACGGTAACTTAATAATTAGAATGTGTAAGTAGCCGTCAGGAAGTAAGGCACAGTGGTTATAAATGCGAGTTAGTGGTTATCACAGACCAGGGGGCCTAGCCAAGTGGCTCAATTGTCGTAAACGCTAGTAGAATAGAACGACGAATACCACGTGATGTAGCGTAACGAATTTTAAATGAAATCAAACGTTATTAATTTTCTATTAAATAAAGTGAAAAGTAAAGCCGTGTGAAAACCGCTGTATAAAACGTAACCGAATGGCACTTTTGACGAGCGATAACGCCAGCAAGCGTTTCGATTATACGAAACGCTTGGCGTTATCGCTCGTCAAAAGTGCCACCTGGCTGCCTTTTATACGGCGGTTTTCACACGACTTCACGTGTCTTTTCGTTCAATAGAAATTTAATAACATTTGACTACTAATTTACAATTTGTTACGTTAGATAACGTGGTATTTGTCATTTTATTCTACCAGCGTTTATGACAGCCACTTCAGCCACTACAGCCACTTGTCTAGGCCCTGGGTACGCCTTCGAGGACATCCGCTGCCTACTTAGGTTTGGTTTTGTAAAATACAATACAGCTGCCAATATATTGACAATTTGAACGTGAACGTAAACATTAATAATAATAATAATATAATATTTATTTCATAAAACATACATTCGCAAATACCATAATTGAAAGTGTACAAAAAATCAGGTTAGTGTTACCTACTGAGGTTACTTTTAAGTGTACACACTTAGATACCTAAGAAAAGATTACACTTGTGTTTTATTTTATTTTATGTATTTATGTAACATATATATAAATACCTTTCTACTCTCCTTTTTAAATATGGCAATTCTCATACCTCTCCGTGCACGCAATATGCTTAAAAAGGGGTACGTGAGTTTTCTCTTCAGGTATTAATATTTACTAGAGGTCGTCCAGTGGTCGAAATTCGACTATAAAGGTCGAAATATGAATATAAAGTTATAAACTCTTTGGCGACTCTACTCTATTCGACTGTTTGATCCAAGGATGTTACATTACATATGATCTCAAACTATTATAAGTTTGACATTGACAGTCTTTTTGACATTGACAGTCTTTTTGACATTGGCAGTATGAACGTAAACAATGAACGTTATATTCAATTTAATTTAATTTAATGTACTTATTTGTAACACATGTTACATACAATTTTAGCTTTCTCCAGTCTTTTTCCATATAAACTTTAAGTGTAGCAAATTTCACACTCCTCCGTCCGCGCAATTTTCTTAAAAAAGGAACCAAAGTTTTCGCTTTACGTATTAATATATAAATATAGATTTTCTATCTTCAACGTTTAAATTACCAGCCCTCTGTGTCTCAGACATAGCGTAGGATATCCTGTGTATTATTTCTTACAATCTCACAAATACGCTAATGTTGCCTTTTGTGGAATTTTGAGTTTTACTTATTCATTCTAATGCCACAGCTATACAGATATCCATATCCATATTATATTATAGTAATAAACAGTATAATGTAATAAAACATTTATTTCATATAATATGTGCGTTATGAGAACATAAGACGGCGGTCACATTGGTTATATGTGACGGTACAGTTCACACCGCGCATACCGTTATACGGACGTGGTGTGGTCCAAGTTATGAGCTTACTACAAAATAGAAATAACGTCGCACATGATACACCGAATTCCGGATCGATTTACAGTGACATCCATTTACGAAACGATTTAAATTCTAAATTGTGCGTACATGGGATTTTAATGGGTATTACTTCAGTTAGTTGGTGTGATATGCTTTTGGTATAACTTTTTCCGGTATGGAATTCTCAATTATCAAACATTTTTTAAATTTTGACTTCAAATATGATCAAAAATAAAATTTGAAAACTCTCTACCTAAAATAAAACATTTTTTACTTGCCCTCTGGAAGATTAATATTTTGATAGCGGAGGTTGCAATTTAGTAAGTCTAAAATTATATTCTTCTATTTCTATAGCGGTCTCAATATCGATCTAAAATAGAAGCCATAAAATTGTTCACAACTTTCTTATATACTCTTAACGGGATAAAAACGACATAAAACACCACGCGGTTATTTTCTTTTCATCATTTAATATTTAAGGAAAAAATTCCTCGCTATCTCTTTTAAATTAGGCGCTGACGTAATCGCCGCAGTCGATTCCGATATTAGCGCTCCGCGTCGGAATGCGCCCGCCGCTACTGTACTGTATTATTGCAATCCCCATAAAGGTCCTTCGACGTGGAGATATCCAATATCTTCACGCGTTTATTAAAATGTATATGTAGTTTCTGTTTCTCATGAGACCAGCATCTTTATTGATAAACTAACTACAACCCACGACTTCGTCAAGAAAAATCAGAAAATGTATAAATTATATTACTTACTTAAATTCAGCAGCAAATATTATTTTTGATTAAATTAGAGTCTTTTTAACTTTTTAATGTACACGTTTTTATTGGTAACGTCATTGTCATGAATGGGGTGCAAGAGTATGTATCCATTATTTTCAAAACAGGCGGCCCTTTGATAACAATTACTTAGTTTTTACAAAATAATATCTCATTTGGCTTTTCGTGCTGTATTTGGACGGTTGCCTCCAGACATTGAGAGGTAGTATGTATGATATGTGATGATACAGTGGAAAACTGCCTATTGTACGCTGACGATGCTGTGCTTATAGCACCATCAGAAGCAGAGCTGCAGACACTAGCCACGTGCATGAAAGAAGAATGTGAAGTGAAAGGATTGAATATGAATGTGAACTAAATTAGGTTTCTGGTGTTTGAAAGGGAAGCGGTACAGACGAAATGTAAGATTTGGGTACATGGAAAATGTCTAGAACAAGTGAATGAAATTATGTATCTGGGGAGTGCGTTTTCGAGAGATGGAAGATGTGAATTGGATGTGGAGAGACGGGTAGCAGCTGGCAATAAACTATCTAAAAATTTGCAGACCGCGACAGCAACGCGATCACTGCGCGACCAGTGACTATTTGTAATAAGAAATTAGTATCATGTATGACGATTGCGTATCAATTAATGTATGACCGTAAAATGCACTTTTCGCGGTAGATTTAGCGCCACATAAAATTACACAAATTCTCGTTTTGACGCAGATATTGGCTGTCGCATGCTGTCTGTAAGTTACGTAATAAGCATGTGGGTTATGTTTCGCTCTTTGTGTATGGAATCCTAAAAATAATTCACTTATTTATGTAATAAAAAACAATGAGTAACGCTACAGACGCCGTATGCCACGTTGTATGTCACGCTGTGGCTCCCGCGGATGTGGTTTATTAAAGTTTAGCGAAGCTTATACTCCAATACTCCAGACAATAATACTCCAGACAATTACACAGATTGTGTGACCCCAAACTAAGCAGTAAGCTTGTACTATGGGTACCACACATAGAACTCTGGGGGAGTTCCCAGAACACCCAGACTCCAAGCCAATTAAGAAAAGTTCGTTTCCTAAACTGCTGGCTTCAGAGTTAATAGAGCTTCAGTGTAATGCTTCAGATTTTGTACGATCACTGGAGTTAAGTAAAGTTACATGCGGTCACCCATTGGAAGGGGATGAAAAACCCATATTATGTTGGTAATAGCTATAGCTGTATCCTATAGAATGGGGAGCGACACGGGTGGAAAGATCTGTGGGATAAGGGTAGACGGAGATTATAAAAACATACAGTTATGTCTACTTATTAGCCATGGGTGACTCGTTGACTCGCGTCAACTCAGTAACTCAGACGCATCTGACAGCGCCGGTCCTTAGAATTAACTTAAATGTGCGCTAAGGCACAGCAAAATGTTTCGCACTGAGTCGCAAGGAGCGCGCCATCGACATCCACGCCCGGCGCTAACTTGTAGTGCAAGCAGCGTATGAAACATTATAGCGTGTTATGCGCCAATATATTTAGAATATGTGAGTTGACACATCCGCCACACTGCGTTACGCATGTCTACTACACATAAAAAACATTATATTACATACGCATATAGCTACATATCTTTATACCAATTTCTTAGCATAGACTAAGACTTCCAATAACTATTTTGGTATACAGATGGTGCCAGACATTTACTGCCTGCGCGGGAAAAAGTTTTTTTTTGTGGTCGCGTGTACATTGACAATAATTTAAAAAAAAAGTAACAGAATACGGTAATAGTTCCAACTGCGTGTGGTATCGTGTTACATCACAAATGTCACAGCGTCGCGCGTCGGTTTGTTCACCGCGTCGACAATGGACCTCGATGCAATTCAATACGCCATGTCCATTTATTGGTTTTCGTGAGTCCCTAATGTCCACAAATACCCTACTTATTGGGTATTTTCTTTAAATTATGTCGTTATGTTTGTTTATGGGTTCTCCATCAAAGTATTATTTAGACTCGCAAGTTTTTGAGATTTTTGACATTTCTCTTGTTGACTGGAAAAATATAATTATGAAGTGAACTGTAAACCTTATTTACGTATTTTATTGCATTCATTATAAAATAAGAGTTAAAACCTGTATCAATTTGTTTATTTGCTAGGCACTTATAAAAATCATTGACCTACAAAACAAGCAATTTTAAACAAAAACTATGTCACACAGACATCATCATAGAAGACATCGCAAGTAAATTACTTGAAATAAAACACATAAATGTTACACGATATAACTCAAAGTCAAAGTCAAATCAATTTATTCAAGTAAACCCAATTACAAGGTATTTTTGAACGTCAAATCTACTTTAGTTCAATAAGCAATTTAATAATAAACATGTTTTTAATGAAGTGTTCAAATATTAAGCTCACAAATCAGATAAATCGTTACGATAGTTGTAGGTGATAGACTAAATGAGTTGTAACCAATTGACTACTCTGTAGGTGGGCAAGTTTTTATTTCTACATTGTCTGTCTTGTAGGTCGATGATAAAACTTAACTTAAATTTTAAAAAGTTCTAGAAAAAATATCTTCAATTCTTATACAGTTATACGGAATTCCAATACCATGATTACTTTACATTAACATAAAAAGACAATAAATTTCGAACAAAATGAAAAAAATTTAAAGCAAACTCATAATAACGTCCTTGCAGGAATTAAGTATTGGCAACCGAAACACTAAAAAAAAATAAAATATTTATTTATTTACTACAATTACAATGATTTATAATATTAAAATATTATTTGACAAATTATACGAGAGTGAACTTAAAACTAAACTGAGAAAAAACATTCGTAATACAATGAGAAATTTACAAAGTTAAAAATATAGTTAAAGCTTTTAACCTCAAGTAACGTCAATATGTGTTGACGTTGACGTTACTTGAGGTTGACGCTGCACAATGACAGTTAATTGAAGTCACGATCTGTTACGGTAAAGCCACAGATTTACTACTAATAGATATTGCATTAGCCACTTTAGGCTTATTGTATAGATTCAGGTGTTACTTTGCGGAAATCCATCTCATGTGATAAATTCCTAAAATCTCTAGCTATTTTCCGCTCAAACTCTAAAAACCATCAATCGACACGTGTTTCGCCTCTCAACGAAGCATCCTCAGGATATACCAGAGATAGGATTCGATGCTGGTTAGGTGACCGAATAGCTAGAGATTTTAGAAATT
Source organism: Zeuzera pyrina (assembly GCA_907165235.1). Lineage (NCBI taxonomy): Eukaryota > Metazoa > Arthropoda > Insecta > Lepidoptera > Cossidae > Zeuzera > Zeuzera pyrina. The sequence goes on from OU015640.1 coordinate 466,166, forward strand.
TATCACTTTAGGCTTACTCTCTTTGACAGCTTATGTATGTCAAACCGGCCTTTGCAGTGAGTTTTTAAAAAACTCCACTCTAACAACATGCCTAAAAGAGTCTCTATATCACATATATTTATAAACATTTTTACATTAAATTTTCACAAACACAAATTATACGAGACTGAACTTAAAACTAACAAGTGTGTCTTATTTACATATATGTTGCAATTGAGGAAATAGCTGAAGTTGCATATTGCTGCTTCAGCGCGATCGTACATGTATGCATCTATAACTCCTCCCTTCTCAAGAGAGAAGCTCACCTTAGAGCTTATGGTAGCATCCTCACTTGCCTGGATCTTCTTTGTTTTCGATTGTTTGGAGTCTTAGATCTTCTTGACTAGAAGAGTGATACCAATGGCACATAAAAGCTGTGTTGTTCATCGTGTAGTCATTATTGTTTGCCATTTTATTTCAGGAGAAACGGGAGATTGTTTCTTGATTTCTTCGGCTCTATTCATGAGCTCGTGTATGTGGTCTAAAGAGTGATCTTCTAATTTTATTTCGTCTGCTATTTCTGCCTGTGAAAAGTTCTGTATTATTGAAAGGGGTATCATTTCTTGATTGAAGATCTTATTTGTATTGTTTGATTCTAATGTAGTATTTAGAGTGTGAAGGCGGCTTGTGATAGTTACTATAGCGGTTCCTAGCAGAGTTTTGTAGTCACTCTTGTCACCGCATCTGCATTTTATGAATTTTCAACCGACTTCCAAAAAAGTAGGAGGTTTTTAATTCGGTTGTATGCTTTTTTTTATGTTTGTTACCTCATAACTCCGTTATTTATGAACCGATTTGAAAAATTCTTTTTTTGTTTGAAAGGATATACTTCCAGATTGGTTCCATTGAAATTTCACTAGTATTGAAGCTTTGGTTTCGAAGATACACCAAATAACGCGACCTGGTTACAACCTTTATTCATTTATATTGACGATTCTCTTGTATGTCATTTGTTAACTAACGTTGTCCCCACATGGTATAATGGTAGTAGAGAGAAGATATAAATTGGCTGTGATAGAATAAATTCAGTCAGTAGAGTCAATCTTGTGGCAGACAGAGAATACGGCTGGTGGCTGTCGTCTTCGGATTGTAAGAATACTGCTAGGGTGTAATTATGATGCAACCTTTACACTGTTCTTTTATAACTGATTGATATTGATATATTATATTGATGATATTGATAATGGTCATAATGGGCTATAATATCCCATGTTCGATCTGATCGCATCTTTTATTGTGAAAGCCTACGGTTTGTGCTCCTCAATAGAATGGAAGTTTACACATTGCGCTCCAGAATTAGAAAATAAACTAATTGTAGACCTGCCCTAGATATTTATTTAGGCCAAGGTCACTCAAAAGGGAGAAATAAAAAAACTTTTATAAAAAAATTAAACCGACTTCAAAAAAGAACACTGAAAAGTATAAAATGACTATCCCTTACTAATCAAAACTTAAGTACAAAAATAACTTTATAAATACGATACAAATACCGATATAATTAAATTTGACAGTTATTGAAGTCGAAGTTGTCGAACATTGATTTGGCACCGACTTCAATAACTGTCAAATTTAATTATATCGGTATTTGTATCGTATTTATAAAGTTATTTTTATACTTAAGTTTTGATTAGTATTAGATTAGATTTGCATCTCTCTCCAACCGGGTCTCGTTAGGTACGGTTATCCAATTTTCAGGAGTTCCGTATGTAGTGCGTCACCAACAGGTTCAAAGTTTGAATCGCGGTAGTAACGATTAACACCGCTTGATTTTTAAAAGTTCTAATAGAGCCGCGATCCTACCGACTGCGCCAGTTAAGTGTTGGCCACCGAAACACTTTAAAAAAATAAAATATTTATTTATTTAATACAATTAAATGATTTATAGTATTAAAATATTATTTGACAAATTATACGAGACTGAACTTAAAACTAACAAGTGTCTTATTTATATTCTACTACTGTTACCCGCGACTTCGTCCGCGTGGAATTAAAAAAGTAGCCTGACTCCTTCACCGGGATTTCATCTATTTCTATTTATCAAAATCGGTCAAGCTGTTTGCGAAAGCATATGCCTGTGCCATGTCTGACACAGTACCATACTCCACACACTACGTGTCTCTTGATACGAATGGATCTTAAAAACTGAAATTTTCCCTCTTGGGAAAAAAACATAAGTTTATTATTTGAATTTGTAGTATTATTTGAATAAATAAACATAATTAATATTTTAAATTAAAATAGTTATAGAAAGCGTATAATATAAACATATGCCATCGCTGACTTTTTGTAGTCCTAATAAAGAGGTACAATTCCATCATACATTGTTTTCGAATAAGACAGCGTTTTCGATGAAAGCTCTCAGTCGGCCTGATTTTTTCCGACATCTAGAACTATTATCATCATAATATTCAGATCATCAAGACAGCCTGTCCCGTATTAAAAAGTAAGGCAATTAAATCCCATACAATGTAAATATGTGGCTAATCAGCTTATCTGATAATAAATGTGTGTTGTATGAGTCAAGGAATTTGATTAACGTACCACCATAAGTCGAAAGTCCTCTGACATATGATAACATTAAGGTTCATTTTCTTCTCAAATCTAATTTGACAATATACATATATTACTATCATTGTCTATTTTATTGGTTTCTCTTATTTAGACCTGATAGTGTGATGTCAACACGATGTCATTAATGTGTCAATAATGTGTCATTCATTTATTTTATTTTCAAATTAATATAAGCCTTATTGGTTTCATAGTTACAGGCAACAAATCTTTGAAGTGGTACGTGAATCAAATTTCTTGACTGTACAGGGGAGTCAGCTTATCTGATTTGCCCCTCTGTTGTTACTAGGACATGGTGTCTTCACTGGACTCAATATAGAAAACTTCAGTTACATATGATTATTTGGGTTTTCTAAATCTTACAAAGTTATAATTAATATATAATATTGTATCTTAAAGTATTCAAAAACAAAAAAAAATTAATTTCCTAACAAAATTTAAACTTAATTTCTCCCATTCCCGCCAAAAAGTTAGTAGAGGTAATATCTTAAAAGGCCTAGAATCGATATCATTATAAAATACCACTACTATCTACACTCGAACGCAATATTTTGAACCATTAATATTCCTTTCCTTTTCACACATAAACACAATATTCTCCATCTCATTCATGATTCGATACCATTTATATTTCAAGCACCTCTTGTCCACTCGCTTTTATTACTGTCCCTATCACTCTTACAACGTTTTGGCTAGCTATCTCTGTCGTGTCCACTCGAACGGTGGGATGCAACCTGGACTTTCATTGTATACAGTAGTATAATGACCTCGCGGTTCAATTTGTACCGGGCTGAAGGGTTGTACGTATTCAGCCTTTGATTAACGTTTCATACTCGTTTTCCAGAGGATAATTTTACTTCAAATATACTACGGCAGTTTCTGAAAGTGGTCTCGAGTGACGAGTAACTGAATTCTATACTTATCTATAATCACTTCGAATAAAAATAAGAGTTAGTCGTAATATTTACGAAGGTAGGTTTCTGCTCTGTCTGTTGTTGTTGCTAGCTTTGAAGTTTTTGTAGCGATTTTATAGAGAGCGGTAGGCCGTTTATAAATGTGTATATACATACACATATCTTCACGCCGTATCCCTAGCGGGGTAGTCAGAGAGGACGGAGTGCCAAGCGTCGCAATGCTTACACACTTCTTTCACTCCCTTAAATCTCATCATTCTCCTCACACATTTCCGCCTAGGTATGCGAGCGCTTTTGACATTTCCGTCGGTTAACACTCTAGCTATTTGATCTTCATAAGTCAGCCTTGGTCCTCCTTGGGTTCTTTTACCACTCACTTTCGCTCTATAGATTTTTTTCGTCAGTCTTTCATCACTCATTCTTTCTATGTCTCCGAACCATCTTAGCATTCCTTTCTTCTTTTCTTCAATAACACTGTCGTGCAACCCTATCATACTGCGTACCTCTTCATTGCTTATTTTGTCCGCAAGGGTAACACCGCACATATTTCTTAGAGATCGCATTTCTACTGCATTTATCTTACCTTCACTCGATTTCGGGCATATCACTCACTACCATACAATAAAGTTGGCACCAACACCGCATTGTGTACGCCCATTTTGGCTGAGTTAGATATATTCACACTGCCTACTAATGCGGACAGAGCACCGTAGGTCGTTTATTTTAATTACTTACAATTTATTTCTAGTGGATATCGTGATGTGGAATTGACGTAGTTAGGCGTCCCGAGTATCTACCCAGGGACTGAATTAGACACGGATAGTAGCATCCTATTTGTGTAACAATTTTTGAAATTGGTTCAATAGGTCCAGAGATTAACCCCAAATATACAAACACACGATTTTACTTCTTTATAATATTAGTAGATCTTTGTAAGGGTAGGTAAAACTATTATACGACTATATTAAAGTTTATATTTGTACAGTTTTTGTCCGAAAAATGTATTAAAAAAGGAAAAATTTAAATTAAAAAAGAATTCCCGAAGCCCATCGACTGGTTTATGATATTTGCACTGAGATTGGTCGAGGCTTCGGGAGACCGCCGGGCTGGCGGCTTCTTCAGCCAACGAATCAGTTTGGCTAGTCAAAGAGGCAGTGCTGCCAGTCTACTGTGTACCTTAAACAGTGACAACTTTCTAAGCGACAACTTGTGGAAGTCTATTATATAAGGTAATGTGTAGTTTTAAGTTTGTAAATATTAACGTATGTATGTACTTTATTTGTTATTAATAAATATCTATTCGGAGCTGGTAACATTTGATATTTGGCTACTCAGTATAATTTATACTCGCCGCGTCTCTACTTATAACCTATTATAATGTATTTTTTTTTAATGAAATCTCTATTGGCTCTAAAAAAGACCTACACTGAAAGGAGCCGACAAGAGACTCGGTCAAGTAACATTCTTTCAGCACTATCGTATTATAACATGTATAATTCATGCCTTGTTTACATTTTATAAGTTGATAAGCCGGTATAAGTAGCGAGTTAAGTAATGAGTCATCAAAATTTTCGCGTGTTAACATCTCGGTAAGTAACCAGTCATCAGTTGTGTTAGCTATTTATCAAATAGAATCGGTTTATAGCTTTTAGAAATTTAGCTGACTTGCTATTTACTGACTTACGAACTTAAATGCATAGATATCCTCAGGCCTGTATCCCTAACGGGGTAGTCAGCAAGGATGGAGTGAAAAGCATCGCAGTTCTTAGAACTTCTTTCGATTCCTCAAATTTCATCGTTCTCACACACTTTTAGGTATGCGAGCGCTTTTGACATTTCTGTTAGCTAGCTCTCTGAAAATTGATTTTTATAAGTCAGCCTTGGTCTTTCGGTCTGTAGATTTTCTTTGTCAGTCTTTCATTACTCATTAATTCTGTGTGTTCGAACCATCTAAGCGCTTCTTTCTTCACTTACTATCTTATAAAGTGTAACCGAAGTACAGACAGTTACAGAGGAGATCATTCGCAGACTACATCTTTGATTTCGATGAAATCGTAAGCTTTATTCTGTTGGTTTTATAGTATAATTATTGTGTAATTATTAATAAAAACTTCAAAATTTTGCTCCGCTTAAAAATTAGGAATGGAATCTAATTGCACAAGTCGTTAAAAAAACATTATTTTCTGAATGAAAACAAAATTATCGACTCACTCGAGAGTCCGCAATAATGAAAGCTCTCAACATCTTGTACTTTTTATACAAAGATTAGTACAAAAGGAGAAAAAAATGCAGGAAAACTCAACGATCCTCGATATCTCGACCACTGACCATTTATTGAAACTTTTTTTGCAGAAAAAACTCAATTGGATTCACTGTTAACACGAGATGTTTAACATCCTTGCAAATAATCTTCCGCACCGTTTACCATTCGAAACCATACCTTAAATTTACAACATAAAGTTTATTTTACGGTTAGCAATAGTAGCGATCTTTAACGGAAGCAAATTTGAAACGAAATTGAATCCTACTTAGATGTAATACGGTGGTATGTCGCGTGTGTCGTATTTGTCTATTTTTCTGAAGTGCCCTCTAGCTGCACTCCAATTTCGGGGGTAAGGTTAATGGTTGAGTAATCGACAGACGCCAGAGGGATCCGTGTTGGGTGTGTTTGATATGTTTATTGTAGAGCTAAAGAGTTACTGGAATAACCATCGCACTGCTCGTCGCTAGTCCAGAGTTCTCATAGATACATTTTGAACCTGGAATTCAAGTTGTGTGATGTGTCCTTGTTGAGGCGTTCCTTACAAATTATAGCGCAGGGTTCTTCAAGAAGGGTGTGAAAAGGTTTTTACGATCTTACAAACCACTTATCGCCAGGCGAGCCGTCATGTTTGCCGCTTTAATGGTATAAAAGAAAACCATGTTCCTGGCCTGTTAATGTGAATTTTCATACGCCTTCAGGAAAAAAAAATTGTCTTTTTTTTTAAGTCTAGATAAGAACTCAAAGTTAAGATTTAAGGGCTCGGAACAGATTTCAAAAAATATTGGTCAATCGAGGTTAATAACCGTTCTTAATTCAACTTTATTAATTTAAATCTTTATTTATAAATTAGAGTTGATCTCGGTTAAAACCACAAACCAATTTATACCAATTAATAAAAGTGTTAATATTGTTTAATAGCAATTAGAAATCAGTATTAATCTGTATTAACCGGTTTTCTATCTCAGTTTCTTGAGTGGTATCCGTATCACATGTTCAAAGCTCAGTAACGGCTACATATTAAACAGAATTCTTCAATAATTGTCAAAATTATTGATCGATTCGAATCAAAATTTTTCTCCGCCAAGGTCATCATATGATATCTTGAAAAAAAAATAAGTTACACTGTGACTGTGTTTCTTATTGGTTCCTCTCAGTGTGCAGGTTTTCTTTTGCGACAGGAAGTTAGATTTAAAATTCAGATACACCTTACAATTGGGTTTACTTAAGTTACTGATGTTCGAATTTTGAAAACAGTCTATTGTATTTGAACATTTGATTTTTCTTTTTTTGAAATGTCTGTTTATGCACTTACATTATAATAGATGCGTCTCTTCACTATGAGACATATTTATAATAATAATAATATACTCAGACATTTCTCACAGCGCCATCTAGTCCCAAAGTAAGCAGCACAGCGCTTGTGTTATGGGTACTAGACAACTGATATACTACTTATATACTTTTCTTTTGTAAATAAATACATATTATACATAAACACCCAGACTCGAGGCGGGAATCGAACCTGCAACCCCCGTTTACTTTCCGACGCGCTTAGCCGTTGCGCAATGGAAGTCGTCATCATTAAATAAAATATCTATTAAATGTGAAAGTAATACTACATCTCAAAAGCATCAAAACTTTTCTGAGAGTGATCTGATAATAAACCATGTTTTGCAAACAACTTTGCCGGCTGTTGCAACTGCATTTGTGTACTACAGAAGTACGCTCAATGTAACCCTAAATTCACGTGCCACATCCAGTCAATTGCTTTTTGTCTCCGCATTTTTTCCCTTTTTATTTGCTCGTGAAACTGATACACACTGTTTCGCGGATTGATTTATTTGCTGTATTCGGTGCGCGGTGTGTCGAGTAACGCAATATCAACACTCCTACGAGTTCTTAACTTTTTTTTATTAAATTTTCACAAAATACGCTTCCTCTTTATACGAGAGTATATTGATTAAACGTTGCAAGTACTATGTATCATGTTACAGATGCTTTTAACAAGAAACGAGGAATAAGTATCTACACATATGTATAACAAAACTGTAGCAGAGTAAAATAGGATATTAAAGATTTGAAAATTTGTATACTACCTATAAAAATCGGCCAAAATCAGCCAAAATCGGCTGCATGTGAGTATAATTGTATGTTTCGCACTGATTCCATAGTAACAGTTAATTATTATTACCAACCACAAAACAAAGACTGCCGTAAAGATCTTCCCTTGTCTAAAATAAATAAATAAATCAGTTAAGGTTCATGCTTCCTCGGTGGTATTTTCGAATTCGTGTTTGAAAGAGCTTGCATTTTGTTTATTCCGAACGATAAACTCGCGAAAAAACAAATTAACCGTCTACTAAAGTAATAGTAATCCACACAAATACACTGAACATTGGGAGGCTAGCACTTTGAATACCACACCGTTGCGAGACCTTTCAGTAACACTCAGACTCCAAGCCAATATAAAAAAGTATAACCCGCTATACTAACATAGCGCCCTCTAGCGTAATCGGGTCGTATTACACCCATTTTAATACGCATTATGTTGTCATTAACTGTGCTCTGTGTTTATGTCAATTGTAGACGTAATTGTTTATTCTTAAAACATAAAAGAAAGTAATCTATGTTTCCGCCAACCACGTTACAAATGGCTGCTCAACTTCGGAGACATTAATTATATTAGTTACCGATTCAGTGATGTTTTCCGCCAACCACGTTACAATAATTTCCAAAATTGACCTGACCGGGGATCGAACCCGGGGGCCTCGGCTGTAGCGTAGATGCTATGCCGCCGCATCAAAGGGGAAGTTAAATTGAATTGAATGCGCTCTTAGATTTTATGTTTCAATTCTATCAAACCTACCTACTTCACTCACATTTCTGTAAGTAACATTACTACAATACTAGAGATTCGACGCGACTTTTTATGAATGGTAGAGCTGCTGCATTACAGCAGGGATAGGGCCGGTTCGCACAGTGAAATACTACCTTTTCACTGAATATCGGCGTGAAATAACAGCGTCTATTGCTGTTGTGATTCATTCGGTGAGTGAGAGTGCCGGTGGCCCATCATCCCCTCTCTCTTTTTTCCCTCCTTTCACTATTTCCCTAAAGGCCGACAACGCACCCGTGATTCTCCGGATGTTGCAGGTGTCCATGGGCGGCGATTGGTCACTCTCCATCAGGTAATCCGCTTGCTCGTTTGCCCCCTCTGTTATAAAAAAGTAGACTTCGCCTGGATCGGATACATGGTTTACAGCCTATGTCTATCTGGAAAACATGTATACCTTCCGAATGGTGAAAAATTATTCAAGTAGGTGCAGTAGTTCCGGAGATTACTCTCCACATATACAGGAACTTACTAAAACCGCTCTTTCTAAAATATGAGTATAGATAGCGAAAGCTAGGGTTGCCAGCGTGTCAAATTTCTGGACGGAAACTAACTGTAATCGGGACTTCGGGACGGGCTTCAAATCGGGACAGCTACAATCATTCAACTACTACTAAATTTACTTATATAACCGCAACATGCAAATTAGCCATTGTGCTACTACTTAGATACAGGTAGTAAAAGAATATCGCCATCATAATACGCACGAAGTTTAAAATTTTTATGCTGTTTACTCCGAGGTTGGTGGGAAAATATGAAAATATCATAGCAAAAATAATTTTATGTAATAATAGCTTAGAGATAATTCGTTTTTCCTATTAAAATTATCGATCAGTATAGATTAAGGAGGTTAGTGAAAAATCGAGACCTTTAGTGTCCCGATCAAGGCTAAATCGAGACGTGTCACCGGACCCCTGAAAATTGGGACACCTGGTAATGCTTGCGACGGCCCGATCGTTCGATTAGATCACTGGTTCCCAAACTTATTTTGTCTACTGAGTCGAGAGCTCATGCAGTCGTTGTCTAAGATGCCTCCTAGCTAAATGAAATTACAAATCACCCCCCAGGCCTCTACACAACGCCCCCATTTTTTTTCTGGGTCTCTTACCGCCCCCCTTTAGGCCTGCAGCGCCCACGAGGGGGCGTTATCGTCCACTTTGGGAATGGCTAGATTAGATAGATGTTTTACGCTCTTCGTTTGGTTAAAAAACCACTCTCTCTCTTTATAATATTAGTATAGTATTATAAATAATTGTTGTTTAAAGTCAGGCGTGATTTCGTTACACCTCTTAGCTTTTACCGTATCGAATAGAGAATAAACAAAAATAAAATAAAATATTTATTTCATAACACACATACGTACACAAATAACATAATTGAAATGTAAAAAAAATCAGGTTAGTGTTATCTACGGAGGTTACTTCTAAGTGTACAAACTAGATACCTAAGAAAAGATTAAACTTGTGTTATGGGTATCTCGGTTCTGTCGCACATTGATAACACATTTTTAATGTAGCGTGAAGTTTTGTATATTAACGTCATCTCATTATCAACACAAATTAAAGGCCACATAGCCAAATAAACCCTCGGTGAAACAATAACAAACTACCCTAACAAACAAACCTTACGCTACCCCTTGCAGATGCTAGATAGTGACTGGCGCACACGCCACTCGAACATGATAACTAGTCAATTTATTGTTATCATAAAGATAAGCTCTAGTTCAATAGAAAACATTTTAATTGTATATTTATAAATATGTAAATAGCTTTTAGGCTAAGTTCACATGAACGCGTAGTACCGTACGAGCGACTCAGCGTGCGGTACAAAATTCAAACTCAACAATGTCTATAGTGTACATCGCCGCGCGGTCCTCGAGGCGCGGTGTAGGCAAGATCATGTATCACGCGGCACCAGGCGATGCCGCGTGGTTCAAGTTTTGCGAACATTTTTTTTGCTAATGTTTTTAAATTTTCACGCCTTTTATACATCTCACAATCCTAACTAAACGGATCTATTTCGTGTTTATAGTTTAAAGCTTAATTGCATTCTTTATCCCTTCGTTTCGACCGACTTGCATAAATCATTGGCACGTCAGACTGATGAGGATGATTGTCGTTTTCGTAGTGTACTTTTTTATCTCAGGAAATGCTTTATGGCATCCCTGTCCTGATTGCGAGGGTGACAGAGAGTACATGTGGAACTGCTCTAGATTGAGTATACCCACTAAAACCTGACGGTGGTCGACATCGGCTCGTTGTCAAGGGGCTCCGGTATCTACTACGGAACGCACCAGAACCTCTTTTGCGCTACACTTAAGTTTTCTCGGGCCCGAGTTACATGACTGAGTTGTACAAACCTGTATCAACCAATACAGTTGATCCGCGCGGTTTTAAACGAACGCTTATAAACTGAAGAAAATGAGTAAAGACAACGATATTGTATCTATCAATTTGCTTATAGTCAAAGTTGAAAAAACATATGCTACTTGGAATCTTAACTTTCAGGAATATTCAAATAAAGTAATAAAAAAGGTCTTGGAAATAATTAGTTTTAAATGACATACAGGGTTGAGGAAACTGTTTCACTTAAAACGTGTAAATCTCACTCAGTATCGTGTTAGTTGTTGTCAATATTCGTGATTAACTGTTATAATCATAATCAACATATCATAACAAATGTCAACACTATTATTTTAGGGTGTTGCTACTTAATAATAATATGGTATTTTTAAATGTCAAAAAATAAGTCAGTCGAGATATACTAGTGAAAGCACGTCTTTTAATATATAAATCTTTATTTATATTAACAAAAAGTACATACATACTGCTATATATATTGTAAAGTAGAGGGCAACACTAGCTCCCGCGTTTTTTAGCGAACAGTCAGTTTGTGTTGGTTGGTATTATTGAAGAAATAAAAGGGTGTGTTTTCCAATTAGTATGTATTAATTAATTACATTTAATCACGATATAACATTGGCTACGAGGATGGGATTACAATACATCAAAAAGTACGCACAATACCATCACATACACATATACGTAACACATGCACATGTACGTTAATATTTACAAACTTAAAACTTCACATTATCTTAAATAATAGACTTCCTCAAAGTTGCCGCTTAGAAAGCTGTCATTGCTTAAGGTGCCCAGCAGACTTGCAGTGTCTTTTAATTATATCTCGATATATACTACGTTTCCATCCATATCGACACCCTTGAAGAACATATAGGTTTCAAACGTCTTTGTCTTCTTATACGACGTCTCACAAAACTCACAAGCAAATTGTCTCCTCCACATCTATTCTCTGCTAGACTGCTGCATGCAAGTTTATAGTCATGCTAACACTTCCGCCACGCAATGCTACGCAGTACCGCGATCGTGTGAACTTTGCCTTATAAGGACTTTCATTTTAGGATTTCGTGGATAGAAACCTTGTAGTTTCGTCACGTTCATCTGTTCGTCCGTTTTGCAGTTTAATACTTAAACATATTGAGCTGAAATTCAGTACTAGGGTTTAATTGGCAACCAAGAGATGAGAAAAATATTATTTCAGACCCAATTTTTTTTTAAATTTCTGTTTTGTTCAAAATTATACATTTAAAAAAAAAATTAGAAAAAAAGTTCGGTTTCGGTTTTAGCCGAAACTAAAAAACCCAAATTCGGTTACGTTTATAAAAACTACTTTCATACAGACACAATTTCTTTACTTATAGCTTTTTAATACATATAAAAATTGTACAGTGTGACTACTGAAAGTAGTTTTACACATTTTATTCACCCCACAAATATAATTTGTATAAAATTAATAAAGGGCCACATTGTGCAGATGGAAATATTTTCACGAAAGCAATATTGTCTGTTTATTACAGCGACACGAGTGGATATTTATTTATTATTTTGTAATCCGACTACAATGGGATGCCTCGGGCTCGCTACACCGTATATTAAGCACAATCGAATAATTTAATTTAGTAGGTTTGTCAGCCCTAGAGTCAGGGTTATACAAAGTTGTTGTAAATAAACAAATATTAAATAAATAATAACTTTAGACAATTACATCATTTATATCGTATAGACTCATGTGTTATTTTCCGGATATCCATTGCATTTGATGAATTCTTATAATTTTTAGCTACCCTCAGCCCAAAACTCCAAAAACCACTAATCGACAAGTGTTTCGCTTTTTAACGAAAGATCCTCAGGACCTTCCAGAGATCTGACTCGGTCAGCTAAGGATAAGTTAAGGATAAGGATAAAATAGGATTCGATGCTGGTTAGCTGACGGAGAACTGGAAATTCCAGTAGGGATGGTGAAATATGACAATTACGAGCCAGAAAGAGGGTAGAGTGAAATATTTGCTCTCGAATATTCACCCGCGGTTTTGCCAGTTAATCCGTGATCATGATGCTTCTTGCAACAGCATCGAAATATCGGGAAATTCAAAAATATTTAATACATATTACAGTAAGAATCCGTTCATTTTATTCTTAAAATCAAACAAACCGTGAAACTATAGAAAAAAGTGTGTCGTTAGAACTACTAACATTTGTTTTATTTGAATGAACATAGTAGGAATTTACCGTCTAAAGTAACGGTCTCGGGTTCGATTTTCGATTTGTTTAAAAGTTATTATTTCTTAGACAATTTTATTTAAGAAATAAAAACTTTTTTGTTTCAAAATGGAATGGAGAATTTTCACTTGTGTGGTTACTCATATTAAAAGTTCAAAGATTAAAGTAGACTATGCAATATTGTCCCACTACTTATCCATCAATTTGTTCCAAATTGCTATTATAATTATAATGCTGATTTACGTCAAATAATTTCTGAGAAAAACATCAATGACACACATAATGTTAAAACGGAACTTACATATTTCCAATCAACCAAAAAATTATTTTTTACTCTCACCGATTTTTTTATCAAATTATTTAAATATTCAAACCGCCAACCCTACAAATAAGCCACCGTATGATTACGTTGCAATGGAATACTAATTCTTCAAACGAATGCACAGCCCTGGACGCCGCATCGACTATTTGAATTTCAGTTCTAAGTTCTTGATATAAGACTTAAACTCCAATGGTTGGATTTAATAATAGAGTTTGCCCAACAATTGGTTTTATTGTTACCACCCGCCGATTCAAAGTTACTCCGTCCAAGTCACAACTTTAATTTGAAATTCAATCTATTTTGAATTCAACGGTTGATAATTTAAAGTTTATTTCAGCTTGTGTTTCTCGGTATTAAATAATAGGTGTCGTGAACAATTGGTTCGTCGGCTGTAGGGTGGTATTGTTAGTATCACTAATCACTTCAAAATGGACTCGCTCGGTATCCAGAGTTAAGAATTAGGGGTTATGTCAATTTAAAATTCGGGGGTGTTTTATTAATTCTAAATGCAGTCATTTCACGATCGTAATAAATCGAATTTCGATTTGCAAATGTATGAGGGTGGATGCGAATGTCAATAGCCTGTCGATGTTTTGTTCTATTTTTAAATTTAGGTACAATAATACTTTGTATGATTTATAATTTGGTATAATTAATATACATACCATATTAATAAGTAAGTATATAGGTATGATACAAGGTTCGATATTTTAAATACGGCGATTAAATTATTTATAAGCTATTGGTATTTGTAACTTATAAGCCTTTAACTTTAATTGAAATGCTAAAAGTTTTTTTTCTATTAAGATTAATTAAACAAGCACTGATTAGAAAACTTTATTGAAGATGCGAAACATAGTCTTTGGATGAACCTCTCAGCGCATGCGTTCTTCGGTAGCCTCTAGTAAAGTCTAGTAAATTGGAATTATTAAACCATATTGTAAAATGATTAGATGTAATGTTAAAAAAAGGTAATTGACTGAGCTCTTCGAAAGCCTAGTTGTTTCCGAATCAGCAGTAGATTGGACGTTGAAATTAAATTAATGCGGTTTCACTGAATAAAAATGGTTTGACTGACAAAATCGAATCTATCATCGTATTTCAGTAAAACCTGTACTGACAAGAACCGGAAGAAACTCAGTTATACGTTCGAAGAAGATTGGCAGAATCCTATGCAGTTTCAATGTCGCATATAAAGTTCGCGTTTATTAATAAAAATATTTTAAAATTATACATCTAAGTAATATAAAATTAAATATAATTACAACATATTTTTCCGAAATGGGATTTCACTGAAAAATTTGGCTAAACAAGCGCGCGTACACATGTAGAGCACTAACGCAATTATAAAAAGTATTGAGTAACAAATTGGTTTAGTATTATTCAGCAATATACAATTCAATTCAGTAATAAATATTGTTAATTGTAATAAATAAAATAGGTGTCTACCTACTTTAAGACATTGACATAACTCACACGTTAGTCACTGCAGCGTACAACAATTTCGCAGCTATATCGCAGCAATGATAATGAAATACTAACTACTATATAGACTGACAGAGTACCATAGTTGCGTATTCATTAATATACTCGTATTATGATTTTTAAGTCAATGCAACATGTCTTTGAAGCAGACTTGAAAGAAATTACAATTAAATCACAATTACACATTGAGGTCTAAACTCTCTTACTTTGATTACCACAGATTAGTATATCATTCCAATTGATTGCAATTTGCAATAACAACACACAACAAAACATGGGTGACAGCTGAGAGCAAAATGACACATGACAGCATGACATTGGGTTATACATGTTGCCAGGACATTCTCGAAAAACGTATGTTTATTTACTTTCTTTTCCGTATTAAATGGAATAGATGTAACAATGAATCAGCATCAATAATGTGACTACGACTTCCCTATCATCTACCTTTGTTTTTAATGTAATAAAATATACTGTCGTTAATATTTGAAAGAACGAACCAACTATTATAATTATTGCTGTGAACGAAGTGTTATAATTGTATACTATAATACGGAGTATGCCAACTTCATTAGCTTTTACTGGTTTTGCGTTTTGATATTGCTTCATTTACTGCAGACGTAACATAATATTTTTTATTATTTTTCTGCTTGTGCCACTTTATAAAAAAAAACTAATCGTTGAAAATAAACCACTGCATGTGCTTTATAAAATGTATATACTTTCTCTTACACATACTCCATAATGAAAACGACCCTGGAACTGCCATTCTTTTTTATTGCATGGTTTCCGAGTGACGCTCGAACCTCGAACAAACAAATGGACAGACATACTTCAATTCTACAAATTGGTAAAATGCGAATTCAACTCACGTTTTATCTATCAAATGTTTTCTTCTATCTTTCTTCTTCTAATAACTCTTCTACGTTTTGTTTTTTGATTGACATTTCAAATATGTATTAGTTCTATGAAGCCCGCTCTACATTCTCGGTAAAACTCACCGAAACTTGTCAAATATGAGACGCTGCACTCGTTTTCCCATTTATTATTCTCAAATAAATAAGTATCTAATTGTAATAAGCTACGGAATTATAATGGTATCAGTAGCAGAGCGTCGCTTGGTCTCAACCTGTCTAGGCAAAAATATGCCTTAATAAAAAAAATAAAAAATAAAATGTGGTACGCCGAAACCTCTCGTCAAAAATGTAGAACGCGCTTAATAAATTATGTGAATAATGTATCACACACTGCAATGTAGTTGTCGCAATAAATCGACACTACAATGAGCACAATGCCGCGGCTGGCTCTGTGCCCAGCACAACTACCCATTGTTTCGTAGATTTACAGCCGCGTGCTCGCGACACACTCGCGACTGCACTACTGTCGCGCAACAACACATTATTATTCATACAACTCGACGACATTACTGTGTTAAGTCGAGTTAATGTTGTTGGCTGGTCTACATATATTTAAATTTCCAGGGTTCCTAATCAACTTGACAAAAATAGAAGCATTGCAGTTTTTTCATTCTGTCTGTCCGTTGGTAAGTCACAGCCGATTTATTTCGTTTACGTAACTACTTAACTGAAATTTAACGGTCACTGTAACGCACACTGTAAAACATACGTTGTGACAGACGTAAAACCAGAAACATTACTTTTGGAGTATAAACAGAAAGTAAAAAAATACTTTCGGCGTCATCATGTGGGGTGTCGCATCTCTTCAAATGACGTAACTTTGAATTACTATTTTCTAAAATCTTTTCGAAATGAAAAAGTAAATTGAAAAAATTAAAATATTCGACTGCGTAGAAAGCGAACTTAATAAACTTTTTTTTTATGGCGGAGGAGGCAAACGAGCAAGTGAGTCCCCGGATGAAGAGCGATCACGCTGCCCAAGGACACCCGCATCGTGCTTTAAAAAGTCGAACTTAAAGAATGATGGAAACAATATGTCCTACTTCTCTCTCCGATCTCACAGTCCGTGAGTACTAGGATGTACTTACGCGCTATGGGATCGGAAAGAGCTGAGATATGTGCATGAATAGTATCAGAAAAATTCTATGTGAGAGGTTGACTATCAGTATTATCATAAAATAAAAAATTTAAGAAAAAAATTAACCGAGTTCAAAAAAAAAACAATGAAAAGTACGAAGTAACTATCCTTTACTAATCAAAACTCGAATACAAAAATAACTTTATAAATACGCTACAAATACCTATATAATTAAATTTGACAGTTACTGAAGTCGATGCCAAGCCTTTTTTTTTTTATATCGGAGGGGACAAACGAGCAAGCGCATCATCTAATGAAAAATGATCATCGCGGAAATACCAAACTAATAGACTTTCTGTTGTTGCAAATTGATTTGAATTTATATCGTATTTCATATATATATAATAAAGTTGTTTTGATTATTAAAGAATAGTTGTTTTGTACTTTTCAGTATTTTTTATTCAAAGGTCAGGGTCTACAGGAAAGTATTAACAAACGTCCTCCCCATACCAGCGTCGGACACAAACGGAACAAATAAAACAACAAAATAAAATATATTAAGTGCAGTTAATTAAGTTATAACTGAATAACGAGCGCCTTTTAAACTTGCTAATTAGAGGGCAGTTTGAGAGTTCGTTTTTTACATTCAAATTTTTTGCACACTTGTTTTTTTGGCAGTGATTTCGTTTATGTGGAAATTAGTTTAATCTGTTAGCGAAATGGTAAAACACAGAATTCCTACAAATTTACCGTCTCTGTGTTTATAATAATAATAATAATATTACTCCAGACAATTACACAGATTGTGTGACTCCAAACTAAGCAGTAAGCATGTACTATGGGTACCACACAACGAACTCTGGGCGAGCTCCCAGTAACACCCAGACTCCAAGTCAATTTAGAAAAGTTCGTTTCCTAAATTGACCTGACCGGGGATCGAACTCGGGACCCTGGCTTGGAAAGAAGATGCATATGCCACTGCGCCAACGGGCCAGTTTATTTTTACATACGTTTTTTTTATATTAAAAATGTTGCTCTATATTCTAAGTTCTTGAATTTAATACCTACCGATCACAATGGGGTCCGATGATTAATTCTATTCCCTGTCATTATTTTGACAAAAACACTATATTGAATTTTTCAAAAGCGACCTAATGGCCTAATGGCACTGTTTGTTGAGACTTTTTGAGACGAATTGAGACGAATCTTCATGCGTCATGCGTTGACTTAGTCCATAACTTTTATATCTACTGTACTGAAAATTGGCAAGAAAACGCAAAGGGAAATATGGGCACTTCTATATCGCCACCGTCCCCTCACCGACAGACATGTAATGGAATCAGTATATTTTTAAGCAACCACAAAAATATTGTTTACTTTTTTTACCTCTTTTTTTTTTGTTTTTGAAAAAAAATGAAGCAAAAGTAGTGAAAAATTCGGTTTTTTTTTGTAATTTTCTTACTATTGGGACTAAAATACCAAACTAATAGACTTTCTGTTGTTGCAAATTGATTTGAATTTATATCGTATTTCATATATATATATAATAAAGTTGTTTTGATTATTAAAGAATAGTTGTTTTGTGCTTTTCAGTATTTTTTATTCAAAGGTCAGGGTCTACAGGAAAGTATTAACAAACGTCCTCCCCATACCAGCGTCGGACACAAACGTTTTTGAAAAAAAATGAAGGAAAAGATGTGAAAAATCTTTTTTATATGTATTTTTTGTAACTGGGAAGATAGATGAGTAAACATATCAATAGGTAGTTGAGGACTGAAGACCATGGACATTTACCTTACGTTGACATTTTCGTCAGCAATAACATACATGACTTACAATCGAATGTCATACATGTCAAGTGTGTTGGTCAAGGGGACGGTTAGCAAAAAAAAATTAAAAAACGATTTTCCTGGAATGTCACATACATTAAAAGGGAATGGAATGGAATTCCTGGAAATTCACATTAAAAGAAATCGTCATAATAAAATGTTATCAACTTACTGCGATGTTTTGAATGAGATACATATCAAGTCTGTTAGTTAGGGGTACGATTTATAAATTATCATTAGTTTGTAAACCAGATTCATTCATTCATTCATATCGCCAATAAAATTAGTAAGGCAGATAACACAGTAAAAGCGATATGGAGCACTATTAACACAGAAGTAGGGAAACAAAATAAGAAAAACGAAGACCTCTCAATATACATTAATAATAAAATCGCTACTAATAAAAAACAGGTTGCTAATGGTTTTGCTAAATTTTTTTCAAATGCACCTATACACATTACTAGTGGTCTAGCATCCTCTGCACATACAGCACGGGCACTATTAAGCCAAAATATAGGAAAGTGGTTCCCTAGTTTTCAGTTCAGGCACACTTTTTCATTTGAGATAGAGAAAACTTTCAAAGAATTAAAAAAAAAGAAAAGTGAAGATTTGTGGGGATTATCAGTTCATGTACTGGCTAATATAATGCCAATAGTAACACCGATTTTAGTAAATATATTTAATAAATGTGTCGATCAAGGTGTGTTTCCCGATTTGATGAAACATAGTAAAATTATACCAATAATTCAATCGGGTTGTAAATCAGATCCTACAAATTACCGCCCAGTGTCGATATTGCCAGCGTTGAGTAAAATATTCGAAAAAATAATGCTCAACCAAATGCCGGCACATTTTAACATTTGCAGGATTTTTCATGGTCAACAGTACGGTTTCACGAGAGGGCGGTCAACAACACATGCGGGAGCAAGCTTGGTCAAAAATATACTAGAGGCTTGGGAGGGGTCACGAGACGCCATTGGCGTGTTTTGTGATCTTTCCAAGGCTTTTGATTGTGTTTGTCACAAAACTTTAATTTACAAGCTGAAATATTATGGAATACCTGATAAAGCTCTCGATCTCGTGATTTCATATCTGGCTGACCGAGAACAAAAAGTGAGTGTAAATGGGGTTACATCTGACGGTTCTAAATTAAAGATGGGCGTTCCCCAAGGATCAATTTTGGGACCGTTCCTATTTTTGGTTAACATTAATGATCTTCCATTTATGCTTAAAGACCTTTGTGAAATAATATTATTTGCTGATGACACATCATTATTATTTAAAGTTAACAGAAAAGACATAGATATTAGCGGACAGAATAGGACCTTGGCGGATGTCTCGAGATGGTTCGCTGCCAATAATTTACTACTGAATGCACAAAAAACCAATTGTATTAAGTTTTCACTATCCAATGTACCCAAAATCCATAATGGACTGGAACTGGATGGGAAACAATTAGAATTAATGAAATCAGCTACTTTTCTTGGTTTAACAGTAGACAATAAGTTACAGTGGGCGGACCATATCGGGACTTTATCTAATAAGCTCAGTTCGGCATATATGCTATTAGGCGCATTAGACAGTTGACAGATGTAGCTACGGCTAGGCTGGTGTATTTCGCATATTTCCATAGCCTTATGTCTTATGGTCTGCTACTGTGGGGATCAGCGGCGCATATGAAATCTATCTTTATTTTACAAAAGAGGGCAATACGTACCATCTACAGTATGAACGCACGAGAGTCGCTGAGAGATCATTTTAAAGACATTGATGTACTCACCTTACCCTCGTTATACATCTATGAAAACATAATGTACATTAGAAAAAATTTAGATCTGTTTCAAAAGAAAGGCGTTGTTAATGGTATGGAAACTCGTGGTCGTGGTCAGCTAGTTATTCCTAAATTTAAATTACAAAAGTCAAGTGGTGCATTTTTGGGTAACTGTGTTCATTTTTATAATAAAATTCCTCAAGAAATTACTCAACTAACGGATAAGAGATTTAAACTTGTCATTAAACGCACACTGATTGGAAAAGCATACTACAAAATTAGCGATTTCATTGAAGACACAACAATAGACTGGAAGTGATCCTCTCTGCATATGCATTTACTGGCTTTATAAATATTGTATTTTTAAATATCTGTTGTAGAATGATGTTGAAAAAATGATACCTGACTGAGTTTCTTGTCGGTTCTTCTCAGTATTCAGGTTTCCTTTTTGAACCGAACTAAAGTAGATTTGACGTTCAAAAATACCTTGCATTTGAATTTACTTGAATAAATTGATTTGACTTTGACTTTGAGATTCAGAAACAAGAAACAAAAAATTCGTTTACTTGTACCATTTTTTTTTAATTTTAAGTTCTAAATTTGCTTGTACTTTATTGGAATTGCTAAAGAACCCAATAATGCAAGTCTGAGACGGTCTTGACCGGTTTTTACATTTCAGTTCATTGTATATTCGTTTTTGGAAGCCATTTACGTGGGAATATGAATGGCTTTTGTAATCATATTATAATTTAATATGCTACGAGAATCCACGTAGCTGCGCTACGCTTGTAGCAATCTACCGAGTAGCATAACTTAGTGATCGTTACCCGTTGAATCCCAATTCTATAGAAAACCAATTTTGAATTTTAAGAGTCCGTATATGTAACCTTTGGGTGTTTGGTAACGTGGATTTCGATACCTAAGGAGATGAGAGGTAAATATAACTAACTCTTTATCAAATTCAGAAGAAACAGCGTCCAATCCAAATGATACTTTAGGCGTTGAATTTTGTGAAAAATGAGAAGAAATAATAATTATAAAAATAATTATGTGCCAAACGATACACACCAATCATCTGATCTCAAACTAGGGTATACCCTGTGCTATGAGCACCAGACGACGACTACTGGGGGCGTCTCCCAGTACACCCAGACCCGAGACAATTTAGAAATTTCATTTCCTATATTGACCCGACCGAGAATCGAACCCGGGATCTTCCGCGCTTGTAACGTCTAACCACTGCGCCATCTAGGTCGTCAGATGAACATAATAACTGAAAAATATTATATAATTTATGTCACGGTCGGGTCACATCTATACTACTATATAAATCTCTTGCGTCTGTCTGCAATTTCAGTTTTTTTGTCAAATTTTGCGATAGATAGTCGTTTTATTACTTACTAATTTCGATTCTACCATTTTTTAAATTTTTGTCTGTCTATCTGTCTGTCTGTATGTCCTTTTATAACTAAAGAACGGCTTGACTGATCATAATGACAATCGGTACGCAGTAAGAACACGTGATTGCGCTCATGATAGGCTACTTATTTTTTAGAAAATCTACCCCTAAAGAGGTGAAAAGGGGGATGAAACTTTGTATGGGAAATGGTAAACCCCTGAACCGATTATAATGAAATTTAGCACTGAGATAGTTTGACATCAGAGAACGGACATAGGCTACTTTTTTTTAAACCTACCCTTAAGGGGGTGAAAAGAGGGATGAAACTTTGTATGGGAAACGCTAAATCTTGGTATAGTCCGTGAGATTTAATAGGTCGGATTTGACATCTGTCACATGGCTGCGACTAGTTATGGGACCAAACAAATATGTCTCGATTATTTTTCGATTCTAACGAAAATCGATACCATTGTTTAATAACATAATAAAATCATAATATTTCACTTATGATTATTAGTTTCTTAGCTACATAGTACGTTTGTTGAGATATGGTATTTGTTACAGTAAAACATATTTAAGTATATGAATAAACTTAATTCGATATGTTTATTTTTTGGGACTAATATATAAAAAACTTCCTCAAAATAAAGGCAGACTGTAATATTGGTGAAAAATAAATATTTAATTATTTTCTGAGCTTGGATCCATGTCCGTAGAGCTATCTTCGTCTCCCACTATTATGATTAATTCATTTTCAATTAAATTGTCTATTCTGACGTCTCTTTCGAAGTCTTCTTTTATTATTTTTTTTGTTTTCTCCACCACCTTAGCCCAGTCATCCTTTGATATTTGATTACATGCTTCTGTCAGTAAACTCATCAAAAAAACAATACAGAACTAAAATTATTTAAAAAATATAATAATGTCTTAATTTTAAATTATTCGATTATTACGACATTTCAATCGATTATCGATTTCGTTTCGTAACGAAACGATTGCAAATGGTAGCAGTACTAGTGCAATACGCCTCGTGATATAACATTGTAACAACGTCCATTTAGAAAATTCTTTTGAAGATATATAACGAAATATCTGTGTTTTTAACTAAAAGAAATCAAAGTTAGTAGTTTTGTGTAATGATCAGTAGTGGGAAAAATAAATAACGTTTATTTATTCAGCATTAACGTAATTGAATTTGTATTAAATATCAGGAACGTTGATACAAAGTTATAGCGGCATGAAAATTAAGAAACGTCAAATCCGACCTATTAAATATCACGGACTATAGTGATAAAATTTGGTGAGGTGACTTTTTTTATCAAAAATACATAGGCTACTTTTCTATCAAGAGTCTGTGAAAAGGGGGACGGGAGGGAGGGAGATGAAACTCTGTACGGCAAATGCTAAACCGCTGATCTGACTATGATGTAGCATGGATATAGTTTTTTGACACCTGGGACTGGACATAGGCTACCTTTTTATCAAAAAACTACTCCTAAGGGAGTGAAAAGGGGGATGAAACTTTGTACGAGAAATGGTAAATAGCTGAACCGATTATGATGAAATTTGGCAGGGAGATAGTTTGAGATCAGAGAACGGGCATGGGCTACTTTTTTAAAAAACCTACCCTTAAGGGGGTGGAAAGGGGAATTAAACTTTAAATGGGAAATGCTAAATCGCTGATATGGTGAAATATTATATGATAAATGATGTTTTGTTCAGAGGTAGTACGTGCCCGGGGGCAGACGTAGGCCATACCTAGGCTCTTTTACAAAAACAATCTTTCTATTATCTATTATACTACTATATAAATCTCTAGCGTCTGTCTGTAATTATAATTTTACTGTCAAATTTTGTGATAGTTGGTCATTTTATGACTCACTGACTTCGATTTTACCATTTTTTAAATTTTTGTCTGTCTGTCTGACTGTATGGCCTTTTATAACTGAAGAATGACCTGACCGATCTTAATGAAAATCGGTACGTAATAAGAATATCTAAATGCATTCATGATCGGCTACTTATTTTTTAGAAAATATATCCCGAAAAGGGTGAAAAGGGGGATGAAACTTTGTATGGGAAATGGTAAACCACTGAAGCGATTATGATGAAATTTGGCAGGAAGATAGTTTAATATTACTGAACGGACACAGGCAATTTTTTTATCAAAAACTTATCCCTAAGATGGTGAAAACGGGGATGAAACTTTGTATGGGAAACGCTAAATCTTGATAGTGAGAGGTGCGGCGATAAGACTTCTTTTTATCAACAATACATAGGCTACTTTTTTTATCAAAAATCTGTGAAAAGGGTGACGAAACTTTGTACGGGAAGCTAAACCGCAGAACTGATTATGATGTAGCATGGATAAAGTTATTGTTATTATTAGTTATGGTTATAGTTAGTGTTATTGAAATAATGAAGAAAGGAATGCTTGGATGGTTCGGGCACATAGAAAGAATGAGTGATGAAAGACCGACGAAGAAAATCTACAGAGCGAAAGTGAGTGGTAAAAGAAGTCAAGGAAGATCAGCGCTGACTTATGAAAATCAAAGAGCCAGTGTGTTAGCTGACGGAAATGTAGAAAGCACTCACATATCTAGGCGAAAATGTGTGAGGACAATGAAGAGATTTGAGGAAGCGAAAGACGTATGTAAGGACCGCGACGCTTAGCGCTCCGTCTTCTCTGATCTCCGTTAGGGATACAGCGTGAAGATGTATGTACGTATGTATGTATGGATATAGTTGACACTTGGGAACACACATAGGCTAAACTACCCTCAAAGGGGTGAAAAGGGGAATGAAACTTTGTATGGGAAATGGTAAACCGCAGAACCGATTGCGTTCAAATTTAGCAAGAAGATAGTTTGACATCAGAAAAAGGGACACGAGCTACTTTTTTTTTATCAAAAATTAACCCCTATGATGATGATGAAAATGGCGATGAAACTTTGTGTGGGAAACGCTAAATCTTGGAATTTTACTGTCAAATTTTGTGATAAATACTCATTTTATGACAGTGACCTCGATTCCACCACTTTTTAAATTTTTGACTGTCCGTCTATCTGTATGTCCTTTTATAACTGAAGAATGACTTGACCGATCTTGATAAAAATCGGTGCGTAGTAAGAAAATGTGAATGTGCTCATGATAGACTACTTAACTATTTAGAAAATCTACCCCTAAAAGGGTGAAAAGGGGGATGAAACTTTGTATAAGAAATGGTAAACCGCTGAACCGATTACGATGAAATTTGGCAGGGACATAGTTTGACATCAGAGAACGGGCATGGGTTACTTTTTTATCAAAAATTTTCCACGAAGAGGGTGAAAAGGGGGACAAAACTTTAAATAGGAAACACTAAATCTTGGTAATAATAAAATTTGGTGCGGTAATAAGACTTTTTTTTATCAAAACTACATACACTATTTTTTTTATAGAAATCTGTGAAAAGGGGGACGGGAAGGAGGGGAATGAAACTATGTACGGGAAATGCTAAACCACTGAACTGATTGTGATGTAGCATGGATATAGTTTGACACATGGAAACGGACATAGGCTATTTTTTTATCAAAAAACTATCCCTAAGGGGTGAAAAAGGGGATAAAACTTTGAATGGGAAATGCTGAACCGCCGAACCAATTATGATGTTTGGTACAGAGATAGTATGTTCCTGGAGACAGACGTAAGCTTAAACGTAGACTTTTTTTGTGTTTAAACATACCATGCACTTTTACATATAATTGAACCTAACCCGGGAAAGCCACGAAAAAATTTTCCGCGCAGACGAAGCCACGGGTACAGCTAGTAGACGTATATATCTATAGGTAGGTAGCTATATATAGGTGACGTAATCTCTACCGTGATTGCTTGTTGGATTATTTTCTATAGATTTCTTGTTAATCGAGAATGAGATATTAATCACATATTTATAGTATATACATTTACATTAATATAATGACGTAAAAAAGATCATTCGCAAACAGATGTCTATTTAATTCCATTGAATTCAATGCAATGCATTTATCTTGTTCATATCAAACAAAACGATATATTTTTGTCCTGTTCACTCTCGCGTAACGAGATTCAAAATGGCCAGTATTATTTTCTTTGTAAATAAATGTGTTTGTAAAAGGAAGTATTCTTTTAATGAAATCTTTTTGTTGATGCCACGAGAGGGCGTAGCGTTTTGTAAGTGCTTTGTAAGAAGAGTTTAAAAGAGGCACATTTTTTCTTTTGTGTTTTTTCTCATACATCGTTTTACTTTACACTGTTTGTTTTCATTGAGTCGATCTGAATTTATTCAATATCTGATAAATGTAATGTTAAGAATTGTTTTGTATGTTTTTTGTACGTAATTTGCTCTGGTTCTACAATAATTTGAGACCACAGGAAATATAAAATAGTAAATAATAAGTTGCTTTTATTTCGTCTCATATTTAGATCAAATCAAATCAATGTTTTCAAGTAAAGCCAGGTTTAGTAAGAAAACCTGCACGGTATTATTTTTACATCATTTTTAACCGACTTCAAAAAAAGAAGGAGGTTCTCAATTCGTCTGTATGTTGTTTTTTTTTTTTTGTATGTTTGTTACCTCATAACTCCGTCATTTATGAACCGATTTCGAAAATTCTTTTTTCGATTGGTAGGTAATAAATACTTCAGAGGTCGTCCCATTTAAATTTCACCGATATTGGAGCTTGGACTTCGAAGATACACTAGATAACGACCTGGTTATAACCTTTATTTATATTGATGATTCTATTGTATATCGTTGCGCTCCGGAATTAGAATGAAGTTAATTGCAGACCTGCCCTAGATATTTATTTAAGACCACTCGAAAGGGA
The DNA here is from genome assembly GCA_907165235.1 of Zeuzera pyrina. Classification (NCBI taxonomy): domain Eukaryota; kingdom Metazoa; phylum Arthropoda; class Insecta; order Lepidoptera; family Cossidae; genus Zeuzera; species Zeuzera pyrina. Next base: position 493,071 of record OU015640.1, read on the forward strand.
GAAATAAAAAAAAATTATTAAAAAAATTAAACCGCCTTCAAAAAAAACACTGAAAAGTATAAAATAACTATCCTTTACTAATTAAAACTCAAGTACAATTAAAATAACTTTATAAATACAATACACATACCTATATAATTAAATTTGACAGTTATTGAAGTCGGTGCCAAATCAATGTGCAACAACATAAAGTCTATTAGTTTGGTGGGCTTGGCACCGACTTCAGTAACTGTCAAATTTAATTATATAGGTATGTGTATCGTATTTATAAAGTTATTTTAATTGCACATGAGTTTTGATTAGTAAAGGATAGTTATTTTATACTTTTCAGTGTTTTTTTGAAGGCGGTTTATTCCAATTGCCTATGCCTTTGTAGCGGACGTTATTTCCAAATGACAGTTTTGTTACATAGTGCCACTTTTCAATCGCTGTAGGTTCTTAACAATAAATCTCTATTCCATTAATTGTGTTATTTCATGAGTAACCTTTCTATGAAAACGAACACATATACCCGAAAATTTCGTCGAAATTTTGGAATAGTAGTTTGACATGACCTAGGGTTTTCATACCATTATCGAGTTTTTTTTGCAATTTTCTTGCAAGGACCTGTACTCATTAATACGTGTAATTACATTTAAAAAATGTCGGTGTGTCGAGTGCTGCCTAAATAATCGATTGTGAAACAACTCGATCGCATGGTAATCGAATTGATTTTGACTACTGCCACTAGCTCCAGCTCCCCGCTCCCTTCGCCGTCCCTATCGTTTAAAAAACAATAACGGCCATTAAATTCGCACACGCCACTGACGCCGACTTACTTTTTAATTGCGCGAAGCACAATGAGTTGTGGACTGTACATAGGTACCTCTGTTTTATTTTGTGTACATTTTTTATTGTTTGCAATGTACCATTCCAGAACAAAAAAAAAGGAACACTCATGTCTTGGTGAACGTCTGTCTGTCACAAATGTTTTTCGACACTTTTGACGCAAACAGCTAAGAAGCAGTTGTACTAAATGTTAGCCCAAAGACAGATGTTAACTGAAAAAGTTAAACTTTAATTTTTTGGATTGGGTTTTGGAAGTTTAAACAGGAAGCCAATAAATTTTTCCTTTTATGGGGTAGGACAAAGTATTAAATTAAATCTTATTACATCACTAATTAAAAATTGTGTGATAAATGACATGGATATACGTCATTTTAGAATACTGTGTGGAAATGCCTTATGGTTTTAATTAATTTTATGGACTGTATTTTAATTGGAATTCGTGCACACTAACCTGTTAGCCTGGAGAGCTCAGTGTGGCCGGGCTCCACCCGGTTCATTTTGGAGGTTCTGTGCCTCGCGGAAGAATAATAAAGTTTTATAGGTCGCGGTTGCTATCACTCAGCAAGTACTAAAGCACTACTTCTACGACGCGTCTCACTATATCCTTTTCCTATTTAAAGTTCGGGAACAGACGCGAAAGCGTCTATGTTCGGCGGTGAGACGATGAGCGAAAAAACTTCTTAGCGAGTGATCATCCCACATTCTTTCTTTCTTTGTGGCATGGCGCACAGTTTAGTGTATTTGCCAATATTAATAAGCAGAATCACAAGTGAATTAGTTTTTTCTTATCGTAAAACTCTTCCAGTAAAGTGATAGTAGGCTTTACTCAACTTTTATAGGACTTATTGAAAGAGCGCGTGAACTTCAGCTACACATGTTTATTTAGACCTATTCCATTCTTTTCACTTACACAGAACCTTAAAACACAATATACTATCACTTTTGGACATTAAAACTCCCAAAAATGTAAAAAATCGAAAATCTAAATAAAATGACAACCTCACTTCTCCCGTTCCCGCTAAAAAGTCCGTCAGACATTGGTCGATCAAATACAACGAACAACGTTACAGCGCCATCTCTTGGCGGCAGTGTGCACTATTAGGAAGAGAGAGAGAAAAGGAGCGGAATTTGAGATTTAAAGCGTCTCCATTTAAAAAAATATTAATTTATGTAAAAATAAATATGTGGCGTCACCACCGTGCTCGGATTAAGTATTACAATGGACGGAATATTTGCTCTAAGAGCATGTCCATACGCTGTTTTTTTGATTAACAGAGTTTCCAGATTTATACCAATGTGCGTGACTGGGGAAGGTCACAGTACAACGATACACACCTGAACATGACATATTTTTATGTTTGTGAATACTAGTAGCTAAAACACTTAAGATTTATGAGATTTTGCGAATAATTATTTCAATACCGATTCATAAGCTGACACGAAGTACACTGAAAATGCAAGGTTGCCATACTTACTATAGCTAACTGTTTTACTCGTGGTTAATCTCAATGACATAGAAAAAGACACGACAATTCATTTGATAGACGGTGGTAGAGGGCCGCTTATTATAGCTCAGGCCATTAGTTTCTTGTATGAGATGCTGTGCGACCATTACTTAATATAGACAAATACTCTGTTGTTTTATAGAGCTCGTATAGTAGTGAGGTGTCATTGTTTGATACAATCTTCTACACAAAGAAATTACATTGAATTAACTATCTGTGATTTTGAATTTTTTTAAGCTCTTAAGCTTTTTCTGAAGCTCGTATGATTATTTGCACATTACCGAAACCTAAACACGCATTATTTAAAATTTGATCCGTCTAAGTTTGTCTGTTTGTTTGTTTAGTCTAATCTAAGAAACGGCTGAACCAATTTTGACGAAACTCTCATCAGCAGGTAGAGAATTTTCTATAAAATAATCTAGGCTACATTATATTCCGGAAAACTAAAATTAACGCGGATGAATCCGCGCGAACAGTTAATCCAATAACTTTAAATGTCGCGTGAGATTCTGCTATCGCATAACGGCTGTAGTTAGGTAATAAGCAAGCTGGTTATTACTTTGCGGACGGACGGACGGACTTTGCGGTAATCTTTAAATTTGGTCGAAGGTCTAATATATTATACGAAAACTGACAGTACCGACCGAGTACCGAGTACCGATATTGTCTCTTTCTTAGAACAGGACTTTGTTTGGTAATGGGATAAAAGGTATCCCAGACTGCCGCAGTAGAACGGGTTATGTTAGACTTTTATGTGGAGCTCCGGCGCTTCGGAGTCTCCTATGGAACGGAGCCCCTCTTGCGGTGTGATTAATGAAGCATGCCTCGAGGGGGCATTGAACACCATCCGTAGTACTACGTCAGCGTGGACCACACACGCTTTCGTCTTCCTCGTGATCACGTAAATGTACGGAAGTCCCACCACACGGTCGCGACCCTAAAGACTCCTTTTATTGCCTCTTATGACAGGCGAGGAGCACTGTATTTTCTGGTCTGGGTTACAGGCCTGGGGGTATATCTGATATCTGGTTTTCATGTCAGCTTTAAATTCTCTCGATTCCTACCATAAACAGGAAATAATTGATATATTTAACACTATACTTTTCTTTACGCAGTTCAGAAACGAGCACGCATCACTGAGGTTCCATCGAGTCCATCGCCCCCCACAGACCAGCCGCCACCTGATAAGACTCCTGTGACAACCCCCCCGCTCGCCACACCGCCTCCACGCTCTCCATCCGATCACGAGCTCAACGTTGAGGAAGAGCTTGAGGAACAGTCTGAAACATCACTCACACCAGAAAATTTATCCATGAAGGAACAGAGAGACGCGCCAGTTAAGAAAGAAGAAGACGACAAATGGGACTCAGATTTCAAATACAAGATGTTCAGACGAGACCGAAAGCCAGAGGCGACTGCCCCAGAGATTCCAGAAGACTCCACGCCATCGTTCCAAAAATCTCCTGTTGACGTGCTCATCAAAGTATTCCCGCGACGCAGCCGGCAGGAGATCGAGGCGATCCTCACGAGATGCAAGGGAGACGTCGTAGCAGCCATGGACATGATGGTTAACGGACCAGACACGACACTCCCATACAACATGACCCAAGAATCACCGCCTTATTTGCAAAATTATCAGTCCAAATCTGCGTTTTCCCCTCTATCCAACCAGAGCTTCAAATTCTCGCCCTCTAGAAGGTTTTTGACGCCACCTTACAGCGGGACAGGGTACTTGCCTACTGTGATTAGGCCTCCACCGGATTATCTGTCCAGTTTCATGACCCCAACTGAGCTGATATACGGACGTCAGATGCAAGTACCGTCGCCGGGTACTTCGCCCCGGTCGGACACCAACACAGAGGGCTTCTCTGATTAGGGGTGCCTGAAACTCTGGACTGTGCTTTAAGATCAAAACTTGAACATATTTTAAAATAGAATAATAGGACTATGTAAATAAAATGAATGGTACGTCAGTGTAGAATAAGCTCCTTAAATAGAAAATACATGACTTCGCTTATATAAAAATCTGACGTTTCAGATTTTTTTTGCTTATTTTCAAGTAATGACGTGGATATGTTTTTGAAATTGGATTAGCACAAAAAATTTGGTTTAACGAAAGTGAAATTTTTTCACATATCGTTATTTGAATAATGCGAAATTTGAGGGAACATAATTGTCAAGAAAAACGCATCACCGTAACGTTTATAAGACCTTTCGTCCATTTATATAAATTCGTTTTAGTTGTATAAACATTATAAACTGCCTAGTTTGAAATAACTTCATGTGCATTAAAGTTTCTCTTGTGACCTAATATGGTATTTTGGTAATTTCAATAGTAAATATATCAGTTTGTAAATACGCTTCTTCGTAAATATGTAATAACAAAGATACTATACGTGATTTTAGAAAATAGAAATGTAGGTGTAACTTCTATTAAGACGGAGGTGATTTACAAAAACGGAATATCCAATTTTTTTAATTAAGATACGATTTCATCATGTCAAGAATATAAAAGCTTTTTTCTTATCGCATACGTAAATACATGAATTGTAGAAAAATATATGCTATTTTTGTCATGAAATACATGGAGCATTCAACCTATAGAAACGAAATATATCGGACCATCTTATTCACCACTGCTCAGTTTATTTACACTAACAAATATCAACTCTCGCTCGCATTAAGCAGTACATAACCAATACTGGGCCTGTGTGTACATCTCTGTGTATTCCGACAGATATTTAAATATTTATGTAATGGCTTATTGTTCTATTCGGTGGTGTGGCAAAAACAGAAAAAAAAACAAATTATAAAAGAGAACGCAGTAACCGCAACAGTGTTTAGACGTAAATTGTTTTCATACAAAATAAATGACATTGGCACTCTATTGAGTGCCAATTGGTTGAGTGCTTTATGTAAAAATAGCACCCTCAAAACAAAACTAACCTATTCAATGGGATTTTGAGTTATGATAAGTAACGAATGGTCCAATAAAAGTAGAATATCAGGTAAATTAATACCTTTATTCTATATCCATAATGAGACACTCAGATATGTAAACATATTCATGTGGTACTACGTATGTACATATGTAGCCATTTATTAGCTTTTAGGTCCAATTTTTGTAAGTACCTACCTTCCGCCCAAAGCCTCAAACTCGTTGATAGAGACGTATTTCTGTAGGTAATCTCATGAAATTCCAGAGATCGACTCTGTTAGCTACATAACACCGAGTCATTTACGAACCCTGATCGCCGACTAAGCGACAATACTTACAATATTTATTCACGGGTCTATGTCGCGTTTATACTTTAAAGCTAATTACTTGTTTTATCCCGAAGTTACCTATTCTATCGAAACGTCGGGATGAAATAGGTAATTAGCCTTAAAGTATAAACGCGACATAGACCCGTGAATAAATATTGTAAGATGTGTACAAGTCGTGAAAATTTAAAAACATTAAGCGACAATTACAGTAACAGACATCTTTAAACGTAGCAGACATGGTCTATTTTTTAATAAATGCAATGATTACCCATCATAAGTAATCGCAATCGCTGATTTACCGTATGTTATTTAATATTTATAAAGTAAACGACATAGCTGCTCACAAGTAATTTTTATCTTATCTATAAGGTTTATTTTTTATATTCCGTATAATATGTAGTTGTCATAGTAGTGTCACAGAGAAAATAGTTAGTTTTAGGGTTCCTTAGCCGAATGGCAAAAAACGGAACCCTTATAATTTTGTCCAATCCATCTGTCTAGCTGTCCGTATGTCACAGCCTTGAAGACAGTATTTTTGAAGACTATTGTAATATTTGTGTATACTTAGACCAAATTTGTAAGGTAGGCTTATTTATTGAACAATTTATGTAAAATATTCTACATAAATTGTTCACATCACATAATGTTATCTCAAAACACAGAGTGCATTATAATTTTGTCGTTAGCGATAAACAAAATCGCTATGATTAAAATCTAAAATAATTAGATCATCAATAAGTTTTAGGCTTTAGGCGGAAGACAGCTGATAGGCTTCATACGTACAATTTGATCACATAAGATGGATTTTCATGTAACAATAGATATTTATTTTTAACAAGTAATAACAACAACTAACATTTGCCTAAAATAAGTGAATGAATCTGTAAAACGTTTTTAGATTCATTATTATTTATAATTGTTGAAATTTCCAATTGTTACCAACTTTATATTCGAGGGTTAGAAATGTTCCTTGCTTTTTAGCCATGAAAATAAACCCTTTATTAACCGACTCACAAAAAAGGGGGTTCTTTTTTGCCTTTTTTGTATATTACCAATAACTTCGTCAATGTGGACCGATTTGGAAAACATTTTTTTGTTTGAAAGGGTATATTTGTCAGGTCCCATTCAAATTTCATTGACATCTATATCAATATCTGATAATTATACAAAAAATTCATGATAAAAGAGAACTAATCTTCATGTTACGAGTTCTTCAGTTTTAGAGTTGTCGACCGCTATTACTTGTACATAATAGATATATGAAATACCTACTAATTATAATAATCATTGTATAATATTGATATAATAATCTTAATATGCATACGTAGGTACTTTTTCAAAAGAATTATACAAAAGAATATTAAGCTGTACTCAAACTGAGGCGAATCCCGTGCGGGACGCGGGATGACAGTTTGCGCGAATCGCTCGCTCGCTTAGCCATTCACATTGACGCGAATTCTCGTGTGTCATTATTTTTGGTTCTTCAATGAAGAAACATGTCTTTTGATTATGAAGTCATGCTGTTGTTAGCGATAGTAAAAAACCTATCAAGATTCAAAGTACGACATGCAAAGTTTTTTATTAGTTTCATTTCCTACTTTAAAAAAAATCTCCCCAGAAAACAACTTCTTCTATGGCGATTTGATGTTGAATCGTGATCAGATTTTTTTATTTATTTCTCATATTCCGTATAATATGTAGTTGTCATAGTAGTGTCACAGAGAAAATAGTTAGTTTTAGGGTTCCATAGCCAAATGGCAAAAAACGGAACTCTTATAATTTTGTCCAATCCATCTGTCTAGCTGTCCGTATATCACAGCCATTTTTTGAAGACTATTGTAATATTTGTGTATACTTAGACCAAATTTGTAAGGTAGGCGTATTTATTAAACTGATACACAACGATGTAGGGAAACCTCATACATATAACAAAGAGATACAAAATCAGAGACATTTTTATATAATTCAATAGTTGCTGAGATATGCGCTTCTAAATACAAAGTGTAATCCTAAAAACTTTTCCACAATGCAGTAAAAATTCTGAAAAAATTGGAGTTAGAGATAATATACCTTTAAAAGGAGTTGCAACGAAAATCACTTTGAATAAGATGTGTAGTTTTTGAGAATTGGGTTATTTTCAGTTACACGCTCTACGTATGCAGAAATTACTTTATTTTATATAGTGTCATTGAGAAATACAAATTTGTTTTTGCTGTCGGCAGCAATTTAATCTGTTAAATGAATATTGTGTATCTCGTCCACGGAACCCTTCACTGTACGTGATCCAATACACACTAGGCCGGTTAAGTCATCATCCATTTTTTCTAAAAATGTATCGAATCCATATCGAATGACTTTGTAAGATTAAACGCCGATATTCCGCTCAATTTTCGCTGCGACTATTCTCGCTAATGTGAATACCTCTACACAAGTTAGTTGAACAATCGGCGCGAGCGCAACGCATCCCGCGTCTCGTGCGGGATTCGCCTTAGTTTGAGCAGAGCTTTAAGCTTTTAAATAGGTACAGTTTTGACTGTATAGATTTATTTAATTGATTTTATGATTTAGCTAATAGATTTAAACATAAATGATAATAATATGAACTCTAATTAGAAAATATTTACAGGTATTTTTTGACGTTTTTGGACTCTATCTATGTCCAAAATCAGTCAAGTCCCTAAATCTTTTTATTCAAAAATTTATAGTTTTTGATAATAATCTCTTTTAGAAATCTATGTTCATATGATGCAATATAAAATTATAAACTTTCGGTAAACAATCAAAGTATGAGAAAATTTGGTAATTCGGTCACGAAGATATTATTATGGAATATAAGTAATACTTGAAGGTTACTGACATCTCGATTGAATACTTGGTTTTTCTAAATGTGTGTACAATAAACTTGACGTTTAGGCGTTGTGTCTTAGCGCGAAAGGTTCCGGGTAGGGTTCATTTAAGAAACGAAGTTTTCTAGATTGTCTCGGGATGGAAGTATTGGGAAACGCCCCCATAGCACAGGGAAAAATAAATCCGTGTTCTTTGCGTAACTTTCGTTGACAGGAAGATTATATATTATAAATCCGACACATTTTTAGAATTAGAATGAACGACCTAGGTTAATTCTAATGGTATCAGGGCCTTTTCTGGTCAGTGAAAGTACCATGGACTTTATAACTTTAGACAGCCTGTCCCGTATCTACTAATACGAAGTGAGTCAAATACATACATACATATCTTCACGCTGTATCCCTAACAGCAGGGTAAGAACAGGACAGTCAGAGAGGATGGAGCGCCAAGTTTCTCGGTTCTTACATACATCTCGCTTCCTCAAATCTCACTCTTATCCTCACACATTTTCATCTAGGTATGCGAGTGCTTTTGACATTTCCGTCGGATAACACTCTGGCTATTTTGATCTTCATAAGTCAGTCTTGGTCTTCCTTGGCTTTTTTTACCGCTCGCTATCACTCTGTAGATTTTCTTCGTCAGTCTCATTATTTCTATGTGCTCGAACCATCTAAGCATACCTTTTTTTATTTTTACAATAACGCTATCGTGCAACACTGTTATGCTGCGTATCTCTTCATTCTGTCTTATCCTGTCCGCAAGGGTGACACCGCACATATTTCTACTGCATTTACCATACTTTCACTCGATTTCGGGCATATCCAGGCCTTGCTACCATACAATAAAGTTGGCACTAAAACTGCATTATGGGTAGCCATTTTGGCTGAGTTAGATATATTCACACTGCCTACTAATGCGGACTGAGCACCGTTCACTTTGTTGCTAGTTGCTACCCGTTTCTCTACATCCAACTCACGTCTTTCATCCCTCGAAAACGCACTCCCCAGATACACAATTTAATTCATTTGTTCTAGATATTTTCCATGTACTCAAATCTCACATTTCGTCTGTACCGCTTCCCTTTCAAACACCAGTACCTTAGTTTCGTTCACATTAATATTCAATGTTTTTACTTCACATTCTTCTTTCATGCACGTGACTAGTGTCTGCAACTCTGCTTCTCATGGTGCTATAAGCGCAGTATCGTCAGCGTACAATAGGCAGTTTACCACTGTACCATCACATATCATACCACACATACTACATTTCAATGTCTGGAGGCAACTGTCCAAATACAGCACGATCAGCCAGGCAGACATCACGCTGCCCTGTCTGACACCTGAGCAGACTTCGAACCAGGACGACATGTCACTATCTATCCTTACACAGGCTCTGTGGCCTCGATATAATGACCTCACAGTCTGAATTAAAGGGCCCTTCACGCCATGTTCAGGCAAATACAGTCAAATGAAATGTAAATTTGTGAGTGCTGTTGTCAAATGGCGGCCGTTCAGCTAGTCTGATAATAAATGTGTGTCATATGTACAGTTGAGTCAGCTTATCTGATTTATTATACTTTGAGCGTGATTTATTATACTGTATATGGTCTCTGGTGTTATTTATAAAGTCTACTGAAAGTAGGCACCTGGTTTTAGATCGTTCTAATAATTTTAGACCTTTCGGAAAGCATTTGTTTTTCCAAATAAGGTTATATCCTTGTATGTATCTATGTGTAAACATTTTAACAAATTACGTTGTAAATTGTAGCAACAGTATCTACGAATTCCGAGATTACCAACAATTAATAAAATAGTAACTAGAATACTCGTTATAGATAATTAAGTGTTCAATAGTTAGTTTAATTTAATAATAGTATAAAAAATTGTGTAAATAATAATTAAAATATGTTTAACCCTTACTTAGAGAATGTACCTATCATACTAGAGTTAATGTAAAATAAGAAAATGTAACGAAACAATAATAAACGTGCTCAAATAAATGAAGTAATTAAACCGTGGTGTTGCGTTTTTGTCACTTCTATTACTCAGTGTCAAAGTCAAATCAATTTATGGAAGTAAATCCAATTACAAGGTATTTTTGAACGTCAAATTAATCCATTTTAGTTTGGTTCGGTTGTACTCGTATTACTGTCAGAAGTAGTTCTCTCTTCAGATTACTGTAGTTGACAAATTTCTATTAATGGTGACGCCGAAATGACTATTAAAATCTCATTCTATTGCGTTTTAATCCAATTCAAAGTTTAGTATTTTATTCCATTTTTAGAGTTCCGAAGTGAAATGACAAAAATTGAACTCTTATACAAGTCCACACGCACGTACATGCTCGACGGTTTTGAGTTCGTTCGAGCAAGATCGAACGTATAGAAAGTCATATGTGGGCGTTCAAGCAAAAAGGGTACAGTAGTGAAGTATTGAGTTAAGACTAGATTCGGAATTTAGAATAGTCAATGGATAGTAAGGATTAAAAAAATATTCAAAAACTGGCATATTTTTTTTATCAGACATTTAAGTTGAAACTCTGAAAAAGCTTGTTTTGGGAAAAAGCATTTTTAAAGTTTGATTGAAAAAAAAACACACTTCTACTTGTTTGTTTCTTCTTAGAAAGATCATATAAAGTCATATACTATAGGAACTTGTAGATAATTGAGCATTAATTAATAATCAATTGCGAAATGCCATTTTTTCACCCAACTTTAAAACACTGCGTATATCTCATATATTAAATGCCGGCCAATGGACCCTTTTTGCTTGGACGCCCACATATCTTAAGATGTCACGCAATAAGTCTTAAGACATGACGATCTATACGATCGATCTTGCCCGAACGAACTCAAAACCGTCGAGCACGTATGTGCGTGTGGACTTTTTCAGTTTGTCCGTCTGTCATTGAGACTATTAGCGCTAAATAAATGAAATTTTAAATGTAGGTGTTTTCTGTGAACCGCTATATAATGGTACAGTGACATTTTAAAAACAAGTTAAGGGTGACACTCGTACATGTAATTAAAGGAATAAAAATAAATTACAGTGCACATAAGCGTGCGGGGTATCTTAAGATAGGTCTTCAAAAATTTTATTGAGCGTTCAACGTGATTTCTTTATTTAAGTCAATAGTCGCAGACACGTGTGCAAAGTCGTAAAAAAAGTGTCTATCCTTTAACTTTTCTACTCTGAGGTTAAAAATTAAAAAAATATTAAGATAGTGTATAACTTAAAAAGCATTTTTAACGAAAATCCTTTCGTATATAAGTACTGTATAGTTTTCGAAATATGGGATATTTTTGGATACGCACTCAGCGACCGCAAAAATAACTTAGTTTTTCAGTGTCATTGACGAATGCTATGAAACACATAGGATTAAACGAATATTGTACATTCGACTACAGAACACTTTGCGTGGTTCGAAACGCACTTGGCAGCTTTCAATGTTCCATTCCGACATTGATGAATCAAAATAGTTCTGAAATCACCTCGATACATGCTTCAATCTAGGCTTTCTGCCTCGATATCTGTCTGTCACAGACATGTATCTTCAAAATCTTTTGACGTAAAAAGATGTTTGTAATTATGGTAAGAGTATTGTCGCAAAAAATTAATTGTTTAACCTATTTCAAAAGTTGAGCTTTCACTTTGAAAGTTAATTTTATCGTTCCGTACCTTAAAAGAAATTCGGAACCCTTACAAGATTCCTTAAACGTCCGGCCGTTTGTCCGTTCGTTACAGTTGACTTTTGGAAACCGTGTAACGTACAGTTAGTGAACAGTCAGTGACGATCGGTTAATAACAGTCGGTAACTGCGAGCACGCAATTGTCCTCTATGCGTTATTAAACCATTTGTGATGTGTGACGAAACTTTGGTGAGTTGTTATGCGTACTCTCGGGAAGGATTCTGAATTATTTAGTTCAGTAAATAAAGGACTATGAGAATGAAATCGCGAGCAATCGCTAATAAATTAATGTATTATAGACAGCACGAAGTTGTAGTCGATAATGTACAAATAAGAAAGTACGTGTGGATTAAGTTCAATTTATTTTTGTTTAAAAAACAAAGAAGTACAAGAACCTACGTTACAACCGTACAAAATGTCGTTATATCACAGAGATAATACACTTTCATGGAGCAATAACTGGAGGCCGCACTTTGAGGAGGTATTTGAAGTCGAAAAATTTAACCTTGAAACATCTCTATACACCTCCATCTCCTTTCATCTTACGCTGTTAGTATATCTATAAATATAAATCTAATATATATTACTAGCCTAGGTGTATTTCTGAGTTATCTCCAGGAGTTAGGAAGAAGAGATCAAGATGAAACGTCAGTGATCAAAGGTTGCTCGAAGTCGTTTATGTCATCGACTACCTGTTCAGAGTATGAAATCCAGCTAGATTGAAAGATTCTTGGTTCAAAAATAATCTTAAGTCCGTCACATGACAAATTACCATGACGAAATCATAATAGTTGCAATCATCTTGGTACGTGACCGCAGTTGTAGGAAAAGCTAGTTCTAACATGCAATATCTACATGTATGAACGACGTGAACAATCATGGATGCACAGTTGTCAACTCAACGTCACACTGTCATTAACCACAAAGCGGCTGAGATGCCGCACGACATCCGTCCAGCCAGTGTCCGGCGAGCGAGCGGCCACTACACGGACCGTGCGGGCGGCATTGTCTGCGCCAAATTGGATTCACCTATTATAGACTTGTCGCTTGGATTGCAATCGCTGGTAAGCTGCGATCCAATCGTTGGCGAGTAGCGGGAGAGCCTAAAACACGTTTAAATTATAGAGATAGAGAATTGGTGAATACCAGGGAAAAGAGAAATTCATGGAAAAGAGATTTAAACTTGTTATTAAACGCACAGACGACCTCGATGGCGCAGTGGTTTAGAAGTTGCACCCAAGCGCGGAAGGTTCCAGGTTCCATTCCCGAAGAGTCAATTTAGGAAACGAACTTTTCTAGATTGTCTCCGGTCTGGGTGTACTGGGAGACGCCCCCAGTAGTCGTCGTCTGGTTCTCATAGCACAGGGTATACCCTAGTTTGAGACCAGATGATTGGTGTGTATTGTCTGGCGCAGTATGGCGCATTATATTGGTTGGAAAAGCATACTACAAAATTAGTGCTTTCATTGAAGACAAAACAATAGTCCGGCAATAATCCACCCTGCACATACATTTACTGGCTTTGTGAATATTGTATTATAAATAACTATTGTAGAACGATGTTGAAAAAATAACACCCGACTGAGTTTCTTGTCGGTACCTACCTGCTACATCTACTGTCGCCTTGGACCAAGAATCAAATGCACATAACATTTACTCCTTGGTCAGCTAACCAGCACCGAAGGCGAAACACGTGTCGATTGGTGGTTTTTGAGTTTGAATGGAAAATATCTAAATATTTTAAGAATTCATCACACGAAATGAATTTTCGCAAAGTATCACCGAGTGTATACAATATTTTGAACATGACATATTTTTATGTTTTTGGATATTAGTAGCCGAAGCAATTAGTATTGGGGATTTACGAGTCAAAGTCAAAGTCAAATCAATTTATTCAAGTAAACCCAAATGCAAGGTATTTTTTAACGTCAAATCTACTTTAGTTCGGTTCGAAAAGAAAACTTGGATACTGAGAAGAACCGACAAGAAACTCAGTCAGGTATAATTTTTTCAACATCATTCTACAATATTTATTGAAATACAACATCCATAAAGCCAGTAAATGCATGTGCAGAGAGGATTATTTCCAGTCTATTGTTGTGTCTTCAATGAAATCGCCAATTTTGTAGTACGTTTTTCCAATCAGTGTGCGTATAATAACAAGTTTAAATCTGTTTTCCGTTAACTGAGTAATTTTTCTCGAGGAATTTTATTATAAAAACGAACACAGTTACCCAAAAATGAACCACTTGACTTTTGTAATTTAAATTTAGGATAGGAGTGTTTTGCAAACAATTATTTCAGGAATGTATAGGTACGCGAAGTCGATCATAAGCTGACACGAATTACACTGGCAGTGCATGGTTGCCATACTTATATAGCTAACTGTTTTACTTGTGGTAACACGCAATGAGATAGAAAGAGACACGAAATTTCGTTTGACACAAAGCGATTAGAGAGGCAGCTTATTATGACTCCGTACATTATGTTCCTTGGTCCAGGACTGCCGCCAAGTCGTGGGGAAAGTGACATTAGCAAGTCTATACAAGCCGATGCGCGCCGAGATCTGGATCATTCCGCCCTCCATATGAAGTATCTCTCGGCTGGAGGAAGGCTCAGGCGGTCAACCATCTGGCAGGGCGCCTTTAGCGCTCGCCCAACGCGGCCGGGGACGCTGTAAAAGCCACCAAGGCTAACAGCAAAGAGGGGTTTTTTTAGTCGGTTCGAATCCGACACTACTTAGTCAGCGTAGAGTCCGGTTGAGCGTCCTTAGGGATTTATTCCCCTCTCAGAAACAAATAAAATCTGGATCATTCTACATTATTTCTTCACTATCCATTATCTTTTATTCGTCCTTTGCTATTTCTTACAACATAGTCTGTAATTAGTCATTAGTAATTGAGAAATTAAACGCAAGAGCTACTGTACGTAGTGTGTGTTTTTTTATTGCTGCAGGTACCATTACCAACTTTCACTGGTCATGTGATAGAAATTACTGAATTATTAATTAATAATTTTGTTGTAATTAAATCTTTTGTATAATTCTCATTTTTATGGTGATAATTATTTTGACTTCATTAATCTATTGTTCATTCAGCTTATAATACTATTTATCCACAAAGTCTTGTAATTGGCCTTGTTTTAAACTTACATATCATGTTATATATAGTTTTAGGCTGTAAAATTTCTATACGAGTCCAAAAAACAACTAAATAAAATACTAACTCAAACAGAAGGAAAAGAGATAAACGCCTTTGCCACGTCTTTGCTATGTGCCGCACGAATTTTTGTAACGGGTATCGTTGTATTGGCTCGAGAAATCCTAGAGAAAAAATCATCAAATCTAGTCCCTGCGCGATTCGCTGTGCTCTCAAAAAGATTTCACAAAAGACTTCGCAGCAAGAACAAGGTATGCAATTGCCTATTTACTCTCATCGCTCCTCGTTAATCGGTGTCATTTGGACCGCAATCTTACGGAATTTAGTACGTGATTAGATAATTGTGCCTATATATAATAAGGTATAATACTTCAAACAGCCACACAAATTATATTCCTCCAGCTGTCTATGGTCGCTATATAACTCGCAGGTGACACCTTATATGACTCGAAATCCAATCAAGAAAACTGCAACGAGAATCAAAGTCGTTATGACTCCATACCCTGCTTTATCGATGATCAAATACAAAAATTTAGCCAATCTTCAGACAAACTTTTCAAAATTATTTCCCACATGGCTCTCCTCATTGTCCGCTATTGCCTTTTCGTTTCAAAATATACATATGCACTTCGCTGTTCTCAGCTATTTAAATTTAAAACCCTTTTAATATCTTTAGACAATATTCTCAAAAACACATAGTCTGAAATATCAAATTGCTCTTTTGTTGATGACAGGGTTTGGCATCAAGCTCCGCTTGCTGTCCGTTATGGAGGCTTAACCATACGCAAAATTTTGAGTGTGTCACTGCCTGCTTTTCTTTCGTCTGCTTACAGCACAGAAAACCTTTTCCTATCTGTTATTAGCCCTTCCTTACGATCGGTTGAGGTGCCATACTTGATTGATGCTCGAAATCCCTAGTGTTTGTCCGAGTACTAACCTGCCTACCTCGATCTTTTGTCAGAAACACAGTAATATAATATAAGAATAATATTTATTTATTTGCAAGAATGCGAGTAAAATCAGATGTACATGGAATCAAAAAGACACTTTACACACTTTGCTCACTAAAAGCATGCAAATATTACATTTGAACTCCTTAGGAGGTTCAGATCCTAACAATAAATATATATCCATATTATTGAGATTTATAATAATTATTTCCATAACACAAGTACTCAACTCGATGTTCACAATTTTGTATGTCATAATGAATTAGAACAATCATATATCAAACCCATAACATAAAAGCATAATACAATACAATAAAAGCACAGAAGAAAACATGTCAAAAAAGTAAAAAAAAAAATGTCAAACATAAAAAAAAAATAATAAATGTCAAAGCAAAATTAATTAATAAAAAAAAGACATCGATTTAAAAGCAATTAAGTACATTCGTGAAAATAAATACAATTTTATACTGAGAAGTCATCATTAATAAATTCTTTTACACTGTAATAACATTTATGTTTCAAAAATTTGAAAATTCTTTTCTTAAATTGGGATGAGCCTCTATGCAAAAATTTTCATTTACAACTTTGAGATTCTTGTAGTTCCGAAAAAGATCGGTCTCGCCTCCTGACTGTTTCTGAGAAAGAGTCAGGACACTGGTTGCAGGTTAATACCTTCAAATAAACTTAGGAACCTTAATCGACAATACCACACTTTCTTATGAAGCCCTTCGTCTGGTGGCCAGGACTAACATTCCTCACCGTTGGCGCTGTGCTAATCTCTTTGATGTACTAGGTCACCACGTTTTATTTTGTTAACGTAGCACGGGCCGCATGTCACGATATGCTCTCTTGAATGACTTCATTCGGCGTAATGAGTTTTAGAGCCCGTAGGTATTGCGCGCAGCAACGACAAGAATCTGGATGGTTTGACGCTCATTCCTTGGAAACTTGGTGGAATGATCGCTGGTGTGGGATGCCATTTGTGTCGATACACTTGTTGTTTCCGCCGAGAACTGGAGCGGCGTACGTTTGTGAACTCTTTCTGAGAGTTTCATAATATTTACGCCCTTTGCAGACTTTGGGTCCCTGGGGCTCTGTAGCCCATCGACTGGTTTCTGATATTTGTAAGAGACTGATCGAGGCTTCAGTAGACAGCCGGACTGGCAGCTTCTTTCGCCAACGAAGCAGTTTGGCTATTCAAGAAGGCAATACTGCCAGTCTACTGGGCAATCTAACCAATGACAGCTTTTCTAAGCGGCAACTTTGAGGAAGTCTATTATTTAAGGTATTGTTTAGTTTTAAGTTTCTAAATATTAATGTTAGGATATGTATGTACTTTTTTGTTATAAATAAAGATTCTCTGTACCTGTAAAAAAATATACAAAGTAGATATAAAACATTTTGATGGTTCTGTTTACATTTTTTTGTTTTCTGTAATGGCTCCTAAACTCTGAGTGTACAATGACCCTGCATGGGCTAAGACGGCCCTGCTCACTTCACACTTATTAGTACTTATTATTTGTTGCACATGGTTGTAAAGGTTAATTTAACAAATATTATGTAATCTCGTTTATTGTAATACTGCACGCGGTATACATTTGCAAAGTTCAAGCGAACAGAATCGCTAGAGAACGTTATGATCGAATATAAATTTCAGTTCTTTCTCACGCATTCATAGCTTAGTATTTAATGTGCAAAACTCACCCCAAATTTTAAACTATTTAAAAACCAACAAACAATCAACTTAAAAGGAGTTAAATTAAAATAATTGGTCGCCGACGGGCGTGTTGTTGGCCGCGTGTCACACGCTCGCCCCACCGATTATCTGTTAGTCTAAAACCGAGATTAGCGCTCGCAGTTCAGGTCCGCATAGATCCGTTTTGACAGTTAATTTTGAATAGTTATTTACGAATGAGTTCACAATTGAACTCCCACAAGAGAGTGGACAGGGGAGTAGAGAATGAAGTAGGTATTCAATGTCGTAGCGCAGTGCTTCGACGTTGATACGATCCATGAGATTAAGTAACATCGTGCACGGTCACCTATTCAAACTGATACAGGACAGTGAAAAAAAATTGCGGATAGATGGAACAAATCTGTTTAAAAAGAAAGGAAATATTAATGGTATGAAAACCTGAGGTCATAATAAATTGGTTAATCCAAAATTTAAATTCATAAGTCCCATGTTTCATTTTTAGACAACTGCGTTCGTTTTTGTAATAAACTTCCTCAGGAAGTTGCTCAATTAACGATTGATAGATTCAGATTTGTGATAAAACGCTTATTATACAATCATACTATAAAATAAACGATTTAACTGAAGACAAAACATGAGTCTGGAAATAATCTTCTCTGCACATAATTACTGGTTTTCGAACATTGTATTTTAATACTGTATTTTAATTCTGAACATTGTATTTTAATAAACCTATTGTAAAATGATGTTGAAAAAATGATACTTGACCGAGTTTCTTGTCGGTTATTCTCAGTGTCCAGGTTTTCTTTTCAATTCGAACTAAAGTAGATTTGGCGTTCAAAAACACCTTGTAATTGGCTTTACTTGAATAAATTGATTTTACTTTGACTACTAAGACTTATACTGAAGTTGTACATTTGTTTTTTATTAGTTTGATGTCTGCGATATATCTGTATGGCCGCGTTATCAGCGTGTCTGTATAACTGGGCCAATACTGAGCAGCTGCTTAGAAATAAACGTCAGAGCGCCACGGCACCGCGTGCCCGGCGTCCAGCCGTACGGAGTCGTATATAGAGCAATCAGTGTTAATTCATTAATTAACACTGATTGCTCCATACATGGCTTGAGATTTTATTTTGGGAACTTACACATGACCTAACTTAAAATAATAAAATAGATTTTTCACAGCTTCATTCATAAATATTTTCACGATACGTAACTAATGGAGTGGACTAATTAGTTGTTAGATATATTAAGAATTAGCTTTAATAAATGAATGTAAGTAATCAGAAAGAGAAGCGGAGGCCTCCGAGCCCCCCTCCTCCCTCTCGGTGGTCTGTAAATACACGGGTAATAAGTCAAGGGAGCCACTTATTAGTTGTTATAATACTTAATAATAGCAATTAACATCTAGTGCTTTTGCGATAAACGAAAATTAAAACAAGCGAACAGTTATTTTAACATCAGTAAATTCGTACTTCTTTGTACAACTTTCGTACAACTTACATACATAAATATCTTCACGCTGTATCCCCAACGGGGTAGTCAGAGAGGACGGAGCGCCAAGCGTCTCGGTCCTTACATACTTCCTACAACTCCAATATCTCCATCCAATAACTCATTCGTACAATTTTTCAATTATTAGTAGATTAGTCTTAAAAAACCTATTATTTAATAGTTTTTTTAAGACTATTATTATTTAATAGTTTTAATAATATTATAGTTTTAATAATATTATTTAATAAAAAACCTATTATTTAATAGTTTTTTTAAGACTATTAATATAATTTAAGATTGTGAAATTTTTAATTAAGTCAGTTTCATGCCAAAGGTGCAATGTGTAGTTCTTCCTACTACGTAAATTTCAGAGAAGGACTTATATAGTCCTTACTCGCTAAATTAATCTAAGAATAAATAAATATTTTGATTTGAAAAATATTTTGTAGGTAATTGAATTTACTTGAATAAATTGATTTGATTTAGATATTGACTTTGAAACCTTCCTCTTGCGTTCAGTAAGGTAAGGCTGTTAATTTAAAGTTAAGCTAGCCTTTATTGTGAGTTTAAGTTAAAACATTCGTTGGATACGAGGGCGGCGGAACAAAGGAGAGTTGCGGGACAGTGAAACTCTGAAAATAATTCATACTGTACATACCGGTGTCAGAAACAACTTTATATTATATTGTACTCCACTTATAAAGGCGTGTTTACACTGAGAGAAAATGCCTATTTTAAATTTTAATCTAAGATAATCATCATTTGATGTACTCATTGGTAGATGTATCATCTAAAATAATAAATAATATTGGCATTTTGTATCATGAAATCAATTCAACGTGCTACTTTAAATAACTTTTTAGATATCGTTGTTTTTAGATATAATATTACACGTGTAGCCCCAATTCACAAATCAAATGAGATGAATTCCTAAAATTAGCTGTAGTTCATAACTAGTTTTTATGTGTGGTAGAACCATGCTGCATTGCAGCACGAATAGGGCCGGCTCGCCCGGTGAAATACAACCTACTTACAAAATATCGGTGTGAAATAACAGCATCTATTGCTGTTGGGTTTCGTTCGGGAAACAATTAGCCAGTTCGTTATTCTGTGTTATATTTTTATTTAAAAATCGAAATATAACAGTATCGCCTTCATAGCTGGGTATAAGACCATTAATCCGGTAATCGTTAATTAACGAAGTTAACTATTCGTGTAACGGATTAACTTTTAAGTTAATTTTTAAAAATGTTAACGGACTCTTCAACTTCCGTTAACTTTCTAGGAGTCCGTTAATCGTTAAAGTTCGCTGCGAAAACCATATTCTTACTTGTTCGGTGGTCGTGTGCGCGTAGGCGGCGTAGGTTCCGTTGGAGTTGCGCAGGCGCGGGCGGTTGATGCAAGGGAGCGAAAGAATGAGCGAGACGGACGAAATTATTTGTTTACCTATACTCGTTCGTTACGTTAGTGTTCTGGTTACGCCCGGTGAAAATACAGTGACAGTTTTTTAAAGGTTATAGTACTAAGTTCACGTTAATAGTTACTTTTTTTATAGTGGAAGTTACTTGATTGTTTTAATTCTGTTTATCTATTGTAAACAGTGCAGATTAACGTTAATGATTAACTTTAACTTCCGTCAAATCATCCGTAAAATAACGCTTTAACGATTAACGAAGTTAACTTTTTATTAACGGACTAACTATTAACGAAGTTAACTATTTGATTAACGATGCCCAGCTATGATCGCCTTAAATGTCGCGTTCGTACGTCATGTAATCGCACCCTTATCTCCGCCATATTTCAATACTTTCTTTTAAGTTAGCTACCACTATTACAATCAGTCTGTAGAGCAGGATGAACTATTGCTTCTATGTATAAGTATGAAAGAGAAAGAGCTTCTTTTGTTCAAAGTTTCTTCGTAGGAATTGGTCGGAAAATTGTAAAATTTCCTCGGATGGATTCTCGAAACTAGTTAAACGCCCCGCCTTCATTCTATTATAATTTATAATAAAAGATAAATAAATTTCGACAGTGTGGTTAAGGATATCACAGACTATATGAAAAACCGAAGCGCTGAATTGAATATGATGTGGCATGGAGTTAATTTGACACCTGGCAACGGACATAGGCTACATTTTTTATAAAAAACCTAACCTTAAGGGGGCGAAGAGAGGGATAAAACTTTGAATGGAAAATGTTAAACCGCTGAAGTATGATGATATATGATGAGATACAGAGATAATATGTGTCCGGAGGCAGACGTAGTCTAGACATGAGTTATTGTACATGTAATCTAATCCAATCTGAGAAAGCCACGAAAAAATTTTCCGCGCAGACGAAGTCACGGGTACAGCTAGTTAAATATAATTTTCAAGTTGTAAGATTATAATATGAAATATTATACCACCTTTCCGTTTAGTAGGACCTTGTGTGTGGACCGTCCATTGCCACCAAGATCTTATTCGCTAGTTCTGCCGGCAAACAGAGCTTGCATTGTTATGTTCCGGTGTGGAGAGTCAGACAACCGGTCATATTTCTGGCACAAGAGGCACATCTTAGTCCATAAGGTTGTCAAGGTAGGTTGGGTCAACAGGTAGGCTGTCTGAGAAGTAAACAAATGAAAAATTACATTTACTTATTTTTTTTATAGCCAGACTGACTTACGAAGATCAATTAGCCAGAGCGTTAGCTGACGGAAATGTCGAAATCACTCGCATACCTAGGCGAAAATGTGTGAGGAGAATGATGAGATTTGAGGAAGTGTAAGAAGCATGTAAGGTCCGCGACGCTCGGCTGTCCGTTCTCTCTGGCTACCTCGTTAGGGATATAGCCTGAAAATATGTATGTACATATGTAAATACTTTTTATTAAAGACCTGAAAACCCTCTGTTCATTCCTTCGTTAGACCTTAATAGGCAAAGCAAGTGGATAAATAAATAAATACGTTATCAGAAATCAAAATTCAAATGGTAATAAAACATTGTTGTAAACCAATCACGTGCTGCATCGAACAACAAAATAATTTAATTAAAATAATCCGTGTTAAGTGCCGCCGCTGTCGGTCGCACGCACCCTGTATATAAAAACAAAAGCAAGTGAAAAACACAACAAAAACAAATCAGAGAGGCGGCGGGCGGAGGGGAGGCGCGCGGTGGAGGGAATCGCAGGCCAATAATAAAAATAATTACTGAGTGAATGCCGTTGACAGCGGACGCAATGTATGGAGGCGACTTGTAGCTATATTTTAACTGCTTAAACTTTTTTAATTTAATAATTAATTCACGCAGTAATAAAGTATTCGTTCTTTTACGTTGCTATAAGCTGACATTCATTATATTTGATTTGAAAAAAGGATTACATCTTTGAAAGCATGTACCCGTATGTGTGATCACATCTGGAGCCGAAACGAAAATCAGTTTCAACGTATGAGGAAACATCGGATTCGACCAACGAATTTGGAAGATTCGACTTAATTACATGCGCGTTATAAGTAAGAAAGAGATAGTGTCGTGTAATAAGTGTGTGTGTTCGAAAAAGATTTGTTATAGTTTAGTTTTAAAATTCGCATTAATAAAAAAATAGAAATCAATTTAGAATTAAAACTATTATATCATAGTTTTTAAACAGAGAACACTATTCAAAATTATAATTATATAATTGTATGATAGATAGAACTGATACGTTAATTTTAAGACTATTGCAACTTATTAAAGTTATATGAAAGAACAAAATAAATGTAACTGTTCAGTACAGTTTGAACATAGAGAAATATATAAAAGTTCGAGAGAATTCTAGTTTTATTTCGATTAGTATAATAGGAGCTATACAGTCCAAAGTTAGGACAGTGTCTTGGAAGTGTCAGGACATCGGGACAGGGCATTAACAGCGTGTGTGTAGAGAATAAGTATGTGTAATAAGAGAAAGTGTAGAGTGGAAGTGTAATAAACCTCTGACTCCGGCAATTAATTGAAGGAAATACAATAATTAATTGCTCATTTGCAAGATTTTATTAAATACATGGATTGTAATTTTACAATATTATGTATAAAAAAAGTATACCCGACAATATAATATTTAAAATTCGAATTTAACACGTAATATGTATGAATCAAACGTGCTCTAAATGGTGTAAGAAACCATGTCCATATTTATTTAACTCTTTTACCAAATTAGAAACATTTACAGATAAGTAAGAAAAGTTTAATCAAGCAATGTTATTACGAATTTAATAAAAAGTAAAAGCACCTAAGTTCGAACACACTTTCAAAAAGGGTTCTCATTCCAAACTAAGATTCTAGATTTCCTTTTCGTTTACCTAGATCTAGGATATACATGGGTGAATATTTAATAGAGATATAAGAAAAAAAACGTGTTTCCGCTAGATCGTGTAATTCTCGATTAACTCATTTTTTAAAAACTACATTCAAAAATATCAACAGTCAAAGTCATGAGTAAATTAACATTACCTAAGTAGCAACACCAACAGTGTCGCCATCTATTCATGCTATTAACATAATCATGAATATTGACAAGAGCTAACACGTAGAAAGGATGTAGAAATTAATTAAAAAAAAACAATAAAAATCCATTAAAATTAACTTTTTGGAAATGGAAATTGATATCTTTGCATTAACGCCTTGATTTCTTATTCTTAGCACGGAGATCTTACAGAATTAAGAGAATTAAGATACATATATTGCATAGATACAGGTTTTTTGCGAAACCCATTACATGGATGAATTCTTGTAATTTTTAGTTATCTCTCGATTAAAATCGCAAACTGCCAATGCTCGGTACTAGTTCGCTAAAATTTCCTAAAGATACTTCGTTGAGAGGCGAATCACGTATTAATTGACAACGATGCTAGTTAATCAGATTCGCTTAGATAAGTAGCAACGAATGCAAATGTTAGGTGCTAGTTATCTGAAAGATGAAATTCTGTATTCTGAAATTCTTAAAGATGCTTCATCGAGAGGCGAAACACGTGTCGACTACCAACGATGCTAGTTAATCGCCCAGCTAAGTTGCACCGAATACTAATGTTAAGTTAGCTGACTGAGGATGCATCGTTGAGAGGTGAAACGTGGAACACGTATCTACATAAATAAATATTACAAAAATTCATCACTCGAACATTAAATACGATAGCTCACTATATAGCTAATTGGATTATGGTATTAATTTGTAACAAGGTATAATAACAATAATGAAATCTTTCACGTTGGAATTGTCACAAGGAACTTTAATAAGCATTTGTTAACGTAAAAAGCGCTTTATTTGTAACACAATAATGTACATTTTCCTTAAATTATTTTATTTCAGTGTCTGGCTGTCAATAACAAGTATTCAGATACTATTGAAATGGTTTAGGGTCGGCTCACGCTAATGATACAGCATGTTCACTAAATAACATAAATTAATTTATAAAATTACGATGATCAAAATTGCATCTGCAATTAGTGTTTTGCAGTTATTACCTAAACGTTATGTGATGAAAATTATAGAGCTTACTTTTTAAATAAAAAATAGTATTAACTACAAAATAAAGCTTATCATGCAACTCTTCTTGTACGAAAACTGTAATTAATATATATTTTTTGACAATTTTTTCAATATACATCGTATTCTCAATGTTCATGATTACTTTAAAATGTTCCTTAAGGGGACGAAGTGATTACGAAACGTATGAAATTGATATTAACCATTGGTTAACTTTTGTACCAGGAAAAGAAAATATCAAAGAAACCTCTTTCAAAACGGAGATTTACATTATTCGTATTAACGGGACCGATTTATGTTTCTAAATTTTCTGTTTCAATAAATCTAAACACTTCAAAGTGCCTGTTGGATTTTTTCAACTTAATTATAGTTTTTAATTTAAACGAAAATAACCGTTTCTTCGTATTTTTCGTAAGCTAGCGCGCGCACGTTTGTATGGTGCAGATGGTGCATTTTAGATTAAATTATTGTTTATCACTACGTCCCCTTTATCATATTTTGTAGTTAAAGTGTAAGAACAGCGATTGCAACGCGTATTTTTGAAAACGTGTTAAAAAAATTAACGTCCTGTATACAAAACGAGGGCGACAAGATCAAAGGGTGCCGATGGTTTGTGACCATTCGCGTGCTGTCACGAGAAGTGGAGCATAGTATTGATACTAGTTATACACACAATTTAAACACGGCCAATTTTTCTTTAATTTACTCACAGGGGGGGTTGGCAGAGACATTTCGAATCGTGAAAGGGAGATAAGAATACTAGGTACAATCAATAAGGTTAAGCAAAGTTGTGCCTGATCACCTACTGGATGGGTAATTTAATGGCATTTACATATATCAAATGTTTATGAAATAAATGCTTTAGAGGGCACGTCAAGCAAATAATGCTTCGGTGCTTTGTACCGAGGTTAATCAACGTTGGGTTAGTTAAGTAACCAACCATCTAATAGGTATTAGATGGGTGATCGGGTGGGGTCAACATGTATTTCAACCCTTTTAGTGCTTCAGAAGGCTTAACGAGCCGTTTGAGTACTTGATACTACTGAGGTTGAGCAAGTTGGTACGTAGTCGTGGTTGAAGTATAAATGATAATATTATTTTTATTGTATCTAAAAATTCTTAAAACATTTTGATAACTTGTGTTCAAAGTCAAAGTCAAAGTCAAATCAATTTATTCAAGTAAACCCAATCACAAGGTATTTTTGAACGTCAAATCTACTTTAGTTCGGTTCAAAGAGAAGAGAAAAGAAAACCTGGACACTGAGAAGAACCGACAAGAAACTCAGTCAGGTATAATTTTTTCAACGTCATTTTACAAAAGGTTTATTAAAATACAATATTCAGAGAGCCAGTAAATGCATGTGCAGAGAAAATCATTTCCAGACTATTGTTTTATCTTCAACGAAATCGTTTATTTTATAGTATGATTGTCTAATCAATGTACGTTTTATAACTAATCTAAATATATTTTCTGTTAATTGAGTGACTTCTTGAGGAACTTTATTATAAAAACGAACGCAGTTACCCAAAAATGAAACATTTGACTTATGTAATTTAAATTTTGGAACAACCAATTTATCACGACCTCGGGTTTCCATACCACCAATATCGCCTTTTTTTGTAAATCGATCTATATTTTTCCTTGTATACATAATAATTTCAAAGATGTATAAGGACGGCAATGTCAGTACATCAATGTCTTTAAAACGATCTCTTAGTGATTCTCGTGCATTCATACTGTAAATAGCACGTATCGCTCTTTTTTGTAAAATAAAAATCGAGTTAATATGCGCCGCTAATCCCCACAGCAAAAGGCCATAGGACATTAGGCTATGAAAATATGCGAAGTACACCAGCCTAGCCGTATCCGCATCCGTCAATTGCCTAATGCGTCTAATGGCATATATCGCGGAACCGAGCTTACTAGCCAATGCCCCGACATGATCCGCCCATTGCAATGTTAAATTGTGTTAGTGTGTTGAGAGTCGTTGTATAAATAAACAAGCAAAAATGTAAGCTAAAAATATTGTAATGGAAACAATGGATTATTTGCTGTGTGACCAAAACATGGCGTGCTACCTGTTTGTTTAAGAAAGCAACCACAATGTACCTGCGAAAACAAACAGAATCGAGCTGAACAGCCTTGGGCGTTATCAGATTGTGAGAAAATATCACTACGTATAAAAGATTATATCTTATTCTTTCGCAATACAATTGAAAGGGATAGAGTTATTAACTTGTTTAGTTTTTATATAGACGCTGTTCATTTTCCAATCACAACTGATCCCAAGTCGGATATTCTAAATCGGATTTGTTCTCAATATATTTAACGATCAATATTCTGATTTACAACGAATGACAATGATTGACTAGGAAGTTAACACGTCTGTCATTTACAACGAGGGTTCCGTGTTCGGTCGCTTTGATTTAAAAAACGACATATCTCGAATCCAAACCGCACGCTTATTATCTAACTTGCCGTCAGCATGAGCGCCAAATATCGCGCGATATATGCTGTCAAAAGGAGAATTTGCATATTGTAATTTGTATAGTGGTGCTAAATCTATAGCGAAAAGTGCATTTTACGGTCATAGCGCCATAGACACGGAATCGTCATACATGGTACCAATTTTTTATTACAGTTAGTTACAGGTTGCGCAATAATTACGCGGCCGCTGTCTGCCAATTTTTAGGTAATAACCCCGCAGTCCGTAATCCAAAATCAGACAGTATAATATACTGTAGCTGCTATTAGTGTTGCGGTTTCATTTTTTTCTTTATTCTTTTTCAATTATATTTGAGGCATATAGTTCGAAATAAATAGATATTCAAACTGGTACAGACCTCGAACACATTGTTACTAATAATATATTTATCATAAGTTCCCATCATACACTTTTAGCTCTACATGAATTACTCTGTTGTACTGATAAACAGTATTAGATAAAAAAGTATAAACTTTTTTATCTAATTTGACTGGAGTAACGAATGAAACAATAAATGGATAAGTTTTTGCTTTTATACGCAAATCTATACACCACATATAAAAACGACTGGCCTAAATCGGAACGTGAAAAGTAGTCCTTATAATATGTTAGCGATATCTGTATCATCTCTCCCACGCAATATCAAAGGATAGTAAAGTATAACCCTTGTTACAAGTTGCAGGTGAATTGTGCAAAAAATTGTGAAAGTTTACCTTAACTATTGTCTGCTTTGCGGTCGATGTCTCGTGGTTTTTGTGTAGCTAGTTTGTAAGTTTTTTACAGAAAGCTAGTGAGAATCCCTGACTTTTCTCAGGTGTCGTAATTACTTTAAGTAATTTAAAACAATTTTTTATATTTTTTCCAATATTAAGTTTAGAGGTTGACGAAGACAATCTAGAGAGCGAAATTGAGTGGTTGTAGACGCCAATGAAGACCAAGGTTGACTTATGAGGATCAAAGAGCCAGTGTTCAAATGACAGAACGGAAATGTCAAAGGCACTCGCGAACCTAAGCGGAAGTGTGTGAGGAGAATGACAACATTTGAGGAGGCGAAACAAGTATGTAGGGACCGCGATACTTGGCGCTCTGTCCTCTCTGACTACCCCGTTAGAGATACGCGAAGATGTGTATGTATGGCACAAGATAGTTGATGAAAAAATCCACCTTAGATACTATTATAACATATTATTACAAACACAGATAACGACACTAATGACTGGTCCAGTTAGTACGGAGGCAATACATCTGCATTCCAAGCCCTGGGCCTGGTTCTGTCCTCGGTGAGGGCAATTTAGATCACGAATTTTTTACAGTTACTACTATAATATTACGTACATACATACATACATATCTTCATCTTCACGCTGTATCCCTAACGGGGTAGTCAGGGAGGACGGAGCGCCAAGCGTCGCGGTTCTTACGTACCTCTTTCGCTTCTTCAAATTTCATCATTCTCCTCACACATTTTCGCCTAGGTATGCGAGTGCTTTTGACATTTCCGTCTGCTAACACTCTGACTATTTGATCTTCTTAAGTCAGCCTTGGTCGTCCTTGGCTTCTTTTACCTCTCACTTT
This sequence comes from Zeuzera pyrina, assembly GCA_907165235.1. Taxonomy (NCBI): domain Eukaryota; kingdom Metazoa; phylum Arthropoda; class Insecta; order Lepidoptera; family Cossidae; genus Zeuzera; species Zeuzera pyrina. The sequence continues at coordinate 522,067 of OU015640.1, forward strand.
CCCTCTGTAGATTTTCTTCATCAGTCTTTCATTACTCATTCTTTCTATGTGCCCAAACCATCTAAGCATTCCTTCCTTCATTTTTACAATAACACTGTTGTGCAACCCTGTCATACTGCATATCTCTTCATTGTTTATCCTGTCCGCAAGCGTGACACCGCACATATTTCTAAGAGATCGCATCTCCATAGCATTTATCATACTTTCACCGTTTTCGGGCATATCCAGGGCTCACTACCGTACAATAAAATTGGCACCAACACCGCGTTGTGGATGACCATTTTAGCAGTGTTAGATATATTCACACTGTCTACTAATGCGGAGAGAGCACCGTTCACTTTATTGCCAGCTGCTTCCCGTCTCTCCACATCCAACTCTCATCTTTCATCCCTCGAAAACGCACTCCCCAGATACACAATTTCATTCACTTGTTCTAGACATTTTCCATTTACACAAATCTCACATTTCGTTTGTACCGCTTCTCTTTCAAACACCAGAACTTTAGTTTTGTTCATATTCATATTTAATTCTTTCACTTCACTATATATTATAATACTATAATATTAATTTTAAATATACATACCTAATTGGGTGTAGTTAGAATAACCAATTCTTTTGCTCGTTTATATTATTCCTTTTTGTAAGTCCTTTACTAACGCGCTTCGAACCCTCTGTACACTTGTCATATTTGATAAATCATTTGTATATATAATGAGACTTCATCAAACAAGCACAATATTAATATATCTCAGTTTCAAAGTTTCTAAGACTTCGCGATTTTTATTACACGATGATAACTTAAAAAATGAAAAGTAAACAAAATGTTTGCGCTGGTATCGCATTACTTTCCCTCTCTTCACTGCAAGCTACCTAAATTAAAATTGAAAATATTAATAGAAAAAAACGGTCAAGTACGAGTCTGACTCGCGCCCCAATGGTTTCGTAGTTCCGTACCACCATTCGTTTCTATTGCAAAGTTCCTCAGGAAACTACTCAATTAACAGAGAATAAATTTAAGTTGGTTATAAAACGTACATTGACTAGACAATCATACTATAAAATAAACAATTTCATTGAAGATAAAACAACAGTCAGGAAATGATCTTCTCTGCACATGCATTTACTGGCTTAATGAAAATATATGTATTTTAATAAACCTTTTGTAAAATGAAGTTGAAAAAATGATACCTGACTGAGTTTCTTGGGTCTTTACCTTTTATTAATATGTCGTGAGAAGTTGCTTTGTGCCTAATGTCAACGGTAAGACTATACATTTTTGTTTCAGTGCATAAATATCTTTTATATCTTTATATTTTTTTTTATACTTTATATACTTTTTATATCTTTCATATCTTTTGATTGCATTGACTTAGAAACTTGAACTTTTTTGCAATTCTAAGAGACCGTAAACCTCAGTGTTTCATATACATTTTAAATTGAACCCTAAAACCCGACCAAGTGGGTCTCGCAGCGCACACAGTGTGTTCTTAGTCGAGATGAATATTCACGGTTAAAATTCAATGTAACTGCTTGAATACTTTGCTGGGTTCAGAATAGACTAAAATATTTATTTACACCTGCACAATATTCGATTTTCATTGGCAGAAAAAATAAGTTTTATTCCATAATATTTTTTCAAAGATACTGCGGAAAACAACATTTTTCTTCGGTCGCTGAACTTAAGGTAACGTGTAATCGAAAGTATGTAATAATACACACATCAAAAGTATCTAGGGGAAGCACGTTTTTGCGAATTAGTTTAGATGTGGTTTCTTTTTTAGACTCATAGGGATTCTATTTAATAAATTTCATAATTTAAAAAATAACCGTTTTTTAATTTCGATTAAAAGATGAAAATCTTGACAAGTCGTATTCCTATATAATTCTGCAACGGGTTAGAGACCAAATCAGTACCATTTCTCCCACACTTTGAGTCGTATCAATACAAAGGAACATTAAAAGAGTGTTAAAAAGAGTAACTTAAAGTACTGACCTTTCATTTGACAAAAGAGAGTTAAAAAGAGTAACTCAAAGTACCTAACATGCTATGCGTTTTTAATTCGCGCTGTAATGACCTTTTACTTGATAGGTACTCCGATACCTCACATGACTACTAGGAAGTAACTGTTAACTTTCTGTACAATCCCCTAAACCAACTCCTAAAAGACAAACTTCGACTCTTAATATTAACGCCAGTCCTTGAGCCTCCACTAACAACAATCGTTCCTTTAAGCCATTTTCATCAGATAGTCTCTGGGAAAAAACGGATGTGACAAACAGACAGATACGGGGCGATTCACGAGTAAAAATGAAATTTTGATTTTTTATTTCGATCGAAACTGAGACAGTGTCAAAATTCTGTTTTGGACATTAAAACTACTTTCAGTCGGTCATTACATTTGATGACATATTTACTTAAACATATATGATATATCACAATTTTTAAACATTTCCGGAATATATAAATAAAATAATAATTTTATTGACATATGGTTTACCTAGGGTTGCCAATTATACAATTAAAACAGCACTTATTACATAAGACATTATTTCGCTTTCTAAGGTCTGTATTCCAAAACGATTCTCAAGTGTGAATCTTTACTTGAGGATATTTAGAAAGAAATGCGGCTATTCATCGCGTATAGCGCCTTTTCAAACTGCATTCAATCATAAATTCTCACTTGAGTAGTTCTGAAATACGGCCCAATAAAAGTAAAACATCCACAATAATGTTTTGGCAACCATTTCTGGTAAACATTGGTATTTAAAGACATACACGGATATTTTAAAAAATACTGGCACGAACGTTTCCTTGAGATTACTTCCCTTATTTCAAATTTCTTCTTTTATGTCAGATGATGTCAAATTTACGTCGACAGATGGCGTATGCGTTCGTAATCTTCAAATACGTACATAAACTAAAAAAAGATATTGTATCGGAAAAGATTTCGATTTAATATCTTCTTTTAGATTATAGTGACTGACTGACCAAAACAATGAGTTACTCATTTATTTTAATTTTGACTTTTACAATGTGACGAGGCTTGCGAAGCATTCACAAGTGACGCTCAACTGTTGTGTTATACTTCACATATATTTATTGAACTGAAATGTTTAAATAATGTATTTAAAAACATTAAAAAATAAAATACTGTTTGTACTGTTACTTTTTTTCTTCGACCTTGTCATGGTGTATTTTTTGCTATACTTGATAACCCTAAGTTTTCCCTAGTCAATCCTATTCCAATAAACTTACAAAATAATTACTCCAATTTTAACTCCATTGTGAGTCATCTAAACACAATGAGAATTTAAAGTTTGAGCTCAATAAAGGTATCGCCACACGATACCTTTTGACTTAACATTTAAGTATAAGTGCACTTGAGTAATTGTTTTATTATTTCCATTATTTTATTGAAAGTATAATAGGTCCTTAATAATTGTTATTGAATAATACTTCTATATAAATCAACTCGAATGAAATGTATTTGATGAAATTGTTCGATGTTGGAAAATGGTTCTTATCACTAATACATTCGAGTGAAAATACGTTTTGGGATATGAAAAATAGTGGTAATCGAACAATGGAGGTCGTGTTAAAACATTTGACGTATACTCACAGTTCTTTTGTTGTTATTGTTTGGGGCGTGGCTACTTTAACCGAATTTGGTAATCATGGGGAGCCTTCAAACTTAAATCTATAATATATTGATTATGGGCCCTTGGTGTAATGGTTAGTATGTCAGTCTTCTAACCTAAAAATCTTTCACAAATTGGACTATAGTCTGGAAGCTACAGGTATGTAATTTCTCAGTTCGTTGAGTGTCAATAATCGTCACACTGTATCTAGGATTGCTAACATTTCTTCGACTGTTCACTTTATTTTTCAGTATAAGTTATAAAAAAGATAGTATAATTTAAAAAAAATATAGTATTTTATGGTAAGAAGAGAAAAAAATAGACAAAGATATATTTGTTACTAAAAATTTTTTTTTTGCACTTTTTTTTGCAATTTTTTGTGAACAATAAAAGTGTCATATATTTTATCGCATTCAATTTTTAAATTAATGTAGATCAAAAGCTCATTTCATTTCAAGACAGAGACGTGTTCTGTTACATTGGACATGTTGAAACTCGAAAGGCAATCTTAAAGCGCGTTTATATACTTAAAAAACCGAGGAATTTGTTTGTTATTAGCTTCGCTGTTGCAAACTAAAGAGTGATCACTGAAATATAGTATATTTGCGTACTAGATATTTCTTCAACAGTATATAGTACGCAGACCCGAACTATGGTACAGTACTATGTATGGTCGGTAACCCTAACTGTATCCCTGAATGGGATTGTCAGATTAGAGAGTATCGGGCTCCAAGCATCGAGACGTATAAAAAACATTCGCCTTTACCTACATACTTTTTCGCCTTCTTAAATCTCGGCATGCTCCTCACACAGTTTCGCCTAGGTATGCATCTGATTTTGACCTTTCCGTTAGCTAGCACTCTGACTATTCAACCTTCATAACTAAGTCTTGGTCTGTCTTGGTTTTCCATAAAAAGTACTGGTTGAATTTTAATACTGTTTGAGATGTTTGAATTTATGAAGGCTAACATTTGGAATACGTTTTAGTCAGTGCCGAGGCTACAACGTATTTATAACAAAAACAATGGAAGCAGTAGGTACTTGAAGCATTAGATACTTGATGCAGTAGATACTTATTGCAGTAGATACTGGTTGCAGTAGATACTTGTTGCAGTAGATACTTGTTGCAGTAGATACTTGTTGCAGTAGATACTTGTTGCAGTAGGTACTTGTTGCAGTAGATACTTGTTGCAGTAGATACTTGTTGCAGTAGATTTGTGGCAGTAGGTACTTGTGGCAGTAGATACTTGTCGCAGTAGATACTTGTCGCAGTAGATACTTGTTGCAGTAGATACTTGTTGCAGTAGGTACTTGTTGCAGTAGGTACTTGTTGCAGTAGATACTTGTTACAGTAAGTACTTGTTGCAGTAGATACTTGTTGCAGTAGATACTTGTTGCAGTAGATACTTGTTGCAGTAGATACTTGTTGCAGTAGATACTTGTTGCAGTAGGTACTTGTTGCAGTAGGTACTTCTTGTCATATCTACTGATGTTTGTTATTCTTTCACGCAAAAACTACTGAACGGATTTTGATGAAACTTTACAGTAATATAGCTTATACATCAGAATAATACAGAGACTATAACTTATACGCAAACGAAGTCGCGGGCAAAAGCTAGTATATAATAAACAGTAACCGAACGTGTCGTCACGTTATAAACATTTGTGAAAAAGTGTTTAGGACTGCTTTATTAGGCATTTGTGAATCCAAAATATTGTCTTTGTCTTGTATATCTGTGTTTGATTCTTCAACAATTGCAATACTAAAAGACAGTTTTAATGTCGATTATACTGCCTGCAAGAATTAAACTTTAATTTAAACAATTGGGTAGGTAGATATTTATTATCACAACGCTATCTTTATTAAAAAGAGCAGAGATCAAAGATATACATTTTTCTCGTGATCAATACAGGCGAGGTCGCGTCAAAATGCTAGCATAATTTAAATATTTCTTTTCCTGAGATTCCTTTTATGCAAGATGCTTGAAAGTTTTAAGTATACCTTTTTAAAAAACCCCTTCACGTACAAACAAACATAAAACTGAAATAAAAATCTATAGAAACTATTTATTCAAACAAAGATACTGTCATTCAATACTACAGAAGCTCAGCTGTGGTATTTAAACCGCAATATAATTTTAATTGTACAAAAAACGCAAAAAAATATAAAAACCACTCAATGAAAATTTCAACATAATAGCAGGTATAGCGCTCTACAACAACTAATGTAAGTAGAGCTTCTCAGCAAGGTAATATTTTGCTCTTATCTTCAGTTTTCGTTGTAATAAAAGCTGTTAGACAGTTCCAGTTATATTAGTCTCTTGTTATTCGAAACCACTGAAGGCATATCAATTACTCATTGTTCAGAAATGATTGCAGAATCGACCGAAAAAAAACGTTTATTATAACCTTTGTACTACAGAATAAAATATTTTGTTTAGAGAACCAAGTTCTTTACATCGTTACCGAGTTTTGTATGACTTACAAAATAAAGTATATTTCTTCTTGTTCGATCCGCAACTACTAGTTTGTGTGTAACTTTATTTCTTTTAATATTGTGTGGGAGATAGCTTCAAAGGATTTCAGTTGTTTGTATTATAATTTATTTTCTCATTGAAATATTAAAAGGTTTGACATGTGATTGGTAATTTGTATTATTATTTTCTACTACGTTTCGCCTGTGAATTTGCTTGACATCCTATTTCGATAATCACGATCGGATACACTACAAGGAATCTCCTTGGTGTCTACTTGCCACAGATCATAGCTGTCTTTCTGAGAGAGTGTTTGGTGCAAACAGCTGAGAATTAGAACAACTTTATAGTTTAGTTTTGTGGGCTTAATAAAAAATTTAAAAAATCTATTTAGATACAAATACATATCAATATATATTATTATTGTAAGTACCTATAAGTAATCCATCTCCAAATGACACTCTAAATAGTGAAGGTTGATCAGTTGTTGGAATCTGTATCTGTCTTTTACCAGTGGAACTGTTCGGTTGCGCTGGAGATTCCTATCCACTTCCAGATGTTGCAGAACTACGAGATACATACAATATACCAATATTATAATTCTATCGACCACCACGAACGGAAGTATGTAACCATGTATGTACATGTCCATATAATATTACAATTTGGCCCAGAAGCGTAATATCTTTTACACTTCATGCTAATTACAAATACAAATAACCGAAACTAAGCAGTAAGCTTGTATGGATACCACACAACGAACTCTGGAGGGGTTCCCAGTAACACCCAGACTCCAAGCCAATTTAGAAAAGTTCGTTTCCTAAATTGACCTGACCGGGAATTGAACTCAGCTTGGAAAGCAGATGCTATGTCACTGCCCCAACGGGCCAGTCTACATTTTAAATAATGGCACATACGCATTTATTTTTACAAAATCTAAGGGCCTGTGCATACTTGGACGTTTTTGTGTCTTGTCTAGGACACAGGATATCGACAATTAGGGAAAATTGTATTATTGAAATCGATTTGTTTGTATGCAAACGTAGCTTCTTTTAAAGTTAAGTTGCATCCAATGGACATACATCGAAGACCGATCGAAAATGTAGTCAATACGTACTTATTCATTAGATTACAGGAGCCACCAAAATTCCCATTTTAATTGCATATAAATACATATCTATGTAATTTATTACATTAGAAATTTTTTAATGATTTATTAATAATAAAAAAGTACATACATACGTTCATATTTATAAACTTAGAACTACACATTATCTTAAATAATAGAGTTCCTCAAAGTTGCCGCTTAGACAGCTGTCATTGCTTAAGGTGCCCAGCAGACTGGCAGCATTACCTCTTTGAATAGCCAAATATTAGAATTTATGTGGTGATTGTAGAACAAGAAGTTACTTAGTTAACTTGTGATAGCAATTGGTAACCGTGTTGGTTACCACAACTACTCGTTGCAACCACAGTGTCTGTGTCTCCGTTTGCATTGCGTCCATTCGACTCGAAGGAAACAACTAATATGCGATAAACGACTCACTATTTAATCTTATTACTGAATACTCAGAATTAAGAAGTCTTGACACAAATGTGTAAACCTTATTTCCTTTTAATACAAATATAAAGCAAAGTTTACAATGCGGTTTGCACAATTTGCGATTTTACAGTCCATCGGATTCACTCAGTGTCAGTTACACATGAGGCTTCTGACGAGGGGGCGAGAGATCCTTATTTTCGACACATTTTGTAATTTTATGGACAAACAGGCAAGACCCAAGCAAGTTTTGAAAAAACGGAAGTCAAATAGGACTTTTTCTTTTGTATTAAATACACATACCAAACATTGAAGCATATCAAAGACTGTCGGTTAAAATATGTATGAAAAAACAATTAGCGCTATCGTGCCAACCGTTATATATTTCGGAAAATTATTTATTCATAGACTTTATAAATAACTTTTTTTTATATCAGAGGGGATAAACGAGCAAGCGTGTCATATGATGGAAAGCGATCACCACCGCCCATGGACACCCGCAACGTCCAGGGCAACACGGGTGCGTTGCCGGTCCAGATGTATTGCAATAGTACCTGGGACATGTTCCAGTAATGGTGAGGTAAATCAGACAATCTGACTCATCTGCACATATAACACACAATTATTATCAGTTAAGCTGGTCGGCCGCCATTACGCCCCCACATCTACATTTTAAATGATTTTATTCGCATTACTTCGTAGTACAGTCTGTCTAGAGTTATAAAATCTATGGCTTCAATTACATTTAATTAACTGTAAGTAGTAATTATTGTATGACACTATAGGCTTGCAATATGGGCATCATTCGAAAACCCAGAGTACCTACAAGACAATTTAGATCAAATGTTTTTTTTTCTTTTTTCATGGCATGGCGCACAGATTAGCGCATTTGCCAATGTCACGTATTAAATTATTAATCATGTTCGAAGTAAATTCGTTTCTTCTTCGTACCGTAAAACTCCTGCAGTAAAGTGATAGTAGGCTTTACTGAAGTTATAAAGGACTTTTTGGAAGAGCGCGAGAACTTCAGCTACACATGTTTATTTAGCCAGGCCGCACACCAGGCATACATTTGTAACTCGATAATTGTAGCGCCACATTTGAAACGCGACACATTTAACGCCCCCATACATTTGTACGTGAGCACGCACACCGAGGAAACATTTGTGGCGGGCGCACTTTGTAGCGAGACGTTGTCCGCGCTACACGAATTCAAGATCGAACACGTTCGTTTTTTGTGGCGCGTTGGTTTGCAAAAATGAAAGACAACATTGAATTTTACGTTGAGTTTATTGCAGAGGTTGAAAAAAACCCTGTATTATACAATCACACGCTCAATGATTATAGTAACAGACGGATTACAGAAATTATTTGGACTAAGATTGGCGAAAAATTCAATGAAAAGAGTAAGTACCTACCTTTCTTTGTACTTTTAAAATCGTGCTACACTGTGTAATTATTTTGCCATGACACCAGCCCGTATGGTTTTAAGAAGTAATTACACAAATAATTTCGATTTTCTGTAGCATCGTTATTCGGTCTCCCTTGATTTATATGATTGCTAGTGGGGTTAGGTATATTTCCGTTTTCGGTTGGAGTTAAAATTATATTATCATTCTTTTTTATAAAGTTATGTAAAATACAAGCAGCTTTAACAATTTTGACTGCTTTCTCGACTGAACATGAAATTGGAGTTTCAAAAATTCGAAATTTAGACACTAGCATACCAAAGGTGCACTCGACAATCTTTCGTCCACGGGATAGTCGATAGTTAAATATTCGGCGATCATTGTTTAAAAATCTACTATTGTACGGTCGCATTATATTAGTGGACAGGGGAAATGCTTCGTCAGCTGCAAAGTAATAAGGAAATGACCGTCCAAATTCTTCTTCACCTGGCAAGGGCCGTGGCGTAGGTATATTTAAAGTATTATTATTTAATGCTCGGCCTAATCCCGAATTTTTAAATACTCCTGAATCATTATTCCTCCCATAATCACCCACATCGATACTCGTAAATAATCCGTTTCCATCTGCACACGCCATAAGGTTAATAGAAAAATATTCTTTATAATTAAAGTATGAAGATCCAGAGGTTATAGGCTTCTTCATTCTAACATGTTTTCCGTCAATGGCTCCAATGCAATGAGGTAAATGCCATCTTTCGAGAAATCCTTTTGAAATATCTAGCCAATCATTTGTTGTGGGTATTTTCATGTACATTGGCTGTAAAACTGTCCATATAACATCACAAGTTTCATCGATAATTTTTCCAATAGTTGTTTCACCTCTTTTAAATACGTAAGACATTGCTCGAAATGAGGATCCAGTTGCCAAGTATCTGAAACAATTCGTGTAATTTGATTGATTAGTTTAATTGATAATACTGATTTTTGCAGGTGATGATTGTAAGTCCAAATGGAAATCCATACGTTCAGCCTACATACGATCTCTGAATACAAAATCTAAAAGTGGGTCCACTGCTGGGTCGAAAAAGGAGTACTATTTAGCGCCATATTTGAAATTTCTAAACCCTTTTACAAAAAACCGACCACAAGAGGGTAATATACCAGTACAAGAAGATGAACAACGTTCTGAACATGAATCCCAATCTCATGAATCTCAATCCCAGATTGAGGAAACTTCAAACAATGTTCCCGATTTCACATCTGCCGAGGAAGATTCACTGAGAAATGAAACGCCTGCAGCTGGTTCGTCTGTACCCAGTCCCCATTCTTCGAGCTTATCAATACAGACTCCTCAACCATCAAAATCTCGGAAACACATGAATGAAGCAGACAGATGTACTATTGAATATTTTACACTAAAAAAACAAAGACTGGAAAATAATCAACGATCTGAGAAACAACCAAAAGATCCATGTGAAATGTTTCTTTTAAGTTTAGTTCCACACATGACATCCATGTCCCAGCAACAGCAATTAAGCTTTCAAAGAGGGGTACTGGACTTAATAGAAAACATTAAGTACAGGCAGCTCCCACGTCGATCATTGGATACGAGTTCGTCAAATTCAAATTTATCAACATTTTATACAAATTTTTCTCAAGTTCTAAATGATGACCGTCCGTTGCAAAGGGCAACCGAGATTGCTCAATCAGAAAACCAGTATGTGAGGCCGTCGCAAGCACGATATACAATTCTTCAATCAGAAAATGAATATCCGTTTGAAAATGAAAATGAATGAATTGAGTCCCCTGCACAACAATTAAACGAGACTCCTCAGTCTGAAAGTCAATATGTAATATTACATACCTTAAAGTGATGAGCAAACGCTCTTCCGCCGAAATGCACTCTCTGAAGTGGGTATTTTGTTTTGTTAAACTTAATTTAACTAAATTTAATAATAGCTTGTATGTGTTTTCAGACATTCGATAATATAACTGGAACTTTTCTTCATCGGATTGTAATTCTTGCGAAATTTTGAAATTCCCGTACATTGTGCAATCTTGAATAAACGGATGAACCCAATAACGTCTTTTTTTTCTCATTATTCGCAACATCAAGAAATCTTCGTCATCAGACGATGATGTCGACATTCTCAAAGCGGTGCCACGCTACAACTGTGCTTCCGATGTGCGCATTTACAATACATTTGTAGCTTGTTTGTAGCGCATACAATTGTAGCGCAACGATTGTGGCGACGTAAATAACAAATGTATGCCTGGTGTGCGGCCTGGCTTAGACCTACTGCATTCTTTTCACTTTTACAGAACTTTAAAACACAAAGTACTTTGTAGAACTTTGAAACACTTTTGTACTTTTAAACTCCCAAAAATGTTAAAAATAGGAAATTGAAATAAAATAACAACCTCACTTCTACCGTTCCCGCCAAAAAGTCAAAATCAAATGTTGGGTATTGCTTTTTATTTGAAAATTAGAATTAGAAGATTTCAAATGTTTTTTAAAAGCGACCAGGACCACGCCAGACACGCGTTAATATAAAGTTACGTAGCACATCTAAAAAAAAATCTATTTTAAATCCATCTTGGATCTGCCGTGTAGGCATTCATTTATTCGTAGCGAATATTTTAAGCAAAATAATAATATTTTTCTTTCACACGTATTACACTAAGCCGACATCAAATATACGGTCTGATGCCTCTTATTTGCAAAATATTTTTATAAACGTTTTAAACACAATCCTTATTATACGATCCTTGAATCACATACATAATGCAATAACAAAATATATCTGTTTATAACGAAGCACTGCTGCTACAAATATCAAGTTTCACTGTACCCACAGTTAATATAAAGAGATTGATATAATAGGCTTAGATTTTTTTTGTGATTTGCGGCAATTTAGCGGTTTTATATTTTAGTGTAAAGATTACTTAATAATTAAACGTTTGTTACGATTTTGGGTTTTCGTAAAAAAGTGGCGAAAAGAAAGTAGGTATTAATAAATAAAAACGCGATATTTTGGCGGAACTGGAGAAGTTAGGTTGTATTTTTGTTTAGATTTCCATTTTTAAAATTTTTGGGAGTTTTAAAGTTCAAAAGCTGTTCAATAAATGTGTAGCTGAAGTTATTACTACTGGAGGAGTTTTACGATAAGAAAAAACTAATTTAGTTACTTGTGATTCAAATTATTAATACGTGATACGCAAATGCGCTAATCTGTGCGCCATGCCATAAAGAAAATAAAAATAAAAATTAAAACCCAATAATTATGAGAACAACAAAAAAAAATGTAAACAAGAAAGATAAGGCTTGTTGAATGATATATACATCGCGAAAGGTGGATACATTTTCGGCTCAGATTTTAGTTTCTTTTTCTGGTGCTCAATGAAAAGAGTGTTAATTATAATTGAAGACTTTGGTACATAATTTTGGCATCGATACACAGATAACAAAGTCAATTTTATGCTGAAAGATTTACATTTATATACTTTTATAATATCTCTCGAGAAATAAGTGTACATTATCAAAATTTCTTAGCATAACTTATCTCTACGCTAAGTTCAATTGATTATGTACAATTGCATACACAATTTTATCTAAACTATGACATTTAATATTAGTATCTGTATAAAAGAAAACAGGAAAATAGCATTGTTTGTCGTAATAGTAATAATAATCGTAATAAATTACTTACATTTTGAATAATACAATTATTGAAATCGCGCGTGTGCGCGTATCTTTTTAATGTTCTTTTTTTAAATACATAGGGATACAAACAAATCATAATGAAATTCTTTTGAGTTATACATAAGTTATATGTATTTATGTACAAATGTATTAATGTTTCCCTTTCTTATGTACTCGGAATCCATGATAGAATAGAACCGGGTGGGAAACAATTAGAATTAGTTAAGTCTGCCAATTTTCTTGGTTTAACAGTAGATAGTAAATTGCAGTGGGCGGACCATGTCGGGGCATTGGCTAGTAAGCTCGCGGTTCCCGATATATGCCATTAGACGCATTAGGCAATAGACAGATGCGGATACGGCTAGGTTGGTGTACTTCGCATATTTTCTTAGCCTAATGTCCTATGGCCTTCTGCTGTGGGGACCAGCGGCGCATTTTTATTTTATAAAGAGTGATACGTGCCATCTACAGTGTGAATGCACGAGAATCACTAAGAGATTGTTTTAAAGACATTGATTTAACTACTCATCTTGCCGTCCTTATACATTTTTGAAATTATTATGTATACGAGGCAAAATATATATTTATAAAGAAAGGCGATATTGGTGGTATGGAAACCCGAGGTCGTTATAATTTGGTTCTTCCAAAATTTAAATTATATAAGTCAAATGTTTCATTTTTGGGTAACTGCATTCGTTTTATAATAAAGTTCCTCAAGAAGTCACTCAATTAACAAAAAATAGATTTAAATTAGTTATAAAACGTACATTGATTAGAAAATCACACTATAAAATAAAAGATTTCGTTGAAGCTAAAACAATAGTCAGGAAATGATTTTCTCTGCAAATGCATTTACTGGCTCTCTGAATATTGTATTTTAATACACTTTTTGTAAAATGATGTTGGAAAAATGCTACCTGGCTGAGTTTCTTGTCGGTTCTTCTAAGTGTCCAGGTTTTCTTTTGTCTTCTCTTTGAACCGAATTAAGGTAGATTTGACGTTCAAAAATACCTTATAATTGGATTTACTTGAATAAATTGATTTGAGTTTGACTTTGAAAGTTATATAACGAAATTTAATATAACATTAAAACGCTAGTAGAGATAGGATATAATTAATATGACACTGATTGACGTACAGATCAAAAGCTACCTGTTCTGTACCCGTTATAGAGTATTTGTGGCATTGGTGTAGTTAAAAATTTAACCTCATCGCGGCAATATAATATGTTCAATGGATAAACATCTAAAATATTTCGATATACAAGTACCTACGTGCCCGGTACAAATGGAAATTCAAGTTTCTAAAATGTCCAAATATGTGTTGGTGAGTAGACAAACAGACGGAGAGACGGCAAACATTCGGATCTTGCGGGTATTTAGGTGATCATGCGGAGAACAGATCATGTTACCTGTGCGCGTACACTCACGTACAAATGTGTTAACTGTTGATCACCCGACTTACACATAAAAACTAATCGAGAAATTCTATAAACAACTGTAGATTATAATAATTAACGAAAAATGTGCTTTTAGAATTTCCTAAAGTGGCAAAAGAGTGTAGTAGTATTACATTTGGAAAAAACAGAGAAAACATAACTGAAGTAATAACTCAAATATTTCGTCATATTTTCAACACCTATAAAGTATAAAAGAACGTTGATAAATCAATATTAGATGAGTTTGCAACGGCCGCGTTCTTAAAAACTTAAAAATCATACACGAGGTTTTTAGACATTTTTATTTTTAAATAATCAAAAAATTATCTTTGTTTTAAGATATATTTATTACATCATTATCGAGCCTCGGAGTTTATGTATATGTATTTATTTACAAAAGAAAAGTATATAAGTAGTATATCAGTTGTCTAGTACCCATAACGCAAGCGCTGTGCTGCTTACTTTGGGACTAGATGGCGCTGTGTGAAATGTCTGAATATATTATTATTATTTAAAAAACATTTTTTCTTGTCTCTATAGACAGAGTTTTCTCCAACACGCGGGCCTGGGCCAAGCGTGCCGGCTAATCTATACTCAATTGCCTGTACTGTATTTAATATTATTATTATTATTATACAAAACAAACGCTCTTACACATTTGATAGATCAAAAATGGTCATCGTTCTTTAAGTTTGTTTTGAACACAGACTTATGTTTATTGGTGCAACTCAATTTCATCCAACTTCATTTCACCATGATTAAAAATAATATTAATCGTTTTCCACAGAACACTTTTGTTCTCATCAGTACAAAATTGGTGTCTTTGAAACGGGTTAATTGTGAACAAACAATAAGATTAAATAAACTCGGATTATAGTTGCGTCATTCGTTAGAATAACAGGCTGCGTGAGCTCTACCATCTCTACCAGCTTTGCCACCTCCACCGGTGCCCAATGATAATGTGTTTTCCAGTTTTTAGATAATTTAATATTTTTCTATTGTGTACCGACAGCAGAATCGAACAATGCATAATTATTGTGGTTTGGATAATATACGGTGGATATGTGATGTGATTCTGAGTGCAATATTCTTTTCGTCCTTTTTTTGGGAGCGCGGAAGAAACCTTCAAAAGGTACGAGCCTCCGGGGTGAGACCTGATTATGTGGCACTCACCCCTAAAAACTCTCGCTACGATATCTTCTACGGATCGCACAGGAAGCTCCTAGTGTAGTACCGAAATACGTCTTGGGACTTTGGGAGTCAAGGTGCTCCAAAGCGCGAGGCACACGGGCTGTTCTTCTCCTCGGGGTCGTTTAATATAGACTCTAATAATATGTACTGTAGAGACTATTCCGATTAGCCACGTACCTCAAACACTTTTAGAGATTACTTTTTACTTTATATCGGTAGAAAATGATAGTATAGGTTGCTAGGTCATCGCCTACACAAATTTTTATAATTTATAATTATTATAAACTCTACCAGTTAGCCTAATTTTACGACCTATGTGAAAAGATAAGCAACAACCACTTTGTTGTTTCTATCAAATGTTGTTGTTAGCATCAAAACGATTATTTTTACAAGCGCTGACTCAACTTGAATTGTTAGTATGTGTGGGTCAAATTATACAACTCAAATTACTTCCATGTAATAGATTGAGCTGAAATTTTGCACACACTATTGGGGTACTGTCTAGTGCAGCCATTCCCAAAGTGGGCGATAACGCCCCCTTGTGGGCGCTGCAGGCCTAAAGGAGGGCGGTAAGAGACCCAGAAAAAAAATGGGGGCGCTGTGTAGAGGCCTGGGGGTTGATTTGTAATTTCATTTAGCTAGGAGGCATCTTAGACAACGACTGCATGAGCTCTCGACTCAGTAGACAAAATAAGTTTGGGAACCAGTGCTCTAGTGGAAGTTAGTTTACGATTAACATTTTTGAATTTGTCTTTTTTATTTTTGTATCACTTCACTTCGTATTAAATTCAGATATTTAACATTTATTTTAAATCAGCAATCGGCCCCGGCTTCGCAAGGGTAAATTTACTCTATTAGTCAAACTACTTTTTAAGGTTTCTAGTAATGTATTCCACATAACCTAAAATGTGAAGTCAAGTAAGTCGTATTGGAATCTATAAGTGGTACACAGATTTACATTAGATGAAATATATATAGATGAAGTTGGTTGGTTGCGTCTGCCTTTGAGGCACCATTTAGGTACTATTAGGTGCTGTTCCCAAATTCAGTTACTTAAGTCAAGTAGAAAAAGGGCTGCGACAAATAGATAGACACAGAGATGATTCCATAAGTGTTCTACTTTCAAATTCTTTAATTTAAATGAAAAAAGAAAATAAAATATTTACGATTTTTTGCAGTTGGTACTCTACAAATATTTGCGCTAACAGTTGCCCAATTCTCGATGCGTATTTTCAAATTGATTAATCGTCTGATATGTTCAATTAAGTGATGAAATCAACTCTGATTTGTTATGTTGAAGTAACGCAAAAACCGTTTAAGTAATTTGTACAAAAGCACACAACGATTTAATATACGTACGAGCACGCATAACTTCATGATATATCAATGCCATGGCCTTCACGCGGAACAGAGAGCAATCGTTCATTTTCAAAGATTCAACCAATGCAATGATACAATCATTCGTTCGTTGCTACACAGATATAATTCAAGTTTTTTGATTGGCATGAAAGATTAAGCGATCGTGGAAGTAAATATCACATTGGATCCAATGAACAAATGGACCAATCGTTTGCGATTTTGTTACTCTTTGAAGTATTTATTTCAAGTCTGTTATATTTGTTATTTCATTATTTAAGTCTTTAAATGTAAGTCAGCAGGTGCCGCGGCCAGCACTGCCGAGAACTTGAAGCGGCGTAAGTATGCGACTCTCTCTGAGAGTTTCATATTTGCGCCCTTTGCAGTCGAATCTTTCGGTCTCTGGGACCCCGAATCCATCGACTGGTTTCTGATATTTGTAAGAATCTGGTCGAGGCTTCGGAAGACCGTTGGGCCAGCCCGGCAGTTTCTTCCGCCGACGAATCAATTTGGCTAATCGAAGATGCAATGCTGCCAGTCTGCTGGGCAACTTAAGCAATGACAGCTTTCTAAGCGGAAACTTTGAGGAAGTCTATTATTTAAGATAATGTGTAGTTTAAAGTTTGTAAATATTAACGTAATGTATGTACTTTTTTGTTATTAATAAATGTTATTAATTATATATATACGTATGTAATTAAGGACCGGGGTCCGCGGTCAGGTCGACTTATAAAACGAATTATTCTAAGGGTGACCACCAATTATTTCACCAATTATTTAATAGTAGGTGCAAGCGAGATGTCATATCCTTAAATCGAGTTTAAGTAGCTGGTGCAAGCCACCCTAAATGGACTTGGGGTCTGGGTGTTACTAAGAGCTTCTTAGTTCGTTGTGTTAAGTAAGAGCTTAAAGCTTACTTTTGGGTCACACAATTTCTGTAATTGTCTGAACCATTATTATTATATGTAATAGTTTATTTTGCATAATATAAGAAACATAAATGGATAAATGCATACAGAAAGAGCGATAAGTGTCACTTATTACTCCTTCATTACTGCTATTATCGTAAACACGTTTCTTTCAGCAGATCCGTGTGACAAAAGGAGACACTTTTGTTTTAGGTTTCAAAGTCAAAGTCAAAGTTTATTCAAGTAAAGTAAATTACAAGGTATTTTTGAATGTCAAATCTATTTTAGTTCGGTTCAAATAGAAAACCTGGACACTGACAAGAAACTCAGTCAGGTATCTTTTTTTATGTTTCTTATATTATGCGCAATAAACTGTTACATATGATAATAATACTTCGGACAATTATAGAAACGTCGTGACCCAAATGTAAGCCCTAGGTTTCGTTGTCAAATGGAACTAAACATATTTGACGTTTGTCTGTCTGAAACACTGAGCTGTTTGACACAGATATAAATTGATAATCCAACACTAGGAATCAGACAAAACAACAATGACTATTTATATATCCAATTTTCTTTGTAAACTATAACATTATTTTTTTATATTCAACCTCTGATTATGTTGACTTTGTACGGAACTCTAATTAATGCACACGCGACACTCTTGCTGTTTTTATATTTGTTACGTAGATTATTTTTGTACAATTACGTTAGCAAATTGCGTCATAAAAGTTGCAAAACGTATTCACATTAGACACTTGGTTATCGAGGAACTTGAAAAAAAAATTAAAAATTTGTCAAACATTTCAAGAAATACTTACCTAATACAAAAAAATGTTCAGACACAGTAAATAACTTAAAAATGTCATTTTAAACAAATATATTTTTTGGCCGTATTGTAGCCAATGAGTGACCAAATATTGTCATAGCGCGCTGTCACTGTCCCGTGACGGCAGTCCGTCCTTGTCTAACATGGGATGTATGAGCGAGAGCGGCGTGTCAGTAACTCGCGTGAGTCGCCACAAAGCTGCCGACTAACACAATACTAGCATGGTGGCAATGCAGAGACGTACTTAGGGGATGTTCGCTACTGCTGAATTGTATTTGTGACATAATTCCCAAAAGAATAAAAAAAATAAACGTAACATGTCTTCTCACTGTATCCCAAACGGGGTAATCAGAAAAGACAGAGTACCAAGTATCGCGGTCCTTACATACTTATTTCGGCTACGCAAATCTCATCATTCTTCTCACACATTTTGCCTAGGTATGCTTTTGACATTGACGTCTGCTAACGCTTTAGGTTATTTGATCTTCATAAGTCAGGCTTGGTCTTCCTCCTTGGTAGGCTATCGTCGTCAGTCTTTCATCACTCGTTCTTTCTATATGCCCGAACCATCTAAGCGTTCCTTTCTTCGTTAAAAAGTTAGCGGAAATATCGCTTACTGAGTAATATTTCTGGGAATCTAATTACAAATTTTCTCATTATCGAGAACTTTCTTGACAATGATATATTTCTATAAGACTTTGATCTTTAAGACTTCGAACACTGGGACTTTAGTCATACCTTTGCTGTTAACTTTTAACTTCTGCGAAGTTTAAAGTTAATAGTTTTACACTACTTTTTTCAACTTAACCACGGGAAGATATCACTGTCAGGATGACAGCAGAACTTACAAGGGGATAAATAAAACAAGTACGAAATTATTTTTAATTATACAATTTCAGTTTGTTTCAGTAATTTCAGTTACACTTTGTAGCATCCTTTATTTATTTTTAAGCAAGTTATGTTTGTAACATCTTATTGTAGGAAATTATATTTATTCAATAGCGGTCAATAGCGTTATTATCGATATTTTATCGACGTAGTTTTTATTGTTATCAATTTTGATGCTTTTTAAAATATACTCCATATGAAAATGCTCGAATGAATTGATTTGATTTTCAATTTGAACGGGTTAATTATATTATTTAACGTGAATAACCGAGTCTGGACCTGTCCTCACTGCAGTGCAAGTCCTACACTCGTGCGCTCTCGGCACTCAGCAGACCCGCTCTACGCCGGTCCACTCCTCAACGCTGTGTGACCGCCGCCGACCGACGACCACGACATGTTATACTGTTGACATGGTTTCAGATACTCTTCATAAATATTACATTTTTATAAGTAGACGAAACCATAAATTTTACTCCAGACAGTCCGTACTACAAAGTGAGGCAAATAAACTACTAAATATAATGTAGATGTGTGGGTACTGTTTCCTAATGAAATTGCTACCGAATGTCTGGTTATAAATGTGGATCGTATGTACAGGTGAGTCAGCCTATCTGATTTGCCTCACCGTCGCGCGTCGCTGCACCGGACTTAGCCTCTGGATCTATTTATAGTCTATGGAAGAAACATAAAGGACAAATGACCATAATGGTATCGTTATCAACTTTTCATTATACATACATACATATCCTCATGCTGTATCCCTTACGAGGTAGTTGGAGAGGATGGAGCGCCAAGCGTCGCAGTCCTTACATACTTCTTTCACTTCCTCAAATCTTATCACTCTCCTCGCATATTTTCGCCTAGGTATGCGAGTGCTTTTGACATTTCTTTCCGCTAACACTGGCTATTTGATCTTCATAAGTCAGCCTTGGTCGTCCTTGGCTTCTTTTACCACTGACTTTCGCACTGTAGATTTTCTACGTCAGTCTTTCATCACTCATTCTTTCTATGTGGCCGAACCATCTAAGCATTCCTTTCGTCATTTTTACATTACACTGTCGTGCAACACTGTCATACTGCGTATCACTTCATTGCTTATTTTGTCCGCAAGGGTGACACCGCGCAAGGGTGCATTTCTACTGCATTTATCTTACTTTCATTCGATTTCGGGCTAATCCAGACATCACTACCGTACAATATATTGGAACCAATACCGCATTGTGCTTGACCACTTCGCATTTACTTCGCAGTATATGCTTTAATCACTAGGTATTTATCTTAGAACTAGACCTTTGAAAATTACTTTTTGGCTTTGCTTTGCCACCAACCATAACCAATAACCGGCATTTAGTATAATAACCAACAATCAAAACTATAAACTCGATGATGATTGAGTTCATAGTTTTGACTGTTGGTTATTGGGTACACTACAGACATAGCGCTACTTGAAATTCCTGCCGTAAAATCAAGGCTATGAGAAAGAAAAGGACCGATATGTCTAGTCATATTAAACTCATGTATATTTTATTTAATTATATATTGTATAATTTACAATATTTATAGATACATTTATTCGTGCAAGTATAAACAAATTTCGGAAAACAGCGAAATATTTAAACTCTAAAACATGTTTTAACTATGTTAATATTAGCATTCTGTTCTTTTATTCATAAAGTCAATTAAAAAAATGTTTTATAAAAATAGTACAGAACTTTCTTCGCAATAACACCTAATAATTTCAACTAGAGGTCGTCCAATGGTCTAAATTTGAACGTATATATAAAAGGAACGCTTTTTTTTTCCTTGGCTTACACACCATACACTCGAAACAGCTCACCGCTCACAAATCACACATACAGCTTCTCATTCATGATCGAATGAGAAGCCGCATTTATCAGAAATTATTTGTTGGCAACATTTTAAAATTATTTGGCGTCAATCTTTTAATTTCAGAGTTTATAGTCTGTGCGACTGTTTGCGAGTTGGCCACAAATTATTTTGTGTTTGACATTGACAGTATGAACGTAAAGAATAAAGACTTAATTCAATTCAATTCAATTCAATTTAATGTATTGGTGACGCAACATATTATATAACATAAATTTTAGCTGTCTGCACTCGTTCTCCATATAAATTATAACCATGCCAAATCTTGCGCTCTTCCGTGTGCGCAATATGCTTAAAAAGGGTAGGTACAGGGATTTGTTTATACTTGTCGGAAAAGACACGGGGCAATTCGTGCTCTTGCGACTCAGCCATGCGAAATAGGTACCTAATCTTACTAAACTTAGAACTACTCCATAAAATACAACGTTAAGACAAAGTTAATGTGCAAACGACCGAAAAGTCTTTGTAACAATTATTACGTAGGTAATTGGAAATTTAATAATGGTAAACGATCCGTCGGAGAAATGCTATCGCACCGGCCGCTGTAGTCTAACAGATTTTGTCTGAAAAACAGCAAATCAAATTTTTTTTTTTCCGTAGTATCCCAACCCCTTTATAGTGTCTTTTGCAATACGTGACATTGGCAGAATTAATGTGATTGTCACATTAGAAGCCATCACTGAAAAGATTGATTGATTGTCTAACAGATTGTCAGTGCCGGCCGGGGCCGGCCGTCGGAACGTCGGGACGTTCCGTTAGCGCGGTATCCCTTCCAAACCGGAAGTCGCGCTTTGCCATAGTATAGTCAAATGAGTGCCTTTTATTATTTCCACCGACATGCGCGTAGTTTACTTCCTATCCAAGGATTCTGGGTTCAATTCCAGGCCAGGACAATTTAGAAAACGATTCTTTTTAAATTGTCTTGCAATCTGCGTGTTATAGATGCTATAGATCAATATAATGTACAGATGCTACCCCATTCCAATTTGTGGTAGTTGTTATAACTTTTCTCAGTACTTAAAATAAGTAATTTATAAAAAATGCAAATAGTAACAATTCTTGCAGGAATAATCTTAAATTGACGTAGAGTATTTTTTCTTAAATTAGGGTACCACAGGCGCGGCGCAGCTCGGGGGTGCGCCGGAACCCTTCCATTATTGTGGTTTTTATTGTGCATTGCGTTTTATTACTTTTTCATTTCTTTTTAACAGCTTTACGGAGGTCAGTTATTGATATTTAGCAGTAGGGTTGCACGCCGAACTTGTTTATTTTAATAATTTTCATTTATTTAACAATTTGCTTATATTTTCATATGCAAGTACATACATATCAATATTTTATATGTATTTTGTATAATAGTATAATATTTATATATGTATAATAGTATAATATTTTAGATGTATTTTGATATATTTATATGGATATTGATATGTATATTGATTGTATGTGTTTATGTTATTGTATTTCATACTCATTATTATTTATATTTAGTATAATAATATTGTATTACACAAAGTGTCTATTTATCTTTCTTTTTAAACGTCTCTCTCGCGGGTCCGCTGGAAAAAAATTCTTATAGAAATAAGCGGTACCTTTTGCTCTATTTTCTGTATGTATCTCTCTTTATATATGTTGGTGTGCAATAAATTGTTAAATAAATAAAAGAAGTTCCCATTCATTTACGTAAAATAACTAAATGAATACATCCTAATGCTGTCTCTCTAAAGGAGTATTCAAGACGTTGAAAAGTCAAACGTCACGGTCTTTACATACTTTCTCCTCAAATCTCATCATTCTTCTCACACACTTTTGTCCAGCTATACTAAAGACAAGTCTACTAAACAAGTCAACTAAATTAATGTAATAGTAATACATGATATCCAGAAAATTGAACCTTGTATAATACAATTGAACAAATCGCGTGACTCAAAACTAAGCAGTATGCTTTAAAATACTAAATACTTCATATATTAAATATATTATAGTGTAGAAGAAATTAACTGATTGAGACTGATCCACACACATCCCAAATTGCTGAGTTTACAGGGTTGAAGTTTTATACAGAAATTCCTTCTTTAATGTAGACAAACGATAATAAAGTGCTTTTGTAAATTCAATCCATAAGAGGTTAAAAGGAGATATTAAATTTAGCATGTAAAAAATTAAATCAAAATTGTTTAGACATTCAAGGCCTTTATATATACCTAATTACATTTTGAAGCGTGCCAACCCCATTTTCGTTATAATCTGTAAAGGGCGATATGTCACGTGCAGCGGTTAACCCACCCCCGACTTGACACTTATAAAATGCAATATTTTTGTATTATTTCTTAGTAAGTGTCTACGAAAAAATGCTTAATTTTTTTAAAGGAATTAAAAAGTAATAATCCACAGACATAGTACGTAATCTTATGATCCCTGCGATTACCCCAAATTAAGCACTAAGCTTGAATCTTAAACCACTGAGTAGGTATAATATGTTCTTAAATTTCATGTGGTATTGAATCAGTAACCAAAGACGTTTCCACATCGAATAGAAGAATATCTACAGACATCTATAAATGTTATCATTTTGTGTCAAATATCCAAGTAATAGCCACTAATCATTCAATAAGTAAATAGATTAACGATTAACTGAGCCTTAGTTGAGCACATCGCTATAGGATGTCCAAAGCATCAGTATATAGAAATTAAATTCAGTCGAGTGATTTGCTTAACAATTTTGTAACTTATTCACATAGCTTTATTGTAATAATAATAATACTCCAGACAAGGAGTAGGAGTAGGAGTTCACAGTAACACCCAGACTCCAAGCCAAATTTAGAAAAGTTCGTTTCCTAAATTGACCTGACCGGGGATCGAACCCGGGACCCTAGCTTGGAATGCAGATGGATATGCCACTGCGCCAACGGGCCAGTCAAATATACTAAAAAATAATAAATAAAAATAAAATAAAAAATACACTTTTTTGTCTTGTTCCATAATCGAATTTTCTTTTGTTTTTTAAACCAATCAGCGAGCAAGGAGACAGTGCCACTAGCGGGGTATAATACAATTGTTTTACGTTATGCCCGTTACATATGCAGTGTGACAAAGTTGTACGCGCGATTGTGTTATTGTAAAAATAAATAAAGGAATGCCTTTATGGTTCGAACAAATTGTGATAAAAAACCAACGAAGAAAATCTACAGAGCAAAAGTCAATATACCAGAAGGAAGGCTAAGGATGACTAATGAAGATCATAAATTGGCAGAGAGTTAGATGACGAAAATGTCAAAAGCATTTGCATACTTAGGTGAGTGTTTGAGGAGAATGACGAGGTTTGAGGAAGAAGTACGTGTAGACTGCAACGCTGGCACTCTGTCTTCTCTGACTACCCCGTTGAGGATACAGCGTAAGGATAGCCATAGGTATGTTCCGTTAAGTACGTATACTGTATGTTTAGTATTTAATAATTTCTTTTGAAAAAAAAAAATTAATAAAAGTGTCCAGAAAACGTCTCGCAGATTAAAAAAACTTTAAAAGAAAAAACTCGGTATAACAGACTCGAGCGGAAATCTTAAATTGGATTTCAAAAGTGGAATTTCCGAATGAAACAAGTATAGACGACTCCCCGCGTGTTAGAGCGGGATAGATACACATTTCAGACCACAAAGCCAAGTAATTGTAGACAATGGAAGCTGAAAAAGACGTTTCCTTTAACAAGATTTCTATCTGGCCAGTGTTTTGCCTGAGGACCTACTTACAAACATAAACATACTGCTCACATTACTACTATACACTTTATGCAGTAGCTTATAGAGTTCAATACAGATTTTTTTTTAAATTATTAATGCATTAAATAAGTTGGTAACTCGTAAGAGACTGTGAACGTATGTCAAGCGTTAAGTAAGGTATTATCAAAGTATAATTTTGGGCCAATTTAATTAGACCTCCGTTGTAATTGCGTTCTAATATTGATACACAATCTGGTTAAAATGGCCGTGTTAAAGATAATTTAAATTGTTTGTTATAAGTACAACATTATTACAAAAGGATTTGATTAAATTCGAGTTATCTGTGAAGGAAATTCTCGAGAAACTCGATGTAGGGTTCCGCTCAGAAATAGAGAATTTTTTTGTTATAATCTACCGATACACTTGTATTTCTGTACTGTATTTCTGTATTAAATTTTCTCTTTTTTCAATTCATTAATGAAACTTGTTTTTTCCATACCGACTTTGATATCCCTTTTTGCTCCTTCAGGAGTCGATTTTTCTAAAGCCCAATATAACATGTATTATTTACATGACAGAATAATATATTTGAATTTACTTGACAGAATATGTACACAAAGTTCTAGTCATTAGTAGAGATAGCGTTTTTTTTATGAAAGAGGGGGCAAACGAGCAAGCATGTCACCCGATGGAAAGTGATCACCATCGCACATGGACACCCGCAACGTCCGAGGAATCACGGGTGCGTTGCCGGCCTTTAGGGAAAGGAGGGAAAGGAGGGGCAGGGGGAGATGGGCTACCGGCACACTCACTCACCGAACGAAACACAACAGCAATAGATGCTGCTATTTCACGCCGATATTCTGTGAGAGGGTGGTATTTCACCGGGCGAGCCAGCCTAATTCGTCCTGCACTGTAGCATAGCTCCACCACACAAATAAGTGTTAAAGGAAATTTTCAGTTTCAGCGCGAAAAGTTAGTTTTGGCTTAGGTTTTTTGCATGCCGTAAGACCTTTGTGGTCCGTCTGTATCGCTACCACTATCTTACTCGCTAATCATGTCGCCAAAGAGCGCTACTTGCACGTTGTGATCCGGTGTGAAGGGTAAGACAGCAGCGATATTTCTAGTACAAGAAGCATAATATCTTAATCATCAGGGTTTTTATTTTACTTATTTTTTTTTCATCCTCTCCATCCAACCCTCTGACATGCCAACGAGAGAGTCCTCATTTTCTAATAATTTTAATTTTCTTATTTCTTAAATTAGTTCTAATTACATTGTTCCATAATGACTATAGCTTATTTACGCACACCACCGATGACACTACCGACGCAGGAGGCTTTTATCTTGTGCTTATCTATTAAGTAATATTTTATTTCTTATTGCTGTTATTACTATATATACTTAGTATATATACATACATATCTATATATATTACAATATATACCCGTATACCCTTTATTAATAACAAAAAAGTACATACATATCCTAACGTTAATATTTACAAACTTAAAAACTACACATTATCTTAAATAATAGACTTCCTCAAAGTTGCCGCTTAGAAAGCTGTCATTGCTTAAGGTACCCAGCACACTGGCAGCATTACCTCTTTGAATAGCCAAACTGATACGTTGGCGGAAGAAGCTTCGGTCTCCCGAAGCTTCGACTGGTCTCTTACAAATAGCAGAAACCAGTCGATGGGCTTCGAGGCCCCAGGGACCCAAAGTTTCGACTGCAAAGGGCGTACATATGAAACTCTCAGAGAGTCGCATACTTACGCCGCTTCAAGATCTTAAGCTCTTCAAGGCACGCTTATTACGTAACTTACAGTCAGCATGCGACAGCCAATATCGTGCGATATCTGCTGTAAAAGCGAGAATTTGTAAAATGTAATTTGTACAGTGACGCTAAATCTACCGCGAAAAGTACATTTTACAGTCATAGAATAATAGACACGCAATCGTCATACATGATACCAACTTTATCGCGCGCGCGATAAAAGGCGCGCAGTGATCGTGTGGCTGTCGCTGTCTGCAAATTTGTAGGTAATAACCCCGCGGGGCCCCAGGGACCCTAAGTTTCCTCCACTCCTGCCTCCTCTCTTTGAGCCAAAACCTACTTGCGTAGGACAAAAATAGTTTGAAACGGTAGGGAGAATGTGACGGTAACAAATTTTGGAAGCTATGCGGCGTATAGTTGCACCTACTGCAATTGGGATAACGCCACCGTCATTTTTTTCAGGGCACATAAATTAGCACCATACAGGATGTCAGCTATCTCCGGCTAACATTATGCTGGCTGTTAAGGTGCCTTAACAGCCAGCATAATGTTTATTAGAGCTGTTAAACCAGATAAGAGTGTCTTACCGGCATCACCAACAAAGCCTGTAATCAAATCTTTATAATGTTGTGGCGTCAAGCCATCAAGACCTCCCGCAGAACCGCTTTTAAAAGAACTTACTACCACATGCACATTTTCCTCTGTAGCTCGAGTCGACACATCGTGTGGATGTGGGGGATCTGCCAGAGAAAAAGCCACAGATAAGAAAATAGAAAGTGGGCGGCTCCTCTTAGATCGCCGTCGCTATTTATTGTTTCTATTTTTAAAATACTGTCTGAATAGAAAGTTTTATAAATGGGCCGAATATGAATGCTCGGATCTAAAGAGTTAGAGCACTTATGTTTAATTTTTTGTGTTAAGGAAATTTTGTCTTTATCATTTTGTTCCAAACATAGTTTTATACCCGAGAATAAGCAATTCTACCCGATTGCTTTTGTCGTTTCACTCTCGACTCGACTCTTTGTATATGGGAATTAAGAGATTTGGCAACGCTAAAACCACGTGGAATACGCTTTATTAAGCATACATTGTTCTCGAGCGAACCAATATATTGCTAAAAAGGTGTGCGATTGTGAATGAAATTGGAGGAATTAGTCAAATTATTATTTGACTGAGATGGCTCTGGTAAAGAAGGAGGTCCTGAAGCAATGCCGGCAGTGTCACACTTTTTGTGTAGGTACTCTACTGACATGAATCTTCCAGCCCCTATTTCCACGAAAGAAACGGGGTTGTGAACACTGCTCACATTTTATTAAATTTTCCAACGATGTGTTATTATTTATATGTGAGCTAGAGGAAGGTGAGGATGTGAGGGCCGGGAGCATATCACGACATAACATTACGTAATAAATACAAAAAAACTTTGCAGGAAATAAGCTAAAAGCACTAAACTTCACTAAAGTCTCTAAGCAGCCGTTCTTGTTAAAGTTGCTATGCAGACCTGTCACACCCGGCCGGATGCGAAAAATCCAGCAATGTGTTACGTCCACCACCTGAAACAAAAACACCACTGTGAGAACCAGATATGGGGAATGTGATGGTAATGGAATTTGACCAATAAAAATCGAAAGGCATTTAAAGTAATTTTTAGAAAGAAGAGCCAAACAGTTGTCATTGATGACAACTTCTTTTTTTCAATAAAACTGTCGTGCAACCCTCTCGTACTGGGTATCTCTTCACGATTTATTGCTTATTGTTATCTTATTGTTCTTTATTAACTGTTACATACAAATGAAGAATTTAAGTGCTCAGATGGTTCGTGCACATAAAAGAAATGAGTGATGACCAAATGGCGTATAAAACTTACAGAGCGAAAGTGAGTGTTAGCAGACTTATGAAGATTAAAAAGCCAGTGTTAGCCGGTGGTAATATCAAAAGCAAAACCTCGGTAAAGGTGTGTGAGGAGAATGATGTGATTTGAGGAGTCGAAAGTAGTACTTATGTGAGGACCGCGATGCTTGGCGCACCGACCTCTCTGATACCCCGTTAGGGATACACTGTGACGATATGTATGTATGTATGTATGTATCTGTACAGATTTTTATTGAAAATTATATTATAGAATATATGCAACCGTTACTTTGCTTATTAAGAGTCCGCCGATGTAGCCTAGTACAGCCGAATTCGTTCATTACCCTCGCGCCCTATGGCGAAACAATAAAGTTGATTCTCATAGTTGCGATTTGAACATATTAAAATACGTTCAAATGAGCGGAGAAATCTCAACATTTGTTTTTGCACATTTTCCACGTACGGCAACTTTGTGGAGCCAACTTATAGCGGCGCTATTCCTGGACCGTTACGACTTAGGGACCTTCAAGAAACGAGCCTACTCTTTCCTTAAAGGCCGGTTAACGCACCCGTGATTCCCTGGACGTTGCGGGTGTCCATGGTGGCAGTGATCACTCTCCATCAGGTGACATGTTTGCTCATTTGCCCCATCTGATATTAAAAAATAATAATAATAATAATAATAATAATTGTAATTAACAAGAAAACTACTTTACCAATTAAGAAACCGGTTTTACAGATTCGAGATAATAATTAGCTCTCCATTTTATTAAAATTAATTTTAAAGTTCTGTAGAATTTCGGTGATGCAACCTAATCTTTGTACAAAACAGGGTTTTTTCTGGATACTGTATAGACTCAAGTGTTACTTTGCGGAACTCTATTTCATGTGAAAAATTCCTGAAATCTTTAGCTATTTTCCGCTCAAACACCAAAAACCACCGACACGTGTTTCACCTCTCAACGAAGCATCCTCAGGATATTCCAGAGACCAGACTCGGTCAGCTAACAGCACCGAATCACGAATTTCAGTGCTGGTTAGCTGGTTCAACACGTGTTGATTGGTGGTTTTTGGAGTCTGTATCTCTGATTTCGAGATAAAGAGTTCAAGTTGTATGTATCCAAATATTTAGCTCTCATTCTTCTTAGACATCTAGATCGAGGTCACCAAACACACCAAAGTCTGCTTAGGCGGTTTCTTAAGTTTACCTTTTTGTACTTATATTGTTTGCGTGTGAATATCACTAGAAAATAACTAAAATAATTTAATAGTGGATTGAGTTCATTGTAAGACCCATTACTTAGCAGGACACATCATAACGCTTTCTTTATACTTGGCTGGGTAGGGACAATAGGAAAACGCATAAAATCGTTTCACATCATCCTAGTAGTGCGTACCATTACTGAAATACATATCATTCATTTATTCTTATTATGTTACTCGACATAGTTATTAGCTGTCAAGTCCACACCTCTCAGCGTTTAAGATCAAATTAAAAAATATTTGATCAGACGAGAGCTCTCGCCTCACGCAGGTTCTGTACCTATCATGTTATTAAAAAACAATTAGCTTTAATATCTGGAGTTAAGATTTAAAATTGTATTTATATTCCCTGATTTTTATAGTTTAAGGTCCAATAGTTTTGGAGATATGAGCTCCCATTGAAAGGGTTGATTCAAGATTAATTGGATATATTGACAGTGAAAGGTTGCGGATGAGTTTTCTTTCTTAAGTATATATTTTTTTGATATTTAAGAGACTTCACGGATGACGTCACGGACCAATGCGGATGCTTTCAGGAACCACTAGTGATCCGCAAACCACAAATTAAAAACCACTGCTTTAAAAGCTCAGATGTCACAGCCAAATAAACTAACAAGGACATCAAACTTATCACAACTCTCCTTTTTTTTATGGCGGAAGGGTAAACGAGCATGTCACCTGATGAAAAGTGATCATCGCCGCTTACGGACTTTCTGTAGAGGACCAAATATAGGTTGTGACAGACAGACTAACGCGTAGTTAAGTATTCTGATTAAGAACCTGTATTTCCTACTGAAGTACGGGACCCCAAATATTCCATTTTCCCCTTTTTGCAGATTAAATTCTGAACAACAATATCTTCACGCCTCGCTCACGTGTCGTGGATTAGTGAGGAATCCCGCGTGGCGAGTAATTAAACGCGCTACCCGCTCGGGGGTGGATACAGCTAATTGGAATATTTGTAAGTTAAATAGAGTGTGGTGAGAGTGTAACGGAAAAGGGCATTTACTTACTAATTAGAAATCGTTTTAAATTATTACCAGACTTCGATAAAGCAAAAAGGAGTGATTTTAGTAACATATCTCTGTAAGTACCTATGTACCTATTTATGTTCATCTTTTCAGTATTGCAGTATATGAGTTATCATTGTATTGTGACAAAAGACTGTTGCTTTTGAAAAATTAAATATGGTGTCTGTTGGAGACATGGGTCTTTTATTTTTTTTAATTTTTTTTTAATTTTTAAATGGCACCGTACGTGAGTACATTGCCAACGTCAAGTAAAGCGAGAAAACAATTCAGTAGATGATTAGCGCGTTTGCCAATGTCACGCATTAACACAAACTAGTATACAGTCACAGAATAAGTAGAATCCATGTAGAATCACAAGTAAATTAGTTCTTTCTTATAGTGAAACTCCTCCAGTAAAGTGATAGTAGGCTTTACTGAAGTTATAAAGGACTTCTTGGAAGAGCGCGAAAACTTCAGCTACACATGTTTATTTAGATCTCCATCCTTGTCACTTACACAGAACTTTAAAACACAATATACTATCACTGTTGTACTTTAAAACTCTAAATTAAAATCTAAATGAAATGACAACCTCACTTCTCCCGTTCCCGCCATAAAGTCCGGCCTTTTATTTAATTACTTTTTTAATATTCTATTTTTGAAATTTCCTTTTTTAAAACTTTTGTCTTCCAAGTTGTCATTAATGTATTATATTTTAGTTTTCGGTTCTATAAAGACGTTTTCTAATAAATTTCGTCTGATGTTATTTCCTCTTATTATGATTAGTATTCACCTGTGTCGGCACAGCGTTTATAGTACTTATTTCCAACATAAAGACTCATTAAGTTTTATCGAATCCCATCGCACCGAGTACGTACTCAAGATTATGTAAGAAAGTCCAATCTCAGGCTGTCCTTTTGAATATAATCACTACCTATTGTCGATTTCCTTAATTGGGAATCAAAAAAATGTATATAATATCACTGATTAATTAATTAGTATAATATTATGTTGTTTCAATCACTGAAATGAACACGTGTGAGATTTTACATTTTTCAATTACTTAATAATTTTATGTGCTGCCATCTATCTGTCATCAGTTAAGAATTAAATATTATTATTAAAAATTCGTGCGTTATCTATGGTTCAATAGTGTTACCAAAATTAAAATGTACATATTGTAAAGTTCATAGTGATGTTACAGAAAGTCGTAAGATGGCGCTGAAATACACTTACAAAATTGAAATTTATTTGTTTTATATGTTTAGTTATTTTAGCTATATAATTCTTTTTATAATAATAATTAATCATGGCATTTCTTTTTAAACATAAATAGTTGCAATAAAAAGGTTCTGTAAGCTGGCTAATAGCTGAACTAAAGTACCTAGTATAAACTAAATGTGAAATAATATTATTTGCTGACTAATGTGATGAGTTGATGACACATCATGAAAGACATAGATACTAGCGGACAGAATAGGACCTAGGCATATGTCTCAAGATAAATGCTTCGCTGCAAATAGTTTACAACTAAATGCACTATAAACCAATAGCTACAAATAATCTATAACAGTATGGAAACTCGTAGTCGTGATCTATTCCTAAATTTAAATTACAAAAGTCGAGTGGGTCATTTGTGGGCAACTGTGTTAGTTTTTATAATAAAATTCCTCAAGAAATTACTCAATTAACGGAAAGGAGATTTAAACTTGTTATTAAATAAACACGTTTGGAAAAGCATAGTACAAAATTAGCGATTTCATTGAAGAAAAATCAATACTCTGGAAGTAATCCTCTATGCACATGCATTTACTGGCTTTATGGACACTGTATTCATGTTGAAAAAATGACACCCGACTGAGTTTCTTGTTGGTTCTTTTCAATGTTCATTTTCTTTTCGCACTGAACTAAAGTAGATTTGACGTACTAAAATACCTTGCAATTGAGTTTACTTGTATAAATTGAATTGACTTTGGCTTTGAAATAGTATATTTTATGAAAGATGTTTTTTTTATTAGGTGTACAATGGGTATATACAACAAATAACAATCCAAACGTGTACACGTAGATAGAAAGTCTAAAATTCTAAACTAATGCGTAACAAGAGTATACAATATAAGTATTATCATAAAATATTATGGAGAATATAAGTGGTAAAAAAACAGAAAACAGATAAATGTCGTGGAAGATTAAAAACGAAAAAAATATTATCTACGGACGTTAGCATACCTACTTAATTGAATTTTACTGTACTTCGAAATACAATATACCTGGGATCAAATACGTTTTTTTGTATATGCATGCAACATAATAATAATAATAATATAGCAGTTTCATGTTTTAAAAATATCTTTAATTATTTAAGGAAATTACGATAGCAAATGAGTGTGACACAATATTTAATATGTTTTTGTGCAACTTGGGAAAAACCTTCAAAACTCGACCAACTTTATTTATGCACAAAAACTCTCGCACTGAGCTGAAGCAATCCTTAGGGGCACATACCCTCTAACACCATCACAGCGCTTTCTAATTACGGCGTAGGAACGTTCCAGGGATGACAGCGCGGACCATATGCTCTTTTGTCCTCTTTGGGGGTCGTATATAGTGGCCGATCGGAGCCACCCTGATCGGATCGACCACGACTCCAAAGACCCCCTTTATTCGCTTATTATGACATGTTTTATTCTCTAGCTCAGGCTATAAGATTATCATAGTTATCTGCATTTTCTATCAATAAGTTTGCTTGAATTAAAAATTTTTAAATAATTGTCGTTCATAGAGTTTGCGTCACTAATGGATAGTATCGGTACGTTTTGAATTGAATAGATGAGAGGTTTAAGCTTGTTAAGTCTTAGCCACAGAATAATGGCATGTATAGCATGTAAGCATCACTTATGGCTAACAACTAAGGACGCAAGTATAAACAAGGTTAAGTTAGACACTGTCAAGTTAAAATAAGTATACCTGACAAAAACAAGTTGTTTTCTTATATTTTTGATTCTTTAATCAATCAGATTGGAATACAAGGGCGGCTTCAAGGTAGAAGAAAGTATGAAGGCACTAAATACAATTAGATACGTTTAAATATAGTTGCTGCCATTATTCGGGCAATGACGATGAAGAGTAGATACTCTTAGTTTAATTTTATATGATATAGGTGTTCTACGTTGAAAAGCTTACCTGTACCTAGTTGCCTAATATCTAAGTTACGTAAGTTACCCATCTAAAGTTATAAAAACGTAATTTAAAAGCAATAGTTTTAAAGTTTACAATAGTTATTGGATAGAAGTATTAGATTAATTGATGAAACCTCAGACCAAATAAAACTTCATAGATATTCATTTCAAATTGTATAATATAATATGATATACATTACAAATAGTAAAATAGTAGAAAAAAACGAGCGAGCCTTACAATAGTCGCATATGACGTGTAACATCTGACATCTCACCTTGGTAACAATCAACATTAAGGCTCTTTGGACCGGTAAAGTACGAGGATATGGGATTTTGCTGAGTTTTGGGTAGAGTTTTTGGGTTAACTAAGTAAATTATACAAAAACCGCAAGTTGAAATAAGTAGGCCATTCTTTCATCTATAATCGTATGGATTTAAATTTTTAAAATTCATAGTAGAACATACTGAAATTTTTTTTTTCTCAAAGAAGATTTTTCGCATTTACGCAGTACGCGAATTTATTGATTTTCAAGGAGTCCGCAAGGGCTTTTTAATCAAATTACACACAAAATTTAAGTTGAAATATATAGTTCGTTCTTTCGATTACAATCTGATGAGAAAAATTTTTTAAAATTAATAGAAAAACATAGTGAAATAAATTTTTTTCTCTGAGATGAATCACCAAAGAACAAGAAATTACTAACTTTTGAGTGTTATGTTCGGGCTTAATAAGCAAAGTATACACAAACTAAAAATTACAGTAAATAGATCATTCTTTCGTCTATAGCCAGATATGTAGGAAGTTTTAAAATTCATAGCAGAACATAATGAAATTATTTTTTTTCTGACAAGAATCGCTACAGTACGATAATTAGCTGATTTTTGGGTACTACTTATGGGCTAACTAAGCAAATTACACCCAATCTGTAAGTCAAAATAAATTGTTCAGTCTTTTGTCTACAATCGTATGGATTTCAAATATTGAATATCATAGCGGAACAAACGAATTTTTTTTTTTTCTGAGAAGTATCCCCCGGTCATGGTAATTTTACTCGTAACTTTGGAGGACAAGCCAGCTATAATGAAAGAACAGAAAAGTTTTCTATTATCACTAAAAATAAGTTTATTGTTATAACAACCATAAAAAATATATATATTTTTCACATTCGATAAGAAAAGTAAAAAAAACAGGATTCATTGACTCGAATACTTTATGTAAAAGTTGATGTCACCGATGTGGCGCTTCAATTATCTATGCAGTCGGGCTACGAGCCCTGTAGGGAGTGGATCTATACACCAATTTTATTCATAAAAAGTGTTGCCAGTGAAAAAAATAAATGTAATATCGATATAGTAGTTCATGTGTCCAAAATTTTAATAATCGGTTAGTATTCAATTTAAGTATGACATAATGTAACTCATTTACTGTAATATAACGTAAATTGTCATAATTATGTTATTTAGAAAGAAAACGAATGCCTAAAAGTATATTAAAGTTAATGTAATGACAATATGCCAATTTTATGTCAGTAAGTACCTAGTTATAATTATATCTATAATTTATATTTTTACCAAATTTTTGGCGGGAGTTTATGGGAGCGGTTGGGCGTTTATTTTAATTATTTGCAAATTGTTTACTAGTAAATATCGTGATGTAAAATTGATATAGTTTTGCGTCCCAAGTATCTACGCTGTTATGCATTATGTGAAATTGTTGAAATAAGTGCTTATTCAGTAGTGTGATGTTGGGATTTTTTTAGTGGTTTAGTCGGCTTAAGTCGTTCCTACTATAAAAACTGCCTCAATATATTTGTCGCCAGAGAATGTAATAAACATTAAAATGTATTACGTCGACATTTGATATTATATGAAGAATATTTCATTTCATACTAAAGACGTCGGCCGTTATATGCATAGATCTCTTTGCCTTCCCTCTCAAGGCATAATTGTACCAAAAATATTTTTACCGCGCTTTCAAAATTTTTCTATCAATTTTGCAATTTTCTCAACTGCAAATACATCGTTATCATAATTTTTCACTAATCGCTATTTGTCATTAATTATACATATAAAAATTCTCACTTTATTTATGTTCAATTATTCTCCTGTAAAGGTATTTGTAAAAGTGATTGTTTAAAAACAATAACTTTGTGTGTTTCAGATGGGGAAAGTAAGGCAATTTAACAAAATTACCAAAAAGAGGCGTTTGCATTTACAAATCTGTACAGAAAATGCACGCAATAGAACACGAAAACACTATTCAGAAAGGTAGGTAATTATTATATTACAGAAATATTCGCGAAAAGAAAGTATGCTAGTTACTAGTTAGGTATGAAACTTTTAATAAGTTTGAACCCATTGAACGTTTATAATTTATACTTGCCTATTTGAACTAACGAGGGCATCGATTCTAACTTGTTTATTTGTAACTGAAACTCGATTGTAGTGATTTAATTAATATTCATTTCAGACATTTCTCATGTCACAATTTAAACATTAATTAATAGTGCCTAATGTATTAATGGTATTTTAGTGATTTTGTAAACGTCTCAGATCACCACTTATGTTACCACTGATTTATACTTATACCATTTGTGTGACCCCAAAATAAGCATACTTCATACTATGATAATGCACTCAGGCTACAAGCTGGTAACTGGTAGTCTGGATGTTACTAGATACTCTTCCAGTAAGTAGACTCACAGTTTAACTCGTTTCCTGAACAGAATTGACCTGAGCAGGACATTGAAAGAACAAATTAAGTGATCAGACTGGAAATCAAATAACTAGGATCCTAGGACCTCGGAATGAACACAGCTTTATATTCATGTATATGTATAATATAATGTTAGATTAAGAACCATAAAAAACGCATGAGGCCTATTTTTAGAAAAACTAATATATCCGAGAATCTGGTAGTAACCTAGTATCGGTAACAAATAATTATAATGTAAAACTGTTGTTCTATGAAATTTCTATGTAGGTACTTCATTAAAAATCACATTTATGACTTCATAAGTAAAGTTAACTATCCCTAATTTATAATATGTAAACTAGGTACCTAAATGAGAATTTATCAGAAATTGTATGCGAAGAGGACATAAAGTATAAAGTTTTAAATTTAAAAAGTAGTAATTATCATCAATTCAATTTTTAAAAAAATGACAAATTTATATTATGTAAGTAAAAATTGTAATAAAGCCCATATATTAATTTTATGTATTGCAGTTCTGTCAACCAGCATCTTACAAGTGGAATTGAACATTTCGAGCAACAGATTGAGACTGTATCTACAGTAAGTACTTACTACTTTTTGTAATGTGTAGGATATTGAGAATTTAGTACCTATGCCTACCCTAATATGATAGTTACCTATATGACAGTATTTGCCTAATACTTACCTAATATTTTCAATATTACAATAATGGGTTTTTTTAACAAAAATATTGCAATTAGTTTGCAATGTAAAGAAATGTAGTCTATTCGAGAACGATGTAACCCAGTCTATTACATGAGTAACGGTAACCATTGTCCACTGTTATTATTACAACATGATATGTGAAAGAAGTAATAAAAAATAATTATGTTTACATAGACATGTTATCTGTAGTAAATACAATTAATATGAATAAATATATTATATAGTAGGTATGTATAAAAGAGCAATAAATAATGAGAAATTGCTTGCTTGTTTGAAGCCAATTGGCAGCAACTCATTTAGTCAATCACCAGCAAATGACAACACGTCTGATTTGTAAAGTAAACATTTCAAAATCTCATGAAATTTTAAATAAAACATATTTATAATTTAATTGCTTATTTTAGTTATGATGTGCAGTGTTTGTCGCCCAGTAATTAGGACTACTATTATTTATATAATAGTATAATAGTAATGTCCTAATTACTGGGCTGGATAATACTGGATAATTAATAGTTTTTATGGCCAGCATTTAGGATTAAACACTTTTAGTAGCTAGTGCCCGAGGAAAAAACTGGACATGAAAAGTGGTATGTTACATTCGCAAATGAATTGATCGGATTTCATTCACGTCAATGATGATATTCACTGCTAGTTGGCAACATTTGCATTGCAATTTCGAAATGAGATAATAGATACGTTCCGTAAAAAAATTCATAATTATTTCTTCCAATTGGAAAAAAAATATAACATTTGTTTTTAAATGACGGTCACAAAGTCACACTTGACTAAAAAGTAACAATTGAACTATGAAGTGAGCATTAGTCTTGTGTAGAAAAAAGTTATGACTGAAACTCATTTGAACTAGATTTATCTATACCATTCCAATGTGCCAAATAAAATTACCATATTTAGTAAGTGATGTAGGGTGACCAACGTACAATGATGAATAATGGAAACTTTCTCTAATGTTATTACTGAAAGCAAAAAATACTAATTTGTGTCGTTTTCCATATGGTAGTTACGGGAATAAATTTCTAAGCTTGTTTCTTATTGTTACAACTAATGTAAATTCTTTCTTAATGATCCGTTTCGGATCCATAACTTATTCAGAAATATACTTTATAGTAATAACAAATAGAATTCATTTCCATTACATTAATCGTCTATTAATGAAATAATGTGAGCGCATCTTTCATAAGTATTTAACTGTTAGTTAATTAATAACAATAATGTTAGTTAGTTAATAACAGAACTTTTATCTTGAAAATACTGAATATTGCATCAATTTGTCTCACAGTTATTTCAAATCGTCAGATGTATTTGTTTTTTAATTTCAGAGTTTGCCAGTAAGCAAAAACAAATGCTTGTTAAAAGGCAAAAGAATTGTAGACATAGATTATTTTTTTCAACAAATTCAGGAAATTGCAGATCATGAATCTCTTCATGACTGTAAGTTTTCTTATTTAAATATTAATAGAGAAGTTAAATTTGGTCTTTACTCAAAATTTTATGTTAATTGTAAATTGTGCAACAAGGAGTTTAATTTGGAGACGTCTCGTAATTTAAAAGAAAAAGCGACTATTAACCATGAAGCAGTAGCTGGAATAATTTCTATTGGATGTGGTTTCTCTCATTTAAGATATTTTTTGGCAACCTTAGACATACCATTTTTCACTGTGAAATTATATCGTTCTCACCATGACACCATGTTCACCTGGTGGGAACAGACAGCTTCACACAGCATGGCTCAAGCTGCTCGTGAGGAAGCTGAGCATGCGAAATTAATTGGCAATGTCAATGAAAAGGGAATTCCTGTGATAACGGTAGTCGCGGACGGTTGTTGGTCGAAACGTTCATATGGATCGAACTACAATGCGCTCTCTGGTGCTGCCGCGATCATAGGACTTCATACTCGTAAAGTATTATTTTATGGTGTAAAAAATAAATTTTGCCAAAGTTGTTCTCGATCTTCTGGCACGGGTGTCCAGTTAAATCATAAATGCTTTCGAAATTTTACAGGACCCTCTTCAGCGATGGAATCCTCTATTATAGTTGAAGGTTTCAAAAAATCCGTTAAACAAGGTCTGATTTATTCAGATCTCATCGCTGACAGAGATTCTAGTACCTATGTATCTGTTGTTAATAGCCGCCCATATACAGATTTTACAGTACGCAAAATTCATTGTACTAACCATCTTTTGCGCAATTACACCAAGGCGTTGGTGAATTTAAGTACGGACACTCGTTTCCTTTCTAGGCACCGTAAATTATTGAAAGATAGGTACCTTCGACTGCGTTGGGCAGTTTCTCATAGTATTAGACATTGGAAGTCGACTAATATTCCCCTAATTGATCAAATCGAAAATGTTAGGAAAGATATACTCAACAGCCCTTACCATATATTTGGCGATCATCGCGATTGTGCTCCTTACTTTTGCACACCTGAAAAAAGAAAGTCCGGTGAGGAAAATCTCGTCACCGAACTTCAGGTATCAGGTGTATTTCAAAAAATCGCTGATATTGCGGATAATCTCTCTTTATACAGTAATTCTTTGATTCACAATGTTACTAACAATATTGCTGAATGTTTTAATTCTAGAATCGCCAAATATGTCGGTGGGAAAAGAGTTAACTATTCAACCAGAAATTCGTACAATGTGCGGTGTGCAGCTGCTGTAATAACTCACAACTTGGGTTGTCTGCATTCAGAAACACATAAGCACGTCTTTAAGTGTAATGCGAATGATACAATAGTTTCTTTAGAAACTAGATTACTTAATAGCACTAAAGCAATAGCTAATAAACGCAGTTCCGTAAAATTTTCCAAATCCACCAAATCCACCGCAGCAATATCTAAGTTGGGAGATGCTCATTATGGTGAGAACTGTCAGCAGCCTGACATGACTGATGATGTGTATAAGAAAGCGAAGGATGTTTTTTTGAAAGGTTTAATGATGACACCTGACCAGAGGCAGCAACTGGAAAGGGATACTGTTTCACAGAGGGAATGTCCTCGATGGTTGGAATACCGTCGTAAAATACTTACTGCATCTTGGTTTGGCGCTGTGTGTAAGAAGAAGAATACGACGGACTGTAAGAATTTAGTAGGTAGAATCATTTATGGGAAGTCATTAGATCACGTCCCAGCCATAAAATATGGTCGAGCTAATGAAAGGACTGCAATCCAACAGTTGTCAGCTCTATTAAATATAGAGATCGACAACTGCGGATTGTTCGTTAGTAATGACTTCCCATTTTTGGGAGCCACTCCGGATGGCAAATATGCAAATGGCATAGTGGAAATTAAATGTCCTTCATCCGCCGCTGGTATGTCACCAGAAGAGGCTATTAACCAGAAGAAAATTTCTTTCTGGAAGGTAGGCTTTTCTGGTGGACATATTATTAATCGATCACACGATTGGTTCTATCAAGTGCAAGGACAGTTACAAGTAACTGACACGAGCACTTGCATATTTGCTGTGTGGACTGGCCCAAATTTAATTAAATATGAATTGATTACGCGAGACGACGAGTTTTGGGAGAATGAAATGAAACATAAGCTAATAAGTTTTTACTGTAATTGCATTCTTCCTGAACTTGTCGATCCACGGGTAAATAGAAATATGAATATTAGATCGCATTCGAAACATTCAAATATTAACGTGTTAAGAGAGAGGAATGCATGAGAATTAATTTGAATTGAATTAAGTAGCTTAACTTACGCGTGTTAGGTTACCTGTATTACCAGGTGCTTAGGTAACATATATATAATGTATGCAACCTACTCCTTGGCATATGTGGTCGTGGTATGTACGTGTGTAAGTGTATACTTAAATAAGTGTGTATAATCGTAAGAATGTATGTGTATGTATGTACATAGCTATAAATTTATAATGTGCATGATGTAAATATTTTAGTCTTTTTATAGGTACTCGTAACTTAGACTATGCTAAATGCTTAAAGTTGTTAGACTTTCTCGGCATGTATAGTTGTGAACTTATGTATGTATGTATGTATGTAAGTGTTACACACAACTTTATACGTAGTCACAAATTATGTATCATACATTTCTATTAATTTATAATGTACATATTACGGATATTGTACATAATGAGTATTGTATCTTCCGTAAGTATTGTACAAGTGTGAATGGATGAGATCATGATTAAATTCTGAGCATATTTTGCTGCGTAATATGCTCAGAAAATTAATTTTGTATGCCGATATCAACGATCAATGATGTTATTTTTTCTCACAATACTTTCGACAGATTATTTTGTATAAATGGCAATGTGAAAAAGATTCTCCAAATTGTCTTCTTATTGTTTTGTTCCAATTCTTTTACTTTATAACTTGCGAATCACCATTTCATCAACTACGACTTCTGAGAAGGCGGTAATTTATTTTATTATTTCATAGTTTATAAACTGTTAGTTTAACATTTTTGTGATACTTCTTTATTATTTCAGCGTTTGAAGCCTCTTCACGCCACAAGTTTGTAGTGGTAACCAATTTTACTATTTTAAAATGTTTGTATTCGTTTACTTCTTAAGTCTACTTAAATTTTTTCAGTTTTTCGTATTCTTTATACTACCTGTCGTCTCTTATACTGATACCAGTATACGAGAAGACGTAGTGTTTATGGACTAAGTAGGAAAATGGGGACCCTCAGCCAGAGGAGAGGACGAGGATCACCGGGTCATGTATCATGATCGCCAATAATGCTATATTGTGGAATCACTTATGAAGAATGGTAATTCTTTAACTTTTATTTTTTATGTGTTTTTGATCTTAAA
The DNA here is from genome assembly GCA_907165235.1 of Zeuzera pyrina. Taxonomy (NCBI): domain Eukaryota; kingdom Metazoa; phylum Arthropoda; class Insecta; order Lepidoptera; family Cossidae; genus Zeuzera; species Zeuzera pyrina. The sequence continues at coordinate 564,344 of OU015640.1, forward strand.
AATTTTTTCAGCAATTTACATTCCCTCACACTATCTCTTCTCTTATATTATTACAAAATATAGGAGAAGAGGTAATATGAAGAGATAAATAGAAGAGGGAGTTCTTTCAGGCCAGAGGGGGGGAAGAGGATCTACGGGTCATCGCGCATCTTCACCAATAACACTGTACTGCATAATTATTAATTAAAAAGGTAATCGAGACTATTTCATAATATATGTAATTATGTACCTATGATGACTTTCTCGTTTCTTATCTTCCTTTACATTTTCCAGGATTTCTAGTCTTTTCCACTGTCTCTTCTTTTATACTATTACAAAGTACAGGAGAATAATTATCATGAAAATACAAATAGAAGACAGCGCAAATTCAGACCGGAGGAATGGGATCTGCGTGTCATGAAGCGTTACTATCAGTAACGCTGTACTGTGTTATTAAAAAGGTATTCGTAATTTAGAATGCGTTAACTTTTATCATTTATTTTTGCTTTTATCTTCCGTTAAATTTTTACAATGTTCGTTCCGTTAAATGATTATAATGTTCATTAGTATTTGTTTTTATTTTATAATAAACTTTTATGATTTTCTGATCTTCCTTTATACCATGTATTTCCAGCATATAGCAGACACCAGACTCCCCCGACGACAATTTGGTGGTGGTTTGAATGATATGTACATTGTATTAATAGAGTAAATGTTATAAATAAATGAATATTATCTCTTCATACTATGTTTTATCTCATAGTAATATGTAGTATAGAACAAGTAAAGAGACAAATGGAAGAAGGAGTACCTTCATGCCAGGGGATTATAATGTTCGTTATTACATCTTTTTATTTTATATTATATTAACTTTTATCTTTTATAATTATTGATTTTCTTTTATTTTTTCCAGTATATTATGTCCCTTCATACTATGTTTCATCTTCTACTAGCATGTAGTATGGAACTAGTGAAGAGACAAAAAGAAGAGGGAGTACATTAAAGTCAGAGGAGAGGAAGAGGATCTGAGGGTCATGAAGCATTATCATCAATAACGCTTGTTATTATATATATCATCAATACTTATGAAAAATGGCAAACGGTATTATTATTATATAATTTATTAACTTTTATCTTTTATGATTTTTAAATCTTTCTTTATATTTTTCCAACATATTATGTCCCTTCACTCTGTTTTTATCTTAATACACAGTTTTGGAGAAGAGGTGATGTATTTAGTCTCTTTAGAAGAGAGAAAGAAAATCGGTGGGTCATGAAATCTTGGTAATGAACGGGTCATTAGCAAGACTAATAACGTTAAACTGTGTAAATACTTGCATAATAAGATGCTAATCGATGTTAGTATTATGTATCAACTTCATCTCTTATTGTTTCCTATATTTTTAATCCCAACCCAAAAAGAGGGGTGTTATACGTTTGAAGTGTGTCTGTTTGTGGCATCGTAGGGCCTAAACGGATGAACCGATTTTGATTTAATTTTTTTTGTTTGAAAGATGACGTAAATGAGTCCTTGGCTACGATTCAAGAAAATCTGTTCAGCCGTTTGAAGAATATTAGCTCTTTTTTAATTTTTGAAGGGACGCGAGCATCTTCTAGGAGTCTGTTTGATACGAAATTTAGTATCTTATGACTTCAATAATGTCACAATAACATGGTAAACTTGACCTGATGCTGCAGCGTCGTCTGAAGTCAGCAGGATACCCAACTCCTCGCCACTTATAGTAGAAGTAGAGATATCATGTTTAGGCTCATTGAAATGGTTTCTATGAATAGGGTATAGATAGATAGATAGTGATCAGGGTCTGATGATAGATCACACAACTATTGTCAGAATATTCAGATTTCGGCGAGGCACGATCCCGTGTCGCAACATCGTGTATCGTCCCGGAAAGTATTTGCATGAACGTAGATCGTAGTAATAGAGTGTAGATTGTAGTGTTTAAAAATCATGAAATAAAACAAATTTAAAATCCCCTGACTCAATAAAGAAACTCCAAAAAGTAAAATAATAATATGTACCTCATAGACCTTATAATTTGTGATAAGTTTCAATATAAATAGTAGTAGTAATATATCCAAGCGTTGTCGCGTCGAGGGACCACTAAATAAATAAAGTAAAAACAATACAGCTAAAAACGATAAAACTAGGTATAAAATTTAAATACAAGTAAACTTAGCGGTCCTCGGACGTGACGACGCTTGAACATATTACTACTTCTATTTATATCGAAACTTATCATAAACCTAAAGGGCATTAAGGTACATTTTATTTTCTTACTTTTTAAAGGTTTTTTTTTGAGTCGGGAGTTTTTTATTTTTTTGATTTGCGTGTCCTTCATACAGTATAGTGAGTTGTAAAGGACAGATACATTATAGACTAAATAGGAGTGGAATTAACTTGTAACTCTTTGATATTATCAATACTTTATTTTGTTTTGTTAACTTTATTGTTTTTGATATAGACAGAGTGAAGAGACGAAAAATGGAAGCAGAATTATCTTCGATTATAGTGAAGAGGTTCTGCAAAATGCGAAACGCCACTAATAGTAGAAACTTCGAATAAAATACAGAAGAATCCGTAATGAGTAAAATAGTAATGGACACCCTACTATTATTCATGTATAGTTTAGCCAAAAGTGTACTAAGTTTTAACAAAATATTTTAAATAAAAACTAAGTTATAAACGTTATATTATTTGCGTTACATGTAATTATATAAGTGCAGTTTCCTCGTTACTTGTACATGCAATTGTCATACATACTTTCCTGTATTTATTACCTAAATTATAAAAAATATAAGAAACCGATTATAATCTGGTATTTTTTTCTCAAATTAAATTAATAGTAATAGATCCGACTGAGGTTGACCTTCCCTAATCGAGTTTCCTAATAAAATAAATATTTTATACAATATAATGTATAATAAACAAAACGAGCTAGGGTTGCCACCCCACATCCCTGCATTTTGCATTTTGAATTAATAATTATGTAATTAATTTTTTTCAATAATTATTGTTATGCAGTTTCTAACGAGTAAAAGATGTAAATAAAACTCCAAAGTAGGGTTGCAAACAAAGGTAACCCTATACCATCTTGCTCCTAATATTATTATCTACATTTTCACATATAATTTTTATATGTAAGGAAACTCGATGAGATTAAATTACTAATACACGCTTACCTATTTACACTTATCAACCTTTGATTATTGCTTAGAAAAAGGTAGGCAACCCTACTTTGGCGTTTTATTTACATCTTTTACTCGTTAGAAACTGCATAACAATAATTATTGAAAAAAATTAATTAAACAATTTTTAATTCAAAATAGCTATGCAGGGATGTAGGGTGGCAACCCTAGCACGTTCTGTTTAATAATACATAATATTGTATAAAATATTTATTTTATTAGGAAACTCGATTAGGGAAGGTCAACCTCAGTCGGATCTTGGACTAATTGAATAATGATTACAGAATTAGAAATTACCGTATAAGTGACCGACCTTCTTTTTTTACTAGGAAGTCTGATTTGAACTAGCTGCAAGTGTATACAGTTGAATGCAAACTTGGTGCAAGTTTGGTTCAAGTTTAAATTACTAGCTAGCTTACATGGATCTGCATGAATGGATGACCGAAGCATCACTCCGTTCGCTCGCGACCCCAAAGGCCGGTCTAGAATACCGTAGCCAAATTCTCTGGCCCAAGCCACAGGGTAGGTGTTCTTGTTATTGCCGTTGACTCCAAAACCATACTCTTACTCATACTAATAGAAACCTTGGTATTCACCAAAGTACCTACATGTCAATACCAAATAAGCCGAAGTCGAAATGGTATGTAGGTACTAGACGGCGACTAGTTAACTCCACGGTATCATTAGGCTGTTGGTTATCATCCATTACCAAAGAACTTGTCGAAATCAGTAGAATGAGCTGGATTTCAATGGGTTTATTATGAGTCGTCTAACTAGGAGTACTTGGGTTTCGTTATCTACTGCATCACACTCGGATCTGAATCACATCATCAAGTACAGTACAGTACATAGAATATAATATATATCCTTGTGCATCATCTGATCCTGGCCCTAGTCTCGTGACAGCAAACAGGTCAAAAAATCTTTACGACATAAGTAGGTATAACACATTATTTTTTATTTTATTATATACAAGTGAACACCTAATATAATATATGAGAATATGCGTAATATTTTTCAAACTACGTTTAATTTGTTTATTTCTAAACTAAAGATTTCATCTCATAAATATTTCTGAACGTAATGCCTACGAAACATTCAATAGTATTATAACTTTATTTGCATGTGTTGTCTACGGGAATCGCGCGTGTGTGAGTGTGGGAGAAATCTGTGAAATTAGGTACTATGAACACGTTCGATAAGCAAACGCCATCTAGCGTACGAATGTTTCTCCTAAAAGGAGAACCACAGGGCCTTAAAATTATTTCCTAAAAAAATTATTACCATCTGATGGACAACTCTACCACCGCGCGCGCTCATTGGTCAAATCAAATAGCGCGCGCTTCCCCAGCTTCCTGTTACACACTTCCGTCCCTTTTCACGAAATGACTCCCACAGATTGCAGAAAAGCGAGAGGCAAGATGTTACACATCAATAATAATTTTGAATTTAATAAATATTAGATTGAATTACTAATACTATTGCATAATTTTATATTTCTATTTGCAAGAACAACATCACGTAGTAAGCACGGATTTGCGCATTTGCAGGGACATCTTGAGCAGGACCCACAGACAAAAAACCCCTCGAACAGAGACATAAATACCATGCTCACTTCGCCTATGTGCCCCTCCCAAAAAAGAATCCTATATTTAAACTTATCTATACTTCTATACAATATTATAAGGAAGTAAAGTTTGTTAGTTTGGATGTAGGAAGTGTCTCCGAAATTATTCATCTAATTTCGCAAAATCTATCACAAATGGACCTTCTGGGTGGACATAGAAGCTGGTGGCATTGCGCCCGCTACTCCGCTATGCCACCCTATTTTTAACGCCACTGCAGCTAGTACACATTACTTTCGGAAGATTCCAACCCATCAGTCAAGATAACTCCGATAGTGATAATATTATCATTATCACAGATAGAGATAAAACCATTTGAGGTTAACGACACAATCTATATTTTTAGATAAACTCCATGACTAAGTCTGAACCACATTATTTGTGTGGGAACATAAAACATGTCGTTACAATAATCACTACAGATTTCGTGCAAAAACAGTAATTGTTTAACTTTCCTTCAGTCTGAGACACTAAGTATTGGTAATTATTGTTATTTACAGACATACAGACGTAAAATTAACTGGACAGAGGCATTGACGCGAAAGTAAGCTTAAGTTTCTAGCAATTATTACGTACAATCCCAGATAGTAATTTAAACTTGAACTTGGCATGCGTCAAGTTTGCAATGTAAATATATATACTGGCGGCAAGTTTAAATTAGACTTCGTAGTTATCACGCGACAAAGATACAATATGAATATAACAATCAGTGTAACTATATATATATATATGGTGCTGGAGTTATTCAGGTACTATAATCCATCGTCGTACGAGAAGGCAAATGTGTGGTAATATAGCAAAAGTAGGTACAAAAACTTGATACCCACTAAAACAATAACAGGAACTTTGTTGTCCTATTCGACATAACAAAGTTACCGAAATAAATTAAATATCGAATTGTTAAGAAATTGTATCGTCATATTAGACTTGGCAATTTACAATCAATGAAAAATGATAAATTCCTGAAATCTTTACCTACTTTCCACTCAAACTTCAAAAATCACCAAACGACACGTGTTTCGCCTCTCAACGAAGCATCCTCAGGATATTCCAGAGATCAGACTCGGTCAGATAACCATCACCGAATAGTTGACCGAGTCTGATCTCTGGAAGATCTTGAGGATGCTCCGTTGAAAGACGAAACACGTGTAGATTGATGGTTTTTGAAGTTTGAACGGAAAGTAGCTAAAGATATCAGGAATTTATGACATGAAATGGATTTTCGCAAAGTAACACCTGAGTCTATACAAAATCAATGAAATACCAAGCATGCACTGCACGCAGCAACCTTATACGCTATCTGGGATAATTTCCATTTCTTATGTTGTTATATTATGACGGAGCTTTTTTTATACCTACTTCATAAAACTTTATTCCTTTATACAGACACGACACACGACGCGGTGGTAAGACCTCAAGACCTTTTACGTGGGTCGTCCGGACTGCTACCGCTATCACTCATTACTCACTAATCCTGCAGCCACAAATCTTTGAATCTAGCTAGATACCGCACTCTGAAAAGGTAGTTGAAGACCAATTTTAAATGGTATCGAGTAACTTTTGATCACTAGCGTTTCATTTCTCTCTCTTTCTAACTCCAGGAAATACACCTACCAGTATATAATCTCAGTATTCTCAGACATTTCACACAGCGCCATCTAGTCCCAAAGTAAGCAGCACAGCGCTTGTGTTATGGGTACTAACAACTGATATACTACTTATATACTTTTCTTTTGTAAATAAATACATATTATACATAAACACCCAGACTCGGGGCGGGAATCGAACCCGCAACCCCCGTTTACTTTCTTACGCGCTTAACCGTTGCGCCACGGAGGTCGTAATAGTATATATGATATTGCTATATAGATATACCAACAGCATAAAATGAAAAAAGAGGGAGGGGTATAGAGATGTTTCAAACGCCTGCAGCAAAACAGTAGTAAATATTTGTACTGTTGTGTTCCAGTTCGAAGGGTAAGGCAGCCGGTGAAACTGGCGCAAGAATCAAATCATTTCAGCACTTAGGGTTGCCAACGGATTTGCAATTTGAAGTCTTAATCTCGATATTGTAATGGTCTTCGGTCTCATAATCCACTTCTTGCCAGGTAAAATATTGTAGCATAACGTAGCGTAACGAAAAACACCTATATGTATGCATATTTTTCTAGAAGTATTCGTATCACGTCATAATGTGTCACTACTTTTAAAGATATTTTAAGTTATATTACACAGAAATGTTTTCCAAAACGCTGTTTGTTGACCCTGCTATCTGTCAAGTGTGTAGTCACGAGAGACTCCATGCATATACACAAACAAACGCACACATGCAAGCCTGTATTGAGACAGATGAAGATGTATTAAAGGTTATTATTACGTATACAATAATAACTGCATGCTCAATATGAATATAAGTGGTTTTTATCGCCACATACTTTTGTTTCTATGGTGGTAAGACAGAGAGAGAAAGAAAAAATGTGCAGCTGGTTGTAATCCAGTGCAAGTCACAGGAATCATACAAGGGATACGGCTTTATTATTAGAAAGAATGTGTCAGTTGCTTGCTTATCTTCCAGCGCAGTTAACAGAAACCTATAAAGTTCTAAGGTTTATTGAAGTTATACTTCTTTTGGTGCGATAGGTGAAAAAGTTCAGAGTGTAATTTCAGTAGGCGATGAAGGTTTTTTTTTTCTTTCTTCGTGGCATGGCGCACAGATTAGCGCAGTGATAGTAGAGTATACTGAAGTTTTATAGAACTTCTTGGAAGAGCGCGAGAACTTTAGCTACACATGTTTATTTAGACATACTCCATTCTTTTCACTTACACAGAACTTTAAAACACAATATACTATCACTTATGTACTTTAAAACTCCCAAAAATGTAAATAATAGAAAATCTAAATAAAATGACAACCTTTTTTTTCTTTCTTTATGGCATGGCGCACAGTTTACCGCATTAGCCAATGTCACGTATTATTAAGTAGAATCAGAATCACGAGTAAATTATTTTGTTCTTATCGTAAAACTCCTCCAGTAAAGTGATAGTAAGCTTTACTGAAGTTATAAAGGACTTCTTGGGAGAGTGCGAGAACTTCAGCTACACATGTTTATTTAAACCTACTCCATTATTTTCACTTAAACAGAACTTTAAAACACAATATACTATCACTTTTGTACTTTAAAACTCCCAAAAATGTAAAAAATAGAAAATCTAAATAAAATAACAGCCTCACTTTTCCCGTTCCCGCCAAAAGGTCCGAATCGCTGTTACACACCATGAAATTAGTAACTACAGTTGCGCGCGTCAATCTAATACAACTTGATGTAAGCAACGAAGAAAATGTATTTACTTTATACGTGACCAGTTTTAATTTTCCTTTCATTTAATCCAAGCGGCCAGTTTTATTTTTCTTCATATATATTTTTTTTAACCAGTTTTAACTTTTCATTCTCGCCAAAGAATATAACTCGTTACGTGCATACATAACGCGCTTTTTTTGTATGGATAGGAAAGAACGGTGACCGATAGTCTATTTCATGTAACTCCAAGGGAAATGAGAATGCGTGTGGTTTGTATCGCCGTACCACTGTGTGAGTTTACTGGAGAGACCGTAAGTAATTACCGTGACGTTTGGCGTTTCGTCCCCTCTGTCACTGTCTACTTCGTGAGATATTTGTGTGTACTGCGCTATTATATTTTTGCTATTAAATAATTTTGATCCCCGTCACCGGTTTTACAAGCTCGCGCGTATAGGAATATTAAGATAAATTTTAGTTGAGTAATTTATGTAATTACCTGTTTAACCTGTATATGTAAATACGTATAATTATAAAATAAGTTTGGCCATAAATACTGTTACAATAGAAAAAAAGCAATAATATCACATTGAATTTGGAACCCGTCATTCTTATATGAATATTCATAGTGTTTTCTCTTTTTCGCGCCAATCTTTGTTAAATATTCTAGTGATATTAAAATGGAGTGAAATGATAAAGAGAACCGAATTGCTGTGATAGCATCACACAAAGTAGGTATGGAGCCAAATGCAATTTTGAAATTATCCATCCGCTTGGTATTAGTCGAATATTTCTGTACCGGCGGGCGGGATAGGTATAATGACATGTCCTCTGTTTGTGACAGAAAAAGATCTGGCCATCCACGTAGTATTTGTAATAAAAAGGCGATCAAAGCAGTTAAGGAAAGAATCCGGAGAAATCCTGTAGGAAAGCAAAAGATTTTACCTAGGGAAATGAATATAGCACCCAGAACCACGTCGCGTATTTTAAAAGACGACTTAGTACTTCAAGCTTATAAGAGACTGGTCATTACTTAACCGATAATTTTAAAATGAATAGGGTGGTAAAATTAAACAACTTCTTAGGCGCTACGCAAAGGGAAGTCATAGAAATATTTTATTTTTTGATGAGAAATTTTTTACTATCGAACAACATTTTAATAAGCAGAATGACCAAATATGCTCAAAGCTCTAAAAAAGCTTCATAATTAGTCAGTAGGGTACAACGTGAGGCTTCAGTGATGGTTTGGTGGGGTGTTAGCTATCAAGGAGGGGTTGAGCTATATTTTTGTGAAAAAGGTATCAAAACATCGGCCCATGTGTATTAAGATACGATTCTACAGAAGGTAGTTAGGCCTTTTAACCATGTTCCATAATTAAGAATGACACTTTCAGCAACATTCAGCACTGGTTCATACAGCTCGATACACACAAGCGCGGCTAGAAAGGAACATTCCGACTTCATCAGAGCTGAAGACTGGCCGTCATCTAGTCCTGATCTTAATCCACTTGATTATGATTTATGGTTTCTTTTAGAGAGTATGGCATGCTCTAAATACCATGATAATTTGGAGTTCTTAAAACAATCCATAAGATTAGCAATGGCGAATTTTCCCATGGAGAAAGTGCGTGTTCAAGCAATAACTGGCTACATGATCTTCATATTTTTAAAATGCTATTATGGTAGTGTAAGTATAAACTTACGCACACAGCAGTAATAAACGTTTTATGTAATAGAAAACAAATGATGTTTTCTTTGTAACAATATTTACGGCAAGAGTGCAAGACTAGGTAAATAATAAATTGAAATTGAATTAATTAAATTTATTTTAAATTTTTGATTGGAAAATAATAGCAACCGCCTGTCTATGACGACACGTAATACGATTCCATCTCGTCTCGTTTATCAGTCGTCGTTTGCGCAATGTACATTGTTTAGTTTGCGTTGTCAACTGTAATCGCTTAGTATTTCGCTGAACGAGTGTAGGATAACTTGTGGACGGTAAGCTTTACTTTTTCCTTTCATAATTTTTATCACTGCAATATATATAGAAAAAATCAAAACAGATGTTTATTTTTAGTTGCAATGTTTTTTTTTGTTTAAAAAAAAATTTATTGTCATTTTTTTTGTGATCGTTATTATAATAATTTCAATAATATACTTACATTAATATACATATATTTCTTTATAGAGAACATGTTAAAAATTGTATAATTTTCGATTCATATTTTCTTTTTATCGGTTGTTAAAAATTGTAAACATTTAATCAATATTTATTTTATTATTTATAATAATAAACTTAATTCATTGCTTCAATAATATATTTAAAACAAATGGTATATTGTTTTGCGTGTAGGTATAAGTAATTAAATTTAAATAATTTATTAGCCGGTAGCGTCTACAGTGTGACGTTCGTGAGTCCATCATGTGACATACAATTTAGTAATTGACCGATAGAGAGCGCTGTTTTAAATTAACACATTTTTGAAATTATTTTAATTTGGAAATCTTTAAAAATAAGTTATTTTATATTCAAAAACATTTTTATACTGTAATTGAAATTATTTAAATCCTTATTAAAAGAATTAAAATTGTTTTTGAATGTAAAAGAATTCAGTGCAAGATTCAGTAAGTATAATGTCGAACAAGACCACAGACAAAACAAGACCAACCTTTCGGTTAGGTACCTACTGCTCGTCTGTTTGTCAGAATGTCAGCCAAAAAAGACAATCGTTATAGTTTCATCGTATCTTTCTGTACGTTTGTCCATTTGGCTGTTTGTCCGTCTGTCTGTCCATCCGACTCATTATTCGTCTGCCTGTCCATATGACAATTTATGTATCTACCGAGCTAAAATTTGGCACAAACTAATATCTAACCTAAAATTAGAAATGAGAAATTAAAATTTACTAACGGATGTTTTGGAACTAATTTTTGTTATTTAATTTTTGTCAAGTGCTTCTTGACGTAATCCCGAATAGTTATGCGTGCTAGGCGGCGCTACTGTCGCACACGTAGCCAATACTTTGATCGAAATTGTTATGAAACCATAACTTAATGTGTATCAGACACGCTCTTGGCCGTTCTATGGTTTCGTACGCTAAGAAGAATAACGGAATCTTATAAGATCACATACCATGTAACAATACAACACATCTTCACGCTGTATCTCTAATGCGTTGTCAGAGAAGACGGAGCGCCAACCATCGCGGTCCTTACATATAATCATACTTTTGCCTTCTCAAATCTCATCATTATCCTCACACACTTTCGCCTGGGCATGCCAGTGCTTTTGACATTACTGTCAGTCAATACCTACTTTGACTACTTAATCTTCGTAAGTCAGCCTTGGTCTTCCTTGGCTTCTACCACTCAATTTCGCTTTTTAGATTTTCTTCGTCAGTCCTTTATTTTATTCTTTCTGTATGCCCGAACCGTCTAAGCAGTCGTTTACGTACAACGTACAATAATTATGTAAAACTAAGTGACATCGAATGGAGTTGATTATTAGCCACCGAAATCGGTAAGTTCGATGTTGAATTTTCCAGAAACGACCAATCAAAATGTCTGAACAAACCAAACCGGCTAGCATCGTCCTAGAACCAGGACAAATAATCCGACCACAGATCGACACAGAAAGCGTGAAGTTATTGGTCGAAAGGCTATACGGCATATCGGTGTTGGAGCTGGTCGAACTGAACGGGTACGACGACAAGAACTACAAGATCACCGAGGACCCCAACATGAAGAACCCGCTGATCACGGAACACTGCCCTCACGGGTACGTGCTCAAGATTATGAACTCGAACGACTCGCAGAACTTGAGTGTTGTTGAGGCACAGAACGAGATCATGAACTTTTTAAGTAAGTATTTACTAATTAAATACAATTATTGGTGCATGAACCAATAAGTCCTAAATGGCGCTTGTGAGGACAATGTGACCGCTTATAGTTGAGTAGTACATTACTTAAACGGCGACCACGCCTACAGCTCTCCGCCTCTCGACATTCGAATATTCAGCTTTCGATCTCGATGTGACCAATCAGATCACAGATATACACATCACACACATACCGTCCGGCAACATTTGACACATTTATTGTATTTACAAAATTACTCTATGTGTCATTCCATGGGCTTGTTTGCTAGTCTGTGTATTTGTTCGTTTATATTCCTTAGCCGAATCCGTTTTATTACAATAATATGTGTTATGTATCATACTTATAAAAACACCATTAAATTATAAACTTTACTTTAATTTAACACTTGTTAAAACTAGATAAAAGAAAACTAGAATTCATTTTCAATAATACCACAGTCCGGTCGTCATCAGACCTTTGACTGCCAACAGAGGTAAAATTCGTAGATTTTAGCTGCAATAGTACCTGAAATCCCTTCGCATAGAGCTAAAAATCCCGAGAACGAGTAGACCGAATTCCACTAAACTAAGTAATGAGCAGTCTCGGTAGCTGTGGTTTTCAATAAAAAAAAACATATAAATGGGATAGTCTGGTTTAGTGCTACAATGCCACATACTAACAAATAGACAGACAGTTAGATAGGCAAACAACATCATATAGCTTATAATACCCTTCTTATAATACCCTTTGAGGGATGAAAACAGTAGGTAATAATGGACAATTTGATGTGAAGAACTTTGGGGGAGCGCGGGGGAGGGTTGGACAAAAGGATCCCCCAGCGTTCTCGTAGTGCCATGACAGCACCGACCGCACGCGATGACCTCACGTAAGAGAGGACGACCAGAGCTCTCGTTCAGATTAGTCATAATCCCTTTAGATGCTCCGAGCTTTAGGGCTGATCCATCTGGACTTATCCATTTCTAAATTTTTCAGTTATTTTGTCGACTTTTCATATCTGTGATTGTTAATTATTATACTTTGCCCGTGTTATCCTTAAGATGCCCGATCAGTAACTTGTCCGGCGACCGGAGGCTCGTTTAGAGTAGCCGCATGCCTTTAGAACACTGGTTCCCAAACTTATTTTGTCTACTGAGTCGAGAGCTCATGCAGTCGTTGTCTAAGATGCCTCCTAGCTAAATGAAATTACAAATCACCCCCCAGGCCTCTACACAACGCCCCCATTTTTTTTCTGGGTCTCTTACCGCCCCCCTTTAGGCCTGCAGCGCCCACAAGGGGGCGTTATCGCCCACTTTGGGAATGACTGCTTTAGAAGGTCTGAGCTTTAGGACTGATCCATCTGAACATTTGGACTTAGCCATTACTCTTTTAATTATGTTATTGACTTTTTACGTAGGTATGTGATTGTTAAACTCTTTGCCCGTTTCCTCTAAGATGCCCGATCAGTGACTTGTCCGCGTCCTGTCCGCAACGTGTACTCGCAGCTGTACTCAGTGGAGTCTATCGGCGGACGGCGACATGTGATCCGTCTTCTAGAATACGTCCCGGGCGAGTTGCTTAAGAACGTGCCCATATCCGACGCGTTATTGTACCAACTGGGAGAATTCGTCGCCAACTTGGACAACAAGTTACAGGTAAGTAATACCTTCCATTTAATAAAAATATAAATACGCCACGTTTAGAATACTGCGTACTCGGCTGCCAAATCAAGTCGAACATAGAGACAGTATAAACCTCGGATCAAGAAACAATGGACGGAGTCGTAATAAATTCCCGCTCTTATAACCGTGTGTCAAACGAATTTTTGTATCTCTATTATTTACAAAATACTCGTAAATCTTAAGTGTTTTGGCTACTGACTGGCCCGTTGGCGCAGTGCCATATGCATCTGCTTTCCAAGCTAGGGTCCCGGATTTGATGCCCGGTCAGGTCAATTTAGGAAACGAACTTTTCTAAATTGGCTTGGAGTCTGGGTGTTACTGGGAACTCCCCCAGAGTCCGTTGCGTGGTACCCATAGTACAAGCTTACTGCTTAGTTTGAGGTCACGCAATCTGTGTAATTGTCTGGAGTATTATTATTATTAGCATTCACAAAAATTAAAATATATCATGTGCAGCTGTATATGTTGTACTTTGACCCTTCCCTAGTCAGGCATATTAGTAAAAGTCTAGAAATTCGGTTAACTAAAAGGACACCGTAAGGTAAGGAAAGGACACGCTCTTGGAGCCAATGTTCCGTCCATTTTGATTTTTGGTCCGAGGTACAAAACACTTGGCTTAATATAATAAAATATAACAGTAATACATACAGTATCACTACATGTATCACGTTGCAAAACATTTAGATAAATAAATAGCTACTCTCATGCGCGGTAATAAAGCATGATCTTTCTCGCATTTGCGCTAATGCCTGTAATTTTTAATCCGCTATGCAATTCTGTAAAAACTTGAATCACCCAAGCGAGACCTGCTCGATAATTCACATCACTTTGCATTCGAACGCACTTGGCCTTCAAATGGAATTCTCTAAACCAAACATACTAGTGACCTAGAATGCGAGTTCGTTAGGGATGTCTTTAAGAGTAAACATCTATTTTAACTTCTAAGACAATTGCTTTAAATAAAATTTGTTTTATTTAGATTTATTTATATTAGGTTGTTATATTTAACGAAACGTCAAAAAATTCGATCCGCCGCCGCCCTCATCGAGGCGGCGCTAGTATCTCTGCCGACTTATCAGTAAATACCAGTTCACAGTAGACAATTTCTCCGCAGATTAACTGGACTCTCTTGACTCTTGACTTGCAGGCTTTTGCTCGCAATTAGGCCGCTTATTTGCGGCCCTTTGTGCGAGGGGCTGGATATTTGTTATTGTAGCCAACCCACTACACTGATGAACCTTGTTAAGTTCACCAGGTTGCCGCATACGTTGGACATGGTTTCTGGGTTGTTCAGATATTCTGCCCTTTCCTTGGCCACACTACCGCACTCGAGTAACAGATGTGAGGCTGTCTCTTCTTTTTCCATACATCCTCTACACAGTGGGCTATCAGTTAGCCCTAGGACAAAAAGGTGCTTGTTTAGTGAGCAGTGTCCTGTCATTATACCTGTGAGGGCTCTAATGTTGGACCGGCTTTATGCTATGAAGCGACGTGAAAGTCGTTTGTCAATGTCTGGCAATGCTTCTTTTGCTTGCCTACATGTATCTATATTTTTCCAATATTCCTTGTGCTGTTTGTGCGTTCTGTTTCTAATCCATGACCGCACTTGATATGTCGGTATGGGCACTATAGGTTGAGGCCCATATATTTTCGTGTCTGATCCCCTCTTTGCCAGGAGATCTGCTTCATCGTTACCTCTAGAGTTGCTGTGTCCTTTGATCCACTGAAGGCATATTTTATTATTTTTTGATGCCTCTGTTAAGGAATCATGGCACTGATTAACGGGAGAAGTGAGGTTGTCATTTTATTTAAACTTTCTATTTTTTTACATTTTTGGGAGTTTTAAAGTACAACAGTGACAGTATATTGTGTTTTAAAGTTCTGTGTAAGTGAAAAGAATGGAGTAGGTCTAAATAAAAATGTGTACCTGAAGTTTTCGCGCTCTTCCACAAAGTCCTATAAAATTTCAGTAAAGTCTACTATCACTTTACTGGAGGAGTTTTACGATAACGATCTAGATTCTTCTAGATTCTACTTAGTAATACAATACTTGACATTGGCAAATGAGCGCCATGTGCGCCATGCCATGAAGAAAGAAAAAAAGACGTTAAAGACATCATCACATCACAGGTTCGGGTTTCATGTTATTACGCACGAGTAGTGTGCACGTTTAGTTAAAAGTGCCCATGATTGCAATGAATATCGCGGGAACGGTAGCGCGCCTGCGGATGTCCACGGAGGCACTGACGCATAATTAGAATATCTTCTGCATTTGTTAAGAAAACATCAATGAATTTAATAATGAAACATCTAGTTTGAAGTATATAATGAAACACATTATATGGTACTAATATTGCAAATCGATAAAGGGAAACAACTGCAATTTTTTTCTCAAAAATTACTTACTACATTTTTTGTTAAAGATTTTATACAGAACTTTTATCATTACGATAAAAACGAACATCCATATCGGTGCAGATTTGTCAAATCACATATATTTTTCAGATGCCCGATTTCACCGACGCTATCTAAGTCGTCACAAAACTATGTACCCCCTAGATTAAAAGGAACCCTAAACCGGTTCTTAGATAATATTCGTTTTCAGCAATCTAACGGTTCCCTAGTAATGTCAAACAAGGTTATGTGACGTTTTAATGTTTCCATAGTGACTATTTGTTTGCAAAAGTTTATCAATAAAAGAGATATCGTTTTACTCCTAAGTTTCTACATACTGTAATAAATTACTCTCCATATTATTAAAAACTAACACACAAAACTGTCACATAAAGTAATAGGTTCGAAAATCGAGTTCCTAAATTTTTCGACTTGAAATCGGCCATCGAACAGCTAAAGTTTTAGTCTGTACAAGTACAGAAATATTGGGTTCTATCGTCTGTAGTGAAGAAGTTTATGAACACTTCCCGGTATAATTCGATATTATGTACATACATATCTTCACGCTGTATCCCCAACGGGGTAGTCCGAGTGGGCGGAGCGCTTATCGTCCTTACATATCTCTTTCGCTGCCTCAAATCTCATCATTCTCCTCACACATTTTTGGGCTAGGAATGCGAGTGCTTTTGACATTGCCCACTGCTAACACTCTGGCTATTTGATCTTCATAAGTCAGCCTTGGTCCTCCTTGGTTACTTTTTCCTTTCACTTTCGCTCTGTGGATTTTCTTCGTCAGTCTTTCATTACTCATTCTTTCCATGTACCCGAACCATCTAAGCATTCCTTTCTTCATTTTTACAATAACAGTGTCGTACAACCCTGTCGTACTGGGTATGTCTTCATTGTTTATCCTGTCCGCAAGAGTGTCCTGTCCACATATTATGTACATATTATGGTAAATATGTATATCAAAGCGCCACTCGTGTAACGTCAGTGTAAAACAGCCTGCACGAGTACTCTACTAGCATTTTCATGTCAAATCACGAGTAATCAATCACAATTCATAAATCAGATTAGAACACTTCTATCGAATATTTCAAGTATTATTTTAAATTGTATTGAAGTTAATATTATTATCATACATACATACATATCTTTACGCTGCATCTAACGGAGTAGTCAGAGAGGAGCGCCAAGCGTCGAGGTCCTTACTATAATAACAAGGTAATGAAATTTGGAAAGTTAATAAAACAAACAGAATTAGTGATATTTTTTTTATTTTAAATCACGAGTTCTGATTACAATTAAACGTGGACATAATAACAACAATTTCTAATTATTTATTATGGAGAACAAAAGTCTACTTTTTCTGTCCTTTCGAAAATCACTGTCTTGATCCACAAGTCTCAACCACACCGATTCGAGTTTCCTCAAGCGATCAGGGGGAAAATAGCTCGTGCGAAACACAGAAAAGTTAAAAACAAATGGAAAAAATAATCGACGGTTATGAAGAAAATTTTTCGATTTGTAAAGTTTTTGACATTTCATCAAACAGGGTTGCTATATTATTGAATTCAATTAGTAGTTTATTCGATTATTAATATCGATAACAAAATGTGTTATTTTTGTTCAAATTATTTATAAATATCTTTATTCAATGAAGTAAAATATTTCATTATTGTCATTTTTATATGTAGTACTCAAATAATTGTAATAAATTAACGAAATAAATGAAATGTCAGTATCAACAATCGATATCAGTACATTAATAAATAATATCAATAAATTATATTTTGTAATGATATCCCTGGTATTTTCTATCTTCTTTCTTTCTACATCTCTTGTCCCTTTCATTTTGTTTCCATATAAAGTCTGCAATAGCTCCATACAAAGTTGACACCCCCTGGTTGCATCGGCCGTGGTCTCAAGCAAACTGTCGCAGCAAGTTCACTCCGTGTCTGAGCTAAAAGATTTGTCATCTACCCCTGATATTTGTAAATAGTTTTCGGGATACCTACACACAACACTCACAGTGTCCACGCGTTTAACCGAACGTGAAACACGAGGTTTTGTTCCTTGAATCACAGGATTCCACATCGTCGATAAATTGTTCCCGTTTTTCCGTTTAAAATTTTATTTGTCTCTTGATTTCAATCGCTTCACGTACTACTCTTGGTTAAAAGTGACGATCAGTAGAAAGGACTTCTTGGGAATGAAACTCAACCCAGTGATTGGTATCTGATTGGAGCAGATGTTCCGCTATCGCTGATTTGGTTGTTTGTGGGTGAGACCACGGCCGATGCAACTCGGTCGAAAAGTCAAGCCAAAATAAAAGATAATCGCGTTAAATTTCCCGTTTTAGATATTTTATTTATTTATAGTTATCGCTTGACAAAATAACACATAAGTCAATTCAAGCTGCATAAAGGTGCGGTATTTTATTCTGCGTCTTATTTATCTCGTAACGGATAGCGTGAAGACACATATTTGCATGATTGATAAAAATATTATAACTAGTTGCTTCAGTAATCAGTTACACTCAATAACGACGTCGCTACATACCATGAAGTAATATTCAAGGTTATATTACGGGAGGCTAGGGTTGTCAACTGCACTAATGTAGTATAAATACATACATTAATATCTTCCTCCTGTATCCCTAACGGGGTAGTCATTGAGATATCGCTGTTACATTTTGATCTGATATGTCGTAATTATATTATCAAACAAATAAGTTTATCAAGTGAATTTGGCGTCAAAAGTACGGGTAATACAAATAAAAATAAATGAACTGAAATCAATTCGTATGAAGATTATTTTGTGATACATAATATACATTAATCATATAATTTAACGTAAATCTATCAAATATATCAACAACGTGGCATTGAAATACAAAAGTATTCGCAAAAATTTATTTAGAATTATCCGGTTATAAAAAAATAAAAGGTGGGATGAGAATATACTTGTATAAAAAATTTTAACATAATTATTAATACAACTAATCGAAGCTAAAATTAAAGCAATGTTAATTAACTACTTTATTAATATTTCCTAATATCGGTGAGCACCATGCGGAATTACAGTTAAAATTCGTGCAACGTTTCCAATAACATATTGCACCTATTTTTCTCTATGCTTCTTAGAGATAGTATCGATGTGTAAGAAAGCGAAAATTACTTTATTCGGTATCATTAAATGTGTGAGGAGAATGACGAGATTTGAGGAAGCGAAAGAAGTATGTAAGGACTCCGAAGCTTAGCGTTCCGTCCTCTTTGTCTATCCCGTTGTCCCGTAGTCCCGTGAAGATATGTATGTATATATTAACTGAATCCATTTTAACTATTATTTTTATCGCCATATTTTTTAACGATCCATTAAATTATAATTTATTCGTTCTATAATTGAAGTTGATTAACGCAAACCTTCCATAGAGCGTGCTATAGCGCGTTTTCATTCTAATAGTACTATACAAACAAAGTTATATAATACAAAATACAAGCTTACGTAGTACGGGCCATATCGTCGATCATTGTGTGCTGCATCTTGATGTCCAAAGATGTCTTATTAAATGGCAAGGATAATATACGAAATAAATAAAACCGAGCTTATTACAAAATACATTTAATCATGCTATACAAATAAAAAAGTACGTGTATACTCATTCATGTACGTACATAAGAAGTTATACTTCTTTGACGTTTTTAAGCAAAACTGGCCACATACAAAAAAATTAATCTAGCCACATATAAAATAAAACTGGCTGCTTGAAATAAAGGAAATAATAAATAATGGCGCGCGCTACTTCGTCACACTTCGATCTTTTTGTTTAATCCAAGATTAAATATGTCACAACAAAATAATTGTCAGCCCTACGTAAAACGTACATTACAGCCAACCGGGACGAATTTGCGTTTAACATCTATTACACTGTGTTACAGAATTTCAATCATTCGGGTCTGGTGTCACGTGAGCACATCTGGATGTTGTCTAAGGTGCCTGAGCTGGACAAGTTCAAATATGCCATTAAAGACTCCGACAAACTGGACCTCGCTGAAGAGGTAATATATTTGAAAACGATGGCCATTTCTTAAACTGAAAGATAAGTTTATTAATTACTAGCGATCCGCCCCGGCTTTGCCTGGTTGGAATGTGATTTAGTTTATTGAGATTTTCATAGAAAAATACTATAATAATTTGCTATTGAGATTTTTATCCAAAAATTCTAAAAAATTTTCTGACTTTTTCAGTGGTTTTTTAAAAATGTTCTTTCATGTTACCTTGTCCTGACAATTATGAACACAACAAAAAAGAAACTAGCTAAATGCTCCGTCATACATGTGGCAATTGATTTTTAAATATATTAAAATAGATGAACACAACTGTGAAAAAATATTTTAATTTCATTGAAAAGCTTAGAAGTCGTTGGCTTTTAAACTGAAGTAGTGAGAATAAGCTAGTTCTATCTCTGTGACTTCTAATGCTCATTCTCCGATAGTTTCATCTCTGTATAGTCTATCCCTAAAGATAACGTTGTCTGTCCCCAGTATATTAGTTTAAAATGCAATAACTCCTAGTTCCCAATACAATTAAAACATTTTGTTTACAATTGCGTTAAGTTCTTTGGTAATTTGAAGACTATTTATCGACCATAATATAGTAATTTCATGGATACTACTCTAAATCGTCCCAGGTACTATTCCACACATTCTGATTTTTTCAGACTATAAATTTTTCAGATCTATTTGTCCAGAAAGTCATTCCGGCTGTGAGACCAGGCATAAATTCCCGTTTTTAATTATCGATTATGAAATCATGACGTCACGATTTAAAAAAAAGTGCTATAGTGGCCATATTTTTGAACTAATTTTGGCTACTAAGGGAGGTCCAAAACATACCTAACTTAAGTGTCACATTTATCTGTATTTATTTCATGCAGGTAATAGAAGAATATAAGTACGCAATAATACCTCGCATAGAAGAACTCGAAAAAGGGGTTATACATGGCGATGTTAACGAGATGAACGTCCTAGTTGCGTCCAAGAGTGGCAGGTATGTTGATGACGCTGACACTGTTACGACACTTACGCTACGAGAATAATAACACCAACATGAGTACAAGAAAATAAGAATTAATGATTCGAACTTCAGAATACTATTTAAATATATTTTTTCGGCACAAAACAAGCCGTGATTTATATTAAATACAATTTGAAATTTAATTTTCACAATAATATTATTTTTGGTTATCCAATACTTAACTAATGTTAATTTTGAGAATAATAGTTTTCACACTATTTTCGCCACAGCATAATTATGTCATTGTCAGGGTAATAACAGAAATTATATCGGAGAAAATTTTATTTTACATTGTTCCAATTTTTTTATAGCTTATAAATTATAAATCATTTTATAGCATTACTATATTTTTCTAGCGTACTATACATATGTAATGAAGTGGCAACATTTTATTATAAACCCTTAGACTTCTTTATATCGATAAATAACATTTTTATCGTTATATTTTTTACCCGACTGTCAAGGAAGGGTTATGTTTTTCGCGCGTATTTTGTATGTATGTTTGTAAATTTTATTACCTCGTATCTTCCAAACGGCTGGATGGATTTCGACAGTTATTATGATACCTTTTTCGTTATTTTTACCACTTCATCGTTTTTTTAAATTATTAAGTTCTTCTAAGTAGGTCACGCATAATCATAGTTATAACATGATTATATTAACTATAGCTAGTATTAGCTATTATCAATATTCTCGATTAATCGTTCTAATCATAATCGTTAACAAATGGCAACACTGTTTTTTTGAAAGTGTTGCTACTTTCATAATAACATGGTATTTTTGAATGTCAGAAAATAAGTCAGTTGAGAAATTCACGAGTTAGCGAAATCACGTCTTTTAATTATATCTCCTCATCCTACGTTTCCATCTGTCAACATCCTAGAAGAACGAATAGTTTTCATCGAGAATATTGATAATAGCTAACACTAGTTTCTCCAAGACAGCTTTCTATGGCAAATTATCATTTATTCAGCGTTTGAACATCTATGTTTACAAATTTCTACAACACTGCCATTTGTCAGTGTAGAATTGCATTTTGAAGGGCTTGATTTGAATGTAAAATTATCGTTGTTTTTTATCAAGGAGAAAAGGCTGTATCGATGATTCGAAAGTGCTAATATCGAAATTTCTCGCTAAACAACGACGTTTGACGTTTTAAGAATGGCGAACATCCTTTATTTCCCAGACAGAGCCGAAGAAAATCATTCAAAGTGAGGTCCATACATAATTCCGACAGGTTGTAATGCAGTAAAAATTGTCAATAGTTAGTAACTTCATTTAAGTTCCAATCCAACATTATTTACTCATGTAAATAATGAATACTTACATGAATTTGTAAAATAACTACATTTCAAAACATTTTTGAGTGTGTATTCTACCGTCAGTGTTGCCAACATCGAAATTGTTTCCTCTAAGAGCGGCCAAAAATCTAACTTAAACCCACTAAACTGGATATATTTTAACATTTTCTTGAACTGTAGGTATTTTTTTTCTTTCGAACTTATTGGTATCGTTATTTTCATTTTAAATCAGTTTAGATTAAAGCCCCTGAAAAATAATATTTCTTTTAACTTCATACACCCATCATAACATCTTATTTAAAAACTCCTAAACATTTTTTCATCAAACCTCGTAAAAGAAACCTCGAACATTTTTTCTACCTAATTTAGGGGGAAAATCCCTAAGTTGGCAACACTGTCTACCGCCTACTCCTGTTTAAATGTACGTAAACCTCTCGTAGGAATATAGATCCGTGTGTTCTCAGAGTGTGTGCACAGATTCTGAATGGAATAAGGTCGAGGTAAGCAGAATCCTTCGACTCGATGCTCTAAGTCATTGCTATTATTGTAAATTACATCTTCTAAAGGTGCTAAAGTTTCTTGCTTTCCTCAACTAATAAGTCTACTCAGAACAATTATGGATTTCTGAGCTAAATTAACTGTAAAATAAAAGACGTGAGATTTATGTAATTACGTACCTGTAATTACCAATAAAAAGCAATTATTTCAGTCGTATATTTGGATAATAAATTACAAATGTTCTCTACGTTCAAAAACAAATATTAATTTCCGACCAAGGGCGTGTCGGACCACGCGCAGTACAGGATTCCGAACCTGGAGAAAAGTTCATGGTTAAAATTTAATTTACATGATTAAGTACCTATTTTGTTGGGTTAGGATTAAGAGTAGGATAAAATATTATGTACGCATGCACAATAATTATTTTATCGACAGCAAAAATATATTTGTATATCATAGTGTTTCTCCAAAACACTGTGAAGATGTAGATATAGATTGCTGATAGGGACGTCCACCAGGCTGCAGATGGGCAGTCTGCTTCCCTCGAGTGGCGCCATTCAGCCCTATTCCCTGGTTAGAGCTCCAGTTACTGTTGCTCTGGTGGTTCTCCCTCCTTAGTTTCATCTATGAATCTTCCGGTTTTCCTACAAAACATGAGGATATCCTTTAATTTGGTTGTCCTCAGTTCCCTTTCCTCCAGTGTATCTGAACCTAATGTGTTGTATCTAGTGCCTGCATACATACTGCATTTTGCTATGAAGTGTATACTAGTTTCTTCCCTATTGCAATGTTTGCATAGGGTGTCGGGTGTTAGGTGCTAGTGATAGGTGTCTGTTTAGTGTGCAGTGACCCGTTATGATACCTACCAGTATTCTTGCATTACCTTTATCCAACTTGAGGATATACTTGGCCTTTGCTTTGTCTTTTCCTTCAAAGTACATCCTAGTTTGTCTACATGTTTTTAATTTCTACCATTCTTCTTTTGTTTCTTCGTTAATTATTCTGTCTATTACACTGTTTGTTACTTTGTTCGAAATTGGAAGGTATGGTTCTGGTCCTATAGTCGGTGTGTCCGCGCCATATCTTGCTAATTCATCCGCCTTTTCGTTATCTTCGTTATCACTATGTCCAGGGATCCAGGCTACGATAACCTTTCCTTCTTCTCCTAGCTTATTAAGGATTGCTTTACATTCCCCAACCAAGGCCGATGTGATTGTCGGTTTATCTAATGATTTGAGGCCTGTTTGACTATCAGAGTATATTATTATATTCTCCTGTCATCATCAAACACGCCAATCTTTGTACCTTACTTAGTTCTGCTTTTATTTCCTTTGTTAAAAAAAACACTGTGAAACACAAAGTTATTTCTGCGATCGCAAATCTCGAAATAGCGTGTGACAGAGAATATCTCATATTTTAAATACTAAATCACTTGACTTGAATTTGCTTCGAATAAAATTATTCGAAGCAAATTTCGATGAAAGTGTTTTTAAGTTCTACTACAACTAAGATATATTCATTATTTTCTATACCCTATTTGAAAAGTTAGAGAAGTACACTTTTAAGACTATAGAAGCATATAACTCATCAACTATTAATTTAAATTATAATAAACATTATAAAAAAATCAATTGAAAACTTCCATATCATTTTTAAAGACCTATCGCACACATTTATATTCACTGCTTTTTTTTTCACACCTCCGTTACATATCTGGAGTGTCATCCGTATTATTATTTTTGTAATTACACTACAACATATTGTATAGCGATTTATAGAAAACACCTACATTCCTTTCCAAGTAAAATATCTGTCACATACGAATACAGACGGAGAAAAAAAGGATTCCGTTTCATGCCACTCAGCTCCGCAACAATAAATTAGTATTTGTTTAGGTTCGAAAACATACATTGCATGCATTGGTTTGACGTTTTATTGAATTATATTTGAAATATCAATATTTTTATGAATATGTTCATTAAAAAATCTAGCTTTCGACAAATTTTTAATCATGATTTTTAGTAGAACTAGCGATATTTGGAAACCACAGCAATTTTTTCAAAGTTAGTCAACTGAGGAATGTCTAAATACGCTTCGTGTAATCTTAATTTCACTGATAGCTGTCTATTACTTTAATGACTTGTTATTAGCAGAAATGGTGTAAGGATCAGATAATCATAAAAGAACTTACTTCAATTTACAGTTTAATCATTTTACAGCCAAAACGACTTCCGCATCACCGGTATATTGGACTTCGGCGACATCCAGTATTCGTACTACGTGTTTGAGCTGGCGATCACAATGACGTACGCGATTCTGGTGACAGGCGACCCGCGGGCGGGCGGGCTCGTGCTGGCCGGGTACACGGTCAACAGACGATTGCCGGAAGATGAGTACAGGCTGCTGAGGGTATGAAACACTTATTTTTCACTATAGAAAGGCCAATATTAAACAATAAAATAATAAGAAGGATGGACTGACCAGTCTTGGTTGCCCTAGGCCGTTTAGTAAAAAATGGGACCCTTTTTCATCACCACTTTCTTTTCTGTACCCCTAATATCTGGTCGCCCTAGACGCGAATCGAGTGAGCATTATCTTTTGTACCGGGATTATAAGTATAATAATCTGGTACATTATGTACCGTACATGGGCACCGGCAGGAGGGTGCAAGAGGATGCACTTGTACCTCAGGCGCAGGCGGTACTCTCAGCAATAATGTGACGCACATTCAAATATCTGCGCGATTTAAATTTTACTTTAGCTTAATTGACAAATACAAATGCACCTCTCTGAAAATAATCCTGATGGTACCCATGATCAGGTATCTTTCTGAACTTTTTGACCGCAATAGTGTTCAAAATCGTTATGCAATCGTAATTCAGAACTGAAGATCGTGAGGACGAAGGGACTGATTTATATCAAATATAGCTAAGAACATTTTAGAAAACTGCAGCTTTCAAATAAAAAATCGTGTTTTTAAAAAGATTTTGTATTTGTGACGATGTGAAGAACGAATTATAGACAAACGGAAGCGGTCACACGTTTACGTCGTGTGCGACCCTGACTGGCGCTACAATAATCACCCATATTCACCCAAAATATTTCCCTTGTGTGCGTGCCATGGCGCGTGCGTATTAGTGCGCATACATATATACCGCGTACACTGACTTTCTAAGAAGACATCCTACTGTTATGTTTATACAATGCCCTTAACCTATACGATAGGGCTAGCTTTGTTGTTTGACGGCAGGATTAGCGAGTAAGGTGGTGGTAACAGTCTGTACGTACCCCGCAGAATGTCCTGTTAGCCGCGAAATAATGTGTTAACAATAAGTAATTAAAATACGATTTCAGACGCTGATCTCAGCTCGCCTAGTTCAAAGCTTGGTCCTTGGAGCCTACAGTCGCGAACAGGACCCGAGTAATTCGTACGTCGTGTCGACAGAGAAGGCGAACGGGTGGGAACTGTTGAAGAAGATAAGGAAGTCGAAGCCGTCTGAGGATGTTAACCCCACTGATTGGAAGAGTATCGCCAATGATTACTTAACTAGGAGTTAGGATTTTGAATATTCTTCAAGAAAATATTAAGGATACACTGACGCTTGGCCAATCGTTATGATCACAAATCCATCTGATTGGCTGCTAGCATTGTTATATTTCATGTACATGTACAAGCTTATTGCGAAAGGGGTATAAATCCGCTGAGGTTTCCATATCTCACCGTGGACTGTTACATTGGAGATGTAATTATTACGAGATATATTTATTTTGTTCGCCATACAAAAAAAAACCTTCATGTAATAGAAAAAAAATGTACAACCATATATTTAGCCATATATTCCAAATGTTTGCTATTGACCTAAGAACGCTGATATTAGGGTTGCCTCGCAATTATTTATTTTTTAAATTTGAGGTGTTAAACTAGAATTATTGACTTTCGGTGAAGTTGTAGAGCGCAAGTTTTCCGTTGTCATGGGTACTTTAATACCCTGTCGCATGTACCCATCCTTTCGAAATAACTTTGTACATGACTATTATTCTATATTTAATGAAACGGGAAACGCCTCGAAACCAACGTGAAGACGCAAAATCATTTGCTCACGTTTCGCGAGGATTCGTGGTTCGAGTTTAGACGTAGACTCTAGAGTCATCTAATGTTAATGATTATGGTGATTTGGTTAATATTTAATGCAATTAAATCCTTCTATTTTAATCAATTATCTACATTAATATTTTAGTAAAAGTATAATAAATAAAAGTATTATTTTGTAACTGTTATGATTCCGATTTCATAATAACATGTTGTAAAAAGCAATGTATAATATCTACGCAAAATAAATAAATAAGTACCAAATAGTTATTTTTTGTTCATTAGATTATGATGCTTATACTGTTTGTAAATAAAGACTGTTTTCAAACTTTATTTCTTTTATTTAAGCTGTGTACCTATTTGTTTTTTGTAATCAAGAGTTCTCGTTTAGATCAAGCAGATGAGATTTTTTAGAAAAGTTCTTGACTTAGCTTGAAATCCTAATATTATTATCCCAGTGCCTGTTCATTAGATATACTTATCTACTAACCTACATAATTATTATCGCGTAAAAGTTCATGTTGCTTAGCTTACTTTAAACATCTAATATAATATGGATTATTTACAAGTAAAAATAAAAATTACTTACATAAATTAATAAATTTTTAAATAATGTATAAATGTAGTGCTAGTAGAGACAATCGCCAGGTAGCAGACGGGTTGTCGACTTCCCTCGAGTAGTGCCATGGTTTGAGATACAGTTACCGCTGGCCTGATAGTTCTCCCTCCTTGATTTCGTCCTTGAACCTTCCGGTTTTACTGCAAAACATGAGGATATCCCTTAGTTTGGTTGTCCTCAGTTCCCTTTCTTCCAGTGTGTCTGACCCTAGTGTATTGAATCTAAAGCCAGAACATTACGTATATTAAAGCAAGATAGACGAGACCATTCACGTACACACCATAGTCCAAAATGTTCCCAGCGTCAGTTATGAACGAAATTTATCTCGCATAAATTAGCATAATATTGTATTCATTAGATAAATATATGCAAAAGCTCAAGAGTTACAGCGTAATTTTATATTCATTAGAGGGGGTTAGTTATGGTTAGTTATCTTTGCTTATCGATTTCTAGGTTGTGGCAGAATATCAAGGCATCACCTTTTCGTACAGCTATTTCGCAGTAAATAGTTTTCAGTTTTTGTTTTATTTTATTTTGTCTTATTTCACAATATACTTAATTACGGTAGTACCTAATTAATCTGTACTATAGCTATATGTAAGATTGTAATGGCATGTGTGACCAAGTGTGACTGTATGAACAAACGTTTTATCTATCTATCTATCTTATCTATCTATCTTATGGTTAAACGTGTGCATTGCATTTTCAGTTATGCATTGCATTTCATTGCAGTACATGCATGCATGCACATGCAAGTACTAATTAAATATTTTGTTTAGAAACTGCGATGTTCTAGAACTATCACAAAAGTATTGAACTTAAACGGTTAGGTAAAATCATTGCAATTAACGACATTACTGCTCTGCATACTTACGAGTTCCGTTTAAAATAGTAGCAAATACGTGAATTCTAGTCCCATCACTTCACAACATATGCATTTACACACACACACTGGTGTATTTGCGTTTTGGTCTCGCCGTAATAACTTCGCTGCCAATCTATACAGTACATAATACATCTTCTATGGGCACGACACTATCTTCGTACCTGAATTGTGTGGTAAATGGTAATACACAAAAGTAAGTAAATAAGTACTGAAATATAAACAAAAACTTAATACCTTCTAAAACTGTAAAATTTGTAGGAATATTGCCAAAAATTTTGCTGTCATATTTGACATAGCGGTTTTTATCGAACGTCAAAAACTGTCATCATATTTGACTTGGTAATTAACAATCAAAGAGAAATCAGGCTTGCAGCAACTTTATATGCTATCTGGGTAGGTTCATATTATCCGTTTTTGTTTTATGTTCCTACTGATGTGCGTATAATACTTACGTATACATAAATACATAACCAAAATGCGTACAAGTGGTGTAAGTTATTTAACAGCCTTACATGTATCTACAACAGAATACTTTAAAATGTAATCCTGGTTTTAGAATTATATGACGTGGCTTTACGTTTAAGGAACGAACCCATAATTCACTTCTGTGCGTAGTCTATAAATATTACAGATTAATTTGATGTCAAGCGTATATCAAACCTTTTGAATAAAATATGAAATAGGTATCGGTTTTCTTACAATTTGCTTTATGCGGCTTTGTGATGACATAAATATATTCATCTATATTTATAGTTCTAGAAAACTACCACATTTGATTGATCAAGCACTGATAGCTTTATTTTCCCTTGACAATATAAATCTTGAAATTTGACGTTAAAATGAATAATATGGAATTTCACTTACCTAGTGTGTTGTTGTAAACTCAGACAATAAGTACTGACTCATTCTCATAAATCAACAGCGATATTTACTGCAACCTTTTCAATACCATTAAATTAGATTTTTTTTTTATATAAGCGAATTCGCAGGCTTATTTAGTTTGTTATTAGTTACCGCGCCATCATTGCAGCATTAAAAGAACTACATAAAAGAGCACAACATTGTAAAAATGTTATTCTCAACTATTACTCATTAGAGGGCGCTTAACATCTATATTTTAAAACTTTTCCTTTGCGATATGACATCTCAAGAAAGAGGATTTCTGACTTAATTTATAAGTTCATACGTACTTTAAAAATATCATATCAGCAGGCTTTAAAATAAGTCTGTGATAGCAAATGTCTATATATTAATACGTGAAGCGAAACTTCGGTTTCCTTTTTAAGAAAATTGCGCAGACGGAGGTGTGAAATTTGGTACACTTAAAGTTTATATGGAAAAGGACTGGAAAAAGATAAAACTTTTCATGTGTTTCAAATAAGTACATTAAATTAAATTAAATAAAACGTTCATTGTTTACGTTTACTGCAATTTCAAAAATACTGTCAATGTCAGTCATAATAATTTGTGATCATATGTAATGTAACCTCCTTGGATCAAACAGTCGCACAGAGTAGATTGTCGCCAAAGAGTTTATAAGTTCATATTTAAATGGACTTTTTGGCGGGAACGGGAGAAGTGAGGTTGTCATTTTATTTAGATTTTCTATTTTTTACATTTTTAGGAGTTATAAAGTACAACAGTGTTAGTATGTTGTGTTTTAAAGTTCTGTGTAAGTGAAAAGAATGGAGGAGATCTAAATAAACGTGTGTAGCTGAAGTTTTCGCGCCTTTCCAAGAAGTCCTTTTTTTAACTTCAGTAAAGCCTACTATCACTTTACTGGAGGAGTGTTAGGGACAGTTAAGATTTCTCCAGAAGTTACGTCATTAGGCTGATGGCTGATGGTCTTGTTACCAATGCCTTAAGAAATATAAATAAATAAATAAATAAAATCATATTAAAATTTCCGGTCGAATTTTGACCACTGGGCGATTTCTAGTAATATATTATTACATACGCTAGCGTCACATTTTTATGTATCACAAAAAAATATTATTATTGTTTAATATTATTTAAAATAATGGTCACCTTTGAATATTTGAACGCTGTCATTTCGCATTTTCAAATTGTTCTCCTGAAAAATTCTATCTAGCCTTTAGCGATATTTATTTTTATTTCATTTAATAATAATTATGTTTCCATTTTTTATTATTATTATTACTATTATTTATTTTATAAAATTACAAGTAAACCCACTTTACTAATTTTAATAAGATAGTTTTAGCCATGTTTTATTTTCATTACAAAGGTTTTATCTACATTCAAAACATTAGTCTGGCTTGATCTCAAGTTCACTTACTAGCCATAATTTAGTTGATTGAGTGGTTGTTCTAATTACTCTTTCTCGGTTTCTCCTTTATTATTTGAACTTATCTGAAAGGCGTTCATTTATTAATATATTGACCTTAATGTGCACTTAGTAACGAAATAACACCAATTAGCTCTGTATTAATCACGAGAATCGACACGAATTGATATTCATTAGAAACAAGTGATTTATTACCATTTATTACATATTAAAATTTAGAAAGACATTAAGTAGGTACATTAGACAGGACCGCATTTAGGAAAGAGCTTGAGAGAGGCGAGATTTGGGGAGGAGAGCGAATAAAAAAAGGACGCTATAACCAAGTAAACATACAGTATGCTATCTCGGCAGTGTCCTAGAGATAATTACCTACGGTCGTTTGGTACGTAAACGCGCAATAGGGCTACCGACTTGGACTGAATGTTTTTCTTGGGTTACGTATTTGATAATAGGTACTATATTAAATTGTCATACTATCTTTTCATTTTATATTATTGCAAATTTAATACGTTTTTATTTATATAATTTTACTAGTATTTTATATCTAGTTTCAAAAGTTTGTGAGTTAGTGTCGTGGAAATGGACAAAAAAAATGCTTTTTTATGTGCAGTATAATTAAAAATCAGCAATAAATTAACTAGATCATTATGATAATATATTTCCTACAAATTAGCAACAGAGAAATATTTCTGGTTTCGATATAGATGTATTCAAACATCCATACACTGAACATTGTGCTCGTAAACTTGATTGACATAATATTTAGTCAATAAATGCGCAGGTGCGTCTCATACCGTCCGACGACGAGCGCGTTGTTTGGGAGCGTTTGTATGAAGATAGCATACTGTATGCTTACTTGTACTGTGCTATAACTACCTACGGAATAATTATTACACACATATCTAATACATAAAAATCAATGTTTGTCTGTTCGTATTTTATGCGCTGCCATACTGTACATCCGATTGCGATGAAAGGTGTGGAGATACCTGGAATCCGGAGGAAGGACATAAGCTATTTTAAAAATAAAAAACGCGGGCGAAGTACCTGGGGAATAAGCTAGTATATTTATAAACATAAACACATATTAAATAAACTTTTAACAATATTTCCATATTCTTCCTTACTTTAGTGGTTGTTCAGGAGACACTTACTTTCATTTATCCAAGGGACTATTTTGAAGACAGTTTTAAAAGGGAGCCTTTTGTCTTAACTACTTTTTATTTTTTTTTCATATTTTTTTTATTTGTGGTCCAATAAAGTGTTTTGTATTGTATTATGTCGTTTTAGTATTCTTTGAGGTTTTTTTGATTTTTATTAATTCATGTCCATAAAAGTATATTGCTCGGCACGGATTTATAAATATGTAAATTATTATATACCCATTTCAGTTATTATGTTGTCTGTATGAACAGTATAAAAAACAAAAATAAAATAAAAAATTAGTAATCGACCAGTACAAAAAAAAATAAACCGACTTCAAAAAAATACTAAGAGGCACATAATAACTAACGTTTACTATACTCTGTACAATACAGATACCTAGATATAATTAAATTTGACAGTGAGGTACCGTCAAGCTTACAAAACTAATAGGTAGACTTTCCCTGTTGGTGACATTGATTTGGCATCGACTTCAATAACTGTCTAATTTAATTATATAGGTATTTGTATCGTATTATTTTGTACATGAGTATTGATTAGTAGAGGATAATTATTTTGTACTTTTTAGTGTTTTTTTCGAATTTGTTTTTTTTTCTTAAATATTTTTTTGTTCTCCCTTTTGAATGAACTTTGCCTAAATAAATATCTAGAGTAGGTCTACAATCAACTATTCTTTTCTAATTCTGGAGCGCAATGATATACTAGAGAATCATTAATGTATGTAAAGCTTATAAGCAGTTGGCGTTATTTGGTGTATCTTCGAAGTCTAGCTCCAATACCAGTGAAATTTACGTGGAACCACCTCGGAAGTGTACCCTTTCAAAAAAAACAGACTTTTGTAAATCGGTCCACGATTGACGAAGTTATCGGTGAACATACATAAAAAATAAAATACATACAGAACATAGAACCTCCTCCTTTTTTTGAAGTTGGTTAAAAATACTTGATCAACCCATACATTACAATCGTGATAATTATTCTGAGTTCTGTCAAGGATTTTCGGGACCTAGTTGAGCTTTAAGTTCCGAACTAATGCTCTTAAGGCGACACATTGGAAATTTTGACGCCAGGAATCTCAATTTTTCTAAGTGATTACAAAACGTATGACAGTGATATTTAGTAACCTGATTCTACATTTCATTGACTTCATTTTGACAGTTACGGTACACGGTTAGTTAATTTTTATAACATAAAAAAATATCAAAGAAACCTCTTTTAAGACAGAAATTTACGTTTTTGGGAGCAACGGGGCCGATTTATGTTTCTAAATATTCTGCACAGTTTACTTCAAACATATTTCTCTAAATGTCAGTTAGATTTTTAAAATTAATTATAGTTTTAAAAAAAAACGAAAATAACTGTTTTTTCGTATTTTTCGTAAGGTAGCGCGTGCACATTTGCATAGAATAGGCGGGTTATTCACAAACGTCGGAAACTCAACTTTCCGTATCCGATAGGAACTTTTCGATGATTCACAAATCTGAAATCACATTATATTTATATTATATAAATATCATATTATATATAGTATTCACAAATCCAAGCCATCGGATTGAATTTATGATTTCCGACGATCGGCCTTTCCATCACGGAATGTTTCCAACGTTTGTGAATAACCCACAGGTCTATTTTCAATTAAATTATTGTTTATCTATAATGATGCTAACATTTCGTAGCAAGGTCCCTTATGCACTTTAGTTGGCACTGTTCCACAAATCACATATCAAATCGCAAGCTGTACATTCCTCTCATTAAGAGGAAGTTTGATATTTTTTACGTGAATGTAACCGAGAATTTTTGTACGCTTACACCCAAAAATTCGTATATCTATATCGACAAATCAAGTTGTACATATACGAGTGCATAATCCTACTTCCTACTAATATTATAGACGTTAAAATTTGTGATGATAGATGTATGGAGGTTTGTTACTCTACGCAAAAACTACTATACAGATTTTAATGAAATTTTACAGTTACATAGCTTATACATCAGAATAACACATAGGCTATAATTTATATAACGAACGAAGTACGAAGTAGCGAGAAAGAGCTAGTTATTTATAAGTTTGCCCGCGAACATGCCGGTGTTACCGAGCCAGCCCGACGACGGGAACAATACTATATTCACATCACTAAATAGTATTTAATTTCGATATTCAGTATATTCTTGGATTTAACGTACAAAAACTTTATAATATAATCGAATAAAATGATTTGACTTTAACTTAGATTAGTACAAGTTCCTTTTTAAGATTTTTTAATAAATATTATCATCTCTACATAAACAGTAATAGTATACAAAACACAAGACAACAATGAATAACACACAACTAGTAGTTTGTGTATATTTCTTGGGTAGAGTACTAAGACAACAAAATTATACCTTCATACTATATTATTTTGCAATAAGAATTTGGGCTTACAGATGGCGAAGGGGAATCAGCAGGCTTAGACAATTGGGTCTCAATTATCGTAAACGCTAGTAGAACAGAATGAAAAATATTGGAATTGACATTAGGAAACGAAATACTACGTTATCTAGCGTAAAATTGGTAGACAAACGTTATTAAGTTTTTTTTTCTTTTTTTTTTAAAGACCTGGTGGACAGTGACCACAGCGCCCAAGTATCGCGCGATGTCTGCTGTCAAAACGAGAATTTCTGTAATGTAATTTGTATAGTGGGTGGTGCTGATATGTATATTTACCGCGAAGACTGCATTTCTCGGACATGGAGCAATAAACACGCAATTTGTCGTACTTGATATTAATATTTATTACAATTAGTCACGTGGTCGCGCAATGAGTGCGTTACTACCGCTGTCTGCAAATTTTTAGGTAATAACCCCGCGTATTTATTACGCGATAATCAGTACAACGCATCCGATACTGTCTCTGTATGGACGTAATTAAAAATAATTAGGTACCAACGCATTCCTTCGTTGCGTTCAACACTAAAACGTGTATAGCTGTCGATATTGAGAGTTTATGCAGTTATTTTTGTTGTAGGTCTCCGATGCATCCGATACTGTCTCTGTATGGACGTAATTAAAAATAATTAGGTACCAACGCATTCCTTCGTTGCGTTCAACACTAAAACGTGTATAGCTGTCGATATTGAGAGTTTATGCAGTTATTTTTGTTGTAGGTCTTAACGGAAAATACTTTGATAGATAATGACGTTATTCGTAGAACGGAAATCGTTAAAGAATATGTAGGCCAGATGATTGCTCCTAAAATTGGTATATTTTGCTCATTTTATTACAAACGAATAATTCCAAATTTTGAATACAATTGCGAAAACATTACCCAAAATTTATCGAAAGAGGTAGAATTATTAATAGAGTGGGGATAACCAAGAGAGAGATAGCGTTACTTTGGCTGTTGCGTCACTAACTTGCGATCTTCGATCACAAATAGTTCTTTATTTGTAATCGAAGCTTGCGATATACATAAACGAGCGCTAAGTAACAGAGATGGAACTTATACCTACTCTGTTCCCATTAATTAAGTTTTAAAGCAAATGACTTATATTTTTTAGTGTGAATATTTTTTTCGTAATTTTATTCATGACTAGCGGCCCGCCCGGCTTCGCACAGATATAATTAAAAAAAATACAGCCCATGTTACTCACTGATAATGTAGCTTTCTATAAGTGAAAGAATTTTTGAAATCGGTTGAGCAGT
Organism: Zeuzera pyrina; assembly: GCA_907165235.1. Classification (NCBI taxonomy): domain Eukaryota; kingdom Metazoa; phylum Arthropoda; class Insecta; order Lepidoptera; family Cossidae; genus Zeuzera; species Zeuzera pyrina. Next base: position 600,015 of record OU015640.1, read on the forward strand.
TTTTGAGTTCATCTATTACATACGAACAAGCGAAGTCTACCTCTTTATAATATTAGTATAGATTAATGAACCTATTGGCGAGTTACAGTGGCAGTGTCCTAAAGATTAGAGTTAAGAGTAAATGTGAAGCGTATTTGGTAACTCAAATATGTCGCACTGTCTCACACAAACCTTTTCATTCATTCCATTCATTTATTCATATATACAATATACTGTAAGGGCCTCTGTGCTCCGCCTCATGCATGGCGTTACAAAAACATTTATAACAAAACAAATAACTCAGATAAATATTATTACAGTCATTAAAATTGGAGTTAAATTTATGTCATTAAATTGCATTTAAAATGTTATTAATTATTATATAGTCATTACTCATTACATTGCAATCAAAATTATAAACGTGTCAATATAAAAAAAGTTTTTCTAAATATCATCATTAAAAAATTCGTCAATGGAGTAATACGTCTTTTCTAATAGAAATTTCTTTAATTGTTTTTTTGTAAATATTAAAATTAGTGCTATCTTTTATAAAGTTCGGTAATTTATTATATAATTTATTTTTACCCGTGGCCCGTACGTTTTACAAAGAAAAAACTGGCCAAGCGCGAATCGCATTGGCGCAATTAATGTTCCATTCGGCACGCTTATTACGTAACTTGCAGACAGCATGCGACAGCAAATATCGCGCGATATCTGCTGTCGAAACGAGAATTTGTGTAATGTAATTTGTATAGTGGCGCTAAATCTACTGTGAAAAGTGCATTTTCCGATCATAGAATAATAAATACGCAATCGTCAAACATGATACTAATTTTTTATTACAATTAATCACCGCTCGCGCAGTGATCGCGTGGCTGTCGCTGTCTGCAAATTTTTAAGTGGGTGAATTTCAACACGATGGTATTTTTACCTAATTTTGGTGGAAAATTTTATTATTGGTATTTTAGTTAAACTTATATAATAATATGCAAAAGAAATGCATTATGTTACATAAAAAGTAAGAACAATTTAATGAATTAAAATAGATAATGTAATATTTTAAACACCAAAATTGGTAAGACACCAAAATTGATCTCTGACACCAAAATTAAAAAATTTTGACACCGACATTGAGTATGTAAATTGGTGACAAGGAAACTTGGCACCAAAATTGATTTCTGTCACCCAAATTTAGAGATAATCAAATTGAATGGTAAAAAGATCCAAGGGGGTGTTTTACCTAATCAGGTGGTAAATTCCGTGCAAAATGAGAAATTGAGAAAACAAACAATCGAGTGAACAATAATTTTGCTGTAATCGACTTGTGTTTTAAAAACAAAACAAACTTTTATGCTTAGATTATAAAATAATTAAAAGTTACAGACAACACAATTTTCTGAAACTTATTCTCAGCCTGTACATGTTATTTTAACTACTATTTGGTATTTTTGATCACAATTACATATACATGTTTTTAAAAATATAAATGCTTCTCATGGAATTTAATTGCATTATATTGACAACCAGTCAACACAAGACAGCGAACGCATTGTCAGTATTGTTCATCCAATATATTGTATTGGCTGAAGTTTTCGTCCATTCAATTTGATAGATTTTCATTGATCTAGGAAGTTTAAGTTTAATCTAGGAAGGCTTTAAGATTTAAGGCTAAAAGCCAATCTTTTTCGATGATTTTATATTCTTGAACAGTCTCAATTTTAACCCCTGTAACATCTTTTCTCAAATTTTGAACAAGTGTCGATATCTGTTATATTATTTCCGAAGGCAACTAGTCGATGTGCTGATCTTTTAAGCACCTCACCAACGCCATCAAGCGCGCCTTTGCCATGTCTGAACTCACAGTAGTGCCATACAATACACGACAATTTAGGAAGATAGATTTTCAGTTGAGATATTATGTAGAAGATTTTTTTGTTCCTGTATTATGCTGACGGAGAGTCAGAATCAAAATAAATAGTGAAAACTTCAGGAGCGATTTCTTCAATTTCACGCAAAATTGGTAGTATAATATGTGCCTACACTAAAGACGCATCATGATGTAAAGATGTACTAACGGCTTCGATCACAAATATAAAACTAGATGCACAATCTTCTGTAAAATCTAAACAAATTATTGTCCGAATTAACATATACATTTTTAATATCATATAGTATTATCCGTAATATTGTGCTAATTTAAAGTAGACCTAACTGTCAAAGAATAAGGTTGTAAAAGCTGGTAAAAGATCCTTGCATAACATTGAAACGAAGTTTGTTAAAAATAATATTTAAAATGCAATCTTATGGTTCGTGCTTAAAGTATAATTCACGTAATCTATTTGCCTCATTTTGATTTGTTACATGAAAGTGACAAGAATGAGATATATATTGTCAGGCAATTTTTTAAAAATATGATTACGAATTTAATAGAAAAGAGCTATGTAGCAATATTGTTATAAAGAAATAATGAATACGTAAATTAAATTTTTTTTTTTTTACCGAAAATGAGAATCGTTTTCTTTTTAAGCGTTATGGACGTATTGTTTTTACAATTTTTAAAGGAGCACTTTGACCTGTTTGCTGTTAGCGTTTTCGACTACTACTAAAACAAAAGTGCACTCAAATATTCGTTTGAGCACATTTGGTTCTGACATTTTTGGAGCGTTGATTGTGTATCTTGTTTTTATATATGATCGAAGACTAACGGTGCAAAATAATTGTGTTTTGGTCTCAGTTACTGAGCGGTAATGAATGACTGAAGTGTGCAATGTAATTGAGCCCGGTTAGCGCCAAAATGAACGGATTGAATTTCTGAGCTATATTTTATACTATAATTTTCACTAAAATCCATATGCACGATACGTTCGTTTTCTGACATTCGTTTTTTTATTTTTTTTTAATGGATTGGAATTGATTTTTTATGTTCGCACAATGAACCATGAGCGGTGTTATTTCTTTTTCAAAAATTGTTATTACTTCATGAGGTTAAACATCTTTTCGGATTTTCTTCAAAGTATTTGAAAATTTCTCCATATTATTTTTGATATATGTTTAGTTACCTTTCTCCCAAGCATAATACGAAACACTGTTAAAATTATCAAATTCGTTGTACTGGAAAACCTTGTTTTTGCATTTTTCGCATTTACATTGCAAGGATTCAACTTCGGTCTTGTCACAAGTCAGCTGTCAAGAACTTCTGTAGTTGAATTTTCCTTATAATCTTGTTAATTTTCAGGGATGAGATCAACAAATCCATATTGGAGTGTAACTTACATAAACATGTAGCACGGGAGCTCAAAATCGATTGTGTGATCCAAAATGGTTTTAATCTAGTGAATGTTGTATAACTAGTTGGTAGGCACCCGCTTTCAAGATATTTTCGATGGAGGTTTTTCTGAGAGTCTGTTAAATATCGTTTTTGCATTTTTAGGTTATTTCTTGTAATGCAGTCCCCGGACACAATCGACTATGTTCATCATCTTTCAGCAAGCTCATCGGATCGAGTCAATATTGAAGCAGATATCTTTACATTATCGGTTTTTTCACGGACTTCATCGTCTTGCTTTTGTGTTGCTTGCTGTTTCTCATGTTTTTTTCTCTCATAATAAGCTTTAAAATTAATCAGATTCCTTTTTTGAAGTCTGCGAGCACGTGGTGGCATTTCGTTTAAGGGTACAATTTTTCCTTCAGGTTTATTTTTGTGGTATCTTTTTCTTTCTTTTTTTCGCAATTGTTGGGCTTTTATAGGACCACTTTTAAGTTTTTCTTGTCTTTTTCTTTCTGCAATCCTCTTCTTTTGTAACCACTCTTCTCGACTTAGCTTTGTTTTTTTCCTTTGGAGGCCTAAAATATAAACAAAATAGGTGATACAAGTTTTATAAATTTATGTCATCAATCATAATCGTAAACATAGCACTGATAAGTCGTTAGTTTGACTGATTCAACTAAACCAAGAAACATCTGTGTGCTCGTTGTACTTATACTACAAAAAATTTTCGGGCCTCAATATTCCCTCAGTAACCACTCTAGTCGCTTGAAGCACAGGTTCCGGGTTCAATTCACAATATCGGTATATCGTCATATCAATGGGATTCCGTGCGAGCACTTGGGCTGGGTACGGAACCTTATAAATTACTAGTCTGCCTTGAAAACCAAAATTGAATTGAAAATCCTAATTTTGGTGTTCATAAGCAATTTTGGTGGACGTTAAAAATCCACCAAAACCACCAAAATTGCTTCACCAAAATTAGAATCGAGACTAAAATCATAAATTTCAGAAAAACTAATAAGGCTATAATAATCACATTTCTACGATTTCAAAACAATACAATATCTTAATGTATATAATATAAATTACAATATAATATTTGGTGTTATCATTTTTAAACACGAACACCAAAATTGCAATATTTTTTTCCGATGAGTACGAAATGATTTACTTACATTTTTGGCGGAAAGATGCAAAACCATGGCCCACATATGTCACTGCTGCGCGTTAGAGGTCGATTGAACGAAACTGAATACGGGGAGTGAAGTCCATTTATATTCGTTGTATACGAAGCAGGTAGTGTTTCACAATTCCCACCAAAATTTACAATTTCGCGCGGACAGTCCTTTTGGATAGGCTCTTAGATTAATTATGGCGTTAACTAATAAAATAAAATTATTAATGGATAGAACAATTCATACTTAACACAAATAAAACCGTTCACTTCAAATATAATTACTCAAATTGTTTTGAGTGTTAAACATATATCATGAAACAGATCTAGGATGCTCCACCAAAATTAGAAATGCGAGGTAAAACATTTATTTTATATGACTTCTAATATACTTTCCATAATAATATTTATGTCTCCATTTAGAGACACACGTCTATTTTTTGTAAAAAAAAGATCGCAATTGTATCTGCGTTATAGACTATCAGTTTCAGCCACGCCGCATAAAAATTCCTTTTGGGAAATTCACTCAAGTAATAACCCGCCGGACGTCAGTTACTACCATACGTCAACGTCAAAACAATATTTGTTGTGGACACATGGAGATTTTTTTTAACTAAAAATATATTTAATGCTAGCAGTGCCCTGGGTTTTTTTATATAGTTCTGGGCAATTTGTTAATAACTTGATTACAGCGCAGCTATCGGATTATAGCTAGGAAACATCGACTAGACAAAAAAGTTTTTAAGAAATAATTAAAATTTAAAATTGACTTGAAGATGAAAAATTAAAAAGTGAAAAACTTGAACTTTAAAAGTTAAATAAGAATATGGAACGGTTGTAGCAAATAAAACGGTTGTAGCTAGTAGTGACTTGCTACAACCGTTCTAAATTACAGCAGCTTTACGTAAAAAAGTATCAGTATCAGTAACAGTGAAAGTACAGTATTTATATATATTATTAGAACGAAGTTGAAAGGAAAATTATCACAGCTATGTAGGCTTTACAAGTTAACGAATGTCGTTGACGAATTTATAAAATATATTTTAAAAAGTAAAAATTCCATAGACAATGACCTAGGTGGCGTTTAGCGAATATTGTGTTGGGCAACTACGGGACCCCACACTGCGCGTGGCCTTACACGCACTTATAAGGTTTTTTAAAAGATATTTTCAAAATTTGTTTGTAACTTATTTTCTTATAATAATTATAATATTTAAGTCTATATTTCTTCAGCTGTTGAAAAACAGTGTTATAAATCAGTCTGTTACGTGTTTGTTTATCTTATCCACTATGTTAAGTTAATGGTATTTATCAACTGCATCGGAATATATGGCGTCTGGACACCCGCCTGTCGCCATTGTATGGAAATAGAACGCAGATGAAGTTACGCACTGTATCAGTTGCAATCTAATTATGTCGAAAAGTTCCAAGAACAACCTAGAGAGATCTTTTGTAAATCCGTAATCCTAATACAAAACGTTACGTGATTTAGAGGATACATATAGGATGTAGTATATCCTTGTCATATCCTCAACATATATTTAATAAGCTTGACTAAGCTTGTCACATTTATTTGAAAAAATGTTAATAGACCGGCTGAGTGTATAACCTTATGCCAAACAGCTGACGTAGTTGCATTTCAAGAGACGTGGCTTCTACGTGGCTTCTTCTATTGTCTGTATTGAGGGCTATTCACAACGACTTTTCGCCGGCGTTTCCGCATGGATATGTCAGCTCTGGTATTGCATGGAAGACTATACGGAGGAGTAGCTCTCCTTTAGAGAAAGTCGAGGTTCCCCAATGTATCGATGATAAACTGCGTTAGTGTGCGACTCGCCATAATAAAGATGATATTAAATGAGAAATCAATATTCATAGTTTATGTGTAACTGCCTACTGATACTAATGAAAATGTAATTGAATTTATCGAGTATTTGAGTGAAATGTGTGCTATCAATGAGAACGATGACATCGAATATGTGAGCTTTTTACAAAAGAACTATTTAGCTTCGGTTCAGAACAATTATGTCTGTGAGGCGTACGGTTGTCACCGAGGCTCGACTATTTTGTACTGACCAGTGCCGCGATGTAATGAGTGGTGAGTGCGAGTATACTTCATGACTGTTATTGGTCCGACCCTTTCCCAGTCGTTATTGAGTGTAATTTTAGTCAAATTACGTCGAAAGTTAAAACACTAAAATGTTTAGAGAATACGGTGAAGGTGAAGGGATTTGAGTCAGATCAACTTGTATTTTAATCTGTGTAATGATACATTACGACAAATTGTTTTTGATAATAATTTTCATGATTGAGCTGATAGAATGTGTTCACGAAGACATTATCAGCGTGCTTTTCGAAGCCGCAGCAAAAAGTTGCAAATCGTATATGAAAAGGGACAAAATTGGCTACTGTATAATAAACCCGCATCAGGGCCTATTTATGATAGTATCAAGGATTCGCGTCAGGTTTTTAAATCAAATCTTCGATGGTGTCAAAATAATCAACAACAAATAAAAATGAATATAATTGCTCAACGTCATTTAGAAAATGTTTTTTCAAAATTTCGGATAAACACAAATAAATCAAATGTTAAGTCGAGTCTCTTAGTGAACGTTGCGGGCGTTTCTAACATCATGAAATAGCCAATCTGTTTCGAAATAACGGTAGGGTGAATTTCGCCGTTGCTTGGGTGCCCAGTACTAGGGAGTGCACTAAAAACAGCACTGTCAGATTTACTTCTAAAGACGTGGTCTGCGTCATTAACTTATATAGCATTATATAGTACGGGGTCAATCACCTGGACATGACAGCCTTAGAGTGGAGCACTTGAGCTTTGCGGGAGCTCATTTACATAGTGTTTTGGCCATGTTTTTTAATCATTATATAACATATACTCGTACACTGCCTGAGAAACTTATGCGCTACATTGGTAGTGCCTGTTGTGAAGAATAAGACTGGCGATTCCTCAGATATCGGTAACTATAGACCAATATCCTTGGCTACGATTATCGCTTAGTTACTGGAAAGTCTGTTGGATGACCAATTAAATAAACACCTAAAGCTTCATGATGTACGGTTCGGATTCAGACCCGGACTTTCCACTCAAAGTGCAATCCTTTGCCTCAAACAGACCGCTCAGTATTATAAGTCCAGGAATACGCCAGTCTTGGCCTGCTTCCAGGACTTATCAAAAGCCTTCGATCTTGTTTCATACAATGTATTGTGGAACAAATTGCATAGTGAAACCAGATTAGTTTGCCTGATGAACTAATTTTGTTATTGAATTAATACTGGTATAGACATCAGAATAATCGAGTTAGGTGTGCTGGTTCATTTTCGGACGAATGCAGATTGGAGTGTGGAGTTAGACAGGGAGTAACTTTATGAACCATAAACTGATCGTTAAGCTCAGCGGCATCAAAGTCATATGTTATGTTGACAGACGGTGAGTTAATAACATTAGTTATGCTGACGGAATGGCGCTGCCGTCACTCGGTGGTCCGAGGCGTTTAATATCAGTTTGTGAGTCTTATGCGTAGGCTCATGGGCTCAAATATAATGTGAAAAACAGGAAAAACAGGTTTTCAAATCGGCTACAAAGATCTATAAAAATCTACCAGAAGTCTTGCTGCGTGGTGTGAAGCTAGCACAAGTATCGCATTTTAAATACTAGATTTAAAGACGACATGGACATAGAGAGGGAGCGTAGGTCGCTGTCTTTTCGATGTAATATGCTAGTAGGTTTGTACGTTGTAGTAAACAAGTCAAGATTGCACTTTTTAAAGGATACAGCCAGTCTTTTTACATGCGCAGCCTGTGGACTCGCTACATGCAGAGAGCGTACAGCGACCTGCGTGTCCAGTACAATAATGCGCTCAGGGTATTGTTGGGGCTGCCACGGTTTTGCAGCACCTCTGTGATGTTTGCCAAGGCTTGGACGGATGATTTTCATGGTATTGTACAAAAGCGATGTGCCTTAACGCTAAGTCGCTGGCGTGGCAATACGAATAGCATCCTAAACGCGTTTACTGATGGGTGGGATTGTCCCTTGTTGGAACGCTGGTCGCGGCTACATACGGCTCGTAATTAACGTTAAATTCAATTTGATTTAGTTTTTAATTTATTTCAATTTCGTTTAATTTGTGTCCATTTCATTTCAATTAATTATGATTCCATTTCTGTTACATTAATTTGATTTGGTTTGGTTTGATTTAATTTAATTTAATATTTTTGACTGTATTTAATTTGACTTTCTTAATTAGATTTTACTTAATTTGATATTATTTCATCTGGCTTAATTTGATTTAATTGAAATTATATACTTTTTTGACGTGAATAAAAATAAAAAGCTGTTGGTCACATATAAAAAAATTAAAACTGGTCACTTAAAAAAAAATAAACTATCGTTGCTAACTTCACGTTGTGTTAGAATGTTAGATCGACGTAAACGCGCACTACTTCCTTTGCCAACTTCTAAGCCAGCTGTTTAACATCGCTAACGTAACTTCCTGTAATTACTCTCTAATCTAGTTTTTCCAAACGCGCCATGGGAAGTATAACTTCTAAAAATAAAAAGAAACCGATTATTGGTCATGTAAATACCAAATAGCGCATTCTAACGTCTTATATTACGTACTTTTCTAAATATGTCTATTTACGCTAAGAAGCCAATTTGTACAGTATTTCTCTCCTGTTGACTGCCGCCACCCGTCGCTATATAAATGTGTGCGCGGGGGACGACAGAATATTTCTTTCTGTTTCACATCATAAAGAGTCATTACATTTTTAATATCATAATAAATTTTGCCCTCGTCGCGTTTCGCGCGACTAGTGCGTACACCGCTTTCTAGGTAAGGAATGTTACAATAAGTATCTACACCGGCTTTTACCTATTTAGGTGATTTTAATAACGGCCCTATCTCAAGTTAGTGCGTCAGTGGTCTTGCACGTCGATATGTCTGGAACAGTCGGTTCAGTCTTTGTACTTATTCTACTTTTTTATTTATTTAACAATTTATTGCACACACAACAACGTATGAAAAGAAAGATACATACAGAGAAAAGAACAAATGGTACCGCTTATTTCTATAAGAAATTTTTCCCAGCGGACCCGAGAGAGAGACATTTCATAAAAAAAAAAGTATGTACTCATGAACGCACGTAAGAAGTTATACTTCTTCGACTTTTTTTAAGTAAAACTGGCCATATTTAATATAGCAAAACTGGCCATATATACAAAATAAAACTGATCGCTTGAAAAGAATGAAATAAACCACGACTTTTTGGCGGGAACAGGAGAAGTGAGGTTGTTATTTTATTTAGATTTTCGCTTTTTTACATTTTTGGGAGTTTTAAAGTACAAAAGTGATAGTATATTATGTTTTAAAGTTCTGTGTAAGTGAAAAGAATGGAGTTTGTCTAAATAAACATGCGTAGCTGAATTTCTCACTCTCTTCCAAGAAGTTCTATAAAACTTCAGTAAAGCCTACTATCACTTTAGTGGAGGAGTTTTACGATAAGAAACAACTAATTTACTTGTGATTCTATTTATTAATATGTGAGATTGGCAAATGCGCTAAACTATGCGGCCTGCCATAAAAAAAGAAAGAAAGAAATAAACCACTGAAGACATAGGTTGTATGGGCTAAGATCCCTTTGCCTTTCCTACTAATGGAGAATCATACTACTACTACTGAATGAAATAAAAGAAAGGATGTGTATACTTATGTACGTACATAAGAAGTTATACATTTTAGAATAATAACTAATCAGTTAGTACTTCTTCCAAGTTATACATATCTACTTCTTTGACGTTTTTAAGCAAAACCGGCCACATATAAAAGTTACCAAAACCGAAAATGATGTAAAATTGTATCTATACACAATATTGTATACAATATACAGCTTGATTAGTGATAGTGATGTGACGAATATCCGCATTCGCAAAAATCATGCGAATAGTTTTATGATTCTATTTGTCAAAGAAATAGGTGGTAGACATATTTATGAAATGACAATGACAAAGAAAATTATAAATAAGTACGTAAAGACCAAGGTCATTTCACTCCATACAAAAATTTATCATATTAATTTTTGGCCTTAGTAGTAGTGTAGTTTAGCAAAGTTAGATGTCGCTAGTTTTCTGACAAGTATTGAACTTTTTCGTCCATCATTTTATAATCAGTGATAGCTCAGTTGCATTCAACATTGCCTTGTATGTTGAGTTTCGTGTAAAAACATTGATGTTTACCATGAAATTGTCATTTATCGTTTTTACTATTCCATTATTACTCAATTTAATATTGTTAGTCATAGTTATTAATCAAATAATGCGATTTTTACGTAGTTTTGTTGTGTGTATGAAAATTGACTTGATAGTTTTTGTCTTACTAGAGACTTACTAGTTTTACTAGATGTCACTAGATCCAGATGGAGAATTTCGACTGATATCTCTATAAATAAGTACATAATGCACTCCGTAGTAAAGGCCGCGATATTTGTCGCTGAAATAGCGTGAGGATATTTATATATTTATGTATTTCATTAAATAAGTGTTAAGTTGCGAAAGCTTCGAAGTTACTGACTTATAATTAGGTACTGAGTAGTGAACTCGATGAGACTTATAAACATTATAAATCTGAAGACGAGATATATAAACATTATAAAACTGAGCAGTCTCAATGTCATTTCATAAATATGTATTCATTTACATTTTTTATTGAAAATTGATTTACTAATTATTGCATAATTATTTGTACAGTTTTTGCGACTGCGAACGCGAATATTAGTCACATCACCAGTACACATCACTATAGTATCTATTTAACGACTACAGGCTATACAGGTGATTGGTCACGAGTGGCGTATAACAACACAAATAATCTGAGTCTTTTGCACTCTGCAAGTAATTATATCACGCCATATTCGTGATAGATCACCGATCATATCGACAGACATTAATGCCAAGAAATAAAATCAAATAATCTTTGCAATTGGAATGACTGGCCCGTTGGCGCAGTGGCATATGCATCTGGTTTCCAAGATAGGGGGGTTCCGGGTGCGATCCCCGATCAGGTCAATTTAGGAAACGAACTTTTCTAAATTGGCTTGGACTCTGGGTGTTACTGGGAGCTCCCCCAGAGTTCGTTGTGTGGTACCCTTAGTACAAGCTCACTGCTTAGTTTGGGGTCACACAATCTGTGTAATTGTCTGGAGTATTATTATTAATTAAAAATTGTAAACGTAACGTTTGATTTTTTTTTGTCAAAAGACGGGACAAACGAGCAAGCGAGTCACCTGATGGAAACACCCGTAACGTCCGGGGAATCACAGGCGCTATGCCGGTCTGGGGCAGAGAGGAGATGGGCCACCGGCACTCTCACTCACCAAGCGAAACACAACAGCAATATAAGCTCTTATTTCACGTCGATATTCTGTGAGAGGGTGGTATTTCATCGGGCGAGCCATAAATAAAAATAAAATAATTCGTTTCGGAAAAGAACTTACAGTAGAGATCTTCTAAACAAAAATTGGGCCTCCCTCCATTGCGTTAACAATCGCATGCAACCTATGTCTGTGTATGTAGGAGTGTGTCTATATATACACATATATATGTATGAGTGTGTCTATATATACACATATATAGACACACTCATACATACATATCTTCACGCTGTATCCCTAAACGGGGTAGTCAGAGAGAACGTAACGCCAAGCTTACTCAGAGGGGACGGGGTGCCAAGCGTCGCGGTCCTTACATACTTCTGTCATATACTATAGACATATGCTTTTCATATGTAAACAAAATAGACACAAATTGGTCAATGTCATTGGTCACTCTTCATTTAGTCTTAAATCCAAAGTATAGTTGCCGCGCACAGACAAATAAAATGGTGTAAAAAATACTAGTTCTCGCCATGGTTCTTACACATTGAAATCATCTAATTTGGTAGAAGGGCGCGCAATTTCTTCATAATAATAATAAATAATAATAATAAATAATAATAATAATTTATTTACCAAAAACAGATTATTCGTGTAGATAAAATACAGCGACCCCTTCACAAGGCACAGCTTGTCGTGGGGATCCGTATATGCTACTCAGATTTGTGCACAATACTAACGATATCATTACATCAACTAAATCCAAAACATCATTAAATAATCATATCAAATATCATAATTAAACAAAAATGACAATAATTTATGAAATCAAAAATAATAATAAAAATAATAACAAAAATAATAATAAAAATAATAATCTATTAAATAAATTTCAGTTAAGATGATTTCTAACCATCTAATATACTGAATTCACTATGCCCATAGGGTTCTCCGGCACAAGAATGAAAGAATTGTCTGTATTATACTTTGTAAAATGAAAGCTCTTATATCATGACTTAAAAAAAGAGTCTTTAACTTTCTATAACCTAAACTCCAAAAGTGAAAACTTACCTTTGAAATACACATCTGACTGGATTACCGCTCAGTATAAATATTCCCTTCAACTGTTTCAGCGGTTTAGGTGTTCGACTTGATACCTCCACCTGTTTCTGAGAAAAAGGGGTTTATACAGTCGTATAGACAGACGAATAACATAATGACGAGGGTTCTGCTTTTACAGATGGCTATTATAGTACTACAAGGGCAATAAAAGACGTGTGTATTATGTCTTCAAATTAAAACGCTCCGAAGTTTGAGTTTAAATGCATATTTTATTTATTTATTTTCGATTCACCAACGGATATAATAGTAATTCATTGTATAATACAAGTTAACAACAAATTATAAACTAAACGCATAGAGGTAAGCATTACATGCAAGAAAGAAAATAGGAGGAATATTATAATATTTAATCAGCAGTGGCGTGCACTCCATAGAGACAAGTCGTCTACCTTGACAATTTGCTAAGTAAATAAAGTTAAAAAATAAATAAATCGCAATCAAAATCATCCCTTATTTTTGTCAAAACGCAACAAGAAAGCGTCGTGTGACCGCTCGCCCCAGAGACAAATTCGTTGACAGATTTTCCGAGTAGTTCCGATGAATAAATAACATAATGTAAAATCATATTAACATTTACACACAAACATTAAATTTTGAATTCGGTGTTTTCTTTTTTGTCTACTCTATCGAAATTGTCTGTGTTCGTCACTGCTAATCAGTAATTTTTATAGGAACAGCCACACAAAACTGTAATCATATACAAGGTTATTGTGTAAGGGGGTTTAAATCCGTCGGGGTACCAACGTGTCACTTTTGACTGTTATATTGCAGATGTAATAATTACGGGATATGTTTATTTCGTTTTCCATACAAAAAACATTCTTTTAATGAAAAAAAAAACGTACAACCCTATCATTATGCCCTAACTGCCCTATACTCCAAATGTTTGCTAGCAACGAGAAAACGCTGATATTAGGGTTGCCTCACCTTTATTTTTTTTTAAACTTTGAAGTTTTACATTAGAACTATTGACTTTTGGCGAAGTTCTAGAACGCAAGTTTTCCGTCGTCATGGGTACTTTTATACCCTTCCGTATTTACTCATTCTTTCGAAGTAACCTTGTGTATATAAATGAATGTTTCTTTGTATTTTATGCGTTCCTAAACCATCCCAATTGTGATGAAAGTTTGGTGGGATGTTCTGATTTCCCCAGTGAAGACTTATGAATTACTTAATTTAGTAAATAAGAGACTAACGAACGAACGAAGTTGCGGGTTATAGTTAGTACAAGGATAAATTTCATAAACGCACGATAAATTCACTTGAATATCGTAGAGACAAATTGTATTTGTTTATACAAACTATTAGAATGACAAAATTGATTGCACTGAACTACGAGTACTGAGCAATTTTGAAGTATCGTCCACGATTTCTCGTGATCCAATGACGCCTTTAATGTCATCTTTACGTAAATTAGACAATGTAATAGGTAGTCAGTAATATGTAAACTTGAATGCTTTCTTATTATATAAATTTCAGAGCAAAATATTAAGTCAGTACATATGCATTATAGTAGATTTTACTGAGTTTTTTATTTTTATATCTATATATATATATAAAAGGCAATGTATGTATGTATGTATGTTCCTTATGGACTCCGAAACGGCTGGACCGATTTCGATGAAATTTTCAGGGAGTCTTCAGATTGGCCTAGCGGGTGATCCTGTAAAGTTTGGTAGCGATCGGATCAGTAGAATTTTTTTTTTGTTTTTTACGCCCAGTGAAACTAACGCCCAGTGAATCGGGCCGGGTTTGCTAGTTATATATAAAAGAGGACGCAAACGAGCAAGTGGGTCACCTGATGGAGAGTGACTGCCGCCGCCCATGGCCACTCGCAACGGCCGGAGAATCACTAGCGCGTTACCGGCCTTTAGGGAAACAGAGAAAGGAGGAAAGGAGGGGGAGAGGGTGATGGGCCACAGCACTCTCACTCACTGAACGTAACACAACAAATGTTATTATTTCACGCCGATATTCCGTGAGAGGGTGGTATTTTACCGAGGGTGGTGTTTGGTGACCTAAATCTCAATACCTAACTAGACTTGAAGTTACATATTTGGATACATACATCCTTTAATTCAACCTTTTATATTAAAATCCTTAAACATGCAAACGCGGTAAGACAAAAAATCGATAATAAAATATTATTAAACCCCGTTTCGCACATAATTTTAGTTGTTCAATTCCACAGAATTTCAAAACTATTTTTGCTACAATGGATAAGTAATCATAGTATCTCAAATGGCTTTAACGAGTTTTATAATAGGTTTATCGTAAATTGTAATTTTGAGACCTTTCCGTGGTAAAACCTGATCAAACCGCAAAAGAAAATCAATCTTATGGCTTCTTATGTGAAGAATGGATACGCTGGCGTTGTGTTGCAATCAGGCTAATAAGCTTCTTTCAAGAATTATAAATTAAACAAGAAATTATGATAAAAGTATAAAGTGAACAGAATTGGAAGGTAGAAATAAACATGAGCCCTGGAGGAGTGTTAGGGACTTAGTTATAACTAAGACGAGACCAAATCTTACATAAAACGTGATTTATGGTGAAAGATGATGAATTTTTATATCAGACAGTGTCATTGTTTTTTTTTTTATAGGGAAAGGAGGGGGAGGGCTAGATGGGCCACCGGCACTCTCACTCACCGAATGAAACACAACAGCAATAGATGCTGTTATTTCACGCCGATATTCTGTGAGAGGGTGGTATTTCACCGGGCCAGCCAGGTCTATTCGTGCTGCAATGCAGCATAGTTCTACCACACATTGTTTGAATAATGTTAAAGGAAACTATCACTTTGCCCCAAAAAATTGGGGAATACAATTTAAAAAGAAAGTAAAATATAAACAGTGTAGCCTTCGTCTGCTAAAATAATAACATTGATGTAATTGTAAGGAAAAGTACTCTTTACTACTTTTTAAAATTTAAGCATCCTGTATTGCCATTTCACCAAAAATGTTGCACGAATTTATTACTACGTTTTATTTCAGTCAACGTAACGGTACATTTTATAACAGCGAAACTGCGGGCGCAAGCTAGTATCTAAAAAAGTTTAAAATGTCTAACATAAAAAATGACGGTTCATGAAAATGCGTAAGCAATAAATAGTTCTAAAATTACGCACTAGATGGCACTATTCTACGTTGAATCACGATGTGGTTTCGTTGAAATTAATAAAGAAGGAAAGAATATTATTATAACAAATTTATACCTACCTACATAAGATTTTTTGGAAAAGGTCCCTGCTTACTGCAGTTCAGACCTTTATACATAGTTAATAAAATAAATAAAATATTTTTTTAACATAACTATATGTATATAACTATTGCAAGTACTTTTTTCTTTCCTTTTTTTTTGGTTTCAATGTTTCAAAGGTTATAGCATTAAATAAAAGATACGTTCATATCTTCACGCTATCTCTAAACGGGGTAGTCAGACGGTCGTGCTTTTGCCTCATTGAATCTCATAATTCAAGTAAATATACGATTGATTTGCCTGCTCTTTTACAATATCGATGTTATTTATCGATGTTTTCTAAACTTCTACTCCATTGATAAAATTGTTTGTTTTTAATGCTTTAATTAAAATGTACATGTGTGAGTTACTTGCGTTACTAATCGGGGGACCTAGAAAAGTGGCTCAATTGTCGTAAACGCTAGTAGAATACAGTGACAAATACCATATAATATAACGCAACGAATTTTAAAACGTACATTGACTAAACAATCATACTATAAAATAAACGATTTCACTGAAGATAAAACAATAGTCTGGAAATGATGTTCTCTGCACATGCGTTTACTGGCTTAATGAAAATATTGTATTTTAATAAACCTTTTGTAAAATGAAGTGACTGAGTTTCTTGTCGGTTCTTCTCAGTGTCTAGGTTTTCTATTTGAACCGAACTAAAGTAGATTTGACGTTCAAAAATACCTTGTAATTGGGTTTACTTGAATAAATTGATTTGACTTTGACTTTAAATTGGTAATCAGAAGTTATTAACTTGTATTAAATGAAACGAAAAGTAAAGTCGTGTGAAAACTGCCGTATAAAAAGTAGCTAAATGGCACTTTTATCGAGAAATAACGCCTATACAATACAATAACAAGAGTCTATTTTACAAAACGTTTGCCACTTGTATTGACGCTCTGATTAGTTCGTTCTCGATCAGTGAATGATAAATTAGGTCATTCACTTACCACAGTTGTTCATCAAGAAAACAAAAATCCGTCTTCTAAAAATAGTACATACATACATATCCTCACGCTGTATCCCTAATGGGGTAGTCAGAGAGGACGGAGCGCCAGGAGTCGCGGTCCTTACATACCTCTTTCGCTTCCTTAAATCTCATCATTCTCCTCACACATTTTCGCCTAGGTATACGAGTGCTTTTGACATTTCCGTCTTCTAACACTGGCTATTTGATCTTTATAAAAAAAAATCTAAAAATAATAATTATGAATAACATATCACTGTGAGCAAAATTCATCAAATGAGAACCAAAATCAATACTGGCACATACTGGCAGTCCGTCCCTACTTCGACCGGGTTGAATACATAATATATAGCCTATTTTCTAAAATAATGTACCCTTCAAATGGTGAAAAATTTTTTTAAATAGGTGCAGTGGTTCCGGAGATAACCCTCCACATATAAACAAATGTACTAACACCGCTCTCTATAATATAATATATTCATAGTGATAGCCCGATCGTTCGGTTGGAATTGGTTGGCTCTTCGTTTAGTTGCGAACAAGAGAAGCTTCATAGTTTATTCAAGGATGCTTCCCGCTAATAGTGAACTACGAAGCTATTTTGACGAACGAGTTTGAACTAGTTTGACGTCACAGTAAGGAAATAGGTCATCGATTGTTCACGAACGAGTCCATTCAAATAGACATCTGTAGCTGGCTCTTTTAAATTATCGGATTTACCCATCTCTATATTACTAATAGCTGTTATGACATTATTCCATTTAATCATCTGCTCAGACTAAGCAGTGTATAAAAACTTTGAAATATGCATAACACATGAAAAATCCTTTGTCATTATTAAAATATTATTAGAGATCCAAGGGCGTCTTTCATTTTCGCATGTAGAGACAATAAAATAGCCAGTTTTTGTTTAAAAACTGTGATTCTGTGTAGTGTTTGGTTAATATATTCCAAGGGCACCAACGAGTTGTGGATGTTCAGGGCTCCAACACACATGGCCATAGGCTTTCAAAAATAATAAACAGACAGTTTGGCAAAAGTCCGTTAATTTGTGACCGTCTAACAGTAACTTGAAAGAAAATAAAATAATTTAACATATATCGGCATTACCCAACAGTGGGAATCTCTAACAGATAGTCTCAACAGATAGTCGACGCAGTGAGTTGTAAAAGCAAAGCATCTAATATGTATACAATATACATATATACACTATCAATATAGCACATTGAGTGAGAGCACTGAAACGGAGCGGGTCATGTATGTCGTATAGCCAATAATAACAGATGGACCAAGAACTTATGGAATGGATCTAGGACGCCAAAGGAAAAGATGAGCACATCTATTTATACAAATACTTGGATCGCACTGGATAACCAAAGCTAGAGACAAAAGTATTTGAAAGAAATGGGAAAGCCTCACCAAGGAGGTGCCTACGACTAAAAAAAAACTATTGGTTTACAAAAGTTTATAAATAAAACGGTTATTATTGTTTTACTTCTAAGTTTCTATATCATATAATAAATTATTCTCCATACTGTCAAAAACCAACGCACAAAACTGTCACATAGAGTTATGAGTTCGAAAATCGAGTTCATATATTTATGGGATCTTTTAACTACATAGCGTCTCCAAACATTTCGTGAAACACAAAGTCATTCAGCGGTCCCCTATCATTTTTTAGGGGTTTGCTAAGTATTAAGCGACTTTGGTGAAATCGGGCAATAAGACTGAGTAAATATTGTAATAAATGGCATTTTTAACTATTTTTTTTTAATGTAGTTATTTTCAAAATACATTATCGTTTTAATGATCTTCGGACCTTGATTTCTTACAATTATAATGCCGACTACAGAGATTGAAAGCTTTTTCCAGATATTACACCGATCGACGCCTACAACCTAAACTTTAATAATATATTCCTATGCAAAAAACTGGAGGATATTCAGCGAAAACTAAACTACAGGTCTCTTTCTTACAAGAAAAGTGGATTTCATAATTTGATACAAACGGGAATCGAATCTGGAATAGTTCCATCGTCTGATGGGAGCTTAAAGTGCCTAAATCCATGCCTATATATTTTTTGTTTAGTGAAATTAATAAAAGACCATTGGTTTCTTGGTTCAGCCTATAATTAACAAAAGAGACGCGATTTTCGGCGTAAGTCGTGCTCTTGAAAAATACATTACTTATTTTTATGAAGGTTCACGTTTAACTGCAATAACCAAGAAAGTTATTAATCAAAATATTTTATTGTATTTGTTCATGTTATATTTTCTTTCTAAAAGGGCCTCCAACTTCTTGTAATCAAGTGCCCCTACAATGGCATGAAACAGCCCTGCCTGGGTTATTTCGTTGAGGATTTAGAAAGCAGATGAACCACAGATGCTTTGTCATGAGAAAAATTAATCAAAAACAAAATATTAATCTTCCAAATATCGACCTATATTTAGAATTCTAACAAGAATCACCTATTTCTAATATTAATTACAAAACGCTTTGTAAAATTGGACATTACCAAAAACAGAATCTATCAATCTTGGTAAGTGTAAAACCGCAAAATTAATCACATGTTTTTTATTTAGGAACGTTTATAAGCCGATTATTTTCGATACTGTCACCTCACTACGCGCTACATTTCAAAGGTGCCGCCGAAAGCAACGCAACAGGATTAGTGTTGGGTAATATTTATCGACCTTAATAAAATTAATAAATACTAGTTACTATGATTTGCGTAACGCTGATTATTACTTAAAAATATTCGATAATATTTTTAGACTCTATCTGTCTGTGTGTCACTGTTGATTCTCTCAGAAGCCAATTCACTTATAAACTTGATTTTTAACAAAAAACAAATAACGACCTTAAACAAACTACTTCTTTTTCGAGTTACATAAAATATATATGTAAAATAGCCATATTTTATAGACTACATACGTAGTAGCCATTTCTGCAGCAAAATAATTTTTTTTTTTTTTAATGGGGCTATGCAAGAGCAAAGAGTGATCCATTTATTCGTTGTGTGACACTTGTAGATATGTCAGATTTTTTTTTAATTACAAATTTAGATCATGTAATTTAAATTCTTAGCTCAACGAATTGCTAGACTTAAGTGACAGTGGGCGGGGCACATCGCTCGCAGAACCGACGGCCGTAAGGATGGAAAGGCTCACAGGATGGAGTCGCCCGAAGTCGTTGGATCGTGGAAATCTTTGGAGGAGGCCTTTGTCCAGCAGTGGACGTTTTTCGGCTGATATGATGATGATGATGATGAATGTAAATTCTGGTAAAAGAAAAACACATTTACATTAAATTTTCTCGAGAAATTTTTTTAACAAAGTAGACTCGAAGTACTGAGGGAAGTTTTTAATAACATTTAGTATTTCGAAATGGGAAAGGTTTTGTATATAAAAATAAAATCTAACATATCAAAATCAATGTTTGTTTGTTCGTATTTTATGGGTATATCGTTCATCCGATTGCGATGTTTGGTATGGAGATAGCTTGAAACCTGAGCAAGGACACAGACTATTTTAAAAATAAAAAAACCCAGACTAAATCGCGGGCGTCGGCTAGCAAATATAACTCATATATAATTTTTTTGCTAATTAAAATATCGCAAACAGAAAAATCTGGTAAAACAAAATATCACTATTTTAATTAGTTTTTATTTATTAGCCATTTTATTACATGGCGCTTGAGTTAGTTTTGTTAATCTATGCGCGCTCACTGATGCTTTCTTTTTCAACCGACTTTCAAAAAAGGAGGAGGTTCTCAATTCAGTTGTATGTTTTTTTTACTTATTTGACAGTTATTGAAGTCGGTGCCAAATCAATGTTCGACAACAGAAAGTCTATTAGTTTAGTAGGCTTGGTACCGACTTCAGTAACTGTCAAATTTAATTATATGGGTATTTGTATCGTATATGTAAAGTTATTTTTGACTTCAATAATTGACAAATTTAATTATATGGGTATATGTATCGTATTTATAAAGTTATTTTTGTACTTAAGTTTTGATTAGTAAAGGATAGTTATTTTATACTTTTCAGTGTTCTTTTTTGAAGTCGGTTTAATTTATTTATTAAATTTTTTTCACGTACGAATCTAATTAGTGATTCCACTCACGTAATTTCTTATCATAATGCAGGACTCGTTAATGCAGGACCTTATGTTGAAATTAATATAAAATGTGGTCTATGGTCCCTTGAATGTGCAAAAAATTCAAATTTCTAAGTTAAAAGACACAGTCATTTGTCTTATAACTTGATGCTCGCTCATCAAAACCTATAGTGTACTTCCCGTTGATTTAGAATCATGAAATGCAAAAAGAAAATTCTCTTTACATGAATAAAGGAAGGAAATTGTTAATTTTTAGTTATATTATTTTATTATTTTTTTTTTTTTTATTATTTTATTCTTTTCAACATTAGGGACATTGTAGAACACTTAGTTTCGTCACATAAGAAATATTTTTCGCGGTTATAATATTACAATTACAGTTTTTTGCTCTATCGTAAAAACGGTACTTTATATATCTATGAAATGTAAGAGTTAAAATGCCCTAAAACCTTCCAATTTGTTGTAACAACTTTCCTAGGGATAGCGATCTGAGATCGATTAATGGAAGAATCGATCATTCGATCTCGAGCAGTGAATCGGTCCAGTGAATAGACAGACACTCAAAAATCGTTCTACGGGTTTTTAAAAATTTTGCATGGGATAGGTAAAAGTTAGACGACTCAAAAAAGCGCTAAATCTGGCTCCGAGAGCGCTAAAGCGAAGGCAGTGTTCGATATGCGTATGCATAATTTATTTGAAAATCCCACGCTAGCTCATAATTTTATAGTTGCGTTCTTACCAATACAAATATAATGAAAACTTCATTTTTGGGTGTCCGCAATCAATTCATTAAATCGATTCTCTACTCGAGATTGATCGATCAATTATTCCATTAATCGATCTCGTATCGCCATCCCTAGGAAAGTTGTTCCAACAATTGGAAGGTGTGTAGAGAATTTAAACCTGATGTGATTACATTACACTTTCAAAAGAAAAACAACAAATAATGAAAACTGGCTAAGTGCGAACCGGGTTGAAGAAGAAATGAAGACCCTGAGCACGTGACGCAGACTGAGTTTTCTTCGATAGACGTACATACATATCTTCACTCTGTATCCCTAACGGGGTAGTCAGAGAGAACAGAGCGCCAAGCGTCGCGGTCCTTACATACTTCTTCCGCTTCTTCTAATCTTATCATTCTCCTCACACACTTCACCTAGGTATGCGAGTGCCTTTGACATTTCGTTTAACTAACACACTGAGTATTTGTTCTTCGTAAGTCAGCTTTGGACTTTTTGGCGGGAACAGAAGAAATGAGGTTGACATTTTGTTTAGATTTTCTATTTTTTACATTTTTGGGAGTTTTAAAGTACAAAAGTGATAGTATACTGTGTTTTAAAGTTCTGTACAAATGGAAAGAATTGAGTAGGTCTAAATAAACAAGAGTAGCTAAAGTTCTCGCGCTCTGCCAAGTAGTCCTTTACAACTTCAGTAATGCCTACTATCACTTTACTGGAGGGGTTTTACACTTGTACTGTGGTTTTACGATAACAAAAAACTAATTTACTTGTGATTCTTATACGTGACATTGGCAAATGTGCTAAACTGCGAGCCATGCCATAAAGAAAGAAAAAAAAGTCAGCTTTGATAGAGAAGCACATTATATTCTATATCATGTACACATGTAGATACATTAAACAGAGACACACATTATGTAACATAGGTGTAATGTAAATCTACATAGGTACACTTTTCTTACATACTGTTTACTTCAATACATTACAGAACACACATTTTTTTGGTAAATACATAAAACAAATAGTTGTATGTTTGGGTGTACGGAATTTACGATGGGCGAGTCCGACTAGTACTTGACCGAATTTTTTGGTCTCGAATAATGTGTGAAGTTTAGATATACTTTAATGATAACTTCGCTGTCTGTTTGCGAACGCATGACAAACCCACATAATCTCGATGAACATGTAATTTGTCAACTGCATCGCTATCTTGATTACCCATCGTATATTCACGTGTCCTCACGATCTTTGACAACTACACCGAGTAGGGCCACCATACAATTTGTGAAGCGAGAATATGTCTTTAAATATGGATTTGTAATCGTTATTGAAAATGTAATTTTTAATGTAAGTTACAGCCGGACGGCTTGCGAGGCACATGGGGCTCTTTCTAGAAACAATAACTGTGGCTCTTCGAGTTCTCCAAAAAATTTAAATACAAAGCGCACAAGGGCGTAGCCTGCGCGTATTTCTATACAAATTTAATAAAAAACAAGCAGTGAAATAAATCACAGTCTAGAGTTAACTCTAGACTGTGAAATAAATCAGTGGAGTTAAATTAAAAACTACTAGGTATCTATGTCTTACTTACTTGTCTTACCAACACTATAATGAAATCAAATATTTTGAATTAAAAGAATTTAACTTTTAATTGTTTCTAACATACTATATTTTATTACGAATACGAATAGATATTAACAATAGTTTATAAAGTAAGTTTTGATGTGAAGCATCTTATGCGGTGGGTGACGGGTCAGATCGGCTGATGGCGTGGCGTCATGGCGACGTGGCGAACGCGCACGCTTGTACTGAGCTCATGTTCCTATAGCGTATGCAGTGTTTTTATTCACTTTTATTCACTGTTTTTTTAATAAATTTTTTTTCTTAAATTGGAATATTTGGTTTTTGATTATGCCATATTTTTCTTTAATAATATTCTTGCATGCATATTATACAAAATAGTTTCGATGTTTCACATTTGCCAGGCGTCGCGTGACGGCTCATTTTTTTTAATCAATTACCTTTTTTGTCCGATTTATTTGAAATAAAATGTAAACACAGAAACCGAAAATTCAAAATTTGTGGCTCGTTGAAATTCATTAAATTGATATTTTTATTGTGGTTGACTCTAACAGATTAAAACTTTGCTGAACATAGGGTTAGTGCGTTATGACTCATGTGTGTCTGTTATATATTTTCATAGAACGACAATTAATTGCCTCATTTTGGTAATAACTTTTGTTGCGATTTTATTTCTTACATTAACACTGACATACAAATCACTCAAGATGGTCGAACAGTTATTTTAAGTGAATATTCTTAGGCAAAAGAGAAAAGTCTTAGGCATAGCTGTATGTTATTTATATACTTCGTACTTACATGTTTAATATGAATCCGCAGATCCGCAGACTTTTTGGGTATATTTGGTAGAAATTAGAAAAGCATAGATTGATCTTTTGTCAAGACTGAAAGTTTTAAATGTAAAACCAAATTTTAGTGTATGTCGTCAAAGTGGTCAAAATAAAAGCCGTATACTTTTGTCAGATCTGTCATACATGCAATTTATTCTGTCATTTTAATATCTAGAATTGGCATATGATGAAAATCTCGAGTGTGTCACTGCCTGCTTTTCTTTCGTCAGCCTACAGCACGGAAAACCTTTTCCTATCTGTTATTCGCCCTTCCTTAGGATCGGTTGAGGTGCCGTGCTTGACTGATGCTCGAAATGCTTGGTTAAGTGTTTGTCCAAGCACTAACCTGCCTACCTTGACCTTTTCTCAGAAACACTGGGATGAGCTTCTATGCAAAAATGTGCATTTACAACTTTTAGACTCTTGTAGTACCGACAAAGATCAGTCTCGCTTCCTGGCTGTTTCTGAGAAGGAGTCAGGTCACTGGTTGAAGGTAGTACCTTCAAAAAACTTAGGAACCTTATTTGACAATACCACGCTTTCTCTTATAGTATCCCTTCGTCTGAGGGCCAGGACTAACCTTCCTCACCGTTGCCGCTGTGGTGATCTCGTCGATGTACTAGGTCACCACGGTTTATCCTGTTTACGTAGTGCGGGCCGAATGTCACGACAGGCTGCCTTGAATGACGTCATTCGGCGGGCTCTTGTCGCCGCTGGCGTTCCTGCAGCCTTAGAGCCTGTAGGTATTGCGCGCAACGACGGCAGGAGACCGGGTGGTTTGACGCTCATTCCTTGGAAACTTGGAAGATCGCTAGTGTGGGATGCCACTTGTATCGATACACTTGCTGTTTTCCATGTGCCGGCGACTTCCAAGTCAGCAGGTGCCGCGGCCAGCACTGCCGAGAACTTGAAGCGGCGTAAGTATGCGACTCTCTCTGAAAGTTTCATATTTACGCCCTTTGCAGTCGAAACTTTGGGTCCCTGGAGCCCCCAAGCCCATCGGTTTCTGATATTTGTAAGAGTCTGGTCGAGGCTTCGGGAGACCGCCGGGCTGGCAGCTTCTTGCGCCAACGAATCAGTTTGGCTATTCAAAGAGGCAATGCTGCCAGTCTGCTGGGTACCTTAAGCAATGACAGCTTTCTAAGCGGCAACTTTGAGGAATTTTATTATTTAAGATAATGTGTAGTTTTAAGTTTGTAAATATTAACATATGTATGTACTTTTTTATTTACTAACATTAATTTAAGTCAACAGAATATGATGTAAAGTGATAAATCAAAACCAAAAATGCGGAACAAAAACTAAATAATGCATACTTTTTATCCGATTTGTCGAAAATTACTATTGAATCTGAAAATACGCGTTTGACATGTATGAGACCATATTATTTCTAACTTATGGTTACCCTACTGTAAATAAACTAGTCATGGGTTCGATTGCGTACCTACTATTAATGTAACAACTAGGATGAACTAACGAGAAAATTAGCGATGTTTTAATAGTGACATTAATGTATCTTTAGTATTCCTCCAAATTGGAAAATAATGCAGAAAAAAAAATACAGAAGAAAAGAAAGAATACATTTATAAAAAAGAGCAAAGATTAAAAAGTAAATTAAAGTTTATGAGGTCTTCGTGTGGGGATGAAGAGAAAAATTGAAGAGATGTCTCTAAATTACGAATTTAAGTGTACAATGTATAACTTTCAGTTCAATTTTTGAATATATATTCTTATGCTGTATCCCTAAAGAGAGGATGGAGTGAAAAACCTTACTCCATATAGAGATGTCTCTAAATTACGAATTTAAGTGTACAATGTATAACTTTCAGTTCAATTTTTGAATATATATTCTTATGCTGTATCCCTAAAGAGAGGATGGAGAGAAAAACTTGACCAAGGAAGTGAATCATTCTAATGAAGTCAGAAATCCCCTCACAACCCACGTGTGGCATTTCGCGGTAGCGACCAGAGTATATTGTATTCTGTGATAGCGACGCGCGCGCTATGTTGCAATGGCCTCTGCTATTGCAATATACCTAGAGATGGAAAGACATTGTGTATTTGCCGGATACTCGGCATTAACTTTGCCGATACCTTCTCGAGTACATGGCAATGGCAACATGTTAATACTGTGCATGGTATTTACTCACCCGAGTAAAAACCCTGCACAATATTAACATATGCATATATCATGTCGCCACAGTATTTACATGTAGCCATTGCGATGTACCAGAGAGGATCTCGGCAGAGTTAATGCTGGGTTTCCGGCTAAAACACAATCTCTTTGCAGCTCTAGGTGCATCTCTAGCTTGCATGCATATCTCTATTATTAGAAATATAGCATGTAGATACGTAATTATCTGCTAGCAACTCACAGTGTGGAACGCTAATTGTCTGTCTACGATTTACGCCGGCTTTTTAAATCTAATATCGCAAGATAAAAAGAAACTGACAATGTATTGACATCACTGTAATTAAAATTGAGGGTCGAAAGGATAATTACATTGCGTTCTTTTGCGATACTGTAATCTATATCTATACAAGCTAAATACCACTCACTGACTGACTCATCACGAGACCTCGGAAACTATAGGCCCGATTGACTTGAAATTTAGCATAGTTACTCTTTTCGCGGTGTAGACGCTCACTAAGAACGGGTTTTACGAAAGTCCTGTCCAAAATGGCTCTGCTACCCGTACGAAGCCGTGGCGGGTCGCTAGTATGTATGTACATTATACATATTATATGCGTGAAAGGTAGAAAATCGTAATGTAGTTACCAATGCCACAGATTAATTATTTATTAGCGTAACTAATTGTCGACATTACAGGACCCTGCAAGGATTGTTTAAATTTTTTTTATCATTCAAATATAACACAATTATACACACATCAAATAAGTCTAACCAATATCTCTTTTATATTATAAACAAGCTGTGCCCGCGGCTCTGCCCCCTTGGATTTGCTTGGATACAGAGTTATTGTTTATGTTTTACTAACTTTCGCCCGCGAATTGATTCGCGCGACGTTCAAAAACACACAATATATTTATAAATTATACTCTATGTGTTATTCTGATGTATGAGCTATATTATTGTAAAGTTTCATTAAAATCCATTAAGTAGTTTTTGCGTGAAAGAGTAACAAACATACATCCTCACAAACTTTCGCGACCTACTCCGGCTTCGCACGGATGCAATGTAGATACTAATTCCTCGTATCCTTCTAAATAGCTTTCCAAACTCCACATAATTTATATTTTTTTTTTAAACATTAAAATGGTTATAGAAGGCTATCCATATGATATAGACATATGCCATCGCTGACCTTTTTGTAGTCCTAATAAAGGGGAACAATTCCATCGTATATTGTCTTGGAATAAGACAGTATTTTCGATGAAAGCTCTCAGTCGGCTTGATTTTTTCCGACATCTTGAACTATTATCGTCATTCTTTAACAAATTAACACAAAACAATATTAAACTATACATATAAACCTTCCTCTTGAATCACTCTATCTACTGATGAAAACAGCATTAAAATCTGTTGCGTAGTTTAAAAGATCTAATACTACTAATAACTGCGGGAAGCGACTTTGTTTCATACTATGTATACAAGATAGATATGATTAATTATATAGCAGGATTAGTAGAGTTATAAATAAAGTAGAAATTTACTTCGATATGTTAATTATGAGATAAATAAGTCGCCCGCCAGTTATTTTAAAAACAAAAATGCTTATTGCATGTGATCCTTAGAAGATATACATATGTCATGAATGACTTTCTTCTAGGTTTTTTAAGATCTCCAGTTATATGGTACACGAATTTAATATATATCTTATGATTTACTCAGCGTAAGCCATTTTAGTGCCCGTAAAGTGCTTTTGTGAACGGTTTTTTTTAGCTTGCCCTGTTTGGGTCAAATCTAGTAATTGAAATTTTACCTCTTTCCTGTTGACTGACTGATCTGAAATTTGGCACACACCTTTAGTTCTGATGACAATATAATTATGTACATTCAGTATCATTATAAATCCAAGATGGCCGCCGCCACAAAATGGCGGATTACATATTTTTTCACAACCCCCTCAGCATGGATATCAATTAAAAGAGCTTGACTAGTAAAATACAGTACAATACGCTATGCAAAATATTCAAATCTAAGATGGCCGCCGGTACAAAATGGCGGATTTCATGTTTGTATGAAAGGGCTTTACAAATAGAACACAGTGCATGGCGGATCATAGAGTTTAGATAGTCTATACACTAAATAGAATGAGAAATATTAAGTAGCGAAATAAAAACTAAAAACTTGAAAATAAAAAAATACGTAAAAATAATGTTTATGTTAAATGGTTTTATTCGATTCATTTTATTTTATTCAGGCTTATAAAACCGTTTAAAAAATAAGCACGATTTCTTAAACGGTTGTATTAGCCTGATCAATGGCCTGAGTGGTGCGATGACTGGTACCTAGGACCTACCTAATTATTTTTTACTTATTAGTACATTATCTACATCATTATTACATTTCTTTTCAATAAAATCGTTTAACTTAAAAAAAAATTTCTACTCTGATTCACCATTATCGTCACTGCTTATTTTGTACGTTACTTTATGTATGTATAATCTGGCCAGATAACATGAATAAAAAAAAACATGTAAATCGGATAAGTGATTCTCGCGTGAAAAAAAAATAAACGGACGAACAGACAGAGAGACTTTGAGTTTTATAATAAGAAGGTATAGAAAATACGCAACCGTGTCAAAATCGAATAATAAAATAGATTTAACTATAATTAACTCAACGTAAATATTCCTCAGGCTAGTTAACAACTTAAAAATAAACTCAAATACATTATTGGGTAAGCAATCAATTTAAATTATATTGTAATGTGCGTAACCTTTAGTTTAGCTTTGAGCGATGTTCAATAGTTAAACAGTTATGACATCATTCGCCTTCGTTATTGCATTTTATTTAAACAACCAATATCACAAATAGGTAAATAATAAAAGGTTGTCTGAACGTTCGCACAAGTGCTATCCAAAGGGCATTTTAAGTTAATCAATTTATTTTATGAGATGAGAATAGAGCTGTAAGAAGTATATAAATGCAGCGATGTTTGAAACTACAACCTCTCTGACTATACTGCTAGGAATACGGCGTGAAGATATGTATGTATATTTTAACGCTTATTATCTAGTTTAATATGATCCTTATTAGAAATTCTAATGTAAGGATTAAAATCTTGCGCTCGATTTTAGTAAATAATCTATTACTAATAGTAAACATTGAAAAGAGAACCCGTGATGTCAGTCTGCTTGTCTATCTGTCTGTGTATCAGAGTCGATTTATTTCGTTATCATGACGGCTACTGAGTAGAGACACACAGACGGTAAATTGGTAGAAATGAGAGAAAGTTTTGACGCATTTTATTAAATTGACATTAAATTTCTACTTTATATAAAATAGAGCCTCCGACACACTCATGATGATTTTTTAAATAATCATTTTATTTCGGATTTAGAGAAATTATGTAGATGACAATTATATATGTATCTTTATTTTCGTCACTTCATACATATTAAATTTTGCTATTTTGACACCTTTTCTATCATAGGTCTGCAGGAAGCAATTTCGTTTTGAAATAAGCAGTACCTTTGTACATAAGTTACATTTCACGTCTCTTTCGCAAGTGTCTGAAAACCATAAATAAATAAATAATTAGTTAAATAAAACGGAGTGTCTGAAAAGGATGGTCCAAACGTTGTAGGTGCATAGTAGAGATAATAACTAATCAGTTTAATTATTTCGATAACGGTCCAGAAATTAACGGTTCAAAAGTTACTTTAATTTATTGTTCTTTTCAAAATTAGAAAACTAAGCACCAGGGCAGCATGGACTATGTATACCTACAAACTAGGAGAGTATCCAGTAATAAAAAAATAGCATCCTGATTACACGATCTTTAAAGAAGTTATTTTAATAAATTGAGCCAGAATTATACCCCAGTCAGTTGGCTTAAATGGTAATTAAGCCTGATACTAAGGAGTCAACAGTAAGGAGGTACAAGACAACGTACCAAGTCGTTTTCTTTTCTTCGGAATAGAAGCTGGTACTCTACCATAATCGCTAATGAACCAGGATCTTAACAGTGATGGTCACCATCCTTGTCGGTTGTCGCTACGGCTAGTGTCAGATGGCGAACTAGTGCGTATCCGTGGTTCAAGACGATCGAACGTTGTGCTGCGCGCGCGCATCGAATTAGTAGATACGCGTCGAGTGTTGTGAATGAACCGTGTGGAATGCGTGGGGGTTGAAGTGAGCAGTATTATAGAATTTCGACTTTTAAATATTATAATTAACTTATTATTTCACTTACTGGAGACCAATGTAGACTTTACACAG
Source organism: Zeuzera pyrina (assembly GCA_907165235.1). NCBI lineage: Eukaryota > Metazoa > Arthropoda > Insecta > Lepidoptera > Cossidae > Zeuzera > Zeuzera pyrina. Next base: position 630,835 of record OU015640.1, read on the forward strand.
ATTTTTAAAAGAAAAATGATATTTTTACCTAATGGAAATTGAATAATATTAAAATTATGGAGATTTTGTTCTTATAACGAACAAGTTTTATCTCGATATTGTTTTCGTGGAACTTGACCTTTATTTTCAGGTTATTTTTAATTAAAAGATAGGTTTAGTAATGACAAACTAAATCCTGTAGATTTTTCCAAAATCGTAGCTATGAGATCAGAAAATTAAGACTATTATTCAAACAAAGACCGTAATTATGTAACAACCATCTAAAAGCTATAATGATTAACATAAATATTTTTTGAGAAGAAAAATCTATACCTACTTTTGCACTCAAGAAATATATTCCTTATTTTCGAAATATAGTGAAATATCAGGTCAGGAATAAAATATTAACTTAGTAACGACTGTGTTGTTTAAATCGTAATTATTTTTAAACATATTAATGGTTGTAATTACAAATAAACTATTTCCAAAGAATGCTTCATTATTAAAATTATAGAAAAAAATATTATTTGATTTGGGATAAATATATTATACATTTAACTAAAATTGCTCCATAATTTGTAGATTCCTTTTTAATATTAAAATATTATTGTTAGGAAATTTTTAATTAACAATTGACATAAAAAATATCATCTTTAAATAGGACAATCAATTTTGAAATGAGGAAAGTTAGTAATGTTTTGAATGTTACAAGCAATGATTTATTCTCATTATTTTAATATATATTATAATGATATTCTTATCACTAATCGATAAATCTAGTGTAAATTAACGAAAATATTAAAAAAAAAAATCGTATTCATCGCAAAAAAATGTTGAACTGTTGACAACATTGAAATTTAAGTAAACTCAAGAGGTATTATTAGTATTACATAAGGCGTTGCGCTATACTCACTGTTTATCCTGTCGGGTATGAAGCATGAGGATATGAATTAGAACTATCACTTTCAGGATTCCGTAACCAAAGGTTGCCACCGAGACCCAATACTAACCCTACGCTGTCTGTCCGTCAATCTTTGCGTCTTTCTATCTGTCCTACTCTTGAAGAGTTTATCTTTCGAATTGTAATATGTAGCCGATTGAAACTTTCATAAAATATGGTGGATATTATTATGGCGGATATCCTAACAAATAATAAAAGAGAAAACAAACAGTAATTAATTAATTAATTAAAGGCGTCTCTATTCAAGCGGAACGGAAAAACGTGAATACATACACGCATCTGACTTGATGGGATTATAAAGTAAATCCTTAAGTAAAAGAAGGAAAACCCTGCCCAGTGCGAAACGGGCTAGCGCTAAGTAGCCTTACTGAATAAAACAAAGAGCAAAATTTCTTCGATTTTGTACAGTACCTACAAAAGGATTCCGATGTGTTTGGTAGATCTGCAATAAGCCTCTAGAAGTCTAGATAGACCATCGCAGTAATATTAATCAGTAAAGCCCCACATAATATAACTTACCCTAGGAATAAAATGTTACAATAAAGGTAACATATCTGATAAGTAACCGGATATGTTGAGAATACGCTTTTGTTAAGAGAAAAGATACAGCACTTCTGTTGAAATTTTCCTATAGTGTAGTTCGAAATGAGCAGCAAACAAGACTACATATCTTCTCGCTGTATCCCTAACGGGGTAGTCAGACAGGTCGGAGCGCCAAGCGTCGCGGTCCTTACATACTTCTTTCGTTTCATCAAATCTCATCACTCTCCTCACACATTTTTGCCTAGGTATGCGAGCGCTTTTGACATTTCCGTCGGCTAACGCTCTGGCTATTTGATCTTCATAAGTCAGCCTTGGTCTTTCTTGGCTTGTTTTACCACTCGTTTTCGCTCAAACAAGACTAAATTATGTATTTATAAAATAAAAAAACTCGACCGCATTTCACAATTTTTATCAGTTATTACATACTTAGAATTGGCGATTTACTTTCATTTTATACCCATATTGTTATATTTTTCTCCCTCTACTTTCTTATCGTAGGGCGAGATTATGAAATTTTATGCTCTAGTAACATAATATGTTAAATTCCGTCAAGCCCTTTAGACTACAGAGCGTGCCACAGAAATGGCCATACATTCATACATACATTTGAAAAACATAACCCTCTTTCTTCCAGTTGGGTAAAAACTACCACTTCATTAATTTTCGCACCTGAACCCGCTCCGATTGGCCGCGATTACGAAATCCCCTTTTGTACTCTAATCTTATTCCTCGTTACTAGAACACATGTCAAATATGAACATTCGATTTTAGAGATGCGACATATCTATTAGAATAGAACATTAGATTTTAGAGATGTCCCAGTAGAAAAGCTTGTTATTCAATTATAAATTATTATTTTCCCGAGCTATAAATTTCAGTCTATTCCATGAACATATTTTGAAAATATTTAACTGTATTAAATCTATGCGGAGTTGAAATATTATTATTAAATAAGTAAGAATATTTAAAGTGAAAATAAATACATAATTTCTTCATTGTATAGATTTACGTGTAACTTTGAGGAATTCCACTCCATGTGATTCAGTCTCACATTTTTTTCTTTTTTTCGATTATTTTCTGCCTATAATTATAATGCTTTTAATCGGTACGTGATTCACTTTTCAACGAAGCGTCCTCAAGAATTTCCAGAGATCGGATTCGGTGCTGGTTAGCTATTTCTTTTTATTATAACTTCAGTCTAACTAGCACTGGAATTCTGTGCTAGTTAGCTGACCGAATCTGTCTCTAAAATATCCAGAGAATGCTTCGTTGAGAATCGAACCACTTGTCGATTAACAAGCTTCGAATTTTAGGCGGAAGATCGCTAAAAATATAAGACTTCATATCAAACTGCGTATTTCTGATTAATTTTTATTAAAACAGTTGTCACTCTATTATTATCTACGGACTCAAGAAAACAAAATGGCATCTAAAGAAGATAATATGATATGCTTTGGATGTCGATAAACATAGCCGACAAGCGGGTTTTGTGACTATTGTTATTGCCACAAAAAGTATTAAATTATTGTTTTCCAAATTTTAATCAATTGTTACTTCATATGACTACATTATTAAAATTTTCTGACTGACCTTAGAATGTAACCATATATGCAACTTAAATCGATTTTAATTTTCATATTATTTAGCAAAATTACGTAATTTAAGGAAAAAGGCAACGATTTGCTTTTAAAAACAGTTAGTAGTAAAAAATATTTCATAACGAAACCTGTTTATTAGACATCACATATCTTTTGTAGGTTAAATTGAGTACCTCTGCTATATATCTAACATTACAAGTTACGTTTTATTGATGTGTCAGCCATATACATTATACATACATACATATCTTCACGCTGTATCCCTAACGGAGTAGTCAGAGAGAACGGAACGCCAGGAGTCGCGGTCCTTACATACTTCTTCCGCTTCTTCTAATCTTATCATTCTCCTCACACACTTCACCTAGGTATGCGAGTGCCTTTGACATTTCGTTTAACTAACACACTGAGTCTTTACATACCTCTTTCGCTTCCTCAAATCTCATCATTCTCCTCATACATTTTCGCTTAGGTATGCGAGTGCTTTTGACATTTCCGTCTGCTAACACTCTGGCTATTTGATCTTCACAAGTCAGTCTTGGTCTTCCTTGGCTTCTTTTACCTCTCACTTTGTAGATTTCCTTCGTCAGTCTTTCATCACTCATTCTTTCTAAGTGCCCGAACCATCTAAATATATCAGCCATATCTTCATTTAATTTATAAAAATCAATGTTTGTTCGTATTTTATGGGCTGCCATGCCGTTACTCCGTTTGCCATGAAAGGTATGGATATAGCTTGAGGAAGGACATAGGCAATTTTAAAAATAAAAAATGCGGACGAAGTTGCGGCCATTAGCTAGTGTGAATAAAATATAGATGTTGTTCCGTATATAAGTGGGATTAAAGAACAAACTTAACTTTGCAGATGAACGACACGTTCTCCCGTACTCTCCAACCAAGTATCAATTCAAGTATCAAATTAAGTAACATTACAAAAGTTATGATGCACCTAGTTTTAACTTATTGGTTAACCGCCGCCTAATTCATTTTCTATAGAATTTTTACGAAAATTACTCATCTAAGGGCGGTTTGCACTCACTATTTAAACTGATTTAAGGATTTGACATCTCACTTGCATCTGCTATTAAATGATTGAAGCAAGCGAGATGTCAAATCCTTAAATCGAGTTAAAATAGTGGTGTAAGCTACCCTAAGTATGTTTATAAGTTCGTCGACTGTTACTCATTAACTTGCATAAAGGACTTCTTGGCGGGACCGGGAGAAGTGAGGTTGACATTTTGTTTAGATTTCCTATTTTTTACATTTTTGGGAGTTTTAAAGTAGAAAAGTGATAGTATATTGTTTTTAAGTTCTGTATAAGTGAAAAGAATGGAGTAGGTCTAAATCAACATGTGTAGCTGAAGTTCTCACGTTGTTCCGAGAAGTCCTTTATAACTTAAATAAAGCTTACTATCACTTTACTGGAGGAGTTTTACGATAAGAAAAAACTAATTTCCTTGTGATTCTACTTATTAATACGTGACATTACCAAATGCACTAAACTGTGCGCAATGCCATAAAGGAAAAAAAACCGTATAAAGCTTAAACTATATAGATGTGATAGTTTTCCTTTTAACTTAGTGTGAACCTAGATATGTAAATGTAAAATGCAAATGTAATGTAAAAAAAAAAAAAAACTTCCTTACGTAAGTACGTGCACTACAAGCCGCTATCCGCACGCTTCGCTGTGTGTAGTCAATAAAAATGTTGTATCCATAGTAGATTTTTGTTTGAAAAATCGTGTAGGGATCTGTGCAATTCAAAAAATAAATAGTCTAAAACCGTCTACAAACGATTCCGAATGGTCTAGTCTTATATATCGATACGTTCAATAGTTTTCACGTGATTGAAGCACAAAAAACCATTTTCATTGTATGTATATCATCTGTATATAATATAAATCTACATACATAAATGACCATTTTAAAAGTTTAATATTTCGCAAACCGATATCTGAATTGAAAAAAAAGTTCATCACATACCTAATCTTTTTTGACAGATCTAATTTTCTAAATTTTATTAAACAATTTCTTAGGTGTGATTAATATGTGTAATCATGCTAAATTACAGCTTTTTAGTACCAAGAGTCTCTGAGTTATATCGTGGAGAGACAGAGGGATTTTGCGAAATTATAAGGGTTTCTTTTTCACTACGGAACCCTATAGACGACTTCCATAATTCTATAGGCGTTCCTTTTTTCAATTTTTAATGGAATAATAAAAGAAGTGAAACTTCTAAAGTTATAACCAATTTTTTAGTAATAATATGGTTTATGTTACGTGTATCATGTTCAAACATTGAAACTGGAATTTGTACTTTCACTGCGGTTTAAAACTTAATCGCTTATAATTTATAACCACGACTTTGACTATCAAATACTTTAGAGTTAAGCAAAAAAATGAGCAAACGTTATTTTTAAAATTTTTATTTTATTAGTTACAGTTTAACTACAGCTATATTACATACAAACAAATTAAATTAAAATACATTATTATTAAAATTAATTTATTTACATAAATATTGCATGCATATTTACAACATAATATAGGTATCTGTATTATTCTGTATATTTAGTTATTCATAGTCATATTTATTTATACATGTTTATAATTATATTTTCGTCTTGTGAGATGAGTACTGAAAGGTTTTTAAAAGTTATTTTGGCGTTTAATGCAGATACTTATGTAAATCTTTGGTTTAACAAAAAGCTACATGTGGCATGATTAACGTGACTCTACGTCCCGCTTTGGGCGGGACAGTCCCGCTTTTAGGCTGTCTGTTCCATTGTCTCTGGCCAGAACAAAAATGTCCCGTATTTTTTTTGTCAATGTATAAAAAAAAATATTTAGTGTCATAATATTATACAGAGATAAAAAATTCACATTGAACTGATTGAATGCAAATAATAGTATGTATATTTTGTTATCAAATTAATTTAATATTGAAGTAAGCAATAAAGTTTATTATTATATTATTATTATATATATATTTGCAAATAGACCAAACGATAAATAATACGTACCGTACGGGTACCCCTACCTACCTATATTCATTGCATTCGAAATACGCATCGGAAGTAACACACCTGTCGACAGAGTTTTTTCTTTAATGAATAAAATATGCACAACAAAACACAATTGTGTTTTATTAATTAAGCTAATTAATTGACACTTAATTAAGTGTTGCAATTCTGAAAGCAATTTTAATTAACAAAACTAACATTAACAAATAATGTGATAAGCTCTATTTCTACTAGAAAACTAGACTCGACATTTTGAAACTGATATGCTCCGCCAGCAAATATAAAACAAAAGCGTCCGCGACTAAATCTAATGTCGATTAATTCAAACTACATTATATTATTACATTGTTCTCATGTTCTTCTTTTGAATGAATAGTAAAATAGCCCTTTTTTTACCAAATTTCGCAAGCGTCCCGCTCCGACAAAAAAGCAATGTTTATGTTTTTATCGTGACCATTCGGTCACGTTAGATATGATAGAATATTGCGTTGGTTTTTTTTTTACTCCTATGATGTTCTTTGCATCATAGTTTATCTTATCATTGTGTAGGTAGGTACTGTAAAGATGGATAGACACACACCGAGAGACACAGCGTCTCATTATATCATCAATTTAAACTTTATGTGGAGAAGGAGTGCAGAAAGTTAAAATTTATGTATATGTGTTACAAATACGTTAAATTAAATAAAACAATTATTGTTTACGTTCATACTGCCAATGTCAAACACTTAATCATTATATTGTCAATGTCAAACACATAATAGTTCGTCGTACTCTTTTATGTACTGATAACTCGTTTCGTATTTGCCAGACACATTTCTGCCATTCTCAAGTAAAAATGTGGTCTATTTCATAAGTAAAATGTCTGTCTTCTTATTACTAAGTCCCTAACACTGCAGTAAAGTGATATTAGGCTTTATTGGAGTTAAAAAGGACTTCTTGGAAGAACGCAAAAATTTCAGTTGCATAATACACTTGCATAGAACTTTAACGCACGATATACTATCACTTTTGTACCTTAAAACTCCCAAAAACGTAAAAAATAAAATAAAATCTGAACTTTACTTCTCTCGTTCCCGCCAAAAAGTCTAGTTCGTTGTCAAACAGTCGTACCTACAGAGTACAGAGTAGAGATTGTCGCCAAATAATTTTAAAACGTTTCCAACAAATAATTACGTACAGGCTGAATGTGTTTGGAGCTGTGAGCTGTTTCGAGTCTGTGGCGTGTGTATTAAGGGATAAAAGCGTTTATTTTATATTTACGGTCGAATTTCGACCACTGAACGACCTATAGTTGAATTTTGAAAAAAATAATTATTTAGTTTTAAGAACATGTAATATATAAATAAATATGAAACAGTAATACTGTATTATCTACTCATAGCAGGTACAAATTTAGATATGAAGTATGATAACAAAAATGCTAAAATTCGTTGATTTTTTGCTCGCAAGTATGAGCTTTTTGTTAAGCTCCTCATCGCTTGTATGAATTTCCACTCTGACATCACCTCCCAATAATAACTTCATTTGGAGATTATTCCATTAGTCTGTAGTGTTTTAACAGCCAGAGATCTTTATAATGAAACTAGCTTTTCCCGCGGATTCGTCGCGAAAATTAGATTTACAAGGTATGAAATTTTGACAAATACTGAAATAGGTGTTTATTTATCGTATTAAAGAACATTTGCAGTAAATTTTAAGTCAATAGATAAAGAATTAATTTTCCCCAAACGAACTATTGCTCCCCCCACTTGCTTTTCCACTCTCTTAGGGGTTGATTTCTTATCTTCTCACCATGTCACAAATAAAGGAAGCTACTGTCCAAATTTTATGTTTCTAACTTCAGTAGTTTAGGCTGGGCGATGATGTTCAGTCAGTCGGGACATCTTCGTATGTTCATTCATATGATGATGTTACAATTTTTCAACTTTTCTTGGTTTCCAAGTGTACACGAGACGACTTTGTCAAAATACTGAACACTGTATGTGTGAATATTGTACTCAAAAATTGTAGTGATGAAGCAATTACACCCGAAAAGGACATTTCAGAGAAGCTATGAGTAGAAGTTACAGGAATTCGGAAGTCAATGAAATGAATTCGACTTTGACGGACAGACAAACGGATAGATTGACCTTATAAGGGTTCCTGCTTTCCTTGTGAGTTTATCATTATAATTCTCACCATTCTCCTCACGCACTTTCGCCTAGGTATACGAGTGCTTTTGACAATTCCGTCAGCTAGAATTCTGGTTATTCGATCTTCATAAATCAGCCTCGGCCTGCTTTAGCTTCTGCTACCATTCATTTTCGCTCTGTAGATTTACTTCGTCAGTCAGTCTTTCATCACTCATTCTTTCTATGTGTCCGAACTATTTAAGCATTAGATTCGTCATTTTAACTATAACACAGTCGTATCTCCTCATTGCTTATCTCATTCGCGAGGGTGACACAACACATATTTCTAAGAGATCGCATTTCCACTGCGTTTATCTTCTTTTCACTTGAATTCGGTTATATCCAGGCCTCACTACCGTACTGTGAAGTCGGCACCAGCACCATGTTATAAATGATCATTTTAGCGGAGCTAAATATACATGTATTCACTATTTATTAACATAAATCAGTTACTTATATATATTAACGTTAATATTTACAAACTTAAAATTAAACATTATCTTTATAACAGACTTCTTCAAAGTCGCCGCTTAGAAGCTGTCATTGCTTAGGGTGCCCCGTAGACTGCCAGCATTACCTCTTTAAATGCCCAAACTGATTCGTTGTCGGAAAAAGCTGCAAGCCCAACGGTCTCCCGAAGCCTTGATCAGTCTCTTACAAATATCAGAAACCAGTAGACGGGCTTCAGAGCCAAAGGACCCACAGTTTCGACTGCAAAGGGCGTAAATATGAAACTCTCAGAAAGAGACGCATACTTATACCGCAAATTCACACTTTTATATTTTTTAATTATTTAATTCTCATTAGGTGTAAAGACGACGGGATAAATTGGTTGTAATATACGAACGGACAGCCACAGACAGATGGATAGACAGATGGATAGACAGACACACATAGACATGGCGAAACTAAAATAGTTCCGTTTTCCCATTTAAGTCACGGAACCCTAAAAAATTGAAATGATTAAATCAGTATTAGAATGCTGCCCACGTTATGTACATTTTGATTACATCTATCAAAACGAAATCAAGTGAGCGCAAGAAATTAATATTAAAACATAAATTTTCAAGATTGATTGTCCGCCATTAAACATAGCAGTCTTGGCCAAACTCTCAATCTTATACAACATACAGATTGACTAACACGATTAAATATTGTACCTAATCATGTGAATAACAAGTTAATAAAATGTGAACATACGCTAAGTGAAAGTGATATCCAAAATGGCGTCTTCACAAAATGGAGACATTCAAAATTTAAATAAAGAACATAATACTGCATCTATTAAAAATAATTCTAACAGCAAAATTGTCGAAAATGGTGAAGTTACGATAAGCATAGATAAGTCGTCAAGTACGAAACACGACGATAACGAGAATGTAAAACCTCAAGACAACACAACTCAAAATGGCGACGAGAGCAATAAAATTCAAAATGGCGGCGGGAATACGCTGGATCTGCCGAAAGACTTTTTGGGAGTTCCTCGATCCGGACCCAGAATGTCGTTCATGGAAGAGGAGAGTGTAAAAGAGAGAATGAGATTGACTCTGCTGAAGCAATGCTCCGCCATTTTAAAACAGGGTGACCAGAGATATACGAAAGAATCTCTTCACAAGACTTTTCAAGATGAGGTAAGATTTTTTTTAAATATTTTCATCTACATATAATATTATAATCAATATTAGTTCGTGTCACTTATAGAGTCGAATATTATTTGATGAACTGAGCTCAAATATATGGGTTAGTTCGGTACATTACTCGAAAAGTTTAGAATGGTTTGAGCAATTTTTAGTTCGCCGTGAAGTATGACAGGGTTCAGTTATAATAATAAATATAACGACATCGAAAAATTAATATATTAATATATAATTATGTATTTATGAAATTAATAATGACTAACTCTAGAACCGTACCCTGGGGAACAAATAAAAAAAATAGAAATAAATCGGTTATAACTTTTTACACATACGGATAATTATTTCGCGCATTCTAAGAGGAGCTGGCAGTAATTATTTCGCGTATTCTAAGAGGAGCTGGCAGTAATTATTTCGCGTATTCTAAGAGGAGCTGGCAGTAATTATTTCGCGTATTCTAAGAGGAGTTGGCAGCGTTCCTGTATGTCAGGGTGCCATAAGCATCACGGCTGTGTAGAAGTTAAAGGAGCTGATTGGGGTACACCTGTTTTCCAGGATAAGTTTAACGTAAGTGTTTTTACAGTTGATGTTGCTTTTCATAATTGTTAATTTCGTTTTTTTTGAAGTATTTATAACCATTTTTAGTTCATATAAGTATTTGAGTATTTGAGAAATATTTGAGTATATTTTCGTTAGTATTTAGCCGCTCAACTGTGGTTAGATAATGTTTTTTTATCTTAATTATTATTTTTCGTTTTGCTGTTGTTGTATGCTAATTGATTTCAAAATTACTTAGGTAATTTGTTTTAGACGGCTTTTAATTCACATTCGGAACGTACTTTAAGAGCAGAGTGGAGACGATGAAGGTCTTTATCCAGAAATAGACGTATCATATCTAAATACTCTTACCATTTATCTCACTGACGCATCTTGAACACCGTTTTAGCAACGAACTTTATCAACTAATCCTCTGAGAAGTATTGAAGGTATTATTGGGAAAAAAGGGCATCTTATATGTCTCCCCTTCAAAATCCAAAATTGGGGAGATATTTTTCATACCCTAGGTCGAAAACCCGATAATCGTGAAATCAATGTGAAATATACAAATCATTTGTACTATGTAATGAGCACCAAAAAAATTTTTCCATAATTGTATTTAAAAGTAATTTTCTTAACAACAATACAGTATTGTTGTAAATTGAAACCTAACAGTTACGTTAAACAATTATATTTCTTACTTTTAATAAATGTTTAAAATTCTGTGCAAAATGTGTTTAATTCAAAGGGGTAACTATACTTGCCCCCCAGGATACTTGTTAATATGGGTACAGTTCTAGGGTTAATAAAACATAACGTACCGTACCTCAGAACAGGAAAAACGATTGGAAAGCCCTAGTGGGTGTTACCCGCATACCACTAGTAAGCCTTGTAACGCACACTTTGGTCTCCACTTACTTCAGTTGAACGCGCACTTTAGTGCGCTCAACATCACAACGACAAGCAAATCGAAACTTATCTTTATTCAGTCAGGCATAAGGTCTACTTTCAAGCGAACTAATTAGATAGTTTTGGAAGTTTCCGACTGTAGACAATGCAGTTTGCACAAAGTTTGCACAGACGCTCAATTAATGATGTAACACAGTAACATAAACTAGGTAACGATATCGATAAATAGTTACAAGTATTACAATATATTTAGTTATTGAAAATGACTACAACTATTATAGTTTATGTAATCTATATTTATACAAGAATATTATTTTATTCAATTTTCTTATATCTCCGCATGAGAATGAAAACTAGATTGAAGCAACGAGGAGCCAAAAACTAGAATACGACACCCATATCGATTTAACCAAAAAAATAATATTCGCCATCTTGGATTTGAAAATGAACGTCATTTTCATAATCAGCACCCCGAGAAATCTAGAATATACCATCCATATCGATTTATCCGAAAAGACAATATTCGCCATCTTGGATTTGAAAATAATAACAATAATAATAATATACTGAGGACATTTTACACAGCGCCATCTAGTCCCAAAGTAAGCAGCACAGCGCTTGTGTTATGGGTACTAGACAACTGATATACTACTTATATACTTTTCTTTTGTAAATAAATACATATTATACATAAACACCCAGACTGGGGACGGGAGTCGAACCCGCAACCCCCGTTTACTTTCTAACGCGCTAAGCCTTTGCGCCATGGAGGTCGTCAAGGTCGTCAAAATGACGTAAAACGTTACACTTCACTTTTGTCAACGCTTAATTTTACTCTCCATAAAATTTCCGTACCGCGGGCTACATATGAAAATCGATTTCGTAGGAGTAAACTCCAAAAATCGATTAAACGAGAGTCTTCCAACGAAATTCATAAAATGGTAAAGACTTTTTTACATTTTTCCTTTAAAAGTGAGGTAGGACCCCAAATTTTTAAAATTCTTGATTCAGTAGTTCCAGAGATGGGTGAACGGGAAGTGGAGAATAATCAAGTCAAATCCGAATACTAAATCGAATCCAAACCATTAATAAATAATCTTACGGGATTTTTTTATTTTTATTGAAGCATGTTACTACAAAAGACAAAAAAAACGTAATGACGGATTGAGAACCTTTTTTTTGAAGTCGGTTAATTATAATAAAAATAATAATAATATTTATTTATTTGCAAGAATGCGAGTAAAATCAGATGTACATGGAATTCAATAGACACTTTACACACTCTACTTACTAAAAGCATGCAAATATTAGATTTGAACTCCTTAGGAGGTTCAGATCATAACATGAATAATATTCTATTCTATCAAATTTCATCATTATCCATAATTACGTAATTGTTGGTGCTTAAAGCATAAGCGTAACTAATTGAAACGTTTCTTATTTTTTACTAATTTTTGATACAATTGTTTTTATCGATAAACGAGAACATCTCTAGCCGATTCCATAATGTGATACCAGTCAAAACTAGATTCGACAAAATTGTGCAACATTCAAATGCATTAATTTCTTAACTAGGACAATAGTAACTATTTTGTATCTGTAAAAGTTTAAAAAAAAAAGATGCACATTGGTATCGATAATGTATTGTATTTATTAATGCTTAAATTCAAAGTTTATATTATTGATTTCACATCATATTTATGATAATTCTTTATCCTGGCTACTTTAATGTAAAGACAACATGTTGTACACATTACAAAAAAACTTGTAAATACCTATTCTATTAGAATTATAATGTAGGCATATCAATAATAAAAAGATAGATCCGCGCATTGTGTTTCACAAGTGAAGTAACCAAAATAAGCTGGTCTATCTACAATTACATTACACATTGAGAATTAAATAAAGTGATTGACCGCTATTTTGTTGGAAAAAATAAATAATTTTCAAATTTGCACCGCCGTTCTTTAGCAAAATGGCAGAAAATTGTCTTATTTGATGTAAACGTGTTGTATTTATAAGCGGACAGGCTTATATTTCTTTAACTGTTCGACATCCTCTGACTGTTCAAGTTTTATCAGCAGCAGCTAAGTTCCAACAGTTTTTCTTTGTCTGAACTTTACAACAGATGTCGTTGTCAGGATGGCAACTTGACAGTTTGTAAAGATTATTCATTTATTTTCTAGACAACTTTATTAATTTTATAGCGCAATCTAATAATTTAATTAGCGTGTATACATTTTTTAAAGAATAATAAATAGCAATTTAGCTAATTTTAACTAGCCTTTATCCGAAAAAAAAAATATTAACATTTAATAAATTGAAATATTTTGCTTCGATATTTTTTTATGCCAAAGTTTAAAATGTGGCCGAATAACGTTACTAATAGAACACAAGTAATAAATATGGCCTATTAACGTTATGTTCGATCTCACGGTTGGGTTTAAGATGCCAATTTATTACATTCACGGCCTCAAATAAACAATCGAATAACTTGTGACGACACTAATAACGCGCATATGTTGTAAGCGGATTTCCTTTATTATCTTCGAAATACTTATATCGGAACATATTAATTATTGCCAGTTACTTCGAACCTTAGTTCGTTTACCTTCAAATGTGATGGTCTCAAGTTTTCTTTAAGAAGCTAACACGTGAAATAACAAAAAGGTTATATTATGTATATAATTTTCCGATGTTGCCTGAGACACAAAGGTTATAATAACAAAATTATAGACTTAAAAAACCCAACACAAGAAACAAGGGGTGTGATGCATTAATGAGCATTAAAACTAATATGCAAACTAGAATTTAATGTACTTTGAAGATAATTGAATTTTTAATTAATTAGCCGAAAACCGCTCCTATTTATCTAACTTAAAAACAATTTTAGGCGTTTCAGAAAAAGACATTATTATACGCGTGTATGTATTATATATACGTAAGTCCATTCACACATACATTAGTATATACATATATCTTTTACTGTGAAGTGAGTATGTAAAAGTTTCACATACACATGTAAGTTGTACAGTCCGTTTTGTACACTATTCCAAAAAGATAAATAAGTTATAGTGATTCATTTAATTAAACAAGTCTTGTTGATAAATACAATAATTTTTGAAATAAATTGGTTACCATACAGACATTTTTAATTACATCTTATTTATTTAGAGATTTTGGCGACGTTTGGCGCTCCCTCCTTTGTGGCTACCCCGTTAGCGATACAGCGTGAAGATATGTATGTATATAACTTATTTATTATAAACATTGTCATTTTTCCTATTTTATAAGACGCGTATTCTCTAACAATTAAAATATTGTTTACTTTTTTGACAAAATGAATTAAAGTGTATCAACTTCGGCGTCTTCCAAGTCAGCAGATGCTGCGGCCAGCACTCCCGAGAACGTGAAGCGGCGTAAGTATGCGACTCTCTCTGAGAGTTTCATATTTACGCCCTTTCCAGTCGTAAGTCCCTGGTAAGGTAAGAGTCCCTGGGGCCTCGAAGCCCATCGACTGGTTTCTGATATTATGAGACTAGTCGAGGCTTCGGGAGACCGGGCTGGCAGCTTCTTGCGCCAACGAATCAGTTTGGCTATTCAAAGAGGCAATGCTGCCAGTCTGCTGGGCACCTTAAGCAATGACAGCTTTCTAAGCGGCAACTTTAAGGAAGTTCATTATTTAAGATAACGTGTAGTTTTAAGTTTGTAAATATAAACGTATGTAGGTATGAACTTTTTTGTTATTAATAAATGTATCATATTATGTAATATGACAGCGCGTGATAATGAATAATGATATAAGAGTTGCTTTATCATTAAAATACATTAAAATATAATTACTATTACACTTCATAACATTTATGTAAGAATTAGTCAATAATAATTAATGACAGAATAACTCAGACTTATAAATACCTCTGAAATGGTATACCTCAGACTAACTGATCTATGACGTGATCTTAACATGGAATTACTGTCATATAATGTGCCTCGATAACTCCGAATCGAAATTGTGAATTAATTTTGTTAATCAAGGTTTTTATAGGAGATATATACCTATATATATAATACTTGCTTGTTTGAGTTTATGTACATGTTATAAAATGTAGGTACATATATGGACGCCGCTAGTATTGTTTTCAGGAAGGTGCATCTGCATTCATACACTATACTATTAACTAACAAGAATATAATACGTAGTGCATCCTTACAATTATAGTTATGTTAATGTTAAATTGAAATCGCGCGGATATTTGAATATGCCTCACATCATTGCTGAGCTACTCGCCTGTCGCGCGATGTGGGGACTGTTTTTATTCAAACAGGGATTTAAAAAATAATATTTCTTTATTTTTTTCTGTTTTCATGACAGGAGTGTGCAAGTGCACCCCTTTGCATCCTCCTGCCAGCAATCACATAATATGTTGAAAACAAAAATAGAGTTTGAAATATCAAACTGAATTTAATTTCCAGTAAAGTTATAAAATTTATTTGATTTAAAACAGGAACATGTCCAAAATATATTGTGATTAATTTTAAAGTTATTGCTTATAGAATAATAGAACAATGCGAGGTTGGTGTCAATTTTTTGTGCGGTAGTGAGGCCTGGATATGTCCGAAATCAAATGGAAGTAAAATAAATGCAGTGGAAATGCGATCTCTTAGAAATATTGCGGTGTCACCCTCGCGAACATATTTAATGAAGAGATACGTAATATAGCGCTAGGGTTAAATAAAATAAATAGGGTTAAATAAAAGCGCTAATGTAAAAATGAAGAGAATAATGCTGATATAGTTCAGGCACAGAGAAAGAATGAGTGATGAGCAATCGAGGAAGAAAATCTATAGACCCAGATGAAGGTCAATAATGAAGATCAAACAACCAGAGTGCCATGTGATATAAATGTGAAAACCACACACGTACAGTGGCAGAAGCATGTGAGGAGAATGATTAGATTCGAGGAGGCTAAAGAAGTATGCAAGGACAAGTGATGCTTGGCACTCCATTCTACCTCGCTTGATAAATGGGGTAACATTTGGGAAGATTTCTTTGTATCATGCAAGATAATAAGAAGAAACGTAACATTTTAAATGACTGCAGGTACCCTGATTTATATACAGGCCGATATACACTGTACTGAGTTTTGATTTATTATGATTTATGATAATATTTAGCAATCGCGATACGGTTAGTGAATGCAGAATTACATAATTAAGCAATCACTTGACCGCAAAATGGTCATAAATTTAAATTGCTACCGATTTTGTTTGCCAAATCAAACTATTTGGTTAACTGTGATTTCAACGAGTCGGCGATCCAATGGCTGTTATTTTAAATTAAAATGAGTATGTATGTTGAAGCGGTCAGTAATTTTATTAAATATGGTTCAAATATCGAACAGCACGGTTGTGACGACCAAAGAAATAGGAGAGAAGCTCGCCCTCAACCAGCGTACGTGGCTTGGAAAGAATCGACATGGCTCAATTCTCCATCACAGTCTGATATACATATAATAACACAGTCGTGCAGTCCTGTCATACTGCGTATCTCTTCATTGCTTATTTTGTTCGCAATGGTGACGCCGCACATATTTCTAAGAGATCACATTTTTACTGCATTTATCTCACTTTCACTCGATTTTTGGCATATCCAGGCCTCACTGTTAATTCTAGCTAATTTGCGTCCACCCACGTGAGACTGATTAGCCACAGTGTATTACAGTGTAGTGTATAAATTAAATACTCATTTAAAAATTTCCCTCACAAAAGTAATCCCGACGGAGTTCTCGCACATATGGTCAAGAACATTCTCGAAAACGGTTGTCGCATGCAAGTACGTTCGAGAGATGCCATGCCACAACCAAACAGATCCTCTAAAATGCGGTCAGAATTTCAAGGATTTTTCAAATTGTACTGGGAATTGTGTAATTTGAATTAAACTGTAATTGCTTCTACTATACATTGAAACATACGTTTATCGTTAATTAATAATAATAATAATACTCCAGACAATTACACTGCAGATTGTGTGACCCCAAACTAAGCAGTAAGCTTGTACTATGGGTACCACACAACGAACTCTGGGGGAGTTCCCAGTAATACCCAGACTCCAAGCCAATTTAGAAATGTTCGTTTCTTAAATTGACCTGACCGGGGATCGAACCCGGGACCCTAATAATCTTGGAAAGTTGACGCATATGCCACTGCGCCAACAGGCCAGTCTTTACTATTACAATTTTTGGCTCTACATTCTATTTATTATGACGCAGCCATCAGTACACACGTCACAGCGGGAGCTTGTAGAGGTAGACAGCACCATGCAATAAAATACTCTTCAAATGTAATACTACGAGTATTTTACGCTAGTGGCAGATTATGATGTGGTGACTGATTTCGACTAATGTATTGCTCTCATCGACCTGCTTAGCTTCGTTAATGCTTTGTTTTTGAGAAGTGAAAAAATCTCCATGACTGACATTCAGCCGGAATGTACGCTGACTCGAACCAACTAAAAAGTCAACCTTTTTGCTGTTAACTTTAGTGGTTTTTACAGCATCACTGGTCGCGTTGGGGCGAGCGTAGAAGGCGCTCTGCCAGAAGGTAAAGAGCACGAGGGTTCCACTGGGCGAGGAATATCTCATATGAAGATAGACTATGGCTCAAGGCGTCGCCAGGGGAATATCCGCAACTACATGCATATTAATACCATGCTGTAAAAATATGGGCCGGATCTCGAGCAGATCCGACCGCCGGAACAGTTGAAGACCGATTGATACGCCTTGATATAATGACTAAAAAATAGGTCATTTGATGGAATTATGGCGTTTTACGAAATGCGCAGGTATATAACGATCTACGACAATATGATTAAACAACGACACATACCTAAATATGTGTAATTCAATAAAATACCTTGTGTCAACTGAATAACTAAGGCGCAATCCACTGCACTGTTATTTTGAGTTAACTCAAGGTTGCGCCATGGCACAGCAAAATGTTACGCACTGAGTTAGTTACTAAGCGCACGCCACCCGCATGTCGCGTCCATTGGCTTTAACGCAAGCAGTGTATTATGCAATGAAGTGTGTTATAATATGCCAATACATTTGAAATAAGTGAGTCAACACATCCGGCGCAGCGATAGGAGTTGGTGCATATGCGCTACGTAGCACAGTGTTATCCTTGTCTACATAGGTACCTACATAAATTTGTGATGTACGGGAGAATTTTTTGTCAATTTTTATTAAATATATTTTGTCGAGATGAAGAGAGTATTAATATGGCTACGGAATCTCATCATGTGTTCAATACACTCTTGGCCAGTTTTACACATATTGAAAACAGCAACAAATATGCAAAAAAAGTAGGTTTATTGACATGCGAAAGGCGGCAACTTACATCATGTTATTTGCATGCAAAAATGTATTACGTACGTTCCACTGTTGGGAACTAGTACCTTCTCGCATTCGAGGGTAGAAAGCATAGAGATTAGCTAGAATATACAAAGGCTGCAACTGCCTGTAAGTGGAGTGATAGAGCTGGGCAAAGAGGAACAGATGTCGAGTAAGCAATCCATCTACCTTTTTCTATTCGAGCACTGAGATTATTTCCTCCTCAGCACTCAAGTATCGGGCAGCTTGACTCACCTCGGCAGCAATCGGTTCTGTTAATAGTAGCCAATCACCGCGCTTCATTAAAGAAATAAATCAAGAAATCAGACAAATCAGTCTCTGTCTTTGTTTCCATCGCAGTATTCAGTCTTTTGCGCACTACGCTAACATCTCTTGTAAAAGGGAGATTATGTACCATGTGGCTTCAGTAGGGTGATAGAACCATCCGTCCGTAAGAGAATTGATATCTCGTTGATATCATCTAACAATATATGTGTTTAAGTTTAAGTGTTTAAGGTCATCAGACCATTTTATTTCGGTACGCAGGAGGAAACTGATCATAGGTATTCAGTCCTACGGAGAAAAGACGGCTACATGAGACTTTTACTCTTTAAAACCCCTCCGGCGACTGTCTTCGGTGCGTGGCTTGTCGAGGAGCTCCGAGATCTCCAATGGAACGCATCGCAGCCCTCTCGCTATATCAGAGCACTACTTAAGTAGGCAATGACAAAGATTCCCCCGCAACTTTAGGGTCGCATGGATTTTCACCATTAGAAAAGTATATTATTCCAAATGGATATAGGCTACATATTACGTATGTACACGGGCGAAATCGGGACGGGCTGTTATTCCTAATATAAAAAGACGTATGTATATTGTTTGGATTTTCATAATTCTGTACCTTGAAAAGAAAAACGAAACTCTTATAAGAACACTCACCTCCATTCGTCTATTTAACTGTCATAGCCGAAGAAATAATATAACAAACACATCAAAAATTCTACTACATAAAATATGAGTGATGAAAGACTGACGAAGAAAATCTACAGAGCGAAAGTGAGTGGTAAAAGAAGCCAAGGAAGACCAAGGTTGACTTATGAAGATCAAATAGCCGGAGTGTTAGCCGATGGAAATGTCAAAAGCACTTGCATATCTAGGCGAAAACGTGTGTGGAGAATGATGAGATTTGAGGAAGCGAAAGAAGTATGTAAGGAGTGTGACACTTGGCGCTCCGTCCTCTCCGACTATCCTGTTAGGGGTACAGCGTGAAGATATGTATGTAATCCGTCTTTTTAACCTACATATCCACTAGTGAACATTTTAAGATAATCATAGCAAAATTGAAGAAGGGGAAAATTGACTTGATTTGGCTGTCAAGTCCTGCCATTACAAGAAGTATGAATAAAGTTCTATACCCTAAGATTCTTGAGAAATTAAGTTCAGAAACCACTTTATGGATACTGTGCCCTCTGTTCGCGAGTGGGATTTGCGCTAAATTGTTTTAATGGCTGTAAACAGTTGGTTATTTTAATGCCAATGAAGCCTTCGTAGACTACGTATTCGCGTTAAAATTGCAAGTTGAGTGACCTTGTAAACATTTGAAAGCTCACGCGATGTACAGATTGTGGTCATAACATCAGCGGACAGCATCTTATTGATATAACAATCAATAAATAGTTATTCACGTTACTCGTTTCTATATTGGTCTGAGCGAAAATTAAAATATACAATGCATAGGCTACTAATTTCACGAATGAGTCGTAGAAATAAATAAAATGATGAGGTTTATTACGGAAAACCTTTGAGTAAATTATTTTATTTTCGAGAAGGGAAAAAGCCCCACGTACATTAGACTTGAATCAACTAAAAAAAGGATCAAGTGCGTTTTCTATAAACGAGTTCCGTAGACGGAATACACAATATTGATTTAATTGACAGTATAAATAAGTTTCTATTTTGTACCTTTTTTAAATGACCCCGTGAAGAACAAATTTATTTCTGCTGAGCGTGTAACATAACAAACATAAAATACTTCATATCTCAAGAAATGCTTTCTATGGTTCTTAATTAAGATCTGATTTGTAGTATGGACGCCGCACAATGAACTAGTGGAAATATTCAGCAGCACCCAAACTCTAATCGAAAGTAAAAACGTTAGATTTCTAACTTCAACGCCATTGGATCATTTATTAATCAATTTATAGAATTGAATAGATATATAGAATGCATAGGTGTTTAAATGAATTAATATAAGCACATGTCCATGTTCTACTTAACATATGTATTATTTTAAGGGACTAGTCATTCACAACAAGGGAATCCTAGTGTGAGGACTAGAGCATGTAACGCGTTGTTTTTGTTTTTTTTTACATGAATTGGACATAAATAAAAAAATAAAATAAATTATTACTATGAAAAAAAAATTTTCATAACTTGACAAGTTGACACTGCTTTTACTTCTTTAAGGATAAATTTTGTAAAAAAAATAATCAGTGAGTATCTGTCTTGTTTTATTTGGATATCCAATTACTGTAAACATGATATGACTACACTAACATAACATTTATATATTTGATACAGGCGCGCCAATGGTTTTACACCAGAAATGAAAAATAAATTACATGTAGTTAAAACTAAATATAGTGCAAACTCACTGATAGACAAGCACAACATATATTTACTTTATAGGAAATAGACATATACAACTTGAATAGTAAATAATGGTAATGGAGTAAATACAATAATGGTAACAGATTTTACTAGAACATCTGAATGAAATTGTATATCTAGGGAGTGCGTTTTCGAGGGATGGAAGATGTGAGTTGGATGTGGAGAGACGGGTAGCAGCTGGCAATAAAGTGAACGGTGCTCTGTCCGCATTAGTGGGTAGTGTGAATATATCTAACACTGCTAAAATGGCCAACCACAATGCGGTGTTGGTGCCAACTTTGTTGTACGGTAGTGAGGCCTGGATATGCCCGAAATCGAGTGAAAGTATGATAAATGCTGTGGAGATGCGGTCTCTCAGAAATATGTGCGGTGTTACGCTTGCGGACAGGATAAGCAATGATGAGATACGCAGTATGACAGGGTTGCTCAACAGTGTTATTGTAAAAATGAAGAAAGGAATACTTAGATGGTTCGGGCACTTGGAAAGAATGAGTGATGAAAGACTGACGAAGAAAATCTACAGAGCGAAAGTGAGTGGTAAAAGAAGCCAAGGAAGACCAAGGCTGACTTATGAAGATTAAATAGCCAGAGTGTTAGCAGACGGAAATGTCAAAAGCGTTCACATACGTAGGCGAAAATGTGTAAAGAGAATGATGAGATTTGAGGAAGCGAAAGTGGTGTGTAAGGACCGCGACTCCTGTCGCTCCGTCCTCTCTGACTACCCCGTTGGGGATACAGCGTGAAGATATGTAACAGATTTTCTAATATGATTACATTATTGGCGAAAGTGCGTAAGGAGAATGATGAGATTTGAGGAGGTGAAAGAAGTATGTAAGGACTGCGACGCTTGGCGCTCCGACCTGTTTGACTACCCCGTTGGGGATACAGCGTGAGGATATGTATGTGTATAATATGATTAAATTGTGCGCATCTTATTACAGTATTCTTATTTTTAAACCTCATCTATGTATTTAGTTATTTGTCTGCTGGTTTCGTGATCCAATGTTCATTGACTGATATGACTGACCCGTTGGCGCAGTGGCATAGCATCTGCTTTCCAAGCTAGGGTCCCGGGTTCGATCCCCGGTCAGATCAATTTAGGAAACGAACTTTTCTAAATTGGCTTGAAGTCTGGGTGTTACTGAGAACTCCCCCAGAATTCCTTGTGTAGTACCCATAGTAAAAGCTTACTTAGTTTGGGGTCACACAATCTGTGTAATTGTCTGGAGAACTACTGTTATATTATTATTATTGATATAGGCGTTGTTATTGTATTGTATATTTCTGGTGGTTTCGTGGCCCATCATGAACCGAAATACACGTCAGCTAGCTATATAATTAGTTATGTTTCCGCTGGTTTCCTGGCCTAGTGCGCGATTCAAACACCCACACTTATAAAGAATCCGTACGTTTGTGAGGGCCATAAAAATTTACGAAGATATCGTTATCTCGCGCTCGTGATTCCAGGTATTAGCATATCAAAGACAAACATATATTAATGGCTATAAATAAGTTGTCAATGAAAATTAAACTTTAAATCTATAGCATTAATGAATTTTATATTTATAATTGACAGCAAGTAAGCTAATGTGTGATGCTGATTATTGTTCAACCTTCCTTAAAATGAAACCTCTTGCTATAAAAGTATTAAGTTATTTGTTTTCTCTTCGTTTCGTCTTGATATTATTTTGACTCGTAAAACGAATTTTTATTTGTCTGCTGGTGGCAGACCAAATATGGGAGGTACCTATATAGAGTCCGCGAGGCGAAAGTTGAGCCTTGCATTTGGAGAGTGCAGGCGCATTTACACGTTGAGTTTATCGCCTTAATCATGTAGTTAAAATAGAATTGTAATGCTATATAACAATGTTATCTAACTACCTTTATGTATGACATCACACAAGAGATACGCATGACAGGGTTGCACGACAGTGTTATGTAAAAATGAAGAAAGGAATGCTTAGACGGTTCGGGCACATAGAAAGAATGAGTGATGAAAGACTGACGAAGAAAATCTACAGAGCTAGTGGTCGAAATCAAGGAAGACCACGACGGACTTATGAAGATCTGTTGAAAGTGTTAGTCGTGAATGGTATTTCTCTTTTAGCGATCCGCCTTGACTTCGCACGGGTAGAATTTTTTTTTAAAATAAAATGCAGCTCATGTTATTCGCTGATAATGTAGCTTTTTATAGGTGAAAGAATCTTTGAAATCGGTTGAATAGTTTTCGACTTTATCCATTACATACAAACAAACAAAGTCTACCTCTTTATAATATTATAGTATAGATAGATTAACTAAGGTGTTTGAAAGCGAAAATGTACAAACGAAATGTGAACATGGAAAAGGTCTAGAACAAGTGAATGAAATTGTATATCTGGGGAGTACACTTTCTAGGGACGGAAGGTGATTTGAATGTGGAGAGATGATTTTGACGGGCAGCCGGCAATAAAGTAATGTTGCTGCGGCCACATTAATAGTCAGTGCGAATATATCTAACTCAGACAAATTGGCCATCCAGTGTTCAACTTTATTGTACGATACCGAGGCCTGGATATGCCAGAAATCAAATGAATTAATGCGATATCTTAGAAATATGTATGAGCGGTGTCACGTTCTCTGACAAAATAAGCAATAAAGAAATACGCTGTGTGACAGAGTTGCACGACAGTGTTATTGTATGGATAAAGAAAAAAATGCTTAGATGGTTTGGTCACATAGAAACAATGAGTGATAAAAGACTGACGAAGAAAATCTACGGAGCGAATGTGAGTGGTAGAAGCCAAGGAAGACCAAGGCTGACTTACGAAGATCAAATAGCCAGTGTTAGTTGGCAAAAATCTCAAAAACACTTGCATACTTAGGCGAAAATGTGAGACGAGAATGTTTCTATTTACTATTCTGTAATTCAATGCTTCAGATGGATTTTCTCTGAATAACATCTAAATCTGTACAATGTGGTATAAATATAGGTATTAACTAGCTTGCTAGCTAGCTAGCTAGCTAGGCTTATGTAGCCTTTGATGTAGGCTGTGTGTGTAGGTTCATTTTCTTAAATTTTTGAATAGGTTTTTAATAGCTACCTCTTGATAGAAGTAGCATCAGCGTGACCAACGGAAAATTGTATGACGTTTGTTTGACGACGTTATGAAGAACATGACTCTTTTGTCATTGCCGTAGTTGGGTAATGAGCGTATAAGTTCATGAAATGGCACGCGTAGAAATCGCGTGTTTAAGAAAGTTGTATGAAATACAGTTCACAGGTATATTAGCTAACAGTGCGAAAGCGATACGTTTGACATTGTTCGGCCATTGTTACATAACCTTGATATCCACTCGCAAACAATCCCGTTATATTGTCTCGTGTATACTACAAGGGTCTCGCCACACTTGCGATTAACCAGACACAATAACACTTTTGATCGATGACGTACAATATTAACAAATAAAGTTAGTTTACATTGAAATCAGAAATAGCAAAGAATGCTTAAAAATACTGCTTCTAACAATTACACCATTTGTGTGGTCTCAAAATAAGCACAAGTCTTTTTTTTATAAACAATACACACCAATCATCTGATCTCAAACTACGATTTTCCCTGTGGCATGAAAACCAGATGACGATTACTGGGGCGTCTCTCCCCGTAAACCCAGACTCGAAACAATCTAGAAAAACCAATGCGATGCACATTCATTTCCCACGTAATAAGGCCGCTTACACAATAAAAATTATAGCACATGGACATGAATGTCTCCATAACAACCTTCCCTTATTATGTAAATGTACTTCGATCGAAGTTGTAAAAGAACAAATGTATATTGGATTAAGTATTGACCATTTATTCAGTTGGAAACCGCATATTAATGACATATGTAAGAAACTAAGAACAATATTATGTAAACTATCTTAAAATGTAAACTACCATATAAAACGATAAGGCTATTGTACTTGGCACTGGCAGACTCAATAATTAACTACGGGATAAGTAGTTATGGTAGATCATACAAAACTAACTTAGATAACATATACAATTTACAGACCCGAATTCTAAAAATTCAGTTCAAAAAATGTATGAAACAAATTCTCAAATGACTACTCCGAACTATTTACTTATTGTAAAGTATTGCCAGTGCAAAGTAAAATAAAATTGGTAATCCTAAAAGATATATCAAATGAGATAAACAATTTAGTTGAATTAACCCGTAATAAAAGATTAAGGCAAAATTTAACACAAAAAAATTTTATTTACCACGAAAAAATAATGTATATGAATTGAGAATAGATGGATACATATTACCAAAAATGCTAAACTCCCTCCCCCCAAATACATTGCATTTTTATTTATCCAAGACCCACAAACAGTATTTTTTGAAATATGTCGCCATTTTCCAATTACTCGCATATTATGAACAACCTAAACTAAATGTACGCGAACTCCCTATTTCCATATAAACCCTCGAGGTTTCAGGTAGATAGGAGAAAATTGTTATGACATTCTGTACTTTAATTTTTTCGTTCAATAAATTTGAAAAAAAAAATATCTTTTCGACATTGACCCGACGGGAATCAAACCCGGAACCTTCCGCGCTTGGGTTAACGTCTGAACCACTGCACCATCTAGGTCGTCCTCCTTGTGTATACACAAGCAAACTGGGGAAAGCTTTCAGCGACACCCAGATTCAAATCAAATCCAATCAAATAGTTTATTGACCAAACAATTATTTACATATATTTTTATGAAGCCTCTGACTACCAAACTAGGTAAAAAAAACCTGTATCTCAGGAGTCAGCGTCCTCTCCCAGAAATGTCACAAAAATTGTCAATGAAAATGATGAGTGAGTGAATTACAATTCATTTACATGTATGTAGTAACTGAATAAAAATCATGCAGTATAACATATATAAAATATACGATACAGAATATATATATATACATACATAGATTACAATTTATTTATTGTTTATGAAAGAGGGGGCAAACGCAGAAGTGGGTCACCTGATGGCGAGTGACCACAGTAGCCCATGGACACCTGCGACGTCCGGGGAATCGGGTGCGTTGCCGGCCTTTAGCTAAATAGGGAAAGGAGGGAGAGGGGGTGATGGGCCACCGGAACTCTCACTCATTGAACGAAACACAACAGCAATAGATGTTGTTCTTTCACGCCGATGTTCTGTGAGAGGGTGGTATTTCACCGTGAGAGACGGCTTAATTTGTGCACTAATGCAGCATGGCTCTACCACGTCCAAAAATTCATTTTCTAAATTGACCTGCATTTACTGGCTTTCTGAATATTGTATTTTAATAAACGTTATGTAAAATGATGTTGAAAAAATGATACCTGACTGAGTTTCTTGTCGGTTCTTCTCAGTGTCCAGGTTTTTTCTTTAAACCGAACTAAAGTAGATTTGACGTACAAAAATACCTTGTAATTGGGTTTACTTGATTAAATTGATTTGACTTTGACTTTTATCTGACCTGGTATAAACTTAACACTGCGCCTACGCTACGGTTCGGTCAAAATTGTAATTTGAATTATTAATACGAACCAATTACCGCCAAATGCTAATAGGATTCCTGAAAGCAGAAAAAGTTATGCAAATCAGTTGATCCATTTAAGGGTTGCAATTTCACAGACGAATAAGTACAGACGAACACGGATAAACACACAAACAGACAACGGCGTCAAAATACATGGAGCACGCAACCTATAGAGCAGCAATGTCATTTATTTTGTATGAAAACAAGTGACTTCTATGGTAAACACTGTTGCAGTTACTGGCGTTCTGTTTTATAGTTTGATTTTTTGCTGTTTCTGCCATAACACCGAATAGAGCAATAAGCAATTACATAAATATTTAAATATATGTCCAGTTTTAATTATGTACTGCTTAATGCGAGCTAGAGTTGATACTTGTTAGTGTAAATAAACTGAGCAATGGTGAATAAAATGGCCCGATATTTCATCTTTGAGTGCTCTATGCAAAATTACGACACCCCTCTTTTGCGTCACGAGATGTAGAAAAATAAGACGCTATTTTGTAAATGGATCAGGCACACACACAGAAACACTACCCACAATGTTATACCAGTACGTTATGTATCAAACGCTAGCAGCGAAAGAGAATAGGTGACTAGTGGCAGGATGGAATGGTTGATTAATAAAGTTATGGTTTCCATCGATATTGCCGTAAATTGCTATAACCGTACCACAGATTGTTGATCGATATAGATCATTAGAGTGGCGTGATGGATACGTTGCGCGCGCATACATTATTCATATCTGGTTCTATTAGTAAAGGGTACACAGTAGCTGTACCTTATAATTTGAAATTCACGTTAATTTAATAATTTACGAAAGTATATTGTTAACAAAAAAGTATATACATACGTTAATATTTCCAAACTTAAAAACTACACATTATCTTAAATAATAGACTTCCTCAAAGTTGTCGCTTAGAAAGCTGTCATTGCTTAAGGTGCCCAGCAGACTGGCAGCATTGTCTCTTTGAATAGCCAAACTGATTCGTATGCGGAAGAAGCTGGCAGCCCGGCGGTCTACCGAAGCTTCGACTTCTTATAATTATATTTAATTTGGTATAAATTAACTATAAAAACAATTTAGTCGACAAGCACAAATATAAACACGTAAACAAGCATAAACGCGTACATAAATACACACTACATTGCACACACACATTATATCTAATTCGTGTATAAAACTAGTCCCTCGGTCCTTCGCTATTAAGATCATCTTTATGAACTTAACATACGTGTATTCAGATTTCTATGACACCACCGACATATAAAAATATAGCTTAATATGCCGCCGCTGGCGACCTGCAGTCTTAGAGCCTGTAGGTATTACGCGCAGCGACGGCAGGAGACCGGATGGTTTGACGCTTATTCCTTGGAAACTTGGAAGATCGCTGGTGTGGGATGCCACTTGTGTCGATACACTTGCTGTTTCCCATGTGCCGGCGACTTCCAAGTCAGCAGGTGCCGCGGCCAACACTGCCGAGAACTTGAAGCGGGGTAAGTATGCGACTCTCTCTGAGAGTTTCATATTTACGCCCTTTGCAGTCGAAACTTTGGGTCCCTGGGGCCCCGAAGCCCATCGACTGGTTTCTGATATTTGTAAGAGACTGGTCGAGGCTTCGGGAGACCGCCGGGCTGGCAGCTTCTTCCGCCAACGAATCAGTTTGGCTATTCAAAGAGGCAATGCTGCCAGTCTGCTGGGTACCTTGAGCAATGACAGCTTTCTAAGCGGCAACTTTGAGGAAGTTTATTATTTAAGATAATGTGTAGTTTTAAGTTTGTAAATATTAACATATGTATGTACTTTTTGTTAATGTAAATAAATGTTTTAAAGCTTAATATATTACTATGTACCGTTGCTTCAATTGGAACTTTTTAAACAATGAAAATGCATTATAAATCCGTTTTGAAGATTTTTGGTGATATCCAAAAGACGTAATATTCTGAATATCATAAAAATTTTTCAACACATATTTTTATATTTTATACATATTTTCTCATATAGCTTATTCGAATTGCAGACAAAACTTTATTAATAATTAAAACACTTGTAATTCATAATAATTAAACGTTTTTATTCAATATGTATTCGTGTTTTAGTTTTATAGCTTTTATTTTTATTTAAGCACATATCTTCAATTTGAAAAATGTCCCTTGTTCTCACGTAGAGCAATATTTTCTTGCCTTTTGCAATGGTTCGATAAAATTTCTTTGTAGCTTCTTCGATTTTAAAATGAAATCGTACTGTACATTGAATTTTTCAAAAAACAGTCATCCATTTGTACCCTACACTTTGAAATCAGTTACGTGGTTTTGGTTTTACGAGGGAAAATTTATCACAATTCACCTGTTTCCTTCGCCGTAATCAGATAGAAATAAGATGTAATTCCTTTTTAAGAAAATTATGTTATTAATTTTGTTCAAAGATCTGTGTTTATGTGTGTGAGTGCACAAAAAAATTATCTAAGAGTGAAATTACTGCAGCGTTTCCGTCTGATATCCCGTGACTCGGCTACTTTTTCGGTGTAGAAGAGCGAGACGAGAAAGGTATAATAAAGTCTGAGATTGAGTGGCGTAGCGTTGATGGACTTGCAGTAAAAACTATTACTTGTATTATATCGATTACCGACTCTGGTAGCTCGGATAATTGACTGTTAAAACGAAACTTGCTTGGCTTTTAACGATGATTTGTTGCTCATTAAACTTTCAAAAGTGATCAAGGCATGCCTAATTTTCAAATACGCATTGGTTATTAGATTAAGTAAAAAATAACTAATGTAATACCCGTTCCGGGTCGCTCTGATCGAAATGCTACAAAATAACACTTCTCGCAATCAGTATTTAGACTTATAGACAATAAAATGAAACTAGATAGTGAAATATCGTCAGCTTAACACTTACGTATTAAAATTCCTTAAGTTAGTGATAAATTCCTAACCGTCAGTTACAGTTAACAGTTAGCTGACAAAATCCTATCTCTGGTATATCCTGAGAATGCTTTGTTGAGAAGCGAAACACGTGTCGATTGGTGGTTTTTGGAATTTGAGCGGAAAATAGCTAAAGACTAGGAATTTATCACATGAAATGGATTTCTGCAAAGTAACACCTGAGTCTATACAATATCCTTAAGATAGCTTTAGGATTTAATAATCATCATGTTAATTAACCACCAAAATGACTAAGGTTTTGATTTTTTGAGCGTCCGTATTTATGTGTTTATGAATTAGGTATATAACAATATCCTCTCACACAGTTAACTCGGCAAAGTAGACGAACAATGAGTCTGATACGCAACAATTTCACGTTTTATTTTTATGTGAAACATCTTATGTGGCGGGTCAGACTGGCTGTTGGGGTGGCGACGTGGCGACGCCTCGCCGTGCGCATGTACTAAGCTCGTATGCCTAAAGCGTATGTAATGTTGTTATTCACGTTGGAACACGTTGCCTGTGTTTTTTAAATAAAGAATAATTTTCTTGTTTAAAAAAATCTTGTTTTTGAGTATGCTATATTTAGTTCCTTAAATTAACCATTCTTTTACATCTATTTTCTATTCAAAATAGTTTCGATGTTTCGCATCTGCCAGGTGTCCTGCGACGGCTTATTTTTTTTCCTCATTTAGTGATAATAATCATCATCATGTCATGTTGGTCAAATACAGTGTTATTGTTAATGGCATGTAAAATAAGATTTAGCTGTTGTTATTATGTTATGTATGCAACTTTTGTGTGTGTGTGAAAATTTTTAACCCAACTACAGCAGAGAAATGAGGACGATTATGATTTTTGCAGCGCCTGTATTGCAATAAAGTTCTCGTTTAATTGAGCGATAACCATACATTACTTTTGGAAATAATTGAATAAAGTGATTTATCGATTACATTTTGTCTAAATTAACAAAAAACATTTAAAAAACACATCCTTTCGTCATCCACGTCGTGTTTCTGAAAAACATGACATGTAACAGGCAGATAGACAGACGCCGAGATAAAACAATTCAGGCGGCCTAAACAAGTGGCTCAATTGTCGTAATCGCTAGTAGAATAGAATGACAAATAACCACGTAGTCTGGCGTAACGAATTTTAAATTGATAGTCGTTATTAACTTTTATATATATCAAACATAACTTAAACTGGTGTGAAAACAGCTGTATAAAACCTAGCTAAGAAGCACTTTAGACTTTAGATTGCAAGAAGCGTTTGTAACTTGTCTAAAGCCGCAGTTTTTGCAATTTTATAACAAAGTCCTAAACACGACAAGTAGTTTCATAAATATAACATTATTCTTTTGCCATAAAAGTAGAATAAGCGGTGACAGCTGACATTATTGAAGAATTGTCATTGGTTGGTGCGCCGGCGCCGCTGGCCAATGACCAGCGGTAAATAATGATCAGGCTACTGTTGTGACCTACTTTCAATTGCTGTACATATTATATGATTATGTTTGTTAGTTACAGTTTAAATTTATAGGTAGGTTACATATCTTTTATACAGTATGTAACATAATACATCAAAAAGACCTTGACAAAGCAATCCGTTTTATACGTATGGAATTAATAAACGCGATTTAGTCTTAGTCACATAATATCGTAAAATATTAGTCTTATTGCATAAGACATTTGTAGACACCAGCGGGGTTATTGCCTAAAAATTGCAGACAGCGACAGTCACGCGATCACTGCGCGACCGGTGACTAATTATAATAAAAAATTAGTATCATGTATGACGATTGCGTATCTATTATTCTATGACCGTAAAATGGACTTTTCGCGTTAGATTTAGCGACACTATACAAATTACATTATATGAATTTTCGTTTTGTCGCAGATATCGCGCGATATTGGCTGTAGCATGCTGTCTGCAAGTTACGTAATAAGTATGCCGGATTAGAGTGCTACCACAGTATAAATATGACAGCAGGATGTCTTCATAGAAACCTAGCGTACCCGCAGACTTATTACGTAACTTGTAATTTGTTTCTTAGCTTTGAAGAAATAAACATACAAACATACGGACAACATTTCTATAAGTATTTATTTTGGAATCAGAAAAGCCTAAAATTCCTAGTTATACCCTAGTATGTTAATAAATGTAACAGATATCATCTTGACGCCCGGCTTGCGATATTCCTTGTAAGCCAGCATTACTTTAGAACTTTTTTATTTAACTTTACTATTAGTGATTATATTTATAACATAATGTTTACATGCCTAAGAAAAAATGCAAGAAATCAGAAAGCCATAATTTACTAATGGAATAGAGAAGTCATATAACTCTGCATCATATCTACATTGAATACATCATCATTTTCTATATTAATAAAGTTCCATTTAATATCGTTTCTATTATAAGTTATTATTATAGCAGTCCCCCGACGTGACGACGCTTGGATATATTACTACTAATTTACGGTAGTAAACTAATTAATCTGTGCTACTAATATTGAAACTTGTCACTTTAAAGGGCTATGAGGTATAGATATTATTTTTTTACTTTTTGGATGATTTTAGAGTCGGGGGTTTTTTAAATTTTTAATTTAAGTTTTTTCCATAGAAGGCTTTCGATTAGTAAAAAAAAGTCTAACCGAAGTCTAAAGTAATCGCTCCGCTTAATTTCGAGATCACCTTAGATCTCTAATCAAATCGCCAGAAGTAGTTTTTGGGTAGAAGCGATTGCGTAAAGTGAATCTTTGTTTTATAATTTGATTAATATCGAAAACATTGATAACAAAAATAAAAATTAAATGTCGTTCGTTGCTAACTGTAAAACTTGAGAACGGTTGGACGGATTTGACAAATGTTCGCAATAGTCAAGTGAGGTTTTTATGTAAAGAAAAATTGGAAAAATTGCCCGGAAAATTGAAAAATTCGAGAAATACTGAAAGCGCTTTTTTATGGGATTATAATTCAGGAATAATAATAATGTAATACCTACTGCGCCGCAAGCCACAGCGACGCGTGGCCGGTCATAGCTATAGTTAAAAATAATGTAGGTATCTAAACCTTAACCAACAATTTAACTCGTTTAAAACTTATTATTGTGCGATTGTCCTTTATCTAAATACAATATGCATGTGCTGGGCTCAATGTCCTTGGAAATTCTGAAATACTCTGGAGTCCTAATATCGAAAGCCCCCTAAATCAATACTTGAAACAATGGAGCTATAGAGAAGTTTTAAAAAATATTTTTATTTAGGAGAAAGGAAATTTTGTGTTTAATTTAAAAACATTATAGTTTAATTAGTGTCTGTCACGAAGTTCATAACAAGACTGTCCCTAATACGAAACCCAACTTATGAGGAAATGGTAATTGCAATAATTGTTACTGCATGTAAAATAAATAGTGCGTATGCAATTGCAATTGACTTGTTTTTATAACACAATGTATTTACATCGACAGCTGAAGGTGTGAATCCTTGTTGTTTTTGGAGCACTCATGATAGATCTTTCAATCGAATTTTTAACTACCGCCTGTGTCAATCGTGCTGACACAAAACCGATACATTACATATACTGCCGACCAGACAGATTTTCGTGGTTAAAGCACTGCACCGATTTCAATGTAATTTAGAATGGAAATAGATTAAATCCAGGGAAAGAACGTAGTCTACCTTTTTTTAATGCCACTCGAAGTCGCGAGCAAAAGCTAATACCTAACAGATATGCATTTTAAGCAGTAGTTAAGCCCTCTATTTATGCTGCTTACCTTGCTCCTTTATCTAACGGTAATCAAGCATGTTTGGATATCTCGTTTAATTAACGTCGCTGGCACTGTTGGGCCGACAACCGATAGACATCTGTATGGAACGGGTCGGCGCAGGTGGGCCGCGGTCCTCGCCTTATCACCATATATGGACCTATAAATATGTATTTTGATCTTTTTTGCGTGAAACTCTTCAACTATTATGTAGTAACTATTTATTTTTGCTGCTTTTGGAGAGAAAACGCCACGCAGGTCGTAAATGTCGGCCAAAGGGGCGACAAACTGGCGACATATCACCGCATTTATTTCCGATAGTTTCTTAATCTCAGTGCTACTGAATGCTCTCCAGAGTCCAATATTGAATTCGATAAAATGGTATCAAGGACTCAGTTTGGATTTATTTAATTTCGATATAACTCTATTAGTTATTATTCGTATTATTGCCTAACATAAGTAATAATACATGTATAGATTTGTATTTTTACTTTTATGTCAGGCGGTGCGAACTATATACGCAACCGCACCGACGAAACTGCAAAGATGGGTCGTCGGCGTAAAAAATAAAGCCTAAGTATTAATACATAACAGTAACATTAATTGCATAACAACAATTTAAACAAATATATCATTACGAAGAATTTCTGAACGCAAGAAGCTTTAACTCTGTAGAGCCCTGCCCGCTATAGGTACATAAATACATTCATACATGCATATCTTCACGCTGTATCCCTAACGGGGTCGTCAGAGAGGAAGGAGCGCCAAGCGTCGCGGTTCTTACATAATTCTTTCGCTTCCTCAAGTCTCATCATTCTCATCACACATTTTCGCCTAGGTATGCGAGAGCTTTTGACATTTCCATCTGCTAACACTCTGGTTATTTGATCTTCATAAGTCAGCCTTGGTCTTCCACTCACTTTCGCTCTGTAGATTTTCTTCGTCAGTCTTTCATCACTCATTCTTTCTATGTGCCCGGACGTACATAAATATTATTCAAATAACTGATCGAATAATCTGTTTTATGAAATATGTGCCATCCTGTGGCGATCAATTTTACCTCGTCCTTTCTTGTAAAAGGTATCCCCTCTCGTCAAAAAGTATACGCTATTTCCTGTCCAAGGTCATTTCATTTGTACTGGGAGACGCCCCTAATAGTCGTCGTCTGGTCTTCATAGCACTGGAAATACACTAGTTTGCGATCAGATAATCGGTGTGTATCTTTTTTTATTTTTATATCATGTAAGTGGCTATGCAGGTCTTACCAGACCTGTATCGCCGCGACCAAAATCGATCTATTGTCATCCCCACTGTGTTACAAAACACTACCAAGTCCCACTGTAGTCAAAAACTGCAAGGTATTCCTTGGAATGATATGCTGAACCTCCTCCGGACTCAGAAAATACTGGCCGAGGCAGGATCGACGAGCGCGCATCAGTCGTCCACAGTCACACAAAATGTGCATAGGCGTTTCATCCGCTTCCTGGCAGTACCGGCACATTCTTGTGTTGGAGAGCCCCATACTAAACATGTGCTTATTTAAGCAACAATGCCCAGTAAGTGCTCTAACCAAGATACGCAAGTTGCTCAGGCTCATTGCCGTGACACTAGATGCCACCTTGCGATTATATGGCTTTATTAGGGCTTTGGTGTGTATTGTTTGGCGCATTACTATTTTTACCTCCTTTGGACCTCGCACCTTCTGAAAAATTTGTTAGGACCGCCACTGTTAGACGCTAGCTAGTACTTGCATGAAATCTCTATTTTTGGATAAGTTCTTTCATGAGGTTAGCGTTGAAAATTTTGTTATTTAATCTTCGTGCGACAACACGATGGGTAGTTAGTAAATGACATAATTATTTAGCTGATAATTCGATATCTAAACTGTATAAGGACATCGTAATCGTCCTCATAAAAGACACGTTTCAACATGTCACATGGCTTGACGTGTGTTAATGATTTAGTTTTTATAAAATAACAGCGATTTGTGAGCGGAAGCTAATATCCTTACATGCCATAAAGGTACAGATTTAATGCGAATGGACAGACGTATAAGCACGTGATAAATAGTCGCAGGATTGCTTAATGAATGGTGGTCGATCGAGTTTTGAAATGGTCAAGTGGGAGACGAGAGCGTTTGAATTAGATTCTGTCAAGAATCTTTGAATTTAGCTGGATACCATACTCTGAAGAGGTAGCTGAAGACAGATTATACGACCTCGAGTAAGCTTTGATCACTAACGTTTCACTTCTGTCTCGTTCTAACACCTCGAAATAGCTCGTAAACATAAAATATAAATATAAAATATTAGTATATACAAGATATATATAAATATACCAACAGCAAAAGATGAAAAGAGATAGAAGGGTATGTTTCAAGGTTAAATTTTTCGACTTCTACTACCTCCTCAGAGTGCGGCCTACTGTTTAAATTCTGCTCCATGGATTTTGTAATGTACACAGATAATTACCTGTTCTGTGACTCTAAACCGAGCTTGTGGCTGGCATTGTGGATACCACTTTGTGGGAGTTTGGATTCTGTAACATTTACAGATAATAAGCATGACGACGGTATTAAAGATTCAAATAATAAGTGGTTTAAGAGAAAAATATATGTCGAAACGATTCTAAACAATGACTCAGTTTTAATTTATACATTGAGATTAATAATGTTTTTAATAAAATAACATAACATATCTTCACGCTGTATCCCCAACGGGGTAGTCAGAGAGGACGGAGCGCCAGGAGTCGCGGTCCTTACACACCTCTTTCGCTTCCTGAAATCTCATCATTCTCCTCACATATTTTCGCCTAGGTATGCGAGTGCTTTTGACATTCCCGATTTTCCGATGCCATTTGATCTTCATAAGTCAGCCTTGGTCTTCCTTGGGTTCTTTTACCACTCACTTTCGCTCTGTATATTTTCTTCGTCAGTCTTTCATCACTCATTCTTTCCATGTGCCCGAACCATCTAAGCATTCCTTTCTTCATTTTTACAATAACACTGTTGTGCAACCCTGTCATACTGCATATCTCATCATTGTTTATCCTGTCCGCAAGCGTGACACCGCACATATTTCTGAGAGACCGCATCTCCACACCATTTATCATACTTTCACTCGATTTCGGGCATATGCAGGCCTCACTACCGTACAACAAAGTTGGCACCAACACCGCATTGTGGATGGCCATTTTAGCAGTGTTAGATATATTCACACTACCCATTAATGCGGACAGAGCACCGTTCACTTTATTGCCAGCTGCTACCCGTCTTTCCACATCCAACTCACATCTTCCATCCCTCGAAAACGCACTCCCCAGATACACAGTTTCATTCACTTGTTCTAGACATTTTCCATTTACACAAATCTCACATTTCGTTTGTACCGCTTCTGTTTCAAACACCAAAACTTTAGTTTTGTTCACATTCATTTTCAATCCTTTTACTTCACAATCTTCTTTCATGCACGTGACTAGTGTCTGCAACTCTGCTTCTGATGGTGCTATTAGCACAGCATCGTCAGCGTACAATAGGCAGTTTACCACTGTGTTTCCATTCCATACCACTCATATTACCTTTCAATCTCTGGAGGCAATTGTCCAAATAGAGCTCGAATAGCCAGGCAGACATTACGCAGCCCTGTCTGACACCAGAACAGACTTCAAACCAGGGCAACATGGCACCGTCTATCCTTACACAGGCTCTGTGGTCTCGATATAATGACCTCACAGCCTGCAGTAAGGAGCCCTCCACGCCATATTCAGACAGAAGACTCCACAATTTTTTCCGCACTACTCTATCGAATGCTTTCTCTAAATCCACGAAAGCGCAGAAAACTTTCCGACCTATAGCCAGAAACCTTCCCACGATAAAGCGAAGCGAGAAAATCTGATCCATACAACGCCTACCGTTCCTGAATCCACCTTGTGCCTCCCACAAATATCTTTCTGAAACGCCTTTCATACGTTCAATCAATACCTTAGTATAGACTTTACTCGCCAAGCTGACCAAGCTGATGGCCCTATACTACGCACAGTCTAGACAGGAACCTTTCCCTTTATATAGAGGTACTATGACTGCCGTGCGCCAGTCCTCTGGAACCTCCCCCTTCTGCCAACAAAGGTTGGCAGAAGGCAGAGTGCACAGAAGGCATCCCAGACCCTAGGACCACCATACTTGATCATCTCAGCAGTAACCTCATCAATTCCCGCAGCCTTTCCACATTTCAAACTTCTTATCACTTTCTCAATCTCTTTCATACTAATGGCATCCTCCAGTCCCTGGCGCGAGTGTAGCAATTCATTAAAATCGCTCTCAGTATCAGAGACGGAGTCGCCACTCTCATACAGTTCTCCATAGTATTCACTCCATCGCTGCAGAATTCAAAGGTTACACAAAAACGTTACGCAATACAACATACGTTCATATCTTCACGCTATCTCTAAACGGGGTAGTCAGCCGGTCATGCTTTTGCCTCATTGAATCTCATAATTCAAGTAAATATACGACTGATCTGCCTGCTCTTTTACAATATCGATGTTATTTATCGATGTTTTCTAAACTTCTACTCCATTGATAAAATTGTTTGTTTTTAATGCTTTAATTAAAATGTAGGAGGACGGATCGCCAGGAGTCGCGGTCCTTACACACCTCTTTCGCTTCCTCAAATCTCATTATATAAATATAACCTTTGTATTATTGTATCATAGGTGCCATAGTTATGAGAGTAGGGAGAGTATACGAGAATTTTAAAAGTTCATTAAATAGTATAAAATAAAGTTCCTATTCTTGTCTCTCTCTTTGAAGTAGGCTTAGTTCTTTACACTACGGCGTAGTAAAAGGACTAAGGCTAAATGCGCAATGACTAACGCAATACTCGTAGATGTGTATGTGGCTTTTACCATCATTTAGAAAATTTGTTCCAAAAGGTTTATGTGTATAATACGAGCACGAGTACGTTCATATTACATTAAAACTTAATAGAGAAATCTCTATGATTTGAAATCAAGCGTAAATGACGCTTTTAGGGGCTTACGCTGACTAAATCATAAAAGATACATCAAATAATTTTACCACAAAATTGTAGGTCTTAAAAGACCTACAGAAAAGTTTCTAATCTTCTAAGAATGACCGACAGTGATAATTTTTGTCTTTTAAAATTATCACTCGGCGAATTAGTTCAATCGTTCATTTTCAAAGATTCGATCATTCAGGTATTGATACGAAGTAAGAAGAAGTTCGGTCACATAATCCAATAAATCGTTGATTGAATACAGATACAGTCATGTATTGTATTTTTGATTGAAACGAGATCGAACGATTTTATGAGTAATCGGATTTTTTATAGTTTCGATATTTTTTATAGTTTTCATTATAACTCTGCCACATTTATAATTTTATGGTTTGCGTTTTGAAAACTAATGTGCTATTTTTTTTATTGCACTTTTTATCATATTCAAAGGCATAGACAATCAATTAAATATCGACAAGTACTGAGATCGAATCGGTTAAATGATTGATTCGATGTGAACGGATACGTTCGTTCAAATGCAATAAAATGATCGAATCAATCACGACCGACACAGGTCTATTTCCTACATTGACCTGACCGGAAATCGAACCCGGGACCCTAGCTTTGAAGGCAGATGCTGTGCCATTGCACCAACGGGCCAGTCACATGTATGAACATATATGTAGTATGTCAGTAACGCGTTACGTTACGTACTGATAAGACTTTAGGTTGTATATTATATTTTTTTTGGTTCGGTATACATTAAAATTCAAAGTACTCCGTACAATTTTGGGTAGAGTCATTATTATAATCTAAAATTACAAAATTGTACGATTTAAGTCTAATATTTTGAGTTCCGAGAGAACTAAAAGTTACTTTTACCTTGATGATATTATGGCGATGTCCCTTTAATAATTTTACATTGAACCCTGTAATATATTTTATTAAATACAAATATAGCAAAGTAAATAAGAACATTATTTGTATTTAAAAGTAGTAATGATTGGTATTACATAATAATGAGCTTATGGTTTTTATGGCGCGTCATAACTGCGTGCACAGCCTAATGGAATAAGACAGAGACTTTTCATATTTGTTATTAACCTAAGAGCGTTGTAAGTTTAGGACAGAAATTTTAATTTTAAAAAAAACAAGAAAGAGTGCTAAGGAATTAATTTGAGTAAAAGATTTATTTAACAGATTTATTTAAACTTTAGTATAGGCTGTTTCGGGCAAATTTGCCACAAAAGTAAACAATCTCTTTAAGTCATTTTTGGTAAAACAAGTCTTATAAAAAAGGCAATGTTTGTAGTATGAGATATGTAACATTTGTTGTAAAATATGGTTTGTAATTTATATCAGAAAGTTATTGTATGTATTAAAAAGTCTTGTTTTATTTAAATAAAACACTGGATCTTATTATTAGTCACATATTTGGCAGTTCATATTAAAAAGGACTTTATATTAAAAACTATAAACTAACTAGCAATCCACCCCGGCTTCGCACGGGTAGATGCAATCCTAGTTAGTCGCTATTAATTTTTCCTAAAATATTTTGTCAGATATTGTGCTGAAAAGTGGCGCCACGTCATCTTTGACTATTCCGTTGAGGGTACGGCGTAAAGATATGTTTAATATACTGTCCAGAATGTATTATTTACACTGATCAAAGTTCAACAAAATATTTTCCTGTCGTTCATGCTTTACTTACTCTGTACGCATTGAAACGTGATAGTTTTGCCAATGGGCTTTTACTATTTATTCGTCTTCAGGGCTGTCACCGCACTAGTAAATATTGTAATATTTTACTTATGAATATTATATTAATAGTAAATGTAAATAGGTATTTGTTTTTATGTGTTTTGGATTTCAGTTCTTAGAGCTAGAACTTTTTTAAAAGAATGTCCATTGTTGTACTGTGAAACTTTGCGATTGTTGCCTGTTGTGTATGTCAAATAAAATATATTAAAAATAAAATAAGAAGAAGTAATAACCTATGTAATATATATCCTAGCGTTGGACACAGATTTGACTCTATACCATGAGTTAACATCCATACCCGCTATCTATAGCATTAAAATTATATGAAGAACTATGCAGCGATCCTAGCGGTAACTACGGTAAAGTAAAATTCGACATTAAAAAGTTTGACTCGGTTGTTATCGAGTATTGACGTTGCAAATTCATGGTATAAGTAGTATTCTTACAGGCGAGGTAATACGGGATAAAAGGATGGAATGTACTCTACCGCGGAGGCGCAGTGCCGTGTAGTGGAAGTAGGCTAGCAGCTAGTCTGCTGTCAAAGTAGTCAAACTTTGCGTAGTCTTTGACTTGACTTAAGGACTACCACATAAAATGGCAATAGCTACAAATTAATAGCTTTACATGTCTTTCGAGCACAGTAACGATCAATACGGATAATATATCGCATAAAGGTGTCAGTGAGCAACGATATTTAGTTTCGATTATCACGATAATTGAAGCGCCGTAAGACACGAGCGCTTCCAGCATATATGCTACTATAACGGTCAAAATAGAAACATGTTTAACCGAGATAATATTATTATGAAAAATGATTAGAATAGGTTTATTTTATTTGCTGAAACAACAATTTTCAGAATTTTTGTCAATTTTCTATTGTTTATACAGTATATATAAATAGTATTCTTAGGATTATTTTACTATAAAACTGTGCAAAATGGTTGCCAAACAGTGTTATTGTAAAAATGAAGAAAGGAATGCTTTGATGGTTCGGGCACATGAAAAGAATGAGTGATAAAAGACTGACGAAGAAAATCTACAGAGCGAAAGCGAGTGGTAAAAGAAGCCAAAGAAGATCAAGGCTGACTTATGAAGATCAAATAGCCAGAGTGTTAGCAGATGGAAATGTCAAAAACTGTCGCATACCTAGGCGTAAACGTGTGAGGAGAATGAAGAGATTCAAAGAAGCGAAAAAAGTATGCAAGGACCTGGACGCTTGGGGCTCCGTCCTCTCTGATTACCCCGTTAGGGATAAAACGTCAAGATATGTATGTAATAGACACTAATATTTGTTTTAGCACATTATATTTAATATTTATTATAGGTACACATTAATTGTGTGTGCCAGCCCTACGTCCGAATGCCTGCTAGCGCGGCCGGTCGCGCGCCAGCCGCCGGCGCACACCTCGACGTTTTTTTGTCGCGCGTCTAGCGTTCTCTTGTTGTACGCGGAAAACGTAATTAGAGCCTTCTGCGCTTGCATCGTTCATGAAAAAGTGACTGTCTTGTTTATGGCAGCGTAATTGGCATCCTTATAAATCGACAGGAGGTCTGCTATTTCTGTTAATGTGGAGAACTAAGCGTTGGTGACTGGATTTGTCTTTTTTGCGGGTTTGGAAGTATATCTTTCGAATATTTCTATTTCTCTACAGTATTTTAAATTTACGCAAAAAATAAACAATCGTTTCGAGTTTTTTAGATAAAACGGATGGTTTATGTAGTAATGTTATAAAATATAAAATAACAATTGAAAAACATCTTTATGCTAAGTCTTCTTCTTCTTCTTCAGCCCATTGCCACACGCTGCTGAATGTAAGCCTCTTGCAATGCACGCTATTTCCTTTGATCTAAAGTCTTTCTCGTCCAACATCTTCCCTCTATTTTAACCAGATCGTCGGTCCATCTCGCCAGTTGCTTGCCCACGTCTCTGCGCCTCGTTCTTAGTCTCCACATCAGTACTCTTTCTCCCCATCGGTGGCCGTTCGTGCGGCATGTGTGAAAAGTCCATCTCCACTTCCTAGCTATTACAGCGGCCATGTCGGTGAATCTAGCTCTTCTCCGTATTTCCGTGTTCCGGATTCTGTCACTTAGAGAGACACCTAACATAGTTCGCTCCATCACTCTTTGGGTAACCTGCAGCTTATGGATAACCTGCTGCATGAGTGTCCAAGTCTCACTTCCATATACCATTATGGGGAGGGCACATTGCTCGAAGGTTCTACAGTTCAGACTCATAGGTATATCCTCTTTGAGCACATCGGAGTTTTCCGAACGTTCCTCATCCCAAACGGTCAATATCTTTATGCTGTCCGTTCTTCTCCAGACTCAATGTTTAACCGAGATAGATATACTCTTCGACTCTGTTCAGCATATGTCCGTGTACAGCAATGTGGTCTGCCTCGGTGTTATTAAACATAATTTTTGTTTTGGCTGTAGTCATCTTAAAATCTATACAATTTCCTTCACATCAAATTGTTGTGGTAACTAATTAAAGTAAAAACAATTTTATGATATTTTATTATGTATTGTTTAATTGAATGAAACACTAAATGTTATTTATTCGACATATACGTTTTTATACAAAGATGCCTTTCAGTTCCAGCCATCATGAACTTCCTGCATAATTCATCATAATCCTGTCATTGATTCCTCATTATAACTCACTTGCAGTCTAATATCAGTCGAGTTTAAATCATTAATCACCAGTACCGACTGCTTTGATATAATTAACAACACGCGGTCACGACTACGTGATGAATTACTGTTGAATTAACTCAAGATGTTCAGTCGTGAGTCTAGTGTGAATTTTATGAATGTAGCGCACGAAGCGATGCAGAATTGTATTCAGATGATTTTTAACTATAATTGAACTACAGCACAGTATAAACATAACAGTAGGATGTCTTCATAGAAATCTAACGTGCGTAGTTTGTATGTGTGCGCGTATACGCACTCGTGTCACACACGCAACGGCAATATTTTGGGTGAATATGGACAATTATTGTAGCGCCAGTCGGGGTCGCACGTGACGCAAACATGAGACCGCTTCCGTTTTCAATTCGTTCTTATGCGACTATTCACAAATACGAAAATGTCTAAATCGCTTAAAATAACGTAGTAGTATAATGTCGTTAGATGCCTAAAATTATTTAGGCATCTAACGACATTATAATACATATACATACATAGAATCCAGTTATCATTCTTCAACATAACCACAAGAAATTAAATTTAACAAACACGAAAAACTTATCTGTATGCATTATTTTTCATTATTATGTACCATCCAAACGAGATGCTCTGCGTATCTCACACAACGAAACAATCTGGCCGAGACTAGGCACTTCCCTTACGCGCGAGGCGGGAGTACACAGCGGGAGCGGGAGAGTATATAGGAGCGGGGAATAATGATCATAGTTAGTGTTAAACGTGACACCCTCTTCTACCTAGATATGGTTTCTGTTTTACGATGCAGTCTCGTTTAAAACTGTTTTAACCTGTTAATCATGGTTTCAGACGATAGTTTATACGATTTTAGCTTCTTGAGCATCCCTGTGTCGTCTCAAGTCTCGATTTTTACAATTTTTTGGAGTGTGCGTCTGAATCACATATGCATGGAGCACTCAGCCTATAGAGCAGCAATGTCATTTATTTTGTATGTAAACAAATTACGTCTGTGGTAAACACTGTTGCAGTTACTGGCGTTCTGTTTTATAGTTTGATTTTTTCCTGTTTCTGCCATAACACCGAATAGAGCAATAAGCAATTACATAAATATTTAAATATATGTCCAGTTTTGCTTATGTACTGCTTAATGCGAGCGAGAGTTGATACTTGTTAGTCTAAATAAACTGAGCAGTGGTGAATAAAATGGTCCGATATTTCATCTCTATAGGTATAGGGTGAGTGCTCTATGTACATATGTTACACCGTCTCATTTCTGCTATCGAATAGCTAGTGGCGGTAGAGTCTCCACCCTCATATTGTTGAAATCCTTTTCATTCGCGCAAAGCAATTTGTTCTTTTATATTACGAGTACGTATAGGTAAGGTTTGTACCATGCTTCCGGCG
This sequence comes from Zeuzera pyrina, assembly GCA_907165235.1. Taxonomy (NCBI): domain Eukaryota; kingdom Metazoa; phylum Arthropoda; class Insecta; order Lepidoptera; family Cossidae; genus Zeuzera; species Zeuzera pyrina. Next base: position 675,330 of record OU015640.1, read on the forward strand.
TCAGTGTTTCCTCTCACTCATAACTTGGTTATTTCCAAGGCAATAGTGAAATCCTTCATGTAATTGGTTCGATCAGGCAAGGTGCGTCCAAACGTTAGCCCATTTAATATAAAAAAAATGACAACATATCGCATAAAGAAAAAACTGAATTAATTCGAAATTTTGAGATGTTTTGGCAAATTACGACAACCAATGACAACGAATTCGTTTAAAATAATAAAGCTATTTTTCACAAAGATGAAGATGTGTTTAAATATTTTCATTATTTGTAGCTAATGTTGCTAATGGACACATAGGTAAATTCATACTATATTTGGATGGTAGATATTTACAAGTTTACTTTTTCAGCTCAAAATTATGAAGTTTTGAAACAAGACGAGGCATTGGAAACTTTGACGGTAGGGATCTCAATTTTTCTAGGCTACTACAAAACGTATGAAAGTGATATTTAATGACCTGGTTGTTCATTTCATTTACTTTATTTTGTCAGTTGCGATACACGATTGGTTAACTTTTGTAACACAAAAAAAATCAAATAAACCTCCTTCAAAACAGACATTTTCGTTTTTCAGAGTAACCTTCCTTTTTATGTAAAAGAAACTAAACAAGTAAGACTCAAACTCATGCACTAAAGGTGCCGTTAGTCCATTGCAACTCCATACAAACCATTTCAATGATGTTACATTCAAGTATCAATCGCTAAATTTACGTAATAATAAGAACAACGCGCCAGACAATACACACCGCTCATCTGGTCTCAAACTAAGGCATTCCCAGTGCTATGAGAACCAGACGATGACTACGACTGCGGGTGTCTCCCAGTACACCCAGACCCAAGACAATCTAGAAAAATTCGTTTCCTAAATCGACCCGACCGGGAATCGAACCCGGAAACTTTCGCGCTCAGACTCAACGCTTAAACCATTGCGCCATCGTGGTCGTCATGTTTTAGCATTTCCTCATAATTCTGATTTCATATTAAAGAAGTCTGGTTTTGAATTTCGCAACGGACACACACATGAAATTCTGGTGTTTTCTAAAATTGAAAGAATATATGTATGTTTAAAGAGAACAGTTTCTTTTTTCAAAAATTATTCAGGAGCCGCCCGGTAAGAGCTAGGTACCACCATACAATGCATTCGTGTTATGTTATGATTCAAAGCAAACTTCCCAATTGAACAACATATTCTGCCATGTTCTCCAACTGCAAAAATGAGTTGGCAACAAAAAAGAAATTTTTTCATCTGATATACAAATACTATACCACAAGTTTTTTCTTTATTTGCGTGAAACGTGAATTGCGTTGCTGTAAAACTTTGGTTCTTGCTAAATTTTGTGCTTCTACGTTAATGGGTAGTACCCATGTTTCGATTTACTTGCGAATGTAATGCACAAATGGCCATATTTTTTATTACGTTGATTTAGAAGCTGGATTTTTTACAGTTCCAAGGAATTGCAGACATAAATGTTTGATATTAATTTCAATTTGATATCTCCAAGAGTTCTTGAGAAAAAGGGTCTTGACAGACTGACAAACGGACAACTCGATAACGAAGTGATCCTATCAGGGTTCCTTTTTCCTTTTGATGTACGATGTAAAAATGTGTCTAATAATTACATTGATCGCAATCCTGATAATATTTCTTTAATATAAACCTTACCTTTAATATTACGATTTTGTTCAAATTCTTAATGTTACTTTGGCTCTTGGTTACTTTATACGGGACACAGCAATGGACACAGCAATTTTGACGCGTATTTTCAATTGTAAAAAAAAAGTAGTTCAAAGAGTGTTACTCATTTTTAAATTACTCTCTCACTACTCAGTTCCACGATTATACCGCATATGACAGTTGACGGATGTGGCTACGGTTAGGCTAGTGTATACTTCGCATATTTCTGTAGCTTAAGGCGACGCACTGGAAATTTTGACGCCAGGGATCTCCATTTTTCTAAGTGACTACAAAATGTATGACAATGATATTTGGTATCTTGATTCTTCATTTCATTGACTTTACTTTGACAGTCGCCATACACGGTTGGTTAATTTTTATAACACAAAAAAATCAAAGTATCTTCTTTTAAAACAGAAATTTACATTTTTCGGAGCAACGAGACGATTTATATTTCTAAATTTTCGGTATAGTTTACTTTGAACATATTCCTCAAAATGTAAGTTGGATTTTTTAAAATTAATTATAATTTTTAAAATAAACAAAAATAACTGTTTTTTAGTATTTTTCGTAAGCTAACGCGCGCAGGTTTGCATAGAACAGAAGTTCTATTTTAGATTAAATTATTGTTTATCAATGCGTCGCCTTAATGATCAGTGGCATATATTAAGCCCATCTTTATACAAAAGAGAGCAAGACGTGGCGTGGCATCTACACAGTATGCATGCACGCGCGAGAGTTGCTGAGAGATCGTTTTAAAGACTCACTCATGTACTCACCTTGCCCTCCTTATACATCTTTGAAAAATAATGTACATGTACTAGAAAAAATATAGATCTATTTCAAAGGAAAGGCTATTTAAATAGTATGGACATCCAAAGTCGTGATCAACTAGTTATTTATTATTTTTTATTTCAGTCATTTCAGGCGGCCAGTTTCTTTTTTTATATGTGGGGCCAGTTTTGTTTTTATATATGTGGCCAGTTTTGCAAAATGTCAAAGGAGTATAACTTCTTATGTCTTATTTTTTCAGTTTTGTCTTTAATGTAAACAAATGTGACGACTATCACATTTATAACATAACTAGAGATTGGTTAGTTCGCAAATGATTGATTCAGTTGTCATACTCTTATTAGTGATTAGTAAAACAAACATTTTTAGGATTTTTGTCCGTTTGTGTGTTTGTTCTTAAATAAAAACCACCAAGAATAAATGAATAATAAACGTCATGATAACTGTAAAAATTTGTATCTTTAAAAAACACTTACAAATAAAGAATAGTAGATTTTATTATTATTTGCACATCACAAACAACAATATTCTTCTATTATTAATTTATCTTACATTTCGAATGAATTGTTTCACTCACATATTAGAGTGAACTGATTTGTGATACTAATTTGGTTTAAAAACATAGGCAACCTTTAGGTAACACTGCAAATTAAAAACAGAACGCTTGACAAATAACCTCAATGTTTTCAATGCTGGACATATATTGGAGAATATTTGTGTTATTTGTGAATATTTCATAGTTTCGTGTATGTAACAGAAAAGCAGTGTTATTAGAGTGCTACGACCAGCGAACGGTAAAAATTTAACGTAATTTTAGATAGGTTATTTCTTGTTTGTTTACATTAAAGTTAAAAATGAAAAAAATAGGATATAGGTCAATGATATTATAATACAAAAGAGGTAGATAGGTTACCTTAGTACTAATCCACGTAAAATATTGTCCCAGTTACAACGTTACAAAGTGAGACAAATACACATTGCACTGCTTCGCTATGCAATGTAAAACATAATTGCATTTCAAACTAACAAATCACATAGCTCTCTAAATCATTATGATTGGTCAATTTCAATGTCTTACTACATTTTAAACGAATCCATGAGTAATTCTTAGAATATTAGTAATTAATGCCACAGAACAGACATTTAAAAAAACTATTATTGATACCTAATGGGATTAGACAGCAAAAAATGACGTTTGCTTTTTTCGAATTTCGTTTTTTTTGAATCATGTACATGAGAACATATTTATTTAAAAAGATCGCCAACATTTTTTAATTATAAATTTGAAAATAATGAATTATATATTACTTCTTTTAATAAATGTAAACGATGATTAAAATTGGGTGGCTGCGTCATCACATGATTGTGTATATTATAAAAAACGTTTGGATTATTAAAATATTTTAGAATTTTGAATGCGCAATAGGCAATGCATGACATTGTTGGTTCTGTAACATTACTTTTCATATTCTTTGACCAAGTCCGGGTTGGCTAATTAGCAAAGTTTTGAGGGTGCCACTTTTCGAGTGCATGTAACCTATCTACCTCTTTTGTAATATAACATCATTGATATAGGTATACAATTTTTAATTTGATAGAGAGATTTGACGTTTCCAGGGTAACATACTTTTTACATGATTTTTCCTTACAATGCCATATTTTATCAGACAGGTAGTCTACTTACAGAAAATGTATGATATTTTTATATTTTTACACTGTAGTTCATACTAGTGGTCGCCTAGTGGTCAAAATTCGACCGTACATAAAAAATAAACGCTTTTTTCTCTTGACATAGAGTCTACATTCGAAATAGATCACAATTCACGAATAACATAAAATCCACAGCTCCAAACTCATTCAGACGAACTGTCAATAACTGTGTTAAATTGCCAAATTTTTAGCTATTTACCGCTCAAACCAAAAACCACCAATCGGCACGTGTTTCGCCTCTTAACGAATCATCACCGAATCCGTGTTCGGTGCTAGTTGGCCGACCGAATCTGATCTTTGGTATATCGTGAGGATGCTTCGTTGAGAGGCGAAACACGTGTCGATTGGTGGTTTTTGGAATTTGAGCGGAAAATAGCTTAAAATTTGGGAATTTATCACATGAAATGGATTTCCGCAAAGTAACACCTGAGTCTGTACAATATCTGTCAATAATTATTTGTTGGCAACGTTTTAAAATTATTCGAAGACGATCTCTACTGTGTGCGACTGTTTTACCCAAAGTTTGACCACAAACAATTATGTGATTGACGTTGGCAATATAACTATTATGTGTTTGACATTGGCAGTATGAACATAAACAGTGAGTGTTTTATTTAATTTAATTTAATGTATTTGTAACATATTACAATAAAAATTTTATCTTTCTGCACACCTTCTCTGTATAAACTTTAACAATGCCAAATCTCACATTTCTCTGTGCGCACAATATGCATAAAAAATTAAACCGCCTTAAAAAAAATCGCTGAAAAGTACAAAATAACTATCTTTTACTAATCGAAACTTAAGTACAATTGAAATAACTTTATAAATACGATACACATACCTATATAATTAAAATTGACAGTTACTGAAGTCGGTGCCAAGCTTACCAAACTAATAGACTTTCTGTTGTTGAATCCATTGATTTGGCACTGAGTTCAATAACTGTCAAATTTAATTCCGAAACGTAACGATATACAAGAAAATCATCAATATAAATAAGTTATAACCAGGTCAAGTTATTTTGTGTATCTTTGAAGTCCAAACCCAATTTGCTCAAAGCTCAACCGGTGAAATTTAAGTGAGACCACCTCTGAAGTATTACCTACCAAACGAATAAAGAATTTTCAAAATCGATTCATAAATGACGGAGTTATGAGGTAACAAACATATGTACAAAAAAAAAACAACATGTAGTCGAATTGAGAAGCTCCTCCTTTTTTTGAAGTCGGTTAAAAAGGGGTACACAGTTTTCTTTTCATATAGTAAGTAATTCATAGATTTATTTATGAGTGGAAATCAAACCTTATTTATGTCTTTGCAAATTTTAGTGTTCTTATTCAATTCCTGAAGCAATACACTGGCCTTATTAAAGTTTTTCTGTCCATTTTTTATTATGTACTGTACATGTATATGAGTATGCGTTTCGAATGATATCATCAACTGGTTCCGATTTATCGATCTACTTTCAATCGCATTAACAACTCGATAACATAACTCGATTGAGTCAAATGCGATATAAGTAACAGATAATACGACCTTTCAAAATACTGGCCGCTAATAAACGAAAATTGGTCCAGCGCGTGATCGACTTGCGCGCAGAAAGTTACATAGGTACGATATTTATCCATCCATATACATATCCTCACGCTGTATCCCTAATGGGGTAATCAGAGAGGACGGAGCACAATGTATCGCGACTTCCTTACACACGTATTATATACGTATTCTCCTTACACACTTACGATAATAGGTAAAATAGGTATAACTTAATTACTAAAAATCTATAATACCTGGGATTGTAGTTGTATTTTTCATCTAATATACACAATAAGCAATGAAGAAATACACAGCATGACAGGGTTGCACGACAGTGTTATTGTCAAAATTAAGAAAGGAATGATTAGATTCAAAAGATTCAAAAGAAAGGCGTTATTAATGGTGTGGAAACTCGTGGTCGTGATCAGCTAGTTATTCCTAAATTTAAATTACATAAGTCAAGTGGTTCATTTTTGGGTAACTGTGTTCGTTTTTATAATAAAATTCCTTAAGAAATTACTCAACGGAAAAGAGATTTAAACTTGTCATTAAACGCACACTGATTGGAAAAGCATACTACAAAATTAGCGATTTCATTGAAGACACAAGAATAGACTGGAAATAATCCTCTCTGCACATGCATTTACTGGCTTTATGGATATTGTATTTTTAAATAACTATTCTAGAATGATGTTGAAAAAATGATACCTGACTGAGTTTCTTGTCGGTCAGTATCCAGGTTTTCTTTTCGAACCGAACTAAAGTAGATTTAACGTTCAAAAATACCTTGCATTTGGGTTTACTTGAATAAATTGATTTGACTTTGACTTTGACTTAGATGGTTCGGGGACTTAGAAACAATGAGTGATGAAATACTGACGAAGAAAAACTACAGAGCGAAAGCGAGAGGTAAAAGAAGCCAGGAAAGACCAAGGCTAACTTATGAAGATCAAATAGCCAGAGTGTTAGCAGACGGAAATGTCAAAAACATTCGCATACCTAGGCGAAAATATGTGAGGAGAGTAATGAGATTTGTGGAAGCGAAAGGGGTATGTAAGGACCGCGACGCTTGGCGCTCCGTCCTCTCTGACTACCCCGTTGGGGATACAGCGTGAAGATATGTATGTATGTATCTATCTATGTATGTATCTATGTATGTATGTGTGTATGTATATACATGTAATATACTTCAGGTTTTTTTGTAATTTTTTGTTACCTGGTGCAATAAAGTATTGTATTGTACTGCATTCCGCTGTATTACACAGCCCCGCACTCTTTTCCATTGCACTATACTGTGTTGCACTACAGTGCATTGGAATGCACTATACTACACTACATTGTATTATATTACAAAAGCGGGCAGTGCTATTAAACTGCCTTGCTATGCTATTAACTAAAGTAAAAGACCGAACAAGGTTTGAGGCATTTTCTCCGGACAAAGTCGTAGGCTAAAGCTAATGATTTATAAATTAGATAATATTTTCTCATGTAGGATATTTATGAGACTGAAATGTTGTGTTTTCTTTACGTGTATGTCTACAACACATACAAAATGTATGATCAATAAATATTATTTATGAATTCCAATTATCCACTTTAGCTAACTAACTGCGCGCAGACCGCGCTCGGTAACGACTTCGTTTGACGACTAAATCCGCCATGTTGGAACAAGTTTTTATTAGGGTTCCCTTAGGTCTTCCATAATATTAGAATTCCATTTATAAACACTCATTTTCCGATTTGCTGCGGAAGTAAATGCAAAGTGGTTACGATTTTTGCACTAGTTAATATATATTTTCCGAATTAGATATTACATACATATCTAGTTCTAGTATGTTCAACCCAACAAAAAACATTTATTGATAAAGATAAAAAATTAAAAGATCCATCTAAAATAGCTTTAAAATTGGTAAAAATAACCTGAAACTGATATTTATAGCTGAAAAAACATTATAAACCTGCAATAAAAATAAATATTAAATATATAAATAAATACGCTAGACAATACACACCAATCATCTGGTCTTAAACTAGAGCATTCCCTGTGCTATGAGAACCAGACGAGTACACCCAGATTCGAGGCAATCTAGAAAAGTTCGTTTTCTAAATTGACTTGACCGGGAATCGAACTCGGAACCTTCCGCGTTTGGATGAAACACGTAAACCACTGCGCCAACGAGGTCATAATAAATAGTATTAGTTTCAAATAATAATTTGTTTGATTTTGGATATCGTCCAGACAGCAAAATCGTTTCACTGTTCGTTCGTTCGTTTCAGTGTTCGCGTGTATGTGATAAATTTGGCACTTTTCCGAGATGAAAAATAATCTAGATTATTATCTGAAAGTTCTCTACTTGCCAATGAAAGTCCCGTCAAAAGTGGTTAAGCCGATTCGAAGATTAGTCTGGACAAACAAACACAATTGGACAGACAAAAATTAAGAAAACGCATTTTTATTTTGATAATATGCAAATAATTTTGAAATTTTGGTAAAACGAACTGAGTTTGTGATACGTGTAACTATGTTTTATGGAAATTCAAACTGAGTTTGTATTTAAAAAAACACATATGGTTATCACATATTAAAAATATGTTTTTCTAATTAAATACAGCGTTTTTGTAAATTCTATTCGTTAATAATATTTAAATGAGTATTTTTCTACAACTGTCGGCTTTTGATGTGAAACATCTTATGCGGCGGCTCAGATCGGCTGTTGGGCACGTGCTGTACTGAGCTCGTATACCTATAGCATATGCGGTGTTGTTATTCACATAGGAACACGTTGCCTGTGTTTTTTAAAAAAAGAAGAAATTAATCTGAACATATTTTTGATACATGCCATATTTTTTGTTTATGTCATATTTATTTACTTTAATAAACCCTATAAACCATTTCGTGCACATTTTCTATTCAAAATACTTTGGATGTTTCACATCTGCCAGGCGTCCTGCAACGGCTCACTTTTTTTTATTAAGTTTACCATTTTCTCAAAATTTACAAAATATATTAATAAACACTATCATCCAAATTTAAAGGCTCACATTTTGCTTTATAACTCTCAACCCTATTGCTCTACATCTGCCCCACTTCAACTTGTTCATTACCTGGGAATATATTGTCCTAATTAGCAGTGGTGTCCTAATTAGGGTGAACATGACAGGTACAGTGATGTCAACGGTAAGGCTTATTGATTACGAATGCCCTCCTGCATAATTGACTGGTCTACGTGTTGAGGCAAAATCGATGCTAGCGCCATCGCACGGCGTTAAATATATTACATTCATCACAATTAAATAGGCCAATCACAGACAAGTTCCTACGACATTAAGTGACGTTCTTCTTATAGTTGGTAGATTATTTAACATACTATAACTTAAAACACTTTAAACCGACGAGAAAGCTATGCATTATTTTGATATTGAAACATCCTTTTAGAACAGATTTCAAAAAAGTACAACTTTTTGTTCTATTTCAAATTTAAAAAACGGAGGATTTAAATGTCAAATCATTTTGTTTGAGTAAAAGCCCAATAACGAAACGCGGTTCACAAGTAATATCTACGTGTAGCTGAATTATACAGAACCCTCACTATGTTCACAAATTGTGTAAACTTGTACAAATACATTTTAATATTTCATAATTAAAAACTGATACAGGCAAAAGGAGCGGACAGCGCGGTGATTGATGGTTTTAATTACGAGCTTTTTACGGAAACTTGGGTACGGTCCAGTTAGTGGCGAGATTGTGATCCATAGCCCGCCTCGTAGATCTGGATCAATGATCCGCGCCCACAGCTTCAGATCGAGTTTATTTTACACGACACCTATACCACCTATCTCACTCACATATCTAGCTTAGTTATAATGTTTTGAATGAAACTTTGTGTAAAATAAATGATGTCAGACTGTTTAGAGTTCATATAAACCTTTAAACTTTCTCGTTGCATTATAAAACCTCTAAAACGAGAAATTTAATCTTGCCTTTTTATTTTGGCTTGACGTTTCGACCGAGTTGCATCGGCCGTGGTACAGTATGCTTACTGTTTAAAGTTCAGTTCAAAATTAAAAAATATGTTTATTATATTTTTTTTATTTAACGATTTATTGCATTCAACAATGTATGAAAAGGAAGATACATGCAGAAAAAAGAGAAAAAGGTACCGCTTATTTCTATAAGAAATTTCTCTCATGGCACATTTTATAAAAAAATGTTATTTGCACAAAGACAATTTTGTAGGATATTTTATAAAATGGTCAATTTTTAAACATACATATAGTAACATTATTCAGAGAGGATGAAGCCCCCCCCAAGCGTCGCGGTACTTACCATAAACTTAGACCTACAAAGAGTGCGAGTGAGAATGTAATATTTTATGATAGTGCCATGGGACAGCGAACGAGACGCTATTGTAACCCTTTACGAACGACAGGTCGTCACAAGTCGTCACGCTGAGGATGACGCTGTTGACTTATTTTATTACTAGCTTTTGCCCGCGAGTTTGTTCGCGTATAAATTATAGCCTATATGCTATTCTGATGTATAAACTATATTATTGTAAAGTTTCATCAAAATTCGTTTAGTAGTTTTTGCCTGAAAGAGTAACAAACATCCATATATCCAACCTCACAAATCTTCACGTCTATAATATTAGTAGGAGTAGGATTATGCACTCGTATATCACAAACTTTCGCATTTATAATATTAGTAGGATTTGGCGTTATTCCTGTTTTATTTTAAAAAAGTACTATATTTGTCAATAGTGGTTACGTGTTCTGTATGTGATTGTGATATTACATATCGCAATAATCTAGGGAATCATTCATTTCATAGGTGACATTGACAAATTAAAAATCGTCACACGTTAACGAGCTCTATGTTGGTGTATGCGCCAGTATATACTAAGTTTATGGTCTCTTTTCTCTTCACACACTTCTGCCAATATAAGCGAGTGCTCTTCAGAGTTATACCTCTGGCTATTTGATCCTCGTAATTCAGCATTTGTGTTCTTTGGTTTATGCTACTGCTTACTTTCGCTCTCTATATTTTCTTCGTCAATCTTTCATCACTCCTTCTATGTGCCTAAACCATCTAAGCACTCTTTTCTTCATTCTTAGGATGACACCGACATCCAACCTTGTCATTTTATCCGTAAAAGTGGATTTGGATACTTTAAACGCTCGCCATTAAAAACAAAAGGCTGTAACAAGTACCGTTCAACACGACAAGAGAAAGATAAAAAATCAACTTATAAGTACTGCATTACTTATACTACGCACTAGTTCACATTATTGTAGACATTGGCGTCACATTTGTTTTTTTAATTAAGGAATTATTATTTTTTAATTAAAAATACAATACAAATAAATGTACATGCGATACAAATATCTATATAATTAAATTTGACAGTTACTGAAGTGATTCCAAGCCTATCGAACTAATAAACTTTCTGTTGTTGCACATTGATTTGGCACCCACTTGAATAACTGTCAAATAAATTATATAGGAATTGGTATCGTATTTATAAAGTTAAGTTTAAATTGTACTTGAGTTTTGATTAGTAAAGTATAGTTATTTTATGCTTTTCAGTATTTTCTTTTTCGAAATGGATTTCTCCCTTTTAAGGCCCTTGGCCTAAATAAATATCTAGAGTAGGCCTACGATTAACTTCTTTTCTAATTCTGGAGCGCAATGACATACAAGAGAATCATCAATATGGTACAATAAACAAAGCTTATAAACAGTTAGCGTTATTAGGTGTTATTTAGTGTATCTTCGAATTCCAAACTCCAATAGCAGTGAGATTTAAATGACATCAATCTGGAAATATATTCTTTCAAATAAAAAAAGAGTTTTTCAAATCGGTTTATAAATGACGCAGTTCTGAGGTAACAAACATAAAAAAATACAATAGAATTGAGAACCTCCATTTTTGGAAGTCGGTAAATAAAAAATAATAATAATAAATTAAAACACATTGAAACTACAATTATATTTAGTTTATGCATTTAAGACTATAATATTCGATTGGAGGTCCATAATTCAGTCATAGGTACGTGACCTGCATAGAGCGGCGTTCGACATACACCTGGGCGATATATCAACTGCGCATGTTGCGATCCATTTGCCAAGTTGTACTTGTACAATTTCTGCTAAATTTAAATACATTAATAATATGTACACAACGTTTATATCTGCATATTACAATGTTATAAAATACGCACTATGACAAGATTGCACGACAGCTTTACTGTAAAAATGAAGAAAGGAATGTGTAGATGGTTCGGGCGCATAGAAAGAATGAGTGATGAATGACGAAGAAAATCTACAGAGCGAAAGTGATTGGTAGGAGAAGCCAAGAGCAAGGCTGACTTACTAAGATCAAATAGCCAAGTGTTAGCCGACGAAAATGCCAAAGCACTTGCATACCTAGAAGAAAATGCGTTATGAGAATGATGAGATTTGAGGAGGTGAAAAGAGTGCGTAAGGACCGTGATCCTTGGCACTTTGTCCTCTCTAACTACCACATTAGGAATACAGCATGAAGATATGTATGAATGTGTCTTATTGTTAATATATACAAATTTCTTGTACATACGTTGCTGTACGCCAATTTCGACGCGACTTTTCAAAAGCTATAAAGAAGTATGTACAATCGGCCAAGAAATTGGTTGAGCACCTTAAGAGTGATTATCGTTTACGCGTCGTAAGACTACAAGGACTATTTTCGCTTGCCGTCAGATTATGACATCTGTGACGTGTCTTCAATTCTTTATATTACAAAATCCACAAAAAAACTCAGGTTTTTATTTTGTCAGAATTGTCAGAATTTTATCGATGGAGTCACCAATAGTATTTTCGTCATCTATTTGTAAGGGTAAATGAGGTAGAAGCAAAAAAGGAACCTAGAGATGGAATTAGTGATGCTACTGTCAACAAAAATCAATTCGTTTAGGGGTTGGATAAAGTTTATCATGTAGGCGTGCCACATCACTGCACATTACATTGCAAAAATCCTGCTGATCTCTTTGATACATATTGTACGGACTATAGATCATTGTACACTACAGGCAAGCCGTGATGAATTGCAGCACAGAGCATGCATTTCATCTATTAATGAAATGAAAATTATATTGGACTGCGGCTCATACGCCTCAAATGTGGGCTGTTACAATTTTGCAGTGCATTGCGATGAGCCTCGCCGTGCTTGTGGTGTGCGCTAATCTTAAAAGGACGATAATGAAACTAGTTTTTTATATTTCGTTACTGTAAAATATATTAAATTAATAACGAGTATATCCACCATAAGCTTGAATAACCTTAGACAGTTGGCACCTCATGGATCCAACGAGTCGTGAACAAATATCCGTACCCCGCATGGCATCCCATACCTCAATACAATGACTTTCAATTGCTTCATGCGTTCTTTTATTTCGGTTAGTCCATCGTTGCACCATTAGTCCCCAGAGGTTTTCTACGGGCTTCAAATCAGGAGATCTTGAAGGCCATGGAATGAGTCGAACATATTGATGTCGTTGAGCCAATTGCCGGTCACCCTAGCAATATGTAACCTACAGTTGTAATGTAAAAAATTAAATTCAGGCAGCTTATTTTCCGGGTAAACGATCCGGATAGACGGTAACATTATGTTTTCGAGGTTGTCAATATAATTTCGAGCGGTTGCTCCTGGAGGTAATATTGAGAGTTATTCCGTCAGCCCACATCCAGCCCCATATGTTAAGACAAATTTCAGAACCAGATTCCATATTTGGAACTAAATTAGTTTCATCGTATCTTGTATTATTCTAACGCCACAGACTTAACCGGCCATGTTAGCTAGATTGGCACGTCTTCTCGTCAGTAAATATTTGTTTCTATAAGTTTGTAAGGGCCTTACATACTTTTTTCGCCTCCTCAAATCTTATCATTCTCCTCGCACATTTATTCTTATGTGCGCGAGTTCTTTTGACGTCAGCTAACATTTTGGCTTTTTGATCTTAATGAATAAAAAAAGTATGTACCCTTATATAATTTTTTTAAAGAATTCATTTGGTACCCCACAGAATGCATTTCCAGCGTTGTGCAGCAGGTCTCGCGGCTCTCGGAGAGAAGAAACAGCCCACTCCACACCCATTCAGTGTTATGGCAGCACTAACCACATGCAATGTTTGGGTGGTAGCTCTCGTTGTGGTCGAACGCGATCCTGCAGTTCCATTGTTCTACACTCAGAGTACAGTGGCGATTTATAGGGCCTGGGTTAATGAATACCACCAACCACCTTTAAGGCCTTGATCTGACTTAACTACTAAAAAGCGATAGCGAAGACTAATCTTGACGTTCCTTCCAAAGCACGGAAACGCTCATCATTGTTGGCAATTAATCACTCATACAATAAGTGACTTAAATACTTTTCAAAGAACAAATACGTTCGATATAGGTAACACTTAAATGTTCATCCAATAGGTCACTTAATGTACTTTCCGTATCATGGAGACGATCAATGTTATTGCTAATACAATACACGACTCCAATACCTACATGATTTAACAAGCATTTTATTCGTAGAATGGATACTCTCGACATGGGTGCCATTTTTATTCATCCAGCAGGTGAGAACGTGTCTTCCGAAAAGAAACATACGACATGAGTATCACTTGCTTGCTTATCCAGTAAGTGACTTACGGGACCTTTCGAAGCACGGAGAAGCCCGACTTGGGCGCTATTTGATCACCCATTCAGTAGATAATTTAACGGGCCTTTCGAAGCACGAAGACACCCAACAATGGTGCCACTTGCTCCCCCTCTAGTAACGCGACAGCGTGTACTATAAACAAGCAAACTAGTTATTAATGAGTGTATTTACATCGGCACGCCTATCAATTTGATAGCGTTCAGACACAGTGGCAAGCATTTCTTTGATTGATGACATTATAATGTAACATTAGCATAAAAGCCTCGGTCGAAATAATGCCTTGATTATAAAATATCTCATTCCGAGACAGATCAAATCTCTGTCATAGATTCATGAGATATATCAAGATCTGTTTAAAGCTCCGTCACTCCGGCTTATTTTAAATATTTTAACATAGTGAAAGACACGACTATATAGCTGTGTCTTTCAACTTTCTTTCAACTATAATAACTGTGTCCAGACTAGTCATTGATTTATAATATACTAGCGATCCGTCCCGACTTCACCCGGATTAAATATATAATATACAGCCTATGTCCATCTGGAATAAAGTACCTTTCAAATGATGAAATTTTTTTTGAAATAGGTGCCAGTGTGGTTCCGGAGATTGCCCTCCACGTATAAACAAACTTACTAAATCCGCTCACTTTCTTTATAATATTAGTGTAGATGCTGTATCGATTTAGGTGTCACTTTGCACTAATTCATCCCAAGTTATCAATTTGTATTACATTTTTATTTTTTTTAAAGAGGTGGCAAACGATCAGACGGTTCACTTGATGGAAAGCGATCACCGTCGTCCAGGGAATCACGGGTGCGAGCGGGCCTTTAGGGAAAGGAGGGGGAGAGGCTGCCAGCACTCTCACTCATCAAACGAAACACAACAGCAATAGATGCTGTTATTTCACGCCGATATTCTGTGAGGGGGTAATACTTCACAGGGCCAGTCAGCCCAATTCGTGGTGCAATGCAACATGGCTCTACCACACTTACAATATTTATATTTATAGCTATATTCCGTTCAGAGCTTTAACTTTTTTGTTCAATTTTTTGGTGATGGGTAGCTTACAGTCTGATCTTTGTAATTTCTCTACGATGCTTCGTTGAGAAGCGAAACACGTATTAATCAAGAGTTTGTAACTTTGAGCGGAACGAAGCTGGTAATAATATACAATACTAATTACATATACTTTTTTAACATTAAACTACGACTCGTATTTATTCTCTCAACGAAGCTTTCTCAACTATTTCTATATCTCAGATTCGTCAGTTGCTGGTGAGATGTAGCTGACCAAGGTTGAGCTTCAGAATATTCGAAGGATGCTTGGTCGATAAGTAAGATACATTTCGATCAATTAATTTAAATCGTAGACTAAGTTTCATTTCCTTGTAACGTGCGAAGAAGTTGATGTTTAATTTGTAGCCTCTATTACATGTATGTAACTCACGCTACTAGAGACTCCAGTAAATTTAGAAAAGTTTCTCTTACTGACTTGGCCATATACTGCCATATTTTCCATCCTGTAGGGCATTTGCGGTCTAGTCTGAGACCGATGATTGACGCGTATTGCTTGGCGAATTTATTATTATTGAATATGTTACGAGTACATTTGTCTACTCGAAGTAATCAGTCTTACTCGTTATCATCATAATTAAATCACTAATGAATAAAAAATATGTAGTAGTTCTAAATCCACAAAGCTGGTGCGGGAACTGTAGGCCTAAAATATGCTGGATTGCGGGATCTCACTTTGCGGGTTCATAATCCCTACCTAGCTTGTAAAATTGAAGTAGAAAATGTGCTATTCTGTTATGTATATTAGTGTGGATTGTGTAATCCAACGAAATGGTAATGAGTTGTATACCAGTTAACTGGAGTAATATTTAAAAGTCACGTCTTACACGCTGCGCCCGCGCCGCCGTGACACGCCCCCATTGTATCGAACGAGGCATGTGGTGCCTATCAAAGTTTATTGTACTAATGGTTGTAATATAACTCCTGTGCTATTATAAGACTGTAACAGGTATGTTACAGATGCATGTAGGTACACATAATATTTTGACATCGTTGTCCCAATCAGACAGAGAATGTAGCACCAAATGTCGTGGTCTTTTCAATTGAACCATATTACTAGATATTTTGAAAGCCAAATCTATCAAAAATTCGGAAAGAATGTTATTATTATTGTTGTTATTATGAACAGATAGACATTTAGATTGATATATGTATTTGCAACGTTATATAATTTCATAATAAATTTGTATAAAAACTAATATTAAAGACCAGGACCGCATTATTCCTGTCTTCGATAAAATTGTTAATTTTAGAGATAGAGTTGTAGCAACTTTTTCTGATCAGTGCTTGTTGAATAATAGGCTAAAATTTCTTTTCTGTTATTGTTTTACATTTATCTGTAATCAGAGATAAATAAACATTGAATTTGAAGGTCAGTGAACGAATCAAACAGCGAAGCGGTAAGATAAAAGCGAGGCAACAGAATTAGACATGTTCTCTGTAATGTACGCAGATACAGTCGTGTTTAAAAGCTAGTCATAGGTATAAATTCTCATTACTGTCAGCTAAAAAAGTTGTCAACGACCAACCGCCCTATAAGGACACCGACAGACCCCCGCGGCTCTGCAAATCACACCCAGTGGATGCCAGTAAATTTTTCCCAATGCATCTCTATATGGCGAAATGTAAACGTTGGTTGGGATTGACTTAAATCCGCTCGGAGATCCGCTTGTTAATGCGGATTAAAATGTTTCTACTTAAAATATACAAATCCGTATTGGTAGTCAAGAGCCAGTGGTTTAATTGAGTTGTTTTTGCGACAGAAAGGTGTTTGGATTAAGATTAAGAGAATATACATAATGTATGAGTATTGCGTATGAATTAGAAAATATGTTCAACCGATTTTGTAGTTTCTAGGCATTGGGATAGATCAGATTTTGAGTGGCTATCCAATGTATGATTCTTACCCAGGTCAATTTGTGAAAAGAACTTTTTGATGGGCTTGTAGTCTAAGTGTAACTGGAAGATCTCCCAGTTCGTTTTGGTTGTTAGGGTCCTAATGGACTTAAAAAGAAAGTGGACTGTAAGTCTATGATTTATGAAATAGAAGATATACAATAAATACAATAATTAATTGCAATATAAATAACACCATGTGCGTGAGATCGCCTCGGATGTTTTTCGAAGTGTACAATATCCCGGGCCCCCACGTCTTTCGCTTCTCATCGTAGACCGAACTGACCCGAGGTTTCGCGAGTCGCGACATTCATAGTACACCTAGACTAGTATAAAGTCTAGTCTTTATTTTGCATTACACCGTTGGTGTATTATCTGGAGCAGTGATATAACGAATAATTGGATTCACAAAAATGACGCAAATAACTTTGTGAAACTATTTATCAATCAGGCGGCGTTATTATTACCTAAAAATTTGCAGACAGCGACAGCCACGCGATCACTGCGCGACCGGTGACTAATTGTAATAATTGAGCATTTATAACCTTATGGTTCGACAGTAAGGTCTACTTTAGATTAACACAATATTGCCGATAATACTTTACGATATTATAAATATATACATCAACTCGGACAATAATTTGTTTAAATTTTATAGGAGATTGTGAATCTTGTTATATGTGATCGAAGATGACCGTAAAATGCACTTTTCGTGGTAGATTTAGCGCCAATATACAAAATACATTACAGAAATTTCCATTTTAATAGCAGATATCGCGCGATATTGGCTGTCGCATGCTGTCTGCAAGTTACATAATAAGCGTGCGGGTTCGATTACGGTCGTCAATTTAGGAAATGAACTTTTCTAGATTGTCTCGGGTCTAGATGTATTGAGTGACGCCCCTAGTAGATAGATAGTTAGATCATTTTATTCGCTGCACACAAATACACATACAATTGCACAAATACATAAAAGATTTAAATAATACAACATAATACATTTTTTTTTTCTACGTTATACAACAATAGATCAGCGCTACAGCAGCGAAATGACTCCCAACTCAGCACAATGTCAAGTGACACGCACATGACGCTGATTTTGAGTTGGGAACACAACAAATAAATAACATCAAAAATATAACAAATTGTACGTAATAAATAAGTAGTCGTCTGGTTCTCACAGCACAGGGAATGCCCTAGTTTGAGATCAGCCGAGCGGTGTGTCTTTTCTTTTCTTCGTTCTTTCGGTGTGCGTTCTATTGTCTGGCGCATTGTTATTATTGTTATATATTGGTATTTAGTAATGTTTATTACTGTTGTATTTGTTATTATTAAACATACGTATCAAAGACATTGACGGAAATGTCAAAAGCACTCGCTTACTCAGGCGAAAATGTGTGAGGAGAATGATGAGATTTGAGGAGGCTCCGTACTCTCTGACTGCCCCGTTAAGGATACAGCGGGAAGATAGGTACATACCTATGCATTAAACATATCTTTCATTGATTTATCTCTTGGTTAACAAATATTTAAACAATGACAATGCGACTGCTATGATTTATAATAGGATATGATCGTATTTATTTATATTTGAATAAAAAAAGTTCTATTTGCGGAACAGAACTTGGTTTTACTGACATGTGATGATTGATCTTATAGGATCGCATTAGCATTTGCGAATATTCGTGCGAATAAATAAATAAATATTATTAATAATAGGAGTCGTGTCATTTTATAAATATTTAATTACTTTCTCATTGACAAATCGATTAACAAAATTATTCACATAATTTCCGCGGACTTTACGGCTTTGGCGTATTTAGATAATTTTGTAAATATAGTCAAAGTCAAACAAATCAATTTATTCAAGTAAACCTTATTGCATAGTAATTTTGAACATCAAATCTGCTTTAGTTCGGTTCGAAAAGAAAACCTGGACACTGAGAAGAATCGACACGAAACTCGGCTAGATATCATTTTTTTAACATAATTTTACAATAAGTTATTAAATTGCAATATTCAGTAAGCTAGTAAATGCATGTGCGGAGAAGATTATTTCTAGACTATTGTTTTGTCTTCAATGGAATCGTTTATTTTGTAGTGTGATTGTCTAATCCAGCTGTTCTCAAACTTTTTTGGCAAGAGAACGCTTTCAGGACACCTAACTATTTTACAGAGCCTTAAAATAAAAAGTTCTGCTTTTATGTTTATTCTAAATTTAATGAAAAGCATACAAAAATAGATATTTTATATGAGTTATGCCGTACTGTATTCATGGCATTGTAAATTTATTCCCAGAAGAATCGTTCAGAAAAAATTCATAACATTTATAAATATTGAGAATACAGTGCTCGGACACAGAATGAGTGATGAAAGATTGACGAATAGGATCTAAGAGTGAAAGTGAGTGCTAGCAGGAGTCAAGGAAGACCTGCAAGTTTGACTTAAGATCAAATAGCCAGAGCGTTAGCTGACGCAAATGCCGAAAACATTCGCAAACCTAACTGCTACAGCGAAAGTATGAGGAAAGTGATGAGATTTGAGGAGACGGAGGAAATATCCAAGGACCGCGATGACTGCACTCCTCTTCTTTTTTCCCTATTAGGGATACATGAAGAGATGCTTGATGTGATGTATAATATGTCTAATAGTATTGGTAAATTATTGTAAATGTGTCTTTTACGTAAAAAGAAAGCGCCAGGATATTTCTTCTGCGATTGGTATCAAATAATAACCGAATTACGGAACAAATTGCGTACGGTTTGCGCTTGCGAATGAAGGAATACTCATGGAGTCATTTTTTTTCTACTGCACAGGTAGCAAACAAGCATAGAGCCCAAGTTTGCGCATCACCTACCCTATAAAAATGTTTTTAATCCTTGTAATTACCGAAACCAAATTTTTTCATTTTAATTTTCAGTATTTACGTTTTTTAGATATGTAATATACGACAGTTTCTTCCGTATTACTCGCTATTCTACATATTAAAAACACTTTCACAATTCAATTAATCAAAAAAATCAATTCGAACGCGACAAGACAATAACCAATCGATAATCGTGACCGCAATATACAATGATAACTAGAAAAATATTTATTGTCCCTGATATACATCGCGACTTTCAAACCAATTATACATTTCGTACGTATCACCTTCGAGGTGTGGTGTGCAGGGCGATCACGATGACTAGTGACTACTGACTTATGAATAATGTAACACACGATGTTACATCTTCAACGTTACAATGTTACATCATCAACGTGGTTGCAGAGAAATTTTAATTTACTGCCAGTGGTTCCCAACCTTGTCTAAACCACTGCCCTTTGGGAAGAAAAGAAATTCCAACGGCCTCTCTTTCACAACTTGTCAAAACACTTTTCATTGTGTGAATCACGTCTGTGTTTACCAAAATTTGTAACCGATAAAACTAAACCGAGTTAGACATATGAATACCCGATACTCTGAGCTTAATAGAAATTACAAATTTTAATGTTTAAGGCGATAAGATGAAAATTTTGGATAGATATAGCTAGACAAAATGTTTATTAATGAAAACGGTAGGTATTTAATTTATAAGTAATGTTATTTTATTATAATTTCCTATATAGGTTTATAGATCTTTGAAATCTGAACGACCTCCTTTTAGGTATTGTATAGATTCAGGTGTTACTTTGCGGAAATCCATCGCATGTAATAAATTCCTGAAATCTCTAGCTATTTTCCGCTCAAACTCTAAAAACCACCAATTGACACGTGTTTCGCCTCTCAACGAAGCATCCTCAGGATATACCAGATAAGATTCGGCCACATAACCAGCACTGAATCGGTTCGGTGTTGGTTATGTGGATATACCAGAGATAGGATTCGGCCACATAACCAGCACCGAATCGGTTCGGTGCTGGTGGCCGAATCCTGCCTCTGGTATATCCTGAGGATGCTTCGTTGAGAGGCGAAACACGTGTCGATTGGTGGTTTTTAGAGTTTCAGCGGAAAATAGCTAAAGGTTTTAGGAATTTATCACGACCTCCTTTTACTTTTAGACCTGCTGTTATTCCCATGGAAGGTTCTAGCGTCCACTGAGAGACGCTCCCGCCCCCATTGCAAACCTATTATTTACACACGGACATGAGACGCATTTGAAAACACTAGTAACAACGCTGAATTTTGATTGAATACTGTAGTTGTATTTATTTTATTTGTTTATTTATTTCGGCTCACATTACTTTTACAGGGTTTACCCCAGTACAGTGTGGATAATCTGTTTACATTTCTACGATTATAATTTATATGACGAAGTCTATTATTTAAGAAAATGTATAATTTTAACCTTGTAAATATTAACGTTAAGATATCTACGTACTGATTTATGTCAATAAAGATCTATTAAATACGTCTATAACATATGACCAACGAATTCCGAAAATATGATCATTAAAGCCGTCCATGTGAATTCACTCAGTGTACAGTTGAAAATATCGGTTTCAGCGTCAATAATGTTAACAGTTATGATAGTATAGATTAAATTCATTCTCATTCTGACGCTACGAGATTTATTTAACGAGTTTAATTAATTGTAGTTTAGTTTTTTTAAGTTAGTTTCTTAGTTTTTTTCGAGATATATCGAACGAGATTAATTAATCAGTAGGCAAGCGTTCCTTCCGAAGTATGGCAATACTTGCTTTTGGCGATTAGTGAACATCGAATACTAGGAGTTCTAATGCATTATGATTTATTTTACTACACTCTATCATTGTCATTTGTTCTATTTAATTTAAGAAAGATGTGTTCGAAAAGCGTTTTCCGACAAAAGAGTTGTTTGTCACTCCTAGCCTAGTAAATTGTTTTAGTTTCGTTTAATCGATTTCTATGCATTATTATTTTAAATATGTAGTATCGTTTGTATAGTGAAATAATAGTGGTATAGTACTTAGTTAAATCACTAAGGCTTCAGCATGTATAAAAAATGAATAAGTCCAAAGTTTACGTTGTTGAACTGTGAAAGACGTCGCGGGTGGGTCATTTGTCAAAATAACTATTCATATGTTAATGAATACGAGTGAGTGAGTGAGTGATTGATAGTGCCCCATTGCACAACTCGCTCCAGTTTGTGACTGGCTTTAATAGCTTTGTAACTATTGAGAAATTATTGTGATTAGTACTTCATTTGACTAAACTTAGTTTTCATTAGTAGATGTGAAATGCGTCTGCTTTAACTAGTCTGGATCACGTTATCCAGTCATATCAATAAGTTAACTTTTCTACATTGCCTAAAGCGATAATAAGTGATTCAAACAATGATTAAAGAGCATGCTCCCAAAAATAATTTCTTGCATAGCGCCGCCCAAACACTGCGCTACCCAAACGCGACAAATAACTATATTATTATAACTGGAATATTAATTCATATAATAAAATATTCTTTAGCCTTTATTTAGTAAACTGTATTGTCTTCCTGTTAGCTGCAATTTTATGTAACTTACTCGAGTAATTTAGAAGAAATATTTTAAAATCTCTCAAAAAGCATCACATTGCAGAAAAAAGAGTTTTAAACGAAAATACATAAATTGCGTTATGGTTTTAGGCAGTCGATAGACAAATGTACAAAGAAATATAAGACTCTCTCATCGTAAGTCATAGCATGGCCACAGTATTACAATATTTCTTCTACAATAGCGCATCTTTTTTGACGTCGGGCGATGCCGCCGCTATATAGTGCAATTACTATGATTCACGCAAGATATGCGAGTGTTGTCACAAAATTGGAAGTAAAATAATTGTGATTAACAAACATAACATAACATAACATAACTTCACGCTGTATCCCCAACGGGGTAGTCAGAGAGGACGGAGCGCCAGGAGTCGCGGTCCTTACACACCTCTTTCGCTTCCTCAAATCTCATCATGAGATTAACACTATAATATAATTACTATTTATTAACAAGAATTAATTATTTTAATGTACATTTACAGGCGTCAGATTTTACCGTCCACGATACAATTAGATAAGAAACATGCTTCCCTATTGTGTCGTTGAAGAAAGCTTTTTCCGTCGACGATAACGTCATACCGTCAACGTTATCGTCGACCTTTGCATTGTAGCATTGCAGCACGAATTATTATTTAATACCACCCTCTCACAGAATATCGGCGTAAAATAACAGCATCTATTGCTGTTGTGTTTCGTTCGGTGAGTCGCTGTATGTACAACGTATGTACGTCGCCTGAAGTAAAAAATTGTATTTACTACCGAGTGATACACTCTACTTTTCATTTCAATCTATGAAAAAAATAAACCGGAGTTGTTATTCGGTGAATAAAAGCAGTAGTATGATTTTCCCTTAGGAGGAAAGGTAATGGAATCTAGCCCATACAAGGAAAGAAAGAAAGAAAGGAACAGGTTTATTGCCACAATAACATACACAAGGTTACATAAAATATACATTACATAATTGTTTTAAAAAAAGGAAAATAAATAACACTTTAAATATATACACTTTAAATATAAATAATAACAATTTAAAAATTTAAAATTCTCATCTGTGTGGCAAAAGGAGCGACCTCAGCAATGCCGTGAGTAGATAGCTTTGCAGCAGCGCAGCTGCTCATCTACACAGCGCTGGTTTTCGGTTCGTCCTCAGTTACAACGAATATTATTACTTAAATGTCGGGGGTGACTGCGTTTCTTCAAAAAAAAAAAATCATTCAAAAATTAAACCTAGACACATACATATGTACACTATATATAAAGATGAAATATAATATACGACGAAAATACACAAAAAACACAAATACAACGAAATGAAAGATGCCATGCCGAACATTGCCTTTCCATTTAATTCCCATATTAATCTCTCTACACTTGTTTTTCCAGTAGGATTTGCTTCAATTTGGATTGTAACGACTTTTGGGACATATTTTGACGAAAAGGTGGAGGTAGATCGTTCCAAATGTTTGATGCAGAGAACTTAAAATCACCCCTAAATAATACTTTTGGATGTAGGGGAACGACTGCCTTGTTCAGTACACTGCCCCGGGTGTTACGGTTATTTATATTTTTCACCCACGTTATTTTGTCGAAGAGGTATTGTGGTCTACCTTTATGTACAACCTTATGAACCAAACAAGCCAGATGTAACACTCTACGCTCAGTCATTTTTAATATACGCTTGTCATTCAAGAACGATGTAATATGTGCACGTTTCGGTATGGAGAAACAAAAGCGTGCACATGCACTCTGAACTCGCTGAATGGCATGAGCTGTCTTTGCGAGAAGTCTGGGGCCGTATACTGTGTCACAATAATTAAACTGTGACAATACTAAAGCTTCCACTAGTGTCATCCTAATTTTTTCGGAAAGGCAGTCCCTTAACCCATAAAGCACTCTGAGTCGGTAGAAAGCATTCCTAATTTTCATATTTATATGATCAGTATAGCGCAGAGCACCATCCATCAAAAGATCAAGTTTTTTTTGCAGTATAAACCCTCTCAACAGCCTGGTTATCTATCATAATTTTAGGATCTCGAATGCCTATAGTATCCTGCTGATATTTTGTTCCTAGGATAATGTACTTAGATTTGTTTGGATTGAGTACTAGACTGTTACTTTTGGCCCGTTCAAAAACAATTTCAAGATCCTCATTAATAAATTTAATTGCTTTTTCTGTATTATTAGAATGAAAAGAGTAATAAATCTGCGTGTCATCCCATCCACAAAATACTTTAAGAGAAAAAAACTATTTTGGTCGCACTTATCGAGGAACTAATCATCGTTTTTCGAATAGATGGAATGAAAAAAGAATTAAATTGTATTTGTTCTTAGTCACCCTGTATCACTAACATACTTAATTTCTTGTGCCTACACATCAACAATTCAATTCTGAAGTCAGTACAAATCAAGACAAGTTGTCGACCTCAGAACACTCTGGCCCTCGTTCTCATTGGATGTTTGTCGTGGATAGTATTTTATTGGTCACGGCAACAACACTCATGACCAATAGCCAACAATCGCTAGATTTATGCTAAGGTCACGTCAGACGTAGTGGTGCTTCGGTGTTTGATGCGGTGACTAAGGGTAAGTAATGTTACACGGTCACCTACTGGATGGACGATTCAGTGGCATGAAAAACAAGTATGTCTGAGATTTTCGTTAGTCTAAAAGAATTGTCACGATTATGCTGTAACATTATTCTTTCTGTATTATGAAAGGGACAGGATGTGAGAATATTAGAACACTCCACGTACATGTTGTAAATAGCACATAATAGTAATAATAATATTCTTAGACATTTCACACAGCGCCATCTAGTCCCAAAGTAAGCAGCACAGCGTTTGTGTTATGGGTACTAGACAACTGATCTACTACTTATATACTTTTATTTTGTAAATAAATACATATTATAAATAAACACGAACAACAACAAGTCTCGGGGCGGGAATCGAATCCGCAACCCCCGTTTACTTTCCGACGCGCTTCGCCGTTGCGCAACGGAGGTCGTCAACATAAAAGGATCAACATTCAAAAAACCTCATTGGTGCTCAATTGAACTGACTTCTATAATTTGTAGATATGTAGGATTTATAAAAAAACTAGTCCGCGACTTCTTCCTCAAAAAAAAAAGGAAAATTTAAAAAAAACTGGATTTCAACAATAGCGCCACCGGGTTCACCTGTAGCTAAGAAACCAAGGTGACCCTTAAATACAAAAAAAAGTAGTAAAATCGGTCAAGGTATTTAGGAGGAGAAGAATTACGAACATAGGTACCCAAACCGGAATTTTATGTACATATAAATAATATAAAATATGATATGATAAATAATAATATAAAATATGAACAATAAAAACATTTGTCAGCGAATATTTTGAAAATAAATGTCACTTACAATAAAACTGTTCTATAATAATAAGTAAGTAAATATACAACTTGTATGTTCCTTGTTTTTACTGCTCGCGGATGTTGAGTTCCTATAAAAATTGTTTGCGAGATTCCTCAGGTTAGTCAGGTTAGACGATATTGTACTCGTAATTAAAGAAATAATAAAACACGCAATTTTTAATTTTAATTCAAAGCAGTACTGTATACAGTTGTTCACTTTCGGAACATTTTTGCTTTCTTGAGATTGTGGAGTCTTATTTATTTTCCATGGGTGCTGGAGACTTGGGGGTTATTCACAAACGTAGGAAACTTTCCGTGGCGGAAAGGCCGATCGTCGAAAAGCATAAATTCAATCCGACAGCTTGGATTTCTTAATACGACTACATATAATATGATATATATATACTATAATATAAATATAACACGATTTCAGATTTGTGAATCGCGTATAGACAGAATCATCGGAAAGTTTCCTGTCGGATACGGAAAGTCGAGTTTCCGACGTTTGTGAGTAACCCGCTGGAGCACCCACAGTGTCGAAGGTCTGCATGGTATTGCCGTTTTAGTAATCCGCTAACTTATTACGTAATTATCGATCGCGATAATGTTATTAAACCGAGCACGATATGTCGCGAATGGACGCGTTTATATTTACCGTTAAACGTTTCTATTGCCACGTTTTTACCGTGCAAAATACAATAGGTAAGCAAAATGCTTCCGTATTATGTCGACGATAAAGACGCTTTTTAACGTCCACGAAATGACGTTATCGTGCACGGAAAAAAGCGTCTTCATACAACTGCATACATTTTGTTTCCCCATTGTACCGTGAACGGTAAAAACATGGCGATAAAAACGTTCAACGCAAAATTATAAAAGCAGCCATTAAATCTCATCATTCTCCTCACAAACTTTCGCCTAGGTATGCGAGTGCTTTTGTCATTTCCGTCTTATTTATCGTTATGTTATGTATACAAGGTTATTTTGAAAGGGTGGGTATATACGAAAGGATATTAAAGTACCCATGACAACGGATTAGTCAATAGTTCTAATGTAACACCTAAAAGTTAAAAAATTATAAAGATGAGGCAGCCCTTATATCAGCGTTTTTACGTCGCTAGCAAACATTTGGAATTGTTTGGATTATAGGGTATAATGGTAGGGTTGTAGATTTTATACTTTTAAATGAATGTTTTTTTTTGTATGGAAAACAAAGTAAAGGTATCTCGTGATTATTACATCTGCAATATAACAGTTAACAGTAACATGTTTTAACTCCGGTGGATTTATAACACCTTTCACGTTAACCTTGTATATATACATTTATGTATACTAGAGGTCACCTGTGGTCGAAATTTGACCGCTAACACTGGTTTTTATTCTTCATAAGTCAGTCTTGGTCTTCCTCGGCTTCTGCCATTACTCGCTTTCGCGCCGTAGATTTTCTTCCTTAATCTTTCATCACTCATTCCTAATAAATAAATAAATATTGTAAACTAATATGCATATGGCATAGCAGTTAATTTAAGTTAAGCTAATGGCTTTGCTTATCTATTTGACAGTCGTAAACACTGGGCAGCGAACTGGTTTTATCTGACTAATAAATTTTAATGGTATCACAGATAGGATATGGCAAGAATTTATAAATCAGGGTTGTTAATGGTCCATTTTCAAATTGGTATAGAAGGCTAGATTGTACCTAACCATAGTGTTCAGTCATACACTTTATATTTCCTGACAGCTTGCCGCATGCAATAGACAATAGATAAACTTTATTCGACACACACTGATAATATACACTTACGATTTACAATAGGATCAACATACAATATTCGGGAAAAAACAATTTTTATACATACAAAAAATTTACATACAAACAATAACCATAACAACAACCACAACGGTGAGGCAAATAAAATGGAATAAAATGTAAATGTGTGGGTGCTATTTCCTAACGAAATGGCGGTCGATCAGCTTATCTGATAATAAATGTGTGTCGTATGTACAGGTGAGTCAGCTTATCTGATTTGCATCACTATTACTGCTCGAACACGAGCCGACGTAGGGAGTTATTTATGAAGTCTGTGTTCAGTATTTTCAATTTTGAGGAAGGAAAATTGAATTTTTTTTCACTAGATAATTATTTTGTAAATAATTATTTTTCATTTAAGATAATACTTATATAGTTTTAAGCTTGTAAATATTAACGTTAGATATATAAAGCTCTGTAATTATTACTTTTTGTTATGGAAAAGCCGAATCGTAGTGTGAAAGGCACATATACAGACGTGAACTCCATAAGCTCCGCGGGCTATGCGGTCCTTCTACCAATACTATCTAATCTGTGCCACCCACTAAAACTTCCGTGGGGTAGTCTTCGGATGACGCATAGAATCTCCTACAGAACGCACCAAAGCAATTCTTGCCGAATCACGTCCTGAGAGGGTGGAGGAGAGACAAAACTGCCACGGACTGCCTCAGCACACTTGCAGTGTTACTGTGCTACTGCAACACGGACCGAATTTGTCTTCCTTCTCGGGGACAAGATATCTATCCTAATTTAAATTAATCATCAGCCCAAAACAATCTGAATCTAAGATAGAAATTATCATCCGCAGTAAATAACTAAACCGGGCTAGTTATTAACAATAAACTAACAATATTTATCAATTATTCTACATGTGCATAAAATTAATGCGACTAGGCTATAAATTACGGGGCGTTCTCTCTACCAGTGATATATTACTACTGCTCGTACTACATACACATAGACAGTTATAAATATGTTCTACCATGAATATATTTATAACATTGACTGGCCCGTTGGCGCAGTGGCATATGCATCTTTTTTTCAAGCTAGAATCCCGAGTTCGATCCTCGGTCAGGTCAATTTAGGAAACGAACTTTTCTAAATTGGCTTGGAGTATGGGTGTTACAGGGAACTCCCCCACAGTTCGTTGTGTGGTACCCATAGTACAAGCTTACTGCTTAGTTTGGGGTCACACAATCTGTGTAATTGTCTGGAGTGTTATTAGTATTATTATGAAAGTCAAACGTACTATCATTAATTTATTCGTAAATTAACTAAACTAAATTAAATATACTAAATTGCACTGTGAAGAGTCTTTCCATCAAGAAGCGAGCAAAACTTACTTGAGTTTCTTACCGGTTCTTGATGGAACTTCATGGGACTTGACAAGAATGATCGAGAACATATAATTAAATCGGAAACTCAACTTTACTAAAGCGGAATAATACTTAACACGAATGATTGAGTTTCTATATATACCTGTGTCGTTCATAATTGATTCGGTTATTTGATTGCAATCATTTCAAAGTATCGATGATTGCAATTACATTCCAATTTACGTATTGTTCATCGATTCAATCGTTTGACAGATTCGATCTCGATACTATTATTATATTTAATTGATTATTATCTATGCCGTTTAATGTAATAAAAGGTGGAATTCAGGAAAAATTACAAGATGAACTCACACATACATTATATTTTTCAAAACACAAACAATAAATGAATTACAATAATTACAATAAAAACTTTTAAAAATATCAGTCACAAAAAAGGAATCAAAAATAAATGATTGTATATCTGTGTACAATCAACGATTCATCGGATCATTTGACTGAATCTTTTTTCATAACAATACTTGAACGATCGAATCTGAAAATGAACGATTGACTCAGGTGTAATTTCGAACCTAATTAGGTAAGAAACTTAAGTATTTCCATGTAATCCGTCTGTTTAACCATATCATTTTGTTTTTAATTTTACATTAATGTATATAGTTATATTTCTCTTTGTCCGAAATTCCTACGGAATCCTAAGTTAATACTTATCCGGTAACTCACCGTTTTTTGTCTCAGTACTCTTTCGACAGTTCTTTGTACGGCTTCTGCGTACAAGCTTAAATTTGATCATCTGAAGTTTATAAAAAACTGGGCAAGAGTGTAAAGAAAGAGTTTATTATTTTATGATATAAAAAAAACGTGTTCAAAATATCCATTATTGAATTTTTTGTTTATTTTCTGTTTTTGGGTTATCATTTCTTTGTAACAAATAACTCACAGTAATTTATACCTAACAATAACATACACATATGTCACTTAACAGAAACCCATTTTATGTGATGTATACTTGTAATTTTAATCTGTTTTCCGCCCAAAGTTCCAAAACCACTACCGACACGTGTTTCGTCTCTTAACGAAGTATCCTCAAGATATTCTATAGAGATGAGACAGCGTCCTTAGGTTTTCGACCTTTATTCCGAGTTGCTGACCGAATTGCATTTCTGGGATGTCCTGAGGATGCAATTATTTATTACATTTAATTACTTTTTAAACGTAGAAATTTTGATATTCAATCTCTGATACCCACGCTGTTGATCTTGTGTTGTGGGTATCAGCGCTCTCATCACATTTTAAATGTTAGATTTAATTTCACAATTAATGAATTAATTCTGTGTTGCGTGTATGTACATATATGTGTGTATGTGCGAATGAATGTGTGAATATGTGATATGTGCATAAAAATGTTTAGTAGTGTTAATTAGACATAATTCAGAAGTGATTCTGTTTATAATTAAGTTTTTGTGCCATTTATACAATTTGAAGCTGTATTTGTCGCAACGATGAATTTTGCAGTATTTTTATTGTATACTAGCAAACCCGGCCCGTTTTACTGGGCGTTAGTTTCACTGGACGTAAAAAACAAAAAAAAATTCTACTGATCCGATCACTACCAAACTTTACAGGATCACCCGCTAGGCCAATTTGAAGATTCCCTGAAAATTTCATCGAAATCGGTCCAGCCGTTTCGGAGTCCATAAGGAACATACATACATACATCGCCTTTTAAATATATAGATTTTATATAAATAGCTACCCTCAACTTTAGTAAATGCAAATTTTGTTCTTTGCACTTGACAATCCATAGTTTTAAGATTATATGGTATTAAGATTCAAGGCAGAATCGAAATGTTTGCTCAGGATGGTTCGAACAGCAGAAAACTGTCTAATTTTAAGTAATGTAAAAATTTTGATTATATGATGGAATAAATCGTTAATAATCTGCGAATAAACCCAAATAACATAATGAATGAATAAACACATGAAGAACCAGATAACGGAAGTACCTATAATGACTAAATTTTTGCTATAATATACTTTGCTTCTACGGAATCCTACAAATATTAAATATCCATTTGTTTATATGTAGTGTACTCATCATAAATTGCTAGATCACGAACAAATATGTTATCTTATATAAAATCCAGGCCAATTGGTATCAGATCTCGTATACCCTTCGTCAGTGTAACGCGACCTCACACTAATGTGTAATATCATGTTATACAACAAATCACTTTGACACTGTATCATATGGTTTGATAGTAAGCACAGTTTAATGCCGTGCGCGTGATTTGAAGATTAAGCTTTTGTCGCTACGAGGTAATACACACGTGCAACTAAAAATCTTGCACTATTAGAATTCAGTTAGACGCAATTCAATAAAATTTTTAGAAATTAGTTGTGTTGTACTACGATAATACTAGTTTCTTTTCGATATTTATCATTCATATTTCTTTGTTATTCATTGGTCATCAGATGAGAATATTATTATAAAATAGATATATATAAAATGGAATACCTAGTGATATAAAGCAAGCAGCAAAAGCTAAGGAAGACCAAAACAAATTTATAAAGAAGACCTGTCTCAATCAGTCGTTTTCAAAGTTTAAGTATTGATATTAAAAAAGATTCGGTTAAATGATTCAATTTGCAATTAACCATTCATTGTTTACAGATGCAATCATGTATTTATGATTGAAACGAAAGATACTCTGATTATATTTTTTAAAGTTCTCACTTATGATATCCTGCTGAAATTGTAATTTTATCAAGTTTTGAGTGTGTTGTCTCCAATTACCTACTATCTTCACGTTGTATCCCAAACGGAACAGGCAGAGAGATCGGAGCGTCGTGTCACGATCATACGTACTTTTTTATTCTTGTCGAATCTCATAATTGTCCTCACTTACTTCCGTCAAGATAAGCGAGTGTTTTTGATATTTTCGTCATTTTTTGACATTTCTTTCTAACCCAACTTTCCACTATAATATTTGACTTTAGTAAGACAGCCTTGGTCTTTTTTGGTTTCTGTTACCCACTACTTTAAAATTATTTGGTAATAAAAAACAAATACCCCAGGCAATTACAGCTATTGTGTATTCGTAAATGAGTTTTTTTTATTTAATTCGTAAATGAGTTTTTTTTATTTAAGTTGTTATTTTAATAGGTTTTAAATTATTAACTTCTTTATTTTTAACAATTTTAATAATATTTGCTAATGTTTAATATGCAATGTAAAATGTGTGTATGAATAACTAATCACACACTATAAAATCTTCATCAGAACTGTTATATACTTGACTATTCGACGGCTTCTCAACAACTGAACTCTTACAAGACTAAAATCACACTTGTATGCAGCTCCACTACATGCAGGAAATCCATTCTGCCCTCGTTCTCGGTATTAAAATGTTACAAAATATTTTACACGTGGGTAATTTATGTGATTAAAATGAATGTGAAACTAAAACTACTTATACTAACAATGGTGATTTCAAATGCAAAATTCTAGAAACTGCAATAATTAAAAGTGAACGAAAACTAGTCAAACGACTTTTTAGTCGCAAGTGTGTGTGTGTCGTAAGGTGTTATGTTGGAATCAAAGCATTGCACCACTCGTACTTGATTTAGTATTTACCTTTAACAGGTATCAATTGGTGACGTAATACTGTCACTTTATAGATCGCTATAGATCACATAGTATAATCGTGAGTCACGTTCAGGACATATTTTTTAAATATTAAGACATCGATCATTACTATCATTAGTCATATAATTAAAAATGAAATAAAATAAAATTTATGTCAAAATAAACACAGTGAAAATAGTGCATAATAATAATTGTCTTTTACTAATAAAAACTCAATTAAAAAAATAACTTTAAAATGTGAAAGTTTGTGAGGATGGATGCATGGACGTTTGTTACTCTTTCACGCAAAACTACTGAACGGATTTTTATGAAACTTTACAATATTATAGCTTGTATATCAGAATAACACATCCTACTAATATTATATATGTGAAGGTTGTGAGGATGGATATGTGGATGTATAGACGTCCGTGAAAAGTAACAAACATCCGTATGTTTGTTACTCTTTCACGCAAAAATTACTGAACAGATTTTAATGAAACTTGAGAATAATATAGCTTATACGTCAAAATAACACAGCTATAATTTATACGCGAATGGAGTCCCGGGCAAAAGCTAATACCATATAAATACCTATGTAATTAGATTTGATAGTTACTGAAGTCAGTGCCTACCGAACTATTGCTTTGGTACCGACTTCAGTAGCTGTCTTAAAACGTTAAACTGACATCTATTCTTGTTTTTTATCTTTCATTGTTAAATTATGAATGATGTGAAGATGACGAATGATGATGCCCGATGGTGACATTAAGAAAAGTTATTCTAGGATAATTGAAATAATATAAGTATATATTGTACCATACATTAATTATTAAATAATGATTGTTAAATAAAACTTGCGTTTGTTTTGGTTAACAGACTGAATAGGAATCCATTAGGCCTCTGCTACTACTGCTACTGCTATTACTACCTTATTTCTATACAATCATTACTTTTAATTCATTTTCGTTGGATTGGAAAATTTAGAAGCATGTAAATAAATTTTAATAAGTTTTATAATTTTTTAATACTCATGCGGGATAAGCACTATCTAAACGCACATTTTTGCGGTTGATAAGTAGCTATTTTCTCATTTTACAATTTGACAAGTGCGACAAGTTTACTTTTCGCGCAAATTTTGTTTGGCGCATATTTTGCTTGGCGCACGCATATTCATGATTTAAAAAAATAATGTAAAATGAATGTCTAAAAATCGATTTTAGTACCCATTACATCAGTGTGAAAAATAAAGAAAATCTTGATTTCGAAGTTTTAGATTTAATCTCTACAAAAAAACTCAAAAGATATAATTTTTCAAATATAACTGTTTATTTAAATGAAAAAAATAATTAATTGCTCTTGTTAAACAACATGTCCATTGTTTGCAATAAAGTTATTACTTTCTATAATGTTTCTTTGTACCAAAATTATCTCTGCATTAGTAATAAAAAATAGATCTGCAACTCATGCTGTGTTGTCGATTGCGCACTCGAGCGCAAGTTCGAAGTTCGTTCGTGTGGGCAATCGACAACTTACCGCACTTGTTGCACAATATAAAGACAATATACTATTAAATGTTTTCTTTTGCCGCACTTTCCATCTGAGCTCAGGCAGCACGCAGTAGTGTGACAAAGATTTAAAGAAAAAATACTTGGTATCCAAATTACTGTGTCGAAAACATGACACTTAA
Organism: Zeuzera pyrina; assembly: GCA_907165235.1. Taxonomy (NCBI): domain Eukaryota; kingdom Metazoa; phylum Arthropoda; class Insecta; order Lepidoptera; family Cossidae; genus Zeuzera; species Zeuzera pyrina. The sequence continues at coordinate 710,044 of OU015640.1, forward strand.
TTTAGATCTTTGGTACTTTAAAAAAAAGTGTTTTAATCTGGAATACTATTTTAAATATGTAGTTATAATATGTTATTAATTTTTAGGTGCTGTAGCTCATAAGGAACCTTATATATATGAGATCACCTGGGCGTCATCACATGCCCTCAGTCATGTTCTGTTTTGTCAGCAACTATGTGAATTTTAGTGTGAATAGGTTTAAGGGCATAGTCAAACATTATAACTCTAAGCCAGGTTGCTCAGTTATAATGTTTCCGTACTACGAAGTGAGGCAAATAAAATGTTTATGTGTGGATGCTGATTTCTAACGAAATGGTCGATCAGTTTATTCATTTACGGCTATACCGCCAGACCGATTTTGATGGGCATGGATAGTTTAGTACTTTTTTATCAAAAATCTATATAAGAACCGCGAAGCTTGGCAAGCTTGGCGCTCCGTCCTCCCTGACTACCCCGTTAGGGGTACAGCGTGAAGATGTGTGTGTACGTGTGTACTTTATAAATATTGTTCAAACTTCGGTACATCCGCGAATAGAACTTGCAATTAATCACTTTCTAGCTGTTTTCGCAAATTCAAACTTATTATTCGACTTGTGTTCTTCCACGTAGTGAAATATCCTTAGGAACTTTCAAGTGTCGGCCCCATTACCCTAATTATCGCAGTTTCATTACCTTGTTATAATGAAGTCATTGGTAATGTGAACGTGGTCGCCTTCCTCTCACTTATGTAGTCTTAGTAATTACATTAATAATGAAAACATTAACCAACCAAATATAGTAAAAATAGTTAAAGATAAAAGGCCAGTTCTATTCTCGGACAGAGAATTCAGTACGATCTAAATAATAACACGTAAAGAGAAAACTCTGTATACCTCTTCTTAAAGCATTTTGCGCGCACAGAGGAGTGCAAGATTTGTCATGGTAAAAGTTTATATAGAGAAGGAGAGCATGGAGTACGTCGATCTAAAACAAATAACAATAATTAATAATAATAATTAATAATAATAATTTATTTACCAAAAACAGATTATTCATGTATATTAAATACAGCGACCGCCATAGGCACAGCCTGTGTCGTGAGGATCCGTATACGTTACTCAGATTTGTGCACAATATTAACAACCATTACATCAACTAAATCATTACGAATACCATAATTAAATAAAAATGACAATAATTTATGAAATCAAAAATAATAATCAAAATAACGAATAAAACAATCCTTAGTGCATGCTCAATATTTTAAAAATGAATAAATAAAATTAACGCAGAAAAATTTACTAGGATATATAACTAAGTATTGCTTCGGTTTCACTATATGTTAAGTTTATAAGAAATGTAAACATTTATGTTTATAGTATTGTTACGAGATGCCGGGTAATAAGATGCCGGTTAAGGGCGCAAATATTTTATTTTCCTTCGTACAAGTAGATGTCAAGAACACGCGAACTTAATTACGGCGGTCCCTAGTCTTCGTAGTCACCGAACGTACACGCTTCACTCAATAACAACGTTCCCGAATCCCAAAGTTCTTCTATCTAAGGTCGTCGCAGTAGTCGTCGTAGTGGTCTTCGTAATTCGCCTGGATATCGCCTCGATATGTCGCTTCGAACGATAATAGTTGAGAAACACTGACTCGGCGGCGGAAACGGAGCTCTATTTATATTCGGATAAAACGAGGGTGGAACTTTCTAGCTAATTACGCTCGTTAACGGTAATTCGACATTGTTCTCGACGCCGCCTGTTTGCATGAGTCATAGGTACATGACACGTCATCGCTCGGGAATATTCGAGGTGCAACTTGGTTCTTCTTTCTTAATTTGACTTATACCATTCGATAGTAGGCCTTAAACCTAGCAATGCGTTTTTAGGTCATAACTCGATAAAGCCTAGGTCTCGAGATATAAGCACTAAAAGTTACGTTTCGAGCTTCTTTAAAAATCGACCTTATTCCTTACACATAAGGTCCAACCGTAACAGTATCTTTGTATAGTATATTTTAGTATCTTTGAATTTAAATCTATACACTCTAGCCCTGAAAATGCCTGGATTAAACTTTTCAGGAAACAGAAGATGACAGGAAGTTCCATTCTTGGGCAGTAACTACGCTTTATGAATGATGAAAAGATGTTCACGAATTCTCGGAATTGGCACAAGAAACGGCACGCTTATTAACCTAACTTGCATTCAGCATGCGACAGCCAAATATCGCGTGATATCTGCTGTCAAAACGAGAATTAGTATAATGTAATTTGTATAGTGGTGCTATATCTACCGCGAAAAGTGCATTTTACGGTCATGGCGCAATAGACACGCAATTGTCATACATGATACCAATTTTTTATTACAATTAGTCACCGTTCGCACAGTGGTCGCGTGGCTTTCGCTGTCTGCACATTTTTAGGTGATAACCCTGCGAGTGATAGTTTGCCATTTTCCTAGTAGACATTATGTGGTAGAAAGGAGGGTGGAATAAAGTCGCTAAATTCTTATGCATTTTTTTTAATGAAAAAGGGAGTAAGCGAGCTAGCGAGAGGTGAAATTTATGTATAATATGTGTAAATAAATCATTTATTGTTTATATTCAACTGCCGATATCGAACACGTAATAGACTAATAGACATGTAATATACTATCAACATCAATAACACATAATAGTTTGTGGTCGAACCTCGGAGCGAGTATCACAACGGACGGACAATTTGTTCTAAGAGGGTGCCCTTAAATTGTTCTTTTATTTGGACCGAGTTTCTAGATTGTTACTAATGTGCGTGGCTACAACAGTCACAGTACAACGATACACAGATGAACATGACATATTTTTATGTTTGTGAATACTAGGTAGCTGAAACACTAGATTTACGAGTATTTTGCAAATAAGTATTTCATGACTAACTCATAAGCTGACACGAACTACACTGACAGTGCGAGGTTGCTATACTAACTATAGCTAACTGTTTAAGTCGGTACGCTCAATGAGATAGAAAGAGACACTAAAATTCGTTTGACACACGGTGTTAAGAGCGGGAACTTATTATGGCTCCACCTATTTATATTCCTTGGTCCAAGGGTCAAACAATCGCACAGAGTAAAGGTTGTTGCCAAAGTATTATAAAAAGTTAGTCAAAATCAAAGTCGAATCAATTTATTCAAGTAAACCCCATTACAAGGTATTTTTAAATCTACTTTTTATTTATTTATTTAAGAAATTCAACAGCACTAATTATTATTAAGAAATCACAATTACAAATTTCGCATGCCAAAACAGAATTTCGAAGTCAATCAAATGCTTTAGGGAAGGGACAACAACAAGAAAAACAAAGACAATACAAAAAAGAAAAATTTCAGAACCAGAATCTGTGAGCACAAAGTTACCATGCAGACACTCACGCACCTGTGCACATGTGCGCGAGTATGTGCATGCGCGCGAGCGTGTGCATGTGAGTGTATGTGTGTGTGAATGTGTGTATGAGTGTGAGTTAGCGTCTTAGTGTGTTTATGAATTGTGCGAGTAGCAGTGCCAAACAAATCACACCATTGTTTTAGTGATAAATTTTTTATATTGATTAAAATTGTGAGCGAATATGTCCGTGCCCAGAAAGTTACAATTATAATCACTCAAGCACCTATACATAGTCGAATTTCGAGCATAGTTTGTATGAGTCCTAGGTGTGCTAAACAGCCTATGCTGACGACGTGCCATTGCGCGACCCGGAGCCTGAAGGCCCACCCGCTCCGACAACTGAGGACAGTCAATCCGATTATGTAATATATTATAAAGAAACATAGCGTCCGCGATCAGCCTTCTTGTTTCTTTACTTTAATTCAGTTCAAATAGAAAATCTTGACACTGAGAAGAACCGACAAGAAATTTAGGTATAATTTTTTCAACTTCACTACAAAAAGTTTGTTAAAATGCAATATTTTCAATAAGCCAGTAAATGCATGTGCAGAGAGGATCATTTCCAGACTATTGTTTTATCTTCAATGAAATCGTTTATTTTATAGTATGATTGTCTAATCAATGCACGTTTTATAACCAATCTAAATTTATTCTCAGTAATTTCCTGAGGAACTTTGTTATAAAAACGAATGCAGTTACCAAAAAATGAAACATTTGACTTATGTAATTTAAATTTTGGAATAACCAAATTATCAGGACCTCGGGTTTCCATATCATTCATATCGCCTTTCTTTTTAAACAGATCTATATTTTTCCTCGTATACATAATAATTTCAAAGATGTATAAATGTTACAGCAAATAATTACTGACAGATTGAATGAATGAGTTTTGAGCTAATGACCGCCACCGTGTGCAAAATGCTAGTATGGCTGGTTTACACGTATTAAGTAGTAAAATAATTGACTAAATTTTAGCTTATTTTAAGCGACTTCATTGTAAGTAAGCGTTTACACGTGTTCAATACATAATGTTAGTAAAGCTCACGATGGATGGTTCATGAAACAAAAAGTTGAGATGAGTGTGATGAGTGAGATTGTAGACGAAGTAAAGAATAAAATAGAGAAGCGAGAATACCTCGAGTTAGTGCAACTGTGGTAGAAAAATTGGATTAGCAGGAGAAATAAATACGGTGCAAGTGCAAATTTGTTTCATGAATTGGCGGCAGAAAATGCTTTAGTTACTTGCTGTCTAAAGTTGATACAGAAAAATATAATTATGTCCATGCACATAAACTATGAACACGAATTTCACCAAACTTGTGCATTTCACAAAATTTAGCCTGTCCAAATGTGTCAAATGGACACGCCCACCAACTTAATAAAAAAAATAGACAAAGTTCTATTCTATTTGTATACTTGTATGCTACATTTTAATGTGGAATTTATTCTGAAATTCATTATTTATACGCATAAAGTCCCTTCAAATTCAGTTAAATTATAATTTATTATAATTTAGCTAATTACTAACTACTAATACGTGTAAACCAGCCATTACACTAAAAGTAAGCCTCGTAAGAACCCGGCGTCAGTCATAAACGAAATGAATTCCGCTTATTTTGCAAAATCTCAGGTTTGAAAGTGTAATTTCGCGTCTATTATATATATTTAATATCATAAAGAGAAAAAGTTGATTGTTTCTTTGTAATGGATAAACTCAAAAACTAACTAGGTACTCAACCGATTTTAAAAATTCTTTCACCGAAGACTACATTATCAGCGAGTAACATGGGCTGTATTTTATTACACACACACACACACACACACATCTTCACGCCGTATCCCTAAAGGGCTAGTCTCTAAATCTCATCATTCTCCTCACACATTTTCGACTAGATATGCGAGTGCTTTTGAAATTTCCGTCGGCTAACACTCTAGCTATTTAATCTTCATAAGTCAGCCTTGGTCTTCCTTGGCTTCTTTCACCACTTACTTTCGCTCTATAGATTTTCTTCGTCAGTCTTTCATCACTCATTCTTTCTAAGTGCCCGAACCATCTTAGCATTCCTTTCTTCATTTTTTCAATAACACTGTCGTGCAACCCTGTCATACTGCGTATCCCTTTATTGCTTATTTTATTATCAAAAAAATTTCTACGCGTGCGAAGCCGGGGCCTGTCGCTAGTTATACATAATTTATTTTCTTTACGTGTGCCATACCCGCATGTAACTCGTCTAAGTTCGTTGCATCTAAAAAACGAACCTCGCAGTTTCATGTACACGGTTGTTTTTTTGTCTCGCCCTACGGCCCTGATCATTCTGCTGCCAACCTACACGTCTGTATATAATAGATCTATGTCAAAAATACAGAAATATCATATAAAATTCTACGTAAAGCTAGCAGCGCAAATACAACTTGCACTGGGCCGGTTTTATTCTTGTAATATATTTTCACCTGAGTCTAGTTACAAAATATCTACTAAGTTGCATTATTTATCGCAGCTACATATGTAATTTATTTAAGCACATAAACACTAAATAAAATCGGCTCGCTTCTCACGTCCTACAATTAACTCGTTCTGATGTTAACACGAAAATACAATGTTCACGAGACACATATGAGCTGAGAACAGGCAACATCGATCCAGTCTCAAACATGTGTAAAGATCTTTGCAAAGATAAACAAAAATTGGCGTGTGTCAGACCATCCAAATGTATGTGTAAATATTTCCTATTTATTTAGTCGATTCGCGCACACAAAAAGTTTTGGTGACAGAAGCGTTGATTCATATTTAAATGCTTTTTCTGTTTTGCAAAAACTATTCTAAAAATATTTGTGAAGCGCGTATTGCTCTTTGTATTTTAATGTTAAATGACAATAAAAATATTTGTGTACATACACATGTCTGAGACGGACATCACGCACAAGAATTTATTTTCATGCCATGTCATGAAAAACAAAAATACATTTAAGAACACTTTTTAACGGATAAAAACAACAATGAAGATGTCGTTTGTAATACTAAAAGAATGTAAACCTCTAAAATATAATCCTACGTTGAAAAGATACAAACTTGAAAAATATAATAACACCAAAAATAAAAATTAGCTGTAAAAAAATGAAAAAATATGATATAAAAATAATAGTTTATAAGTACTACATAAATTCAAGTTTGTATGTGTTTTTTTTAAACGTTTTCTGCTGTCATCCTAACGACGACATTAGTCTTTATATTATTAAAGTTAAAAAAATAGTTTAAACTATTTTAAGTTAACGGTTAATGGTAGTCAATTTGTTCTCGAAATTATTGATTTTAAATTGCACGTGATTAAAATTTGACTTAGTAAATTTATAATTTAAATACAAAATTTCGAATATATTAAATTGTAGTTTGAATTACTAATTTGGTTACTCATTTATACATTTCCATTACGAAAATCAAAGTTTTACTATACATTTTACTATAAGTTACTGATGACAGTGAAATTAGTTTATATATAAATATTAAAATAATCGAAACGAATTTAATGTAATGTTAAACGTTCGAGCAATAATATTACAATAACATTAATCAAATATTATGACTTTTATAAACAGCAAACTACAACGCTATGGCCATAATATGACCCTCGCTATGTACGTTTATACAGTATGTTAAAAAAACACTGTCTTATTCGAAAGCGGCAAATAGGTATCCCAATGAACTTACCCAAAAAAATAAAAAATATTATTGTTCACGAAATTATTATGCATGTTACTGCCCTCTTTATTGCCATGTAAGGCACATATGTTTTGCATATTAACTGAAAAGCGTTACATAAATGGAACCAATTCATGTCGGACAGGGTTTTTTACTACATGTTGCGGAAGAGTGCGAAAGCGTATCCGGAGCCCCGACATTATAGCGTCTGGAGGAACACCGTCAGGCTCTAGTAAAGAGACTCAATTAGGACTCCCACATACCCTCTCTGCCGCTTCCGAGCGGGACAAAGATGCATAAAGCAATCCTGACGTTAAATTCGTTTAATAATTGTTAATAAAGTATGGTTCCGACTTTCTGATAAATTTTGTTATGAATACTGTGTTGCGCGAACGCAATGGCCGTGTGTTACACGAAAGTTAAACATCCGTTGTAAGCTCGAGGGCACGTCTGGAGCCTGTTGCAGTTTAATAATGGTTTAATAGCGATTATGTTAATAGCGACTGTTACATACTATTCATTAATTTATATCACTTTGTATGTACGTAATTGGGTCATATGCATAGTCTTGATTAGTATTTGAAGCCCCTGGGGCTTCTTATTTTTATTAAATCGTACCCATTCGTGGCTAATTAGCTTGATGTATTTTGTATTTTTTGTAAATCTATATACATATATGTGTAGTAATAATTATGAAAGTTGCGTAGAAGCCTAAACTATTTAACTTTCTCAAAATGAATAAAGCAGAACCTTCATAATTTGTTAATGGATTGAACATGCGAAGTTACACTCAACATCGTCTCACGGTGTATCCCTAGCGGAATCTATAAAAATTAAGCATCAAACCTGTGTTATGAACTGCACGCGACGATTTGGAAGAATATCCAGTAACAGTGAAACGAAGCGATTTAAAAGATTTATTTTATGACAAACTTGCCCACGACGTCGTAACACCGTCGCTCAAACTATTTTATAATTAGACGATCAGTGGATTATTACAGGTGACACACAGACATAAATTGATTTTTAAATATACTTATCTATAGACATCAAATTCGGTCAAACATTCGGTTGAAAAAGCCGAAATTTGGCCTAACTTCGATTAGATAACTACCTATATACACTGAGTACACGTTTCATTACGTAGAAAGTAATTTCTAATCACATTTATTAAAAAAAAAAATTTACATATGTAATGTTAGTTGTAATCATCTCACTGATTATTATTTTAAATTTTTTTAACGAAACAAAATAGTTATGCTCATATATCATAACTTAATTATTTCTTGTGACGGTTTTATTTTATTATCAGTACAATTGCTGTAAATTTACACATAATATGTGATAATGTACTAGTATTGAGAAAAATATGGTAATCAAGAACCTCGGCAGTTGAACCGAGATCCAACCGCATGATGAAGTTCGGTCAATAATGTCAAACTTTTGTAATATCGAATATAAATCTAATCTGAGTACATTTCATTTTTTCAGCACACGCTTTGTCATTTTTTGGACTGACTCATCAAAAGTTTATAATTATCGTCGAAATGAATTAGTTTAAACCAGCCATTCCCAAAGTGGGCGATAACGCCCCCTTGTGGGCGCTGCAGGCCTAAATGGGGGCGGTAAGAGACCCAGAAAAAAAATGGGGGCGTTGTGTAGGCCTGGGGGGTGATTTGTAATTTCATTTAGCTAGGAGGCATCTTAGACAACGACTGCATGAGCTCTCGACTCAGTAGACAAAATAAGTTTGAGAACCAGTGGGTTAAAGGCTGGAATCAAAGGTGAAACCCTCGAGTCCTTAGTAACCTCCAAAGAGTTAATTGTATAAATATACATACACCCCTATACAGTACATAAGAAAAACTGTTGAATCCGTGACGGTTTTATTAGGTATTTATATAATCTTTTTCAGATAATAAGTAAAAAAATTCACACAATAAAATAAAATTTAATTTAATTAAACGAGGAAACTGACATGGTTATATATAGGCGACGCGAGGGCCGGCGTGCGTCATCTGTCGGATGTGACTCCCCGCAATCGATGATGACGGTGTTGTCTCATTTTAAAAATTTGCTAGACTTCGGGGTAATTGGGAATAAAAAACGTGTATTTCTAATTACAATGACATATTCATTTTTATTGACATTTTCTTATTTTTTGGATAAAGTCATTGGGATACCTATATGCTCTTTTCGGATAAGACAGAATTTTTTTACATGCTGTATACATATAAATTTAAGTAGTGTGACCAAACGTGCTGATAGCGGTACACCTTGAGTGATCACGAACGTACAGCCCACATGACCTAGCCACGCCTATATACGTAAATAGATATGTGAAACGCACGTATATGATTACAAGTACATACATATTATTACATCTATTACTGCATAAATACTTATTCTCTGACCTTAAATGCAAATAATCTCATTTAATATGACGTCAAGGAATAAAATGGGACTTCAATCAGATACGATTTATTAAATTACTTTTGTACTATAAGATATCTTCTGAAGTACTGTGCTTCAGAAGAAAAATGTAGACTACGTGAAACCACGTGGGATGGCGCACGCGCACGTCTCGTCCGTTTATCATAGTAGATTTTCTCTAAGGTTACACGATAGATATGAACTTGAAAGTTCACGTAGAAATAAATTTTAAACCACACAATATATTGCATCAATTAACAATGTAAATTATATATACTTTGAAGAAATTGTGGATGAAAAAGAGAGGAATAGATCCGAAAATCTAAATGCGTTACCTACAGTTCACAAGAGAGTTATAACTTATAACAAATGTGCAAAGAAAATCTCTTTGTAAGACAAAAAGCATAAGCTCATATTTAAACAATCATACAGAGAAAATTAATTAATCCCAATTTCTTGTTCAGAAGTTTGTAAGATGTGTTTTTCTTTTGTCTATAGTTTATACTGATATTACAAGTAGAAAAAATTCGATTGTTTGTTTGTAATGGATAAACTCAAAAACTAATCAACCGATTTCAAAAATTCTTTTGCCTATAGCTACTGTTAGTTCCACATTAATTTTAATCACAAATTACCCACATGTGATATTATGGAACATTTTAGTAACACGAATGAGGGTAGAATGGATTTCCTGCGTGTAGTGGGGCTGCATAAAAGCCTGATTTTGGTCTTGTAAGAGTTCAGTTGTCGTGCAGTCGTCGAATAGTCAAGGACATAATAGTTGTGATGAAGAATTGATAGTGTGTTCATAGTGATCAGTGCTCCAGTTGCATTTCATATTTAACACTACATTATCAGCGAGTAAAATGGACTGTATTTTATTTAAATATAAATTTCAACCATGCAAAGCTGGCGCGGGTCTCTATACCAAATACTTCTATTGCGACCATGAGTTAAGTAAGAAAAAAGGTTTAGTATAAAAAGTAAATTTGAAGTGTTCTCACGGCGAAAAAAGTATGAACAAGTGACCACAAATCAAGCAGATAGAAATTAATTTAGAAAATTACTGTATCATAAAATCTGATAGCAACCTGCGCGAGATTTTTATCAAGTCGTAAAGATGAAGTATTGTTTCTAGAATTAATTTAGCAAAGACAAAATAAGCAACGAAGAGATACGCAGTATGACAGGGTTGCACGACAGTGTTATTGTAAAAATGAAGAAAGGAATGCTAAGATGGTTCGGGCACATGGAAAGAATGAGTGATCAAATCCAGACGAAGAAAGTACATCAAGGCTGAAGGATCAAGGCTGACTTATGAAGATCAAATAGCCAGGGTGTTAGCTGATGGAAATCTCAAAAGCACTCGCATAACCGGGCGAAAATATGTGAGGAGAATGATGATATTTGAGGAGGCAGAAGAAGTACGTAAGGATCTCGAAGCTTTGCGCTCCGTTGTCAATACAGCGTGAAGATATTTTTATGTAATTTTGTATACATTTTTAACACGAAGTATGAGCAAGAATTTACTTTCAGTTCTCGAATACTAATCGGTAAAATCAATGACTAACATGGAGATTTATCTAAAAGAAAACAATGAAAAAGTAGGTTAAAAACTATAATTCTTTCAAATTGAAATTCGAGTACCATACAATTTAATAGCGACAATTGGCCGGGACTAAATTCTTTGAATATTTTCTAACGTTCTGTAATTTAATACTTTACGTAATAACGGTCTGTTATGTATATTTTTTTATACATATACATTTTTATACAAGTGGTAACACATGATTGACTAGTTACCTAATGTTGATGTAAAGAAAACTAATTACTAAAAGAAGTTAAAACGAAATTAATTAATACAACAGAAACAGAACATGTCAACACTCATCAAGATCCAAATCTCGCACTAGAGGGTCCAACACATTAACCGCCACCACCTACATCTGTCAACTGTCAATTATGACAATCCGTTTGACAGTGTGACGGCCCGCGTGAACTGGACGTGTCTAATTAACACTTCATTAAAACTTATAGGTACTATTTAGAAGCCATTAAATAGGTACTATTAATAAGAATAATCGGTAGGGTACATTATATAGATTTAGGTGTTATTTCGCGGAAATCAACTTCATGTAGGACCGTTATTACGTAAATGTAGGGTACATTGTATAGATTTAGGTGTTATTTCGCGGAAACCAACTTAATTCTATCTATAATTATAATTTTACTGTCACCAGTAAAATTATAGACAGATGCTAGAGATATATATAGTAGTACAGATAGAAGAAGATTTCATTCATTTCAAACGGTAGGTTTTATTTTTTTTTATGTGGCCAGTTTCGTTTTTTTTTATGGGGTTAGTTTTACTTTTTATTTTTACTCACGTCAAAGAAGGTTAACTTCTTACGTACATGAGTACCTACACGGACTTTTTGGCGGGAACGGGAGAAGTGGAGTTGGCGTTTTATTTAGATTTTCTATTTTTTATATTATTATGAGTTTTAAAATACAACAGTGATAGTATATTGTGTTTTAAAGTTCCGTGTAAGTGAAAATAATGGAGTAGATCTAAATAAACATGTGTAGCTGAAGTTCTCGCGCTCTTCCAAGAAGTCCTTAAAAACTTCAGTAAAGCCTACTATCACTTTACTGGAGGAGTTTTGCGATAAGAAAAAACTAATTTACTTGTTATTCTACTTATTAATACATGACATTGGCAAATGCGCTAATCTACGCGCCATGGCTATAAAGGACGAAAGGAGTACCTACACACATGCTTTTTTTAGTGCGATCCAGACTGTCTGGAGTTATAAAGTCAATGTTTCAGATCCAGTAGTTTCTAGTAGGATTGGTCCAGTCAGTTAAATTGCGAATATTTCAGTGGCATTTCAAATTGGTACATTGTTTACGAATAGAGCGCAGACGTTTTATTTTGATATTAGCATTTTGAATACCAATTTCCCGATATTTTTCGGTGTTCTTGTACAAAATGAAAATCTTGAAGATGGATGTTTTAAAAAGTATACTTTAAAGTATATAAAATAAATCAATGATGACGAAAAATGCCTTCGTCTGTATCCTAAACACGGTAGTCTGAGAGCACGGACCGCCAAACGTCGCGGTCCTTACATACTTATTTCGAATCTTCAATCCTCATCATTACTTCGTCAGTGCTATCATGGCGTTTCCGTCAGCTAACACTGGCTGTTTGATCTTCATAGGTCTTTCCTGGCTTCTACTACCACTCACTTTCGCTCTGTATATTATTATTATCTTAGTCAATCTTTCGTCACTCATTATTTCCATGTGCCCGAACCATTTAAACATTCATTTCTTCATTTTTACAACAAACTGTCGTACAACCCTGCCATACCTGCGTATCTCTGCGTATTTCTTCATTTAATATTAGGCAGGAGAACTACACCCATACAGGCTTGTCGTTCATTTTCGTTATTCAGAATTCAATAGCACTTGTCCAATGTAAAAAAAATTCATCTTTCACCATTTCACATGTGTCTTGAAAAATTGTTCTTTTCTCTTCTCACTAAGTCCCTAAAACTCCTCCGGTAAAGTGATAATATACGCTTCATTGAAAACAAAAAGGACTTCTTGAAAGAACGCAAAAACTTGAACAGTACACGTATCTTCAGGTTATAAATAAGATTAAAGTAGACTGTATGTATTTCCAAGGCTTTATTAATTGATTTTATAATAATTAGCGATAAGCTAACGATCGGAAGAGGATTTCGCGAGTGTTGCTATTACAAAAACAATAATTAGACATATTTTAATGTTGTCAACAACATGTATATTTAGTATTTTGTAATGCAACGCGAAGGTTTAAAAAGTTATGTTTAACTCATCTAATTTTTTTCACTTGCTCAGAACTTTAACGCACATTATACTATCATTTTTCATTTCAAAACTCAAAAAGAGTAAAAATTCTACTATTTAAGTGGAAACTTCACTTCTTCCATTTCTGGCAAATACATACATACATACATATCCTCACGCTGTATCCCTAACGGGGTAGTCAGAGAGGACGGAGCGCCAAGCGTCGCGGTTCTTACATACTTCTTTCGCTTCCTCAAATCTCATCATTCTCCTCACACATTTTCGCCTAGGTATGCGAGAGCTTTTGACATTTCCATCCGCTAACACTGGCTGTTTGATCTTCATAAGTCTTCCTTGGCTTCATTTACCACTCAAATACAAACACAAACACAAAAACAGTTTTTGGCGGGAATTTATGGGGAACGGTTGGGCGTTTATTTTAATTATTTACAAATGGATTCTAGTGGATATTGTGATGTTAAATTGGCGTAGTTTTGCGTCCCAAGTATCTACGTTGTGTGTTGTTTTGTGAAATTGTTGAAATAAGTGCTTATTTAGTAGTGATGTTGAGATTTTTTAGTGGCTTAGTCCGCCTCAGGGGATCCTATTAGAAAGACTGCTACAATTTATTTGTCGCTAGAAACTCCAAGAAATATCTTAAATATATTTCGTCGACATTTTGATGAAATAATATGAAGAATTTCTCTATTTACTACTGAAGACGTCGGTTGTATTGTCTAAGATCCCTTTACCTTCCCTCTAAGGGAGAATCGTACCTACTACTACTACAAACACAAAAAAATGCGGGTAGCTAGGAATAATTTCTTTAAAATTGATATGACTAAGCAATTAGTGTATTGTGTTCTGTGGTACTGTGAGTCGTTATTTCTACTTATATAGGTAATTGTTTTTTTAATTATATTCGAATGAACCAAGTTAATCATGTCAGTGCTAATTTTATTGTACGGTAGTAAGACCTGATACGTCCAAGTTGGAGTGAAAGTATAAAGAATGCGGTGGAAATGTGATCTCTTATAATTGTGATATGGTGGGTCACCTTCGCGTACAAAATATGCAATGAAAAGATATGCTAATGGCAAGATTGGATGAGTGTCATTAGAAAAATTAAAAATGAAATGCTTTAATTGAAAGAACTTCCCTCGACGACGACCAAAGCGGGAGTTAAAAGTTTTAGATTACCAATCTCTTACACGGGTACTGAAGGAACCTTTTGGAGACGTTCAAAAAAGGTGCTATATTTTCTTTTTACCTGTTATTTATATTTATTACATACTAACTGAACCAGACAGAGGCTTTTTATTAATTAAAAACAGCTCTTACTCTCTGAACCTTACCAGTTATGCGTCGAACGTAACCCATCAATTTGAGCTCAGCCCATTGAGTGTTTTCGAGTCTGTAAAACAGACATACGTTAATTTTAATGTAATCAAAATGTATAATATTCAAATAGCCAGAAAGTTAAGTGTAGAACCTGTTAATGTAAAAGTGTACAGACTAAATTTAAAGCTTAAACTATTAATTGTATGTGCAGTAAATGAAGGAGTAACAATTTATTGTATAATATTAAAAAAGTACATACATACGTTAATATTTACAAACTTAAAACTACACATTATGTTAAATAATGAGACTTCCTCAAAGTTGCCGCTTAGAAAGCTGTCATTGCTTAAAGTACCCAGCAGACTGGCAGCATTGCCTCTTTGAATAGCCAAACTGAAAATAACTGCAGTAAATTGTATCATAATTTGAATTACTATTTCGGTTGTTTACTTTTTCATTCGCTTGACGTTTATTCAACAGGATCTATTGGAGCGCATATTTCGTGTGTTCGACGTGGAGAGAAGAGACCATTTGATACAAGACGACTGGTTCGAGTTTCTCAAACAGAGACTTACGTGAGTACCCACATTAATACATTCTAAATTTGTAATAATTCAGACCAAGTTGGATTATTAAAGCCTTAACTGTTGTCCTAAGGAGACCTCGAAAAGTACCCTTAATTTGAACGATGGATATTTTTTTTAGGGGTTCAAAAGAATATTGATTACATGCAATTACCTCAAAAACTATTACTAGTGTGCCTATGATAAAGTTGTAGCTTCTGCAATGCTACACAAAAAAGTTCTTTTCCTTTGTTTGTTACATTTCCTTTAAATATATAGACTAAATTATGTCTGAATATAACGATTGTCTAAAAATGACGATAGCAGATGTGCTTTCTATATGATTTCCTTCTTTACGAAAATCATATAGAAAGCACATCTGCTATCGTCATTTTTACAACTATGGACTTGAAAGGAAAGAAGACGTAAATAGTAACCTAAGCCCAAAAATGAAAAAAAATTATTACCGAGTACCTATTAAAAGGTATTACCCAGTATGGCTATAACGGATATTGCGTACTATGAGTATAATGGGTATTACCTATTACATCCTACTATAGTATATGTATACCATATGTTTGGACCCATTTTAATTTATTTTTAATTTAATTTTTTCAAATTCGATAAGAAACCCGAAGTAAATGCATGTCCGATTCTTGGAGGTTTTTTAGGGTTCCGTACATCAAGAAGAAAAAACGGATCCCTTATAAGATCGCTTTGTTGTCCGTGTCTGTCTATCTGACCGGTCAAGACCCTTTATCTCATGAATGAAAAAATCCAAAAATTGTGAATTTGTAATTTTTGCCAAAAAGTGTGATATTATATTGTGTTATTAATTATTATATCACACTTTATGCCATTACAAACTTACATTTGTTGGAAAGTGTGGAAGAATGCTTTTTGTAACGGTAAAGTAAATTTTTTTTTGAATCCGACTTAAATGGTTTTTGGTAAATACATAACAAGATTACATTGTATGGTGGTGCGGAATCCACGGTGCGCGGTCCGTCTCGTACTACGTAAAATTGTATAGATTTTATAGAGGTTAGGGCATGCAATCGAAATGTTCCGATAATCGATAAAAAAAATTATCGTTTTTTTTTCCCAATAAAAACCGATAATTACCGGTTTTTATAATATTTTACAAAAAGTTGTTTATCACATGTAGGTTAACTATACAATTACCTAAAATGAACCACAATATTAAAAATTAAACAATTTTTTTTGTAGGACGAGATATATTTATTTAATCAAAGTAATTACCCCTCGTTGTCTATACATTTTTGCCATCTAATCAAAAGTTCATTTAACCTTTGCGATAGAACTCTGGGGAACTGGAATCCACAAACTGTGGAAGAGCATTTGGTACTGCTTCCTGCGAAGAAAATATTTTCCGTACAAAATATTGACCAAATCGCGGAAAAATGGTAGTCGGTTGGGGAGTACGGAGGATGGATGACAGATGGTTTCTAGCTACAGGTTCTGTAGTGTTTAAACTGCTTCTCGAGGAGTGTGAGGTCTTGCGTTTTCATGGAGCAATAATGGTGAAGATCAATTGACGAGTCGGGGCTGTTTTGCTGCGAGTATCGCCATCGTTGTTCAGAGTTCTGCACAGTAGATATTTGCTGTTATTGCTTGACCGGATCGGGGGAAGCTGTAGTGATTTACACCATGAAGTGACCACCAAACAGTTACCATCACCTTTCTATGGGTAAGCTTCGCTTTAAGGCGTTGGTGTGGCGTTTGACCCGGAGTCAGCCATTACGTTGTTTGCTCGCGATTATCGTAAAAAATCCAATTTTCGTCACACGTCACACAAACGATGCCGCTGATTCCTTGGTAGGTTGATACGGATCGGCTTCCACCATAACCGTTAGTTCAACGTTGCTTACCTTAGTGGCTGGTCTTCCTCGTGGTTCATTTTTCAAGTCGAAGTTTCCACTACTAAAGCGGTTAAACCAAAAACGCACGGTGCGTTCGTTAGCCGTATCTTCTCCCAACACAGCATTGATGTAACGAGCTAGTTTCTGCTACGTTAGTCCCACGTCGGAACTCGTATTCGAAAATTACTCTGGTTTTCGCTGTGTCCATCTTCTTAAAAGCTGAATGTAAAAACAATTAAAAGTCCGAATAGACTAATCTCATGATTTAAAAAAAATTAAAATGTTATAGTTTTCGTGTAAAAAAAGTTACTCTGAAATCTGACGCTCCGCAGGTTTAATTTTAATTCAATGTGGACAGTGCGTTAAAACGGCAATTTCATACTTTAATCCCTATTACATACTGAAAAATAAATATTTAAATATTTAAAAAATATAGTATTTTTTTAAATCAACGATTGTATTTCTGTATTAAATTAAATACAAAATATTGAAATCAACATTTTGAAATTATTATAATCATTAGTTATTTTCTTATACATACATTTTATATTTATATAATATCGTGATCACAAGGTACCACCATTAGGTAGTTTTAATTTTATCTAATTATATTTTAACGTAAAAATAGTTTACTGAACTAAAAGTACATAAAAATATGTAAAAACTTAGATTTATAGAAAAATAGAATAGAATTTGATACACAAATAATACGAACTATTTACACATTACCTAAGCAATGTCATTTTTTCAGTTTTTAGGTTAGTCTTTTGTAACACTTCCCGAATAATCGGTGTTTTATTTCGGAATCAGCTCTAATGATTGAGAAATAATTCTAATATGATTTTATATTTTTTTTATCGAATACCGATATTTATCGATTTTTCTTTCGATATTTATCGTTTTTCAAAATGGACCGATTATCGATAAATAACCGATTATCAGTTATCGGTTTGCATGCCCTAATAGAGGTATAGATAGATAGTTTTTTGCACAAGATCATAAGAAAACAGGTTTGATTGTGAATAGGTTCAATAAAAAGAGAACACTTGATTTAAAATATATAGGTAACTAGACGTCCTGTCCGAAATGACAATAAAATTCCCTAGAACCCGTATGCAGCGCCAACTACCGAGTCCAACTACCACTCAAACACACACAAACCCGACAGACGTTCTCTCGTCCGAAATTTAAAAAAATCCAGAACGCAATGACGGCGCCACCTACCGGGTCTAATTGTGAATCTAAGCTATCCAGGGACCCACTCAAACACACACAAAAGTTACATCAAAATCGGTCTAGCCATTTAGGAGGATCGGAACAAAATCCGTTCACAATAGTTGACCAGTTTGGGGTTATGGTCATGACTAATAAATCATGAGAGTAATAAATTGTGGAGCACTCAACCTATAGAGTGGCAATGTCATTTATTTTGTATGGAAGCGGTTACTGCGTTCCGTTTTATAGTTTCATTTTTTTCTGTTTTTGCCACACCAGCGAATACAACAATAAGCCATTACATAAATATTTAAATATCTGTCGAAATATACAGAGATGTACACACATGTCCAGTATTGGTTACCTTGGTACCCGGCTGCCGAAATTTTGAGCATTTTTAAATAAGTTTCCTGAGGCGGGCACACGTTTAATGAATGTTAAATTTAATACATATTTCTTTATACATTTTTCTATATACTGCCTAAAACCATAACGCACTTCATGTATTTTCGTTCGATACTTTTTTTTCTGCCTTGTGAGAGATGTGAGGCCTTTTTGAGAGATTTTTAAGTATTTCTCCTAAATTACTGGAGTAAGTTACATAAAATTGCAGCTAACAGTAAGACAATACAGTTTAGTACAGTTATAAGTAGTATGTGTCGCGTTCTGGTGGTGGAGCGTGAGGACGGAGCCTACACAAAAAACTTTTTTTGAGAGCTTGAGTTGATATTTGTTAGTGTAAATAAACTGAGCAGTGGTGAATAAGATGCTCCGATATTTCGTCTCTATAGGTTGAGTGCTCCAGGTAATGAACTAACAAAAACATTAATTAAGACTATCCTCATACATATACAAATGCTAACAATTTTGGACACACTTGATTGGTGTTTTTAACATATATGATAATTTTAGCAAATGTATGAGTCTAAAGTTATCAATTTTGTACAATAGACGTCGCGCAAAGAACTGAGAAAGCACCTCGGGTGAAAATTATTGATTTAGTAAAAAAAATTAAATTTGATATTTTCAGTGAGGAGAAACAGCTCGACTTCGTGGAGCAAGTCGAGAGCGTCGCGTACGTGTTGTGTGGGAACGGAGTGATCACACTTGACACATTCCAACATATCCTACAGAATAAAGTGGTATATCAAAACTATTCCTATTCATATCAGCTCAAGGCAAAATAATCGTATTTGTATCAAAAGGCGAGCAAAATATGAGGCATTTATATGTATACGCTGACGGCACATCCCGACTTCGCCCGGGATGAATATATAATAACAGCCTATGTCCACATAGATTTTAGATGGACATAATACATTATTCTAGATTCCAGAATAATGTATTATGTACCTTTTGTAACGAAGCAAAATTAAATTTGTTGTCTTTTTATGAGTTCGTGTATCGCGCAGCGCTATCTAGTATAAAATAGTGAAAATATTTACAGAAAATCTTTGCAGTGCTAGGAAGATTATTGTCACTGAATGGTTATTTCAAAAATCGGTAAATAATTATGAAAAACGTGTTTTAATATAATAAAAAATACAAATTTAGGTGAACTTTTCTATACTCTTTTTTAGAAAAATTATCATTATTTAAATAAATCAAAAATTTTGCACGCTACAAGCGACATCTGCTGAGGGTGTCGCAGATTGTCTGAATAAGTACTGGCGTTAGGGAGGTTTGGCGGAAGGATTTGTGTATCTTTACTTTGTCTAGTATTTTTTTTAGACTAAACTATGGGTTGTGGGTTATTTAGATCGTAGGTAAAGTTTCGCTGTCTGCCGACTTGTAATAGCCGGTGAAAACGTCTGCCGTGACAAATATAACCTAATGATACTATTAAAAATAACATGTTAAAATTTCAGATTTGTTAAAATACTTTGAAATTTAAAAAATTAAATATCTAAATGTCCGCCGTGACGTCACAACCGCCACAATCGTTTGCCATTGTTATTTTTCAATAGCAATAGAATATTTCAAAATATCCAAATAGCAAAATCGTTGAAATACTGTTAAAGTTCATCTGATTTTTATACCTATCACATCTGAGTAACTCTGAACCTTCCGAGACCGGACTTAGTTGGTCCATCTAACGTACCTACAGTAGGTATGAGAGAGTATCTGGTCAAAATTTAAGGTTTGTTGAAATATGCACTATCTGCCTTTCACTGGCTCTCTAAATATTACAGTTACGTAAATATTGTTAGGGTTTGTGTGTAACATTGTCAATGTTATAGTTCGAGGACCGTAAAACACGTTCGTTTCTTAGAGTAGGGACATAGTATAAACATAACAGTAGGATGTATTCATAGAAAGTCAGTGTACGCGGTTAGTATGTGTGCGCGCTAATACACACGCGTCGTGGCACGCACACAACGGAAGTATTTTGGGCGAATATGGGTAATTATTGTAGCGCCAGTCAGGGTCGCGCGCGACGCAAACATGCGACCGCTTCCGTTTGTCTTTAATTTATTCCTCACATCATTGTTTAATTTCACTACAAGAAATTCAATTTAACAAACATGAAAACTTATATGAAGCAGTGTTTTTTATTATTATATACTATATAACGCATAACTAAACGAAATGCTCTCCGCATTTCGCACCTGACGCAACAACCCTAGTTATCCAGCCGAGAGTAGCCAATTCCGTTACGTATGACCGCATGAGGCGGGATTCGGCCTTCTTTTCTATGATATATTATTTGGTAGAGTTATATCTATTTACATGTGATGACAATAAATGTAAGTTTGAAATTTTTTTCAATGTAATTATGACAAAATTAGGTCTGTACCAATTGCAGACAACATTGATGTTTAATTGAATTCTATAATTTATGTCAAATTAAAAAAATTAAAAACAAAATGGGTCCAGAGTTCAGAATTCTCATTATTTCATTTTTTGTTTCTCGTTTATGATTTTGTCATAGCAATTCCAATCTTATTCAGTAGGTGTAAACTTTACACTTTCACTTTACACTGTACAGTTAATGGAATAAATTGGCTCTGTAATATAGATGCAGGAAGCATACAGTCCATAAAGCATACAGGGGTAATTTAAAAATACTAATAAGATAACCTCTTAATATTTTGTACTTCACATTATCCCCAATAACCTTTGTTCTACGACTTAAAAATTCATGTTTTTTTTTAATACAAAAATAAAAATACATTAAATGTTTCTAAAAATGGCACCTATTCTACCCGGTCGCTAAAGCGGCACGCGCGCAGCGCGGCGCTGAGGACTGGTGCGCTTGCACTGTACCATTGGAATACGTACACAGAGTAATTACGTTTCAGACAGCTCAACAAAACTTAACAAATATTTTTGACGAACGTATTAAGTTTTGAAAAAAAGTCGTAGAACAAAAGTTGTTAGGTATGATGACAGGAATTTTGCACTAAGAGGTTATTAGTATTTTTCAATTAATCCTGTATATAACAGACCTAACAGACGAGACTGTATAGGTTCGGTTTAGCTACGGAACTCTAAAAATTAAAAATATATTGTTGTCATGTTTAAAAAATATATGAAGACTTTAATCTCCAGACAGCCTATGAAGTCAGATACTACGAAGTGAGGCAAATAAAACCAACTATGTGTGGGTGCTGTTTTCTAACGAAATGGTCGAGTCGATCGGCTTACCTGATAATAAACGTGTGTCGTATGTACAGGTGTGTCAGATTATTTGATTTACCTCGCGTAACTGCTCGGTACGGCGTCTGGAGTTACTTATAAAATGTGTAGGTAACTAAACCGATACACGTATTATGTCTATAATATCAAGCTTTTTACAGTACAAACGTCCTGTAAATCTTTTATTCAAATTTACAGCAAACACACAATCAAACTCACAAACAAGATTTTATTGTATTCATTATTACGAATTCTAGGTCACAAACAAGTTATTTCGTATCTTGGACGCCGATAGTGACGGCTACGCCACAGCAGATGAGGTCATGGAGTTCCTTTCTGCGGTTACCAGCAGCAGGTATTACAATAAACATGTTGCCTATGTACTTTCGTAGCTAATAGCCCTTCCATTCAAAACACATACTTAAAAAAGAATTGATGACCATACGCATGCTGCTAAAAGAAAAACCCTTCTTTTGCTTCGCTTTGTCAGATAATTTGCATCGGCTATACGCTGCAGCATTGAATGTAAATATCTTTACGATTGCCAGGCCTCGTGTTGGCTTCGACAAGCACAGCGTAGACCAGCTGGAGCAGCTGTTCAGACAGACCGTGGGGGACCAAAAGGAGATCACACGAGAACAGTTCCAAAAGATTGTCATCTCGAAAAATGTAAAAAATCACATTTGTACTTGATTAGATGATAGTAATCATACTGCTGATTTTTATACGGGAAAAACCGTCTAAGTATAAATCGTACTTATCCTATGAAATTGGTGCTCCGTACTGCCTAGCACAATACAAGAGAGCTTTACTTTTATGTAAGAGGAAAGTCTAATGTCAATCTAATCAATCAATCTTAATTTATACTGATATATTTCTTATAATATTCATCTCATTCTCAGTATCATCGATTTTTTTAGAATACTTCTGAGCTGTGCCTTTAGAGAGGCGTGCGAATAGCGGTTTTTCTTTTTAGGAATATTTTCAAAAAAATTTAAAAAACAGCAAATATATTTTTGAACTCGTGGTGAAAAACCTTCCACTTGATACGAATACGAATAGCACAAAAAATAATTAACTTTCCATTTGAGCCTACAAAACTAAGCTCCAAAAAGCAAAATTTGACTTTTAAAGTCAACGTCTGTGATGCGACCATGCGACCCGCACGCTTATTACGTAACTTGCAGACAGCATGCGACAACCAATATCGCGCGATATCTGCTGTCGAAACGAGAATTGTTGTAATGTTATTTTTATAGCGGCGCTAAATCAACCTCGAAAAGTACATTTTATGGTCATACAATAATAGATACGCAATCGTCATATATGATACAAATTTTTTATTACAATTAGTCACCGGTCGCGCAGTGATCGCGTGGCTGTCGCTGTCTGCAAATTTTTAGGTAATAACCCGCCGAACTTGCCATAACTGTTTCAAATTTCAAATGTGTGTTTTGTACATGGAACTTGTATATTTAACCTTAAACCATATGTTGGATCCCTAAAAGATGGTTTTATATGGTGTATAAGATAAATTGTCAGATAAATTTCTGTTATAGCCGTTCTTCACTGAGCGTGTGTTCCAAATCTTCGACGAAGACGACTCCGGCGCCATTAGCTTGCAAGAATTCATCGCTGCTGTCCACCGCTTCGCCGGGCACACCCCTGATGATAAGATACGGTTCTTATTCAAGGTTTATGATTTAGATGGTGAGGCTGTATTATTAATTTTGAGGCGTAAATTTAAAAAAAAAATTATTAATTGAAGCTTGTCTGCTAATTTTATACTTTCTAAATTTAGGTGGTTTAGTAATTACTAGCTACTTATTAACCGACTTCAAAAAAAGGAGGAGGTTCTCAATTCGGTTGTGTTTTTTTCGTTTATGTATGTTACCTTAGAACTCTGTCATACATAAACCGATTTGGAAAATTCCTTTTTTAATTGAAAGGATATACTTCCAGATTGGTCCCATTTAAATTTCAATGGTATTGTAGTTTGGACGTCGAAGATACACCGAATAACACCAAATAACGTAAACTGCTTATAAGCTTTGTTTATATTTATTATTCTCTTGTATGTAATTAACTAATTACTATCCAGAATTAGAAGAGAAGTTAATTGTACACCTACCCTAGATATTTATTTACGCCAAGATTACTCAAAAAGGAGAAATAAAAAAATTAAAAAAAAAATTAAACCGACTTCAAAGAAATACTGAAAAGTACGAAATAATTTATCCTTTACGAATCAAAACACAAATAAAAATAACTATAAATACATTACAAAACCTACGTAATAATAAAAAATACATACATATACTAACGTTAATATTTACAAACTTAAAATTACACATTATCTTAAGGCGCTCCCCTAGTCAAATACTGATTTTGGTTTAGTTAAGTTTTAGAGGCCATCTTCTCGTTATTTGAAAAAGTATAAAAAGTAATAAAAATATAGTAATAATCTTGAACATTTTAACAACACTTTTGTCGTCTCCTATGTTTCATTTATACATAAAATAAATATGAAATGTTTCATTTATACATAAAATAAATATGAAATTCAAAAGGAAGCCTAAAAATTAGAAATACGTGCATTTACTTCATAAGTAGTAGTTATATTTACTTGCGATATACACCATTGTATAGATAATTTTATGTTACAAAACTTGACAATTTAAATTTTTTCAAAATCCCCTTTTTTCGTAAGTAAAATCAATATTTACTAGATTACACAAAGAATTTTACAAATTCTAGAATGAGGAGCTCTATACATTTGCCTGTTTGCTTGGGGGAGCGCCTTAAATAATAGACTTCCTAAAACTTGTCGCTTAGAAAGCTGTCATCTCTTAAGGTGCCCAGCAGACTGCCAGCTTTGTCTCTTTGAATAGCCAAACTGACTTGTTGACGGAAGAACCTGCCATCCCAGCGGTCTCCCGAAGCCTTGACCAGTCTCTTACAAATATCAGAAACCAGTCGATAGGCTTCGGGGCCCCAGTGACCCAAAGTTTCTACTGCAAAGGGCGTAAATATGAAACTCTCAGAGAGAGACGCATACTTACGCCGCTTTAAGTTCTCGGCAGTGCTGGCCGCGGCACCTGCTAACTTGGAAGTCGCCGGTACATGGCAAACAGAAAGTGTATCGATACAAGTGGCATCCCACACCAGCAAATTTCCAAGTTTACAAGAAATAAGCGTCAAACCACCCGGTCTCCTTTCGTCGCTGCGCGCAATACCTGCAGGCTCTAAGACTGCAGGACCGCCAGCGGCGACAAGAGCCCGCCGAATGATGTCATTCATGGCAGCATGTCGTGACATGCTGCCCGCATTACGTAATTAAATTGGACAGTTATTGAAGTGGGTGCCAAATCAATGTGAATCAATAGGAAGTCTATTAGTTTGGTAGGCTTGGCTTCAACTTCAGTGACTGTCAAATTTAATTATAAAGGTATTGTTACGAGCTGAGGGTAATAAGATGCCGGTTAAGGGCGCAAATATTTTATTTTCCTTCGTACAAGTAGATGTCCAGAACACGCGAACTTAATTACGGCGGTCCTTAGTCTTCGTAGTCGCCCTCGAAGTAGGTACTCGCGTAGTAGTCACCGAAGGTACACGCTTCACTCAATAACAGCGTTCCCGAATCGCAGAGTTCTTCTATCCAAGGTCGTCGCAGTGGTCGTTGTAGTCGTCTTCGTAATTCGCCTTGATGTCGCCTCGAACGATAGTTGAGAAACACTGACTCGGCGGCGGACACGGAGCTCTATTTATAGTCGGGTAAAACGAGGGTGGAACCATGTACTGTGGTGGAACTTTCTAGCTAATTACGCTCGTTAACGGTAATTCGACATTGTTCTCGACACCGCCTGTTTGTATGAGTCATAGGTACATGACACGTCATCGCTCGGGAATATTCGAGGTGCAACTTGGTTCGTCTTTCTTAATTTGACTTATACCATTCGATAGTAGGCCTTAAACCTAGTAATGCGTTTTTAGGTCATAACTTTGCAAAGCCTAGGTCTCGAGATATAAGCACTAAAAGTTAAGTTTTTTTAGTTCCATTAAAAATGGACCTTATTCCTTACGCATAAGGTCCAACTGTAACAGTATTATCTCCAATTGATCCTCATATTAAATCATTCACGTTCTTACATTTTCTAATAATGAAGACTACAGTTGATAGTGACTCTTTAACAGTCTTAACTAAGAATCGAACCTGGCACTTTAAGCATGAAAACAGAGGTATAAAATTATTTATAATTTCCTCATAAAAGCAATTTCCAGGTGATGGATTAATCCAACATCGTGAGCTCCAGCATGTGATGAGGGCCTGTATGGAAGAGAATGGGATGCAATTCAGTGATGAACAGCTGTTGGAACTAACTGGTGCTATGTTCGAGGATGCGGATACAGAGAACAGAGGGGCCATCACTTACGAGGCCTTAAAACATCAGTTGAATAAACACGAAGGATTGTTGGAAAACCTATCCATCAGGTATGTACATTTAGAATGACACATATCTAAAACTAGTCGGAAGATAGAATAGAAGACAATGAATGTCTGTATTGACTTGGTATCCAGGTCGTTGCTGGAATGAGTGACGTGTAGGATTCCTATTCAGGCGTGCGTTGCAATTAACCTGGTTCTATGTGGTAGTATTTTGTTCTTTTTCATTAAGTTTTTTTTTTTCTGAATTTAATGTAAATAATCAATAAATATTTGTGTATATCACTGTTATTTTAATTAAATACATTTAGATGAACAAAATGTGAATCGTTGTATACACCTGTAAAGACATGTCACCAGAATATAGAATTATTAGTACAGTGTAACAATATAAATACATAGTGACAAGATCGATGGCGTATCCCTACAATAAATAAATAAAAATAAATAAGAATGAAAATAATTAATGTTTTGGTTGGTTTTTCTCGCCTTTTACCAGCACCAATACATTTCTGCTTAGACTCGGTGGGGAGAGATCCAAATTGATTATTTAACTTTTGTATTTAATTTCTGGTTTTGAGTTACTATCACGAGTTTCCAGTTTCCGAAATAGGCTGTTATATACGGACAGACAACGGACAGATATGACGAAACGTTTTAAGTGTTCCGTTTTAATTATTTTCCGTACGGAACCATAAAAGGTGAATTATAAAATTGAGTGTATACATTTTAATACAAAATGGAGTTATAAAGCGATCCAAAATTGAGTTTTAAAATTGTGTCAAATATAAAATTGAATTATAAAAATGAGGCATGAAATTGAGGTTTAAAATTGAGGTATAAAAATGAGGTATAAAAAGAGGCATTAAATTGAGGCATAAAATTGAGGTATACAAAAATGAGGTATAAAATTGAGGTTTAAGATTGAGGTATGAAATTCAGGTATAAAATTGAGGTATCATATAAAATTGAGTTCTAAAACGAGTTAAAAAATTGAGTTATAAAATCTTAAAATCTGTATATATATATATATATAGGAGATCCCGATTTTGAACTCACTCATCAATTCGATTTCTCTGGAACCATAAGACCTAGAGACTCGAAATTTGGTAGGGATATTCCTTTCGGCGAGTAAAGGCCAGCTAAGAACGGATTTTACGATATTCCACCCGCAAAGGGGGTTGCGGGGGCGTTATATGAAATAACTTATTTATCCAACACTAACAATATGGGTATCAAATGAAATGGAATACGCAAGGGAAGGTTTTTGTAAATGTGACGTCATCATAAATCCAATATGGCGGATATTTCATAATAGGAAATAACTTTTTCGTTCGACACCAACAATATGGGTGTCAAACGAAATGGAATACGCAAGGGAAGGTTTTTGTAAATGTGACGTCATCATAAATCCAATATGGCGGATATTTCATAATAGGAAATAACTTTTTCGTTCGACACCAACAATATGGGTGTCAAATGAAATGGAATACGCAAGGGAAGGTTTTTGTAAATGTGACGTCATCATAAATCCAATATGGCGGATATTCCATAATAGGAAATAACTTTTTCGTTCGACACCAACAATATGGGTGTCAAATGAAATGGAATACGCAAGGGAAGGTTTTTGTAAATGTGACGTCATCATAAATCCAATATGGCGGATATTTCATAATAGGAAATAACTTTTTCGTTCGACACCAACAATATGGGTGTCAAATGAAATGGAATACGCAAGGGAAGGTTTTTGTAAATGTGACGTCATCATAAATCCAATATGGCGGATATTCCATAATAGGAAATAACTTTTTCGTTCGACACCAACAATATGGGTGTCAAATGAAATGGAATACGCAAGGGAAGGTTTTTGTAAATGTGACGTCATCATAAATCCAATATGGCGGATATTCCATAATAGGAAATAACTTTTTCGTTCGACACCAACAATATGGGTGTCAAATGAAATGGAATACGCAAGGGAAGGTTTTTGTAAATGTGACGTCATCATAAATCCAATATGGCGGATATTCCATAATAGGAAATAACTTTTTCGTTCGACACCAACAATATGGGTGTCAAATGAAATGGAATACGCAAGGGAAGGTTTTTGTAAATGTGACGTCATCATAAATCCAATATGGCGGATATTTCATAATAGGAAATAACGTTTTCGTTCGACACCAACAATGTGGGTATCAAATGAAATGGAATACGCAAGGGAAGGTTTTTGTAAATGTGACGTCATCATAAATCCAATATGGCGGATATTCCATAATAGGAAATAACTTTTTCGTTCGACACCAACAATATGGGTGTCAAATGAAATGGAATACGCAAGGGAAGGTTTTTGTAAATGTGACGTCATCATAAATCCAATATGGCGGATATTTCATAATAGGAAATAACTTTTTCGTTCGACAGCAACAATATGGGTATCAAATGAAATGGAATACGCAGGGGAGGGTTTCTGGTTACGTGACGTCATTATAAATCCAATATGACGGATGTTCCATTACAGAGAATAACTTTTTTGTTTAACACGAACAATATGAGTACCTCGGGTAACCTCAGTAATCTAAAGAGGTCGAGGAAAATTTTTCCACGCGGACGAAGTCGCGGGTACAGCTAGTCTTATATAAATTGAGGCCTAAAATTTTTTTATAAGATTCAAAACCAAAAATGGCCTCTTATTTTAATGAGACATTAATCATAATTTGTTTTCTAACAGCATAGACCGCTGGCTGGTGCCACCAAAACCAGCCCCTGAACCAACTTCATTCCTCCACAAGCTCGCCAAGTTAAAACCGTATCAGCTCTCGCTGCCGTACTTCAGGAACAACTACGTGTTTGTCATATTTTTGACTCTGTTCTTCTTGGTCAACATCGGCCTCTTTGTGTCAAGGGCTGTGGAGTACCAGGAGTCCAATGGATTTGTTATTTTAGCCAGAGCTTGCGGTAAGTTATACTTTTGCAAGTGAGGCATGAAGTTTCAGTGTTCTCATTATTTTGTATCTGTTGGCTTCCTCTCACCATCCATTACATTCCGTCAGTGACTAAACGTATACGATTATACCTATCATTGATATCAATTAATGCCTGGGTTAAGGTCTACTAATTAGATTCTTCCAAATACGCCATGTAGCTTGTGCGACCTGATATATTAAAATTTGTCTACGTAGCGTATTGCTGGTGTATTTTCTCTTAGGCCTAATGTCCACGAAGGCATAGCGTCATATATGCTTATTCCTCATTATACGTTTGATGTAGGCCTGCTTGCTGCTTATACTCTGTCAAATATGTCAACAAAACTATGTCGACGGAGCAGCTCGCGCTTGCATCCCTGCATGCACGCTTCATAACGCTTGCTCCCTTGTGTTTCGTATGTCGGACTGTGGACTGCAAATGTAGAGCAGCGAGCAGGCATGCAGCGTACACCAAGCGCATAAAGATAAATACGCGTTAATAAAGCTACGCTCCAATGAAGAGTAGGCCTAAGTGTCTCGCGGGCAGAGGATTCTACACCATATCATCATCATCATTATATCAGCCGAAAAACGTCCACTGCTGGATAAAGGCCTCCCCCAAAGAGTTCCACAAAGACCGATCCTGCGCTGCCCTCATCCAACGACTTCCGGCGACCTTCACCATATCGTCGGCCCCTCCTGTGGGGGGCTTGCCTACGTCTTCCGGTACGCGGTCGCCACTCGAGAACCTTCCCTATCTTAAATTAGAATACCTATATACGTAATAATTTATTCGTAAAATTCGAACAAGGCGTCGTAATATATTCTGACGTTTTTAAAATTTTATTATCAGTGATTTTAGAAAAATAGTGGGTAGTTTGAGTTTATTTCCATTCATGAATTATATTTAAAAAATACCTTCCTTACATCCTTCTTTCGCTTCCTCAAATCTCTTCATTCTCCTCACAGACATGTACATGTACACAAAAATACATTAAAAAAAGGAAAAAATGTTGCATGTTGCATTATGTAATACATACATACATATACTCACGCGGTAGCCCTAAAGGGGTAGTCAGAGGACGGAGCGTCAAGCGTCGCGGTTCTTACATACTTCTTTCGCTTCCCTAAATCTCATCATTCTCCTCACACATTATGTAACTTTATAAAATATATAAAAACGTGGGAAATTAACGCGATTACCTTTTATTTTCCGATGCAACTCAGCCGAATCGTCAAGCCTATTAAAAGGTAACCGCATTAATTCCTGTTTTTAGAAGACTCATAATTAATAATTTATTATTTATATTCTCTGCCATGTTTACAGGTCAATGCCTGAACTTCAACTGCGCATGGGTGCTAGTGCTGATGCTTCGTAATTGTATTACCGCGCTCCGAGTCCGTGGGTTCGGGTCCGTCCTCCCCCTGGACCACCACATCTACCTCCACAAGCTGGCCGGAGTGCTCATCTTTATATACAGTGTCGTACATACCATCATGCATCTTTGCAACTTCAGTAAGAAAGAGATTTCAATTGATTTTTACCGCATAATACCATAAAATTTTTACCACACTACCGCTTGCAAAAGAATTATAATTATATGCTATTAAAGACATGAGCACAGATTCATTTGTTACTAGTACACGGGTATGGGTGGGATATTCGTCTAGCACGGACAGTGAACACCCCCAGTAAAACTCAAATTACAATAAACAAGTTGTATATGAACTGTAATTGAACCATTAAATTATACATTACGCTAAAATAGTAAATCAAATCAATGATAAGGCGCCACGCGCTGGCTGAGCGTGGAGCGGGAAGTGGATATCTACCTCCTCTATCGAGTGACGCTGTGTCGGTCGCGATTGATTCGATCGTGATGATTGCAATCACATTTGAACGAATGTATCATTCATCGATTCAATCATTTGACCGATTCGATCTCGGTTTTTGTCGATATTTAATTGATTGTCTGTGCCATCTAATGCGATAAAAAGCGAAATTCAAAAAAATTTGATTTATTTAAGTTTATTTATTTAATCATTTAGTCATTTTGTGAGAGACAGTACAAATATGGTGTTAGTGTTAATTACAATTACATAATATATAATGTGTAATTAAATTACACATTATTTTTTAAAACGCAAACGATAAAATTACAAATGCGACAGAATTATAATAAAAACTATAAAAAATATCGAAATTGTAAAAGATCGAATTACGCGTACAATCGTTCGATTTCTGGTTTCAATCGAATATGCGTGATTATATCTGTATACATTCATTGATTTATTGGATCGTTTGACCGAATCTTTTTTATATCAATACTTGAACGATTGAATCTTTGAAAATGAAAATGAATTATTGACACAGGTCTAATGTGAGGTTGTTGTGATGTGGTTGTGGTTCCCGAACCGCGGCTAAGTAGAACACAGAAATGCTTTTATACAATCAATCTAGTACTATACAGGATTAAATGAAAAATACTAATAACTTCTTAGTGCAAAATTCCTGTAATCATATCTAACAACTTTTGTTCCACGACTTTTTTCAAAACTTAATATGTTGCTCAAAAAATGTTTGTTAAGTTTTGTTGTACTGTCTGAAACGTAATTACTCTGTACGTATTTCACGGTACAGTGCAAGCGCACCGGGCCGCCGTGCCACCCCCCGCGTTCCTTTAGCGACCGGGTAGAGTAGGTGCCATTTTCAGAATTTAATGTATTTTTATTTTCGTATGAAAAAAAAAGTTATGAATTTTTAAAAGTAGTACAACAAAAGCTATTGGGGATAATGTTAAGAACAAGATACTAAGAGGTTATTACTATTTTTAAATTAACCCTTTATAGATACCGTTGAAAGCAATCGATATTCTTCATCATTACACGTCTTATTAATAATAATAATACTCAAATATACAAAAATTACTAACCATTACAATCAAGTTTGGCATTTACAAAATCAGAAGATAATCAAGCCACAAAAAAAAATTTCACCTTATCTCACTTGACCTTATCTCAAATGAGATCTCGAAGTTACTAGTCCATTATAAACAACAGTTCTGAGCCACTGCATAGCATCTGGCTGAGTTTTTTCCTCCAAACCAGCGTAGAACTTTTCGTTAAGTAAGTGAAAAAACAGATCTGGCTAACTGAAAATAAACTTCATCAAGCTTCCTATATATTTACAGGTATTATAGTAGTCAATGACCCAAAGTACAATTACACGTTGTATGAGTGGCTGCTAACAGAGCGCCCGGGTCTGTTCGGGCTGGTAGGGGGCTGCGCGAACCCGACAGGAATCGCACTAATGATTATTCTGTTAGTGATGTTCATATGCAGTCAGCCATTCATCAGGCGAGGAGGCAGCTTCGAGGTAAAAATGTTCAACGAAGATTATATAAATGCTAGTCATAGGGGTAGTCAGAGAGGACTCAGCGCCAAGCGTCGCGGTCCTAACATACGTCTTTCGTTCCTCAAATCTCATCATTCTCCTCACACATTTTCGACTAGGTTTGCGAGTGCTTTTCACATTTCCTTCGGCTAACACTCTCGATCTTCATAAGTCAGCCTTGGTCTTCCTTGGCTTCTTTTACCACTCACTTTTACTCTATAGATTTTCTTCGTCATTCTTTCATCACTCATTCTTTCTATGTGGCCGAACTATCTAAGCATTCCTTTCTTCATTTTTACAATAACGCTGTCGTGCAACTCTGTTATAGTGCGTACCTCCTCGTTGCTTATTTCGCGTGCAACGGTCACCGCACATATTTCGTAACATTACTAATTATCTATAATCTATACATATGTGCAAATAAAAAGCAATTGCCATATAATATGTATGACAGAGCATCATTTGGGAACGGCTTGTGTTTTTTTTTTGTGTTCATAATTGTCGGGACAACGTTTGTATGGAAGACAATTTTTCGGAAAATCCATGGAAAAAGTCGGAAATTTGACGGTATTTTTATATAAAAACCTCAATAAAAATTTGATGTGTTACAAACATTCAACATCTCACGCAGGCGAAGCCGGGCCGTGTCGCTAATATATTATATATGTCAGAAAAGACACGGGGCAATTCGTGATCTTGCGACTCAGCTATGAGAAATAGGTTCCTAATCTTACAAGAGGCGAACTACTCCATAAAATACAAGCTAAGACAGAGTTGTGCAAACGACAGAAAACTCTTAGTAACAATTATTACGTAAATAATTGGAAATGAATAATGGCAAATGATCCGTCGGAGAAATGTTATCGCACCGGTCGCTGTGGTCTTACAGACTCTCAGTGCCGGCCCCGACGTTCCGTTAGCGCGTTATCCTTTCCAAACCGGAAGTCGCGCTTTGCCATAGAATAGTCAAATGAGTGCCTTTTATTATTTCCACCGACATATAAATAAATAAAGACAAAACAGTTCAGTATCTTTTTCTGCCATGGGTGGGTGTCCATGGGCGGCGGTGATCACTTTCCATCGATGACTCGCATGCTCGTTGTCCCTATTTATATTCATATTCACGGTCGAATTTCGACCTTAGGCAAAAGTCTGTGAAGAGAATGATAAGATCGTGGAGACAAAAAAGTATGTGAGAACCGCGATGCTTGGCATTCCATCCTCTCTCTTCTACCCCATTAGGAATACCTACATAGACTATAACTCCTTATAGCCTGTCCTGTACTGCGAACTGAGGCAAATATTATACAATCAAATAAAATATAGATGTGTGTGCTGTTATATTACGAAATGGTGGCTGGTCAGCTTATGTGATAATAAATGTGTGGCGTATGTGCAAATGAGTCAGCTTATCTGATTTGCCTCTTCTTCGCTGCTCGGACACGGCATCTAATGTTATTAATATTATAAACTCGATATTAAAATTCTTTTTTCAATATTTCTAGGTATTCTATTGGACACATCTTCTGTATGTACCCTTTTGGCTACTTCTTATATTCCACGGACCAAATTTCTGGAAGTGGTTTGTGTTGCCGGGGAGCATCTATGTAGCCGAAAGAATCCTAAGACTCGCTTGGTTGAGGTGAGATTTTTTTTATAATGTTACTTTGCTAACAATATTGTGAATATTTGTTATATATAACATAACATAACATAACTTCACGCTGTAACCCCAACGGGGTAGTCAGAGAGGACGGAGCGCCAGGAGTCGCTATGTTTGTTATATATGTATATGTTATATTGTCTGTTTGCTTGTTTTTGGCCTGCGCGACAAGTACTAAGCCAATTAAATTTGAAATTTCTGATGTCATTTCATAGTCCGACTTTTAATACAATCATGGAGTGATTTGACGTTTCCAGGGTAACCAGTTCTTACAATTTTTGAATATCGGTGTCCCCCTCTTTTGTATTATAATATCATTGGGTGTCCCCCTATATTGACTTTATTATTAATAATTACTAATTACTTACCATAAAAATATTACACAAGCATAAAATCATTGAATTTTTATGGATTAATCATTATACTGTGAAATACGCTCCGTTCATTGCGTAAGCGTCAAAGTGCATGTGAGCCAGATGTGATTTCCGAATGAATGTAGTGATGGTTTCAAACAATCAATCTAGCACTATAAAGATATCAGTGCTTGTGGTTTCGTGGATCTTGAATAAGCATTCGATAGAGTAAGCATTCTTCTGCCTGAATATGACGTGGAAGGCCCCTTACTGCAGGCTGTGAGGTCATTATATCGAGGCCACAGAGTCTGTGTAGGGATAGATGGTAACATGTTGCCCTGGTTCGATGCCTCTTCAGGCGTCAGACAGGGCTGTGTGAGTTCTATCAGGCTATTCGTGCTGTATTTGGACAGTTGCCTCCAGACGTTGAACGGTAGTATAAGTAGTATGATATGTGATGGTAACTGTACCATCACATATCATACCAGGCAAGGTAAGGCAGTTTACCACTGGGTAAACTGCTTTTTGTACGCTGACGATGCTGTGCTTATGGCACCATCAGAAGCGGAGTTGCAGACACTAGTTACGTGCATGAAAGAAGAGTGTGAAGTGAAAGGATTGAATATGAATGTGAATAAAACTAAGGTTCTGGTGTTTGAAAGAGAAGATGTACAGACAAAGTGCGATATATGGGTAAATGGGAAATGTCTACAACAAGTGAACGAAATTGTATATCTGGGGAGTGCGTTTTCGAGGGGTGGAAGGTGTGAGATGGATGTGGAGAGACGGGTAGCAGCCGGCAATAAAGTGAACGGTGCTCTGTCCGCATTAGTAGGCAGTGTGAATATATCTCACTCAGCCAAAATGGCCCTACACGATGCGGTGTTGGTGCCGACTTTATTGTACGGTAGTGAGGCCTGGATAGCGAGTGGAAATCAGTGAAAGTAAGATAAATGCAGTAGAAACGCGATCACTTAGAAATATGTACGGTGTCACCCTTGGGGACAAAAAAAGCAATGAAGAGATACGCAGTATGACAGGGTTGCACGACAGTGTTATTGTACAAATGAAGAAAGGAATGCTAAGATGGTTCGGGCACATGGAAAGAATTAGTGATGAAAAAATGACGAAGAAAATCTAGAGAACAAAAATGAGTGGTAAAAGACACCAAGGAATCAAATAACCAGAGTGTTAGCCGACGGAAATGTCAAAAGCACTCGTTTACCTAGTCGAAAATGTGTGAGGAGAATGATGAGATTTGAGGAAGTGAAAGAAGTATGTAAGAACCGCGACGCTTGGCGCTCCGTCCTCTCTGTCTACCTCGTTGGGGATACATCGTGAAGATATAGTATAGTGTAGTTGCTTTACTACATTTACATTTTCCAGATAATCCTCATTTCATTTCGTGACATCCATAATTCAAGTGTTAATTTGTAGCATATAATGGATGATGGAGATTGTTATGATGACAGATCAGAGCGAGGCAAGACTTACATCTCGTCCGGGCTGGTGCTACCCTCCCGTGTGACGCACCTGGTGGTCCGCCGCCCACCGCTGTTTGATTTCCACGCGGGTGACTACGTGTTCGTTAACATACCTGCCATAGCGACGTATGAATGGCATCCATTTACCATCAGCAGTGCTCCAGAACAAGAGGGTCAGTTATATTACAATATTCTGATTCTGACTTTGAGAGGGATATAGGGCTGTACGCGAGCGAGTGTTATATTTGTTTTTTATTACTCATGCGGGATAAACAGTACTACTTATCAACCACAAAAATGAGAGTTTAGATACTGTTTATCCCGCATAAGGAATAAAATATATTATTATTATTTGGCGATTGTGAGTTATCTACCAACATAATACTTGTTATTCCTTGTATTTACATTTTTTCCAACATTTTCAAGCATGATACATACACCTTTTGCTGTGTTTATGCATGGAATACAATTTGTGAATAAAAAATTGAGTTGCGTTAGATTAATAATACAACAATTATATGTATATTCTTGCTTTCCGATAAATTAATTTGATTATTCGTTAAAATGATAATTTATTACGCCATCAAAATTATAAATAGAAAAACGAAACGCACGACTGTAAAAGCTTGATTTTTTAATAACAGTTACTTGTAGCATAACTTTAATTGCTGTAGTAAATTTTTTCAATTCGTTTACTTAATAACGTATTAACTTCTAATAAATAGATTTTAATTTCTATAATATACACACCGGCACAATTAGCGGAACAGAAAAAAAAAAGTGAGACTATGAGATAATAACGCATATATTTGACGAAAATGTAATTAGACACAAAATAACAAATTGATTAACATCTTTTAACAACGACTTTGAAGTCTTCGTTATTTTTTATTGAAAAATAAAGAAATTTGAAATAAGTGAAATTTTTAGATGATTATGAACCATCACAAAAAATAAAAAAAAGTAAGCATTAAATGATTTAACAATAAAATTAAAGCAAAATTAATAACGAGTGTTTCCCCCTCTTGCTCTGATTACGGTTTCCATTCGTCTGGGCATGCTACAGATTATGTTATCGATGATTTCTTGAGGCAACCGCTCCCACTCCTCAAGTAATGCGTTTCCAAGTTCAGATTGTTGGGGGGTGGCATTCTGGATTTAACCCTTCTTTTTAGCAAGTCTCAGACATGCTCTATCGGATTCATATCGGGGGAATTTGCTGGCCACTGCATCACCGGTATACCTACGTGGCTCAGATATGCCTGTACCGATTGTGCACTATGAGCACGAGCATTATCTTGCATTAGAATAAAGTCGTCACCAATAAATGGGGCAAATGGTACAACATGTTCTTCTAAAATGTCTCTGATGTATCGATCTGCTGTCATGGTCCCTCCTGTGACTATCACTAACTCCGTGCGAGCTCCCAAACATATCCCTCCCCAAACCATAATCGAGCCGCCACCATAAGCCACTGTGTGTTCAAAATTAGACTGTATGTGGCGTTCTCCTTTGCGTCTCCATATTCGCTGTCTCCCATCGATCTGTTTTAAAAGAACTCTGCACTCATCAGTAAAGAGAACCTGCTGCCATTCGTTCAAATCCCAATGACGATGTTCTCGCGCATAGCTTAATCGGTTTACGCGGTGACGTCTCTCAAGTTTTGGGCCTTTGGCAGATATACGACCCTAAACCAACTTCTTCAAATCTCCTGCGAACTGTACGCTCACTTACTCGTACTCCTCGAACGTCTTCCAGTTCATTTCGAGCTTGTACAGCCGTTAATCGCGTATTCCTACGAACTCCAAGTTGTAAAAAACTGTCATCTCGCCTCGATGTACATCTTTTTCTACCTTGACCCCTCCTCCTCACAAGAGAATTAGACGATCTGTACCGCTGGATGCTGCGATGAATGGTTGATACTGGTCGACGAAGCCTTGAGGCAATCGATCTGTAGGTATGGCCATTTCTTCTCATTTCATCAGCCCTAATGATTTCCAGTGATGTTAAGTCAGGCATAATAAAGAGCTTTTAATAAACAAAATTGCCTATAGAATAACAAATTTATAAAAAACCATTAAGTGCAATTTTTCAAAAAAATTACAATTACGTAGTTATTACTCGAACAAGTTGACAAAACGTATTGTTCGGGAAAATAAAACAAATGAATGAAAAAAGTGTATGTCATCTAATTTTCTATTTTCAAATTTGACAATAAATTAAAAAAATATCATAACTGGCCAGTTCCTCAAGTAAAAGATTTTAAAATCCTGCTTTTTTTGTGTTCCGCTAATTGTGCCGGTGTGTATAATACCATTACATTATACCATATTAAAATATTATTTTATATACAATGTTTCTCCCGCTGTGACAACCCTACGCGCTCTGTACTCATCGTCTCAGGTGAACAAGGGAACTTGCGGGGTGAGAGACGATGTAGGTATTTGTTCCTCATTTTTGTATTAATCACTGAGGACGATTTTCTTTTCTCGATTTTCGATAGTATTTCTTATTCTTATAGTCATACAACGATTTTAAAAACATGTTTTCTGCACAGATTACATATGGCTACATATTCGTGGAGTGGGCCAATGGACTAATCGTCTTTATGCCTACTTCGAGCGGGAGCAGGCCCGTCTTCACGCGGGAGACATCAACAAGAATGGACACGAGTGAGTCCACTCACATACACCGATTAATGCTTTTATATACCTGCTGGTATGAAAGAGAAAGAAACACTTGATAGGTGCGTGTCGTGTAGGCAATT
Source organism: Zeuzera pyrina (assembly GCA_907165235.1). NCBI lineage: Eukaryota > Metazoa > Arthropoda > Insecta > Lepidoptera > Cossidae > Zeuzera > Zeuzera pyrina. Next base: position 749,123 of record OU015640.1, read on the forward strand.
AAGGCAATGAAAGGTTTCGTTCGAAAGAAAAGTTTGAAAAGGTCCTAAATCAGATTAGTATTTTTTCTTAGTTTCTTTCTACCAAATTTTAGCTCAATAGTAAAAATACATGACAAAATTACCGGGACAGGCAGGGACCAGTCCGCTATCCCCTTTAAGGGTTTTTAAACGGATTTTTAATAAGGGTTTTCTTATCGAACCTAAGCCTGTGAAAAGCCGTTCGAATTATTTATTGTCCAATAATTTAATGTCATCTATATAACGATTACTTATAGCAAATGTTTGGCGCCTATAAAAGTCTGGTGCCATGAGGTTTCAGCCACCCCTTTTTATTTTAAGAGATGGATTAAAATATAAAGGCTACCCATTCGGAAGGCTTAATTAAATTGATAGGATGACCAACTGAAGCAACTGAACTGAATTGAAAGGCTTTTGCACGGGAACAAATTATCCGGTCCCTGCTAACAGGTTTCCTGTTTCTATCATTTTGATTTGAAGTGTAAAAATATATAATGTGCTAGCTGCTTACCTTCCCGTACCGTTTGTAGAATATTATTATAAAGACTAAGTCGAGCTCGACCTTCACGACAGCGCAGTGGCTTAGGTGGTTACATCCTAGCGCGAAACATTCCGTATTTAATTCCAGGTTCTATCGGTTGTAAATTTTCTAGATTGTCTCGGATCAAGTTGTACTAGGACGTCCTCTTAGTCTTAGTTAGTCGTCGTCTGGTTCTAATAGTACACGAATGCCCTAGTTCAAGACTAGATGATTGATGTGTATTGCCCGACTCATTATTATTTAAAAAAAGAACTGGTATAAGCGATAGATACCAAATAGCAACGAACTGTGGTTCTTCTATATCATCTATAAGTCCAAATATTTACTAATGTTCGAATCTCACATAATTAGATTGACAGATGTCATTAGAAACGTCACTTTCAGTTGTAAGTTGTAAAGCAACTGTTTGCAGTGCATTTTGTAATTTTGAATCTGCTATACAGATTTAAACTGATCGAATGAATAAATAATTGTAAAGTGCTAAAATCTATGCAATACAGTCCATTTATAGAATAATATCGTATGTATTGTTTCATTAAACTAGCGACCTATCCAGAAACCGAACTACAATACAACTAAAAATGGCGAGATGGTGTATACTTTTGCATCTATGTACTTTATCCACCTTGAAAAGAAATGTACTTGAATATGTAACTTAATGTATGAATAACTGTTCCACATCCACTCGAACTTACTTACTATAAAATTACTTTTAGAAGGAGGAAAAATCTGCTAACTAAAAATGGTAGGACCTTGTACGGGATCTGTCTGAATCGCTATCCTCGCTAATCCTGTCACTAAAGAGCAGTGCTTGGACGTTATGATCCGGCGTATAGGGTAAGACAGCCATTTCTGGGAAAAGAAACATAAAATCTTAGTCCTCAGGGCTATCAACGCGTATGCAATACAGAGAATTTTCTTAATTTTAGTATTTTAAATGTTCATGGACCCCAATCTACTAAGCGTTAGGTAAATTGCTGGCTCATTTGTTATACCTGTGAAAAAGACAGTCTTTGTTTCACTACTTGTTGATTAAGATACGTAGGAACGACACAAAACAAAATCAGAGTACTTATTTTAAATCAATTGATTTTAATTATTTTTATCGTAATTTTGTTCCCTAGCAAAGTATCCCGCACTACTTCGACCCACTCGAACAAAAGCAAGCGGAACAGTTTGAAGAAGCTCTCCGTGGACTTCTCGCCTGCTGCGTATTCTAATAATGCGTTCGTTATCGACGAGGACCACAAAATAGAATTTCAACGTTTGTATTTATATAAGTTTTATTAATGTCAAAAGAAACTCGATACTTATTCGTAGGAGAATGGCATGGTTCCACCGCAGACATTTCGATTTTTTATTTAAATGGCGGCAATGGTAGATCATGTACACAAACGTTCTCCTAAAACTTTAAAAAATAGCAATATTAATGTTTCACTAAAAAATTACGATTAATTTTTAAAAAATTAATAGTAAATAATAAATGAATAGTACTTAATTAAATTTATATAACCCCAACATGCTAGCTGTACACATACATGCCAATGAAATGGAAACGCAGCGTTATAATTTTATAAGTTATAATGTGCCGATATTTGAGACTGAAAACGCTATTGTATTAAGCGAATTTGAAGTGAACCGAAATCGCCTTTTATGGTCTCATCACAGCCTGCTGTTTCAGAAAGAAACAAAGTACCATTCTATTATAAAGTGTTCGAATCTCATTTTATCTAAATTGGTCATGTATCACTACATAGATTTTCAGGTTATTGAACGACTGCGTCATTGTTTCAGCTATTTCTCCACCAACCGGAGCTGCTCGAAGCACCAGCCTATTGGTTCCTCTAAGACTAATAGAGAAATCTCGCTCCATGCCCGATGTTCACATCAATGCTAAAAAGAAACAGCGACTTATCGCGTGAGTGATTTACAGTTGTACGATTGTAGCGTCTTGGCGATAATAAAAATTTTTATAAAAAAAAATTAAACTGCCTTCAAAAAAAATCACTGAAAAATACAAAATAATCCTTTACTAATCGAAACACAAATACAATTAAAATAACTTTATAAATACGATACACATACCTATATAATTAAATTTGACAGTTACCAAAGTCGGTGCCAAGCCCACCAAACTAATAGACTTTCTGTTGTTGCACATTGATTTGGCACCGACTTCAATAACTGTCAAATTTAACTATATATAGAGCGAAAGTGAGTGGTAAAAGAAGCCAAGGAAGACCAAGGCTGACTTATGAAGATCAAATAACCAGAGTGTTAGCAGACGGAAATGTCAAAAGCGAAAATGTGTGAAGAGAATGATGACATTTGAGGAAGCGAAAGTGGTGTAAGGACCGCGACTCCTGGCGCTCCGTCCTCTCTGACTACCCCGTTGGGGATACAGCGTGAAGATATGTTATGTTATGTTATGTGTATGGTATTTATAAAGTTATTTTAATTGTATTTGGGTTTCGATTAGTAAAGGATAGTTATTTTGTACTTTGGAGTGTTTTTTTTTTTTGAAGGCGGTTTAATTTTTTTTCATACAAATTTTTTATTTCTCCCTTTTAAGTGATCTTGACCTAAATAAATATCTAGGGCAGGTCTGCAATTAACTTCTTTCTAATTCCGGAATCATCAATATAAATAAAGGTTATTCGCATTATTTGGTGTATCTTCGAAGTCCAAGCTCCAATACCGGTGAAATTTAAATGAGACCACCTCTGAAGTATTACCTACCAAACTAAGAAAGAATTTTCGAAATCGGTTGACGGAGTTATGAGGTAACAAACTTACAAAAAAAAAATAAAAAAAAACAGTCGAATTGAGAACTTCCTTTTTTTTAAGTCGGTTAAAAATGCTCAGTTGCAATTATGTGGAATGATGTAACTTGAACGCGTGGCTCGCCAGTTACTAACGTACCACCGCCACTGACCTATAATGACTTGAGAGAAGTAATTTGTGTTTGTTCTAGAACGAAATAAATAGGTAGTTTAGCCACATACAATTTCTGTATTGTATTGGAAGCAGGAAGTTCGAAATATCTTGTATTTTATAGTAAATAGTTAATCTGTGATTGTGACTTCCAAAGAATAAGCTTAACAACGCAATTCGTATCAATTAGCTCATGCCAATAATTTCTTTCCAGCCTTAGAGATTACATGCGCTCCGAGTCAGAGAAATCGTTTGATGAATGCGAGATGCGTCGAGCGCATCTCAAGACACTGGGTTTAGCGTACCGCAGCCCTCAGAACCGTTCCCTAGCTCACAGCTTCCGTTACATGAGGAACAAGCCGACCATCATAGCCTTTAAGACGCCCAGCCTGGAGAATTGCGAGCGGCGAAGATCTAATGACAGCATTTTGACTATTGGTGAGTGATCATACTTACATACTATAATTAGGTTTTTATTCAATTAATAGTTTTAAGAAAGTTGGCAAGTCTGGCAACATACGGCTATTATAAGCGAATATTTCTGTCTACCCTCTTTCTGCTTAATTTTTGCCAATGCTATCAAAACTTACTCGACGATGAACCGAATACGGAGGTATCAAATAGGGTTTCCATTTTTATTATTTGGGTATCTGGTTATCTCTCCAGTGAGTTCCGATAGTGACAGAAAGAGAGGTACCTTTCATCCACATTTGCGAAGAATACCTAACAGTGGAGTGCTGGAATATTAATACTTGCATGTCATAATTTCATAATCGTGATTTTGAGTGATTCTCCAGCAAGGAGACGTCTATCGAAGAGCCTGTCGCCAGACAAGGATGAGGAGTCACAGAACAAGCCTACTGTCAACATTACAAGCCCCACCAATTCGGAGACAAGTGACACCTTTGCCAATTACCCGGTCGGAAAACCTTTGGAGGTAAAAATTACTTTTCACTAGACTGCCATGTTAAAATCTGTATCAATTCATACGTTGGAGGTTCGGGTATTTCATAACTTTTTAGTTCATCACCTACTAAAGTTTCGTGGAACGAGTCCTATGGCCAAATTTTACTATGCGGGAAAGAAAAGCCGTTAACACCTTCTGTTTTTCTTCCTAACTGATATTGCTCTAATTGCTGCCGTCCAGATGCAAATGTGGTTAAAAATTGCGTCAAGTGCGAATTCAACTCGCTTATAGAGGGTTCCGTAAGACGTTTACGAAATAGTGAACTAAATGTTTATGAGACCTAGAATTTCCATTACATCTTATGGCAGCTGAAAAATAATACGAAACTTCTTGTCGGCTAATCTTTAGATTAACTACCGTTTCCTATCAAAACGGAATCATAGATATTCTTAACCATTTCTTGTAATCCAAAATTACGTCCGTCCCCTGTTATCAAAGTATCTCCATACTAAATTTCATCGCAATCGAATGAACGATGTGACAGCTCGTATAATACGAACAAATAAACAAACATTGTTCTTTTTATAATAGATATGCATGAAAAGATTTTACGAGTACTAAAGTTAATAAATATAGCATAATCGGAAACAAAATATTCAGAATTATTTTGGAAAAAAAAATATTCCTTAAAAAACAGGCAACGTGTTCCGAAATGAAAACTGCATAGTCTATAGATATAAGAGCGCGGTCGCCACGTCGTCACGCCAACAGCCGTATAAGCCGCCGAATAAAGTGTTTCAAATCACAAGAATAGGAAGCACATGTTTCAGATCGGGACATAATATATTTTTTACAATATTTACTAACGGGTCTATGTCGCGTTTATACTTTAAGGCTAATTACCTATTTTATCCAGAATAGCACGAGAGGCGGTTGAAATCAAAAAATACCATAATTTCAACCGGGAAGATGGATACCGCTTATCAACATCATGGAATCCTGTCATCAGTGAGTGTGTCCGGAGCCGGAAAACCGGACGTCGCCAGTGTGTAGATGTCGTTAGTGTAGTGTGTCAAAGTACCGACAGTGACAATAACAAAAATTAAGAAATGCGTTGAATGAGTGTGGGTAGTTGCTAAAAACCGCACGCTACGAAGACGTCATTCATCTTCAGCAGTCTGCCCGTGACCACGATCGGTGCAATCCGGTCGAAACGTCGGGATAAAATAGGTAATTAGCCTTAAAGTATAAACGCGACATAGACCCGTTAGTAAATATTGTAAGATGTGTACAAGTCGTGAAAGTTTAAAAACATTAATAATATATTTGATCGTTATCGGCAGATATACTTGGACGGCCCGTACGGCGCTGCTTCGTCGCACATATTCGGCGCGCAGCACGCGGCGCTAGTGGCGGCGGGCATCGGCGTGACTCCGTTCGCGTCCATCTTGCAGTCAGTGATGCGGCGCTACTGGAGCGCCCGCAGCCAGTGCCCGCGCTGCGGACACGCCTGGGCCGCCGCGCTGCCGAGGGCCGCCATGAGCCTGCGGAAGGTAAATCCCCTAATTACAAGATTGTGTGCTGTGCAAAATGAGGTGGATGTACCTCGCTTTATGTGCAAGTCTGTTGCGGAATAAGCCTATGGTAGTGGACTACTAGTAAGTGTGCTGTACATACATTTTTACAAATCAAGGTGGGTTACTTCAATTTATGCACAAGACTTTGCCGTGAACTGAAACAAGCCTGTGGGAAGGTAAGTGTGCTATTACTAGTTAGTGTTGTGTAAACTAAGGTGAGTCTATCTCACTTTATGTATAAGTCTGTCGTGGACCGGCATGAACCAGCGGGAGGTCAGTGGACTAGTGCTAGTTAGTGTCGTGTAAATTAAGGTGAGTCTACCTCACTTTATGTATAAGTCTATCGCGGACCGACATGAGCTAGTGGGAGTTCAGTGGACTAGTGCTAGTTAGTGTCCTGTGTAAATTAAGGTGAGTCTACCTCACTTTATGTATAAGTCTATCGCGGACCGACATGAGCCAGCGGGAGGTCAGTGGACTAGTGCTAGTTAGTGTCGTGTAAATTAAGGTGAGTCTACCTCACTTTATGTATAAGTCTATCGCGGACCGACATGAGCTAGTAGGAGTTCAGTGGACTAGTGCTAGTTAGTGTCCTGTGTAAATTAAGGTGAGTCTACCTCACTTTATGTATAAGTCTATCGCGGACCGACATGAGCCAGCGGGAGGTCAGTGGACTAGTGCTAGTTAGTGTCGTGTAAATTAAAGTGAGTCTACCTTATTTTATGTATAAGTCTATCGCGGACCGACATGAGCTAGCGGGAGGTCAGTGGACTAGTGCTAGTTAGTGTCCTGTGTAAATTAAGGTGAGTCTACCTCACTTTATGTATAAGTCTATCGCGGACCGACATGAGCCAGCGGGAGGTCAGTAGACTTGTGCTAGTTAGTGTCGTGTAAATTAAGGTGAGTCTACCTCACTTTATGTATAAGTCTATCGCGGACCGACATGAGCTAGTGGGAGTTATGTGAATTAGTGCTAGTTAGTGTCCTGTGTAAATTAAGGTGAGTCTACCTCACTTTATGTATAAGTCTATCGCGGATCGACATGAGCCAGCGGGAGGTCAGTGAATTAGTGCTAGTTAGTGTTCTGTGTAAAAAAACAAGAGGTAATGTAATGTAAAAAGGCGGACTCCCGCCCCATGCGTAATTGAATTGCCTTCTCGGCCGGATACGTAGGGCTGTTGCGTTGTGTGTGAGATGAGGAGAGCATCTCGTTTAGTTATTCGTTTAGTATATAATAATAAAAAACAATGCACATTTTTGCAATTGCAACGATGTGAAGAACTAATTAAAAACAAACGGAAGCGGTCACGTGTTTGCGTCGCGCCCTTCGATCACAAATATATAACTAGATTCACAATCCTTTATAAAATTGGAACAAATTATTGTCTGAATTGACATATACGTTTCTAATATCGTATAGTATTATCTCAATATTGTGTTAATTTAAAGTAAACTTTACTGTCAATGCATATAAAGGTTGTAAAAGCTTGTAAAAGATTCTCCCGTGGCATTGAAACGATATTTGTTAACAAAAATATATTTAAAATTCAATCTTACGCTTCATGCTTAAAGTGTAATTCACGTAATTTATTTGTTTCGCTATTTACGTCATTATAATTTGTTAGATCAAAGTGACAAGGATAAGACACATAGAAATTATAATGTTAGACAAGGAATAAGATGTTGCATCTCAGGCAATGCCATATTCAGACGCAATGTAAGAATAGAAAAAGGGAGGAAGCAGCATTGTTATTACTTATTAATATTTTTTTATTTTTGGTTCTTCGATCACCAGTAACAATTCACAATTTTCTTTAAAATCTAAATACATAATTACTGTCCGAATTGACATATACATTTTGAACATCTTACAGTATTATTGGTAATATTCTTTTAATTTAAAGTAGACCTTAAAGGTATAAAGTTGTAAAAGCTCGTTTAGATCCTTGTAAAGGCATTGAAACGAAGTTTGTCAAAAAAAAACTTACGTTTCGTGCTTAAAGTATAATTCACGTAATATATTGCCATTGCTGTTTACATCATTTTGGTTTGTTACGTGGATGTGACAAGGATAAGACATAATATTTAGATTAGGCGATACAAGGAAAAAATGTTGGATATCAGGCAATGACGTAATCTAGGAATACAGAGTGAAGTCGCAATAAAGTGCTGATATTTTTTTTATTTTTCAATGGGAAATCGTCTGCTAGTCATTATTTAATATATACACACATATTAACACGCCGTATCTCTAACGGGGTAATCAGAGAAATATGTCATGACTAGAAATCTTAACTTTGATAAAAAATAATTAAAGGATCTAAAATCTTAGTTTTAAACGATTTAGTGGCAACGTTAATCTTCTAATAATGCCACAATACAAATAATAACACTGTCAAATAGAAATGCAGTGCAGGTTTAAGTAAACACGTAATATTGTGTAGCCTTTTTAAGCCTTTCGCTGTGACTATTCGTCACTTTCTAAAAAGTGATCAGAGCAAACTACGCTTCGTTCATTTGGTATGAAGTATTCATCGCATTTTTGGCGTGCTACTATAGAAGTCTATTTTTCACATCGAATAAGATCTCGAGGAAAGCTTATATATTTTTTTACATGTTCGAGAAAAATATTGCAATAACTTGCAGTGTTTACAAAAGAATACATGATTACATAAATTACATTAAAACTTATAATTAGCAGCAAATCTTATACTACAGTCAGAATTGAAATTTCAACACCAAAAATATATTTAAAAAGATAAAAATGTAAGACTGAAAACTCCATTCTATAATTTTAGAACAGAGATAAAAGTATAATCCGAATAAATGAAATCTGGATGCGGTAGTATGGTTCTCAATGTCTTATTTACGATCGTATAATTAATTGTATTATGTAGCTGTCATTTAAAAAATATTATTATGAATTTAATAAAAAAGAGCTATATAACGTTATTATTATAACGAAATAATGAACACGTAAATAAAATAATCCTAATTACTTACCGAAAGTAAGAAACTCCATCTTTTATTTAACGTTCTAGACGTGTCATTTTTAAAATTTTTGAAGGAGCACTTTGTCATGTTTCCTTTAGTGTTCGCAAATTACTACTAAGACCGAGTGCGCTAAAATTCTCATTTTAGCGCACATTTGGTTTGGACGTTTTTGGAACGCTGATTGTGTATCTTGTTATATATTTGTGATCGAAGGTCGCGCCCGACCCCGACCGGCGCTACAATAATTACTCATATTCACCCAAAATATTGATAGATAGATAGACAGCGGCACGTGCGCATGAGCGCGCACACATACAAACCACGTACACTGGCTTTCTATGAAGATATCCTACTGTTATGTGTATATTGTTCCTTTACGATGGATTCAGGTGGACTTCTTCTGGATCAACCGCGAGCAGCGCTCGTTTGAGTGGTTCGTGTCGCTGCTGTCACAGTTGGAGATGGAGCAAGCGGAGCTGGGCTCGGGCACGCTGGAGAGGTTCCTCGACATGCACATGTACATCACGAGCGCGCTGCAGCGTACCGACATGAAAGCGGTGGGACTGCAGCTCGCACTTGACCTGTTACACGAGAAAGTAAGCTTTTTGTATACACTCTTAAACATATCAACCGCTTAAGATCAGAGTATCCGAAACATGCTATATTGAGATATCACTATGACGAGTCGACACTTGTACTGCAACAGTAAACCGAAACGAATTTCGACCACATGGCGACCTCTAGTATGTATAGATAGGTTCATTGTACCAACTTCCCAAAACAATATCTCAAAATTATGAATTAGATCACCTTCGTACGGAGGGTGCGATATACTGATGTATACGCGCTGTTGACGTGATGGTAATGTATCTGTCATCCAGGCCAGGGGTAGCTGGAGTCCCGGGCTTAATGATGTTTGACTTAGAGTCGGGTTGTTATCGAGAATTACCCTAGTTCATTGTAGTACTCATCATAACAGGTTGCTAATTGCTTACACGAGTTCTGATTTAAATTAATTTTTCAGGAGAAACGTGATCTTATAACTGGTCTGAAAACCCGCACTAACGCCGGCCGGCCCAATTGGGATAAGGTTTTCAAACAGTTGCAAGACCAGAATAAAGGAAAAATAACGGTGTTCTACTGCGGCCCACCGCAATTAGCGAGGGTGCTAAGAGTCAAATGTGATCAATTTGGGTTCAACTTTAGGAAAGAAGTATTTTAGAAGACTTCGCCTTTCATCCAATCTGATCCAATCCTAATGATCTGTTAATCCAATCTGATCTAATTCTTATGTAATCCACATCAATCGGATTCAATCGCAGGCAATTCGATCACATCCGATATGATTCAAACAGATATACATTAGTACATTCTGATCTAAATCACAATGATGTCACAGATCTAAGTAAATTTGAAGAAATTCGGTCCGGTATGGTCCAAACACATATTTTTGTTACGATCGACCAGATCCGATTCGAATTTGATAAGATTGTGTTCGAACAGATCCAATTCGATCAAAACCGAGTCATTCAATCCTATTCGAACCAAGATCCGAACTGATCGAATTAGTCTTGGTCCGACTCAACCATACGTTTAAAGATACTATGAAGAATCTTAGAATCTAGCTGAATACTGCACTCTGAGGAGATAGTTGAAGACAAATGAAGACAAGTCTTTAATCACTTAAGTTTCATTTCTGTCTGTTTCTGACTCCTGGAAATAATTCGGAAATAGATCTAACATATTATGTACATAAGATTGCTATACATAGATATATACACAGCAAAAGATGGAGGTGTAAAGAAATGTCTGAAGGTTAAATTTCTCGACTTCAACTACTTCAAACTGAAGTCTCCTGCTTATATACAGCTCCATGCATACTATATGTCTTGAAAACTCCAAAAGTGGAAGAATGCAACATTCTTTGATAAATAAGTAAATCATTTCTCAACCTTCTTCTTAATATTGCAACCGCTTCGTGATTCACAAAAAAAATATAAAATCTTTACGAAGACAACGTGAACAGAAGAAGTGTTCACAAGATTCCTTGATAACGTTTATTTTCTATTCTATTTTCTCAGTATGGAAATCCTCCCTTTCCCTTCCTATACTTGATGACAAATTTCATTGTGACCCCCTTATGGGTCGTCGGGAGCCCCTGGGTTGAGAAATGATGAAATAGAAGATATCTGATTAATTTATTTTATTATATTAATTATTTAATTAGGTGCCATTATTATTTTTTAGTAAAAACTAATGTAAAATTAATTACTAAATTATCAATATTTTAACGATTTCGTGCACTTCTTCAGACTCATTGCTTTTCCATTACAAACATGAACATAATATATTGTAATTATAAAAATAAAGCGTGATAAGTAAGCGATGAACTGATAACTTGTAGTTATAGATAGCATATCGTATGATTAATAACTTTCAATCCTACCCACTAAAAAAGTAAATAAGATTTAGTGTTTTATTTACATAAAAAGATAATACGATAGGACACATAAAATTGGTAAGTTTGGCCGTAACGACAGGTCGTGCGGTCAGTTGGTCGTTGCGTAAGTAATTGGCCGTAACAATTGATCGTGCGGTCAGTTGATCGTTACGTAAGTAATTGGCCGTAACAATTGATCGGGCGGTCAGTTGATCGTTACGTAAGTAATTGGCCGTAACAATTGATCGTGCGGTCAGTTGATCGTTACGTAAGCAATTGGCCGTAACAATTGATCGTGCGGTCAGTTGATCGTTACGTAAGTAATTGGCCGTAACAATTGATCGTGCGGTCAGTTGATCGTTACGTAAGTAATTGGCCGTAACGATTGATCGCGCGATCAGTTGGCCGTTGCGTAAGTAGTGGTAGGTTTGGCCATTACGACTGGTCGTGCGGTCAGTCGGTCGTTGTATAAGTAGCGGTAGGTTTGGCCATTACAATTACAACTAATCGTGCGATCAGTTGGTCAGTTCGTCGTGCGGTTAGCTGGTCTGGCCACAAATATGTATTATACTATGATAATAGCTGATCGCTAATAATAAACTTCTAAGTTCTAATTAATTATTGATTTAACTGTAATGTGGTTCATCTAGCTCCAAGTTAAGGGTTCTTGGTAGGAAATGAACTTGTGTCAATTTAGAAAATACGTTTTCTTTTCTACTAGGACTACAAAGTCTGGATGTTATCAGAAGCTACTTTTATGGAGTTGTGTAGTCCTAGTACTTAGAGTAGCGCCACAGAATCGATTGTAATTTCGATAATTACTAATTATTACTAATAATTAGTTGTTAGTAATAATTAATGGATATAATCTTATTGTCGAAGAAGTTCACGAACGACATCGCCTATTTTTTTTTTAATTAGGTAATACTTTTTCAAGATTAGTACTACAAAGAAAATATTTCATAAAAAATCTTATTTTTTTACAAAAACTAAGAGTATCGCTATTTAGTAATACTGTTATAGTTTATGGATCTTTGTCAATATTATAATTACTTATTACCGTTTAAGATAATTGTGATAATTAACGTACAAATGACTTTTGCGCTGTTACCATGATTTTTATTGCTATTTTTATTTTTGTAAATTTTTATATTGCTTATTAAAAATTAATAAATAGTATGGCATTTTTATTTAGCTGTTGTCCGCGCAACGTCAATCGCGTGGAGTTTCTCAAAAAGTCGCCCCTGTTCGCTTTCAGTACTCTAGCAATCTCCGAGCAATGGGTTTGTCCTCAGTCGATTTAGCCATAAAAACGTAACAGATATACAGGCAGGATCGCTTTGTCATTTATAATATTTACTAGCTTATCCCCGCGACTTCGTCCGCGTGGAATAAAAAATAGTAGTCCAAGTCCTTCCTTGAGTTTAATCTATCTCCATTCTAAATTTCAGTGAAATGGGTCTAGCGGTTTAGCCGTGAAAGTTAACCAGACAAACAAACCGACTCTCGTATTTATAATATTACTGGCAACCCACTCGGCTTCGCCTGAATGGGATGTTGAATGTTTGCATCATATCAAATTTTTTTATTAACATTTTCATACAAAAACAGTAATCCAATTTCCGTTAGTAACTTATTTCCTATTATGAAATATTCGCGATATTGGATTTATGGTAACGTCACATGTATACAGAAACCTTTTCCTATTAATTCCATTTCATTTGATACCCATATTGTTGGTTTTGAACAAAAAAGTTATTTCCTGTCATGGAATATCCGCCATATTGGATTTATCGTGACGTCACATATAGAGAAACCTTTTCCTGTGTATTCCATTTAATTTGATACCCATATTGTTAGAGGTTTTGAAAAGGGTTACTTCCTACCGCGGTGCATCCGCCATTTTGGATTTAAAATGACATCACACATAATATACTGAAATGTTCTCCTGCGTATTCCATTTCATTTGAGACCCATGTTGCATTGAACAAAAAAGTTATATTTATCATGGAATATCCGCAATATTGGATTTATGAAGATGTCACATATAGAGAGACCTTGTCCTGTGTATCGCATTTTATTTGATACCCATAATGTTGGAGGTCTCAAAAAGTTACTTCCTATCCCGGAACATCCGCCATATTGGATTTACGATGACGTCGCATGTACAAAAACCATATGGTATTTTTTGAAAAACAAAGTAGCCTACATTTGTTTTCGGGCCAATGATGTTATAATACAAAAGAGGTAGATAGGTTACATGCACTTGAAAAGTGGCACCCCCAAAACTTTGCTAATTAGCCAACCCGGACTTGGTCAAAGAATATTAAAAGTAATGTTACAGAACCAACAATGTCATGCAATACCTATTTCGCATTCAAAATTCTAAAATCTTTTAATAATCCAAACGTTTTTTATAATATACACGATCATGTGATGACGCAGCCACCCAGTTTTAATCATCCTGTACATTTATTAAAAGCAATAATATATAATTCATCATTTTCAAATTTATAATTAAAAAATGTTGGCGATCTTTTTAAATAAATATGTACATGACTCAAAAAAAACGAAATTCGAAAAAAAGCAAACATCATTTTTTACTGTCTAATCCCATTAGGTATCAATCATTTTTTTTTTCAAATGTCTGTTCTGTGGAATTAATTACTAATAATCTATGAATTAGTCACGGATTCACTTAAAATGTAGTAAGAAATTGAAATTGACCAATCACAATGATTTAGAGAGCTATGTGATTTGTTAGTTTGAAATGCAATTATGTTTTACATTGCATAGCGACGCAGTGCAATGTATATTTGTCTCACTTTGTAACGTTGTAACTGGGACAATATTTTACTTGGATTAGTACTACGGTACCTTATCTACCACTTTTGTATTATAATATCATTGTTTCGGGCACAAACTATCTCGTTCAAAATTTCATCGCAATCGGCTCAGCGGTTTAGAATTTCCCATGTAAAGTTTCATTCCCCTTTTCCCTCCTTTAGGGATAGATTTTTAATAAAAGAAGTAGCCTATGTTTATTTAATAAAAAAAGTCTATCTCTGTAATAAAGTTCATCTGAATCGGTTCAGCGGTTTAGCATTTTCCATACAAAGTTTCATTCTCTTTTCCACTCTTTTTTTATGTAGGGGTAACTAAAATAAAAAGTAGCCTATGTCCGTCCCCTGGTGTCAAACTACTTCATGCCAAATTTCATCGAAATCGGTCGCGGCGGTTTTATCCGCGAAAACCCAGCAGACAGAAAAACTGAATTTCACATTTATAATATTAATATGGAATAATATGGATTAGTATGAGAATAATATATATAAGAATATGTATAAGATTACGGAATTAGTAACTAATTAATCTGTGCTAATACTTTACGTTAGTAACTAATTAATCTGTGCTAATACTTTACGTTAGTAACTAATTAATCTGTGCTAATATTTTACGTTAGTAACTAATTAATCTGTGCTAATATTTTACGTTAGTAACTAATTAATCTGTGCTAATATTTTACGTTAGTAACTAATTAATCTGTGCTAATATTTTACGTTAGTAACTAATTAATCTGTGCTAATACTTTACGTTAGTAACTATAATTAATCTATGCCAATACTTTACGTTAGTAACTAATTAATCTGTGCTAATACTATGGATAATAACTGAAATTTTCCACTAAAATACATATTTTCCTTACTTGAACTTTAGTTTTGTCATTAAAATTATATTGTATATTTTAAACAAATAATCGTATTAACTGTTTCTTTAAAAGTTAAAAACATTAATAATTACAGAATAGTGAAATATGTAATACATTCTAATTTTTGTCGAATTTCTTGTTAATCCTATTTTAAATTTACTTAGTACATGTTTTTAAAATTTTTTATAAAATTTTTCTCCATACTTAAATATGATCAAATCGCATTTGCGAAAACCAGCCTTTTTTACTGCTGCCCACACATGGGATAAACTACGAATTCACCTGCATTGCGGTGCCTAGACAGGCTCTTCTTATATATAAACTTTTAAATTTTCGCGTTGCATTATAAAATGTATCTAGTTTGCTTTAGACCACGGCCTATGCAACTCGCTCGAAACGCCAAGCCAAAATAAAAAAGTAATCGCGTTAAATTTCCCGTTTTAGATATACTCTTCTTATTTATTTATTACATATTAATAACAAAAAGTACACATATACGTTAATATTTACAAACTTAAAACTACACATTATCTTAAATAATATAGACTTCATCAAAGTTGCCGCTTAGAAAGCTGTCATTACTTAAGGTACCCAGCAGACTAGCAGCATTGCCTCTTTGAATAGCCGAACTGATTCATTGGCGGAAGAAGCTGCCAGCCCGGCGGTCTCCCGAAGCCTCGACCAGTCTCTTACAAATATCAGAAACCAGTCGATGGGCTTCGGGGCCCCAGGGACCCAAAGTTTCGACTGCAAAGGGCGCAAATATGAAACTCTTAGAGAGAGTCGTATACTTACACCGCTTCAAGTTCTCTGCAGTGCTGGCTGACATATTATATAAATAAAAGTCAATTGCCTTCGCGACATGTATGACGGAGCATCACTTCGACCGATTTGGCTAATTTTGTTTTGTTTTGTTCGTAATTGTAAGGACAAGGTTTGTATGAAAGAAAATTTTTGGAAAATCTACCTCAAAAGTTGAAAATTTTCATAGTATTTTTGTATGAAAATATCAATAAAAAAATATTGTATGTTGCAAAATTAAACATCTCACCCGGCCGCTGCCGGGGCGGCTCGCTAGTAAGTAATATTACCAGAATAATTTTGATTGAGCATTTCAGTAAGAGTAGCCGAGTTCTTTTTGCTTGATACCGCCACTCACCAAAACATCAATCTATTTTTCTTCTATAACTCGTATGTTTTTATCAAAGCTCTTATGTGACAATTTTGTCACGTGACATTCAGTCAGAGGATTTATCTAAAGATGTACCCCCCCTACCTACGCTTATGTTCACCACCACTGTGCCCTAATGGTCATCACATCAATAATTCATGTGCATATCAGTTTTTAAACATTATGTAACTATTTCCACGACAAACTATTACCTCATTCGCAACAACAGATCTATTAATATCTATTTTGCTTATCAATAACCTCGAGTACTGAAATACGTTGCGAATTTGCGGAAGTACCACACGTGTATTCGCGACCTCGTTTTCAAGGTAAAAGTACGAAATTCGAGGTCATCCGAGGGCGTCCTCCATCCAAGGTCAACCTTGAAACGACCTCGTAGCGAGGACACGTGACCTTGAAGCAAGGACAAGTCCTCGAATTTGAGGAAGGTCACATTTTGGATGACGACAATGCCTTGCTTATGTATATTGACGCCATCTGTTGTGTACTACTAGTACTATTTAGCACTGTAATAAGTATTTGAAGTGCAACAAAATTCTCACTAATTGTAATTACTTAATATAATACTAGATGGCGCTGTTGCCAATAGAGTGAAAACTGAGAGAATCATAATTATTATTGTATCATATTTGTATCGGAATTACTTCATTGAAACTTAATTAGTTATATCTATAGATATAATTTTCTGACATCTAGGTTCTACAATAATATTTTCTTAAATAATATTCGTAACGACCCGCATTGCTTCTTCGCACATGTAGAAAATGTTTTGGAAATAAAATTCAGGCCATGTTATACGCCGATATTGTTGCTTTTCATAGGTGAAAGACATTTTGAAATCTTACCTAGTAGTAGTTTTTGAGTTTATCCATTATTATTGCTACTTCGATATATAAATAACAAGTAGTAGTAAGTGTTCACCCCGGGAACATAATAAAATGAATACTAATAAATAATATTTTACAACAAAACTTGTATATTAAAACTTGTATAAAATGTAAATTCAGAAATGGTAGAAATACATAGGTAGGTAGTTATTTTTAATATATTGTGTCGATGTTATGCGACTTTACATGACTGTTTATTGTCGAGTGCACTAATGAAGTGGGGGGTCCACACGATGATGACGTTATAACTTATAAATGAAATAATCCCCGCGCACCCCTCTGTGGCCTGCCTCAGCACGTCGTTCCGTTCTTTGCGTAAACAGTAAGTAATTAAACAAGTTGGTAAGTACCTATTTTATTTTTCTTAGTTTGTTCTAATCATAGGTTACAGTTAGCAACATTTTTTATCAATTGGCCAGATTGTCTCAAATAGATCTCCTGCTTCGATTTTACCTCTTGTTCCACTGAGATACTAATGGAATATGTATAGATATATGTAGTTATTGTATAAAGTCGCTAATGAAGATGTTAAAAGTCTGACTTTTTTTAACGTTTCGCACTAATTTCACGTGCTACTTTCTTCATTGATTAAGATCGAGACGTTTTAAACAGTTACGAAGGTATCCTGTGGTTTTAATAACCTAATATAGCAATTTTCGATAGTAATTTAATATTCTAAACTTGTGGATCGTTATGGTCTTGCTCGCATGAATTTAATTATGGCAATAATGCGCCAGACAATACACACTAATCATCTAATCTCAAACTAGAGTATTCCCTGTGCTACGAGAATCGGACAACTACTGGGAGACTCTCCCAGTACAACAAGACCAGAGACAATCTAGAAAAGTTCGTTTCCTAAATTGACCCGGCTGGAAATCGAACGCTGAATCTTCCATCCACTGCGCCATCGAGGTCTAACTGAGATTCGACTGCAATTGCGCTAAATTTCTTATTTCAGAGTTATTTTTAGTAAAAATCTTCCCACGAATGAGAAATTATATTGAGTTTTACTGACCTAATATTTCTTGAGATATATACATATAATGAAGGTATAGAATTAGTAAATCTATCTACAACTCACGATCTTTCTAATTAAAGGTTTTCTCTATAAATTTGTTGCTGTTGATATTGATGACATGTATTTTAAAATTAATAGTGTCCGCAATAAATTTACTATTTTTATCCATTACATAAGGTAAACTTCAAAATTAACTATTTCGATGTTATTCATTAATATTATCGGTGGAGCATCTAAGCAACTAACTCTTTTATATTGTAAACATGCTATTGAACAATGTAAGCTGTTTTTCCTACATCCACAAACAGAACCACACCCAGGACAGTTTGCTTGAGACCACGGCCGATGCAACTCGATCGAAACGTCAAGCCAAAATAAAAAGGTAATCGCGTTAAATTTCCCGTTTTAGATATATTTTACAATGCAACGCGAAAGTTTAAAAATTTATAGAACCACATCCAGTAAATTTTCAGATTTTTAATAAATTTTCAGAAGCTAGTGGTTGGTTCACCGTAACTGGTACTAGTAAATTATTTATGTTTTTTCTGCCATCTTCATTCTTTTGGCAACTTTTCATGTCCAATCCACAACTGTACTTGTAAATACACTCTTTTTATATACTCTGAAAGGTTCTGAACTACCATCGTGTGTAGGTATCACTGGAGCCAAGTTGACACAGGCATTTTTACTTGTAGCTGTACTCGGTATCAATAATTATTTATGTTAAATTCATTTAATTGTTTTAATTGCAATATTGTCAGCAGTTCCCCGCCACTTCTTGCGGAAATTACTTCATCAAGACTTCTTTATATAAGTAGCTACTTCAAGCCGAGTATTGAAGCACTTAAATATTGTCGGTTGTTGCTAAGAGCATGTCTTCAATAGTATTTTGCTGTATTGATTTGTAATGACTTTGAATTATAATTGTGATTAGTAATTTCTTATTCAGTGTCTCGTATTATTATTTTTTTTAATCTTATAGAGTTTGCAAATAATATAATGTTATCACTGTAGTGACAGACGATACATACGTTTCTATCGGCAAATATAATCGAGAATTTTGACAAATATGATAGAAAATAGTTAAAATAACGTACACAAGCACAGTACTAAATCGTCTTGGGAGTAAAGAAACATCTGTCCCTGGAACTCTGCACTCCTCTATTCTATACCTGCAATACGTCTACTTTTCAAGGCTGTCCCTTTTTAAACTATATATATGTAGAAATTAAATAATTCTCAAGCGAATAAAATATAGTTGTAAAAAGAATATACTATACTAAAAACAATGTAATTTTCGTAAAACTACCCTAAAAAAAGAGTGAAAGATTCCAAGAGGTAAACTTTTTATTTTTAAGCATAAGAAATTAAAAAAAACCGGATCCATTCAAATCCATCCATCCATCCATCCATTCATCCATCCATCCATCCATTCATCCATCCAGGTTTATACTTCGAAATTCAGTTATAATAGATTCAGTTATAATAGATGATAGTAGTCTACTATAGCCATAACGATAAAGTTGATTTTGGCAGTTGCGGTTTGATCATATTTCAGCGCGGAGAAATTTCAACATTTCTTTTCGCACATAATTGTAATTTGCAAGAAAAATACGTTACCAATTAAAAAACTAGTTTTGAAGATTTGAGATATTATAATTACCTATCCATTTCAATAAAAATCATTTTAAAATTCTGTAGAATTACGGAGATGAAACTGGATCTTTTCTGGATTTTTTTAATCGAGATTATTTCTCCTATCATGTTTCCACGTTTAAGGATTTCGAGATAAAGAGTTGAAGTTGTATGTATCCAAATATCTAACTCTCAGTCTTCATAGACATCGAGACCCAGGTCACCAAACACACCAAAGTCCGCATAGGTGGACACTTAAAGTGTTTCCTTGACGTCATTGGAATAATTTTTCTGTTGAAATACTGCAGCTGCTTCTGAAACTCCAAGCTGGTACCGTTCAACTGCTCGTCTGTAATGACCCAAGCGCCGCTGCCACTTATGTGGTGTATAGCAACATTGCTAACGGTTCGAAGAATTTATACACAGAGTCAGTTTCTTTATATTATTTAAAATACAACCTTCAATATATTGATACAAATAATTATCAGAGAATCGCTTCTAGACTACTTCTATTTTGAAGTAAAACTAAAGGCCCTGGTATATATGTATCCCATCAAGAACAAAAAAGTCTCGCAACGCAGTTCTTCCACTACAAAAATGTGTGAGATCTCATGTAAAACCAAGTCAGTTATTTTAGTTAGTGTCTATGGAAGCACCTATTCAATAACCTTGTTATAAATTGTTATCTAATCAATTACCTATGAACGTTTATAGTGACTGTATCAATATTATACATCTTTATTTCTATAATAAATATAATGACTTGGCAATCGCACGGCAACATAATAACATAAGAATAAAATCTACTATTTAAACTACTCGTAATCGAACATAGTGCTAGCAGATCCAATTTATGCAATATGTAAACAAGCACAAAGCGCTTAGATTGCTAATATTAGAAAGATGTTATTATAAGTACCGAAAGTTCGAAAGTATCTATGCCCTAAAATTATCCAAACAATAATCAAATAATATCAATTTTATATCATCCAAATAATAGCAGTAAATAAATAAGTAAGCCTTTCAATCATCAAACCAATAATAGCAATCGAAATTATAAAACGAAAATAGTAAACGTATAATAGCTCTTCGGGGCACATCCGAACAGCATGTGGGCGCTCGCAGCATTTAATGAATAATAAATTCGGGATTTTTCATTTTTCCTTCCTTTATAGGCTAAACGCTAACTAAATTCAAAATTTGAAGTTTGTGAGACTGCTAGAAGTACCTTAGAATGTTGATGATCGGTGAGAGTGTCAGTGACATTTTTAATAATAATTATTTTTCATTTAATGAATAATGAAATTTCGGGATTTTTCATTTTTTCCTTCCTTTATAGGCATCTTTTCCAATCACCTCTGTATTCTTCCAGAGCATATTTAATCAGTCACAAACCTAAATAGGTAGCAATACATCTCAACAAGCTTGCTGGTCAACTGTAAGAAATATGCGCCAAAGAAAAGCATTTGCTAGGGCTTGGTGGTGTGCCACTGACACTGCTCCGTTTGTGAACTACAAGAACAGAAACTTTCATTCTCTGGATATAAATAGCTTGATATGCCCCGTCTACAACCAAGCTCAGTACGCACTGCAATGTCATAAGTAATGATGGAGTTTCACCTCAAATTCTCAAAGGAACAAGTAACATAGCATTATCCGAAAACGATAGCCATTACACCATTTAAAGCACGCTGTTTGCATTTCATATCACAGAAGACAATGTGACGATTCAGAACACAAAATTGTTTCCAAGTAGCGAAAATTTATGCCGCTACCCATTAACGGTATTGTATCTGGATTCATTGAATCAGGTTAAGCTCCACGCAGATAAATAGGTAATACGAAGAATTGAAATGAATAAATCAATCATTCCTTGAACTACACTAACTTTCATTTAGACTTATTTTAGCTTCCATTCAATGCTGTTATAATTTTTTACAAATGTTGTAATCGTTAGCGTGAATTCGTGGCGTGAATGTTTAGCAATACTAAAAAACGAAGCGACCTATACACAAGAGGCAAAATTTTAGGTTGCATACAAATATTCTACTGTTTCAAAAGGTAATTAGTCACGATTGTCACGAGTAACGACACGCATAGCCATCCCAATGACAACATGAGTACAACCTATAACGTGTGTAACCTCTGAAATTTTGTTCTTAGGAGATGTTGTGTTATCAGACTTTACCATGTGTGTTTCTATAATCATAGCCTCTGTATGTATTAATATGTCTGTTTATATCTTTGTATTAATGTAATTATTAATATTAACATCTGTATATGTTAATATCTATATATGTATTATTATTAAGTTTATCATAATAAATAGTCATAATAATTATTGTACTATAATTTAATTGTAATTGTTTGTTCTTATATCATTTAGTTATCAATGTGTTTTTTCTCATATCGTTTAGTTATAATTATGTTGTTTTTCTCATATAGTCATAACTAGCTGGTGGCCGCGACTTCGTTCGCGTAAAAGTCGATTTTATTACGCACCCCTGTTTGACAAATCGAAAAATTCAGTCAGCTTTGTTTGTGTTTACAGTTTGAATTTCATCACTGAGAAGTGAAACCATTTTACATGCGATTGACTCTAATGCGACACATAAATTAATAATAATAATAATGCGCCAGACAATACACACCAATCATCTGATCTCAAACTAGGGTATTCCCTGTGCTATGAGAACCAGACGACGATTACTAGGGGCGTACACCTAGACTCGAAACAATCTAGAAAAGTTCATTTTCTAAATTGACCCGACCGGGAATCGAACCCGGAACCTTGCGCGCTTAGGTTAACGTCTAAACCACTGCGCCATCGATGTCGTTAATTGAAGAATGTCTTTATACACGACATTAACGGTTTTGGCTGCTGGGGATAAATAGATTGCCAGCATTACTGACTCGGGAACGGGTCACGTACAGTTGACCGTAGGAAATACAGACCTTAGGTCTACAAGCTTTAGGTGAGTCTCCGTGGCTACCTATGTTAAACAGGTTTCATAAATAAAAAATATTGCGGCATTTTTGTAAACAAACAAGAGATTATTTTTTTAATTATTGGCCTAACTAAATCATGATCTTTTTTTTCTTTCTGCATGGCATGGCGCACAGATTAGCGTATTTGCCAATGTCACGTATTGTATTAATCAGTAGCATCGTTATCGTAAAAATCCTCCAGTAAAGTCTATCACTTTACTCTAGACTCTAGGTTCCCAAACTTATTTTGTCTACTGAGTCGAGAGCTCATGCAGTCGTGGTCTAAGATGCCTCCTAGCTAAATGAAATTACAAATCACCCCCCAGGCCTCTACACAACGCCCCCATTTTTTTTCTGGGTCTCTTACCGCCCCCCTTTAGGCCTGCAGCGCCCACAGGGGGGCGTTATCGCCCACTTTGGGAATGGGTGCTCTAGACGTTACTGAAGTTTTATAGGACTTCTTGGAAGAGCGCGAGAACTTCAGCCACACATGTTTATTTAGACCTACTCCATTCTTTTCACTTACACAGAACTTTAAAATACAGTATACTATCACTTTTGTAGTTTAAAACTTCCAAAAATGTAAAGAATAGAAAATCTAAATAAAATGACAAACTCACTTCTTTCGTTCCCGCCAAAAAGTCAAATCATTATCTTTATTAGGTACTTTGTAAGTTCATAACTAAACTACTTTAAACAATTCAAACATTTTTTTTCTTACAACAGGCACGGGTTTGTACCGCAGGTAAGCTTTCTATTCGACCCTTCTAGTGACATTTTGCTAAGCATTTTTTAACACGTTCACAGACAACCCTCGTCTTTTATTTTATCGTCCTGTAGGGTAATTTTAAACGGTGGCCATAGACGTTATGTCCTTGAACATGTAACAGGCGAGCGGCGAATTTAAAATTATCTTTAAATGATGATAACTTTTTTCACTGTCATCTGATTTCAATGAAATTAAAATTGCTAAAATTTTATAATTACTAAAATTGCTCCAAGCTGAGCTTAATCTACCTATGAGAGAGAACAAATGGTGATACTTGATAGTTATAACAAGACTACAAAAACTATAGAACAAGTGAAGGCTGGTCCCGAAACTGTGCTTACAGGAGTTCCTCAAGGCAGCATTTTAGGGCCATTATTATTCTTGATTTACTTGAACAATTTACCTTTAATTACAAATCACTTTTGCATTTTATTTGCGGATGATGCAACCATTTTTATATCTAGGGACAATCGAAATGACGTGGAGTTCGAACTAGAAATAAATTCAACCGTAAAGAAGATAGTCACATGGCTAGGAAAAATAAATTTGCAAGTAAACGTTGACAAAACCAAATATATTTCTTTCAAAAATTATAACAAATCATCTCAAAAATTAAATATTATAAATTGTAACAAAAAAATACTCGAAGTGAATGAAATAAATTTCCTAGGAGTAAATATAGACATGCATTTGAATTGGAAATATCATATCGACAAAATAAACAGAAGAATTTCCAGTCATTGCTATGCTTTATCGGTTTTAAAAAATGTAATATCCACAGGCGTAGCAAAAAGCGCTTATTATGGAAGTGTATATCCACTTCTTACCTACGGAGTGATTTTTTGGGGCAATTCTGTCAATCCACATTTATTTTACAGAAAAGATGTGTACGTACTATTTACAACATGTATAAAATGGAGTCACTAAGAGGCATATTTAGAAAAAATTTGATTCTGACTTTGCCAAGCATTTATATATTGGAAATTTGTACATTTATGAAGACACATAAAGATTACTTTGTCGAAATGTCTACTCTTAGAAATAACTTGCGCTCAAACTACCTTTTTAATGTTAGTGTCCCAAGAGCACTCAGCTCTATATTACGTAAAAGTGTAATTGTGTCTGGAGTCAAAATATTTAATAAGCTACCATTAGAAATAAAAATGTTAAAGGAGAATATTATATTTAAAAAAACCTGAAAAAACGGCTTATTAGTAAAGAATTCTATAGTCTAAGTGAGTATTTTCAGAATAACTAAATGCATGCATATCCTATTTTATTTAATTAAGAAAATTGTACGTCCGAAACGAACAAACTGTTGAAACATTTAATACTGTAAGATCCTATGTACACAGTTTTCAATAAAGATGATTTGATTTGATTTGATATGAAAATCGCGAGAAAATCCGTCGGGTAGTTTCGGAGATCAGCGTGTACATACAGACACAAAAATTCAAAAAGGCTTGTTTGTGTTCTTTTACTTTTTTTATCGCCAACACTCATTTTTAGATAAATTTATTCAATGTACAGACACGCGGTTTCTACTGTAGGTGTAGATTGTGATGTTTGCCTTTCTCCCTTGTATATGCTATCATTTAGGTAGTTTCCACTTCAAATTGGGAATTCATTTAGATATATATGAGTAAATATTACGGTCCTTCTCAAAATCCAAGCCTCGTATTCAATCCATATCTACCAAATTTGTATATAATTTTAAAAATAAGTACGTATAGCATTCCGTTCCATTTTTAAAAACATTTAGTTCCTCGCCACATTAACAGACAAAGCTGTTAAAATCGAACGCTTTGTTTATCACAGTATCGGCAATTTATCGTCTGTGATAGCATTATCAGAAGCAGCCAAAGACAGTTGTCGCGTAAAAACTAACACTGGCGGTCGTGTTTAACATACACGCTTCTAAACAAATATATAATTAAACTAAGTATTTACATAAACATAAGCAAATATTTACATGAAATAATTTAAGTGATATTATGGATAAGCTGTGGATTTGTTTCTCGCTTTTGCTACTCGCGTTTTGTGCTACCGGTAAGTACATCTAATCACTTTTGACGATAGCTTAATTATATTAATGTGTGCAACAAGGACAGAATGATATTAAAATATAAGTTCATACAATAGTGCGCCGAAAACAAGAAACGAGAATTTTAAGATTACATATCTTGTCAGGAAACACGGGTTCCTTATATCTTACTTATATTCCTTATATATATCTTATGAGGAAACACGGGCTCCTTATTAGAACACTCATATGTTTGTCCATATGTTTGTCTGTCTCGTTTGTTTCGATTTTTAAGAAAATGCGTACAAAATTAAAATATTTGAATTTATTTATATATTTACATTCGTAATAAATAATATATATACAAGAAACAAATGAATGCGAATGTGGCAAATATCAACGCCCTCCTCCGAAGAAAATATGTTTATATATACATACATATCTTCACGCTGTATCCCCAACGGGGTAGTCAAAGCGGACGGAGCGCCAAGCGATTCTGCACTCCTCCCTCCACTTCCCGCCACTAGGTACACAGCATGTCGCGGTCCCCAACGCCGAACTCTGCTTAAAATATGTTCATATTACATAATAAATAAATATATTATTAAATTATCTATAACATGTGTTAGAAAGTATGATGTGTCCAGATGCGTGTCTGTCGGGAGTTAGTGTTTGTGTCTGCGAATGTGTGAGAGTATGTACTGTGTTATATGTGTATAAATATATATATATTTCAGTTAACTTTAATTAGTATTTAGTATGATTGTAAGAAAGAGACAGTAGCCAGGCAAGACACTTGTTACTTTGCATTTATGTCAAATTAAGGAATAGATATTTTACTCTGTCTATTCTGTTGTATAGCGAATAAGTAATAAAACAGTGGTATTGATATGGTAGTGATCGGCCGTTGATGGATCGTTATTCAATATTGTGTGGTTCGTTCATTTTTCGACTTAAGGTTTATTTCTGGATCACTATATTTAAGAAAAATAAATTGTTGATATTGATTTCAATTCGATGGGTTTCCAGCAAGTTGTCTATCACCATCTCATCAAACTATATTTCGATATAATTAGGACTTAATTTTGCGTGATCATACAAAAGCGCCAAGCGTCGCGGTCCTTACATATTTCTTTCGTTTCCTCAAATCTCATCTTTCACTTCACACATTTTCGTCTAGGTATGCGAGTGCTTTTGACATTTCCGTCGGATAACACTGGCTATTTGATCTTCCGAAGTCAGCTTTGGTCTTCCTTGGCTTCTTTTTCCACTCAATTTCGCTCTGCAGATTTTCTTCATCAGTCTTTCATCACTCATTCTCTCTATGTGCCCGAACCATCTAAGCATTCCTTTCTTCATTTTTACAATGACACTGTCGTACAACCCTGTCATACTGCTTTAATTTTGCGTGATCATAATGACAGAAATAAGAAATCCAGCGAATAATCAACTGCGAAATTTCGAAGAATGACCTGACACACATTGTTAACAATATATTTTGCATTAATTAACATTTTAAAACGTTCATAGGTGAATTATAGAGGCAAATTGCATACGTTACTAGACTTCAGTTCAACCTCCCATTTTCTCTTCGAACTGCTGAACGTGGAATTTCAAATATTTCAAGGAATGTAAAACATTATTTAAAGTATATAGGAAAAACTGGTGTAGTTGAAAAAACGTAGCCTAACGTATAGTCCTTCTCCAGGGTCTAATACATCTCTTTCAGCAAAATCAATACAGCGATTTCAAAGTTTCATACACAGTTCAATCTTCTCTTTTCTCTTTTAAAATGTGAATTTCCAAAAATCCTTTCTTAGTGGGTGCCTACATTACACAAACTAACATTAGACCAGATTTTATGATCAGATATGACAGTAGCTTTTGAAATTTCGTGATGATCAGTCAGTGATTCAGTAAGTGGTATTTCCTATTATATAATATAGATTAACTAACGCCTAAATGTTATAAATTCCCAAAAATTTAATTTAGAAATATTCGTACATAATTTACAGTCAGCATGCGACAACCAAATATCGCGCGATATTTGCTGTCAAAACGAGAATTTGTTTAATATAATTTGTATAGTATCGCTAAATCTACTGTGAAAAGTGTATTTTACGGTTATGGCGCAATAGATACGCAATTGTCATACACGATACCAATTTTTTATTACAATTAGTCACCGGTCGCGCAGTGATCGCGTGGCTGTCGCTGCTGCAAATTTTTAGGTAATAAGCCCGCCGCCGCGCCAGTTCGATACTGGACAGTAGGATGTTTCATAGAAAGTTAGCGTGCGCGGTTTGAACGTGTGAGTGCTAATACACACGCGCCGCAACACGCACACAACGGCAATATTTTGGGTGAATAAGGGTAATTATTGTAGCGCCAGTCAGTGTCTCGACGCAAACATGCGACCGCTTCCGTTTGTATTTAATTCGTTCTTCACATCGTCGCAAATAAGAAAATATCTAAATTGCATAAACAAACGTATTGTACTTTACAATACGCATTCATACAGCATTCGAATGACTAAATTATTTAGGCGTCTAAAGACTTCTTAGTCGCCTAAATAATTTAGTCATTCGAATGCTGAGTTATCGAATTCAATATGTGTAACTATAAAAAATTAATATTAACAAACACGAAAAAATTATTCGTGTGTGTTTTTTTGTAAATATATATCTAAATGTATAACTAAACGAGATGCTCTCCACATCTTACACCCAACGCAACAACCCTATGTATCTGGCCGAGAGTAGCCAATTCCGCTACGCACGAGGCGGGAGTCGGCCTTTTTACATATTCTTTGATATTAGGATGAGAGGAAAAATATTGTATATTTGATTCCAGTCTTGCCTCATTACGAATCCAATATTAATATGCTTGGTCAGAGGTATATAATATATACCTCTGACCAAGCATATTAATATTGGATTGGATGTCGGTTTTTCCTCATTCACATGACGTAAACCTTTATGGCAAGAGTGAATATTATTCACTCTTGCCATAAAGGTTTACGTCATGTGAATGAGGAAAAACCGACACCAGAAAATCGTTTCAGATTATCTATTCTAAGATGCAAATCATTTCGTATAGGTACATTTTATGCGTAATACGCACTAAAAAGCTTATTATCGGAACGTTTATACAACCTTAAGTCTTTTAATTGTTATGTAAGAGTATTTCGTTAACGCGACAAAGAATAACGCGACCTCTGTGCAACTAAAATGTTACACATAGTATTGGAAATAGCCAATGTTCGTGTAACAAAAAGGTAAGTTGGTCATATTAAGGCGACGTATTGGAAATTTTGACGCCAGGGATTTATATTTTTGTAAGTGCTTACAAAACTTATGACAGTGATATTTGGTATCCTGATTCTTCATTTTATTGACTTCATTTTGACAGTTGCAAATCACGGTTGGTTGACTTTTGTAACACAAAAAAAACTTTCAAGGAAACCTCTTTTAAATCAGAGATTTACATTTATCGAAGCAACGGGGCCGATTTATATTTCTAAATTTTCTGTATGGTTTACTTTAAACATATTCCTCAAAATGACAGTTGGATTTTTTAAATTAATAATAGTTTTTAAAATAAATGAAAATAACTGTTTTTTCGTATTTTTTTGTAAGCTGGCGCGCACACGTTTGCATAGAACAGAAGGTCTATGTTAGATTAAATTATTGTTTATCAATGCGTCGCCTTAATCAAAGAAACACCGTTTTTCTTTGAGGAAAGTGGCCTACCTACCTTTTATGTACATGGACAGTTTTTGTCTCATATATTTATTATCTTTACAATCATCAGCGATTATATCTATACACTGCAATAAAAACATGTTATTTTTCCACACAATTATGTAGGTCTAAATGTTTTTTCGTGTATTATTTGTACAGTTATAAACCTGGTCGACCGAATTTCACTCGGCATCTTTTGAATTTCCTATCTATTTATAGTTGGAAAGCATAACATTATCTAAATACAAATTTTCATTGAAATCGTTAGTCGTTTCTGGGTACACCGGAAAACCAATTCATTTTACATACATATCCTCACGGTGTATCCCTAACGGGATAGTCAAAGAGTACAGAGCGCCATGTATCGCGGTCCTCACATACTTTTCTCAATCCTCATCATTTTCGCCTAGACTTGTAAGTGCTTATATTAATTCCATAAGTTATCTTACAATATTTACTAACGGGTCTATGTCGCGTTTATACTTTAAGGCTAATTACCTATTATATTCCGACGTTTCGACCGGATTGCACCGATCGTGGTCACGGGCAGACTGATGAGGATGAATGACGTCTTCGTAGCGTGCGGTTTTTTGCAACTACCCACACTCATTCAATGCATTTCTTAATTTTTGTTGTTATAACCCTGTCATACTGCTTATTATGTATTATTGTATGTACACGCATATGTACAAGGATTACTCGTTTATTATTATCTATTATATTAAATATGCTATTGCTGTTCTTCCACGTGAACAATAACAGTATAGAAAAACTTACCAGAAACGTAGACAGAACTGTTCTTAATACTTACCCACATTTCGCCAGTTCACCTGTGATCATGTTGCTTACAATGAGAAGAAGAAGGCCTACTGACATCTTGCTGTCTCGCTATTGCACTCGTTACGCGTAATCAAGGCATTAGGGTTAGACAATTTGTGTAATCGTCTGGAGTTTTGTTATTATTAATTAAGTATTAATTAAGTAAGTGGCGACTTGGGACAAAGGGGATAGCATAAAAACCTTCTCCATGAAAAAATACATATACGTGCCAACTTTCATGGTGATCGGTCAAACGGTATTGGAATTTAGTCATTACATACATGTACTTAATTGACTGAACTTTGTGAATAATTCTCGACATATTACTAAAAAGATTTAGAAAGAGTTTGAACAATTTTCAAGTCAAAAGAATAGTCACTGCGAAGCGTGTCGGGTTCAGAGATTGGTGAAAAAGTCAGATTTTCTTAGAACAGAAAACGTGAAAAATAGGTGTTTTTATGCAGAAGTTTCAGCGAAAATATAGCACATAAGGGTTTTGTGACTAATACATCTCATAGCACGTATCTTTAAGTTGATTTTGATGGTACTAAAATTTCAATTGTGATAGCACTCAAAAGTACTTTGTACTATGATTTGTATCTAATGCACGTTTTTCTTCGCGAACTCCAACTTGTTTACTACCAAACTCGGTGTGATTATTGTTATAATTTTTGTCTTGACGTCGGCGGTCTATTTACTTCATAAACATAAATGATTCATTTCTCTGTAGTCTCTGACACATTACTGTGTTAATTATTTACCGGTCCGTTCGCGCGCCATCTATACCGCAATAGTTCGTTAAGGAAAATATAGCGGAACCCATAGAGAAAATTATATATACGCGAAACCTATAAAATCGAGCTCATGCACTTCTTGAAACGATTAGATGGCACGCGTATAAACATCAACCACGTGTTAACTGCTCAAGTTGAACTGGAATCGAATCCAGAACTTTTTCGCGTTAACTGCCAAACGATCAACGGCCCAGGAAAGACATTATAAAATAATTATCGTAACCACAATCATGTTTAACATTTGCTGATTAACAAAAGATATGCACTATGAATTAGATAAAACGGTTTCAACTTGTGTATGATTTATTATTGAGATAGGTAAGTCACTTGACTTGTTAATATATGAGCAATGCATTGTATTACAGACTGGTTCTTCCTATTTCAAAAATTTATTTATTCGATACTACGGTCCACAGCGGAACGGTACGATACACAGTGCACAGTGTCAAAAATTGACGACTTTGAAGGCGCAGTGGTGTAGACGTATCTGAGCGCCGAAGGTTCCGTGTTCGATTCCCGGCCGGGCTAATTTAGGAAACTTTTCTAGATTGTCTCTGGTCTGGGTGTACTGGGAGACGTCCCTAGTAGTCGTCTGGTTCTTGTAGCACAGGGAATGCTCTAGTTCGAAACTAGATGATTGGTGTGTATTGTCTGGCGGGTTTATTTATTTCTTTGAATTAAACATTTTGAAAACCTCTGTCTATTTAAAATATAATTGGCAGGCATCCATAAAAAGTAATAAATAATTATACTCCACCATTATATCTGTTATCTGCCTTTCTAGAAGTCTTAACTTATACTTTAATAGCGGAGTTAACAAATTAAGAAATGCTTCATAAAATGGGACATTTTGTTTCTTAAAATACTGTTTACTTCTAGTTTCATAGCGAATTATAATATTAGTAAAAGAAAACTAATAGCTATTTCTATTTCTAATACCTCATGTTGGCCATCATATCTTTAGCAGCCAATAGAAATCTAATTTGCAGCGAATGTGTCTAAGACCCCTTCATATTATGTACTCGTATAAAGTATAATTCAGAGCCGAATATCCTGAACAATGACTGAATTTCATCAAATATAACTAAGCACATTTGACAACTGCATGTTTCAGACATAATTTAGAAATATAATATGATTTATGACAGAAATATTTATTATAATAATAATAAACTCAGACATTCACACAGCGCCATCTAGTTCCAAAGTAAGCAGCACAGCGCTTGTGTTATGGGTACTAGACAACTGATCTACTACTTATATACTTTTTTTTGTAAATAAATACATATTATACATAAACACCCAGACTCGGAGCGGGAATTGAACCCCCAACCCCCGTTTACTTTCCGACGCGTTAAACAATTGCGCCACGGAGGTGGTTATTAGGTTGATTAGATTCATCCGTTTGAGAATGACGATGCAAAAGCAAACACAGCCAGTTAGATAACGGCATCAAACTTGATATCCCTCTTTTTCGCCAGGGTTAAAAAAAAATTACTGAAAAATAAATTTTAACCCTAATTTATAGCAGAAAAAAAAAGAGGATGGAAACCGCGACCGCTGTGTTTCCAGTACGTGTAACTGCTAGGGTTGCTACAGTGTTTTATTTAATTGGTGTCGAATAAAAAAAGGTTTAACTTATTTAGATATTTTTGACAATCTATTTTGCATTGGTGTTGTATTTGATTCGGCTTTATCTCTCATATCGAGTTACAAAGAAACGTACGTCACGTTTAGTTGATAAATAGGTTGTTATGCATATGTCATATTATGAAATTCGACAAATATGATTAAAAAATGTAAAACTCGCCGACCTCGTTTAGGTTTAGGTGTTGCATCCAAGCGCAGAAGATTCCGGGTTTGATTCCCGTTCGGGTCTTTTTAAGAAACTAACTTCTAGATTGGCTCAGGTCTGGGTATACTAGGGGACGCCCCTAGTAGTGGTCGTCTGCTTCTCATAGTACAGAGAATGCCCTAGTTTTAGACCAGACTGGTCATATATTATTATTACTTTTACCGGTTAATATCAGTCATACTTCCTATCAGTCTATTAGTCAATAATGCGCAAGCGCACGGAATGCGCATGCCAGACATAGTATTCCAGATATATGTAACTCAGGAGCGATTTGTTAAAAAATTAAACTAATAAACTAATAAACTTGTTATCGACTTCATCGACTTCAATAACTATAAAATTTAATTATGTAGGTATGTGTATCGTACTTAGATGATTTTTGTTGTACTTAGTTTTGATTAGTAAAGGATAGTTATTTTGTACTTTTAAGTGTTTTTTTTGAAGGCGGTTTAATTTTTTTCTTAAATTTTTTTTTCTTCCTTTTGAATGGCCTTAGCCTAAATAAATATCTAGGGCAGGTCTACAATTAAAATCTTTCTAATTCTGTAGCGCAACCATATACATCATTTGGTATATCTTCGAAGTGCAAGCTCCAATACCGGTGAAATTTAAACGCGATCACCTCGGAAGTATATCCTTTTAAACAAAAAAAAATTTCCGAAATTGGTCTACAGTTGACGAAGTTATCGGTGAACATACATAAAATAAACTTACATATAGACGAACATATGATCTCCTCCTTTTTCTGAAATCGTTTAAAAAGATGGACGTCCGTCAAAAAGAGTGATTCAATCAGTAAATCACACGTTTCTCAAACATATCTTTAAATTAGTGTCGCTAAGGTTTATAAGGTTATTTATAATGTTTTTAAGGTTAATTGAGCCATGCAAAATGTAGATTGAGACGACTGTTGCACATTTGATGAATCATAAATGGTTAGAAAAATACGCACATACATAGAAGAAAAATCAGGAGCATCGCATATTAAGTTAGCTGAAAAATAAAAACTGCATCAAACATTACACTACTATGAAAGGATTGGATTATTGGAAAGGGTTATTGATTAGTCTAATCATCACATTGTTTTCTTTTTTCATGCATAATGTAAAAGTGTTTTACGTGAATCTTATGTTCGAATCAAACCCATTCGAAGTAGACAAGAAATATATTACGACGACCTCCGTGGCGCAATGGCTTAGCGCGTCGGAAAGTAAACGGGGGTTGCGGGTTCGATTCCCGTCTCGAGTCTGGGTGTTTATATACAATATGTATTTATTTACAAAAGAAAAGTATATAAGTAGTATATCAGTTGTCTAGTACCCATAACACAAGCGCTGTGCTGCTTACTTTGGGACTAGATGGCGCTGTGTGAAATGTCTGATATATTATTTTTATTATTATATTCTGTGACGCACCTAAACTGAAGATATATTGTTGCTGTGATTCAAACTTTATCTTACGGATCACTGATTTGGGGAATTAAGATTAATAAGACTGATTTAAATCTTCTGAATTTCGGTTTATAAATCTCTTTTCCTTCAAAGAATTTAAGAGCGCATCTCTGGTGCATTCAGAAGTTGTCTATCCCACTAAAAATTGCGGACCACTATAGTCGTTATTTGTCGTTTAAATAAGAGAGTGAGATGCGTCATTTTTAGGGGTCCTTACCCCAAAGGAAAAAAGGAACCCTTAAAGGGTCACTTCATTGTCCGTCTGTCTGTCCGTCAAGACCCTTTATCTCAGGAACGCATGGAGGTATCGAGTTTAAATTAATATCAAATGAGACTGGTCTGATCAGGTCTGCAATTCCTTGGAGCTGTAAAAAATCAAAATTTTAAGTCAAAGCAATTAAAAGCTACGGCCGTTAATGCTGCATATTTTGACACTCGCAAGGGTATTAAGACTTAGGTATAGGGTACTTCCATGGTACTTCCCATCGACCTCGAATCATGAAATTTGACAAGAAGTAAGATCTCGCAGCACAAGTGAAGTAAAACATCCGGAAATCGTTAATTTGTAGTGATTTGCCATTACAAAGTTACATTTGCAGTTAAATAGTTAGCATTACGTTATATCTAAATTTCTTTCCGATTGAACGAACGTACATTTCCTCTTTTATTTACATAATATAAAATTCTAAATAATCCGTCTGCTCCTGTATATCTTCGTTCCCGCTTTCACCTCTTACCTACTTCTTCTCGACTTAGACGTTCTTGTGTCACTAAAACTTTGAAGTATCCTCTATCCAGCTCTAATTTCTTCTACAATTCCTTCACTGCACGAGCAACTAAATTATGGAATAATTTACCTTTCAAAATTCGTTGTAGTCCATCGGTAACTTCTTTCAATAAACATTTAAAAGACCACTACTTATCAATTCATTAAATATTTGCGTCATTTATGTATTTATATTTCTGTATATATTTATATTTTTTCTTTTATGTATGTATTTAATATTATTATTTCGTAATTATTAAGTAAATATATCAAGTATTACGTATGTATTATGTATAAATACGTACATAACTGTCATTTATTTATTTATGTATTTTTTTTTTTTTGTATATAAAGTATGTTTCTTTTTTTAAGTTCAGTTTTTTACCCTCTACAGTATTTGCACCGCTTTGTGGGGTTAGCTGGAAGAAATTTCTTATAGAGATAAGCTCGCCTTTGTACGAAATCTCAAAATGTTATTAATGTAACCTTTGTATTGAATAAAGTGTATATATAAAAGATATAATAGTAGAAATTAACTCAGTTAATTATTTACAACAAAGTATAATAGTTTCCTCGTTCTGGTTTTTCATGTAATCATGTTACATGTTGTTCCTATACATACATATATATCATCACGCTGTATCCCTAACGGGGTAGTCAGGACGGAGCGCCAAGCGTCGCGGTCCTTACATACTTCTTTCGCTACCTCAAATCTCATCACTATAGTAATAATATAATAATACTCTCAGACATTTCACACAGCGCCATCTAGTCCCAAAGTAAGCTGCATAGCGCTTGTGTTATGGGTACTAGACAACTGATATACTAACTAATATACTTTTCTTTTGTAAATATATACACATTATACATAAACACCCAGACTCGAGACGGGAATCGAACCCGCAACCCCCGTTTTACTTTCCAACCCGCTAAGCCGTTGCGCCACGGAGGTCGTCATTGTCCTCACACATTTTCGTTTAGGTGTGCCAGTACTTTTGACATTTCCGTCGGCTAACACTCCGGATATTTGATCTTCATAAGGCAGCCTTGGTCTTCCTTGGCTTCTTTTACGACTCACTTTCGCTCTATAGATTTTCTTCGTCAGTCTTTCATCACTCATTTTTTCCACGTGCCCGAACCATCTAGGCATTCCTTTCTTCATTATTACAATAACACTGTCGTACCTATAAGTTGTTATACTAACACATACGATTATAACACAGTCCAAATCGACGGCAAAAGTTAGTTTTGTCGATCGACTATTTTTATCTCACTACTGTCCTTGAATTCTTGACAAAATGTTATGAAATATAGTTAATGTATTAATTTCATACATGAATATTGTATTTATTTTAAAGCTATCAATACAATAAATCATCTAACTTTTAATAACATTTATAGCGAAAGCGAGTGGTGGCAGATGTAAAGGAAAGGTTGACTTACGAAGATCAAAAAGCTAGAGTGTTAGCTGATGGAAATGTCAAAAGCACTTGCATTCTTAAGCGAAAAGCGTGAGGAGAATGATGAGATTCGAGGAGGCGAAGGAATTATGTAAGGACCGCCGTGCTTGGCGCTCTGTCTTCTCTGACTACCCCGTTAGGGATACAACGTGAAGATATGTATGTATAAATGATCTACATACGCTGAAAGATAGTCATACTCTTGTATAAGTCTAAGAAACTATAATAGCTCAGTTACTTCGTGTATCTACAGTTCTTAATGTGTGGTGAGGTTAAATAAACGAAGTTTAGCGCCCCGTCCTCTCTAACTACCTCGTTAGGTATACAGTGTGATGATATGTATGTATGTGTGTATGTAATAAATAGTAAAAAAATGCTAATATGAAGTAAGTGTAACTAAAAAATAAGGAAGTATATAAAAAATGGTGGGCTAACCCAGTTACTTATATAATCGCAGAATGATCGATACACAATATTGATGTGAGGTTCAACGTGCAGTAACTTGTGGCAGTAACTCTGTGGATGTCGCGTCGGGGTCATATTGATATCTCTTGATACAAACATAACAACACGGAGGACATTTTTGTTTATGTCTTGCGAATATTTCGTCATCGTAATCTATGTATGCATACGTATATCTATATTATATATACGTATACATAGTGCTTTATCTCTATCAGAATAGGCAGAAAGGATATCTTACTGAGCTTTGCGTTCTTATAGGATGTCGTCGTTGATGGGAAACGTGGGATATACAGGGTTAATTGAAAAATACTAATAACCTCTTAGTGCAAAATTCCTGTCATCATACCTAACAACTTTTGTTCTACGATTTTTTCATAACTTCATACATACATACATGTCTTCACACCGTATCATTATCTCACGGGTTGGTCAGAGAGAAGGGAGCGCCAAGCGTCGCGGTCCTTACTTCTTTCGATTCCTCAAATCTCATGATTCTCCTCACACACTTTCGCCTAGGTATGCGAGTACTTTTGACATTTCCGTCGGCTAACACTCGGGCTATTTGATCTTCATAAGACAGCCTTGGTCTTCCTTGGCTTCTTTTACCACTCACTTTTACTCTATAGATTTTCTTCGGCAGTCTCTCATCACTCATTCTTTCCATGTGCCCGAACCATCTAAGCATTCCTTTCTACATTTATACAATAACACAGTCGTGCAACCCTGTCATACTGCGTATCTCGTCATTGCTTATTTTGTTCACAAGGCAAAACTTAATACGTTCCTCAAAAAATATTTGTTAAGTTTTGTTGTACTGTCTGAAACGTAATTACTCTGTACGTATTTCCAATGGTACAGTGCAAGCGCGCCAGGCCTCAGTGCCGCGCCGAGTAGGTGCCGATTTCACAAATATTTAATGTATTTTTATTTTCGTATTAAAGAAAAAATCTATGAATTTTTAAGTCGTAGAACAAAAGTTATTAAGGACAATGTTTAGTACAAAATACTAAGAGGTTATCATATTAGTATTTTTAAATTAACCCTGTATATTGAGATAAAATGAAATGACGTGCTGACACTAACTTATTTTTTGACATTAAAAATACTATAATATTATTATTAAGCAGCAACACCTGTAAAATAATAGTGGTCCCCTCTGTTAATGATTATGATTATTCTCTTTCCCTCCGTCACCCTTGCGGACAGGATAAGCAATGAAGAGATATGCAGTATGACAGGGTTGCACGACAGTGTTATTGTAAAAATGATCAGAAACTAATCTATGGGCTTCGAGGCCCCAGGGACCCAAAATTTTGGCTACAAAGGACAAAGTAAGGAATTCTTAGTGAGTCGCATACTTACGCCGCTATTATATTATTTAGAAGTAAAGTACCTTGAGCAATGACAGCTTTCTAAGCGGCAACTTTGAGGAAGTTTATTATTTAAGATAATGTGTAGTTTTAAGTTTGTAAATATTAACATATGAAGTAAACTAAGTAGTTGTGATGTTATTATATTTCGTTGCGAAGTTGGGCTCTGCATGTATTATTAGTAAAAAGAGTCAATATGATAAAAGGATTAGTGTCTGAAAAAAATGCAATCAAAATTGAATTAGGTTACTGTCTATTTCGACCGAAAATGAAACAGTCACTCTCATTTAAGGCGACGCATTGATAAACAATATTTTAGTCTAAAATAGACCTTCTGCTGTATGCAAACGTGCGCGCGATAGCTTACAAAAAATACGAAAAAGCAGTTATTTTCAGAAAATTTAGAAACATAAATCAGTCCCGTTACTCCTAAAAATATAAATCTCTGTTTTAAAAGAAGTTTCTTTGAAATCTTTTTTGTGTTAAAATAGTTAACCAATCTTGTAACACAACTGGTAAAATGAAGTCAATGAAATTAAGAATCAGGTTACCAAATATTACTTTCATACGTTTTGTAGTTACTTAGAAAAATTGAGATTCCTGGCGTCAATATTTCCAATGTATCGTCTTAAGAACGAAATGTTCGAAATTCCGTATTCCGCGTAGCGAAATACCACTTTCTTATAAAGTCGACACTTCTACTGCGGCTATAAATTGAGAAAAAAACATTCACAAAGAAAAAAACTTAATTGGACACTATATCGAACAGAATTTACAAAAACGCTATATTTAATTAGAATAGAATTATGTAATTTAATACTCGAAAAATTTTCCTCTCAAAATCCACTGATTCGTCCCCTTCAACCTGGCCACTGAAGTGGTCGCTCTATTCACCTTACGGTAGAGTCGACCCTGGCAATATATTTCCTTTTAGTATGGAAGTTGGAAATGACACTGTTGCTACTGAAAGCTGCGTCTTCAAAGTAGTTCATCGTTTATGATGTTAAAGACTAGAGTTCTCATTTATTTAATTGTTTTTGAAAATAAAATACAGTCTATGTTACTCGCGGATAATGTAGCTTTCTAACAGTGAAAGAATTTTCAAAATCGGATCAGTAGTACCGGAGATTACCCCGAACATTCAAACTCACAAACTTTACCTCTTTATAATATTAGTATAGATATAGATACAGTTTACAGAATTTATATTTAAGAGAGAAGTAAATAAAAGTGTTTTACAAAAAAAAAAGATAAAGAATATTCCAGAGGACAGAGTATTCCAAATTTCAATATTGTAATATTTGTGAAATGTTGAATATATGAACTTAATTTCTGGAACAGTGCAATGGCGTTTTAACAAACTAACATATATTTATATTTATCTCGTAAGCTTGAAGGCGTTAAATACTCTGACTTTTTTGGATTCTAGATAAATATGTTTTTTTAACTTACAAGGTTACCTACCTAGATATACGTTTGTCCCCAGCTGGAAGACAACGACGAGGCCTAACATTAATCACTCTTGCCTTTTTTTAATTGCTTGATTTGGGAGATGAAAGGGGAGAAGGGTCAAATTGCAATTGAGTATCCAATTTGCTCCTTCTTTAATCTAATACGAGTATATAAAATTCTCGTGTCACAGTTTTAGTTACCATACTCCTCCGAAACGGGTTTACCGATTTTGATGAAATTTCATATGTATATTTGGTAGGTCTGCGAATAGGTTGTTATCTATTTTTTATAC
Organism: Zeuzera pyrina; assembly: GCA_907165235.1. Taxonomy (NCBI): domain Eukaryota; kingdom Metazoa; phylum Arthropoda; class Insecta; order Lepidoptera; family Cossidae; genus Zeuzera; species Zeuzera pyrina. The sequence goes on from OU015640.1 coordinate 789,225, forward strand.
TCTTAAGTGATAAGGGTGGTCCACCCCAAAAATTTGTTTTTTATTTTTTGCACAACATTTTTTATTTTTATTTTTTTATGATTCGGCATTGAAAAATACATACAACCCAATATTTATCGGGCAAAACAATGTTTGCCGGGTCAGCCAGTTGTTATATATAATTATATGAATATAATAACAAGTCTTAAACGTGGGATAACAAAATGTCGCTCGGACCAAGTAGCAATGGACGGAAAATTAAAGCGACGCATTGGAAACTTTGACTCAGAGATCTCAATTTTTCTAAGTGTTTACAAGACGTATGAAAGTGATATTTGATAACCTGATTCTTCATTTCATTGACTTTATTTTGACAGTTGCAATACACGATTGGTTAACTTTTGTAACACAAAAAAAATATCAAAGAAACCTGTTTTAAAACAGAGATCTACATTTTTCAGAGCAACAGGACCGGTTTATGTTTCTAAATTTTCTGTACAGTTTAAGCTAAACATATTATTCAAAATGACAGTTGGATTTTTTAAAATTAATTATAGTTTTTAAAATAAACGAAAATAACTGTTTTTTTGTATTTTTCGTAAATTAGCGCGCGCACGTTTGCATACAGCAGAAGGTCTATTTTAGATTAAATTATTGTTTATCAATGCGTCCCCTTAAAGTGCCTTTTTTGTTGACCGACTTTCTAGATTTATACTAATCTGCGTGACTAAAGAATGTCACAGCACAACGACACACAGCTGAACATGACATATTTTTATTTTTGTGAATACTATAGCCAAAATACTTAAGATTTACGAGTATTTTGCAAATAATTATTTCATGACCGACTCATTAGCTGACACAAATTACACTGACAGTGCGAGGTTGCCATACTTATTTAACCGTTTTACTCGTGGTTACGCCAATGGGATAGAAAGAGAGAGGAATATTCGTTGGACACACGGTGGTAAGACAGGCAATACATTATGGTTCCGTCCATAATATTTCTTTTTCCGAGGTATGTCGTATAATTTCTGATATAATCGACTTATGTGTCAGTCATACTAACGGATGACGAGACATGACTCTTTAATAGCTTAGAAAATATTTCACGTAACTAATAATAATAATAAAATTAATATTTTCCCTAATATCCAATACAATCAGCTACAAAAAGCTACCTTTCTCAACTCATTTTCTGGTTCGTAACACAGACTGTAAATAGGCTAGTGAAATATTTTGGTTAATAATTAATATAATAATAACACATGATGTAAAACGTGTTCACATTAACAACTTTACACGGAGGATGAAGACGTAAGATAATTACCCTCTAACACTATTTGAGACAAAATTTAAAATATTTTAACTTTACACATAGAAAGAATAGGTAATGAAAGACTGACGAAAAAAATCTGCAAAGCGAAAGCGAGTGGTAAAAGAACCCAAGGAAGATCAAGGCTGACATATGAAGATCAAATAGCCACAGTATTAGCTGACGGAAATGTCAAAAGCACTTGTATACCTAGGCGAAAATGTGTGAGGAGAATGTTAAGATTTGAGCGGAAGAAGTATGTAAAAACCATGACGCTTGGCGCTCCGTCCTCTCTGACTACCCTGTTAAGAGTACAGCGTGAAGATATGTATGTATGTATTTTAACATTCAAAGTCAAAGTTAAATCAATTTATTCAAGTAAACCCAATTACAAGGTATTTTTGAACGTCAAATATACTTTAGTTCGGTTCGAAAAGAAAACCTGGACACTGAACACGAAAAGAAAACCTTGTAATAGACTCCAGTCCAATTATTCCTTCGTTACGTATTGTGCTCAAAAATAATAATCTGTAATTAACATACTACATAATATTTTCCTGTTTTCTTATTCATATAATCATTATTTCTTTACAGCTCAAAACGATGATTCTGTGTTCCCGGATTATTGGAACGATGACTACGACACGCAGTGGTACAGCGATGAATTAGAAAAACTTGGTATAATCGACGACGACAATAAAGAGCCAGAACGAAATAATGACGATAAACTAATTAATGGACAACCTGATGTTGCTGAAGATGACACTAATTACAATGACTATGATAATTTATTAAATCGACTTGTTGGTCTAGACGAACAGGATGATAATGATAATGACAGTGATAATAATATGGAGAAAAAAATTCAAGTAGCTGATATAGAGGAACAAGAAAAAAGAGAAAATGATATAGACCAAAAACATGATGTTGTTGTAGATGACAACAATTACAATGATTATGACAATTTAATTGATCAACTAGTTGATCTCGGAGGACAGGAAAAAAATGAGAATGACATGGACAAAAAGGTAGAAGAAGAAATCAAAGACTTTAGAAACGAAAATGAAGCAGCTCCTGCAGAACGAGACGGTGCATTTGATGTCAATAGCGATTATCAGTTCGAAGACAACAGATCGGTTCCTAAAGAAGAAGAGAATATTCTACAAGTCTTACCAGTTGCGTCAAATGAATTTGCAGATAATGATGGAAGTTTCGAAGGTAAAGATATTGAGCCAGTAGTAGAACCCAATGAACCAATTGCTTCTGACAATAATAATGAAGACGAAAGTGATAACACTGATGAACAACTCTCTGAACTTAAAGAAGTAGCTAAAGATATTAATGATCCACAATTATCATCTGAAATCGATGAAAATAAGAATATATTTGTTGAAACGAAAAACATTTTAAATGAAGATATTAACAAAAACAATGATTTTGAAAAAGACTCTGAACAAGTAAATAATAACGACGAAATAATTCAAGATATTGTGGAAGAAACGAATAAATTATTAGAAGAATCTAGCGATACTTTTGATGTAGACAGTGTAGGTAATAACGAATCCTTCGAAGTAAAAAAAGAGGAAGTCCTGGAAAATCAATCGCAAAACTTTGATGAAGATACAGTTGACAAAGTATATTTCGATTTAAACGAAGACTTGAATAAATTATTTGAAACTTGGGAAAAATTAAAAACTGATGACGTCGATATTGAACAAAATGTTGGTGATATGGTAAAACAAGAGGATGCCTTAGACTTTGACACTAACAAAGAAAATGAGGATTTCCCGAAGTCCGGAGAAAAGTATGTAAATAGTTTCGAAGAGTACGTAAAATCTCATCAAGCTGACAACGGAGATGACATTGAGTCACTTTTCAAAGATGATTCCAGTGAAAAACTAGTTGAGAGTGAAGAAGACGATCAAGAATTATTTAATATGAACGGTGAATCGAAGGAACTTAACCCTGATGACGCTATAAAAGAAAATGAAGACGTAGAGGCCCAGCCTATACGTTATCTAGACGACGCTTTGGTTGATAACGACGGAAATGATAACGACAGTTTGAAACAGGCAAAAATAGACAGCGAAGCTAAAAAAGTAGAAGTAGATAACTTGTCCAGTTCGGAATTAGAAAATTTAATGGAACAATTCAAAATTGCACATAGCGAAGATTTAGATACTGAATCCAGAGATTTTGATCGGAATGTAGCTGTAGTCCATATGGAATTAAGTGTCGATGAACCTCTCATCGTGACGTCCCCTAATTACCCTAGTCCTTACCCGACTAATAATGTCATAGATTGGTTGTTTGAAGGTGAAGGAGTTGGAATTGAGTTCAACGTTGTCGACTTTGCTGTGAACGGGGCTTTGGGAGATTACCTTTTGGTTAAACCTGGTAAGTCCCCGTATGTATTCAAATTTGCCTATTCGTGTAAAGATACCTCTTCTAAACTATCCCAGTCGTCAGAAAAGAAGCGAGTAATTACGAAGCGATAGGGATGTCCTATAAATAAACCGTGTTATTATTTTTAGTATAAAATAACTAAAGCCTAGCCAAGATAGCTAAGAACATATTCAAAAACTGTGGCATTGAACTTCGCGTGACAATCGATTCATTTGTTCTAAACTTCTAAAGCAACGACGTCAATGTCATAGATAACTGCACAAACCGACAACCGAACTTGTAATACATCCCTATTCCGACGGGGATCAATCAACAAAAGCAAATAGTGGATAAGACATTCCGCTATTTGAACGATTTCAAATAATCCTGTAATAATATCTGCAGAACCAGCCGCAGATCATGGCGGCCAAAAACCAATACAACCCTTTTAACTATTACAAATTCCGAAAAGAATAAGAATTGTAAGGAATAGAATTTTTGGAAGAATTTTCAGATTGCTACTGAAGAACTTTTTTGGTTTGTCTATTATTATGACAATTTATTAATTAATTTTTATATTCGACGTCTTAAAAAACTATCGACATTGCATTACTAGGAATTATTACAAGTTATTCCAATTAATTAATATCGTTTCCAGAAAGTGTACAGTTCATAAGGCCGTCGACCATAAATAAAACATTCTATTTTTTCGTATCTTTGCTTAAAAAAACTGCAAAGCTCTACAAAGGATGGAAATGTGGCACATTTGTTGATCTGATAGTAAGATAATATGAAGGTCATGAAACAGTATCCTGATTCCCTTCCCTAATAATATTTAATTGCGGGTCTATGTCGAGTTTATATTTTAAGGTTAATTACCAATTTTATCCCGATGTTTCGACCGGATTGCACCGATCGTGGTCACGGGCAGACTGATGAGAGCTAATGTTATCTTCGTAGTGTGAGGTTTCTTGGAACTACCCACGCTCATTCAACGCATTTTTTAATTTTTATTATTGTCACTGTCGGTACTTCAACACACTACACTAACGACATCTACACACTGGCGACGTCCGGTTTTCTGGCTCCGGACACTATTAAATATTAGACCCGCAATTAAATATTATAAGATGTGTACAAGTCGTGAAAGTTTAAAAACATCCTTTCCCTAATTTGAGAGCCGGATTATCCGTTGTATATTACTTTCGTTATAGGAGTAAATAATTTACTGCACATATTACTATTACATTACTGATAATAGGGATAACGAACTGTCCTCCTCACTTACATCGAAATACGCCGAATGTTCGAAGTGCGTAACCATGTAAAATTCGCAGGAGGTCTGGACGCGTCTGGTACCGATGGTCTGGTATTCTCCTACCGTTTAGACAACGAGCGGCGGTACAGGTTCACAAATGTCAATCGCATGTTCGTGAGATTCGAAGCCAGGCCAGGGATGATGTTCTTCAGAGGGTTCAATTTCACCGCGAAGTTAATTTGTAAGTAGTTTATAACTATATGTAGTTTCTAATTACATATACATAATGTATAAATTAGAATCATGCTTATTCTGGGTGGATATAGTATCATGGTCTAAATACAAAATGACGTTGTATAAAACATATGCTTAAACTTATATACTGCTAGGCAGAATTATGTTATTGGCTCACCGTCTATTCAAGTTCTTATAAACAGCCAGCCTGTTGTTATTGCTAAAATTCAGATATTATTTTTAAAATTTGATATAATCCATTATGCTTCTGCGAATCCGGAAGAAGTTTCATTACGACTTCTACAGATAGTCCAAACTAAAATTGTGCCATTACATATAGGTACATACGCAAACGAAATATTTATGTGGACACAATATAAAAGTACATAAATAAATTGGTCATTGTATTTGGTCAGTCAACTCCTAAGTTCACAACACAGTCGCCCACACACACACAAGTCAAGTGGCGTCAGAAGCACTCGTTTTTTTTCTTTCTGCATGGCATGGCGCACAGATTAGCGCATTTGCCAATGTCACGTATTGTATTAATAATTATATAGAATCGTTATCGTAAAACTCCTCCAGTAAAGTGATAGTAGGCTCTACTGAAGTTATAAAGAACTTCTTGGAAGAGCGCGAGAACTTCAGCTACGAATGTTTATTTAGACCTAGTCCATTCTTTACATTAACACGGAACTTTAAAACACAATATACTATCACGTTTGTACTTTAAAACTCCCAAAAATGAAAAAAACAGAATCTAAATAAAATGTCAGCCTCACTTCTCCCGTTCCCGCTAAAAAGTCTAAGCACTCGTTATACATTGAAAAATCAAATTTAGTGGAGGAGCATGCAATTTTAATTTAGACGAACCTATAAGAGAAGCACACATTTTTTTTCTACTCAGACTAGCAGAGAAATTGAATAAAAAATCAAAATTATGAATGTACCTCTAAGTTCATAAAACACAGTGCTAAATTATAAATTACTCTCTCATGATGCAATTAAAATTTAAAATCCAGTGATAATGTATCAATTCCAGCACCGCCAGCAACTTTCGATGGACCAGACTTCCCTGAACCTGAGTCGGTCGCGCCGGTCCCCAACGCGACTCACACCCTTTACTTAGAAGGAGTCTCATTAAGTCAATTCGTTTCTATAAGAGAAGAGTTCAGGCAGCTGATAGCGGACATGGCAGCTAAATACATTCGAGAAAATGATATTGACCCTGGACTGAACAGCACGTAAGTTTTTTGACGGAGTATTAGCTGACTAATCCTACCATATTGCGAATCTTTCCATTGTGTATTTTGTACCCAAAGGTGATACCGTATTAGCGATGAATAGATCTCTATAGATATGGGTTCGGCAATATATCCAGCTTCGCAAATGTACATTTGAGTCTTGTTTCCGTGGATCTGAATGGATCCAACAACATTATATTTTATTATGACTCTAGAGGAGCGCGAAAAATCGTAAGCTTTCATTTATTCCAGTTCCATTGGAATCTACCGTCAAACAACTCATACAAAAGAACACATATCCTTGGGTGTCACCCAACACCCAATCCAATCCAACCCAACCTAGTTATTGGTTCAATCCATTTAAATCCATAAACGCTTGGCTGAAACGCTCGTGGTCGATTTTTGAAGTACCTATCAGTGTAATTAGCTGACAACGGAAGTTACGTCATCGGCGAAGTCATGAATGGAAGTTACGTCACCACGAAGTTAGCAACGAAAGTTGCGCACGTCGATCTAACAACATGAAGTCGCAACGAAGAGTTTATTTTCTTTATATGTGACCAGTTTAATGTTCATATCATTAATTTCAGGCAGCCAGTTTGAATTTTCTTCATACGTGACTAGTTGTAATTTTTATTTAATTTATTTCAAGCGGCCAGTTCTTAATTTTCTTTTCGCGCGCTTTTTCATGTTAATTCTTTCAATGAAACTTCAGCCATGTTCTTAGATCATTCTATAAAATATACTTCTACGTATTTACTTACAAACAATAAAATATTTATTATGCACTATGCGTCAGGCGTAATAAACTATTCCAGCGAATTTATCCAAGGATTATCACAATAGGCGATTACGAGAGATAAAAATTGGAAATATATTATTAACCGATAAGCAAATGTTTCACATAGAATAAACACGTTAACCATTTAAGAATTATGACAATGTTATCTTTTGGTTTTGAACAGACAAAGAAATCATATTTTGATATAATATTGGTTTCTGAACAAAGCTGCGTCTCGCGGTTTTACCCACAATAGTCTGCCACAGCGCCACCTTTCGAGTCCTAAATAAGGTTTGGTACAGAGTTCTCTTTATGTAAACACATTGCCAACAACTAAACTAAGTTTGTCGCAGAGTTGTCTACAATAAGTATGAAAATATATATGTAACGTTATTCATTTCTGATAATTTTCTTAAACATACATATACCTTATCTCAATGTTCATGATTTTTATAAAATTTTCTGAGTTATCTATACTAAATATTATAAAGACATAAACTTTGTTTGTTAGTATGTAATGGAAAAACTCAAAAACTACTTGACCGATTTGAAAAATTCTTTCACCTATGGAAATCTACATATCAGCGTGTAATGAGCTGTATCGTTTATACTTGTGGAATAAGGCAGCAATTTTAACGTATGTTTTCCAAAAGTATAAAAAAGGAAGTTAAAATGATGTGTCATAGCATTTTCTAAGTTTAAAGAGCTTTCGTTTGAAATCCCATACGATAACCACATAAAAAAATTGTTTTTAGCTTTTTATTTAAACTGTAAAACTACCTGCGAAAGCAAGGTCTTTTGAAGTCCACTTTATCTTTGGGTCATCAGTTATAACTGTTCCAAATTTCAGCTGCTTATGTCAAATAGTCTCTGAGATAAATCGCTGACAGACATACAGACACAATAAGAGTTCTTTTTTTCAATTTTGGAACAAACGTTTCATACATACATACCTATGTAGGTACATATCTTCACGCTGTATCACTTAAGGAATAGTGTGGAGGTCGGAGCACCAATTAGCGCAGTTCTTACATACTTCTTTCATCTCCTCAAATTTCATCATTCTTCTCAAACACTTTCGACTACATGCGAGTGCTTTTGACATTTCCGTCAGCGAACACTTTGGCTACTTTATCTTCATAAGTCGGCCTTGGTCTTTTGTGGTTTCAGCTGCCGTTTACTTTCACTCTGTACATTTTCTTTGTTAATCGTTCATCATTCAATCTTATGTGCCCGACCCATGTAAGCATTCCTTTCTTCATTTTTACAATAACACTGTAACGCTGCAACCCTGTCATACTGCGTATCTCTTCATTGCTTATCCTGTCCGCAAGGGTGATACCGCACATCTTTCTAAGAGATCGCATTTCTACTGCATTTAACATACTTTCACTCGATTTCGGGCATATCCAGGCCTCACTACCGTACAAGAAAGTTGGCACCAACACCGCATTGTGGATGGCCATTTTGGCAGTGTTAGATATATTCACACTATCTGCTAATGCGGGCAGAGCACCGTTCACTTTATTGCCAGCTGCTACCCGTCTCTCCACATCCAACTCACATCTTCCATCCCTCGAAAACACAGTCCCCAGATACACAATTTCATTCACTTGTTCTAGACATTTTCCATTTAGCCAAACCTCACATTTCGTTTGTACCGCTTCCCTTTCAAACACCACAACCTTAGTTTTATTCACATTCATATTCAATCTTTTGACTTCACATTCTTCTTTCATGCACGTGACTAGTGTCTGCAACTCTGCTTCTGATGGTGCTATAAGCATCGTCAGCGTGTCTTATAGTAATAATATAGGCGTCTTTGTGTAATGTTTATGGTCTACTTAATAAACCTCAGTGAATAAAATGGTCACTACTAGATATTCCTAATACTGTGTGATGTGTGTAAAAATCCTATGACTTGGAATGTCATAATCCAGCTTTCCTAAAGTGAGTTCCGTGAAAAAGACAGTAGGGTTCCGCATGGGTTATATTGGTCGTTAAATCGTTGGAATATTTTGGCTGCCGTCATTAATAGCAACATTAGTTCTTGTACGGAGCTTGATGTAAGCATAGATGTTAACAAACACTGAATGATATTATTCTATGATAGATCCTACACAATAAAAATTACAATTGATTGCAATTGATTTCAGGCTTATTAATAGCTTTTATAGGAAGCAGTGTAATATTTTTATTCATCACATTAATCTTTATTTTTAATGTTTATAATGAAAGATTGATATGAATGAAGAAGAAAAGCTCCTTATGGAACCCCATCGTGGGAGGTGTTCGAAATCGTTAACATTTTTTATATTTTTATCGTTGTACACATTATGTTAATGAGAATAATTTCAATATTTTGGTCATTTTAATGTCATTACATAAGATTCAAATCAAATGAGCAACTGTCAACGGATTGAGTTTCTTTTTTTCTTCCATTCATTAAACCTCATATAATCGCACTCGAACCAATTTTCTTTAATCTCGTGTGAAGAACCAACGACCTAAAAACATTGTACAGTCCACTACAAATTTTACAGAATGCGTGCAAATAACTATTGAAAGAGTGATAAAAAGAGCAACGAAAAGCTTTCAATTACATATACAAAGATTTATATTTAGTCTGTATACCTAATTAATTGGCTACTAGATCAAAAACAAACATGAATACATTATAAAGGTTTGCGTCGACTGACCTTCACCAGCCTCAATGGTCGCACGGCACGCAACGCAACGTTAGGTATTCGATTCATCCAGTTTTATTTAGTTTAACATTGTTTTTTTTGGGAGTTGATGTGTTCTGTCATGTATACAAATAAAGATATTGATAAAGTTGGTTGTTGCCAGATGAAGACTAAACGTAAACGGGGGGAATTTTCACTGTTATTTACGGCTAGCGACCACGTGGCGAACTAATTCGTGTGACGTCATCGGCCCGCAACGATTTCCTTGTTCATAAACAGCGGCGCTCGATACGACCGGTACTGATAGTGGAGGCTGGGCATACAAATTCTTACAAATAAAACCAAAAACCGTTGTGTGCCATGCGTACGTTACGGGCGGTGTGGCCCAATGGATACGTACCTTAATAAAATCATCGGTCTCCAAAGTCAGTACGCATGCGCAAACCAAAGCACCACGCAAGCGCAGTACAAACGTCAAATCTATTTTAGTAGTGTAAGATTCCGTGCGACACAAGCTTACAGAAACACGCTTATAAAACCAAATATATACAACCAAAAATACTAAAACGTATACTTATAGAAAAATTTTACCAAATTATACTGTGTTCAGATATGTTCTACTTTAAATTATATATAAGATATACGTGAACCATACAGTAGTGTCACTAAACTCTAACGAGATACGCGTAAGTGCTGAAATCCGAAATGCGGCAATGCAGTACCCCCGAATCGATGTCAGTATTCCTTGATGCCAAATTTTCAACGATATAGTGTCAAATTTTATACCATGGAGCCTTTAATAGATAGAAACAACTTCGCCATCAGCGCTATGGTCACCGTGGCTGTACAAATACTATTCTTTACCGTAGCCTCGCTATTCCAAAGCGACAAAGTGACCGATTTTACAGGTGGTGCCAATTTTATTATAATATCACTGTTAACGTTCTTCCTTGGCCAAGGAGGGAATCATTTGAAAAGCTATGATAGCAGGCAGTTAATGGTGACTGCGCTAGTATGTGTTTGGGGAGTGAGATTGTCTGGGTATCTCATGTATAGGATTTACCATATCGGAAGGGACAAGCAGTTTGAAGACCGTAAGAGTAATACTTTGAGGTTCGCGATATTCTATAGCTTCCAGGCCGTGTGGGTGTTCGTTGTCAGCCTTCCAGTAATTATCATCAATTCGCCTCACCACACTTATCCCAAGTCTCCAAAAACTATGACGACTTTGGACTCGGCTGGCGCGGGCATTTTTGTTATAGGACTGCTGATAGAAACTTACGCGGACTTACAGAAGTTCGCGTTTAGACAAGAGCCAGCGAACCAGGGTAAATGGTGTAATGATGGCCTTTGGGGCTTATCTCGACACCCGAACTATTTCGGCGAAGTGGTTTTATGGTGGGGCATATTTATTTTATCACTGAACGTCATAGAAGGTGTCGAATGGGTCGCGATATTGTCGCCACTGTTCACGACGACTATCATTCTCTTCTTATCTGGTATACCGTTGCTCGAACGATCGGCGGACGAAAAGTATAGAGATAACCCAGATTATTTATATTATAAAGCATCGACGTCACCGCTGATACCGATACCGCCGGCGATATACGTGGAGGTACCTAGATTTCTTAAATGTATAATGTGTTGTGAATTTCCAATATACGATTCCACTAACGAGGAATTTCCAGCACCTACCATCGTCACCGAGACCACCAGCATATCAATGGTTCAATCCCAGACATAGCTAACAAATGCCGCGCGTGAACACGCCGCGGCCAAGCTCGATCAGAGCCACAATATGGCCCAAACCAATCAGAAACAATTGTGATACATGGCAGAAGACAGACCTCAAAAGAAATTGCCAAATTCATTGCCACTCAAACAAAATAACACTGTAGATATGAATTTATACAATACTTATATGGAAAGCGTTAGAAAAAGTAGGGATGTCGCATTAGAATTAATAGAAGATACGAATAATTACGATGGTATAACTGTAGCCAGTCCAGTTGATAATCCAAGAAGGAAGAATACACCTAACCGCGACATAGAATTAGCTATACCAAGTACAAGTAAAACTGATAGAAATAAGCGACCAACAGAGTATGTAAAATATGGTAAAATAACTTTCGATACTACAGCTATACTACACCACTATCCACAGAATCACTCAAAACAAAAGACGGATTTTAAAGAAAATTGTAAAAAAACAGTGAAAACTGATATTAATCCATCCAAAGGCAACCAACCAGACAACAATAATGATGTTAAAGCAAATAAAGAAAATAAACCATTAGTGACGGAAAAGAAAGACAATGTGAACAATAATGATTCTATTGCTAAAGTAAATTGTGTAGTCAAAGCCGACAATACAACAGAAGTGCTGAGACAGCCAGTGAAATTTACAGAAGAAAAGCTTGTATGAGGTTTGGAGATACGATTCTTCTCGCTGCATTTCAGACTGTGCAGACTCTGGCATCAAATGCGAAGGCCTGCGAGAACAAAAACAAACATATCTGATTATGAAATGATGTAAAATGCAAAAGACTGGGAAATGATATTTAAGAAATAATCAAATTGTATCTAAAAGATGTATAAAGAGAGCTATAATTCGTTCGTGATAAGAAATTGTTGTAGATAGCATATTGTTTTTAAAATGTGTTTCATCGTGATAATAATAGAAATATGATCCGTCTCAAATTATGTAGTTAATCTGTCATTAGATGTGCAGAAGAATATGTAGCTGTTGTTACCTAGTGAGTATGTTTCATATTTATAATTTGCTACATTTAGTTGTATTTTGAGTATTATTAATATAATTTTAAGCTTTTAAATTTTAGTCTAGTATTTTTGAAGGTTTTGATTTACAGTATTTTGTATTTATTATTATGATATATGTAGTATTTCGTTCAGTATTACAGTAGTAAATCGACAAGCGTAAAATACCTATACTCTTAAATGCACTTTTATTTTTTCCGTATAGATTCTAGGTTCCCAAACTTATTTTGTCTACTGAGTCGAGAGCTCATGCAGTCGTTGTCTGAGATGCCTCCTAGCTAAATGAAATTAAAAATCACCCCCCAGGCCTCTACACAACGCCCCCATTTTTTTTCTGGGTCTCTTACCGCACCCCTTTAGGCCTGCAGCGCCCACAGGGGGGCGTTATCGCCCACTTTGGGAATGGGTGGTATAGATGGTCATAAATTCAAGAACGAATATTAAAATTGTAAATGATTTGTAAACAAGAATGAGAATTTAGCACAAAGATTTTAACCCCATACGATTAAAAATAAACCAAACTATGACTATTTCTTTGAACGGAGTTGCGATATAAATCTATTTAAGTTTTACAAAAAATATTATGGAAATTCGTAATCTAGTCACATTTCCGAAGCCCCTTCATTTTGACTTTATGTTACATTTAACAAATGCAGTTCATATTTCTCAGAAACGATTTCAATTATGTAATAACTGTTACACGTACCGTAGTAACGAAAATGATAACAAATGCTATAGCAGGAATATCTTTACAATTTACTTTACATTTTAAAATTTACGTTTGTATGAATGAGTTTTGACAAACCGAAAGCAAGAGATTAAAGAGAATTTTAGAGAACCCATTATTTATGTATCCAATACTCTCGCTACGCCGCTTTTTCAATAATAACACTTTAATAAGGTAAATTGAAACGGAAACTGTTGAATCATCAAATGTTTGGAATAGTTTCATTGAATATGACGCATGAGTTGGAGTCGCGCCAGAATTGGTCGTCATTGGTTTGCGGTTGCCATGAGAAACTTCGATAGCATGGCAAACGAGTACACAATCATAATCACACACATGGGAATAAGAAATTGGTCAAGTGTAAGTAGTCTACAAAGGCTTAGGATATTTATAAAATGGTAATTTCAAAATTACTTTATGAACATACGTAAGACAGGACTCGATTTTTTTTCCTTAAATTTTAGGCAAAATTTTAAATTCTCTGAAATTTCCAAATTCAATGTACAGGAGTTTCGGAGATAAGTCATGGAGGAATAATTACGTTTATTCGTAGTACTCGATTAGCCTTTTTTTTTATTAATTTTTCTATTAGTATTTTAGTGTTAGCTAATCCTTATGTGAATGAAGAAGATACATCTCTATACCAAATTGTAAGTATATACATTGCATAGTTCCAGAGAAAATCGCCTCTGACAGACGAGAACTGACGCACAGATACGCGATGCATGAGTAACCTTAAACTGATCTTACCGTTTTTCCTTTTGAGGTACAGAATCCAAAGAAGTTACGACCGCCGTATAATGAATTATAGAATCCCAATAAAACTGGAAACCCAATTTAAAAACAATTTTGTTTTTAAATTGGGTTTGGATCTTTGACTGTGTTTTATACATTCATATCCACACCCTCTATCCCTAATGGTAGTCAAAGAGGACGGAGAGTTAAGTATTGCAGTTTTACATACTCAGCTAACACTCGCTATTTGATCTTCATAAGTCAGCCTGGTCTTCCTTGACATCTGCTACCACTCCCTTTGGCCCTGTACATTTTCTTTGTTAATTATTCATCACTCACTCTGTATGCCTGAACCATCTAAACCATGATTTCTTCATTGTTACGATAATACCGTCATCCAAAATTGACATTTCTTCATTGCTTATTTTATCCGCGAGGATGAGACCGCACATATTTCTAAGCAATCGGATTTATACTGCATCTATCTTATTTTAACTCAATTTCGGGTATATCCAGGTCACACTACTGTACGATAAAGTGCGTTTTTTAGTTATTCGAATTCCTTTATACTCATAACTAATACATTTCCAAGCCAAACAATTTTTGTGTAGGCACTTTTTAGATAAACTTTGTTGATTTCCGGTTTCATTATTGTTTTCCATCAGACGAGACTGTGGTAAACGTTTGCCCATAAATCATAAAAATTGTAAGCTCATATTTATTTCAGTAAGTAGTTTCACTTTTGGTTTATTGTAATCGATTAATTTATTAACGGTAACATTATTTTCAGATCTGAAGTAACCCAGATCACTCGAGCGACTATCTGCAGTATCAATTGGCCGGATTACACCAATTGCGCAGAGGTCAGCTTCGGTGTTCCCTTGTCGTATGACAATGAGACCAATCCCAGACTCAACGCCACAGAACTTAGTGATATGTGGAGCAGATATATACGCGAAGATCCATTTGCATTGCGGCTTCGACGCATGGGAATATCTGTAAGTAATAACACGAAATCACCATTGAAAGTGTTGTTTTTTTTCATACTGAGCTGGAAAAGAAAGGATTGATCAAGGACCTATTACACTTCTACATTTTCTGTTGCTCTATCCTTCGGCTCCGGCAATGAATTGTAATAATCTTGTTTTCAAGTAGTAAATCCGTACCATAGACTTAATAGCTCTAGATAGGCTGTCCTGTTTTCTAACGACATTTCATAATGAATGTATGTCGTATGTACAGGCGAATCAGCTTATCTGATTTGTCTCATCGTTGCTGCTGGGGCATGGTGTTTGGGGTCATTTATAAAGTCGTATGATCCGTAGATGAATTTTTTTTTTTGAGATCAATTTGGAATCCATGCTCGAGCAAATGGTATTAATACAGAATTCTCACTTTGTTTTTCGAAGAGGTGTTTGAGCGTGACTGCAGTACCTACCGTTAATATGAATAATCATAATGTGTTTAGAACTAGCGCTGAAGAGTTCTAGGTAATACTGATATTATTGAACAATGAACATATTAGTCATATTTGATTCTGTGAAATAAAATTAAGAGACAGGCTTCATGAACATTCGCGCTTCGACTTGGGCTCTCCCGTCAAAAATATATGTATATCGCCTAAGTTGAATTTTCCAGGAGTTCAGTCCTCCCAATGACGCCGCGGTTATGATGGTATGGTTGGTGATTGGATTTGGCGTGCTCATCTCCGTTGTAATGCTGGTCATCGCTCTATGGCGGTTCAACTGCTTCGAGGATTATACAAGGTAAAGATGCAACTTCCATGCTAGTCTGGAAGAGAAAGTAAAATACAGAAAAGCTAACCGCTTGTCCTGCGTAAATTATAAAATTCTACAAAAGGATAATAAAAACCTTTAGTTCAACGGTCATTTACCAACCTCGCATCCGCCTATCACCGCCTTTCCTCGAGTAGTTGGACTCTTTAACTCCGTATCGGCTCCGGAACACCTCAATTGCAAGGTCTCCGTTGCGGACGGCGAGATTGTGACTACGCGCCGACCGCATGCCATCTGCAAATGGTTTATATAAGATTTACTAACTAATTTTCGACAATTTGACTGAGCTAGGTTTTCTCGCTGATTACGAGGCGTCAACTCGTTGTAGGCTGTTACGTGGCCTACGTGGTCGACTGACCACGGCCGAGACATGGCTATTTCCATCGGCAACAACTATGGCTTATTCTAGTAGTCTACTAGAACTACATATGTTAGATGCACTATATTGGACAGTACTGGATTTATATTATATGCATGTAAAATTTCCAAACTCCAGCTTAATTACAATACTCGAACTTTCGACAGTAAGATTTGTTCCAAACATGCTAACAGGGCAAATTACATAAAATTTTCTAGGTAATGATGAAATTTTAAACACGTTTCTTCTTATTTTTCTATTACTATAGAACTCTTAACGTAATACGTGTCAACACGACCATAGCTGTTATTTTTTTAGAACTACCTTCAATTTTCTTACGGTTTCATAATCTTAAGTTATGACTTCACATTTCAGAATGCCGCTATATAGCGACACGGACAGCATAATAGAGAAGCGTGGTCTAGACCTCTATCCGACTCCGCACCAGACGCTGCCCTCGCTGGACGTTGACTCCGACCACGAGTTCGACGACTCCACTAGGGGTAATATTATTTATTTATTTCGTACTTAAATAGATACTTACGAAGCACACCAATGCCTTCGTTGATGTGCCTCAAAGTTCCTTATCTTCTACTCTTTCCTTGTCATAAGATTATTACGAATTACTGTCTACCAAGCTAACCGGACAGTACCAAGAAAATAGTTGACGAGCCCAGTCCAATTCTACGTGGTGATTTATCAATCAAAATATTAAAAAATGACACTCATGAGAGAACCAAAATATAATGATCTTGGAAATGTCATTAAAATGTTATTTTTTTGCAATTTCAAAAGAAATACGTGTGCTGAAAAATAATACTTCAAGTACCAAAACACCACGGCGCGACTGAGAAACAATTGAAAGCTTTTCGTCCTTATATCGACTATCACTCCTATCACTCCTATCGACGTGGAGGAAACGTAGAATATGCTGCAGGATATATTGAGATATAATATTTCTCGACTGGCTTATTTTTCATTCAACGAATTCAAATTCAGTCATTATGATTACGTATCATGACATATGTATTCTATTGTTTAAGTGGACATGGGTGGTTACACCAACAACAGTTATGTTCTTGATGACGGCTACATCGTCGAGGAGGAGTCTTCCCGCGAGGTTAATTCACGGGACCGATCGTAAGTGTCTTATACAACAAATTGTAATCGCTGTTTGTTTTAATCTCGGGCCAAGAATCATATGGAGAAGCCATAATGAGTTGCCGCTATTATCGCCGTGTGTCAAACGAATTTTTGTGCCTCTCAATGTCATTAAGTGTAACCACGAGTAAAATACAGTGAAACTTCGTTATACCGCTTTTCAGTGGGTACGGCAAAAAGCACATCATAAAATATATTAATACGGGTGTTGAAATTGTATATGTATCACTTGCAGCAAACTGTAAATTTTTTTTACTGCATAACTATGTGTTTTGTGATAGTAGGGCTTAACAAAATTGAACACTTGTATGTAACGCTTTAAACATAAATTATAATATCAATTGAGGCGTATTTGAAATAACAGTGTACTTTAAAATCAAGGCTGTAAAATTATCGTTCATTAAAGAACATTTAATTGAAGTTTGGCGAAGAGATGAAACTCCATTTTCTATTGTATTCAAATGCTGGAAAATATTAGCATTAGTACCAGATATTGTGCAGTAGTTCTTAAGATGTCCAATGCTTTTCGTGGGTGGACCTATGGATTCACCTTCATTGCTACATTCTTCTTGCTCACACTCCATAGAATTTATTTCTGCAGCGAGATAATGAAGACTTTGTTCTTTAGCTGAAGAAAGAAATTTTGTTAACAACATAAAAAAGGCCTGTTTTGTTTCTTTAATGTTTTGTTTCCTTATTATTGTTATCAATAAATTAATGGGCAGTACGGGCGACACTTCTTTAAAATGGTCAACATGTGCGCGCCAAATGTAGTGTAGTTATTTAAATATCTCCTTCAATGTTTTTGTTTACTTAGAATATCGCGCTAAATTTTACGCGTTATAAGCGGTATCTATGGGCGTTAAAACGGTAAATTTTCTAAATCAATATGTCTAGAGCAGCCATTCCCAAAGCGGGCGATAACGCCCCCTTGTGGGCGCTGCAGGCCTAAAGGGGGGCGGTAAGAGACCCAGAAAAAAATGGGGGCGTTGTGTAGAGGCCTGGGGGTGATTTGTAATTTCATTTAGCTAGGAGGCATCTTAGACAACGACTGCATGAGCTCTCGACTCAGTAGACAAAATAAGTTTGGGAACCAGTGGGTCTAGAGGGATCGGGACCATACAAAATGAGCGTTAAGGCGACGCATTGGTAAACAATAATTTAATGTAAAATAGACCTGCTCTATGCAAACATGCGCTCACTAGCTTACGAAAAATATGAAAAAACAGTTATTTTCGTTTATTTTAAAAACTATCATTAATTTAAAAAAATCGAACTGTCATTTTGAAGAATATTTTTAAATTAAGCTATACAGAAAATATAGAAACATAAATCGGTCGCGTTGCTCCTAAAAATGTAAATCTCTGTTTTAAAAGAGGTTTCTTTAATATATTTTTTTGTGTTACAAAAGTTAACCAATCGTGTATCGCAACTGTCAAAATAAAGTCAATAAAATGAAGAATCAGGTTACCAAATATCATTTTTACATGTTTCGTAGTAACTTAGAAAAGTTGAGATCCCTGCCGTCAAAATCTCTAATGCGTCGCCTTAAATACAGGATAGCACTAAAAACGGGAAAGTCTTAATGAAGTTGAACTGTAGTTAGCTATAATATGTATGGCAACTTCGCCCTGTTGCTTTATTTCGCTTCAGCCCATGATTGAATTCACGTATAAAACATTGTACTGAAATAATTATTTGCAAAATATTCGTAAATCTTTCGGCTATAGTACTCACAACAATAAAAATATGTCATGTTCAGCTGTGTGTTGTAGTACTGTGATCAGTGACCCTTCCCCAATCACGCACATTAGTACAAGGCTAGAATTTCACACCGACGAAAAATAGACATGCTCCTAAAAGCAAAAATTCCGTCCAATATGATTCTTGGCCCGAGGTTTTAATAATCATAACTAATAAGCTATCAGCGTGTGTTACTGTGAGTTTTACCATAATTGACAAGAGTCATTAGAAAGCAGAAAGAACTTTATTTAAAATCATTAGCTGAGTCTAATTCTTTTGCGCTACGCAATAAAGCGCATTTTTTGTTCCAATAGACGTTTATACATACATATATAAAAACCCTGACAGATCCGTAAAGGTATTATTAAGTAGGTACCGAAATTCGGATCTGTTCGTGTGATTGTTTTTAGATAATAAGTAAAAAATATATTCTCAGTGTCCAGCTTTCCTTTCCAACCGAATTAAAGTAGATTTGACGTTCAAAAACACCTTGTAATTCGGTTTACTTGAATAAAATGATTTAACTTTGACTTGACATCATTCTTAATAGTGTGTGTAGGTTCACACTAGCAGAAATTGTATTCATTAACGTAATAAGCCCTTTAAGGCTGAAAATTATGGTGTCTAACTCCGATAAGCTTAATTTGGATAAGCAAATTTTTTTGTTTGACTTCTATATTTCTTCTATTAGTTTAAGCTGTGGGTGCTATTGGGTTCTCTGTCAGATGTTTTAACTGATGTGATTTGTGTGGAGCTTATTGCGATTGTTACGTTTCAGGTACGCCACCGATGTATAGCTGAATTTCCACTGTACGCTGACAGTTGGAGACTGCGATAGTCCTAAATAACATCTGGTATGACTACTCTCAATTTATATCCTACCAGCTGTTTACTGCGACTTCGCATAGAATTAAAAAGTAGCCTGTGTCCTTTTTCAGAACTTAATTCCATTCTAAGTTTCATCAAAATCGGTCTAGCGGTTTATCGTAACAGATGAACATACAGAAACACTTGCGCATTTCTAATGTTATTAATAATTAGATAAGACTTACAAAACGCATACATATTTTATCTCTGCCACAGTATTTATTGGATTGAAAATTCGTCTATAATTAATATAGTAGTTTTGGAATTTAGACAACCAGGTAATAATTCTAAAAAGATGTATTTTAGTCTTGAAGACAAAAACTATGTTCCAATTTCAAAATATCTTCAATGTATAACGTAGTTCTGTTATAAAATAATGGTATTAATGTGTATAATATAACAACTGCGTATATTGTTCAACGCTTTAAAAAATGACTGATTTTTAAATAAATCATTATATTCTGATATAGAGCTTTCACGAGTAAATCGGTTTCAACTTTCTATCAAAAATTCTTAAATTTATTCAAATCATATGCACCAATTCATTGCTTAAACGCTCTGTGTACTGCCCCGCCCCGCCACCTCCTGCACTGTAACTCTACCATGAGTTAACTACGTCGATACTCGCTATCGACAGCGTAAAACTTTGTATGAAGAATTGAGCAGCGCCCCTAGCGGTTACTATAGTGAACTAAGAATTGTCATACAAAACCTCGACGCGGTCGCTATCGAGTATCGACTGCGTAAACTCATGGTAAGGCTACTGCTCTCAAGACCATTCATGCGTCATTGACAATAATTTGATAAATTTTAGGACAATTATGTGACAAATTTATGAATATATGTAATTTATTCGATGGTTACAATATTTTAAAGTATTCTAGGAATTAAAAGTACTCTCTAAACAAAAATGGTAAATGTTTTAGATTTGTTATTGTTTTTCATATTAATTTCTTTTCAGGGTACCAACATTTCCTCCTAGAACCATGCAATCTATGAGAACCATTATTCATATAATTACATATCTATCGAGATTACGTATGTAGTACGTCGAGTTTGTTGTGATTTAATCATAATAATTTAAAAGATATGTACAAATTCTGTGAAAATACTCTCGCTAATTTTATCCAATAGTAATGTGTTTCAGCTGAAATAGTTGTACATAAAATATGTTGTATTGAACGTTTCTAAAAATTACTCGCAAATTTTCCCAGTTTTGGGAGTTTTCCCGAGGATGAGACATATCTTAACTTAAGTTAACTTTATATTGTGAAAAATAAGACGAGGCGATATTATTATTATGTTGGAATCGCATACTATTGGGGCAAATTAGGAAATATTACCTTCTTATGGGAAATGTGTTTAGCAGAGTTTGTACATATTAAGAATATATTAATTAGATATTAGATATTATTTTTTATAAATGTTATGAAATTATATATTACAGATGTACTAATTAGATGAATAATTAGATTGAATAATGTATATATCCGATGACAGTTACTCGCCGGGTCATACACAGTGCACATACAGTGTAGTTAGCATCGAATGTGGCTGATCAAAATAAAGTCTGATCATCATTATAGCGTTTGCTACATTAGTACAAAGTGCGTCATAGAAATAGTAATATTATTTAATATCTCAAGATTAATGTTTGATTATATAGTAATGAAGTATATGAGAATATCTGGATATTCTCATATACTTGCATACATATCCGTATGTATATATGTATGTATACGATTCAATGACCTCCGTGGCGCAACGGCTAAGTGCATCGGAAAGTAAACATGGGTTGCGGGTTTGATTCCCGCCCCGAGTCTGGGTGTTTATGTATAATATGTATTTATTTACAATAGAAAGGTATATAAGTAAGTGTATCAGTAGTCTAGTACTCATAACACAAGCGCTGTGCTGCTTACTTTGGGACTAGATGGCGCTGTGTGAAATGTCCAAGTATATTATTATTATTATAATATGACTATTCATACATATTTGAAAAAAGTTGAAGTGGTTATGGCTCATACGAGACTGTTGAAATCTACTTATGCAGCTTAATTTTCTAAATATGATGTCATAATTTTCACTTTTCAAAAATGTTTTCACGTCTTACAATCAGAAAAGAAATTTTTGTGAAGATGTCTTTATTTTTTATAAAAATTCAGCCAGTCGTTTGTGAACTATTTTAATCGTTTGCGGAATAGTTTATTTTGATCGGCTATTTTTGATGCTGACTGTACAACTATAATTACTATAATTACATAATCTCATTTATTGTTTTTATTTTCAATTGATTTTTTACTTTGTTTTCTGTTATTAATTTTATAACAATTGTTGCCAGATATAAATGATAAATTGCCTTGTCTCCTACTCCTATGTTTTTCTCCTAATTAGTACAACTGTAAGTAGGAGCTTAAACCCTAGTACCTATGAATACCAAATACATAGTTATCTTGTTGAAATAATTGTACATTTCCACACTACTCTTAAGTTATTTTATTTTACCTGTTTTGTCAAAAATAAAGAATTACTAGTTTTTATATTTTGTTTTTTTTTTGTTTTATTTTTTGTGTTATAACACCGGTCAACAAAAAAAAAAAATTTTTGCGCATGGGTTTTATTCAATATATTTTGATTATATAAGCACATATATAAAAAAAAATGTGATTGCGAATCGAAAATATTCGCTTTTTGAGAACTTAGAGCGATTTGACCATTTTTGATCTTCGCGCCCAATGAATGTCATTGCGCACTATCGGTGTAGAAAGAGCGGTAAGAGGGCGTGTAGTAGTGTTTCTTGCGTCGCTTGTTGTATACGACAGTATGTGTTTGAATATTACAGAAAAATAACGTGTTTAATGTTTTTTTTCGCTGTATCGACGTGTATAAAATGGCTACGATAAGTTGTGAACGAGACGCTGACTCGTTTTGCTATATTTGCGGCGAATTTATTAAAGTGAGAGAGAAAAAGTATGATTTATGTACAAATTTAAAGATTTGCGAGGCATATCAAGCTTACTTCAATCTACCTGTTAAAAATCAAGACAAAAAATGGGTCATGTGTCATGTAACTCTTGCAGATACAATCTAGACGGTGAGTTTATTTTCTCTTTTTTTTATTTTATTACCTATTTTATAATAACATCAATTTGGTTATATACGTTACGTTTTATTGTAGGCTGGTACCGAGGTGAGAAAAGAGCAATGAAGTTTGCAGTGCCGAGAATTTGGAGGGAACCCAGGGATCATCACACAGACTGTTATTTTTGCATTCTGAATCCACTCAGAGGCAACAATTCAAAGAAAACATCTTATCCTGATCTACCATCGACATCCGCTCCAATACCACATACAGAAGAAAATCCTGTACCTACTCCTCCTTTGTTGGAAAATCAACTACTCTCTCAAGGCAGCCATCAATCACGGAGTTCATCTGTATCTGTACATTCCGGGTTCGTTCTTGAATTTGAACCAAAAATACCACACCTCATCAACTCTGAAGATCTCAATGACTTAATAAGAGACTTAAATCTACAAAAAAGTAAAGCAGAGTTACTAGCATCGCGGTTAAAACAATGGAATTTAATGAAATCTGATGTTCGAATATCCCATCAAAGAAAACGTCATGAAGAATTTTCTTGCTTCTTCTTACTTTCTTGTTGACAGGAAAAGTAAAACTGTTCATTTTTAAACATTTTAACTCTATTTTAAAACTTCTATTGTAAGAAAAAATCATAAATGGATGTTCGATATCTTTTAATAAATCATCTCTGTCAATTTTTTATGTATTTTCATTGATTTTAATTTCCCCATTTTTTACTCATAAAAGCAAATTCAGAACTATTTTTTTTTCTTATTCTTATTTCTAGATATAAAAGCAATAAAAATAAATTATGTATAACCCGTGCGCAAAAATGCTGTAGATCGGTGTAATTCAATACATATGGTTCATGGTTGTGATCTAAATACTTATGTATATACATTTTAACATGAAGTTTATTTTTTCTACATATACAGTATGTAGCAAAAATACGTGATACATGAAAGCGAGTGATTTATGTAAGACTTTTTTACTTTACAGTTTTTTTTTTTCTATTACATTTATATTTCTATATTTTTAAATATGGTATATACATTTATGGAACTATTTTCATTGTACTATGATAGTTTTTATCCAAAACTTCGCTCGCGTGGTACCAGCAAATGATAGACAGATAGAGATATAACCATGTCGTTGTTCAAAATCCAATTTGAAAGAAGACAAACAAATAAAATTTCTCTATTATAAAATTAATAGTTATATTACGGATAATAATACATGCTAATTGTATTTCCATTTAAGTATCATAAGACGTTTCATATCTAGTCAGGATTAATTTCTGAGTATTGCCCAATTTTTGAGGCATACTGTATACATTTATTTTTATAAAATTCTATTTACCCAGTTACATGCATTCAAAATTACAAAAAATGCGATACGAAAAAAATTTGTTTTTACTCGTTACCAATTTTTTATTTAAATGTCGCGCTCTCCAAATAAAAGTGACTTAATCGATATTTTTGAAATTTTGGATTATAGTAGCATAGACTACAGTGCCAGACAACTTGTGCCACGCTACGAAGCGAGGCTTCAAAGCTTCAAACAGCTTCAAAAGATTAAAATAAAATGCAGTTGCTATTGCCTCTAAAATGCCACTTGGCATAGTTTTATACGGCGTTTTTCAGAAGACTACGTTTGACTGCCAATTTCAAATTCGTTATGGTTAGATCACGTGGTATTTGTCATTCTATTCTACTAGTGTTTACGACAATTGAGCCCCCTGTATATCTACGTGGTCCTTCTCGCGGTCACTTGGAGGCCGCGGAGTAACCTTCTCGAGGCATTAAGTGCTTCTTTAAGGTGGCCATCATTCGCTTCCCACTACAGTAGGAGGGTCACTGAGGGTTGGTTTGAGTACTCATCCCTGTAGGTTCTGCTCGATCAGACCGGCGCCAATCCCGCTCCGCTTAGCGTGCCAAGCAGTGCTGTAGTGGGGCCGGTCTAAGAGCTTTGTATCTTCATAGTAGCCTAGTCCGATTCCGCTCTTCGCTTGCTGGGTATCCGCTCACGGGACATCCCGCGGTGCTTCCCCCTGTTTATCTATTAATAAATATAATATCATTTGTACAGGTGAGTCAACTTATCTGATTTGCCTCATTGTTGCTGCAGGAACTGGGCGTCTGAAGCTATTTATAAAGTCTAGGTATAGTAGTAAAGAAATCAAAAAATACATTTATTTGAGTGAATATTTGTACCTACCCGCAGATCCATGTACATCTTCATCTTATACGCTTATCTGGCAGATTAGATAAAAGTACATATATGTAAAAAATTAAGCGACTTTAATTCTAAGGGTGCAATTTACTGTAATGTATCAGAAGTAGATAAATTAGACGTTATACTAACGGTGACCATCTTCTATCATTGTCTATCTCATATCATATCATTCTTCTATAGAACAATGTAAAGATAACCAAGAAAAAATAAATGTATAATCCTCGGACCAAGTGTTACCATGGACGGAGTGATTGCTCTAAAAACATGTCCTTAAGAGCAAGCTCCCAAAAAAAGTCTTTTGCCTAGGCTCCAGCCTTGCGCTCCGCCACCCAAACGCGACATTTATCGTTATAACTTGAATATTAATCCATATAATAAAATATCCTTTAGCCAATATTTAATAAACTGTATTGTCTTCTTGTTAGCCGCAAGTTTATGTAACTTACTCAAGTAATTTAGGAGAAATACTTAAAAATCTCTCAAAAAGGCATCGCATTGCAGAAAAAAAAGTATCGAACGCAAATTCATAAATGACGTTATGGTTTTAGGCAATCGTTAGAAAAATGTATAAAGAAATTCATACTTAAATTTCACATTCATTAAACATGTGCCCGCCTCAACAAACTTATTTAAAAACGCTCAATATTTTGATAGCCGGGTCTTAAAGTGTTGTTATAGACAGACTTTCTAGATTTTTACTAATGTGCGTAACTAGGGAAGGCCACATACGGTGATACACAGCTGAACATATGTTTATTTTTGTGAATACTGGTAGCGAAAACACTTAAGATTTAAGAGTATTTTGTAAATAATTATTTCACGACCGACTCATAAGCTGACATACTATACACTGAGTTTGTGCGAGGTTGCCATACTTACTATAGCTAAATGTTTTACTCGTGGTTACGCTCAATGAGTTAGAAAGAGACAGAAAAATTCGTTTGACATACGGTGGCAAGAGTTACAATTAAAGAGTTATAAAGACTTATAATTGACTCAGTCCATTGTTTCTTGGACCGAGGTACAACCTGTAGAAAATATCCGTGGAACTGTCAAATGACGTCATATCAGCAAACAGTATGTAGTCAGTCGGAGAGTCATAGCGGTGCAAATAATTTCAATGGATCCCATAAAATATCTAATTTAATATAAATTGGTCGCGTCACAATATCTGTTGTTCGCCATGGAATGTGATGTAGTTAATGTAGAAGGTAAAAATCTCCACAGACATTGAGTCAGACTACATCGACTGAGACTCGTACTAAAAAAGCTCTCCTCTTTTCTTAGCTTTACACGGCCTTTGTGGCTTTTATAACGTCACTTGTCGCGTTGGGCGAGCGCGGAAGTCGCGCTGCCAGATGGGCGACTGACTGCCTTAGAGTTCCTCCAGCAGAGAGATACCTCGTATGGAGGATATAGTAACTTGTTATTCGGAAGTACAGACCGGCGGAGTTATTACCTAGTTACAAACGATATTATATACATTTTCGTTTTCAAAGCAGATATCGCACGATATTTGGCTGTCGCATGCTGACTGCAAGTTAGGTTATAAGCCTGCGGCCGTCCTAAAATTACAATCAACTTCATTTTCTTTAGAACCACATATTGACATGGATATTTCATTGACTTATCATGACAACTTATATATCAAATGTAGGTAATATTTATATATATGATACACTAGCGACCTGCCCCGGCTTCGCAAGAGTAGAATTTTTGTTAAATAACACACAGCTCAGGTTACTCGCTGATAATGTAGCTTTCTATAAGTGAAAGAATTTTTAAAATCGATTGATTAGTTTTTGAGAATATCCATTACAAACAAACAAATTTTTTCTCTTTATAATATTAGTAGATAGATTAGTAAATTGATATACATACATAGGGCATACATATAAATACCCGAAGCGAAAGATTAGTTTGCCAAATATTTGTACGTAATATTATATTGAATCTTGTAGGAAAAATAAGTAGTAAGTCTTAATAACATTAATAGATACAAACATTATTATTTGTTAATACAGATAAAATCTCAAAAATATTTTAAACAAACTGTATGTAGGTAATAGTTTTATTTTTTCTAGTTTAAAACTACTATTAAATAATTATTCATTTATAGTTTGTGAGAGTGGACACATGTGTATGAACGAAGTAGTGTTAAAGCGATTTTCGAGTTCTTCAAAATTAGAGTTTTGAAGTTTCAGACTTTCCCATTTTCGTGGGTTTTCAGGCTGCCTTCGCCAGGAATCGGCATGGTGTGATTTCACTGCATCCCGTCTCACACCACTTAATATCTATATCAAATACAGTAAAATACAATTTTTAGAACAACGAAAGTATCTAATAATTTAACAAATAAGTACTTTCAAAATACGAACATATTTGAACAACATTTCTATTTTCGTATTTTTATTAATTTTTTTTTATTTTGAATAAATTAATTGAAACTAAGTTGATCGTTTACTACAGTCTTTCCCCGGGTTCAATCTATCTCTCATCTAAATTTCATGAAATCGGTCTAACGGTTCAGCCGTGAAAGCCACTAAAAAGACAGACAGACTTTCGCATTTATGTATAATATTGGTATGGATATGGATGGATAGTATGGATGGATAAATAGCATTAATATGTTGAGCAGGATAGATACATTTGCCTGTGTTTTTTAATTTATATGATGTGACGGTGTTGATTGAATTGCTTCAATTCCTTAGTACATTACCTTACTTTTTTATAGTCTGTTTTTTTAAAAAAAATCTTTATTCAAGTATTTCGTTTTTTCACCGTTCTCGTAAATTCTCAACAGATTTTTTCGCTTATAACTTTGTATGAGAGGTTAGGGTATATTTATTGCAAGAGGCCCCCAGTAGTCATCGAGTTCTCATAGCACAGGGAATGCCCTAGTTTGAGACCAGATGAGCGGTGTGTAATATCGGTCGCATTTATTATTACTGTTATCATTATAATATAAAAATGTTACTCTAATATATTATCTCCCATTTAAATTGTCTGAAACGTATACAGATTACATCAATGAAGGAGTTATAAAAATGTACTTACTAGTTTTGAAAAAATATTACGCATACATACATGCATACTTAAAGAATGTGTACCAAAATTAACCAAAAAGCTGATACACTCTGATTAAAATCAATTTTTATTTATAAATACATGCATCTCTTCACATATCTTCACACCGTATCCTTACATACTTCTTTCGCTTCCTCAAATCTCATCATTCTCTTCACACATTTTTGCCTAGGTATGCGAGTGCTTTTGACACTTCCGTCGGCTAACACTCTAGCTATTTCATTATTATTATTCAGATAAATAACTAATCAATAAAAATAATTACAAACTCAGTCACATAACAATTCTACTGCAACGAAAGTACGGTATATTGCGCACTCATACGAAGTGTTTACATAGACGTAGGATTTACATAGAAAGAATTACTGATGAGAGATTGACGAAGAAAATGTATAGAGCGAAATTTAATAGTAGCAGAACAAAGCGAAGAGCGAAGCTGGTTTATGAAGATCAAATAGCCAGTATTAGCTGAAAGAAATGTCAAAAACATTCGCAAACCTAGGCGAAAGTGTGTAAAGAGAATGACGAGATTAGATGAGGCGAAAAGTATGTAAGGATTGCGATGCGTTCCATCAGGGTTTCCATCCTCTCTGACTACTCCATCAGGGACACGATGTGAGAATTTGTATAGTATGTCAGGTTTATTTTCATTAAAATCAATTTGTGCAACCACTGTTCAATTTTAATAAAAGGGAATTCCATTATTGAAACTAATTTATTCAGAATTATTAGTCGAAACTATTATAACTATTTTTCAAAATACGACACACATTAACCATGGTTCGGAGGCATATAAAGAATGAATGATGAAAGATTGATAAGGATAATCTACAGAGTCAAAGTGAGTAGTAGGAGAAGCGAAGGCAGACCGAGGCTAACTAATGTGAATCAAATAGTTAGAGTTTTAGCTAACGAAAATGTCAAAAGTACTCTCAAAGCTAGGCGAAAATTTGTAAGAAGTATAATGAGTTTTGAGGAGGCGAAAGAAGTATGAAAAGTTATTGTATAGATTCAGGTGTTTGACTACCTCCGTGGCGCAAGGAAACGGGGGTTGCGGGTTCGATTCCCGCCCCGGTGTCTGGGTGTTTATGTATAATATGTATTTATTTACAAAATAAAATGTTTGACGACCTCCGTGGCGCAAGGAAACGGGGGTTGCGGGTTCGATTCCCGCCCCGGTGTCTGGGTGTTTATGTATAATATGTATTTATTTACAAAATAAAATTATATAAGTAGTATATCAGTTGTCTAGTACCCATAACACAAGCGCTGTGCTGCTTACTTTGAGACTAGATGGCGCTGTGTGAAATGTCTGAGTATATTATTATATATATCATATTATATATAAGGTGTTACTTTGCGGAAATCCATTTCATGTGATGAATTACTAAAATCTTTAGCCATTTTCCGCTCAAACTCCAAAAATCACCAATCAACATGTGTTTCCTCTCAACGAAGCATCCTCAGGATATACCAGAGATCGGACTCGGTCTGCTTACCAGCGCTAATCATTTAATTCGGAGGCGAAACACGTGTCGATTGGTGGTTTTTGGAGTTTGAGCGGAAAATGGCTAAAGATTTTAGTAATTCATCGCAGTATGAAAAGTAACTGATGCAATTAAATTTTGCCTGTTTTCGTTATCCCTTATCTTTGCTCCTTTTTAGGTCAAAGATATCGTACAGTGTTGTGTATAATGTCATTATGAGACAATATTATGTAAGATGCAACAAAGGACAAATATGAGGCAAGACTCGGTGGAAAACTATCAGTACGATTTTTTTAATATGAGAGTGCGTTACTGTGTGATTACTGTTCATTGCGAAATATTTAATTCATAATGGAGCCTCATATATACCCCACAAATCAATAATATTTCTATATTTAATAAATGGATCTAAAATTAGTGAACAAGATTAGTCATGACTGAATAGAGATCGATCAGTATGATTTGTCTGAATATGAGAGAGCGTTACTATGGGTTTTAGAATTTTTATTAATTTATTTATATTTTGAAATATTTTATTTGAATCAATAGTAGTTCCTTACATTTAAAGGTAGGAATGGAACTAAAATCATTGAGATTCGCAGTACGTAATGTAGATAAATTATTTGCTAGAATTATTTGTATTATGTACATATTTTTATAATTAATGAAAACATGTAAAAAGTAATACATACATTTTAAATAGATTGTGTTCATTTATTGTAATAAGTAAAAAGTAATCTTATCCTCAGGTATTTACTTTGAAATAAATATTTTAAATTATATTATATACATTTTCTAAATTATCCTTGTTATGTAGGTAGGAGTATGTATATAAAAATGTATCGATATTGTTCGAAAATTAACATTTATGGCAGATTAGTATATTGACGTCGATACATTTATTTCGGTGGGCTATAGTCTTTGTTGTTATTCATTGTTTTTGGTTAAGGCGCTCCCCTAGTCAAATACTGTTTTTTTGCTAGTTTTAGAGGCTATCTTCTCGTTATTTAAAAATATATAAAAGTAATAAAAATATCGTAATAATCTTCGACATTTTAACAACACTTTTGCCGTCTCATATTTTTTAGTTATATATAAAACACATAAAATCTGTATTCAAAAAAAAGTCTAAAAATTATAAATCCGTGCATCTACTTCATAAATAGAAGTTATATTTACTTGCGATATACACTAATGTATAGATAATTTTATGGTATAAAACTTGACCATTTTAATTTGTTTTAAAAACCCTTTCTTCAAAGTCAAAGTCAAAGTCAAATCAATTTATTTAAGTAAACCCAATTACAAGGTATTTTTGAACGTCAAATCTACTTTAGTTTGGTTCAAATAGAAAACCTGGACACTGAGAAGAACCGACAAGAAACTCAGTCAGGTATCATTTTTTCAACTTCATTTTACAAAAGGTTTATTAAAATACAATATTTTCATTAAGCCAGTAAACGCATGTGCAGAGAACATAATTTCCAGACTATTGTTTTTTTTTTATCAAATAAATCATTTATTAACAAAAAGTACATACATATGTTAATATTTACAAACTTAAAACTACACATTATCTTAAATAATAAACTTCCTCAAAGTTGCCGCTTAGAAAGCTGTCATTGCTCAAGGTACCTAGCAGACTGGCAGCATTGCCTCTTGTTTTTGTTTTATCTTCAATGAAATCGTTTATTTTATAGTATGATTGTCTAGTCAATGTACGTTTTATAATCAATCTAAATTTATTCTCTGTTAATTGAGTAATTTCTTGAGGAACTTTATTATAAAAACGAATGCAGTTACCTAAAAATGAAACATTTGACTTATGTAATTTAAATTTTGGAATAACCAATTTATCACGACCTCGGGTTTCCATACCATTCATATCGCCATTCTTTTTAAACAGATCTATATTTTTTCTCGTATAGGTACATAATAATTTCAAAGATGTATAAGGAGGGCAAGGTGAGAACATTAATGTCTTTAAAACGATCTTCAAGCGATTCTCGTGCATTCATCCTGTAGATGGCACGTATTGCTCTTTTCTGTAAAATGAAAATGAAGTTAATATGCGCCGCTGATCCCCACAGCAGAAGGCCGTAGGACATTAAACTGTGAAAATATGCAAAGTACACCAACCTTGCCGTATCCACATCCGTCATTTGCCTAATGCGTCTAATTGCATATACCGCAGAACCGAGCTTACTAGCCAATGCCCCGATATGGTCCGCCCACTGTAACTTGTTATCTACTGTTAAACCCAGAAAACTGGCTGACTTAACGAATTCTAATTGTTTCACACCCAGTTCTTCATAAGTAAAATCAATAATTACTAGATTAAATGAAGAATTTTACGAATTCTAGTATGAGGTGCTCTATACGTTCGCCTGGGGGAGCGCCTTGAAGATGCAGAGATATATATAGATATATACATATTTGCATATGCATAGCCATAAATTTTAAATGTCCAGTTATTTTTCATTGTAAAAAAAAATATTATATCAATGAACTTTTTTATTATAGCCCCTGAGCATACTCGCTACTTTGGCGATTTTGCGATTGTGTCACAGACCAATAAAATTATTCAGTACAGTTATTTTTGAACGACAGATTTACCACCGGTTCAGAGTAAATCTATATACAAGAAGAACAGATAAATAAACTATAAACTGCTTCGCGTTTTCTCGACTCCCTGCATTCGAGGTTTGCGAGATCTCCGACTATCTGAGAAAATAAGTGAGTACTATCCATACTATCGATACACGAGTCAGATTTACAACACGATCTACATTGAGTTTAATAAAAGCTGCTAAGTTGCTGATGGTAACGCCAACAGTTGAAAGTATGTTCAGACACTAAAAAATGTACACTTGTCTTCACTGCGTTGAGATATTGAATAAATGTTTTTTGTAGATAAGTAGATAATATGTATAGATGAAAATGTTATACACAATTTGCATATCGAAGATTCTATCGGACAAGAGAATATAAAGCTTTAGAAGTAAACCGAAATTGTATCAAAGTAGATTTTAATGTAATTTTTTAATCTGATAAGAATCAAACCTTCACCCTCTTGCGTAACGTAATGGTTATATTAACTACTACGCTAAAGAGAATGAATATAATTATGTAATTAGATTTATAACATATTTTGTATTTGAATGTTAAACAAATTAGGACCTAATAGATCGCTTGAAAATAAAATCAATTCGACATTTCGCGCTCATAAACGAATGTCAATGAGAAGCACTCCAATAAAATACACATTTCCGCATTTTTTTGCAACTGAATTATGTTAGAACAGTTTGTGTTCTAGGTGAAATGAACGTATTATATATACAAAATATTTTATTTTAATTGCAACCCTTTCTCGATTTGTTGCCTTCACTCGTTTTGTATGGGAGGGGCTATTTATGTATTTTTTTTAATCTAAGTTATGTAATGGGAGCACATAATATCCATTTTTAGACAATGAAAAAATTTCGACCGCTGAGCCTTCAGAGAGTCATCATAGACCTATATAGTGTCATAAGTAACAATTGTGAGAATATATGGGACTTGACGATATTTATTTATTTAGAAACACCAACGAATGATTCATAATACACAGTATCTGTTTTCGATTTATGGAGTTAACAGTCCCGTAAATTACAGGTACAACACTCATTATAATTTGTATACACAGCCAACATATTTATAGATCGTTCAATGAACAAAGGTGAGCTCTACTCTGAGTCTTAATCGCTTACAATGCGAGAATGTAATTCTGTCATTATTAACAATGTGGTAAAACTATATTGAAATGTGTCATCCTAAATTAAACTATAATGGAAATGTATCACGCGCTTAGACGAAAATCATATCATTTCCTTACATTACGCTTTAATTATTGGTAATGATGATAAATAGCGACTATTGTGCTATACTATGATTTTATACTATGGTTTTATCTATGGTTTTATACTATGGTTTTATACTATGATTTTATACTATGGTTTTATACTATGGTTTTATACTATGGTTTTATACTATGGTTTTACACTATGGTTTTACACTATGGTTTTACACCTTGGTTTTACACTATGGTTTTACACTATGGTTTTATACTATGGTTTTCACACGAATTTACGTTTCGTTTGATTTAATTAAAAGTTAATTATGTTTCATTACCAATTTAAAATTTGTTTCGCAAGATCATGTGGTGTTTGTCACTCTATTCTACTAGCGTTTACGACAATTGCGCCACTTGTCTAGGCCCCTCTCTATTCGCTTGATCACTCACATATTTAAAAATGATAGTCCGTCAACTTTGAGCTGTTAATTTTTCAACTTTTCTTTTTCCAAATTCTGAGGCTGGTCCCGCCATTTGGTGACTTCAGTGGTTGAAATACAAATACCAATATTTCAAAGTAAATGTGAAACATAACTCAGTAACGTCATGAGGTCATGGGCTCACGATACAACATGGAACAGAATTAAGCAAAAATCAGAAACTACTTTGTTGATAATCACTAACTGAATTCATTTCGAGTATTTTTATACGTTATACTTTTAATAATTCAATTAAAATGAAATTAACTAATGGTTGCATAAATTGATGTAAATGAAAATAAACTTTACGCAGTGAGCAATAAAGTGCATTTTTGTTCTAATAAGCGTATAAATATTTCGAGTACGGGCCATATCGTTGTACGTTATTGCGCTATGTTCCGGTGTTCGCAAAATGATGTAATATTTATCAATAACTTTTATGCATGAACAATTTTAATTTATTCTTATATTAAAAATTGTGAAATACTTGAATTAATATTTTATATTTTTTTTCTTTCTTCATGGCATGGCGCACAGATTAGCGCACTTGCCAACGTCACGTATTGCATTAATAAGTAGAATTGTTACCATAAAAATTCCTCCAGTAAAGTGATAGTAGACTTTACTGAAATTTTATAGGACTTCTTGGAAAAGCGCGAGAACTTCAGCTACACATGTTTATTTAGACCTACTCCATTCTTTTCACTTACACAGAACTTTAAAACACAATATACTATCACTTTTGTACTTTAAAATCCCTAAAAATGTAAAAAATAGAAAATCTAAATAAAACACCCTCACTTCTTTCGTTCCCGCCAAAAAGTCCTATTTTCTATTTAAAATATCATATGTATAAATATTATATATAATGTTAATGTACATAACGATTGTATAGTATACAAGAAATGAACACCATTACATAATGTATTGTTATGTAAATAAAGAGGTTACAATATTGCCTGATAACTGCGTTTTATAATTTCATAATTGATCCCACTAGGGAATGCATAGTGAGCACCGAACAACGATATTATTACCGATATTATAATATTATTATTATAACGATATTATTATTACCGAACAACGATGTATTTGACGACCTAGATGGCTTAGTGGTTTAGTCGTTTACCCAAGCGCGGAAGGTACCGGGTTCGATTCCCGGTGGGGTCAAATTAGAAAATGAACTTTTCTAGATTGTCTCGGGTCTGGGTGTACTGAGAGACAGTAGTCGTCGTCTGGTTCTCATAGCACAGGGAATACTTACCCTAGTTTGAGATCAGATGATTGGTCTATATTGTCTGGCGCATTATTATTATTATTAATGCTATATTGATTGAATGTTTGACAGCATCACTATGTCCCACTCAACTGAGGTTCGAACCACACCTAGCTCACATGCACTTTGACACTTGTGTAGGAAACAATGCAGCGTATTTCACTTAATTTCGTACTACTTAGCATCCATTAATTACGTGAGCTCAAAATGGGGGGACCATTATTAAATCTCTGGGGCAGGCATAATTGAAAATCTCACGTCAACTTTTAAAAAATATACATTGTTAAACGGATAAAATAATTTAAAAAAAAAATTTTTTTTTAAATTATTACATTTTTCCTTTACTTTTTTGAGCGTCCATTTTTCCCGTTGATAAAATCTCATGGCTATTAAAAGCATTTATTTCGAGAATTAAAAAAAAATAGATACTTCTGATGACGGTCTTCCTATATTACCAAAAAACACGAACGAACTGTGTCCTATTACTACAGTAGAAAAATTATATGAATGCCCATGGAGTGAGTAAAAATTTAAGGAAGATGATGCTGTTGTCTGTTTTGAATTTTAATCTTATAAAATTTAAATAACTCGTTATAATGCACCTTAATAATATGTTATGATTTTTTTACTTTATGAAAATCAATTTAGTCATTTAACTACTATAGCGTAAATCTCACGTGAGGAGGAGGGGAGGGGCCCCACCAAATCTCACTAAATCTCATCAAAGGGGGGAGGGGTCCAAATTAAAAAAAAACAGCTCAAGTAATTAATGGATGCTCCCTTAAAACGATTAGTTACTAGATTAGTATCCATTACGAACAATTTAATGAGATTAATGGTAATAAAGAAAATTAGTACTTAATATTAGATTGCATAAACTTGCCCATTTGAAGCAACGAAACAATAGCACTGTTTCGCTTTTACTTATGGCAAAGCGCCACGTATTAGAGGAGATAGAGCTGCTTCCCGCGTCACGCTCTGCCACCGCGTGGCGCCATCTTTTTTTTGATTTACTAATCTAGTGTGACGTATAATTCAACGATAGTGTGATTATTATACGTACAACTAAGAAAACTGCAAAATGAAAGGGTGAACGAAACTAAGGTGCTGGTGTTTGAAAGAGAAGATGTATAGAGTGTTGACGAAGTATGAAATATGGGTAAATGGAAAATTTTCGAAACAGGTAAATGAAATTGTAATGTGAGGAGTGTTTTTTTGACGGAAGATGTGAGCTGGATGTGGAAAGATGAGTAGCAACTGGCAACAAAGTTAGCGGTGCTCTGTTCACATTTGTTAGCAGTGATCACAGTGTGATCGTATCCAAGTAACAAATAGGTATCCACAGTGCAGTGTTGATACCAACTTTACTCTAATAATAAGAAATAAGCGCGGTGTCAACACAGATCACTAAGCCTATATGACGCTTTGAGTAATTTTATAATGAAATCAAACTTGACAAAATCTTGGGGGGAACGAGATTATTATGTAGAAGTACGGTTATCTACATATAGACATAAATACATATCTCACGCTGTATCCTTAACGGGGTAGTCAGAGAGGTTGGAGCGCCAAGCGTCGCGGTCCTTACATACCTCTTTGACTTCCTCAAATCTCATCATTCTCCTCATACATTTTCGCCTAAGTATGACGAGTGTTTTTGACATTTCCGTGTGCTAACACTCTGGCTATAAGATCTTCATAAGTCAGCCTTGGTCTTCCTTGGCTTCTTTTACCTCTCACTATCCCTCTGTAGATTTTCTTCGTCAGTCTTTCATCACTCATTCTTTCTAAGTGACCGATTTCTAAGTGATGGTCATCTATTCATCAATTAAAAACAAACTTTATTTCAAAGCCTTTTGTATGTGTTTACTATACTTTTTTACAACAATGACAGTGTCTGAAATGTGTTATTTTACTGCCCAGGTGCCCATTAATTAAAACAAGCTGACCAAGCCTTTGACAAGAAAATTACAAACCACATGAAATGACAAATTCATTGAATCGATCGTCAGTTATAGAAACTGATTATAAATCTTCTTAGTTTGTTCACAATTCTTAAGCGATTACGGCTGTGCAAAAAAGAGAGGAAAAGTCGAAACACTTGCGTACCTAAGCAAAAATGTGCGAGGAGAAAGACGAGGTTTGAGGAGACGAAAGAATTATGTAAGGACCGTGATATTTTGCAATCCGTCTTCTGACTACCACGTTAGGGATACAGCGTAAAGTAAATATTTGTGTAAATATGTTAAAATACAAACAGATAGACAAAAGAAACTAGCTTCGAAATACAGAAAAATAGGCTAACAGCCATAATTAAAATAATAGCCATAATAAATTATATTGACTTGATTTTGGATAAACTAAAAAATGTGGTCAAAATATCCAATATTTAATTTATTTATTCTCATTTCTAGCTTTGACTTACCAATTTACATTTCCGTGGCAAATTTCTATTTAGTAAGTGCAAAAACGACGAAATAATTAGACTAGCGTGTTACAGACAAACAAACGAACAGACGGACATGAAAAACTACGAAAAACTACGGTTTTATTTTTGCCATTATATTTTTACGGAACCTGATTTTTTTTGTTTACGCGTCTTTGTAAACGCACTTACATATCAGATCAAAATGTGTGAAAAGAATAAGAAAGAAGGTGAAAGAAGTATGTAATTGTGATGCTTTGCACTCCATCCTCTCTGACTACCCCATTAGGAACACAGCGTGAGGATATGTACTATCTATGTATCTTTGTAATAGATATTAAAACTAATATCGTTCAAACGTTTGTTTATGATATTTAAATGTAACAATGACGCAGAGCAAGGTGTAAATATATGTATGTAAACAATAGATCATATGTGATTTCATACGTATCTATATACTAACAAGGTAACAAGAATTTAATTCTCCGCCTAAAACCGCGGTGGGTGATTCTCTACAAGCAATAATTATAATAAAATGCAAATATTTTACGTCCGAATGAGCATCACTCATCAGTCATCACTAGGTATAGGGTAGGGTAGATATTTGAAAACACCTGCTCGGTGCCTCTTCGACAGAAACTTAGTGCAACCACACAAGGGAGGATCGAAGAACAAAATTTTCCATATTGAGATTAAGCTCGTTGTAGACTCGCCAAGGAACTGTCCTATGTTTCAAATGTATCCGAAGATATAGTAACTTTAAAATCTCTATTTACTTAAGATAAACAAATTTAATTTCAACCTATCACAAACTTATGACAAAACTAAATCAAATTGAGTCTGAGAGTCTCACCAGTTCATCTTCTTTTCAAACCAGTGGTTTGACTTTACAATTTTAAATTCTACTTTATTAGTCTGTAATTATGAATTGTTTAAACATAGATAATAAACAATATAAAACAGTTCAGGAAAAAATAATAAATCATACAGAATCAAAATAGAAAAAACTATCAAATAATAAAAAGACACAATATCGCACCCTTTACCCTTTACCAACGACCCTTAAACAAGCAAACTCTACTTCTTACTTAACGGCTTGAATTTTTTACATTACTGGTCATGAGTTCTTCAAATTATTATTATTTAGACATAATAACTTTTTGTCAATATATTTTAAATAGTACTTACTATACATTCGAAATCAGGTCTATTTTAAATCACAGAATAGCCCACCATCCCAACAAGGTCATGTCCGATCTCTCGGCTTAGTGCACGCTCTCCAGCCACACAATTAACACTGATAAAGAGATAATGCTGATAACGGTCTGATAACTGCGCGGGCGCAACTAGAAACGTGGTGAAAATTGAGTGAAACGTGTTAGAAAATTTTCCTATAAATATTTCGTGGAAAACAGACCCCAATTTCTAATAACACATTTTTTATTTTGTGCTTCAGTTGACTAAGAAAGCTATGACATTACTTTCTGCGCTTCTAAGTTTCTCTGTATTTACAAACGTTATATTTGTTTATATTACTCATTAACTCAACGTGGTTATATAGAATAACTGGGTAAGTATCATTCACTTAAAGGTGTTGTAATATTTAAATAATTAATACGTAATCGAAAATTATTTCTTATAGCAAAGAAACACGAACATGGAAGCAAGTGTATTACTATCGAAGGATGTAGAATTCGAGCAATTAGATGAGCTTTACGATGAATGTCTCGATTATTTAAAATCTGTACACGATACAAATGAAAATGAAACTCAGCCGACTGTAGTACATAATAAGACAGGTGAACTTATAACCAATAATAGAGTACAGGATACTTCAAATGAAACTAGTGATAATTATGAACATCATTACGAAGATAATAAAGATTTATTTTATAGTCATAAAAGTAATCTACCAAATGATATTTATGAACGAAAACTGATTGGCTTTATTGATGATGTTGAAGATGACATGGAAGATCCAGTTTACGAAATAATAAAACCAATAAATAATCGACCAATTGAAACTGAAAATGAAATGTGTAAAGAACCTTCAAAAATTGGATTAACAGTAGAAAACGAAATATGCCAAGAACCTCCAAAAACAGGGTTCAAAGTAGAAAACGAAATGTACCACGAACCTTCAAATATGGGGTTAAAATTACAGAATAATTTGAAATCGAACAAAAGCATATCTTCTTTGCCAAATGATATAAAATCTGAGAGACTTCGAAGATTATCCCAACAGTTACCTAGAATAATAGTAACTCATAGCAGTACAAGTCTAAACCTTAATAAGAAGGTAAAAATAGTGGACGAATTTAAAATGACCAAAAACGATAAGAAGAAAGCTGTGTCTTTGGGCAAGTGAGTTCTTATTCATTTTATTATTTGTATAATAATTGTAATAAAGAGTAACGAAATATTTCAATGAGCCGGTTTAATATAGACTAAACATAAATATAATAGAATTTTCAAAATGGTCAGAAATTGACCACTTTTGTAATTTTCCGTTGAACGTTTTTTCGCCACGACTTAACCGTTTAATATGACAGTAAAATGTATGCAGTTATATGAAGACACTTTTTTCCATTCACGATAACGTAGTGCTGTCGATGTTGAAAAAGATTATTTTTCCACCACACAATAAGGAAACATTTTGCTTATCCATTGTATCGGAGATGATTAAATCGTGACGATAAGGACGTTGAACGATAAAAGAAAAAGCGCCCATTAAAATAATTAGAACATAGAAGCCTTCATTCGGGCGTTATTCTACTTTTACTTACGCCTGTAAGCTTGTGACAGGATATTAGAAAGGGATGTTTAATAACGTACGTTACTTTTTGTAAAGAAAAAAATTTTAATTTGTTAACCAACTTCAAGTTGGACTTTTTGGTGGGAGCGGGAGAAGTGAGGTAGTCATTTTATTTAGATTTTCTATTTTTAAAATTTTTGGGAGTATTAAAGTCCAAAAGTGATAGTATATTGTGTTTTAAAGTTCTGTATATGTGAAAAGAATGGAGTAGGTCTAAATAAACATGTATAGCTGAAGTTCTCGCGCCCTTCCAAGAAGTCCTTTATAACTAAATAATGCCTACTATCACTTTACTGGAGGAGTTTTACGATAAGAAGAAAAAACTAATTTACTTCGAACGTGCTTCATGTGTTCATCATGAATTGCATTGCATTGCATCACCTAACGGTTTAACTCATCAGCGATTCTACTTATTAATACGTGACCTTGGCAAATGCGCTAATCTGTGTGCCATGCCATGAAGAAAAAATTGACTTTTTGGCGGGAACGGGAGAAATAAGGTTGTCATTTTGTTTAGATTTTCTATTTTTTAAATTTTTAGGAGTTTTAAAGTACAGCAGTGATAGTATATTGCATTTTAAAGTTCTGTGTAAGTGAAAAGAATGGAGGAGATCTAAATAAATATGTGTAGCTGAAGTTCTCGCGCTCTTCCAAGAAGTCCTTTAAAACTTCAGTAAAGCCTACTATCATTTTACTGGAGGAGTTTTACGATAAGAAGAAAAAACGAAATTACTTCGAACGTGCTTCATGTGTTGCATTGCATTGCATCACCTAACTGTTTAACTCTTCGGCGATTCTACTTATTAATACGTTACATTGGCAAATGCCCTAATCTGTGCGCCATGCCATGATGAAGAAAAAATAACATATATTTCGTGACATTTTTCGATATGCTTCATCCTCTCTGACTAACTTATTAGGGATACAGCGTGAAGAATATGTAGGTAATGTATGTAAGTTGTGTGATTGCATAGGCAAAGTATAGGCTGTCAAAAGTTTTCCTAATTCGATTCCATAATATAATTTCATATAACTGTTCAGTTATTGCGCATATAACTGAACATGAAATAAGAAAATAGTTACGGTGGATTAATTATAGCTTAGTTTCGATTCTTTCATTATTTTATGGGATAGTCTTAGATACACAAAACACAAGTACAATTGGAATAACTTTATAAATACGATACACATACCTATATAATTAAATTTGACAGTTACTGAAGTCGGTGCCAAGCCTACTAAAGTAATGACTTTCTGTTGTTTCACATTGATTTGGCACCGACTTCAATAACTGTCAAATTTAATTATATAGATATGTGTATCGTATTTATAAAGTTATTCCAATTGTACTTGAGCTTCGATTAGTAAAGGATAGTTATTTTGTACTTTTCAGTGCTTTTTTTAAAGGCGGTTTAATTTTATTTCACAATATTTTTTTTAATTCTCCTTTTTGAGTGATCTTGGCCTAAATAAATATCTAGGGCAGGTCTGCAATTAACTTCTTTCTAATTCCGGAACGTAACGATAAATGAGAGAATCATCACTATAAATAAAGGTTATAACCAGGTCGAAAAAGACAACATGCAGTCGAATTGAGAACCTCCTCCTTTTTTTGAAATCGGTTAAAAAATATATTCCTAGTGTTAGTTAATTTATTGTCCGTATTTTCAAGCCACCCTTGACGTCTAATCTCACCACTTAATAAATATAAATAGTAAAATAAGGCATGAGATGAGAACGACGCTATGGCGTCAACACGCCGAATCAGTACCAATATACCATCTACATTTACCACATAGTCCGCAGTATTATTTACCATTATGAAGAAACCGAGAAGAACTACTGTAACATATTTACTTACATTCTAGATTATTTGCTATTCGGTAATGCGATGACGTAAAAGTATCGTAAAGCGGGAGAAACACAAGTGGAAAGCACGAGGTGGAAAGTCCCCTGGGGAGGAACTGCGTTGTATGACAATTATACGCACTAAAACTCCTGAGACAAAAAATCTTCTTTTTTGTATACTGGCAACTACTTTCATATTTATTAGAAACACTTTTACCATTCCCATGTAAAAGAAGTATATCTCTAATGTAAAATGTATCTCTTTCATCTTATCACTAAGTCCCTGACTCTCTAAAGTGATAGTAGACTACTGAAATGAAATGTCTAAAAAATCATATAATAGGAGAAATATGCGTAAAGAAAAAAGAAGAAAAGATAGAAGGGAAGATAAAATATACAACGACTCTGCACAGTATGAAATAAATAAAACCAAGATGGAACGAAGTAAATGCCCATTTGGAAACAGATTGATAAAACAAAATAATGTTACAGGATATGAAAGAAACAAGTTAATGAGATTAATCCTTTCGTACGTTATTCAACTATTAAGTTGATTAAACAAATAAAGAAAACGAATATCAGTAAATGAGGTATCTGACTTTACGTCAGAGGGGTGGATGGAGAGGATATAAAAAAGAAGTAGATTTTACAGGAGTTAAAATCTACTTCTCGGAAAATCGCGAAAACAGTTGCACATCCTACTTCCTACTTATCCTACTAATATTATAAATGCGAAAGTTTGTGAGGATGGATGTATGGATGTTTGTTACTCTTTCACGCGAAAACTGCTGAATGGATTTTAATGAAACCTTACAATAATATAGCTCATACATCAGAATAACATATAGGCTATAATTTATAAAGGTGTGTGTTTTTGCACTTCGCGCGAACGAAGTCGCGGGCATAAGCTAGTATTTAATTAAACTTTCCAATTTCTAGCACTTGCATAGACCCTGAAGGTCTGTTTAACCTTTTGCGACAGGCAAGGAACACC
The DNA here is from genome assembly GCA_907165235.1 of Zeuzera pyrina. Lineage (NCBI taxonomy): Eukaryota > Metazoa > Arthropoda > Insecta > Lepidoptera > Cossidae > Zeuzera > Zeuzera pyrina. Next base: position 832,833 of record OU015640.1, read on the forward strand.
GTAACCTTATTATCTGACCTGTAGCCTTACCATGAGTTTACGCAGTCTATACTTGACAATGACCGAATCAAAGTTTTGTATGACAATTCTTAGTTCACTACAGTAATCGCTAGGGGCGTGCCCAATTATTCATACAAAGTTTTACGTTGTCGATAGCGAGTGTCGATGTCGTTAACTCATGGTAGAGGTACTGAGCGGTTAGCCAAGTGGCAAATGCTTCGTATAAACCAAACGCTTTCTGGCATTATTGCTCGTCTAAAGTGCCATTTGGCTACGTTTTAAGGAGGTTTTCACACGGCTTTACTTTTTGTTTGATTTAAAAGAAAATTTATAACGTTTGACTACCAATTTAAAATTCGTTACACCAGATTTATTTTTATAAAAGAGAGGGCAATCGAGCAAGCTGGTCACTCGATGGAGAGTGACCACCGCCACCCATGGACACCCGCAACGTCCGGGGACTCACAGATGCGTTGCCGGTCTTTAGAGAAATAGGGAAAGGAGGGGGAGGAACACAACAGCAATAGATGCTATTATTTCAAACCAATGTTCTGTGAGAGGGTGGTATTTCACCGGGTGAGCCGGCCTAATTCGTGCTGCAATGCTGTATTTGTCATTCTATTCTACCAGCGTTTACGACAATTGAGCCACCTGTCCAGGTCCTCTGGGCTGTAAAACTGTTATATTACCTACTTACACTTATTACTAACACTAACCGCCAAAAGTCGCTTTTTGGCTAGAAAAAATTTCATAAACCGAAATTTTATTTCACGAGCACTTAATAATGAGTGCGTTCTGTTAGTATATACTGTTGCTAAAGACTTCGGCCGCGTGGAATTTAAAAAGTAGCCTATGTCTTTCCCAGGGATTAATCTATCTTCCTTTTAAATTTAATCAAAATAACTCTAGGGATTAAGCCGTGAAAACTTAACAAAGAGACAAAGATACTTTCGCATTCATGCTAGCGACCACCCGCAACTTCGTTGGCGTAAAGTTCAAAATTATAGCATGTTTATAAATTGTAGCCCATGTTTTATTCTGATGTATAAACTACATTAGTATAAAATTTAATTAAAATTTGTTCACCTGTTTTTGCGTGAAAGAAACATCCATCCATCCTCACGTTTCGCGTTGGATATCATCGCTTTATCAAATCGTAGATGATCTAAACTCTAGCCGATTAAAATAATTAAACAATTAAAATCAGTTTCAGAAACCCACCACCATTGCGGAACAGAACTGCCTATGGAGAACATCCAAAGCGACTCGTCTCCAAAAGTGGTATTGAGAATGTTGCTCTCATATCAAATGTGCCTTATGAGAAAATTCGACTACTGAACGATACTTTTCATACATTGGTAAGTTGTACAAATAGATTTACCAGTGTCTTTGCTGAAATAAAAATTATTTACTTGGATTTGACTTGTCCATTCCCCTTTTATTTCTAAAACCACTGAACCTTAGGATACAAGAAATTTCGAGAAATTTAAAGCCTAAACTAAATATTACAGGATAAAAAATATAACGAGTCCTTCAAAAATTTGTATGGAATCTTCTGCATACGAGTCAAATTCGTACTTGAATAGTTTTTTTCTTAACAAAAAGCTAGTTTTCACCTTTCACTCCAATCTATCCTTTAAATTTCTATTTGCTGCTTGCCTAGTGCACATTACACCTGCCTCTCTGTAAATCATCTGGTCATCACTTCCTTGGTCTGTCTATTTTTCTTTCCCTTGGAAACCATTTGGTACTACGTTACTTCCATCTTTCGTTGTTCCTTCGCAAATGACCATCCCGTTTCCGTTTGCTTTATTACTATCTTAGTTATTTTTTAATGTGAACCAGAGAGCCATTAGAAGTTTATCAATTTATCAAAAATTCGTTGTTTAATTCCATCAATTTTATGTTGTATATTAAGATTAACCTGCGCTGGCGCTGGATCGTGATGGGCACAGTGGTAGTCCACTTCGCTATCTGGCTAGTGTTTGCCGTGTTTTGGTACATTACGGCGTTAGCTCACTACGACTTTGAACCGGACCCACCGAAACGGACCTGCGTCACCGGAGGGAAGGATTTCGTCACTATTTTCTTAGCTTCTGTTGAGGCTCAAGTAAGTGTAGAATATTACACACCAATCAAAAATATTACACACCAATCAACCAATACCGCCAACATACCAATAACAAACTCTTACTTCAAGAAAAAAAGACAGGCGGCGATTGTCATCAATACAATAAAAACCTATACATCACCACAATGAACGATCACCCACAATCAGTACTTGTCATAGCCATCTAGTCTTAAGCACCTGATATGATTTTCTCTGTATTCTGACAATAAATGGATGGACACAGGCACGTCCAACACCTTCGGATGGTTTTTAAGGCTGGTTGGTATAAACCCTATTTTCAAGACCACGACAAGAAAATTTTTGACGAACACCATCTTTATTCATGCGACATGGTGCTCACTGTGGTCCTCATTGTGTAACTTCTGTAGATTAAAAATTAATATTCGTTTGATGGAAATTGTCCAATTAGATCTCAAATATTGGTATTGAAATCAAATAAAGTCATTTATCCAAAATTGGATGAAGATTTATATTTACTTAGACGACATTATACTGCCGGCTTGGAAACCCCCGTACTGAGAAAAGATTGCAAGAAACTCTGTTGGGTATTTGGTATTTACATTTTTGTTCTCCGGAGACGAAGTTTTTACTTTTTTACTTGTAAGGGCTTTGTGATCATCCGAATAATCACAGACTTATAAGATACTAAAGTCCTTTTCTGCTTCTACTTTCTAGGATTGTTATTTAGAATTAAATACTTTTCGGTTATGATATGCGTCTGTAGCGTACTAGCCACATAAAACTGATACATATCATGTACATTTATTGTGTACTCGTTTATAAATATAACATCATTATGTACTAAAAACCTACACTGTTTCTTCAAGTCCCGTGTGGCAATAATTAAAAAAGTTACTTTTAAAAAAGAAATAGAAAGTAAATGAGAATTTTGGCGGAAACAAGAGAAGTGAAAATTAGATTTTCTATTTTTTGTTGTTTCAAGTACAAAAGCGATAGTCGTTGCATATGTGACCAAACATGTGCAAATGAACTTTTTTCGTTCTTCAAAAAAATGCTTTTTAACTCCAGTAAAACCTAGTATCACTATTGGAGGGAAGTTAGATATTAGTGATAAGTAAGAAGAATAAGCTATATAACTGACATGTGCAAAGAATTTTTATACAAGAAAATGCTATTGGAATCTGAACAATTAATACCGAAGTCACTGGCTATATGGGCATAGTTCCTGTTGCTTCCAGGAATTGGGCAATAATTGAAAAAAATGAGGTTTTTGGTGTGATTTTGTGGGGAGCAGTTTAATTATTGTTTCTAGTGGATATTCTTATTTAAAATTGGCGTAGATTTGCGTCCCAAGGGTCTAATTGTTACGCGTTATGTGGAATTGTTAAAATAAGTGCTTAATTAGTAATGCGATGTTGAGATTTTTTAGCGGCTTAGTCTGACTCAGCGCATCCTACTAGAAAGATTGCCTCAACATATTTGGACATTTTAATGAAATAATATAAAGAATATCTGTATTTACTACTGAAGATATCGGCTGTTATGTGCATAGATCCCTTTGCTTTCCGTCTCAAGGGAAAGTCGTACGAATAAACATTAAAAAAAAGAAATAAAAAATTATTTACGGTAGTGACTTGACTTTTGTACATATTATATTATACAACATAAAGCCGCAGGTGTATTTATTCCAATGTATTAAGGACACGAGGTCGCCATGTCTTAAACACATCCTTTTTCTACTTGTCTGTCTACCCATTTGTTAAGATTTATTTAGTCGGTCAAACATGGACCGCGTTATGCAAAATATAACTAGACTTTTTGAATTTCCTCGTTTTTACTCAGTTCCTTTCCCTTTCCCTCGGTATTTATTTGACACAAGCGCTTTGGTATAGAGTCGCTTCAAAATCTTTCATATTTGTTATTTCCACTTAAATTTAATAATACGGAATTACTTTAAAACGTTTTGGCACGTGTCAAAGCAATTTTTTAGAATGTTCCGTTATCAGTTCAGCTACAATTTCAGTTATCACTTTAAAATATAAATAGCTTGACAATTTAAATAAATCAAGAGACCGGAAATAGTTCAATAAATTCTTCAGGAGTCATTTGCCTTAAAACAGATTTCTGTTTTATTGAGTCTGTTATGTGACATTAATAATACCTATTGTACAAACTTACTAGCACATAGTAAGTTCGCTAAGCACGGAGGAACCAATCTCACAATTCAATTCACTTCAATTCGAAAAATTTCCTAACTTTCGCGTTTTACTAAAATCGCAGTTTCTTATCGTTATAGCAATGAAATCAAAAGTATCCAATACGACTCCAGAAATATTCTTCTTCACTCTTCTGAATCCCTCTTTAAATTCTTAATAAATTATGATCTGTTTTAAAATTTAGATCAACTAGAACAATCGTTGAATTTGTTTGGCTGTTGTTGGTTGTTAATGCGTAATGCTATTCATATAGTGGTGCGTGCCAAATATATGAGATAATGGTCACGCTGTTGTATGCCGGTGTGTACGTATTATTGTCAAAAGTCATTCACATTATGCTATGGTGCAAGTCATAGCATTATAGATTATGAAATGTAAAAAAGGCAATAAAATAACTAAAAAAATTCCTTTTATTCAATTTCATATAATTTTTTATCAATTTAAACGTCCTATTGGTGGCCACAGGCAATTAACAATGTTCAAAAGAATTCCATCACAGTATACCTAATGATATGGCGGAAGTACAATTATCCCAGCTTACTGTTTTCGTCATCCATAAGTCGCCCAAAAGCCTTTGACTTGGTTTAACGACTAACACTCTCGCGGTAATCATTTTTTTTAAATAAAGTGGGGTAGATAAAAGGGACAGAGCACCAAAATCGGAGTCTTCAAATCTCGACATTTGCTTTACACAATTTTGCAAGGTATGTCTTTGAAGCCTTTGGTAGCTTTTTCTAAAAACGAAAATTAAGATGGTAGAATTTTTTAATCACAAAAAATAAATCTGTAACCAAGTAACCGAAAAAACCGAAGCCCGCAATGAAGGCTTATAAAATCAAATTCTGGATGTAGATGATTTATTACCGCCTAATTTGCTATAGATCTGTAAAATACATATAATTTACTTCACATTCTCGTAAATTTTATTAAAATAATTTGTAATATCGCCATTTTATTCTTTTCTAAATTGTAAAGGAGAAGTATATTTTATCCTTTATTCAAAGAAAACAAACAATAATAATTTGGAAAAGAGCTAACACCGTAAAAGTTTTGTAACCACTGAACATTCAAGGTTATATTTATGGACACTTAAAAATAAGAACCCTTTCTTCTCTTATTTTATGATGATATTTAACATATATAGCAACGCCTGTACTGCTTTATGACCAGCTTTGCATGATAAGCACAGAAAGAACAATTAATTAATAAAATATTTGTAAAGGATAACTTATATTACGATATTTTTATATTACACCAACACTAAATATTTTGACTTTTATCATTCTTGATAAATATGTCCATAGAAATTGGGAAATATTGGGACCAGTCGCAAAATGATTACCACGTTTTTTGATATCGCTTTCCGCTTTAAATTTGGACCAAAAAAGTGCGTGGGCCGACAACGGCTTTATCCTATGTTGTGTTATAAAAATAGAATATAACAAGTTAATGATGTGATTTAAGAAACAAAGGCAGACGGACGGACAGGAAAGAGAGATTATAACAATTGTAATTCCTAATCCTCCAATTCAATATCTTCTTTCTTCCTTCATGGCATGGCGCGTAGATTAGCGCATTTGACAATGTCATGTATTAATAAGTAGAATCACAAGTAAATTAGTTTTTTCTTATAGTAAAACTCCTCCAGTAAAGTGATAATAGGCTTTACTGAAGTTTGAAAGGACTTCTTGGAAGAGCGCGAGAACTTCAGCTACACATGTTTATTTAGATCTACTCCATTCTATTCACTTACACGGAACTTTAAAACACAATATACTATCACTTTTGTACTTTAAAACTCCTAAAAATATAAAAAATATAAAATCTAAATAAAATAGCAACCTCACTTCTCCCGTTTCCGCCAAAAAGTCCAAAAATTCAATAGATTCAAATTATTTAATTCATCTATTCAATTTTTTTTTTAATTATGTAAATGTAACGATGATTCTTAGTATTAAGTCAGTGGCCGATCGAGCATTGCTCGTCGACTGTATATTTAAAAAAAAAGAGCCTGATCACATTGCAGGATTCGAACCCGCGCACTTAGAGTGGCAGACCTATGTTCTAGCCACTGTCCTATTGGGAAGGTACTCTTTTGAAATTACCAATCAATATCAATTATCAAATGGATGAAAATGCGGAGAAAACGATTTTTCCCAGGATTTAGACTTAGCTGTATCGATTTCTCGCCTTCGTAAACTCGAAATCGTTTGAGCTGTTTTCGAGAACGCTATTAAATACAAATAGCGTTAGTATAATAATATAGGATACGCATGTCTCTTGTTATAAAAATAACAAGTTGTGAGAATAAAAAAAATTAAAGGGAGGATGTTCCAAACCTCAGCAATTGATATAAGCAGGTCAATGACATAAACTGTTCGCGTGGCTTGCGGCGACTATTCTGTTTTCCTAAACTCAATCGGTAGTGCTGCCTTGGGATGACATCCGTGTAGAATTTTGGTCCTGTGTCTGCCATCATAGCTTCGGTGTTTGAATCTTCGCCAATACGTGTGTATCTTTCTTGTTTCTCGAACGCGTCATCGTCTTCTTGTAGCAGTCCGATTCCTAACAGTCCCGTATGCGGGCCCCAAAGTGATATGCTCGTACGAAGATGGACAATAAGGATCAGAGAAGGGGAACCAGCCTGAAAACAGCACATAGAAGCCAATATTGGTTTTATTTATCTAAAACGGGAAATTTAACGCGATTACTTTTTTATTTAGGCTTGACGTTTCAACCGAGTTGCATCGACTGTGGTCTCAAGCAAACTGTCGCAGCAAGTTTCACTCCGTGTCTGAGGTAGACGTATTGTCATCTACCCCCGATATTTGAAAATAGTTTTCGGGATACCTACACACAACACCCACAGTGTCCACGCGTTTGTGTGTAGGTATCCCAAAAACTATTTTAACTAAACTACTCGATCGAAACGTCAAGCCAAAATAAAAAGGTAATCGCGTTAAATTTCCCGTTTTAGATATATTTTATAATGCAACGCGAAAGTTTAAAAGGTTATATTGGTCTTATTTGTTTGCAAGAAAGCTTAAAGAGAAGAATAGCATATGAACTAGAAATAGCTTAGTTTAAAAAAGTGATACAGTGCAGTCAGATTTCAAGACGACAAAATTGGACGCAAATAGTCAACAACACTGGTCGAATTGGTTGTTAGTGCACAAAGCGAACATTTATTTGCAACGATCTAGCCATTAAGTCAATTTTGCCACAGCGTCGGTCTGTGTGTTGATTCCGCAAAAGAGGAAGGAGTCCAATCGTCCTTGATTGACACAAATTGAAGATAAAAGATTAAGGAAATTGAATTAAGGCTAACGACTAATTTCGTTTGACATCGACTTTTGTTTATTTTCGACTCTGTGGCGTTATAATATATTACTGTCCAGATCTGAAATAAAACAATTGACGGCCGAGTAATATTGGAACGACGAGGATACAGAGTACTTTACTTCCGAAGTGATTTTAAACAGACTCTTCTTCTTCCGTGCCTAGCTCCCATATCTCTTGGGTTCGGTCCTCCTCGTCCTATTACGCCATTCTGTGCGTCACTGGGTCATTTTCGGATCCAAATCCATCGTCTTCATATCTTTGGAGTTGGTCCCCATCCATCCCCATGATTTTAAACAGACAAAGTGAAGTTCTTTCTGCCGAGACTTGTCTTACTAAATAACTACTAATACTTTTCACTAATTTGCAAGGAAACTGTATTAGCCCAGTAAAAATACAATTTAAAAAAAACAAAATGAGATATTTCTTTTTAGAGTCGTTAAATACCTATACCTGTAATTTAGAGCTGTTATGTCTACAAAAGCACCCAAATATATGGCCGCATATTTAAAACACAGTTATTTATTTAGGGGATTCGCAATTTACTTAATCTCTTAAAGAGAACTATGGACAACTGATAAAGACCTCATGCTATTACCATTTTTGTTTACGTGCAGTAAATTCCTAAATTTACATTTTAAAATAAAATTCTCAAAGTTAAACGAGTTTATTAATACATATTCTGTTCAGAAATATCTGTTGATTTGGTGCAAAGTTGTTTTTAAAAAAATTTATAAGTTTGTTTAAATAGTTCTTTAAAGAGAAGAATTATAAACATGCTTAAAATATTCAATTGATACACTATGTTTTTTAAAATTTTTAAGAGTTAAAGTACTTTATTTATTTAATTTTAAATATTTCCATGTATTTTTTTCAGATGGACTCCTTAAATATTTAGTAACAAACAATTTGAACTTTCAATTAGGTTAAACAATAAAGTAGCCTAATTATAGAATTTCTGCGTTTCATCATATAAATAACGATGTTGTAACTTTACTGGGCTATGAACAAATTAATCAAGGAACATAAAAGTTTAATTAATATTAGAAATAGTAAGTAAAGTTCGTATGGAGAGTTAAGTTATTTAAACTGTGATAAAATTATAAAAACATCCACAATACGGCATCTAATTTTCATTCGCGCCAATTCGACCGCGCGAGGGATTTGTTCTTTTTTCACTTTTAAAAAAAAATACGCATTCACCCATCATTCGGCCTTTAAAATAATAATAATTATGTACCTAAAAACACGTAGTTAAAGTTAGTCTGTACTTAAGGCGACGCATTGATGAACAATAATTTAATCCAAAATACACCTTCTGGTCTATGCAAAAGTGCGCGCGCTAGCTTACAACAAACAAGAAAAAGTTACTAGTTATTTTGGTTTATTTTAAAAACTATAATGGGTTATAAAAAATCCAACTGTCATTTTGAAGAATATGTTTAGATTAAAATTATACAGAAAATTTAGAAACATAAATCGGTCCTGTTACTCTTAAAAATGTAAATCTCTGTTTCAAAAGAGGTTTCTTTAATTTATTTTTTTATGTTACAAAAGTTAACTAGCCATGTATCGCAACTGTCAAAATAAAGTCAATGAAATGAAGAATCAGATTACCAAATATCATTTCACTTTCGTACGTTTTGTAGTCAATTAGAAAAATTGAGATCCCTGCCGTCAAAATGTCCAATGCGTCGCCTTAAAAAACCTCGCTAGCTCTCCAAGATTCTTAAAAAAGTGTCCAGAGATTTCTATTATCGTTGTGTTAGAAATTGAATAACGCAGAAATTTCTTAGCACGTGATATCTAACATAATATTATGTATATTCTCAATTTCCATATTCTGAAATACATGACAAGCCATTAAATAAACAAACAACGCTATTGATTTCTATTCTTGGTAAAATAAACACAATGAGGACTCATAGTAACACTTTTAGTACTTTGAAGCGATAAGTAAACCATTAATGCGAAGATTTAGTGTTTCATATAATTTTTAATGATTTTAATTTGTTTTAAACATTGCCTTAATAATTCCCGTTTTATTTAAAAAGATTCAAAATGATTGTTTAATTTTTTGAGTTTTTTTTAGGACCAATACGTGTCATCATATACGATGATACTCTTCAGGCGCTCCCCCAAGCAAACAGGCAAATGTATAGAGCCCCTCATTCTAGAATTCGTAAAATTCTTTGCGTAATCTAGTAATTATTGATTTTACTTACGAAAAAAGGGAATTTTGAAAAAATTTAAATGGTCAAGTTTTGTAACATAAAATTATCTATACATTGGTGTATATCGCGAGTAAATATAACTACTACTTATGAAATAAATGCACGTATTTCTAATTTTTAGGCTTCCTTTTGAATACAGATTTCATATTTATTTTATGTATAAATGAAACATAGGAGACGACAAAAGTTGTTAAAATGTTGAATATTATTACTATATTTTTATTATTTTTTATACTTTTTCAAATAACGAGAAGATAGCCTCTAAAACTTGCAAAAAAACAACAGTATTTGACTAGAGGAAGCGCCTTAACATAGAGCCACTAAAATAAAAGTGCGTATATAATTTTGAGTTTGCTTTATTTTCAGACCACCATAGGCTTCGGAGATCGTACGATAGATGAAGAGTGTCCCGAGTCGATATTTCTGTTTATAATGCAGGTAATTATCCAATTATTCACAAAATGCTTCTGTCATTTTATGAAAGATTTAGATTACTTACGATTTTTTGATAAATGCATTTTAGATTTAGTGCTATTCAGTATGCGATGATAATATTGACATTTATTGAAGCGTCAATGATAAAAAACCTAATATTGAACATTAAGGCAATCTCTACGCCACGCTTCGCGATCTCCAGTCTTCAGCCCAACCGCCGGAAGACATGTTATGGTGGAAAGGGCTGTACGAAGTAATATATTAAATCTTGAGTACTTATAGTGGGCGCCTTCTATTACAAATACATGTATCATCGCGCTATCAAAATAGTATAATAGCAATAGTAGTAACTTATATTTATGCTTAAATGGTTAATAACAGACGATTCAGGCATTAGGCAGAAAGAATGAAAGAAGTAGAAAAATCTGTAGAGTGGATGTAAGTGAAAGCAGAAACAAAGGAGGCCAAGGCTGCCTCATAAAAATCAAAAGCCGGAGTATTAGCTGAAGGACACTTTTATAATTTTCCGGTGAACGTTTTTATCGCCCCGTTTTTACCGTCCAAAATACAATATAATTAATAAATAAATAATAATAAATAAATAAATCCATTTATTTCTCCCAAAGCTTACAAAGGTTTTAAATAAAAAAAATATGTTACAGTTCTTTAAGGCTAGTAATAAGCTAGTTAGGGAGACTGGTGCCTAAACTAGGATTATTTCCTGTATGGACACCAGGCTCCACCCCTGTGATTACGTTCACAACAGTTGCCTTAATCTTTAATCTTAATTTATTGGATTTAATTTAAAGAGCACTATCTTTAAGCCAATTCAGACAATGAAAATTCAGTAGCGATGTTCAACAATGATACTTGAAGTTTAAATCTAAACCAAATTAATGCAAGAAAATAATAACTACAGATAAACATTGATTTACTTGAAGTACATAAGAGTCTTGTCCAAGTTAGAGTGAGTGTGTGTGTATGATTGAGTGAGTGAATGTTCAAGTGAGCGAGTGAGTGTTTGAGTGTATGAGTGTGTAAGTGTGTGAGTGGTGAGTGAGTGAGTGCGTGTGTGAGTAGGAGGGCGAGTGTGTATGAGTGAGTGTACGCATTAGGATATTAATATAATTGTTATTCACTGTATAATTTACCTAATAATGAGGAATAGAGCTTCAGTCTGTTCATAATTTTGCTTCAATAGCCAGTCAGAGATAATTTTTTTACATATAGTTTGCGCATGTCGATACATTTCTAGGTTTTTATTCAGTCTATTGTATAAGAATGGACCTAGAAAGCACATAAATCTTGTTGCAAACTCAGTACGATACCTCATAGTAGGGCAAACATCATAATTACGTCTATTAGTATTGTTAGCATTACGATCATAATGAAGACAGGCGTGTTGTTTCAGTATTATAGATTGGATGAAAAGCTGGCGTATGGTTAATACATTAGAAAGTTTATATAGCTCAGAAGTAGGAAATAGAAAGGGCAACATAAAACATACCTTTAGGACAGATCGTTGTGCTCGCTCAAGTTTAATAAGCCAGGATTTAGTAGCTCCGCCCCATGATAATATGCTATAGCTTTGGATAGATTGGCATAAGGCCAAGTAAACTTGTCGCATGGTCCCATTGTCAGCAACATTCCTTAAAATTTTGAATACGCACATCAATTTCCGTGTCCTAGCCGTGACGTTATTTATGTGTTCGTGAAAATTTAGTTTGTAGTCTATTTGAACGCCAAGATACTTTGTACTGTTTGTTTGTTGTAGGCTTGGACAGTTGCAAGTGATGGAAGTTAACGAATTGCATGTGTGAGCAATAATTGGAGAGGGCAAGATTGGCGGTTGACCATATATAGTGAACGTGATATACTTAGTTTTATCAGAATTTAGAGTCAATTGGTTATTTTGAAGCCACGTGGTTACTTTGTTGAATCCTTCCTGAGCAAACTTTTGCGTGTCATGCCAAATGTCTGCTGAGGACAGTAAGGCGGTGTCGTCAGCAAACGCTATAATTTTACCATTTGTGAGATTAAGATCACATAAGTCATTGATGTAAGCTAAAAAGAGTGTAGGGCCTAAGACACTACCCTGCGGAACACCATAAATGATATTTTCATCTTCACTAACACACTCCTCCACTCTTACGCACTGTGTTCGAACATTTAGGTAGCTTTTGAATAGTTTAAGTTGCGTACCACGAACTCCCAGAGCTTCCAATTTTCGAGTTAATCTGGGTATAGAGACCGTGTCGAACGCCTTTGCTAAGTCAAGAAAGATCACGACACATTTTTTACCCCGATCCATGGCTCTCACCACATAATCTGTAAGGCTATGTACCGCATCTGTTGTTGAACATTGTGTTCTAAAACCGAATTGGTTAGGAGACAGAAGCCGGTTCGTTTCAATGAAAGAATTTAGTCTACTGTTGATGATGCGTTCAAGTATTTTAGACATAGATGGGAGTATCGATATTGGGCGATAGTTGTTTACGCAGTCTCTAGTCCCACTTTTGTGTATTGGTATTATAATAGACTTTTTAAATGATTTGGGGAAGACACCAGATGTGAGGGCTAGGTTACATACATATGTTAAAGGGGGCACAATAATGTCAGAAAACTGCTTTAGAATTTTTGGCGAGATATTGTCCCATCCTATTGCGTCACTCTTCAAGGATTTGATTAAGTACGTTACTTCCTTTTCATCACTTGTGAGCAATACCAGGGACTGACAAGATTGTGATGGGTAATTGTCATTAGTTATTAAGTGCATGTTTTTCTCTGCAATATTCTTGCCAACGTTTGAAAAGAAAATATTAATGTTATTGACTGCTTCATGCGGAGTTTTGTACGCAGAAATAAGTTCATCAGAGGAAGTTCTATTTGTGTTCCTATTAGCTATAGTGTTTATAGTTTTCCAAAGATTTTTATTATTTGATTTTGCTTGATTTAGGATTGTTTTGTTATATTCATTTTTAACCTTTTTTAGTAATTTGTTACAGAAGTTTCTGTATCGCTTATATTCTATCTTTTTTATTACATTGTTAATGTCCTTTTTTAATTTTTTATGTAAGTTATCTCTGTGTCGCATACACCGCAGTAGTCCTGGCGTGATCCAGGGCTTAATAATTCTTTTGCGATTTGAAAGAGTAATATATTTTGTATTGGATGTAATAGAGTTTGTTACATGTTGTAATAGATGATTTAATGCTACGTTCGCATCAGTGAGAGTATATATTTGTTTAAAATCCATTTTAGCTAGATCTTTCGCCAACCCTTCATAGTTAGTCTTAGTAATAGTTGTAGTAGAATATTCAATTGTTTTATGAAATTTTAGATACAGGATTACCGTGTCACGGTCATTTACTGAAGTTAGGGCTACATATGTACATAGGAGGTCGTCGTGAGTCTGTCGTGAGTGAACGTGTTATTTGTTTATCCGTATTGTTTATTTGTAAATCGTAGTCAAAATTGTTCTACAAGAAAGTTACTGGTTACCGAAATTCAGTCTGTTATCCAAAGTACTGTTTAACATATAACATACGTTATTTATTTAGTTTGATGATAGGAAAGTGTCACATCAACATTTGAATATTTTAATAGTGATAAATAATAATTATACCGTCAATGTGTCACGTACATATTTAACTGTAATAAGAACATTTACCTACATGTAATATTTTATATGGATTGTACCATATAAACAACTTTTTCAATGAAGTGAATATGAAGTTACTTGACCGAATGGTCTAAGTTGTTAACTCTTATTCTTTAGTTACCGTATCGATCCTAGTGTATACCACTGCAAAATCTAATTATATTGTTTTTCACCGTTGATTATTTTATTGGGTGAATACATTTTATCCCCTCATCGGGTGACAATAGTATTCGAATAGTGCTAAGCTAATCCCGCAGTAACAATGTCAAAGTGCGCTGCCTGTGGTAGATTCGTTGGTTTGCAGGATAGTGTTAGGTGTACAAATTGCAACGGCACCTATGACAGAATTTGTTTAAAGCTATCGAAGAATTTTAAGTTGCCTCCAAAATGGTTATGTCCTGATTGTTTAAATAAACAACCACGCGGAGATAACACCGAAACTCCAGTCAAATCACAAATTGATGGTAATAAAAACGATAATTTAATTTCTTCTCCACTAAAGTGTGGAGACTGTGGTGATGGTGGTGATGGCACTATAACAGTGGCGTTAGCAATCATGGATTTTAAAAAGGAAATGGTTGCTATGCGTAGTGAACTTGCTAATTTTGGAGCAAAATTCGATAAATTGTTTAGGGCTGTCGAAGATTTGAGTAAGAGAGTGGATGGCATTGAAGACAGAGTTGCTGCGCTTGAGAGCCTACCTAGCTTAGAGAGCTCTAACGGTACTGAGAAGAGTGAACAACTTACTGATATAATAAAACGTCTTAAAATTGAATTAAATGACCGCGACCAAGAATTGCTTCATACCGATGTGGAGATTACACGTGTTCCTGAAGTGAGGGGTGAAAGTGTAATGCATCTGACGGCCTTGGTGGCTGAAAAGCTGGACGTTAAGATTGAGGAGCGGGACATTGTAAGTGCGGAACGTGTTGGTCCATTGCGAGGTCATATTGAGGGAGAGGGACCCCCGCGCCCTAGGCCGATTGTTGTGCGACTCGCACGGCGTTCACTTCGTGACCATCTGTTGAGAAGCGCAAGAGTGCGTCGTGATGCCGATACTACTGGTTTTGAATTGCCAGGACCCCCTTGTAAATTTTACGTCAACGAGCGTCTCACGCGGACAAACCGCCAGTTATTGTTTAAAGTACGCGAAGAAGCTGTTAAAATTGGTTGGAGGTACGTTTGGGTGCGTGATGGACGTATTTACGTGCGACGCCAGCAGGGCACGAGTGCTCGCCGTGTACGGTGTGAAGATGATATTGCTAAGGTTTTTGGGTAGTATATCGTTTGCTAAAACTTTCACTGCTTGTATTTAATTTTTTCTTTTATCTGTCATTGACAAATGTTTTTGTTTGCTTTTTATGTTATTGTTTCTATGTGTTATTCGAAATATTGTATACCTTGGAAAAACCCCTATTTATTCGCTATGCATTGTGCTTACTACCATTCTTTAACTTTTCCACCTTCTTTTGCGAGCCTATAATTGTTTTATACTTACGCTTATTGCTAATCGTGTACTTTTTGATTTCGTTTAGCGAAACCAACTGTAATTGTTATACATTTATGCTTATTGCTAACTTTGTATCTTTTAATTTTTTTTGCTGGCCTACAATCAGACATTTATACTTATTGTTCTTCTGTTGGTGGACGATTGCTATGTACATATATTTATATTATTACGATTTCGCCCACAGTTTTATGTACAACTTTTTATTCTATTCTGGTGTTGTTTCTTACTGTAACTGTGATGCGGCAGTGACTGGAGCGATGGTCTTCTTCGGTAGTTTCTACTTTATTTTATATTGTGTGTTGTGTTGTTCTGTATATAATCGTCTGTGCTTCTTGTTAATAAATATTAAAATAACAACAATTACGCCTAATTACATAATTATACCAACTTTTATTATTTATACACATATTTCCATTTATTATTTTGGGGTTCTTTGCTGTGGATGTACGTATATAATACTCACTTCTTGCAATGAAGGATTAGGAAGCTGTCAAATATCATGTAATTTTAACATTATTAAATTTATTTTTTGTGTCGAAACAATATTACATTATGGACTTTTTCGCATTTCTGTCTTTGTAATTATTTCCCACTATGACTTATAAAAAAGACAAAACTAAATTATTTCGAGTTGGATTATATAACGCTGGATCATTGAATACCTGTGGTACTGAACTAATACTTACCGTGGAGGGACACTCTCCTGATATACTTGCAATCAACGAATCTTGGCTTAGAGAGGGTGCAGAGATGCTTGCTCCTGTGATTCCTGGCTATCAGTTTCGGAATCGGCCGCGTCCGATTGATGTCCGGGGAGGCCGCGGTGGCGGAGTGGCGTTTTATATTCGACGTGGTATTAGAGCTGTCACTTTGGAACATCCTCAATCTTCAGTTGAACAGTGGTGGTTACGTGTTAACGTCAATGGTCAAAAACTGATTGTTGGTACGGCTTATCGTCCCCCTTGGTTATCAGCTGATTTATTTTTCGACTCCATTACGGATTCTATTTCAGCGTTTTCTTTTTCAGATAAACTGGTGTTGCTGGGTGATTTCAATATAAATTTTCTTGATTTGACTGACGGTAGACTTAGATATCTTAACAATTTCTTGCAATACTTTGGCCTCACACAAGTTGTCACAGAACCCACTCATTTTACGGCCAGTACTGCCACTGTTATTGATCTGGTCTGTACTGATGTTCCCATAAATAGTGTTAATATCTCCGGTGTTTCTGGGATTAACGGTCATGCCATGGTCAACGTTACTCTTGACATAAAAAATGAAAAAATTACCCCTAGACTCGTTACGTATAGACCTATTAAAGACATAAGCATTGATGCATTTAACAATGATTTATATAGTCTTGATTGGAACAGTATCGAGGGTGTCGCCTCGGTGGATGATATGATTCTTGGTTTTGACACTTTTGTTTTGCATTTGTTTGACATCCACGCCCCTTTAAAAACTGTACGCGTAAGGGACAGGCCCATGCCTTGGATGACGCATAATTTGAGATTGATGAAAGATATTCGCGATAAAGCCCTGCAGCGTTATAGACGCACTAAGTTACACCAACACAAATCTTATTATAAAACTATCAATAAGCTTTTTCGGAAAGCAATTTATCAGGAGAAACGTGTTTTTTATGATCTTAAAGTGAACAGTCAGATTAATGATTCAAAATTATTGTGGAGGAATTTAAAACAGGATGTATTAATGGACCACATGAGTCATACCTGTCTACCGGCTAAGCTTACTGATCCCAATGAGATTAATGATTACTTCCTTAATGTACCAGGATCCAGTCAGGTTCCACTTAGCTCACTTACGTTTTATGAATTTCATAGACTAAACAACATAACTTTTAGTTTGGCACCTGTGAGTGAGAATGACGTTTCCCGAGCTTTGTTGTCTGTTACATCTAATGCACAAGGTATTGATGGAATTAACAGGGATATGCTTTTATTAACGTTACCACATGCTTTGACCACTATCACATCTATTATTAATAAATCCATTGTTACATCAACCTTCCCCTCTTCTTTTAAAACTTCTCTCATAACCCCTTTACCAAAGATTTCTAATCCTACAAATTTTAAGGACTTAAGGCCCATTAGTATTTTGCCCTACTTGTCTAAAATCCTTGAAAAGATTGTATACCTGCAACTTTATAATTTCTTGGAACATAATAATATTTTACCCTCGGTGCAATCGGGTTTTAGGAAAGGTGTTGGGACTGCTACTGCTCTTCTTGATGTGCTCGATAACATTCTGGCAGCACAGGATGCTGGTTTGGGTACTATTTTGGTCTTGTTAGATTTTTCACGCGCCTTTGATTGCATTAGTATACCTGTCCTTCTTTCAAAAATGGCTTATTACGGATTTGACCCTTCTGCTATACATTGGTTTGACAGTTATCTTTCCTGTAGGTCTCAATTAGTGAGAGTACAAAAAAACGATGGTTCACAGATTTGGTCCACTAGCCGTGAGGTTGATAGAGGGGTGCCTCAAGGCTCAATTCTCGGTCCTCTTCTGTTCATTTTGTACACATCTGATATCGTCGATCAGATTCATCATTGCAAGTTCCATCTTTATGCTGACGATGTACAAATCTATGTTTCTGTTGATCCTAAGCAAGATGTAACTGTTTCGGTTAATAAAATTAACTCAGATCTTGACAGAGTGGCAGTTTGGTCAGCTCAAAACGCACTGTCACTTAACCCAAACAAATCGAAGTTCATGGTTCTTGGTTCGAAAAAACAAATTAAAAATATTTTGTCACAGTCACCCATTGTCACTATGTTAGGACGTCCAATAGAATATGTAAATGAATCTAGGAACCTTGGCGTGCTTATGGATGGTCAGCTGAGATTTGAAAATCATGTCTTGAATGTTGCCAGGAGTTGTTTTTTTCGATTGAAGGTACTTTACAAGATCAGGCATTTCCTCAAAGAAGATACCAGACTGAAATTGTGTGAGGTATTGATTCTGTCAAAGCTCAATTATGCAGATGCTGTTATTGGTCCTTGTCTATTAACTCGCACTAAGCGTGTTATTCAGCGCGTCCAAAATGCATGTATTCGATTTTGTTACAGAGTGCCTCCTCGAAGTCATATTACTCCATATTTAAATAGAGCCGGTTTGCTTAATATGGAGTATCGTAGAACATTACATTTTGCAGTCCTTATTAATAATGTTATTAGAGACAAGAAACCAAAGTATCTTTATGACAAACTGAAATGGTCTACTCTGGGATGTAGGGTGAATGGCGTCTTACTGACCACGCCATTTCATAAAACTAGGACATTCGAGGGTAGTTTCCGCTATCAGGCTACAAAGTGTTGGAATAATCTACCCCCACCTTTAAGAAATTCCCTCTGTAAGGCAACTTTTAAATTAAATTGTAAAAAGTGGTTGTTGTTATACCAGAATAAGCCCTGATAGTGGTGGAGGTCCTGAGTGACTGTTCGATAACGGGAGGTGTAATTTTGGGGGTATACTCTCTATTCTTTGGTTGCACGACTTATTTATTTAATTTATTTATATCTTTATGTTATCTTATTTATTATTATTTTATATTATTTCGTTTATTTTTTTTTTATAGTACATGGTCAACATTTTATTATAAATTTGTATTTATTTATGTATTCTATAGTACCATCACATTTAGGCGCGACAGAACATCAGTGTTGCTCTCTCTGTAAATTGAGAGGCATTTGAACTGAGTCGTTGCCTTTTCACTGCCGCAGCATAGTGTTATGTTAATGTGTAACTTTGTTGCCATGGGCCGTGCGTTGTCGTTGTAAGTAGTGAATAAATGATTTCTTTCTTTCTTTCTTTCATATGTATATGCCTGGAGGATGGTTTTTACCATCACATGATCTAAGCAGCTGTTGAGCCGTGTGGGTAAATAATGGGCAGGTAGTAGGCCATGAAATGCAAGAAGATTAAGATACTCAGTCGCGTCGTTGCTCAGGTCTGGACCTTTAATATTTATGTTTAGGTCTCCTGTTAATATTACATTTTTGAACTTTTTTAAATTCGCTAAAATATTATTTAATGACTCTATAAATCCACTTATATTTTTGTAACCGGGCGGTCTGTAGATAGCTACCACTGCAAAGTCAAATTTAATTTTTATGATAAGGCAATTACCATCTACTATGTTTGGTTCTTGAACTGCTATTGAGATTTTTGAATTGGCATATACTGCTACCCCTTCATTTTGTGTTAAGTTATTAGATGTTGTATGAAGACAGTATCCATTCAAGATAGGCTTAGATACTGAATCACGCAAACGACATTCTGTAAGTATAATAAAATCCCAAATCACTTTCGTCCTTTCCAGCATAACTTGTACGTCGGTTATGTTAGACAGGGTTCTAATATTTTGATTTAGTATTTTTAAGTATAACTTGGGATCTTCAATTAGGGTGTTGCAACTATCGATATCACAGAAATCTGATTTAGATATCTCCACTAAATCAACATCATTTGAAATATTTTGTATGGAATCGAATTTTATAAATAGAGGGAGCAATGTCATTATTAAACAGAGTGCTAACCTCATGATAAAGGTACAATCCGCTATGTGTATTATTGTATGTATATGATAGAATCGTTATTAGTGTCAATAAGATCATATCAAGGTAACCAAAGTAGTTATGTATAATATTGAACAGAGAAAACCAATAGGAACAGACATTCACGACTAATAGTACGGACACGACTAATATGTAAGTATAATGTCGGTGATAAAAATTCATAGATTCATAGTCGAAGATAAAGGCGCATATTAACTCCATTTTCATTTTACAAAAAAGAGCAATACGTGCCATCTACAGGTGAATGCACGAGAATCGCTTAAAGATCGTTTTAAAGACATCAATGTCCTCACCTTGCCCTCCTTATACATCTTTGAAATTATTATGTATACGAGAAAAAATATAGATCTGTTTAAAACGAATGGCGATATGAATGGTATGGAAACCCGAGGTCGTGATAAATTGGTTATTCCAAAATTGAAATTACATAAATCAAATGTTTAATTTTTAGGTAACTGCATTTGTTTTTATAATAAAGTTCCTCAAGAAATTACTCAATTAACAGAGAATAAATTTAGATTGGTTATAAAACGTATATTGACTAGACAAATCATACTATAAAATAAACGATTTCATTGAAAACAAAACAATAGTCTGGAAATGATGTTCTCTGCACATGCGTTTACTGGCTTAATGAAAATATTGTATTTTAATAAACCTTTCGTAAAATGAAGTTGAAAAAATGATAGCTGACTGAGTTTCTTGTCGGTTCTTCTCAGTGTCCAGGTTTTCTATTTGAACCGAACTAAAGTAGATTTGACGTTCAAAAATACCTTGTAATTGGGTTTACTTAAATAAATTGATTTGACTGTGACTTTGAAAAAGACGCTTTTTAACGTCCATGGAATGACGTTATCGTGCACGGAAATATAAAAGCGTCTCCATACAACTGCATACATTTTGCTTCCCCATTGTACCGTGGACGTTAAAAACATGGCGATAAAACCGTGCAACGCAAAATTATGAAAAGCGTCAATGAAAATATCAAACTCACTCGTGTGCCACATATTACTCTGACAGCAAATCGTAACTTTGTGCGCGATCTACAAATTAAATGTCCGCATCGCTGCAAGGGAACTTGTCACGTACATCTCCAATATAAATAGCCATAAGAATTATAAGAAGTATAAGACATTAGGTGTAAACGACAGCGCTATGGCGTTAACACCGCACAGTACCAATATATCCACATAGTGCACAGTATTATTTACCAACATGAAGCTCGAGAAGAAGTATTGTAACAATTCGCGTATATACCTCAGTGAAAATGTGTGAGGGGAGCGATTCGACCTGAGAAGTCTAAGTTAACATGCAAGGGCCAGGACGCCTGTCGTTCCGCCCTCAATTGTCATTTAAATACCCAATTTTCCACGTTTTTGATGCCCTGTCTAATCCACAAGAAAAATATCGTGAAAACATGTATTCATTTGATTAATTGTTACAGTTAATCCTGGGTACAGGTCTCTCCGGGGTTTTGACGTGCGTGGTATACGCCAAGCTGACGCGACCAGAGAAACTTTCCAGGGATGGAGTTGGTTTCAGCAAGAAAGCCGTAGTGAGATTCTTACTATATACTAATAATAATAAATGCGCTAGACAATACACACCGATCGTCTGGTTTCAAACTAGGGTATGCTATGAGAACCAGACGACGACAGCAACTGGGGACGTTTCCCACTACATCCAGGCCCGAGACAATCTAAAGAAGTCCATTTCCTAAATTGACCCGTCCACGAATCGAACCCCGAACCTTCAGCGCTTACGTAACTATGCACCTGACAAACTACGTGACCCCAGACTATAGGTAGACCGCTTAAGTGAGGCCTCGCCCGCGCGGTACAGGGGTGCGGGGGTAGGACGACAAAGGGGATCGAGGGAGGAGCGGGCGGTAAGCGCGCGAGTGTGATACATAAGAGGTGAATTTCGCACTGGACAGTTCTTGAGATATGTGACGTCATAGCGGTTAACGACTAACATGGTGGTGTTTTTTTAATGATAAAATTAATTTATATCGGTAATATGAATGGTAATAATGATAATGATTACAATCACACGGTTTGTACTTTGGGTACCACGCGACGAACTGAGGGGGCTCCTAGTAACATCCAGACCCCAAGCCAGTTTAGACAAGTTCCTTGACCTGACTCTGGAAATCCGAATCCTAGATCGAGACCCAGGCTTGGAAGGCAAGCTCTGCCACCGCGTCAACATGTCTGTGAAAACAACAATAAGTATGCAATATAATATGTAAATTATTTAAATTTTCCTCGTTAATCAGTCTATCTATTGGTGAAAAAAGAACGACTCGTAGTTATAATACAAAGTAACAGACAACATACAGACCAACGCGGTGAAGTACTTTAATGTATAAATACTATGCAGTGATTTATGATAAAGATATTTCATTTTCAATTATTAAAAAAAAACATTTAGCTAGAAAATCAGTTGAAGTTACAATCACAGTATAAACATAACAGCAGAGTGTCTTCATAGAAAGCTAGCGTACGCGGCTTGCATGTGTGCGCGCTAACACGCACGCGCCGTGGCACGCACACTACAGCAATATTTTGGACGAATATGGGTAATTATTGTAGCGCCGATCAGGGTCGCACGCGACGCAAAAATGCGAGCGCTTCCGTTTGTCTTTAATTCGTTCTTCACATCGTCGCAATTACGAAAATATCTAAATCACATAAACGAACGTATTATAATGTCCATAGATGCCTAAATAATTTTAGTTAGACTTATTATCAA
The DNA here is from genome assembly GCA_907165235.1 of Zeuzera pyrina. Taxonomy (NCBI): domain Eukaryota; kingdom Metazoa; phylum Arthropoda; class Insecta; order Lepidoptera; family Cossidae; genus Zeuzera; species Zeuzera pyrina. Next base: position 855,678 of record OU015640.1, read on the forward strand.
CATAACTATAACAAATTAAATTTAACAAACACGAAAAACTTATCCGTGTGCATTGTTTTTTAGTATTATGTATTAAATATTATAACTAAACTAGATGCTCTCCGCATCTCACATCCAACGCAACAACTCTATGTATCCGGCCGAAGCAATTCCGTTACGTACGAGGCGGGAGTGGGACTTCTTTTCTACATATTCTTTGGTATAATGTAACGTATATCTATAACAATAGTTAACCCACAAGGAAGTTAACTATTGTTTGATATATGTACTAATATTATAGAGAGGTAAACTTTGTTTGTATGTCATGGATACACTCAAAAACTACTCAACCGATTTCATCAGCGAGTAACAAGGGCTGTATTTTATTTTTAAAAAATCTGTCCCTGCGAAGCTGGAGCGGGTCGATAGTAGTGGATAGGTCTAAGACAGCACGTACTTTTCGATTGTGTACTTTGTGTCTTTAGCAAAGTGACAATAAATGAAAAAAATGAGTTAAAATGTTATATGATTAGGTATTTACTGACTGAAATCTTTTTCAATAGAATAATTGAGTGCTCTTGAAACTAGTAAATATAAATATACTATACATTGTATGAACAGTTAACACATGTAATTTTTACATTCTAATGACATGAAGTTAGCAACACAAGCGTGAATGGAGTTATAATTTATTATCCTACCTATTACAATAAGTCCTAGCAGTAAGCCCATGGATGACAACTGCCCTAAAATATGTAATGATTTTTAAATAACTAGCACGCTTAATTTTTTTTGAGATCAGCTTGCGCGACACCAAATGAAAGCTCACTCAGTCACGAAATCAATTGAGTTATTTATTGACAGATAAGCGTTCGCGACGGCAAGCTGTGTCTGATGATGCGCGCTTGGGACCTCAATTACGACCACATCATCAGCTCCGAGTTCACTGCGCACTTCGTCAGCACGCACAGGTTAGATCAAAAATTTCCAAAGTGCTCCATACAGATCTATAGAGATTCCACATCTGCTACTATAACACGACCGCTATACGACTAAAATACGTAACCGTACCTACACGTACGTACGTACACGACCATTATGTAACTGAAATGTGTAATTACAACTATAACACGACCACTATGTGAGTGAAACTTTTAACCGCAACTATGAACAGAATTCTCAGATTTGAAAAACAAAATTATGTGGTCAGGGCCGTAAAATTATATAGCGCAGGCCTGAAAATTATAGTACGTCGTACAAAAATTAAAATCACGAGTTTCTGGATCCAAAAAAAAAGGTCATTCAAATCAATTTTGCATTGCAATTAATAGAGTTTTTGGCGGTTTAGAGCGGTTGGGTAAATTATAAATTTAAAAATTATAGTACCATCACGTCACATAGCTACTTTTGGATGTACAGAGTACATAGACTAAAAATTATGTGACGTGTAGTATTGTGACGTCTGGTAACCCTAACTATGAAACAACTACCCTTAACCTGTAGAGCGCAAATGTCATTTATTTGTTTGAAAATAATTTACTTCCAAACACTGCTGTGCTTACTGCGCGCTGATTGGTTAGCCGAAAATCAAACAAAACCTACATACACGTGCATATGAATAGACTGAGATAACGTGATAGAGGTTGCACCAAGGTCAAAGTGAGATGCATAGATACATGTCATCGAGCACTTCAATTGCTAGCCCTGTTTAACTTGACCTTTGATAAAATGAATGTAAATTTGAAAATTGTATATTTGCTGTTACTTACTGATGAAATGAGATTGTTTCCGTTTTACAGTTGGATTTTTATCCATTACACAAGTATTTAAATATCTTTCGGAATATACAGAAATGTACACACAGGTCTAGTATTGCTTTGTACTTTTTTAATGTGAGCGAGAATTGATATTTATTAGTGTCAAAAAGCTGACCTGTGGTGAGTAGGACAGTCCGATGTTTCGACGCTATAGGTTAAGCGTTCCATGGTGATATGTTACAGTATATGGGCTCTTTTCGGGCCACGTAGACTTATAGGTATATGACTGCTATATTATTAAAATATTGCCGACGTATGCTCAACAATGATTTTGATAGTAGAGACTATTTATTGTCAGATTCAGTTTATCGAAAGCTTTCTGAGGTAGAGAGAAAAAGGCGTTTGCTTTATATTTACGGTCCTATGTCGACCACTGTGCGACCACTAATAAACATAAATTGATTAATAAACAACCAGCGACCCGCTCCGGCTTCTTGAATTTTTTAAAATATATTACAACCCATGTTACTCTTTAATAATGTAGCTTTCTATAGGTGAAAGAATTTTTGAAATCGATTGATTAGTTTTTGAATTTATCCATTACAAACAAACCATAAAATGTTTGCTCTACGTATACTTATCCTTAATAAGTATAAGTTTAGATAAGTGAATACACAAACGAGGATTACAATTTGTTGTACACTATTTAGAGCTATTAAATTATTTGAATATGAATGCCACATTTCAGGACGAAGGAAGGTGAAATGCTTCGCTACTACGCCCGCACTCTTCCGCTGCAACACAAGCAGTTCCTGCTATGGCCAGTAACTTTGGTACATGAAATAGATGAAGATAGCCCATTCTACATGTGGACTCCAGAACATTTTGCTAGTAGCAGGTAACAACAACAACCTAAATTGTCTTCACAATTTATTCCTGAATAGTCAGAGGACAAAACGTAAAGCATAGCAGTCCTTACATACATCGTTCACCTCCTCAAATCTCTTCATTCTCTTAACACACTTTCGATTAGGTATGAGATTAACTATGATTTATTAAAATTCCGTTAACACTGGTTTTTTTACCAATATCATACAACAGAAACATATTTTTAAAGCCCTGATCAAAATGACAGGATTTATAACTTTGACGCCGTTGTCTATGTGTTTGTCCTTATGTGTTAGCATTGTTGCTTTCGAAAAGCACCCTTTTATGGTATTTTTTTATGTTTGATATAATTATTTCGAGCTGTCGTTATCTTAATCCTAATTATGGTCTTTGGTGAGCTGCAACTAAAAACTTTTTAGGAGCACCTATTTATTGAAGTTCCGTAGTCGGATAGTCAAATCGGAATCCTTAATAATCTTGTCATGTTTGTCCGTCCTTCCTTCTATTTGTATGTTACAATCGATTTAATTTACATAATTTTTTACATCAACTGAACAGAAACTTCTCATAAAGATGTAAATTGGTGACCCGAAATCAGGAATGGAGAAAAATAAATAATAATTTCTTTGGACCTGTTTTCTTTAAAAAACATTAATTTGTTGAAAGTCTAATCTGTCTGAAAATGCTACTAAACCTTAAAATTTAAATACCAGTTTTAACCGACTTCAAAAAATGGAGGAGGTTCTCAATTCGTCTGTGTATATGTATAGAGATCCCAGGATGCCATTGGTGTTTTTTGTGATTTTTCCAAAGCTTTCGATCGTGTCGACCACGAAACTTAAATTTGCAAGCTTAAATACTATGGAATGGAGTGGTATCGCTCTCGATCTCATGATCTCGTATTTATCTGATCGGGAGCAAAAAGTGAGTGTTAATGGAGTTTTGTCTGTTGGTTAAAATTAAAAATGGGCGTTCCCTAAGGATCAATTTTGAGACCTTTTCTGTTTTTGGTTATTAATGATCTTCCATCAAGCTCAGGGACTTACACGAAACAGTATTGTTTGCTAACAACACTTCATTGTTACTTAAACTAGATAGAAAGGTAGTATAAGTAATATAATACATGGGTAAACAGGATCCTAGAAGAAGCCTCGAGATGGCTCCCTGCAATTTAATACTAAAAGCACAAAAAACCAAATATGTATTAAATTTTAGCTTTCTAATGTACCCAGAATCCATGATAAAATAGAACTGGGTGGGAAACAATTAGAATTAGTTAAGTTAGCCAGTTTTCTTGGTTTAACAGTAGATAACAAGTTACAGTAGGCGGACTATATCGAGGCTTTGGCTAGTAGGCTCGGTTCCGCGATATAGGCCATTAGACACCTTAGGCAATTGAGGAATATGGATACGGTTAGGTTGGTGTACTTCGCATATGTCCATAGCCTAATGCCCTATGCCCTTCTACTGTGGGGATCAGCGGCGCATATTAACTACAATTTTATTTTAAAAAAGGATAGTTATAACATACTTTTCAGTGCTCTTTTTTAAAGCTGGTTTAATTTTTTTATGAATTTTTTTTATTTCTCCCTTTTGAGTGACCTTGGCCTAAATAAATATCTAGGGCAGGTCTACAATCAATTTATTTTCTAATTCAATGTGTTAACTTCCATTCTATCGAAGAGCACAAACCGTGGGCTTTCACAATAAAATATGCGAACAAATCTAACATGGGATATTATTGGCCTTTATGGCCATTATCAATATCAATATCATCCATATCATATCAATATCATATAAATATCAATATCAATCAGTTATAAAAGAACAGTGTAAAATTTACACTGTTCTGTTAGTAGTATTCTTACAATCCGAAGACGACAGCCACCAGCCGTATTCTCTGTCCGCCACAAGACTGACTCTACTGACTGAATTTATTATATCACAGGCAGTTTATATCTTCTTACTACTACCATTATACCATGGGGGGATAACGATGGTTAACAAATGACATACAAGAGAATCATCAACATAAATGAATAAAGGTTATAATCAAATCTCGTTATTTGCTGTATCTTCGAAATCAAAGCTCCAATATCAACGAAATTTCAATGGGACCAATCTGAAAGTGTATTCTTTCAAACAAAAAAGAATTTTTCAAATTGATTCATAAATGACGGAGTTATGAGGTAACAAACATAAAAAAAAACATACAACTGAATTGAGAACCTCCTCCTTTTTTGGAAGTCGGTTTAAAAAGAGCAATACGTATCATCTAATGCACGAGAATCCCTTAGAGATCGTTTTAAAGACAGTGATGTACTCACCTTGCCGTCCTTATATATTATTGAAATTATTACGTATACGAGGAAAATATAGATAGATTATATAGAATATAAGATATAGATTTGTTTAAAAAGAAAGTATGGAAACCTGAGGTCATAATAAATTCCATTTAAATCACAAAAGTCAAATGTTTCATTTTTGGGTAACTGCGTTCGTTTTTATAATAACGTTACTCAGGAAGTTGCTCAATTACCGGAAAACAGATTTAGATTTGTTATAATATGCACCTGACTACCCCGTTAGGGATACAGCGTGAAAATATGTATGTATGTATGTATGAAATGCACATCGATTTGGATTTCATAAAGACAAAACAATAATCTGGAAATAAATTTCTCTGCACAAGCATTTACTAGCTTTCTGAACATTGAATTTTAATAAACCTACTGTAAAGTGATATTGAAATATAGTTTCTTGTCAGTTCTTCTCAGTGTTCCAGGTTTTCTTTTTCAACCAAACTAAAGTAGATTCTATATTCAAAAATACCTTATTATTGTGTTTACTTGAATAAATTGATTTGACTTGGATTTTGACTATATATTTTATGCATGTTCGGGCATAACTTTTTTATGAACCGATTTCAATAATTCTTCTTCGATGGGGTTTAGCATAGCTCCAAGATGTTCCCTTTTAAATTTCACTGATGTTGGAGCTGTTAATAAGATTAATGATTTTTATTAATAATTCTTTTTTTTATCTTTCTGTTCCAGAATTCGAAAAGAAGTTAAATGTAAATCTACACTATAATATTTATTACAACCAAGGTCACTTAATAGGGAGATATAACAAACTTTTTAAGAAAACATAAAATAACTTATCCTTTACTAATCAAAATTCAAGTAGAAAAATTCTTTATACATACAATCCAAATACCTTGAAACATGTACCCAGAAGCCGGTTTCATTGTTTTCTGAAAATGTTGTTTCTAATTTAATATGAACATTTATGTTCCAGCTACGAGGTCACGTTGGGTCTGAAAGGTGCTTCGGCGTCGATGGGCACGTTCACACAGAGTCAGACATCGTATTTACCACGAGAGGTCGTTTGGGGACATCGGTTTCTGCCTGTTGTGAAGTAAAGTATTTTTTTTTGTTTTAGAGACCATCCATAAGGTTTTGAGGTTTCAAAACAGAACATATGAGGCGAAGTGTGAAATATGGGTAAATGGAAAATGTCTAAAACAAGAGAATGGAACTGGTGTAGTGTGTAGTATACAGGGTTAATCTAAAAATACTAATAACCTCTTAGTGCAAAATTCCTGTCAACATACCTAACAACTTTTGTGCTACGACTTTTTTCAAAACTCAATACGTTCCTCAAAAAATATTTGTTAAGTTTTGTTGTACTGTCCGAAACGTAATTACTATGTACGTATTTCCAATGGTGCAGTGCAAGCGCACCGCGCCTCAGCGCCGCGATGCGCGTGCGCCGCTTTAGCGACCGGGTAAAGTAGGTGCCATTTTATAATGTATTTTTATTTTTGTATGAAAGAAAAAGCTTTCGAATTTTTGGAAGTCGTAAAACAACAGTTATTGGGGATAATGTTTAGTACAAAATACTAAGAGATTATTAGTATTTTTATATTAACCCCGCATAGTGTACAATGTACAGTGCATACAGTGTATAAGCGAATATATACTATATCTGGGGAGTGTGTTTTCGAGGGACGTAAGATGTGAGCTGGATGTAGAGAGTAGTAGCTCTGGGCTAGCTGGCTGGGCAGCAACTCTCTCCGCTCTGGTGATGAACGTCTATATATCCCATTCAACTAAAACGGCCATACACTGTGCAATCTTGGTATCAACCTTATTTTACGAGACATGGCCTAAATTGAATAAAAATAAGATAAATGCGGTGAAAATACGACGTTACAGAATTATTTGCAGTGTCGTCTTGTGCTTAGATTGTAAAATGATAGGATTGGATGATAGCGTTATTATAAAACAGAATAAGGAATGTTTAGATTCTTATACTATCTACATGCCGGCGACCGGTATATTATATACAAAGAAATAATGAATAATAAAAGAGTGGCGAATGAAATTTACTAGATAAAATGAATGTTATTAGAAGCTAAGATCAAGACCGACTTATGAGGGGTCAAGTAATCAGTGTTAACTTATAGTTTTAAAAGGACTCGAATATCTCGAAAAATATTGAAATTTATGGAAAAGTATAAAGAGAAAAAGGACCGCGGTGTTCGGCGTTCTGTCCCGTCTGCCTTCCGATTTTAAAGACGCAGTGTGAAGACATGCAACCACATTTAAAATCTAAGATCTAGTCCAGAAAAAATTTAACATGCTAGTACATTTTATGATATTTCTTTCAGATATGACATACGAAAGCAGAAATACGTGATTGAACACAAGAAGTTAGATGCAATTGAACCTGTAGATACACCACGATGCAGTGCAGCTGACCTCTATAGGTATCTATCAAAACGTTGAGAAATCTCGACACTTTAAAGTACAGGAACTTCGAGACTACAAAATAGAATTAGAATCGATATCATTTTTAACGCAATGCATAATCAATAACAATATAAGTGTGTATGTAAAGTTTGTGATACTTGGCGTTATCTTCTCTGATTACCCCGTTAGAGATTCAGCGTGAGGGTATTTATGTATGTATGTATAATATATGACTTATGAAGATCAAATAGCTAGAGTGTTAGCCGACGGAAAGGTCAAAAGCACTCGCATACCTAGGCGAAAATGTGTGAGGAGAATAATGAGATTTGAAGAAGCGAAAGAAGTATGTAAGGACGCTACGCTTGGCGCTCCGTCCTCGCTGACTACCCCGTTAGAGATACGGCGTTGAAGATATGTATGTATGTATGTATGTCTCTAGTCTCGACCTGAAAATCCCTTAGTACGAACCAAATTTTAAACTGTTGGAACATGAGTAGGTTTAATTATTTAGTTACGTGAACAGACTTTGTTAATTATATTACACGTTACATATTTTATTAATTCCAGTGTGAAACCTCAAACGCCACCACCATCTCCGCGTCCCGGAACTCCGAACAGCTTCAGTGACAAGATATCGACCTTCCATTTGGAAAGATCCTCATCTTTCAGAAAAAAGGACACAAAATGATGTTTACGAGACAGGCAGAGGTTAAGTTTCTAGAGGTCTGTCATTGTCAGTTTATAATTCGAAATAAGAGAATGGATTGCATTTTTCACTTTGTAACACGGATCAGTAAGCCATTGATAACGGACCATACGTCCCGCTTTGGCCAGGACAGTCCCGCTTTCAGGCTGTCTGTCCCATTGTTCACAGCCAGACCAAAAATGTCCCGCTTTTGCAAACAGACCAAACGATAATTAATACATACCGTACGGGTACCCAAAACACATTCAAGTGTCGCGATTCTGAAAGCTATTTTAATTACCAAAACTAACATTAATAATGTGATAAGTTGCATTCCTACTTGAAAACTAAACCCGACATTTTGAAACTGATTTGCTCCGCCGACAAATATAAAAGAAATGCGTCTGCAACTGAATCTAATGTTGATTTATTCAAATTACGTATTATTAATACACTGTTCTCTCTCATGTTGTTGAATAAATTGTAAAATAAGTCCTTTTTTACTAAATTCCGCAATCGTCCCGCTCTGACAAAAAAAATGGCCACGTTACTAATAGATGACACTGATTAATTTTTTAATGAAAACAAACGTGCCAAAAATTTCGGAACACGGGACGATGTGCTGTGATGTGATTGTTCACATTGAAACTGAACATGGAATTTTCGAGAGCGAAAATGCGGAAAGCTGTGGGCGTGGTCGCCGTTTCAATAATACATTACTTAAGGCGCGTAGTGTCACAAACAAACCTTTCTCGTCGTACTACACGCACACACGAGCGCCTTAAACCACATTGTAAACTGGCACGCGGAACACTCTTACAGAATATCGGCGTGAAATAACAGTATCTATTGCTGTTGTGTTTCGTTCGGTGAGTGAGAGTGCCGGTGGCCCATCACCCCTCTCCCCGTCCTTTCCCTATTTCCCTAAAGACCGGCAATGCGCTCGTAATTCTCCGGATGTTGCGGGTGTCCATGGGCGGCGGTTGGTTACTCTCCATCAGGTGACCCGCTTGTTTGTTTGCCCCCTCTTTTATAAAAAAAAAAAAAACACTAGGCACACTAATCGGCCCTCAGCCGCCTCACCGGCCGGGTCCGCTAGAGGCCTGGACCTCACCCGAATAGGAATCCCGTTAAAATGCACGCAGGTGCGGAAGCTCCCCTGGCGACGCCTTGAGCCCTAGGGCCGCCCTCCACACGAGGTATCCCTCGGCTGGAGGAACCCTCAGGCTGTCGACCATCTGGCAGGGCGCCATTAGCACTCGCCCCAGCGCGACCGGTGACACTGTAAAAGTCACTAGGGCTAACAACAAAGAGGGGGTTTTCTTGGTCGGTTCAAGTTCGACACTACTCAGTCGACGTATAGTTCGGCTGAGTGTCCGTAGGAATATTTCTCGTCTCGGGAAAAAACGCGTCGTGTCGTCTAGGGCTCACTGATCTGTGCTTTGTAATAATGTTTATAAGCTTCTAAAGTAGAGATCGTCTCAACTAAAGTTATTAAGGTATAAAAACCAGTATTTATTGCACGATTTGTGTGCGTGTTGACTTGTGGACTTATACCCCATTTCACCAAAGTCCCCTAATACTACGCGAACCCGTAAAACCAAAACTACCATTAAAATTTATTCATTAGTAGACCCCTATCCGGTTGTTTGGGGTTTACTAAGTATTAGGGGACTTTGGTGAAGTCGGGCATTAGACTGTTTGGTGGCCAAGACTAATGACGATGACCAATTTGTGTGCAATTGTGTCTACGTTTGCATGCGTGCGTTATAGCAATGAAGAAGCGTGTAATTTTAGTTAAAAGATCTCTAATTATTTAAATAATTGAAATTAAAGCAGAAGCAGTTGTTCATCATTCACAATCATAAGTCATATTTATACAAAGAGTGTTATGTATAGTAAGTTATTACTAACAACAAAACAGCATTTCTAGATCATTTTTATGACAAAACAAGTTATTTGTGGTATCTACAATCCGTAAAGTGTTTCAATCCAGTATTCTCAGATAATAAACGATTTTAAAGGTTGAGGCAGAGGTGAAGAAATAGACTTGAGACTTATAAATCCAAATGTGAGCCCTCAATATTTGAACGAGGAATAATTTGTATCATTTTATTTATTTATTTTTATTTATTGTAGGGATACACCATCGACCTTATCACTATGTATTTATATTGTTACACTTTGTACTAATAAATCTATATTCTGGTGACATGTCTTTACAGGTGTACATAACGATTCACATTTTGTTCAAATGTTCATTAAAATGTTTTTGTTAATTTGAAGAAAATGATGAACTTATTAAACATTGTAATTAATAAATCATTTAGTTAAATAGTATTCGGTTCATATTTCCAAAAAAAAGTATGATTATCGCTCAAATAAACGAGAACTTCGAAACTTATGAAATATTTACTCTGAGATTATATTATAAAATATATTGCTTCTAATTAAATATAGTGTTTTTGTAAATTCTATTCGATAAAACGTTAAATTGAACATTTTTTTCTACGCATGTTTTTCTGAGTTTATATCGACAGTGTAAATGTCTTAATCTATCTAAATTTCATTAAAAGCGACCCAGCGGTATGGCCCTGTACATAATTCAACCTTCCTTTTGTCTCTTTACTTTTAATTATCAATATTTGTACTCAATTTTACAGCAATATAATAGTTTCATACAAAGGTCAACACCTCTCCCTGTCCCCCTTAATAGGTAAATTTCTAAAAATCCATTTTAGCGAACCCCTACACTACAGAAACTATCAACAGACCTAATTCCATGATTCTAGCTTTATGGTAGATTTCATCAACATTATCTAACTCGTCACATAACTTTGTATTAAAGGGACCCCTAAACCGGTTCTTAGATAATATTAGTTTTCACCAATATAACAGTTTCCTTGTTATGACAGACATAGTTATGTGACGTTTTATTGTTTGCATAGTGACTATTCGTTTCCAAAAGTTTATCGACAAATGATATAGGTATTATTGTTTTACTTTGTTCGAAAATCGAGGCGATTTTTTAACTACATAGGGGCTTCTAATGTGTCGTGAAACGCAAAATTATCGTTAGCGGAGCTCTATCCTTTTTAGGGGTTCGCTAAGTATTAGAGGTTTTTGGTGAAATCGGGCATTAGTTGTTTTTGAGAATTCGTGATTTATCAGTCAGTCAGTGAGTGAGTGAGTGAGTGAGTCAGTGAGCGAGTCAGTGAAGGAGTGGTACTTCGCTTTTAATACAGTCACTATTATTTTTACCTCCCAATGCAAAAGAAAAATGTTACTAAACTGTTACAATTAATTTATAGGTATATTTGATTAATCGTTCTAGTTTGTTTTTTGTTTTGGGAGTTTTTTAATTTATTTTTTTTGCGCTTTGTATAATGTGGTAAGTAGGTAACATCATGAGAAGGATTGCAAACTGCGACCCTTCTTATGACCGTCGCAAAGATGTTTATATAATATACATACTATGTCTAACAAAATACCTAACTTAAAATAGTATAAGATTTGTTGTAATGTTTTTTCATTTGTGTATTAAAGAGTGATTTATAAAACATTTTCTTTTATTTTGTTATTCAGCCAAACTACTGCCCGTTCACAATATCGTGAGACCTGAACCTTGTGACGTAACGTCATTATAATTGTAACAAAAAACTCCAAAAGTTTGAAAACAATACATTACATTGTATTTATTTTCAAAATTTTTAATTTTTTTTTCTTTCGTCTTGGCGTGGCGCACAGATTAGCGCATTTTTGCCAATGTCACGTATTGTATTTATTAGTTGTTATCGTAAAACTCAGTGATAGTAGACTTTACTGAAGTTTTATAGGACTTCTTGGAAGAGCGCGAGAACTTCAACTACACATGTTTATTTAGACCTACTCCATTCTTTTCACTTACCTATACATAACTTTAAAACACAATATACTATCACTTTTGTACTTTAAAACTCCCAGAACTGTAAAAAACAGAAAATCTAAATAAAATGACAACCTCACTTCTTCCGCTCCCGCCAAAAAGTCAAATTCTTTATTTGTAATTGACCATTAAAAAAGACTGCCAAGTGTGAGTCGGACTCGCGCTCCGAAGATCCTATTTTCTGTAGCCAATGTATTTATATTACTACCAAAATAATATGTCGGATTCAGGAACAAACATAATTTTACAATTTAGCGACACGTCCTCCAATACTCTTCAAGTGCAAATGTAAGTTTGTAATTGCAAAAAAGTGTGATGTGTTACAAATTTGCGATTTTTAGATTTTTTCCTTTTGTGATGCTGTGAAACCTTGCTTCTTGCCAAACATGATCTAGATCAATGGGAAATATCTACCCTATAGGTTTTCGTATATAGAATTGTCGGCACGCCCATTTCCTAACTTGCACACAGCATGCGACAGCCAATATTGCGCGATATCTGCTGTCACAACGAGAATTTGTATAATGTAATTTGTATAGTGACGCTAACTCTACCGCGAAAAGTGTATTTCGCGGTCATGGCGCAATAGACACGGAACGTCATACAATCATACCAATTTTTTATTATGGTGGCACTTCATATGGCTATTCGTATTCGTGTATTTGTCTTATTTGCTCGAAAACGACCATGTGAAGACGATTTATTTGTCTTATTTGCACGAACAAGACAAATACGCAAATACACGAACATGCGTATCCGCCCACTTGTCGGTTTTTGGTCACAAATCAAAGGATTCAAATATGCCAAATCTATTCATATAGCGTCCACACATGGCTAGCTCAGTAGAATGGATGACAAATGGACTTGTGTTGTGATTTTTGGAGTTATCCAAATGCTTCCTTGCATTTTGAGCATGCATGACATACCTAATGCATCCTTGCATTTTGCACATAACTTGCATACTCCAACACGTCTATAGCTCGGTGCGTCCACAAAGGGAACTCAGCAAACACATTCGCAAGTCATGCGTGTTTATTATGTTTGGGACTTCACATGAATATTTAGTCAAACAGCGAATACGCTACACGAACACAAATAGCCATGTGAAGTGCCACCTTTACAAGTAGGCACCGTCGCGCACCGGTCGTGCAGTGTAGTGGCAGAGCCATGCTTCATTGCAGCACGAATTGGGTCGGCTCGCTCGGTGAAATACCACCCTCTCACAGAATATCGGCGTGAAATAACAGCATCTGTTGTCTTTCGTTCGTTAAGTGAGAGAGTCGGTGGCCCATAACCCTCTCCCTCTCCTTTCCCTCCTTTCCCTATTTCGCTAAAGGCCGGCAACGCACCGCTGTCGCTGTCTGAAAATTTTTTAATAATAACCCCGAGTATCTTTTGATTGCGTTGTCTTAGAAGCTTGAATTTTTTACGCCTCTACGGAATCATAAACCTAATGTCTATCATAAATTTCAACTTGATACGACTACGGTCGACTACGGATACGGTTTGACAGACAGACACACACATTGACAACGAAGTAATCCTATAAGGGTTCCGTTTTTTCCTTTTGAGATATGAAACCCTTAAAATAAGTGGATCTTTATCGAAATTATTTTTTTACCATTGGATTTATACAAGGTTATTGTGAAAGGGGATATAAATCCCCCGGGGTCCTAACGTGTCACTGTTGACTGTTATATTGCAGACATAATAATTACGGGATACATTTATTTTGTTGTCCATATAAAAAGATTTAATAGAAAAAAATGTACAACCCTATCGTTAAGCCCTACATTCCAAATGTTTTCTTGCGACGTAATAACGCTGATATTAGGGTTGCCTCGCCTTTATTTTTTTTTAGCTTTGAGGTAGTACACTAGAACTATTAGCTTTTGGCGAAGTTGTAGAATGCAAATTTTCCTTTGTCATGGGTACTGTACTTTAAAACCCTTTCGCATTTACACATCCTTTAGAAATAACCTTGTATACATTGATTTGGAGACGCCGAGTGTTGTCTAGGAATTGCGTATTTCACCAACCCGAAAAAAAATAGCGCGATGTGTGTATGTTTAAACATTTGAAACTTCTCTAAAAATATGTTGTTCACTAGTAGGTCTGCAAGTAGATTAATCTACGCATCATAAAGTGAAGTATTTGTTTAACACTTTGAGAATTATCTTTATCTGATAATATAATACCACAATTAGAAATTAGAACATCTGTGAATGGGATATTATTTATACTTATATTACAAAGTGGTAAACTTCGTTTGTTTGTATGTAATGGATATACTCAAAAACTACAAAACCAATTTCAAAAATTCTTACACCTGTAGAAAGCTACATTATCAGCTGGGCTACATTATCATGGGCTGTATTTTATTTCCAAAAAAATTTCTATTCGTGCGAAGCCGGAGCAGGTCGCTAGTTATTTAACTTTGCTAGTTAGTTATATAACTTTGAAAGACAGAATGGGTGATAAAAGACTGACGAAGAAAATGTACAGACCGAAAGTAAGTGGTAACCGAGGCCAAGGAAAACCAAGGCTAACTTATGAAGATCAAATAGACAAAGTGTTAGCTGATGGAAATATCAAAAGCACTCGTATACCTAGACGAAAGAGTGAAGAGAATGATGAGATTTGAGGAAACTAAAGAAGTAAAATATCTAAAAACATGGGAAATTAGCGCGATTACCTTTTATCTTCGCTTGACGTTTCGGTCGAGTTGCATCAGCCGTGGTCTCAAGTAAACTGTTCAGTTTCAGTTCACTTTACTTGAGTTTACTTGAGACCACGGCTGATGCTAATCACTGATGCACGGCTGATGGTAATCACGTTAATTTCCCGTGTTTTTAGATATTTTATAATGCAGCGCGAAAGTTTAAAAGGCTAAAGAAGTATGTAAGGACCGCAATGCTTGGCACTCCGTCCTCTCTGACTACTTAATTAGAGAGACAGCCTAAAGATATGTTATGTCGTGTTTATGTCAATTTGAAGATGTTACAACTAAAATATTAAAAGGCAGCAAAGATGGCGTCGGAAACCAACGAACTTAGGGTTTCGTAAAAATTTAAGAGAAAATAATGCAAAAAATTCGAATCAAAATATCCATTATTTAATTTTAACTTTGTTGATTATGTATTATCAATTAATATGTTTGTGCCAAAAAATTGGGCTACGAAGATCATCCTCTTAGCCTAAAAAGTAGATGGTCATCTTCTCAGGTTAATTTCTTTAGTACAGAGATATAAATTACTAACCCGATATCAGAAAACTTAAAATTAAATAATGAATATTCGGACCTAATAATTTTTTTCATTATTTTTTAAGAAATTGTTATATTCTCACCCCACAAGATCTTAGCCGCTTTATTCATCGTTGTAAATCTTCAAAGTTAAATAATAAAAATTGTGATTGTAACATACGGACGACCAAACAGATTTCATTTTTGCCGTTCTAAATATGAGCCTAAAATCTGTTTTCCAAATTGGACCCAATTGAGACACTTTTACCTACCCATAGAAACCTTAGCAGGCTATTCTCATAGACTTACAACATTTTGAAATTAAACAGAAGACCACAAGTCGACAACAAAGATTACCACTTGTACAAACAAACAGACTGAAGGTATACAAAGTCGCCACACCTTAAAATCTAGGCCAGTGTAGCGACTGATCGAAATACTATATAAATATTTATATATACTTAAACAAATATATTTGCTCCTTATCTGATGGGTATGACGGATATAGGTGTACGAGTTATCACATAACAAATTTTAGATAAGTTTACCTCTAGTAATGAAACACAAGTGCCTCTAAGTAGACAATTGTTTTGTAAAGATAATCATATAGTATGCAATAATAATTAATACAGTGACGAGTTAAATAAATGAAGAAAAAATTATTGTGATTTTAAATATCAATGAAAACATGGGAGTTGATGATCTTCTATTACGGCAAATATGAAAATCTAAACGCAACGCATAGAGAACACAAAAAAAATCCTTATTAACATCATCCAATTAACAATTAAACTTTAGAGCAAAAACGAACATGGAATTCCAAGAACGACGCGGTAGTCGGACAAGAGCATTAGAAAGATCTCTAAGCTACTCCGAAGCAATCGGTAACGACTCCAGAAGATCGTCAATAGCCATCCCCAGCATTGTCAACACAGAAGTATACACAAACGAAGAACTGAAAAAGAAACACAGAATTTCACAAACTTATGTGGAAGGGAAAGAGATAGCATTTCCATCTGTGATCACAAATTTCGACACAAAAGCAGTGCCTTCCAGCTGTGGATTGGTGACAGATACGTCTGTTTACTCTAGCGAGGAAGAGACCATGTATGGCGGATTAACAATGACTATAGATGTAGAAAATGCAGACAGCCCTAAAACAGATAGGACGAAAAACATATCTTCTAGTTCGGCACATGCTATGACAAATTTTAATGCACCTAATGAAGTTTACGATAGGATCGAGGTCGCAGAAAGCATCTTCAACGATACGGAAATCGGTCCCTCTACGATGGCTTATTCTACGCCTTTTACTAAAAGAAGAAAGAAGGGTTCAAGACACGTGTAAGTGTCAAAACATTTATTTATAAGAAAGCAAAGATATTTTCTATCCAATAGATGTATCTCACACACACTGTGAACATAATTATGCAGCACACACTGTATTCATCAAACTCTTACCTATTTCACTATTAATTTACGATACAATAGGTTGCATTACAAAATATCTAAAAATTGGGAAATTAACGCAATTACCTCTTATTTTGGCTTGACATTTCAGCTGAGTTGCATCGGCCTTCTCTCAAGCAAACTGTCGCAGCTAGTTTCATTGCATGTCCGAGACAGAACTTTTATCTTCTACCCCTGACATTTGTAAATAATTTTTAGGACTCTCACGTGTGGACACCGCGAGGGTGATGTGTAGGAGTCTTACATAAGGCCCAACTGACACATAGGTTTCTTTTTCTTCGGTAACGCAGGAGAAACTTGCACAAAGATACGCAGTCCATTAAGGGGGTGACTGGGAATTATGTGGGGCTTTTACTTACCAAAACTACAGGATCTTCTATGGAACGCACCGGAGCCATTCTCGCACTGTACCTAAGCACTTCTCAGGAAGGACAGTAACGGAGCCCCTCCTGCACCCTCAGAGCCACGACAGCGCGGACCACACGCACTGTCGTTCTCCTCGGGGCCGCGCATGTAGACAACCGGAGAACACATATTTTATACCTTTTCTTATTATCTAAATGTTAGGAAATTATCACATGTGGTTCATTGAGATTATTATTGTGAAGTTAACAATTGAGAAAATGTAAAAAAACTCATACCGACATTTAAAATTCTTCGTTGCCTGTAGTCTTTATTACCCAGATTGAATATTAGTAACGTCTGCAATCTAATGCTCTACTGCCTTCAATAGTTCTGCTGACCTTGACCTACTAAAGTGGACTTAATAAGTAATTAAAAATTATGAACCCAAAAAAATTTGAAATTCATTGAAAATTGAACTATACAGGCTTTTCAATTGCAGTAGAGGGGAAAACTATTACCCCTTTTTAATATGAACTTCTGCATAAACTTTAACTACGCTAAATTTCTTGTTACTTCATGTGCGCAATCTGCTTATTGCGCACATGATGGAGCAAGAAATTTAGCGTAGTCGAAGAGCATAGTAAAAAGGTGACGCTTTGGTAAACAATAATTTAATCCAAAATAGACCTTCTGATCTATGCAAACGTGCGCGCGCTGGCGTAGTAGTAGTAGCGTAACGAAAAAGTAGTTATTTTCGTTTATTTTAAAAACTATAATTAATTTTAAGAATCCAACTGTCATTTTGAAGAATATGTTTAGATTAAAACTATACAGAAAGTTTTGTAGTCAATTAAAAAAATTGAGATCCCTGCCGTCAAAATTTGCAATGCGATTTGTGAGCTCTGAGCTGTTTCGAGTCTGTGGAATATATATTTACGTTTATATTTCGACCACTGGACGAATATTATACTTTAAGAATCAACCAAAAATCTTGTTATTTTCAATACTAAAATAAAATGTTGACTTTATTTATCTTGAAATCATTACACTCATAAATAGTTGAAAAGTAGAATTGTTTACATGAAGCCCTTTTATTAATGTTATAATTCATTCCCATAATCATGACATCTACAAATTGAATCAGCTAAATATATGTATGTTCCGATATGTGTGATAAACATAATTATTATCGCGAATTTGGATAAGATAACAAATAACATTTTTGACGAATGTTTATATGTTCCAATTTATTTAATATAAGTGCATATAAGTAAATTACATAACAAATCTCAAGTCAATTGTATGACCACGAAGTAAGCACTCGGCACAGCGCGTAATGGACTCAGCTCTGGTGCGTCGTGTAGGTGATCTCGGACCTGCACATAATCATGCCTCGCCTCTAGGGATTTGGTGCCTATGTACAAGTTTCTCCTGCATTACTCAAAAAAAATAGTTAGCTTACCTTTTTATTTATACATTTACTAACAAAAAGTACATACATATGTTAATAATTACAAACTTAAAACTACACATTGTCTTAAATAATAAACTTCCTCAAAGTTGCCGCTTAGAAAGCTGTCATTGCTCAAGGTACCTAGCAGACTGGCAGCATTGCCTCTTTGAATAGTCAAACTGATTCGTTGGCGGAAGAAGCTGCCAGCCCGGCGGTCTCCCGAAGCCTCGACCAGTCTCTTACAAATATCAGAAACCAGTCGATGGGTTTCAGGGCCCCAGGGACCCAAAGTTTCGACTGCAAAGGGCGTAAATATGAAACTATCAGAGAGAGTCGCATACTTACGCCGCTTCAAGTTCTCGGCAGTGCTGGCCGCGGCACCTGCTGACTTGGAAGTCGCCGGCACATGGGAAACAGCAAGTGTATCGACACAAGTGGCATCCCACACCAGCGATCTTCCAAGTTTCCAAGGAATGAGCGTCAAACCATCCGGTCTCCTGCCGTCGCTGCGCACAATACCTACAGGCTCTAAGACTGCAGGAACGCCAGCGGCGACAAGAGCCCGCCGAATGACGTCATTCAAGGCAGCATGTCGTGACATGCGGCCCACACTACGTAAACAGGATAAACCGTGGTTACCTAGTACTTCGACGAGATCACCATAGCGGCAACGGTGAAGAAGGTTAGTCCTGGCCCCCAGACGAAGGGATACTATGAGAGAAAGCGTGGTATTGTCGATTAAGGTTCCTAAGTTTTTTGAAGTTATTACCTTCAGCCAGTGTCCTGACTCCTTCTCAGAAACAGCTTACTGTATGTGAAATGTGAGAAATGCGAGAAAACGTAAGCTTGAGCAGTAACAAGATCAGTAGTATATTCCTTGAACAAGATGCTGATGTGTCATTTAAAATATGTACAACATGAATAAAAAGCAAAAGAGAAATATGGGGATAATTCACAAAAAACAATTTTTTTGCGATTACAAACTCTGTTTTTCCCATTTTTGAAATTTTTTCGGGAATTAGACTTCCATAACCCAGTAATATTGGGTTAAATTACATTTTACACTACAGCAATGAACTCAGACCAAAAAATTCGTTACTTTATTGAACAAAGATGGCTATCTAATTTGAGACTCGATTGCATAATATTTGATTTATCACAAATTTTCCTAATTTTGGGAGTTTTCTGGGGAATGACACATCTAGTTAGAGTTCATACCATTAGATTCATTGAAAAAAAAATTGTTTTCTTTGAAGACGTCGACGTGGGAGACCAGTTCGCTCCAGACGAGTGGTCTTCAAGTCGGGTGAGGAGAATGTGCCTGTGCGAAGTAACATACCATCCAAGTCTATCAAATATATGAGAGATATCGTCAACACAGTCGTAAGTAGTGATAATCATAATGCAATATATGTAATGCAATGCAAAATAAATACATTAAACACTCGCAGTATAAAAGGCTATATATATGTACATCTCAATCAACAATAAAATACTTTCTTTATTGCACCAGTAAAAGTATATCTTCTATACATAGTATAAGGCAAAGGCGCTTCCCACCGTTTGTCCCTCTTTACGTCCCTCGATCTGTTAAACTACGCAACGGATTTTATTGCGGTTTTCATCAATATAAAGAGTGATTTAAGAGGAAGGTTTATAAGGTTAGGTTCAAGATGTCGGAAAAAATCAAGCCGACTGAGAGCTTTCATCGAAAATGCTGTCTGATTCCAAAACAATGTATGATGGAATTGTTCCTCTTTATTAGGATTATAAAAAAGTCAGCGATGTCATATGTCTATATTATACAGATAAGTATCTATAATCATTTTATTTTTTAATTCCACGCGGATGAAGTCGCGGGTAACAGCTAGTTACAAATATAGGAATAAAAACACTAAGAACAGTACAATTTGGGCAATCTTATCCCTAAAGCTATCTCTCGCAGGCAACCTTTGGGTAAAGAAATGCTCAATCAACTTCCATTTCTAAATTGGATTTGGGCCAGATTTTATTGGAAATTACTAATAATATTACTATTTTCATTTATTACCTTCCTTCGAAGTTTCAAATTAATGATTGACACTTGTTTTGCTTCTCAAAGAAGCATCCTTAGATTTAGAGATCAGACTCGATCACTCACCATGGGATACGTTATTTCCTAACCTGAGTCTATAGAAATAACTATCAAATCTTATATAAGTATTCACTATTCACTGCCTTTTCTATTTTCTCGTACATTAGCACGTCTCTATTGCGAACTGCCCCCATCCATTCAGAAGCATCCAGAAATGCTTAGTGTTGTAGCCATTATTGGTGTCTTTTGTATAATTGTTTCTAATTTCTTAGATTAACAGCAAATGGCGCTTCCTCATCCTCATGATGGTATGCGTACATTTCGTTTTCTGGTTGATATTTGCCGGCATCTGGTATGCGGTGTCTAGTTCGTACCAGGACGACATCGGTGATGGGAAAGAACATTGTGTAACCGGAACTTCTTCCTTCGCAGGATTACTAATGATGTCCGTCGAAACACAGGTAGGGTGCAGTGTTTTATTCTACTTAGAGGGTATTTTGACCAAACGATGCTTATTCAGTAAACATCGCAGAAGCGTAGTAAACTTAAAACTAGAACTTGATAGCTGACTGGTACTGGTACGTCATGTTCGAGTCGTAGTAGGAATGACAAGACTAATGAATGTTCCTATACGAATCCCTGTATCTTCATGTAGTAAGGTCTTTCGTTTTTTTTTTTACAAACGAGAATGTGTGATGAACTCTTATAATTTTCAGCTATCTTCCTCCGAAAACCTCAATTTTTTTTGGGATACGTGTTTCGCCTCATAGCGAAGCATCCTCAAGATATTACAGAGCCAAATATCGCGCGGTATCTGCTGTCAAAGCTAGAATTTGTATAGTGGTGCTAAATCTACTGTGAAAAGTGCATTTTACGGTCATGGCGTAATAGACACGCAATTGTCATACACGATACTAATTTTTTATTACAATTAGACACCGGTCGAGCGGTGATCGCGTGGCTGTTGCTGTCTGCAAATATTTAGGTAATAATCCCGTCGGTCGATTAATCAGCACCGATTGCATTGGATGCTGGTTAGCTGACTGAGTCTGATCCCTGGAATATCCTGAGGATGCTCTATTAAGAGGCGAAACAAATGTCCACGTTTTGGACGGAAGATAATAAATGGATTTCCGCAAAGTAACATCTGAGTCTACACAATATAATGAGAATACGTGTGAATTGTTGGACGAAGACTGGCAAAAAATCAACTTTCTCAGTAAAAATATCTTCATAACAGTGCATTAATGATCTTCATTTGTAGGCACTATTTTAGAGCTAAAGCAATCAGAAGAATCTCACATCTTTAATTTTTTCAGATGACCATAGGATACGGCATAAGATATCCAAATGAAGAATGTCCAGAAGCCATCATTATTATGGTGCTCGAGGCGAGTATTTTCTATTGACCTGATCTGTATTTACACGATTGTGGTAAAATCGTGCAGATACTGTTTGCATACCTTCGCGATTCCCATAACGAGATACTGCTTAAATTAGATTTAGCTTAAATTAAAGATAAGTTTAAGCACATTCTACAACTTACAGATTGTGGCTGGGACTGCACTATCTGGTGGTTTATCCAGCTTATTATTCACCAAGCTTGTAAGGCCTAATAGGCACGTAACCTCAGTTGGATTTAGCAAGAAAGCTACAGTAAGTGTATAAATATGAGGACTGCAGTGGGATTTGCTAGTGTTTTGTAACATGGCGGCGATCATAATAGGCCTGAGT
The DNA here is from genome assembly GCA_907165235.1 of Zeuzera pyrina. NCBI lineage: Eukaryota > Metazoa > Arthropoda > Insecta > Lepidoptera > Cossidae > Zeuzera > Zeuzera pyrina. The sequence continues at coordinate 877,989 of OU015640.1, forward strand.
TCGTAACTTTGTTATGATTTGCATTTCCGCTAATATAAAAAGCGTATAACGAAGAAAGTACGTTTCATAGTAGTTTCTTTTTGTTTCAATTTCAAAGTCAAATGCAAATCAATTTATTCAAATAAACCCAATTACAAGGTATTTTTGAACGTCAAATCTACTTTAGTTCGGTTCAAAGAAAAGAGAAAAGAAAACCTGGACACTGAGAAGCACCGACAAGAAGCTCAATCAGGTATCATTTTTTCAACTTCATTTTACAAAAAGTTTATTAAAATACAATATTCAAAGAGCCAGTAAATGCCTGTGCAGAGAAAATCATTTCCAGACTATTGTTTTATCTTTAACGAAATTGTTAACTCCAATATATATTTTAATTACAGTAAAATTTCAAAGTTTATTGAAAACTGGCTGTCCCTGGCCAACCGTACTATCGCTTAGTAGGTATTATATTATTATTCGTGAATTATGATCTTGAATTCGTACAAAAATCCCATATAAAATAGTACTTTCAGTTTTTCCGAATTTTCCCATTTTCCGGGCAACTTCTCCAATTTTGCTTTCTCTAAAAACCTTACTCTATATTATGAACATTTAACAAAACTTAAATTTAAAATTTTGAAAATCCCAAACTCAAAAAAGACATCTAAAAATAAAAAAATAATATGTACCTATTGGCCCTTTAACTTTATGATAAGTTATAATATAGCTAGAAGTAGTAACATATCCAAGCGTCGTCGCATCGTGGAACGGCTAAGTAAATAAAATAAAATACAATTAAAAATGATAAAGTTAGGTCGATGGATAAAGTAAGAAAACTTACCGGTCCCACGGCGCGACGACCGACGCTTTGACATTTTACTACTATAGTAAAATATATTACAAACTTATCATAAATGTGATGCATTTCTGAAATCATGTTTCCCCTTTCAACGAAGCATCCGAACGAACGAAGAAGAAGATCAGACTCTGGTATATCCTGAGGATACTTCGTTGAGAGGCAAAAGCGAAACACGTGTCGATTGGTGGTTTTTGGAGTTTGAACGGAAAATAGCTAATAATTTAGAAATTTATCACGTGAAATCGATTTCCGCAAAGTAACATCTGAGTCTATACAATAACTTATCATAAAGTTAAAGGGGCAATAGGTACATATTATTTTTTACTACATAGATGTTTTTTTGAGTCAGGGGTTGTTAAAATTTTTAATTTAAGTTTAATTTCGAACTTTTTGAGTACGCTGTCATCGACACTATCCCCACCTTCACACGAATACTTTCCGGGATGATACACGAAATGGAAAAATTAGTCAAATCGGTCAAGACGTTCATTAGTTTTGCGCTTACCAATGAACAATAATTAATGTTTACTAGAAGTCGCCCTGTGGTCGAAATTCGACAGTAAATATAAACTTATAACCTCTTTGGCGACAACCTACTCTGTGCGACTGTTTGATGCAAAGAGGTTACGTATACTATATGTGATCAGTGATCACAAACTATTATGAAGGACTTTTTGGCGGGAACGGGAAAAGTGAGGTTGTCATTTTATTTAGATTTTCTATTTTTTACATTTTTGGGAGTTTTAAACTACAAAAGTGATAGTATATCGTGTTTTAAAGTTTTGTGTAAGTGAAGAGAATGGAGTAGGTCTAAATAAATATGTGCAGCTGAAGTTCTCGCGCTCTTCCAAGAAGTCCTACAAAATTTCAGTAAAGTCTACTCTCACTTTACTGGAGGAGTTTTACGATAACGATTCTACTAAATACAATACGTAACATTGGCAAATGCGCTAATCTGTATGCCATGCCATGAATAAAAAAAAGACTATTATGAGTTTGAAATTAACAGTTTTTTTGACATTCGCAGTATGAACGTAAACAATGAGTGATTTATTTAATTTCATTAAATTTGATATATTTGTAATGCCTATTATATAAAAATATTAGCTTTCTTCTGTCCTTCTCCAAATTATTACTCTAAATACCAAATTTCATACTCCGTCCGCGCAATTTTCTTAAAAAGGGAACTGAAATTTTCGGTTCACGTATTAATAATATAGCTTTATATAGATAGACAAATATAATCATTTTAAATTCCTTCTATAAGGTACATAATCATTGATAGGCGTTTGTCCAACAACTTCTTTTGTATCTTCTGAGTTCGCTTGAGGCCACGGCCGATGCAACTCGGTTGAAACGTCAAGCCAGAATAAAAAGGTTAACGAGTTAAATTTCCCGTTTTAGATATTATCTAATGCAACGCGAAACTAAAAGTTTATTTTGTGCCTTCATCCTTATGTCACTTCATTTTTATTGTAAGTACCTCATAAATCATTTCCCATTCATATTCAGGATATAGTCCAGTCGTGATTTTCAGGTCTGTCTTCGGGACGGTGAGCTCTGCTTGCAGTTTAGAGTATGGGATTTGCTTAATCTACATCTCATTAATAGCACAATCACTGCTTATATGCTCAAACCGATCAGGTATTTGAACTTACGATTTGATTATTTTAAGCAAGCGAATATTCAGACAATCTGAATCCGATATACTCCACCAAACACGTGTCGAAGAACAAGTTTGAACCTTTAGATGGAAGACAGCTGGAGAATATAAACAGATTAATTACTTAGTAATGCAATGTCAGAAATGAGAATCAATTTAAATAATCATAGGGACTCATTTTTTATTTTCCTAAATTAAAAAAAAAAATTTTTTTAATTATATTTACATTAATTTATTACTTCAAGCAAGAATGACACGGATTTCCACTAAGAGATATCGCCTTTTACTCGTCATGAATTGTTAGACTGAAAGAAATATATGGCTTAACCCTATAATAGAAAGGGATGGGTATACATATATTTCGTCTCTATCGATATACTTAATGTTTTATGACTTATACTGTTGCATTTGACATACTACTGGACAAAACTCTTTGTTCATTATTACTTTTAAGTTTTTTAATTATTTTTGATCTTTACAAGTGAAAAATTTATATATGTGATGAATTCCTAAAATCTCTAGCTATTTTCCGCTCAAACTCCAAAAACCACCAATCGACACGTGCCTCGCCTCTCAACGAAGCATCCTCAGAATATACCAGAGATCGGACTCGGTCAGCTTACCAGCACCGAATACTGCACCGGTCGATTGGTGGTTTTTGGAGTTTGTGCAGAAAATAGCTAAAGATTTGAGTAATTCATCACATGAAATGGATTTCCGCAAAGTATCACCTGAGTCTATACAAATTTATATATTTTTTGTAAATATATGAGCGATAGAGCCCCTTTTGAGTGTGATGGTAGAATACTGTATTTCATACTGCAAAGCCCGGTTTGACAGACAAAGTCATGAAAGCAAGAAATACTATAATTGTTACATCAAAGCAATATCTATTAGCAGTGGATCTATGCTATATGGTAATTCTAGTTATTAAAACCCAGGACACTAGAAGGCGAAATGGTCCACAATTACATTCACCAGTTAGAGCTGAAGCAAGCCCGAGCGTTCCTGTTATGGCCCATAACGGTGGTCCATGTTATAGACGCTAAGAGCCCATTATACGACTTTTCTGCACAGGACATGATGGATTACAGGTAACTGTTATACTTTACTGTAGCTCGACGAAAATTTCAAATCATTAGTATAACTCATCGAAAGTATGCGAGAAAAATGATGAGATTTGTATACTACTTAATTCATTGTGACTTGGAAATACATGTATGCATATAATCTTGGTTATATTATTGTTGCTTGCAATTTACAGTTCACTTGAATCTTATTTAAGGCGTTATCGAGGGGTTCTGGAATCTCTTATAAAACACATCGAAGCCCCTCACAGGCTGTGCCTAAGCACAACTTGGGAGTGGCAGTGACATAGACCAGCCTGAAACCTTGCAGTGTCATACATTCTTAGTTATAACATTATTGCTTGCAATTTTCACTTCTCTTGAATCTTATTAGTGTGCATTATCGAAGGGCTCTAGATTATCTTATAAAACATATCGAGCCCCTCACATGTTATGCCGAAGCACTACTTGGGAGTGCCAGTGACATAGCCTAGCTTAAAACCTTGCACTGCTATGACACACTACACGCGTTGTCATTCTCCTCGGGGTCGCGTGTATGAAGGGCCGCGACCCCAAAGACCCCTTTAGTCCCTTCTTAAGGCAGGTGGGGAACACCGTAGTCTCTTTATCTGGCCCGGACTACAATACTAAGCATTGATTACACTTACACATTCGGTAAGCCAGCCACAATCACTTTGAGGGCGGTCTATGCTCATACTCTCACCGGCTGATAGATGCAAATCTCTGACGACTGTTGGAAATGGACTCGGGAAACAAAAAAAGTCATATATAATATAGACTAATAATATAATAAACTAGCTTTGGTCAGTGACTTCATACGCGTGGTGGCGGCTTACAACAAAGAGGATACCACAAAAACCTTCTCCTTGAAAAAATACATACGCGTGCCAACTTTCGGTGATCGGCCAAACTGTGTTAGACTTTAGCGATTACATACATACAAACAATCATTTTATATGTATTACACAAAAAGATTAAAATTACCTCAAGAATTGGAGAGAAGAAGCATAAAAGCAAACAAGTTACCGCTGTTACCACCGTGTGTCGAACGAATTTTCGTCTCTTTTATCTCTTTGAGTATAACCACGAGTAAAACCAACACGTACTATTAAAAACAAGTAAAACGGTTACTACAATAATAAATATGGCAACCTCAGTGCAATTCGTGTCAGCTTAGGAATCGGTCATGAAATAATTATTTGCAAAATACTCGTAAATCTTTAAGTGTTTCGTCTACTACTTCTCTTGAATCTTATTAGTGTGCATTATCGAGGTGCACTATTCACAAAAATAAAACTATCTCATGTTCAGTTGTGTGTTTATTTATTTTATTTAACAATTTATTGCACACACAACGTCATATACAAAGAGAGATACATACAGAAAAAGAGCAAAAGGTACCGCTTATTTCTATAAGAAATTTCTCCCAGCGGACCCGCGAGTGAGAAATTTTATAAAGAAAGAAAGAAAGGTAGACACTGTGTGTAACACAATATTATTAAACTCAATATAAATAATAATGAATACGAAATACAATAACAAAAACACATACAATCAATATATCAGCACATATAAATATATAAATTTGACATATATAAATACAAATATATATACATACATTCAATAACGATATATATTATATACATGATAATTATACTCAAGTGAAAATATTTGTTTTGAACTAACTCTTCATATAATGCTTTTTAACTGCTCGTTTAAAGCCTACTAGGAATCGACTCTCCTGAACGCAAGGAGGAAGATCATTCCATAGTTTAACGGCAAGTACAGTGAAGGAATGACAATAAAAATTGTGTCGTTGTACTTTACCTTCCCTAGTCACGCACATGTAAACATCTAGAAATTCGGTCAACAAAAAAAGGACACCGTAAGGACACGCTCATATCTTTGGTTCACTTTTTAAGAAAATTGTGCGGACGGAGGAGTGTGAAATTTGGTACACTTAAAGTTTATATGGAGAAGGACAGGAGAAAGCTAATCTATATAAATAAAAATGAATCGTCGAAATGTATGTACGCGCATGACTTCCAAACGACTGCACCAAATTAGATAATCCTTTTTTTTTGTGTTAGTTACTGTCAGGACAAGGTTTGTATAAAAAAAAATTTAAAAAAAAAGAAAAAATTTAAAATCTATAATATGAGAAGTGAGTGAGTGAATGAGACAGAAGACTGTGAGAGATCTTCAATATATTGACAGAACATTTAAAAAAATATTGAAAAAAAAAATTTTAAATCTCATAAAATGAAAAGTGAGTGAGTGAATGAGACAGAAGACTGTGAGAGAATATATTGACAAAACATTGACAGATTATTGGAATAAGAAGGGGAAGGTTTGTGTATATGTGCCGTCATTATAAATCGAATATGGCGGATGTTCCACAATAGGAAATTACTTTTTTGTTTAACACCAACAATATGGGTATTAAATGAAATGTATTACGCGGGGAAAGGTTTGTGTATATGTGACGTCATCGTACATCTAATATAGCGGATGTTCCACAATACGTACAGTTGTCGTAAACTTGTAACTTGCTCATTCCAAGAATACCACTAATGCCAACTGACTTTCCTTTTGAATTTAAACGTCTCCAGTTTCCAGTGCGCCTTGCATTCGCAATGACAATTAATAATTCCCAAGGCCAATCGTTAGAAGTGTGTGGAATAAATCTTGAATTGCCATGTTTTTCGCATGGGCAGTTGTACGTTGCGTGCTCAAGAGTCGGGAAACCATCGGCACTATTTGTTTTCTTTCCAGAAGGAAAAACGAAAAATATTGTACATTACAAAGCATTACAATAGATGTGTTGTAAATATTTAAAATATGAATTTGCCGGAAGTGTTACATTTCTTTAGTCCACGACTGTACACCACCTATGTGATGCTGAGGCGGGTATAAACAGTAGATAGTCTGAAATTCAGAAATTTTGAAAATATTTACGGAAAGACGGCGGTACGAAGTTCGCCGGGTCAGCTAGTATAATATAAATTAAATTAAACTAATCACTCATTGTTTACGTTGTCAAAAAGATTGTCAATTTCAAACTTATAACAGTTTGTGATCACTGATCACATATGGTATACGTAACCTCCTTGGATCAAACAGTCGCACAGAATAGAGATTGCCGCCAAAGAGTTTATAAGTTTATATTTACTGTCGAATTTCAACCACAGGGCGACCTCTAGTAATAGGTATTCGAGACAATGCTTCTCTGTAATAGAGTTGAAATAGATTAGAGTTACATAAACAATTTTGTATTCACAATAAAGCGATTGTACGCACGACACATGCAGGGATTGAAATATTGTAAATAGATCTACAGCAATAACCTCATCCGAGATTCTATCATTCCGTCCTCTGCCTCCGATACTTCTTGGATGGAGGGGTCCTCATGCTTTGTCGATTTTTTCGGGAGTAACGTCTACAGATGCTCCCCCCTTGTGCATCCTATTCACAGCGACAGTCATTAGAGTTATGTAGTGAGATGAGAATTTTTTTAGTCGATTCGAACCAGAGACTAGCCAATCGATTCTCACGTACTCTTGAGAAGTGAGAAGCGATTGGCTGATCGCGCGAAATATTTTCTCTTCACAGAAAAAAAAAATAAGAGCTTATAGAGAGCTATAGAGCTAATTCATTGTAATCACTTATATTTTCAAATGTTTTGTTTGCACAGGTTTGAAATAGTTGTATGTCTAACTGGATCTTCTAAGAGCATGGGCACGGTGACGCAGAGTCGCACCTCTTATTTATCTAAGGAGATCATCTGGGGGTACCGGTTCAAGAATGTGCTGAAGTAATTATATTTTTATTATAAATTTATAATAATTTGTCCATTACTAATACTGTGTATTAAGTAAGCTTAAAATATGTGTCTGAAGTCTAAATCTGTCGAAACGTCTAGTAATTATTCGAATTATGTGGCAAAGTTAAGTTTTTTTTTAATGTAGGTATATTTAGAAAATGAATCTATTATTTAGATTAAAGAAAATCGACAACTAACATAGGTAACATTTCTACATCAACGTCTTACATTAGATCTAGTTACTACTCGTAGCACGGTGGTAGAGCAGATCGTGAGTTCGATAGGTCAGGTTAGGAAACTAATTTTTCTAAATTACCTTATAGAGCAAAAGTGGTAAAAGAAGCCAAGGAAGACCAAGGCTGACTTTTGAAGATCAAATACCTAGAGTGTTAGCCGACAGAAATGTCAAAAGCACTCTCGTACCTAGGCGAAAATGTGTGAGGAGAATGATGAGATTTGAGGAAGCGAAAGAAGTATGTAAGGACCGCGACGCTTGGAGCTCCGTCGTTTCTGACTACCCCGTTAGGGATACGGCGTGAAGATATGTATGTAGCTTATAGTTTACGTTTCTGGAAGCACTTCCAATTCGTTGTATTATACTGTTCGCATAGTACAAAGTTAGCGCTTAGTTTTGAATTACACGATTGGTGTAATTATCTCGAGTACGAGTATTACTATTATTACAAATTTACATAAAAAATCACGCCCATAATGTTTCTAACTTTGACAAAATCTATTAAAGTTAGCTTAGGTAAGGCTTTTTAAATATAATATTTGTAGCTTGATTCATATTTACGGAGACTATACCTACATTTCTTCAACTGATTATGGTATTTTTCAGAATAATCTTTAAAAAAATATAGTACATTCAAAATAATATAGTATTTATGGAAAGTAATTTTATTTTGTTTTTTTTTTCTTTCTTCTTTCTAACTCTTCATATAATGCTTTTTAACTGCTCGTTTAAAGCCTACTAGGAATTGACTCTCCCGAACGTATTAATAAGTAGAATCTACATGAAGCACGTTCGAAACAAATTTGTTTTTTCTTCTTATCGTGAAACTCCTCCAGGCTTTACTGAAGTTATAAAGGATTTCTTGGAAGAGCGAGAGAACTTCAGCTACACATGTTTATTTAGACATACTTCATTCTCTTCACTTACACAGAACTTTAAAACAAATATACTATCATTTTTGTATTTTATAACTCCCAAAAATGTAAAAAAATTGAACATTTATATAAAATGACTATCTCGCTTCTCCCCTTCCCGCCAAAAAGTCCCATTTTTTTTTGTTTACAATAAAAGTACGATATGCTTTATCGCATTCGATTTTTAAATTAATGTAGATCAAAAGTACATTTCAAGACAGAAGGCGTTGGATTACATCAATGATTACATGTACATCATATCAGTCAAAACTCGAAATGTTGTCAAAATAAAGGTTGATCCATCCAACTGAAATATAATATTTTTGCGTACTATATATTTCTTCAAGAATATATAGTACGCAGACCAGAAATATAGTACGATACTACTTATTATAGTACGGTTTGCAACCCTAACTATAGATGATGTAAGAAATATCATGTCGGAACATTAAATTCAACATTGCAAAATTGTTTACCTAATGTAACATGGGTATTTTGAGTTTCAAATAACTTCACAAAATGGACTTTTTGGCGGGAACGGGAGAAATGATGTTGTCATTTTATTTATATTTTCTATTGTTTACATTTTTGAGAGTTTTGAAGTACAAAAGTGATAGAATATTTTGTTTTAAAGTTCTGTGTAAGTGAAAAGAATGGAGTAGGTCTAAATAAACACGCGTAGCTGAAGTTCTTGCGCTCTTCCAAGAAGTCCTTTATAACTTCAGTAAAGTATTTTATCATTTTACTGGAGGAGTTTTACGATAACGATTCTACTTATTAATACAATACGTGACATTGGCAAATACGCTAATCTGTGCGCCATGCCATGAAGAAAGAAAAAAAAAGCTTTACAAAATTCGTTGTGAAATTAATAAATCAAATGTAATTAACATAAAATTATTTTCTTACAGATATTCAAAGCGAGACGAATCATACATCATTGATGTTGACAAGTTAGACTCAGTGGAACAAGTAGAGACGCCTCTCTGTAGTGCAAGCCGCCTTAAAGAATTCGAGGAGGACATTAAATCCTCCGAGAACATTTTATCCACTCCCAACCTATCCATATCACCCACCAACATATCCTTAAGCCAAGAAAATTCTTCAACTTTATCTAAAAACGGGGAATCTCTACCTTCTTCGCCCAGTCTGAACAGGATAGCAGGAACGCAGAGAAGCTTCGGATGGAATTTCCAGAAATATTATCCGGATAATTACTATTGTCAACGTGGTCTCAATCAGACAACCCCAGAAGTGGTGACTCAAGAAAATCAAGCAACATTGGATGTAAGAAACAATGATGGGCAAAATAACGAAAATATAGTAACGGAACAGACACACGCTCTATAGTTAAGCATTTTTTAATATTATATTTTATTCCGAATTATGTGATATTTTAACTGTATATGTTACAATAATTAATAAAAAAGTTGATTTAATAACTTTTGGTTTGGCTTTTGGTTGGTTGACTGGCCCGTTGGCGCAGTGGTATATGCATCTGCTTTCCAAGCTAGAGTCCCGGGTTCGATCCTCGGTCAGGTCAATTTAGGAAACAAACTTTTCTAAATTGGTTTGGAGTCTGGGTGTTACTGGGAACTCTCCCAGAGTTCGTTGTGTGGTACCCATAGTACACAAGCTTACTGCTTAGTTTGGGGTCACACAATCTGTGTAATTATCTGGAGTATTATTATTATTAAAAATACTAAATTTTGTTGGTTCTTATTTCCACTTTTGTATTGATAAATTCTCTACCTTTTAGTTCAGTGTAAAGATAACTGAATGGGCTGTGCGATAGATAGACAGACCAGCTATGACGATTACTGAATTCTAGCTTTTTCGTATCTTTTAGTTCTGTTATTAACTCGCTGCATATCTTTATATGTATATAAAATTCCAGTGTGCGTGTGTTCATAATTCTTTTAAACGGTTTGTCAGTCTTTGATATTTTTTTTGTACTTATGGGGTCACAAGGATAGTTTTTAGCTATAGTTGGGCATGGTAGGTGGCGTTGTTATTGAGATCCAGTTTTTTTTAAATTTCCAACAAATTTTTTTTTTATCTCTTACGTAAAAAACAATATAATCAATATCATTATTTCCACGCGAACGAAGTCACGGACAAATGCTAATAAACTGTAATTTGAAATTAATTAGAGGTCGTCCAGTGGTCGAAATTCGACCGTAAATGTAAACTTATCAAATATTGTAGATTGTAGACGTGAGGAGTAGTATGTAAGTATACGAATAAAGACCAAATGCTTCGACTCTACGTCGAAGGTAGCGATAAAAACTACTGAATTATTTTGTCTTTACCTATTTATCATAGATTAATTAGTTACGTAAACTATTTATATATAGATTACAAAATTAAATGCAAAATAAAGTAATATAAGATACTGAAATATGTGTTGATTGTTGTCGTCAGTATGTTGAATCAAGCTGGCATTTCAATCAACAGCTAACTTCACTCCTCTGGAGGCCTAGACAAGTGACTCAATTGTCGTAAACGCTAGTAGAATAGAATGACAAATACCGCATAATCTAGCGTAACGAATTTTAAATTGGTAGATGTACGATGTTAGTAGCGTATATAGCGTACATCATGTTGTGCGTTGTCAGCGTTTATGCTGACAACGGGGTAATTTAATCATTTCTTACGTCATACACGTCCAATCACCAATCGGGTCGCATGTGCTCATAACCATTTAAACCATACCGTTTTAGATTAAGTGAGTTCATCAATAAACCATAATATTGTGCTCATCTTTATCTATTATTGTTTAGGAACCATCCCTAAATATATCTCTGTACGGAACCACCACACCGTACAGTAGTCAAACATTATTAACTTTGTATTATATCAAACGAAAAGTAGTGGCTTTTTTGTTTCAATTGTACGAAGCGTAATTGTCTAGCCGCTCTGTTTCTTTCAATAGTGACTTCATTATTGCCTTGAGAGTAAGCCACGCCTCTTTCCGTAATAGGCAATTGCAACAGTATATATGTACATTGACTTAACTCATTTTCTTCTCACAGTCTGAAAAAGAGAAGGAAGACAAACCGAAATCCTTCTCTAATCGTCGAGTCATACTCCAAAGAAAAGTAACACAGCCCTCTAAAGAGAAATCCGTATTCTCCCGGATCAAAGTCCGTTGTGTGGTACTCATAGTACATTCTTACTTGCTTAGTTTGGGGTCACACAATCTGTGTAATTGTCTGGAGTATTATTATTATTATTAATAAAAGTAAACAATTCTAATGTCATTGTTGACACGTCACTTTCGCTAACCATGATTACGACCAACGCAATTACAATAAATACTTTGTTTACATATAATTACATATCTAGTAGCAATTACATATCTTAACGTTAATATAGCATAAATATAGCAGAAATAACATAAACAGTATATATAACATAAATAGTATATTGTGCAACAAGTGCGGTAAGTTGTCGATTGCCCACTCGAACGAAGTTGAGCGCACGAGCGAAGCGAGTAGCTCATTCACTCGAGTGGGCAATCGACAACACCGCACTAGTTGCAGATACTATTTTTTATTACTAATGCGGAGATAATTTCGGTACAAAGAAAAATTATAGAAAGTAATAACTTTATTATTATTTAACATAACATAACGTAATATAACTTCACGCTGTATCCCCAACGGGGTAGTCAGAGAGGACGGAGCGCCAGGAGTCGCGGTCCTTACACACCTCTTTCGCTTCCTCAAATCTCATCATTCTCCTCACACATTTTCGCTTAGGTATGCGAGGTATTATTATTTATTATTATATTAATCTAAAACTTCGAAATCAAGATTTTCTTTATCTTTCACACTGATGTCAATGGGTACTAAAATTGATTGCGTTTTTTTTTTAAATATTCATTTTACATTCTTTTTTTAAATCGTGAATTTGCGTATGACACGCAAACTTGTCGCACTCACATTGTAAAATAAGACAATAGCTACTCGTCAACCGCAAAAATTTTGTGTCTAGATACTGTTTATCCCGCATGAGTAATAAAAACTAAACATTACCTTAAGAGTCCGCTGTGCAGACTTGTGTGTGTGTTTGGTGACTTGAATCTCGATATCTAAGAAGACTGAGAGTTAGACATTTGGATACATGCAAGTTCAACTCTTTATCCTACATACATACATATCTTCAAGTTATATCCCTAACGGGGTAATCAGAGAGGAACGAGCGCCAAGAGTAGCGGTCTTTACATTTCCGTCGGCTAACACTGTCTATTTGATATTCATAAGTCAGCCTTGGTCTTCCTTAGCTTCTTTTAACACTCGCTTTCGCTCTGTAGATTTTCTTATTCACCACCACCACCACTCATTCTGTCTTGTGCCCGAACCATCTTAGCATTCCTTTCTACATTTTTACAATAACACTGTCGTGCAACCCTGTCATACTGCGTATCTCTTCATTTCTTATTTTGTCGGCAAGGGTGACACCGCACATACTTCTAAGAGATCGCATTTCTACTGCATTTATTTTACTTTCACTCGATTTCCTAAGATTTCGGCTCTTTATCTTGAAATCCTTAAACGTGAAAACATGATTGGAAAAAAAATCTCGATAAAAAAAATACCAGAACAAACCCTGTTTTACACAAAGATTCAGTTGCACATCCGAAATTCTACAGAATTTTAAAATGATTTTTACTACAAAAAAAACTAAAAAATAATTGAACCGACTTCAAAAAAAAAACACTGAAAGTACGAAATAACTATCCTTTACTAATCAAAAGTTAACTACAAAAATAACTTTATGAATACGATACAAATACCCATATAATTAAATTTGTGAAAACAACATTCTGAGAAACGTCTTCAACCAGGGGCAACCAACCACCATATAGCATTATTATTTCAATGTTATTCGACAAATAAAGAAAGTCGTAAGGGACTTCTTTTTATAGTAGGTATTCATAGACTTTATATTTCTTTTTTTAGATTTTCTCTGAGAGTTTCATATTTACGTCCTATGCAGTCAAAACTTTGCGACCCTGAGGCCCCGAAGCCCATCGACTGGTTTCTGATATTTGTAAGACTGGTCGAGGTTTCGGGAGACCGTCAGATTGGTAGCTTCTTTCGCCAACGAAATAGTTTGGAGATTTAAAATCTACAGAAAAATATTTTTGTAATTATGCCATTTGATACCTACATAATCTGTTTTAATCAAATTCAAATTCATCAAAAAAACAAACGGTTTAATTTGCAATTTAAATATCATACCATTCGAGTTTTGCTTAAATGCCAGCATTAAGAACTATACCAAAATAAAATTGATTTACTTATCACTGAATGGATGCGATGTTGCGGCAATCACAATTTTCTTAATTGAAAATGTCTTTCTTCAATTCTACAATATCTACAATCGACGCTTGCGGAGCCCATGCTACATTCTACCGTTCTTAGATTGTTTTTATTTTAAAACATTCTTAGACGAACGAGATGAGTTAAATTGCACATTCGAACTCAACACGACTGTTCCACTCTTTTCTACGTAAGTATGAATCTAAAATTTAAGAAATTTTATGAATGAAATATTAAGTTTTACTTGAACTTTATGGAAAATTATAACGAAAGTCAGAAATTAAGTTACGCAATATGACAAGGTTGCACGACAGTGTTATTGTGATAATGAAGAAAGGAATACTTTGATGGTTCGGGCACATAGAAAGAATGAGTGATAAAAGACTGACGAAGAAAATCTACAGAGCAAAAGCGAGCGATAAAAGAAGCCAAGGAAGACCAAGGCTGACTTATGAAGATCAAATAGCCAGTGTTAGCCGACGGAAATCTCAAAAGCAAATGCATACCTAGGCGAAAATGTGTGAGGAGAATGATGAGATTTGAGGAAGCGAGAGAAGTATGTAAGGACCGCGACGCTTAGCGCCCCGTCCTCCCTGACTACACTATTAGGGATACAGCGTGAGGATATGTATGTATGTAGAAATTAAGTTTGACTAAAAATTCATCTAACAAATTTTTTTATAACGTCTATAGATAAATATTAAAATATTCTTACGTAACAACTCCAGTGTGCGCTTAGCTTTATCATCACAGAATTTGCTGTGTCATTAGGTCATTACATTACTCATCAGCACTGCACCGAACAAACAGTTTTATTTGGTACAAGTGTGCATTGTTTACAACTATTGTTTTGACTGTTATTATGCTGAATGTGCAGTTACATTGTCATACTAGTAATTACAGCTGGATTTGCTTACATTTTCAAAAGCAAAACGTGCTTTGGTTATATGAAAACAATCGTCGTATTCAATTTATAGGGATCAGATTTACTAAACTAATTCAAGTGATGTTGTTTTAACTTGATATGCATTTTAAAAACACTTTGAAATTGGTAAAATAACGATAAAACTATTTTTTGTAGTAGTAGTTTATCTGCATCTGCAATACAATTATTTTTTTAATAAGAGCATTTTTTGCATTTTCAGAAAGATAAACTTGTTCCATCTGATTGCCAGAAATTATAAATAATAACGCTTGTATTACTGTCTATCGCAACATTCTATCTCTCTCAATTTAAGCGACCCATGTATCAGTCTCATGTGACATTGTCAAATATCATTAATTACAACAATACTTAATCACTCAGGTCTTGGTAGGAAGACTTTTTCAATGTTTGGTATAGGTAGGTATTTGCCCAACCTTTCGTTTCTTTTTAGACGACAAAGTGTTTTGTAAAAGTAATAAACTAAATAAAAAATGTAATCGGTAGTTTAATGCACTAGCATTCAGTTCATCTTTCCAAAAGAAAATGGTTATCGCTCAAATGAACAAGATCTTTGAAACGAAACTTTTTATCGGCTGTTAAATTACATATTTTACTGCCTTTTGCTCTCGACTTCGTCAGCATGGTGGCTACTTACAACAAAGGGGATAGTATAAAAATTGTCTCCATTAAAAACACATAATAATACGAGCTAACTTTCATGGTGATCGGTCAAACCGTGTTGGAGTTTAGTCATTGCATGTAACTAAACATCGATTTTTATTAACAGAAAATAGATTTAGATTTGTTATAAAACGTACATTGATTAGACAATCATACTATAACATAAACGATTTCGTTGAAGATAAAACAATAGTCTAGAAATAATCTCTGCACTTGCATTTACTCGCTATCTGAATATTGTATTAAACCTTTTGTAAATTGATGTTGAAAAAACATGATACCTCAGTTTATTGTCGATTCTTCTCAGTGTCCAGGTTTTGTCTTTGAACTGAACTAAAGTAGATTTGACATTCAAATATACCTTGTTTAATTAGGTTTACTTGAATAAATTGATTTGACTTTGAAATCACTTTTAAATATTAAATCTATACTTATGAACGCCAAGTTTTTTATTAGGCATTTCAATACCTTTCGTATGACGCCTTACGCGTCCAAATAGGTCAAGTAGTTATTGAGTCGAAAAATTTGATACCGAGAATCGCCATCTTCGTGACGTCATAGCTTCCCCTCCACAGGCTGAGGAAGCGACAACGTCATTATTCCTATCCAGGAAACACCATTGAACGTGACGATACCACTTGTTGGTATAATACTGCTCGATCCCGAAAAAAAATGTTTTTAATCACTTAGCCTCTCTACTAATGCGGTAGTTCTGATAACCCGAGCGTTTTTACAAGTGCTGCTGAAACACTTGCTGGCGTTATTGCCGTCAAAAGTGCCATTCAGCTACATTTTATACGGCGGTTTCCACACGACTTTACATTTCATTTGATATATAAGAAAGTTGATAACGTTTGACTAACAATTTAATATTCGTTACGCTAGATTTCGTGGTATTTGTCATTCTATTCTACTAGCGTTACGACAATTGAGCCACTTGTCTGGGCCCCCAGACAACGAATTCGGAAACACTCGGTCTTCTGTGCTCACTTTAGCTGACACCTGACAAGGGCGTAAGGGATGAAAATGGCTAAAATTCTACTTAGGCGACGCATCTGATATACAATAATTTAATCTAATATTGACCTTCTGCTCTATGTTGCGCGCGAAAGCTTACGAAAAATACGAAAAACAGTTATTTTCGATTATTTTAAAAACTATATTTAACTTTAAAAAATCCAACTGGCATTTTAAGGAATACGTTTAAAGTAAACTCTACAGAAAATTTAGAAATATAAATCGGACCTATTGCTCCCAAAATAGTAAATCTCTGTTTTAAAAGAGGTTTCTTTAATATTTTTTTTTGTATTACAAAAGTTAACCAACCGTGTATCGCACCTGGCAAAATGAAGTCAATGAAATGAGTAATCAGGATACCAAATGTCACTGTCATATGTTTTATAGTCACTTAGAAAAATTGAGATCTCTGTCTGTCTTTCCAAGCTCTTATTAATATGATTTTTAAGAGATGGTCTTGATGACGACTCAGTAATTAAAATGACATTTTGTTATTCTTAGTAATTGCTTTTTATCAATTGTAAGGTCATTCTAACGTCAGGAATTTTCCGTTCATTTGTTTGTTTGTCCGGCGCTCCCTAATAATTATACAATTGTTATTGCCGTGTTTTCATGTTTTAATTGTTTTTAAACTGGGATAGTATTCAATTTCAGCTCATAACAACGTTTTATGCCTATATTTTCTGTACACTTGTGTTGCAAATCTTATACATAGTTATATAAGTCACTAGTGACCCGCCCCGGCTTCAAACGAGTAGATTTTTTTAAATAAAATACAACCCATGTTACTCGCTAATAATGTAGCTTTCTATAGGCAAAATAATTTTTGAAATTGGTTGAGTAGTTCTTGAGTTTATCCATTACATACGAACAAACAAAGTTTATTCTTTATAACGTTAGTATGCAGATATAGTTGATGTAACTGGAGTAACAATCAAGGTTAAACAAAAATAACAAAATATTTACGAGGAAATTTAATATTAAAATAAATTCGCAGTTCTCCTATGATGGACACACAGATAGACAGACATACGGACATTGAGGTTATTAATTTTACAATTTCAATACGAAACACTAAAAAGGATCTCGAATTAATTTTTGGAATCCCGGGTTATTCAAACTCATCAGAGGAATTCGAAATATCGAGTTTCGAAAAATACCTACACGATTAATTTTATTAAATTTAATTTTAATAATTCTTTCCGGAATTAATATTTATTGAATTTTGGGAGTTTCGATATGAAGCGATACACGCCTGCGGAAAGGATAAAGATAGTAACTTTTATTTGGAAGACCGAAGAACCATTATATAAGCATTCCCAAATCGATTAATTTCATGAAGTGGATTTGAGATGGCCTCCGAGATCCCTAGATCTCACTGCTGCAGATTAGTTCCTTTGTGGTTATCTGAAAGAAAGGTTTATGTAAACAAGCCGCTTTGCTTGGAACAACTAGAGCGAATATAGGCGAAGATTTCGGGATATTTTAGAAACTTTACGAAAGTCATCTAAAAGGAGCTCATATTTGTCATCGACAAAAGAGACGTCATTTTTCGCAAATAGTTTTTTTTCTTTCTTCATGGCATGGTGCACAGATTAGCGCATTTGCCAATGTCACGTATTGTATTTTAATAAGTAGAATCGTTATAAACTCTGTAAAACTCCTCCAGTAAAGTGATAGTAAGCTTCTAAGCTTTACTAAAGTTATAAAGGACTTCTTGGAAGAGCGCGAGAGCTTAAGCTACACATCTTTAATTAGACCTATATTATTTTCACTTACACAGAACCTTAAAACACAATATACTATCACTTTTGTATAGTTTGTCTGTGCTTTTGTACTTTAAAACTCCCAAAAATGTAAAAAATAGAAAATCTAAATAAAATGACAACCTCACTTCTCCCGTTACCGCCAAAAATTCCTGCAAATAGTTTTAAAAATCTTCGAGAAACACACTTTTGAATGTCAAAATGTAAAACTTTAATATTAATTATTTTTTTTTTATTCGAAATCGTGAAGCTACTTTTGCGCCAGCCTGTACCTATATAATAGAATTAATAATTAGGTTATTGATAACATAATCTAATTTCCAGTTAATATAACAGCGCTATTAACTACCCAGTTAATTGTTTTATACATTTTATCTAATTGCAGTTAACCGCACCGCAAACTTAATATATTCATCCAAAATAATCATTATTTACTTAGCAGTAAAGTATATTTCCTAAGTCTCAAATCCCAATAAATAACATTTTATCACAGGAAACTAAAAACAATTCAATTATCCAATGTAAAGTGATCTGCCTCGACCTCTTTTAGACTTAATGATTAAGGCTAATTTGAAGTGAATAAAAACAGGTATGGGGTCTGTTAGAATTGGATTTAACGCTTTCCAATTATGTATCTGAAGGCAATTATTACGATAGGCTTTTGAAGTCTTATCATATAGTTAGGAACTTCAAACATCATTTACTCCAAGAGTTGGATTTAAAAACATCTCTATATCATATTTTAGTAATTAATTTTGCTGCAATTAATGTTATAAAGATTAGGCCACAATTGTTGTTTTCATAAAACATAGATTTATTATACTGAAAGCGATTTAAATATTCAATAAAACAGTTTTAATTACATACTGTTATATTACATACTGTTATATTACATACTGTTCAATCTTCACTTCACTTGAAACTCATTTCAATATTTATCATTTAAAGTACACTAATAACTCCGCGCAAATAACTCTTAGATGACATTTTAATTTTTATAAACTGTCTTTGAAATGTTACTTAATGATTCCGTAGCGGCATAAGCCGCTGACGGTTACAAACCAAAGTATACAGTCTTCTCATTGGTTGACTTTTTGTGACTGCGCGTTTGTGTAGAAACAATATTAAATACTGTGAAGTTCATTCTTAATAAGGAGAACCTTAGGATTCGGAAAGATTTTACCGCAACACTTCGCAAATTCAGAAATCGCGGCAGATCATTATTAAAATGGATATAACACGCCAGACTGCTTGTAGGCCGCTCGCTGCGTACTAACCAGGCGAACTAAGGACCTTGCAGGTGGCTCACTCTTGATATGATTTCCTGGCAAAGGCCGACCCAGGAAACTGGCTGTTATAGCGACAAGCAAGAGCTCCCACCGACAAGGGTCATCGCCTCGAAACAGATTCGTCGTCCTCGTAAGAGGGCGAAATAACGAACCCTTAATGAGCAGATTAACCTTTCGCGACTTGTACACACCAAATTAACAGGGTCTATGTCATGTTCATACTTTAAGGCTAATACTTCTTTATCTCGGAGTTTCAATCGGATTACATCGATCGCGGTCACGGGCAGACTTATGAGGATGAGCGTCGTCTTAGTAGAGTGCTGTTCCTACAACTATCTTGTTTTTTAATTTTTATTATCGTCTCTGTCAATAATTAAGCGGAGCTGATAGAGAATTAATAAAATATCCGAGTGAGTTCGTTATGTCCACTTATCATATACCAACCAGAGTGCCAAGGCACACGATCACACTTTGATGCCACTTTTGCTAGTAACAATGTAGGCTTACCGATTGGAAAGCAGGAGTCGCGCATTACATAATATCTACAATTTCTGTTAATCCAAGAGAAATTATCCTATAGAGGACTTTTACAGCTCGAAGATAAGCAATAGGAACATTTTATATTAATTTTCTCCCATAACAGCGTGAACATATTAGAAAATATTAAAATAACGAGGTTAGAGCTAGGGTTTTAAACATACAAAAAACACATTGCAATTTGTAACTCATCTTTTTCAACTCAAAGTAATTGATTAATAAATCGATTACTCATTCAATGACTAAGATAGTAGATAGTACGTTGCATCTAATGGTGTTTATCACGACTTCCTGCTTTATGCTGAGTAAACCAACTAATTCAACCTTGTATTTTAGTTTAGGAGTCATTAGCTATTGAAATAAATTAACAATTAGAACTGGAAGGCAATGAAAAAACAAACAGAACGATTTTGATATAAGTGGTTGTGTAGGTTCTACCAGACCTGTATCACTGCGACCAAAATTGATCTGTCGTGATCGAAACATAACGATTCCGTCAGTATAATAGCGCAAGAAAAAATTTTTCGTCGCAATCTCAGAGATAAATTATGGCAGAACTGCCTTAAAAAATTATTATATTGTATAACTACAGAGTGTAATTTTGAAAGTATTAGAATCTCCTTAGATTAAAATTACTCTTGATAGTTATGATGTATACTCAGATTGCATTAGGACTAAAATAAGTAAGATTCTTGCGTAGCCGTGAAAAGACAATTTATATATGGTTACATTCGCATACAAAAGTGTCCTACTTCACCGTTGCCACGTATTTCGTAGGCCGCTCTCTTCCTCGTAATATTTGTCGTAATAATTGGTTCCCGAGTCAATCGAATCGATTGACTCGGGAACCAACTCGGGAAACTCGTACACGCGCTCTAATTCCCCAGAATTTGGATTGCACCGCTTAGATATAATAATAGATTCAATTGATTCCAGTGATGTAAAATTTAGCGTATATTCTAATTAGCACATTATTATAACAATATAGACTTCAAATTAAAATAGTAGAATGAGTTTTTTTTGTTTTTTTTTGGTCAGTAGTGTAACTACTCATGGGAGTCAATTATCGTTTCGCAATATTCAAAATCGTTGACATATATTAATACACCTGTGTGTTTTTACTTGTTTCCGGCAAAGTCTGTCTTACGAAGGAATATAAACACTGAAACCGTGCATGTGCGTGTGTTTTTTGTAAAAAAGTGACTTTTAGAAAGCTTTTGGCTGCATTGCTTTAAACATATCTAAAATAATTTTATAATAGACTGTCTTTTAATGCTAATTTTTTACCGAATTTTGTATTTGTACAATATTAATATGTCGGTGGAAATAATAAAAGGCACTCATTTGACTATACTATGGCAAAGCGCGACTTCCGATGACGCGCTAACGGAACGTCGGGTCCGGCGCTGAGAGTCTGTTAGATTACGGCGGCCGGTGCGGTAGCATTTCTCCGACAGATCGTTTGCCATTATTAAATTTCCAATTACCTACGTAATAATTCTTACAAAGAGTTTTCTGTCATTTGCACATTAACTTTGTCTTAACGTTGTATTTTATGGAGTAGTTCGCCGCAAGATTAGGTACCTATTTCTCATGGCTGAGTTGCAAAAGCACGAATTGCCCCGTGTCTTTTTCGACAAATATAATATTATGTCGGACTTAGTATTTCCGATATTTTATTAAATATTTGGCTAATAAATAGTTCTTGCATGCTCATCCAAAAGCCAAATCAGTTTCCACCTCACAATCAGTTTCGGACAAAATCGAAAATTTCTTTAGATCTAGTTTTGTCCATATTTGTAGTTTCCGTCGTTTCTGCTAATTGTAAACAGGTATGTGATTAAGTAATAGTTTGCTGTTTGAAATAAAATATGTACTTTCCATTGTAAGTGGCATGGTGTGAAGTTACTTAACGGTACGGCGATTAGCACCGAAGGCAGTGTTAAAATTCACGGATAATATTTCAATTTTGATTAAGTTTTGCCAGGTAGGGACCAAAAAACCAAAATCAAAAGTTTAATCGGTCACTATTTGTTCCACATAACTATAAAGCGTCTAGTAAAAATGCATCGATGCTTTTTAAAATTGCATTTTTACCTAATGACAATATTTAAATACTTTTCGGATCTACTTGAAAGCTTATTGTATATATTTATCTTGGTCTGCTTTAATATTCAAATATATGCAAGTATTCTGTTTTAAATAGATGCCTGCTGCATAGATTAACAGGGAACGATGTAAAACAGTGTGAATTACGGCGCACGTGTTCCATAGTAAAACATTCCAGGACCGCATTGGAATTCAATTACAGATCCTATTCAGGACACGTACAGGGATTCTGGCAAAGAGACGGTCAAGTGTGATTTGGTTATAAGGTTTTCGGTCCGGATTTCACAAAAACAATAGTACAAGGCTTTCAAGCATTTTCAGCAAGTATTTGAACTTGTAGATGAAAGGAAACCAAAGATGCAGTTCCGGGTCCCACCAACTTTTAGGGCTTACTTAAGGAGATAAAAATATAGCAGTGGCACTCGGCACATACTAGATATAACCTTTCCACAAAAATCTGTTTAAAAGTAAAAAATGACAATTTTTCACTTCCATGTTTTAAAGTATTTGTTTAAAGTATTTTAAAATATGTAGCCTGTATTCGCTGGGTACGTAATGACAGCGTCTACTGGTGGCGAAAATTTGAGAGTAAATGTGCACTGCTGATGGAAATAAGAAAATAAATATGTGTACATATAATTTCATAAAATTATTTTTTGATCATATGGACATCTCGTTTTATCTGTAATGTGATTTCGGAATAACCCGATGTTTTAATTCCTAATTATTTATTTGATATTGAACCAACTTTACAAACTTTTATAAGTTTGGTTAATTGCTGTACAGAAAAATGTTTTTATAGATAATAGTAAAATGATCGATTGTTATACCAGGATTAAATATGTTAGTTTAATTGAAATAAATTGAGCTCGCTTATTGCAATAATTTGAAAACAATTCGTTTCAAATTTAAATATGTTATTTTTGCAATTTAATACACAACAGGTTTCGTATGTAACCCATTTTCTTTAATTTCATTAGTTCCATATATTTCACCGACTGCGAAAAGTAGTTCTGCTGCCTCAAGTCCTCATCAAGTCTTATTGACCACGTCGTGGGCTATAATTGCTATAATTCGCACCCCGGAAATAGGTCTCATTTGGTGCTCACAGCTACTAAGTCTCTTTTCACAAACGATGTGAGAAAAAAACGGGCTGGTAAAATTAAACTAGTGAAAAACTTATTATCAATTTTCAATCCAACTACGAAGCCTTCGATCTTCGGCTTTGTCTCTGGTAACACAGAGATATTCATTATGTCCATCTCCTGTATGGGTCAACTATTATGGGTGAACTGGATCTGCATCCAGTTGATAACCGCGCGCGACTTCACTTATCTTCAGTAATTGTATCGAACACCAAAAAATACTATGTTACGAACGCTTTGAGGATTACCTTAGTATTTATTACAATACGTGTATACAAAAAAAAAATATAAGAAAAAATAATTTTATAATATAATAAATTAATAGTCGAGCAAACGACTTCGTAGTCGTACCAAAGTTGGACGTACGACTCCTAGACTACAGAGTCACATTATACTATTTAACGCTGTCATATCGATTCACACATGAGTCGAGAGCTTGCACGGTAACCGACCACACATCAAAACGTCAAAAATTGGCGGGAAAATATTGTCGCGAAATACTTTGCGATTTTTTAGTAAATACAACGAAAGGAAAACAATGAAAGTTTTAATTGTGACGTAAAGTGCCAGTACTTTTTAACATTAAATTATAAATTATACGTGATGTAATTCAAATAGAAACAATAATATAGTGAGAAAATGAATTTTTTTCTGCTATTAATGTTAGTAGGTTCCGCCATAAGATGCGACGACACGAGGTATGTACAACTTAAAATAGATTTATTTTTTAATTTTCTGCGTAAAACATGACATTAAACTCTAATTACGATTTCTCACTCCTTTGTTTTCTCTTGGCACGTAAACAAATATTATTCTCAATGGTTATTGTTTAATGTCAACGACACGGAAACTGTGTGCGGAACACTTCATAATGTAAATAATTTATTAAAGAAACAATTTACACGAATTTGAGTCACAATATTACACAAATATCATTAAATATGTAGCGTAGGATTTAATATATTTTATTTATAAAATATTGTTGTGTGATAGGTTTCAGAACGAGTGTATGCGAAAGAGAGGTGTTTTATGCTATGGGGAATGAATGGTGTGTTCGTGCAGGTGTAGAGTTTATTTAATTAAAAAGTTCAGTGCGAATATCATCTGTTTATTTTGAATCCCTCATTTATTTGCACAACTTATTTATTGCTCATGTTTATTTATTTTTTAATAATATTTTAAAGTTAATAAATAGCGATATTTCGATGCAGGTCGAAATAAAACATAGGTAATTAAAAAAAATTTTTATTATTTTTTATTCCCCTTACCAGCCAATACTAAAATGTAATGATTGTGGTAGGCTTTTTATTATTTCTCTGTCGTAAAATAATATCATGACCACGCGTTGCTAAGCAACAGCATGATACTCAATATGATGAATCACAGCAAAACTAGACCAGTAGACGACACCCCGAATTTAGCTTTAATGCAATATCAATAAAGTGGAAATTCAAAACATAATAAACTGGATAGTAAAAATATTCTCGTTTGTAAACCTTTGTAAAAATGGTTATACAGAAATTTTGCTCACGTTGACGGTTAAGTTATTCATATTACTGACGAGTCGTTCTAAGATTTTGTTTGGGTATGGAGTTATTACATAATAGCGCGAAACAGCTAATAGGAATCTCTTAAATAAAGGTACATACATATCCCTAATGGTATAAAATCAGAGTCTTTACATACTCCCTTCCCCTCCTTCAATCTCATCATTCTCCTCTCACACTTTCGTCTTGTTATGCGAAAGCATTTGACATTTCCTTGAGCTAACACTTGGGCAATTTTTTTAAATGTTATCTCAATGAAACTTGGTCTTCTTTGGCTTCTGCCACCACTCACTTGCGCTTTGCAAATGTTCTTCGTCGATCATTCGTATCCAATTCGTTCCGCTACACAATACTACTTACATTGCCATATACGAGTATTATTACTTTATACTTTTTACATTATTTTTATGGCATTATGAATTAGATGTTTCCAAGTTAGTATTTTTAACTAAGACGTAAGATTTTATTATAGGACATTATATTTTTCATAGCGATAAATAAAATTTTTGTAATTATTTTTACCCATATTAAATTACTTTAAAATTTACACCTAATATAATTATCGTATGCCAAGTCTCCTAGACTATGATCACTGTCAAGGTTACCGCAAAAAAAACTGGTTATACTCACGACAGAAACTTACTACCTTTGTCTACTTTTTTATGTGACTTTACTTGTGTAAAAATTACCTACACCTACGTGTTACATACAAATTTCATATTAATTCCCATTCACAGTGGATGGAGCACCAAGGTGCAGATATGCCACCGTGACTATGTCAATCGCTCATTTTCAAAGAATCGATCTTTCAAGATTGATATAAAAAAGATTCGGTCAAACGATTCAATCATTCGTTCATTATTACACAGATAATTCATATACTTTTGTGTAACCGTGAGTATTCGCTCTCACAATCTGACGGAACTTTTACAATTTCGATATTGTTTGTAAATGTTTACTATATTTGATGTTATTCATCTTGTTTTATATAATTACACCTGTAATTACATTACACAGCGTATACAATCAATTAAATATAAACTGGTACCGAGATCCTTAGTTAAAAGATTAAATCGATGAACGTTGCGTACGTATAATTGAGAATGCAAGCATCAATACTTTCAAATGATTAGAACTAATAGCATTAATACTCTGAGGATTATAATCAAATTACTGAATCAATCACGAGCGACACAGATATATACCATATACATATGTACTGAAATACATTTAGTACTTTTCAGACAACTTCAAACAAACAGCTTTACTCTGCCTGCTTTCGATTATCCATCGCGTTGATACATCTGTATAGAAAGAGGTGTATTATTTTTTATATAGTTTACCTTGATAATGGCTAAGCAAGGTGTAATGCCCTCGCCATTGCCGCAAATATAGGTCATCTTGGCGACGATTCGTAAAACACGCTATGACTCATGCGATAACTATCACTTTATGTAAATAATGAACACCTTCGATAAACATTTATGGAAAGTTCACAAATTTACTCAACAAATGCGATCAATCAATCGTAATTTATGTGGTTATTTACATGCATGTTATGTGGATATTTGTAACCCCTTTCCAACTAATGCCGAACGTTCACAGAAGAGTTCCACGCAGAGCCATGTTGTCAAAATTATATCGCAAATATTTAAATTGTATATAAGAATTGTAATATATAAAAGTAATAAATAAAAGGCTCTCGTATGCCCTGGCGGACAGGCTTATTTTGGTTGGTTGCTTTATTTTTGAATTATACTAGGGGAGGTCACGATGCTAAAGGAAGACTTACTCAAGCATCGTGGGGACCTATTGGAATCTGACGATTACGTAGTAGAAAGAAAAAAGGTTACGTGACGTATTTTCCTTTTACCGATGGGGGTAGCGTCTACAAACTTTCAAAAATCTAAAAAAAAAGTCACATGGAAATACTTGAGCGCGTCAGAGATTGATAGTGTCTCACGTGTCTCCGATGACGGAGATATGTTAATCTGCCAGTTTGCAAGGTGAGGGCGGCCGTACCGAAGAGTTAAAAATGGGAAAAAAATTTACTCGAGCGCGTCAGATATTCAAAGGGGATGTTAAGTGAACCCAAATGAAACTCCCATTCTAAAAACTGATGATTCAGATGTGACACCAGCTCGTGGCAGCTTTTTGAAAATGCAAAAAAAAATCGCCATTTTGAAATACTCGAGCGCGTCAGATTTTCATACAGATGGTTCAGCTTGGTGTCCCTGTCGTTCTGATTTATAATCTAACGATTGTTTGGAAGGATTTTATTAATCTGACGGTTTGAAAAGTTTTTAAATTGTTTAAATCGTTTTTATCCATTTCTGGTACTGCACGTCGCGCTAATTATAAACGAAATCGCTAGATTTGAATATTAGGCGGCAGGTCTCTATTTTGCTCTTAATGTTGGTAAAGTTGATTGTTTTAAAGTCGTCAGATTGGGTATTTTGGGTATCTTTTTTTGACATTTGGAAGGTCTATGGAAGTCCCGACTCTTATTACGTAGTAATTTTACATTCTCTTTGACCACGAGTGCTGTGATGGCGTGATGGTTGACGGAAAGTATATTTTCTTGAATTAGAAATTGAAGTATAGTATGGGGACGGTGCGAGAGAGTGAGAGATAGAGAAAGAATGAAAGGGAGAGAGAGGCGCGGAGTGGGGAATACATGCTTCACTGCAGTTGCATACCCCAAACTTTATTGACGAGTTTTATTACTTCGGCTTGTGGAAATCGGCAGATTAAATTTTTCCCGTTATTCCTTAAAATAAAAAAAAATTCGACCGCGCTCAAGAATGTTGAGGTGAGGTTTTTTTTTGCAAGTTTGTGACCTTCTCACTCCCATACGTCAAGCTCAAGTCAGATTATTGAAATGCACACTTTTCAACCCATCATACGTTAATCTGACGTGCTCGAGTATTTCCGACTCGATTTTTTTACTATTCTGATTGGCTGCGCTACACGCACTGCCCTATATAGTCTGGCTTAGATATAATGGAGGTACTCAACAGGGTGCGAGGTATTTCCCATATGTTCATCTGCCGCGCTTGAGTAAATCCCAAAATCCCCTATTGGGCTTCCCATACTATTAGGAACCGGTGTCTATTGTTTTATTATCTTTATGCAAACCAACGATATCTATGCAGTACATAGAAGTATGAAGATGAATATTTCAGTATATTGTTCCTACTTCTATGTTCCAGTACCTACTAAATTAAGTGTTCCAATAATATTCTAGTGTAACGTATAATATGATTCAATGATGCAAACCGACTTAATTATAAAAAATACATAAATAAAAAACGCAAGATTTTTTTTAAATTGTATTCAAAACTTTGACAATTCTAATTTTTGATAATGACAATTCAGTTTCTCGATGACCACACTGCGTCAAGACGTGGAGCGCGTGCGCTAGCTATTTGCAAGCGTATTTTCAGCGAGGGATGTCGGAAGCGCTGAAAAGTATCGATACATATCGTATATATTTTTTTTATATCAATAGCGATATTGATATATCGAAAAAATAATATCGATATATCAGTAAGATTTCATAACCATCTGAACGTTTCATTAAGTGTTAAAATAAAACGTATTTAGTATCAATTGTATATTTAATAAGTGCAGTCCTTATATGCTGTATTTCAAGATTGTTCGTATTTTGATTGTATTTAGTAATTAAAGTAAAGTACTTATAGATTAAAAAATATCGTATTAGATACGTTTTCGATACTTGATATTTTGCATCGATACATCGAGATATCGAATAACAATATATCGTCTCATAATATTATATAAAAAAAGAAATATCGAGATATCCCTATCTTCAGCGTTGCGACTCGTGAACGTACACGCGATGAGCTCGGCGCCAGCACATTGTGTTGTTTTTTTCATTGGGACGTTATACACTCGTATCTGCATCCTCACATACTCTGTTCCATTTCAGTTGTATCATAGTGTATTATCTATGATTGTATTATAGGATTGACATAGACGCAGCTAGCTCGTTCGCGAATTATCTCGTTAGAAACACGCTCTCAAATCGCCAGCGTGATGAGGCTCTTACTCAAACCAAGGTGCAACCTAGTTCCAACTCTTTGAATTAACGCATAACGCGTAATGTAACGTGTAATTGAAGCTTTAGTGATAAATAATGTCATTTAAATTCGCAATATACCTAATTTATTACGCATACAGGTTATTGTATAAATTACTTGTCTTAATATTTCTACGCGCGCGAGTTAGTATGACTGATGATAGGAAACGATTGATTTTACAGCTCCTTGTTCGTCGCGATCAAAGTTCATGATCAGCGAAAACAATAGTGCAATGCCCCTACTACAGGTGGTATTCCACTAGTTCAAGATTTGATCAAATTCCTGTGATGAATGCCCTATCCCACTTATTGTACAAAATGTATTCAAACTTTCTTTAATAACACTACTATTCTAGAGCTACTGTGCTATATACTTCTATGCAATTATGTAGCAATTCGCCTGTTCGGCAACATTACAAATTACAAATTTTACAAAGAAAGAAAGCATTACAAAAAAAAGCAGGGTCAAATCGTCATAATTTGTATATATAACTACAAACAGAAGAAGAAATAAGAAATTAAAAGAAAATATTAATTTCCTTTTTCCAGCTTCCGCTAAAATGTCTCGAAATCAGTCAAAACTTCTGATCAAACAAACAAGGCTGCTGTATGAAACCATACAATTTATTTGTTAGTCAGTAGGACAAAAAATATACACATGTGGTGAGTTGAATGTACCTTTAGCCGCCTTAGGAAAGTAGGTATCACCAAAAAAGTTAATATATTAGTTTTTTATAGTATTTAACAAAGAGGTGTTAGATATACAAAGACGTGATTTGTACATAGAAAGTAATATTCTTGACAGTCAAATGATAGAAAGTTGTTTACGGGCTTAACAAAATTCGCATACAAATATGTGTTTACAAAATGAGGTCACATCCTGAGGTCAGAAGGCTTACATAGGTTTCACAAATATATTTAAGTGTTTTAAAATATGCTATTAAGTTCAGAAATGTCTCTGTAATGTAAGTTTCTTAAATACATACAATAAGGCAATAATAATTTTGATGGTTTAATTTCCACAGATTCTAAGAATAATAAGGCTTAGAAAGCAATTAAACGAACAAAAATGAAGCTTGGAGCCATATATGGCTTCATTTGCCAGGCAAGGCATCTACAATTTCTGTGAATTCTAATCACCCATATGTTTTTTACCAAGGTCTATGTTTTTACTTTGTTTGACTTCGTAATGCACTTATAAGCTATCGTGTTAAATTCGACGTCCGCCATACTTGAATGCTTAAAACATAATAGGGCACTGGCAAGCATGTAGATCTTGACATTTGGCTTGCCTGCACTTGCTAAGTATTTGTACCTCAGAGCAAGAATAAAATTGGACGGAGCATTTTATCTAAAAGCGTGTTCTTATGGTGTCATTTTTTTGTTGACCGAGTTTCTATACTTTTACTAATGTGCGTGAAAGGTCACAACTGAATATGACATATTTTTATTTTTATGAATACTAGAGGCTAAAAACTTAAGATTTACGAGTATTTTGCAAATAATTATTTCAGTACTGCAACGTTTTGTACGTCGAACCAACTCATGAGCTGACACAATTTACACTGACAATGCGAGGTTGCCATACTTACTATAGCTAACCCTTTTACTCGTGGTTACGATCAATGAGATAGAAACAGACAAGTTAATTTGTTTCACACACGCTGATAAGAGCGGCATGGCTCTGTCCAATGTTTCCTGATCCGCGGTTTGAACAAGCGATTTGTGACAAGCGTGTAGACTGTAGAGGCAGCCCTTAGTCAACTCATACGACAGGCGAACGACACCGTAACCCTATCCTTCTACTCTCCGTTTTAAAGAATGACCTAAAATTATCTCATTTGACTAATGTTCTGTTAATTATAAACATTGCGTAATTTCCTCATTAACATCAAAACAAAAGGCCGTATATATGGCCTTGTTGTATATTTATATACCTACAATCTATTTAAATAGATATTTCATGGTATCTACATAATATGATCGCAGGTTATGGAATTTCACATTATGCTAATTTATGTACATAAGTTGAATCATTGTTCAGATGTGAAACTCTCATGAACAGCAGAAATGGTGGGCAAAGAAAATATTTATGTTTAAATTGTTTTAAAAACGAATGATAACAAAAGCTATTACGCATTATACTTTTTTTGATAACACATCAGATACCTTAGGTATACA
Source organism: Zeuzera pyrina (assembly GCA_907165235.1). Taxonomy (NCBI): domain Eukaryota; kingdom Metazoa; phylum Arthropoda; class Insecta; order Lepidoptera; family Cossidae; genus Zeuzera; species Zeuzera pyrina. Next base: position 909,179 of record OU015640.1, read on the forward strand.
GCACGAAAGCATCCTACGTAGTAACATTTCTTCGACTGATTATATTCAGAATAACCTATAAAAAAACATAGTCCTTCAAAAGAATGTAGTATTTTATGGAAAGAGTAAAAAGTAGATAAACTTATATTTGTTACTTATTAATTACAAACTTAACTTTATTTTTGTTAACTATATTTTTTTGAATTGCATTTTTTGATAATTTTTTTTTAACAAAAGTACATATAACGCGTATTTTCGGCCCATTTTTTTCTAATTAAGTTTTTGTTGTTAAATAAAAAAATCGTTACGCGATTGTGTTCTCTCCTCCCGCCCAATTAACACGCGGGTACACACATGTTTATACTCGTATGTAGACGATAATTGCGGTAATACCGAAACGGGATAGTCGTTCTACATGTTATAAATATTAATGTATATTAAGAATTAATTAGTCAAAAGTCAAATCAATTTATTCAAGTAAACCCAATCACAAGGTATTTTTGAACGAATATAATTAATTAATTAAGAAAATAATGTATTATAATGCCTTATCCTGATAATTACGAACACAACAAACAAAATCAACCAAATCTGTCGAGCCTTTTCAAGTAATGATCTTTCATACATGCGGCAATGGATATTTAGTTATTAACCGTGCACTGCGGTTGTCGTAGGTTTTTGTGTTTAGAGTATGTATGTAGGTTCATCTAAGTCTTTACTAAGTCGAAACCATTTATGGGGTTTCCCCAGCTAGATACTGAACATGACTGTCCTTGTCAGTTTTTACGGACTCTGTTAGTTCTATTCTTATTATTTGAAAAAAGAAAAAAAGAAACAGAGCAGCATTTTCAACATTTTAACGACATTTATCAGTTGTATTTTTCGTTGATATGTGTGTTTATAAAACCCCCATACAAATGAAAAAATCGTAGTACTTACCTACATCTATCTACATCGTAAATAATATCAGTACCATTTACATAGTCGTGACAATCTCCAATATCTACATATTTACTTCGTACTCCTTTTTGAGCATAGTATTGTGCGGAGAAGTGTGAGATTTTGCACAGTTAAGGTGAAGCAGCGATAAATAATAATTAATCTCACATACCTCCTGCGCCATACAAAGGTGTGCGCTCTAATTTACGAAAAATACGAAAAAAAAAACAGTTATTTTCGTTTATTTAAAAAACTATAATTAATTTTTAAAAATCTATGGTACTTTGAAGAGTGTGTTTAAATTAATCTACACAGAAAATATAGAAGCATAAATCGATCCCGTTACTTGGAAAAATGTAAATCTCTATTTTAAAAGATGTTTATTTGATTTTTTTTTCTCTGTTACAAAAGTAAACCAATCATGTGACGCAATTGGCACGCAACTGACAAAACGAACTCAATAAATTAAAGAACCAGATTGTGAATTATAACTTTCCTACGTTTTGTAATCACTTAGAAAAATTGAGATCCCTGTTGTCATAATTTCCAATGCGTCGCCTTAAAGTGTATACGGAGACTATTTCACTTTTTCATTGTTGGTAAAACGATGTAGTTTTATTGTTATAGTTGTGATTTTTTCTACATCGATTGTGCATGGTTTCTTTAGATTATTTTCTGTCTGTACGCTCTTGGCAGATTGCAGAGAACTTATTTTCTATATTTGTACCTATCTATCTATACAACCTGCGATCACGGACAAATAAAGAATTTGAATTTGAGAAAGTGCAGAAAGCTAGCATCTATATATAATATGTGCTACAAATACATTTTATGAAATAAAATATTAATTGTTTCCGTTCATACTGCCAATGTCAAATACATAACTGTAACCAAGGACCAAGAAACACAGGAAGTAGCCATAATATATAAATAAATTTTGACGACCTCCGTGGCGCAACCGTTTAGCGCGTCGGAAAGTAAACGGGGGTTGCGGGTTCGATTCCCGTCCCGAATCTGGGTGTTTATGTATAATATGTATATGTATTTATTTACAAAAGAAAAAGTATATAAGTAGTATATCAGTTGTCTAGTACCCATAACACCAAGCGCTGTGCTGCTTACTTTGGGACTAGATGACGCTGTGTGAAATGTCTGATAATATTATTATTATTATAATTATTAATAAGTTGCTGCTCTTATCACCATGTATCAAATGAACTTTCGTGTCACTTTCTGTCTCGTTGAGCGTAATCATTGGCGTAGCTAAAGATGGATAGGTCTAGGGGGCAGCCGTTAATCTGAACTTACCACAGACATTTAGCTAAATGTATATTAACATTATAAATACAAAAGAAATTCTAGTATGTCCGTCTGTAACCTGTTCACGCTAAAACGCAATTTGATAAAGTTTGGCAAGAAGATGTAATAGTATCCTGGGTAAGGTACTTTTAACCGTGGAACAATATCTAATTCCGAAGTGAATCCTAATACATTGTTTTTTAATTAGAATGGTTGATATTTATAAAAACGACAATAAATTAATAATTAATATGACAAACGTATGGTACGAGTCCTACCATTTTCGACACTAATATTCTAAGTGCCAGAGACTTTCGCGGGCGTCACAGTGCGTCGGGGGCCGGCATTCGGGTTTCAATGCATTCGGCCTCTTTCGTATAGCCGCACTTTTTTGCTTTAACGCGTGTGTGTATGACACGTGGTAAGTCTAGCATTAACAAATTCTTCAATACTGTCGATTTTTTAGGGGGGGTCAAGAAGTTTCCAGGGTGGGCATTGTCCACCATTGCCCCCCCATCTACGCCCATGAGCGTAACCACGAATAAAACAGTTAGCTATAGTAAGTATGGCAACCTCGCACAGTCAGTGTATTTCGTGTCAGCTCATGACCGGCTTGATATACAAAACATTGCAGTACTATGTACATGTGGGTAAGTGGGTCTTTGGTTACTAGTATTCACGAAAATAAATGTCACGTTCATTTGTGTATCTTTGTACTGGACCCTTGCCTATTCTCGCACATTAGTATAAGTCTAGACTCGATCAACAAAAAAAGGACACGCTATTAGAGCAAATACTCCGTCCATTTTGGTTCTTGGTCCAAGGGCCAAACAGTCGCACAGAGTAGAGGTTGTCGCCAAATAATTTTTAAATTTTGCCAACAAATTATTACTGACACATTGACATGAGATTGGTGCCGTGAATTTTGTTTGGGGTAGCTGTTTAGCTGTTAGCTATGAACTGTATTTAGGGTCATTCTAGTAATACGTAAGCAGAATTTCTGTAATTATTAACCTCCCCCCCCCCCCCCCCCCCCCCCGTCAACAAGCATAGCTCTTTACCCCCCTCATATGCTTACGTAATAAAGTCTAGAAATAAGGAATTTATAGGCTATAGAGGAATTAAATGCACATTTAATATTAATTTAAGCAAATTATTGACATGGTATTTAATTATTATAATCTTTATATTAACAATTAACACGTTGATTTATTTTGTTCTTAATAGCACATATGATAACCCTATTTTAATAAATAGGGTTGTCATATGTGCTAAAATCAAAATCTACTCAACTTTGCAGTAAATCCGAAAAAGTGAATAAATAAATATTGCTGACGTAATCACCATGAAGCCCCCCCTCCGTCGCCCATGTCATCAAAAATAAGAAAAACAAAACCCTTTAGTGCTTATGTAATAGTTGAATGGCCCCTTTACGGTCAAATTTCGACCCCTGGGCGACCACTAGTTTAATATTGTTATTTAAAACTCGATCGATTACGTTTTTTCAATCTATGGAAGAAATATCATTGATCATTCGATTTTTTAACTGCGGCGAGGTAACTATATTACGTCTGTAGTATGACAGAGGACTAATGCCCGATTTCACCAAATACCCTAATACTTAGGGAACCCCTAAAAAGAGATAGGGGTTCGCTAACGATAATTTTGCGTCTCACGAACCGTTAGAAGCCCCTATGTAGTTAAAAGATCCCCTAAGTTTAGAAACTCGATTTTCGAACCCATAACACTATGTGATAATTGTGTGTGTGTTAGTTTTTGACAATATGGGGAATAATTTGTTATATTATATAGAAACTTAGAAGTAAAAATAATATCTGTTTTATCGATATACTTTTGGAAACGAATAGTCACTATGGAAACATTAAAACGTCACATAACTAACTACGTCTGCCATTACTAGGGAACCGTTAGATTGGTGAAAACGAATATTATATAAGTCCGGTTTAGGGGTCCTTTTATTCTAGGGGGTATATAGTTATGTTTTTTTCTTAAATGATGAATAATAATAATACTCCAGACAATTACACAGATTGTGTGACCCCAAACTAAGCAGTAAGCTTGTACTATGGGTACCACACAACGAAGTCTGGGGGAGCTCCCAGTAACACTCCGACTCCAAGACAATTTAGAAAATTTCGTTTCCTAAATTGATTTGACCGGGGATCGAACCCGGAACCCGAGCCATATGACGACTTAGATAGCGTTGGTGATATCAGGCATAAGAAAAATATCATCAACCGCCATCGAATACAAGTGCTTAAAAATTCCATTTCAAAAATATACGACATAATATGAAAACGTGTTAAATAAAATTTACTTAACCTTGCTAATGGTGGTCGACTCCGGCAATTAATTCTAGAAATTACGATTTTTTCATCTTATTTGTAAGTTACTGACTACCCCAGTAGGGGATTCAGTGTGAGGATATGTATGTATGTATATATAGTCGTATTTTAGTTTTATTATATAAAAAATATGTATCTAATAATCTAATAGAATAGAATCCTTATTTTCTTTTAAGCTATCTATACCTCATTTATCAATGAATGCGTTTTTCTAAACGCTATACTTTTGGACACAAGGTGCAGCGCAGCGATTATTAGTTTTTTTTTTAAATATTAAAAAAATTTTTCGATAAACGCTTTTTGAATCAATAAAAAAGCGTTTACTTTTTGAAAAAAAAATCACTTTATCGTCTCCTAAAACGAATCTTAAAAGTAATCTTGAGGTAATAGTAATTAGAAAAATATTTTTTCAATTTTTTTTAATTCATTATCTAATTGATTTGGATAAAAAATATTTTGCACATCACGAGTTAAATACTTAAATAATTTATGAATTTAGAAAATAAATGAGTAATTGAATTATAATATTACGTCGCTCAGAAATCTTACATCTGTCATAGCTCATAAGGCCCAAGCTCCCAAGCTTATGTATTAAAGTACAGTGGTGTTGGATCATTACAGTGTTAGTGTTCTCGAGTAATATCAGAACAAAACTCCTTTCACTTAGCCTCAATAAAAACGTCACTGAAGTACCCATGTCATTCCCTTTAAAAAGGATACGGATTGTTAGGAAATAAGACCACTGATTTACTGTTTTGCCGCTAAATTGATACATTTGAAACATCATACGTATAATTTTTTTAAGTATATTTTTGAACTTTATTTCACGATTGTACGAACATAGATATATAGATAGATAGATAACTCTTTAGTGCCAACACATCAGGGTAGAAACAAAAAACATTTACTTTTATAGAAATAAAAGTGTATAATAGGCGGTATTATCGCTTAGAGCGATGTCTTCCAGATAATCATAGGGTGGATAGTAGCATTGAAAACTGATACAGAAGGCGATGGGTTACAAATTATAAAAATTTAATATACATAATTGTATTATACTATGTCTATGAACATACTACACATAGATAAATACATATATTATATAGATCATACATATCGTTCATCGATCCAATCATTCGACAAATCAATTCAAGTTTTGTACTACGTAATGTAAAAAAGGTGTATTTAGACCAGTTCATGAAATAAACACATACGTATTACATGTGAAAATATAATAAAAATTACAAATATACCTACAGATTTATGACAATATTTTAAAAGACGAAAACGTAAATGCACTGATCCAATGAAACCGAATGCTCATACAAGACAATGTTGGGCAAAATGTAATTGTAAAAACAATTACAATAAAAATTTTATAATTGTAAATTTGTAATTGTAAATTTGTAATTGTAAATTTGTAATTGTAAATTTGTAATTATAATTGTTTGCCTACAAAATGTTTGCACAATTACATTTTGCAATTACAATTTTTAATTGTAATTGTTTTTAAAATGTAATGTTTAAAATACACTGATACAAGATCGACCTTTTGAGTCTCTAAAATGAAGTAACGGTATCTGAGCGGCTGGACAAGTGGGTCTTGCTCGTCAAAAGTGTCACTTGGTTACGTTCTATTCGGCGGTTTTCACACGACTTTACTTTTCGTTTGTTTTAATAGAAAGTTAATAACGTTTGACTACGGCTTTAAAAGTCGTTACGCTACATCAGATGTTATTTGTCATTCTATTCTACTAACGTTTACGACAATTGAGCGTCTTGTCTAGGCCCACTGTTTACATAACGCGTTTAACAATAACTTATTACATAATGTTTGCTAATCATTTGACTGATGCCCGATTTCACAAACTATCTAATTGTAAGTCATCACATAGCTATGCATCCTCTAGATTAAAAATACCCCTGAACCGGTTCCTAGATAATATTCGTTTTCACCAATCTAACGGTTCCCTAGTATAGAGTCAGATATAGTTATGTGACGTTTTATTGTTTTCATAGAGACTATTTGTTTCTAAAAGTATATCGATAAAATAGATATTATTGTTTACTTCTATGTTTCCATATAATATAATTTATTCTTCATATTGTCAAAAACACACATAACTGTCACTAGCGTTATGGGTCCGAAAATCACGTTGCAAAATTTAGGGAATCTTTTAACTACATAGGGGCTCCTAACTAACGATCTAATCTTTGAAAATGAACGATTGAGACACAGATAGTAGGTAATCAATAATCATATGTAACTATCTTCTCTCATAACATTCAGAAGATTTTTCTAGGGAAGATTATTAGGACTAGGGATTTTTTTTTTGATGCATTTTCTAGGGTGAGTTTAGGCAGCGTCCATCCTTGTCCCTACATAATTACGTCTATATTCGACATTAGATATCGTGAGATTCGGCTATCGCGTACAGATTGCAATTGCTAAGTTTTAGAAGCTATCCCAGCTACAAGAATCCTGGTTGAGTTTGGGACTACATTGCTAGTGTTGTTTATAACAGTTATGTAAAAGTTGCGTATATGACACGAAACCAGTATATTTAACATTTTGGACGCAGAGTGATCATGTTGCTGATCATAATGGCGTTTAGAAAAACACTCCTATAATGACGGGCAATTAAAGTTGAATAATTTTTCCAATATGTTATGCATACATAATCGTTTTCGTCATTAAGACAGTATTGTAGAAATTTTAAAAAGCAACAAACACAAAATATTAAATAAAATCAATAACATGTTTTCACTTCTTTTTTTCCAGTTAGGTAATAAGAAAATTGAATTTTATAAGTAGTTTGAAAAGTCTTTTTTAAATCGAATTAAAAATTAAAGTGGATAAAATCCGTTTCAAACCGTTCTACCAAAAAGGTAAATATTTTATAGTGTTTAATTACTTAAACAAGACACTAAAATAATATATGGTATGTGATAAATTCCTGAAATCTTTAGCTATTTTCCGCTCAAACTCCAAAAACCACAAATCGAAGCATCCTCAAGATATACTATATATATATAGAGATCAGATTCGGTCAGTTAACCAGCACCAAATCTGATCGAATGATCAGATGATCGACTGATCGGATGATCTAACTGAATGGATTTGCAATTCGATTTGAAACGGACAAACTATGCAAATATACATATTTCATTAGCCAAACTTGGATATAATCACAAATTGTATTCATTCGTAATGAATTTTACTAGTTACTTTAATCTTTTTACACAATACGTGCCTTCTACAGTCAATAATATGTATTAATACGTAATTAATATTAATTATTACTATTTTTTATAGTAATTACTACGTTATAGAAATGCCCGAAGAAGACCCTCCAAGGACTCCGCAGAAACCATTCAAAGTGTATTGGAACGTGCCCACAATGCAGTGTAAATCGAAGAGGATCCCATTTGAAAACCTCTATGAGAAATTTGGGATCATACAAAATAAAAACGACAGGTTCAGAGGCGAGAAGATAGCCATTTTGTACGATCCGGGACTTTTTCCCGCGCTTTTGAAGAACGAAAGTAGCGGGAAATTTAAATTTAGAAACGGTGGCGTTCCGCAAGAAGGAGATTTAGACAAGCATTTGGATGCGTTCAAGAATGTATTGGTACAAAGTATACCAGAAACTAGCTTCAATGGTAAGAGTTTAATTTATATTTTAAATATTATTTACACATTATAGACAATAAACAGTTAGATGGAAAGAATATTATGCAATATCAAATGTCGTTATAATAAACTGAGTCGTTGATCGCGATATTAGTTGCATAAAATTTAATATTTTTATATACTAATTTCAACACCAAAGTTTACCTATTCAGGGGCTCGCATGGAGACATACCATGATCTGCCCAATGCCCAATAACATATGTATTTGTTGTATCATCTAATAGTCACTAAACAAATAGCTTATAGAGAAGAATGTAGATTCATCAATCACTACACATGGCAACAGAGAAACAAATATTTCTGACCCGCTCAACAATCGGTGACATCATTATACAATCCTCTGTTCAAACACTCCCATTAATGTTAATAGAGTAGATATTGTAAAATGTTTTTTTTTAATATTTTATTTCTCCCTTTTGAGTGATCTTGACCTAAATAATTATCTAAGACAGGTCTGCAATTAACTTCTTTCTAATTCCGGAACGTAACGATATACAAGAGAATCATCAATATAAATTAAGTTTATAACCAGGTCGCGTTATTTGATGTATCTTCGAAGTCCAAGCTCCAATACCGATGAAATTTAAATGGGACCACCTCTGAAGTATTACCTAACAAACAAAAACAAAAATTTTCAAAATAGGTTCACAAATGACAGAGTTATGAGGTACAAACACAAAAAAAAACAACATACAGTCGAATTGAGAGCCTCCTCCTTGTTTTGAAGTCGTTTAAAAATAAGCTTATATAAAATTTAAGAGATTTTTTATATTTGTGTTTTATTCTTGTTTTGGGTTCCAAAATATCAAAAACAGAACTTGGTATTTACAACAAAATTATTTCTTTATGTTGACGCTACTCTTATTAGCTTATTACCTAATGGGTATGCAAACTAAAAACAATAATGCGAATATAAGACAGTAAATCAAAGCGAACATAACAATTAGAGCACGCGTTGTATATTGAAGGTCACTCTAATGGAATTTTTTATGGTACAGGTGTGGGTTTGATTCCCAGCGATGAATGACCATAATGAATATGGTACAAAGGCTTTTTTGCTGTGTTATGTGTTTGCTGTATTAGAATTAATATAATGGTAAGTATTGTAGCAGACCTGGGGGCCTAGACAAGTGGCACAATTGTCGTAATCGCTAATAGAATAGTGGTAGAATAGAATGACAAATTCCAAGCGATCTAGCGTAACGAATTTAAATTGGTAGAAACGTTATTAATTTTCTATTCAATCAAACGAAAAGTAAAGTCGCGTGGAACCACCATATATAACGTAGCCAAGTAGCACTTTTAACTTTTAGCTCTATAGTATATTTAATTTGGAACATTTACGTGAACGTACCAGAGAGAATTTTTTTTCTTTAATAGCTAGATAACCTGAAATTTTGTACGTAGGAGGACCGACAAGAAACTTTCTCACCTAAGACGTATGTTGATATATCTATGACTTTCGTGCTAATTCTCACCACAGAATTTAAGGAAAAATTATACTATGTTCTAACCTTCCAACGTACATTTATAAAGAACAAATAAAACATACAAAATCCTTTATATCTCCAGACAGTCTGTCCCGCACTACGAAGTGAGGCAAATGAATTCAAATACAATATAAATATGCGGCTACTGTTTTCTAACGAAATAGTGGCCGATCTGAGCGGCCGCTATTGCTCATCAAAAGTACAATTTGGTATACGACGGTTTTCACATGACTTTACTAATTTAAAATTTGTTATGCTAGATAACGATCATTCTATTTTAATAGCGTTTACAATAATTCTTTCCTTGCCTTGCCTTTGACCTTTCTCTGTACATCTGTATTATGAATAAAATAGGTGTCTGTCTATGATTTCGAAATAATGGCTACTTCTCACGCTAATGTGGTTATTTGCCGTAACTGTAACCAAACTTTTTTTTATTTTTGCATTTCTTTTTTTTGTCAGAGATAATCTCCGAACCGGCTGAACGATTTTGACAGGACTTTCGTTAACAGACAGAGGACTTTTCAGAGAGTAGTCTAGACAATTTTTCGTACCGAAAAAGCTCCAAATTTAACGTGGATAGAACCACGAGGCACAGCTAGTCTGATAATAAATATGAGTCAGCTTATCTGCCTTGCCTCCCATTGATACACGGAATTTGCGTCTGGACTATTTACAAAGTAAAAAAAGTATAAAGTCTAGATAAATAAAAATAAAATGTTTCTCGTTTTGTTGCGTTTTTCCAGCGCATAACTTGAAAACGGCCAGACCTATTTGGCAAAGGACAATAGGCATATTTATATAAACACCGTCCCCCTGACAAGTTGGACAATATGTAATTGTAAAAACAATTGTAATTATAATTATTTGTAATCGTAATTGTTTGCCCAACAAAATGTTTATACAATTACATTTCACGATTACAATTTTTAATTGTAATTGTTTTTATATTTACATTTTGCCTAACACTGTCCCTGACCAACAAACTTGAAATGTATCTCATTCGAAACATCGTAGCAGGTTGATAATTTTTAAATAAGACAACATAATATGACAGACTGTTGTTTGAATGATGTTGATTCATTTATTGATATTTGAATGATCTAATGTTTCAAATGAGATACAATTCAAGTCTACATTTTAAGTCAAAACTAAAACACGATTTTCCTGGAATACCCCATACATTTCAAGGATATCGTCATAGTAAAAAATTATCGACTTGCGCTACGATGTATCGAATGGGATAAATTGCAAGTCTGTCGGTCAGGGGGACGGTATATCCGTTTCCTTTATTTTACATGTTCCTAATATAAATTTTTAAACTTTTGCGTTGCATTATAAAATACCTAAAAACACGGGAAGTTAAGGCGCTCCTCCAGGCAAATAGGCAAACGTGCAGAACCCCTCATTTTAGAATTCGTACAATTTATGTAATTTTTACACTTTATATAATTTAGTAATTATTAATTTTGCTAATGAAAAAATGTGTGAGGAGAATGATAAGATTTGAGGAAGCGAACGAAGTATGTAAGGACCGCGACTCCTGGCGCTCCGTCCTCTCTGACGACCCCGTTAGGGATACGGTGCAGAGATTGTATGTATGTATGTACTAATGAAAAAAGGGTCTTTTGAAAAAATTTAAATGGTCTAGTTTTATACTATAAAGATATCTACTCATTAATGTATGTCACAAGTATAACTTCTACTTCAGAAGTAGATGCACGTATTTCAAATTTTTAGGCTTTCTTATGAATATACATTTGATATGTATTTTATAAATAAATTGAAAACATGAGACGGCAAAAGTGTTGCTAAAATGTTGAATATACACACCGGCACAATTAGCGGAACACAAAAAAAGCAGGATTTTAAAATCTTTTACTTGAGGAACTGGCCAGTTATGATATTTTTTTAATTTATTGTCAAATTTGAAAATAGAAAATTAGATGACATACACTTTTTTCATTCATTTGTTTTATTTTCCCGAACAATACGTTTTGTCAACTTGTTCGAGTAATAACTACGTAATTGTAATTTTTTTGAAAATTTGCACTTAATGGTTTTTTATAAATTTGTTATTCTATAGGCAATTTTGTTTATTAAAAGCTCTTTATTATGCCTGACTTAACATCACTGGAAATCATTAGGGCTGATGAAATGAGAAGAAATGGCCATACCTACAGATCGATTGCCTCAAGGCTTCGTCGACCAGTATCAACGATTCATCGCAGCATCCAGCGGTACAGATCGTCTAATTCTCTTGTGAGGAGGAGGGGTCAAGGTAGAAAAAGATGTACATCGAGGCGAGATGACAGTTTTTTACAACTTGGAGTTCGTAGGAATACGCGATTAACGGCTGTACAAGCTCGAAATGAACTGGAAGACGTTCGAGGAGTACGAGTAAGTGAGCGTACAGTTCGCAGGAGATTTGAAGAAGTTGGTTTAGGGTCGTATATACCTGCCAAAGGCCCAAACTTGAGAGACGTCACCGCGTAAACCGATTAAGCTATGCGCGAGAACATCGTCATTGGGATTTGAACGAATGGCAGCAGGTTCTCTTTACTGATGAGTGCAGAGTTCTTTTAAAACAGATCGATGGGAGACAGCGAATATGGAGACGCAAAGGAGAACGCCACATACAGTCTAATTTTGAACACACAGTGGCTTATGGTGGCGGCTCGATTATGGTTTGGGGAGGGATATGTTTGGGAGCTCGCACGGAGTTAGTGATAATCACAGGAGGGACCATGACAGCAGATCGATACATCAGAGACATTTTAGAAGAACATGTTGTACTATTTGCCCCATTTATTGGTGACGACTTTATTCTAATGCAAGATAATGCTCGTGCTCATAGTGCACAATCGGTACAGGCATATCTGAGCCACGTAGGTATACCGGTGATGCAGTGGCCAGCAAATTCCCCCGATATGAATCCGATAGAGCATGTCTGGGACTTGCTAAAAAGAAGGGTTAAATCCAGAATGCCACCCCCCAACAATCTGAATGAACTTGGAAACGCATTACTTGAGGAGTGGGAGCGGTTGCCTCAAGAAATCATCGATAACATAATCTGTAGCATGCCCAGACGAATGGAAACCGTAATCAGAGCAAGAGGGGGAAACACTCGTTATTAATTTTGCTTTAATTTTATTGTTAAATCATTTAATACTTACTTTTTTTTATTTTTTGTGATGGTTCATAATCATCTAAAAATTTCACTTATTTCAAATTTCTTTATTTTTCAATAAAAAATAACGAAGACTTTTCAAAGTCGTTGTTAAAAGATGTTAATCAATTTGTTATTTTGTGTCTAATTACATTTTCGTCAAATATATGCGTTATTATCTCATAGTCTCACTTTTTTTTCTGTTCCGCTAATTGTGCCGGTGTGTATATTATTACTATAATTTTATTATTTTGTAATTTTTTTCAAATAACGAAAAATAGCCTCTAAAAATTGCAAACGAACAGTATTGAACTAGGGGAAGCCCCTTAACGCGATTACCTTTTATTTTCGCTTGACGTTTCGGTCGAGTTGTTGCGACAGTTTACTTGAGACTTACTTGTACTGTACTTGAGACCACGGCCGATGCAGCTGGGCCAAAATGTCAAGTAAAAATAAAAGATAATTGCATTAATTTCCCGTGTTTTTAGATATGTTCACAGTATTGTTCATGTTCATGTCCGAGTAAGGTCTTTGTTGAAATTTTAAATTTATTAAGAATTTGAGTTGAAAAATCGGGAAATATTTTGATTGCTTTTTTCTATGGGATTTTTGTATGAACTCAAAACTATATTACACTGCTGAGCGTGCAAGGGCACAGATAGTACGTTATAAAATTGAACCCCAAGTGTGTATTTAACTTGAGGTGTGGCCCGCTAGGGCCCAAGATAATTAAGATAACACGTCGATCCTGTACAATGTACAACGATGTGTTTATTACTCCCTTCACACTATAGGCACGCTACAAATCAAAACTGGCAAAGATAATGAAATCCCTAACTTTCATGCGCACCGCCACCGGAGCCCCTTGGTACGTGCGCAACGTAGACCGCCACCGCGATGTAGATCTACCCACCGTAAATAAGTGCCTCAAAGAGGCGTCAAAGCGCTACTTCGAGGTTGCTTCTCGCCACGCGAACGCTCTTATAGCGAACGCCGCGGACTACTCCCCCTCAGGGAGCTCCCGACCCCATCGTAGACGTCCTAGGGACACTTTGACGGGCCCGGACGACCTCATAACAGTGGCGAACGACGCCCTGTTAAACAATATAAACAACGCTGCGACATCACACCGCCCCCTTCGGAGGGGGCGTCGACGTCTTGCGCGCTAACATCAGGGCCTCTCTTGTAAGTTCTCTCCGACGATCACATCACACTTACTCAGATAGGGCCTCACTTGAGCGCTGGCCTTCCGCTCGCGCTGTCACGCGTTAGGCACCCACCATTTCGGGCCTTCAGCCATTGTACGCCGGCCAGTTAAAACCACTCTGGGACCGGCCCTCACCCGTACAGGTTTCTCGACGGCACGCAGGTGCATATTTTCCCGTCGACAACCTGAGCCGAAGTTCCGTCCTCCGTCCCGGGTACCCCCCGGACGGAGGGGCCCTCAGGCTTTGTCGACCTCTCTTGGGGAAGCGCCCTCCGCGCTTCCCCGCTACGTGTTCGGCTCGCTACGACGGCCTGTAGGGTCAAGTGGTGGTGGAGGGTAGTTTTAGCCGGTTCGAGCCCGGCACTACCCGGTCGCGCCCGACGTGCTGTCGTGAGGCGTCGGAGGCGGTTGGGTGCTCGTGCGGAGTTTCTTCCATTCCGATAAACAAAAAAAAAAAAAGTCCCTAACTGTAATTTCTTGTATTCATTCCCTTAGTCGGAGGTCTATGATAATTTCTATTGCTTATGACCTCCGACTCTGACGAATTCTGGAAATTACATTTACAATGATTTCATCATGCTCTTAAGTTTTAGTAAATTTTCCTAGTCAGGTTTTGGTTTTATTAATTATTAGATGTTGTCCGTGACTTCGTCTGCATGAAATTAAAAAAAAGTTACCTATGTGCTTTTGATTTCGGTTTTATAACTTACTAGCTGTTGTGCTATCGTACGCGACTTTGTCTGCATGGAATTTAAAAAAAAATTACCTATAAGCTCTCGCAAGGCTTAATCTATCTCCGATCTAAATTTCATCAAAATTGGTCCAGCGGTTTAACGATGATAATGTAACAAACAGCAGAGTCACTTTCGCGTTGTTAATACTAGTGTTAATATTAATATGGATTTTCTTCTTTTTTTTTTGAAATTGCTTTTGATATTGCATTATATCGCACACTTGCCCCACGTGTCGTATATTTTTAAAATGGCTTTCTCCAGCTCTCGAATTTGATACCCATCATGATGGCATCCAATGAACTTTTCTTTCGTTTCAGCCTTTGTGTCGTATGCATTACACTAGTAACTAATTAATCTGTGATATTATGGGCGCCATATTGAATTTTTCGTAAAGCAACGCATATCAACCGCGTAATTATAACGAATGCGATACCTCATACTTAGTCCGAGCCTCATACCTATACTGAAATCGATTAAATTGTTTTGACTCTGCGAGGTATGTTTGTTTGCATTCATTTGAGTGCGACTAAAAAATAGCCCTCTTTTTGCTTTGCCTTCAAGTAAAAACGAGGTGTGTGTTGTGTGTTTCCTCCCAACCAACATGATTGTGAACATTTGATTCAGTGTATTAATAATAAAATATGCAAGGCTACCCGCATTTTTCTAGCTCATTTACGGATTCACGTTAAATACAATAGCGGCATAAGACGAAATTTATAGAAATTGTCTCAGTAAAGAAAAAAATTGAACTAACTTAAAAATAAAACATGGAAAAGTCTTCGATCACAAATATATAACAAGATAGGTACACAATCAGCGTTCCAAAAACGTCCGAACCAAATGTGCGCTGAAATGAGAATTTTAGCGCACTCAGTCTTAGTAGTAATTTGTGAACACTAAAGGAAACATGACAAAGTGCTCTTTCAAAAATTGTAAAAATGAAACGTCTAGAACGTTAAAAAAAGATGGAGTTTCTTATTTTCGGTAAGTAATTAGAATTATTTTATTTACGTGTTCATTATTTCGTTATAATAATAACGTTATATAGCTCTTTTTTATTACATTCATAATAATACAATAATATTCTTACATTGCATCTGAATGTGTCATTGCCTGACATGCAACATCTTATTCCTTGTCTAACATTATAATTTCTATGTGTCTTATCCTTGTCACTTTCATCTAACAAATCATAATGACGTAAATAGCGAAACAAATAAATTACGTGAATTACACTTTAAGCATGAAGCGTAAGATTGAATTTTAAATATATTTTTGTTAACAAACGTCGTTTCAATGCCATGGGAGAGTCTTTTACAAGCTTTTACAACCTTTATATGCATTGACAGTAAAGTTTACTTTAAATTAACACAATATTGAGATAATACTATACGATATTAGAAATGTATATGTCAATTCAGACAATAATTTGTTCAAATTTTATAAAGGATTGTGTGTCTAGTTATATATTTGTGATCGAAGGGAAAAGTACAAAATAACTGTCCTTTACTAATCAAAACTCAAGTACGAAAATAATTTCATAGATAACTTTATAAATATGCAAATACCTTTAAAATTTTTGACAGTTACTGAAGTCAGTGCCAAGCCTACCAAACTAGTAGACTTTCTGTTGTTGCACATTGGTTTTTCGTTTTCCCTTTTGAGTGACCTGGGCCTAAATAAATATCTGGGTTAGGTCTACAATTAACTTCTTTTCTAATTCTGGAGCGGAATGACATACAGTCATCAACATAAATAATGCTTATAAGCAGTAACCTCCTTCTTTTTTTGAAGTCGGTTAAAAAGGCGTCTTAAGCAGAGTCTAAGTGGATGAGAACCAGATATAAACCATGCCCTCGTTGGCGACTCGCGACCTTGGTACCTTTCTAAGCTTTCTCCCAAAAAAAGATTAGTTCGTGGAAAGATTTTTGGACTTTTACTAAAATTTTCATATCCTCCAACTATCAAATTTTTCTCTACTTGTCTATTTGTTAGTTTAAACACAGTAATCTCCAAAACTATAGAATGTATTTTCATAGTTGCCACAGATTAATTGCTTAGCTTGGCGCTTCGAATAGGCTTTACGTCACAGAAATCGACTGACGGGAAGAAAGGATATTCCGTTCCTGATATAGTTTAATTGGAAAACTTTCAAAATTTCAACAAATAACTATCCAATTTTTTTTAATGATTTATTAATAAAAAGAAAACAATAGATTAAGAAGCTTCAAACTTGCATGTACTGACATATGTTTTTCAAGATGTGTCACTATTGTAATCAGCGCGCATTGTTTAGTCTGCATTACCTTCGCCTAGATATTTCTGTTCAGCTAACTATTTTTATGCTCGCATGTGCACTACTAGTGACATGCATTTTTCGGAAATACAAACGAGAATTGCTAATGTGTTGTTTACCTAATGTCTAGGTCAAGATTTCTCATTCCATCTATTCGTAACACGACCTAAATAGGTCTATACTTATGTATAGAGGACAAAAATGAGTTGGAATAAGGAACACGAATATTGTTCTTTATTGTTCCGCGATCAAAGAGGTCAAACCATCAAACAAAAATAATGTATGAAAAGTTTTACTGGCTGATTACCTGGGCGACGCGTGGGCGCGAACCAATGAGAAAAAGAAAGAAAATAAAAAAAATAAAATAAAGTTTTTGGTATAAATAAAATATAGGAATTTTTGGCGGGAACGGGAGAAGCGAGGTTGTCATTTTATTTAAATTTTCTATTTTTTACATTTTTGTGAGTTTTAAAGTGACAGTATATTGTGTTTTTAAAGTTATTCATAAGTGTAAAGAACAGAATAGGTCTAAATAAACAGGTGTAGCTGAAGTTCTCGTACTCTTTCAAGAAGTCTTTTAAAACTTCACTTTACTGGAGGAGTTCTGCGATAAGAAAAAACTAATTTACTTATGATTCTACTTATTAATAATACGTGACATTGACAAATGCGCTAATCTGTGCGCCATGTCATAAAGAAAGAATATATCTAAAGGTTTTTTGCGTTCTTTATTGTTATTGCTATATTCTTTATTATTCTTGAGCTCATTTTATTTTTCTCTTATAGTGGAAAGAAAACTAGAGTATATCACTCCGTAGTCAAATTATTTTACCTCTGTCAACATACATTGAAATTCTCGCTGCGATAGATTAGAATCCATCGCTCAAGATTCCACTCTAGACTCCTTCGTTCCACTCTGGATTCAGAATATAGCCCTGCCGTAAAACATTATTTTACTCGCTTGTTATATACCTGCCACATGCATATTTTCAAAAATTGTACGTTGTGCAGTCGTGACGTAAGCGATCAGTCTATTCTAAATAACCGGCGAGCACTGTTCTCAAAATAAATATAATACAGAAAAAACTATATGTAAGGGGCTGTATGATAATAGAGTCAGGGACAATAGAAGAAAATGCAAGAGGAACCAGACACGACCGATTTATTCCGTAACTACCAAAATAATCACATGAATCACAAGATTCACAAAATGATACCTGACTGTTTCTTGGCGGTTCTTCTCAATGCCCAGATTTTCTACTTGAACCGAACTAAAGTCGATTTGACGTTTACAGTATTATGTTCTCATGTATTTTGTAATATTTGCGTCTGTATCTGTTTTTTTCTCCAATAAAGAAAAGTAAAAATACCTTGTAATTGGATTTACTTGAATAAATTGATTTGACTTTGACTTTGACATAACAAAATTATTATTTATATTTCTTAAGGCATTGGTAACAAGACCATCAGCCTAATAAGGTAACTTCTGGAAAAATATTAACTGTCCCTAACACTCCTCCAGTAAAGTGATAGTAGGCTTTACTGAAGTTAAATAGGACTTCTTGGAAGAGCGCGAAAACTTCAGCTACACATATTTATTTAGATCTCTATTATTTTCACTTACACAGAACTTTAAAACACAATATACTATCATTGTAGTACTTTAAAATTCCTAAAAATGTAAAAAATAGAAAATCTAAATAAAATGACAACCTCACTTCTTCCGTTCCCGCCAAAAAGTCCTGACATAACAAAAGCGTAGTAAAAAATAACAATATTTTAAATTATAATTCTAAATTAAAAATAATATAAAGAAGAAAAATAATATAAAAAAGGTACATCTATGCACACTATACCTACAACCTTTTTTTCATTCTGTAACCTGCATTATGTTATGTGTATCGGTGAAATAATCACACTTTAAGTATAGAGAACCTTCCATTACAATACTGTATCTATTAATATAGCTGATGCAACTTTGTTCCTGGGGACCGTCTGTCAAAATCAGTGTGACATGTGACACCAGATAGCTCTTGAACCGATGATCAGTTTTACATTTTTTTTTCTTTTGTTTATAAAACAAGTTTTCTTGGATTATCTTGTTACAAGAGCGGATTATTATTATTATTTTGCCAAAGGTTTCAGAATTTTTAATCTTGTAATTTGTATTATTACTGATTTTTTGATTGATTATGTGATTTTTATTTTATTCGTATCAAAAATTCATCAGCCAGTTACAATTTTACTAACATTTTTTAAATCACCTCTACATTGTTTATTTTGCAGCGCGTTAGTAACATGTTATTGTTTTTGTTATCTGGATTCAATGTGACAAGAATTGTTCATTCATTCTTACAATATTGGGACAATCAATGACTAATAGCATAAAATATTTTTATACTACGGAAAACATAGGTACAAACGGTCCGAGTAATGGTAAATGGACTGGTCCAATATAGGCCGGCAGCTAGCGACAGATTTTTTCGATCAATCACGTATGCCCTTCAGGATTTTAATCATTTAGTAGCTATTGATTGACGATGCGTATATACGAGATCGTGATCGTGGGACATGTCGCGTGCGATCTAATTTGAAATTGTTAAAAAAAATATTTAATCAATCGAATCACGTATGCCATTTATGTCTAGTGAAGTAGTAAAAAATAAATCCAGTGGAAACCCATTGGCATACGTGTAGAACAGGTTTGGAGGATTATGGTCCATCATTATATTTTTATCATTATATTATATTTTTGACAAAAAATTTCGCGTACCAATGATCATTTTGATAAAAAAAATATAAAAATACTAAGATGTCGTGGTTCTTGTGCCAGAGAAATAAGAGAATTGGCAAAATGCCCTCAAAAAAAAATTGTAGCATGATCAACAATGGCATTTGTTGTTGCTTTCATCATCTACTTCAATTTACCCTAAGTTCATAATAATGCGCCAGACGATACACACCAATCATCTGATCTCATACTAGGGTATTGCCTATGCTATGAGAACCAGACGACGACTACTGGGGGCATCTCTCAGTACACTCAGACTCGAGACAATCTAAAAAAGTTCGTTTCCAAATTGATCCGACAATTAAACCACTGCCCATAGAGATCGTAAGTCATATATTTCCTAAGTAACAGGTCACTGAATCTGTTAGCTTTGTTAAAATACAAGTACACAAGCAAAAATCTTTTTAACTTTTTGTACTATTAAAAGCAAGCTCCCAAAAAAAGTTTCTTGCGTAGGCTCCGCCCTCACAATCCGCCACCCGAATGCGACATATATCATTATAACTGGAATATTAATTCATATAATAAAATATCCTTTAGCCAGTATTAAGTAAACTATATTGTCTTCCTGTTAGCCGCAATTTTATGTAATTTACTCAAGTAATTTAGGAGAATTACTTAAAAATCTATCAAAAAGGCATCACATTGCAGAAAAAAAGTATAGAATGAAAATACATAAATTACGTCATAGTTTTAGGCAGTCAATAGAAAAATGTATAAAGAAATATTTATTTAAATTTCACATTCATTAAATGTGTGCCCACTTCAGCAAACTTATTGAAGAAAGCTCAAAATTTTGCCCTATTTTATTTTAACCTATCTGTCTGTTACGTTTACACGACTAGCCACTGAACCAATTTTGATTAAATTCGGTATAAATGTATCTTGAACACTATGGAAGGACATTGAATACTTTTTAGATTCTATGCAGGCAAAGTCACGGACAACCGCCTATAAACCCTCATTTTTTTCACCCAAAAAAAATAAAATTAATTAATTTCAGGTGTAGCTATCATTGACTTCGAGTCGTGGCGGCCTGTTTTTCGCCAGAACTTCGGGGTCCTGGTGCCGTACAAGGATGTGTCGTATGAGATAGAGCGGAAAATGCACTGGTGGTGGCCCAAGAACTGGGTCCAGGCTGAGGTAGGGATCTACGTACATGCACACACATTATACAGGATGACTTTATATCTTCAAACAATTAAATACCCATGATAAGACAACCTTTTGTCTATGAAAATGTCCTAATTAAATATCATTTAATTTTTTTGGTGAGGTGTTAGACAAAGGATTTTCAAAGGGCATTGGTAGCCTTGATCTTAACCTCTAAGGCCATTTGAAGATTACACTGTATCCCAACGGGTTAGACAAAGGAGATGCTAATATTTTGTCTACTCGCACTTCTCCTTTCTCCTTTCCACACTTTCACTGACACTGACTATTTGATCTTCATAAATAAAGTTTCATCTTCCTTGGCTTCTGCTACTACTTACTCTGTAGATTTGGATCGTTAGTCATTTGTCACTCATTCTTTCACGTAAGTGCATAATGGACACAAATTAAATTAATACATAATTTAATTTAATATATTTAAATGTATATAACATAAATGAGTACATGCATATCTTAATGTTAATATTTACAAACTTAAAACTAAACATTATCTTAAATAATAGACTTCCTCAAAGTTGCCGCTTAGAAAGCTGTCATTGTTTAGGCTACCCAGCAGACTGGCAGCATTACTTCTTTGAATAGCCAACGGCGCGCAGCAACGACAGGAGACCGAATGGTTTGACGCTCATTCCTTGGAAACTTGGAAGATCGCTGGTGTGGGACGTACTCGTGTCGATACACTTGCTGTTTTCTACGTACCGGCGACTTCCAAGTCAACAGGTACCGCGGCCAGCACTGCCGAGAACTTGAAGCGGCGTAAGTATGCGACTCTCTCTCAGTTTCATATTTACGCCCTTTGCAATCGAAACTTGGGCCCCTTGGTTCCTAAAGGCCATCGACTGGTCTCTAATATTTGTAAAAGACGGGTTGAGGCTGCGGGAGACCGTCGAGCTGGCAGATTCTTCCGCCAAAGAATCAGTTTGGCTATTCAAATAGGCAATACTGCCACTCTGCTGGGTATCTTAAGCAATGACAGTTTTCTAAGCGGCAACTTTGAGGAAGTCTACTATTTAAGATAATGTGTAGTTTTAAGTTTGTAAATATTAACATATGTATGTCCTTTTTTGTTATTAAAAATTATGTATTTCTGTAACATTTAGGTTGCACGATTGTTACCACTTTACTGCTATCCAAACGTTTACTTCAGACTTATTTTCCTTCAGTGTATTATTTTAAAAACTCAGGTTTTTAAAATTCCGTGCCAAAAGGATAAAACGGAACCCTCATAGGTTCACTTCATAGATCGTATGTCCGTCTGTCCGACTCTTCATCTCAAGAACGAGTAGCTGTTTACATCAAATAGATTGTAACAAAAATGATCATGTGATGAATTCCTAAAATCTTTAGCTATTTTATTTTATTCGGTGCTGGTTAGCTGACCGCATCCTATCTCTGGTATATCCTGAGCATGCTTCGTTGTGAAAGCGAGACACGTGTCGATTGGTGGTTTTTAGAATTTGAGCGGAAAACAGCTGAAGATTTTAAGAATTTATCACATGAAATGGATTATACAAAAATGATCATGATGTCATGACAGACAGACAAACAGACATCTCAATGATCTAAAAAGAGTCTTTTTTCCAAATTAGAACCAAAACACTGAAAACGTTTTAACTTTCTAATTAAAACCCACTACCAAAACTCATAATTCAACTTTCGAACTTTACATCTGTGTTTGACCAATGTTATATAATTGTTCCCAACAGCTGTTTCAATTTCTGTTAGTACCAAATACTCTAATAAATAACAATAAATCCCTTAGTTAAAATGTACTTAGTTAACGAGCTCGCGTTCATTGCCCTAATGAAAACACGTGTCTCAAACAATTCTGTAGGAGGTATTAACAATAAAATGATCTAAAAATAACTTTATATCTAACAGTAAGACGTGGATTAATAATCTTAATGAGCAGATGTAGTTGAATAAATTCGTTGAAATTATCTTTTAACTAGCAACCTGTCCCGACCTCGCCCGGGTTGAATACATAATATGTAGCCTATATACAGCCTATGTCCATCTGGAATAATGTACCTTTCAAATGGTGAAAGAATTTTTCAAAAAGATGCAGTGGTTTTACCCTCCACATATAACAAAAGTCCGCTCTCTCTTCATAATTTTACTAGCATTTTTTTTTTGAAAATAAAATAGTCCATGTTACTCGCTGATAATGTAGCTTTCCATAGTTGAAAGAATCTTTTAAATCGGTTGAGTAGGTTTTAAGTTTCCACTGACAAATACTTTACTTTAGTTGTGCAGAGACACTACTAATATTTTAACAATAGCCATAACTGTGAAGTTGAATCGTTTCTACTTAGGATTATATTATTTATATGCTTTTTACAAAAATGAAAGGGCATATCAGTAATAAAAAAAATGTGAGCATTTTAAGAAAACATGTCACAACTATAAATGTGTATTTTTTGAGATATTAAAAAATAAGTATTAATTAACAAAATGCTGCAACAATAGTTTTCAAAGTCAAAGTCAAATCAATTTATTCAAGTAAACCCAATTGCAAGGTATTTTTGAACGTCAAATCTACTTTAGTTCGGTTCGAAAAGAAAACCTGAACACTGAAAAGAACCGACAAAAAACTCAGTCAGGTATCATTTTTTCAACATCATTTTACATTAGTTATTTAAATACAATATTCATAAAGCCAGTAAATGCGTGTGCAGAGATTGTTTCCAGACTATTGTTTTTTCTTCAATGAAATCGCTAACTTTGTAGTATGCTTTTCCAATCAGCGTGCGTTTAATAACAAGTTTAAATCGAATCGAAATCGTTAAAAACGAACACAGTTGCCCAAAAATGACCCACTTGACTTTTGTAATTTAAATTTAGCAGTAACTAACTGATCACGACCACGAGTTGAAACACCATTTCAGATATAACTTAAATTTACTTCGAATTAACTTCTAGGTAGTTACGGCCTTTCTTCGATTAACGGCAGCATACTCTCCAACTGTTTTAAGTTTGCAATCGCAAAAAAATTGTTTTTCTTGTGATGTAACTACAAATTTACGGTTTTCGGATTTTTCCCTTTACTTGTGCTATAAGACATTCTTGCCAAATTTCATGATTCTATGTCAACGGGTCGTACCTATAGGTTAGGATTCCCTTACGAGTGTAAAAATATGCCGCATAAACGGCCGTATCCTTTGATTGCGTTGACTTAGAAGTTTGGTTTTTTCACAGCTCCAAGGGACTGCAGACTTGACTATTTGATATTAATTTCAACTTGATATCTCCACGCGTGAAAGAAAAAGGGTCTTGACAGACAGACAGACAACGAGGTGATCCTATAAGGGTTCCTTTTTTCCTTTGAGATAAGGAACCCTGAAAATAACAGTCAAATGTCAGTTTAGAAAAGTTTTCCATCGATCTGGCTTGCAATCAATACTCTAGACCCACTAAAGAACACGTGTTTCATGAATGCAACCATTGTGCAATACATTACTAAGAAAGCGTCCCACATACGGACCTACATAGTTCGAAACATTGATACGGCTCCAACCCTGATTGGCTTATTACGAGGAAAGCGTGCCTCGTAGATTGTGCAACTGCAAACGATGACGATGCCAGAGAATTTTCAACACGTGCAATGATGTGATAATATGCTTGTTGTAATCCATAAGCGACAGTCTCAACATTCAGCATTCAGCACTCAAAGCTGTTTTTGTTGTCATAATCATAACTCTCAGACTCTCAGAATAGTTCGTGAAATCCCAGGCATCTTGTAGCTTTGCTGCAGGCTTGATTTTTCTTTAATTGTAAATTACCAAGCCAAGTATGATGAGGCAAGTTTTTGACATTTAAGGCGCTCCCCCAGGCAAACAGCCAAACGTATAGAGCATCTCATACTAGAATTCGTAAAGTACTTCATGTAATCTAGTAATTATTGATTTTACTTATAAAAAAGGGTCTTTTGAGAAAATTAAAATGGTCAAGTTTTATATCATAAAAATATCTATATATTAGTGTTTATTGCAAGTAAATATAACTTCTATTTATGAAGCAGATGCACGTATTTCTAAGTTTTAGGCTTTCTTTTGAATACAAATTATATATGTATTTTATATATGTATAACTGAAAAATACCTAGGCGAAAATGTGTGAGGAGAATGATGAGATTTGAGGAAGCGAAAGAGGTGTGTAAGGACCGCGACTCCTGGCGCTCCGTCCTCTCTGACTACCCCGTTGGGGATACAGCGTGAAGTTATGTTATGTTATGTTATAACTGAAAAATATGAGACGGCAAAAGTGTTGTTAAAATGTCGAAGATTATTACAATATTTTTATTACTTTTTATATATTTTCAAATAACGAGAATTTAGCCTCTAAATCTCTAAAACTAGCAAAAAAACAGTATTTGACTAGGGGAAGCGCCTTAATGATTAAATCTGTCATGTCAAATATGACAACAAAATTTTTGATAATATTTTTGATAATACTGTATTCCGAGTCATTTTAGTAGGGTAGGTATCAATTTATGTGGTAGGTAGGTGTCATTTTAGTAGGTATCATTCTTAGTATTTTTAGAAGGTATCAAGTTTGTGTTCATATTTTGGTCCCGACTTTTGTCAGTTACCACACGATTACCTTCAGGTGGTGCAACGATGGAGTGTCGTACCTGAATGACTAGCAGAAATCACTCATATGTATCAACATTGTACCTCCATCGATCACTTAAGAAGTCAAATTTTAACTTCCCCAAGTGTATACAATTGTATATGTGCGATGTATCCCTTACGCGGCAGTGAGAGAGGACGGAACGCCAAGCTTCGCAGTTCTTACTCCTTCCGCCTCTTCGAATCCCATCATTCTCCTCACGCATTTTTGCCTAGATATACGGGTGCTTTTGACATTTTCGTCAGCTAAGACTCAGGCTGTTTGATCTTCGTAAGTCAGCCTTGGTCTTCCTTGCTTTCTGCTACCACTCACTTTCGCTTTGTAGATTTTCTTCGTCAGTCTTTCATCACTTATTCTTTCCATATATAATAATGTAGGATTACGTAAAAATTATACACTTTGTTTATTCTTTTATTCTTTATTGTACACCTTATTCCTAATAAAGATAAAAAACATACAAGAAAATAACAAAAATTACAATTTTGGCAATACAATTGGCGGTCTTATCGCTCTCGGCAATTTCTTCCAGACAACCTTAGGGTGGAAAACGCGCAAGAAAAAATAAAAATTAGGTAGTATGTGGTACAAATACTATATTGATAAATGTCGTCATCAATATAATTCATATTTATTATTATTTATGTGTAAAAATAATGTATACCAAAATATATAATGCAATAATCATACAAAACAATATATAAATACTTTCAACTATTTAAAAACACATATGAGATACATACATATCCTTCCGCCATATCCCTAACCGGGTACTCTGAAAGGACGAGCGCCAAGCGTCGCGGTCCTTACATACTTCTTTCGCTTCCTCAAATCTCATCATTCTCCTCACACATTTTCGCCTAGGTATATGAGTGCTTTTGACATTTCGGTTGGCTAACATTTGATCTTCATAAGTCAGCCTTGGTCTTCCTTGGCTTCTTTTACCACTCGCTATCGCTCAATAGATTTTCTGCGTCACTCTTTCGTCACTCATTCTTTCCATATGCCCGAACCATCTCGCATATGAGATGAAATATGTAAAATTACTTGAACTCATTGTTGGAGTATTAGACCATAAGGAAGGGAAAGTGTAAATATCTAGGTCTCCGACCGTAATCTTGTTCATAAATTTTTAGTCTTGTATTACTATAATAATTTTTCTTCGTCAGTAGTTCTTCACTTATTTGAAAAACAAACTGTGGATTATATAAAAAAATTAATAATTCCAGGCTAAGAAGCGCTTCGAGGATTCCGCCAGGAAATTCATGCGAACGACTCTCGCGTTGGCTAAAGAGATGAGACCCAACGCTATTTGGGGCTATTACGGGTTCCCGTACTGCTTCAACATGCAGAACAACAATATGATGGAGAAATGCGCTGACAAAGTGCCTGAAGAAAACGATAGGTATTACACGTTGACTATAATAATAATATACCTACACATCTATATAAAAAAATGCTTCTTTGTATGTTTGTTTGTTTTATCCGATTGTGATGAAACTTTGGGGAGTTGTACTGCGAACCCGCGAAGGTTTCTGGAGGCGTAGACAAGTTACTCAACTATCTTAAAAACTATCAATACGAGTGGAATGACAAATACCACGCGGTTTAGCGTAACGAATATTAAATAAACAGCATACAGCATACAAACATAAAGTAGTCAAACGTTATTAATTTTCTATTCGTTCAAACGAAAAGTAAAGTCGTGTAAAAATTCATGTAGATAATGTCCCAAACGCCACTTTTGACGAGATATAATAAAATACAAAAATATTTATTTCAGTAACAATAATTATAGTTATTTCACAGTTGTTGAGGCTTCTAGTAAGTATGTAATACCTGTGTTAGAGGTCCTCGCTCTTCCATAGCTTTAACATTACTTATTAAAATTACTAGGATTTACTTCAATTTGCGTGTGTGTGTGTGTGTGTATGTGTGTGTGTGTATTATGTAACATATATATATATATGTGTGTGTGTGTTAATTGTACTCTATAAGTCTTTCAGTTTCGTTGTAATCCTTACACTTCAGCCATTTAAAATAATTTAGTAAATAAAAGACTACGCAAACATAGTCACTATTACACTAGTATTATATAAATATCCCGTTTCCTTCTAAACACTTTCAGAGAAAATCGCTATCTACTATCACATTCGTTAGTAGAAAATGCGGGAATTTATGTGGTAAATAATAACACTCTTCTATTTAAATATTGGTTTACTAGTGACACGCACGACTAGTCATCCACCCCGGCTTCGCACGGGTAGATATTTTTTGTAAATAAAATATAGCGCATGTTACTCACTGATTATGTAGCTTTCTACAGGTGAAAGAATATTTGATATCGGTTGAGTAGTTTTCGAGATTATCCATTACAAACAAACAAAATTTTTTCTCTTCATAATAATATAACTATATAATAAGTAATCCATACTATCCATACTTCTATACTAATATTATAAATGCGAAAGTCTCTCTGTCTGTCTGTCTGTCTGCTTGGTTTTCACGGCTAAACCGCTGAACCGATTTTGATAAAATTTGGCATGGAGATAGTTTGACACCAGGGCGTCAACATAAGCTACTTTATTTTTCAAAAATCTACCCCTAAAGGGGTGAAAAGGGGGATGAAACTTTGTATGGGAAATTTTTAACCACTGAACCGATTAAGATGTAATTTAGTAAAGAGATCCACCTTTTCTTTAAAAAAAAACCATACTTTTCTTTTTTATCAAAAATCTACCCCTAAAGAGGTGAAAAAGGGCATGAAACTTTATAGGGGAACTTTATAATGCTAAACCCTAACAATATGGGTATCAAATGAAATGGAATACGCAGGCGAAGGTTTCTGTACATGTGACGTCATCATAAATCCAATATGGCGGATGTTCCAAAGCAGAAAATAACTTTTTCGTTCAACACCAATAATATGGGTATCAAACGAAATGGAATACGCAGTGGAAGGTTTCTGTATACGTGACGTCATCATAAATCCAATATGGCAGAGGTTCCATAGCAGGAAATAACTTTTTCGTTCAACACCAACATAATGGGTATCAAATGAAATGGAATACGCAGGGGAAGGTTTTTCTACATATGTGACGTCATCATAAATCCAATATGGCGGATATTTCATAATATGAAATAACTTTTTCGTTCAACACCAACAATATGCATATCACATGAAATAATGGAATACGCAGGGGAAGGTTTCTGTATGTGTGACGTCATCATAAATCCAATATGGTGGATGTTCTATAATAGAAAATAACTTTTTTGTTTAATATCAACAATACAAGAATCTCAGGTAACCTCGGTAACCCGGAGAGGTCACGGCAAATTTTTCCACGCGGACGAAGTCGCGGGTACAGCTAGTAGATAATATTTGTAATAGAAAAGTTCCTAATAAACCTGACATTAAGAGTCCGCTTATGTATGTACGCCGCCGACTTTGGTGTGTTTTGTGACCTGGGTTTCGATACCTAAGACTGAGAGCTAGATATTTGGAAACATACAAATTTAACTCTTTACCTTAAAATCATTAAACGTGGAAACATGATTGGAGAAAGAAATCTCGATAAAAAAAATTCCAGGCAAAACCCTGTTTTGTACAAAGTTCCAGTTGCATCTCTGAAATTCTACAGAATTTAAAAATGATTTTTACTAAAATGGATAGGTAATTATAATATCTCAAATCTCTAAAACCGGTGTTTTAATTGGTAACGTAGTTTTCTGACAAATTACAATTATGTACAAAAACAAATGTTAAGATTTCTCTGCGCTAAAATGTTATCAAAATGCAACTGCGAAAATCAACTTTATTGCTATCGCCACAGGGCGCGGGGATAATGAACAAATTCGGTTACACTGGACTGCATAGACGGACTTTTAAACTAAACGGTTCTTCTCATTCTCTTTTATACTTACACGCTTTTTATACCGGCAATTCGTTCCATATTTATTAGAAATATTTCTGCCATTTTCATGTAAAAAGTGGTGTTTCGCTGACGCAAAATGTCTGTCTTTTTTTTACTAAGTTCTTAACACTCTCCAGCAAAGTGATAGTAGATTTTACTGGAATTAGAAAGGACTTCTTGGAAAAACGCAAAAACTTCAGTTGCGCATATTTATTCAAACTTTCCAATTCTCGGCACTTGCATAGAACTTTAACGCACAATAAACTATCACTTTTGTACCTTAACACTCTCAAACATGCACAAAATAGAAAATCTAAATAAAATGTCAAGTTCACTTGTCGTTCCAGCACACGCTTGGTACAAATCGGAACGCTTGCTGGCGTTATTGCTTGTCAAATGTGACACTTCGGTACATTTTATACGGTGGTCTTCACATAACTACGTTTCGTTTAGTTGAATAGAAACTTTTATTTATGTCATTATTTCAGACAATACACTCCATAGAATAAATAACCATTAACAATTCAAAACAAACATTAGCTGATTTACTTGCTATTTTTTTTTTATAAAAGAGAGGAAAACGAGCAAGCAGGTCACTTGATTGAGAGTGACCACCGCTACCCATGGACATCCACAACATCCGGGGAATCAGGGGTGCATTACTGGCCTTTAGGGAAGGAGGGGGAGGCGGTGATGGGGCGCCGGTACTCTCACTCACCGATGGAAACACAACAGCAATAGATGCTGTAATTTCATCCCGATATTCTGTGAGAGTGAGGTAGTATTTCCCCGGGCGAACCGGCCCAATTCGTGCTGCAATGCAGATTGGCTCTACCACTCTATTTGCTCACTAGTCCATGAACAAAGCACGCTCTCAATTCCAAAGTTATGGGATCCAATGCAATGCTATATTACTATGCGACAGTCGTACCTGTCGAGAACATTATTTAAAAATAGGTCACATGAGAGAGGCTATTCTTTTACGTTTGATGGCATAAAAGTTATCCGTGTGCGCCCCAACAAACTTACCTGATGCACTGCGGTAGCGAGACAGACCCAAAAGCACCCTGAACCCATTATCATATTGAACACGCGGGTCATGTAAACTTTTTGTCTGTAATCAACCCACAAGCTCCATGTGTAAATAGATTGACAAAACGTCTTATACAACTTTATCTTAACTTGGTCAGTACAACATGCAAACCTTCGGGCGATCGATCATATTACATCTCACGGCCAATGCCCTACGTTCCCTCTCAATGTCGGTGTCGTCACTTA
The DNA here is from genome assembly GCA_907165235.1 of Zeuzera pyrina. NCBI lineage: Eukaryota > Metazoa > Arthropoda > Insecta > Lepidoptera > Cossidae > Zeuzera > Zeuzera pyrina. Next base: position 940,137 of record OU015640.1, read on the forward strand.
AACTATGAGTAACCCAATGGGCCAAGTAATTAAATTGTTTAACTTTATTCAAAGTAGTAAGTAGTGCCACAAAGAGTAACAGGAGGAATTACTTTAGGAATTTTATTTCCAGACTTATAGACAAGCTATTGACTTTTGTTTGCATTATACCCGAGGTCGTGAGACACCACATAATCCTCAAATAACGTTTGGTTACAAATTTAAAATTCGTTATGCTAGATCACGTGGTATTTGTTATTCTATTTTACTAGCGTTTACGACAATCGAACGACTTGTCTAGGCCCCCTGATTCTCTAATCTTGGAATACTCACATAGTCTTGTGACAACTATGCACTTAATCAGATTATGTTTAAATACTAGTGTGGAGGAATGGATCGTTTTATTTTATTCTTGGTTCAATTAAAAGCACAAATTTTTTTTAGGATTATTCTCCAGTTCTTAGGAGGCAAAGAGAATTTTACCACGTTCATTATTCAGATTCCGATAGCACATGTCTGATGTAAAAATTCTTCATGTTCCACAAAACACATCATGTAAAATTCGTGCTTTATTACTAGGCACTCATTATTACATTTTATCAAAATCTTAGGATTTTCTTAGGATATTCTTAGGAATATAGTTTGTTATACCGAGAGGTAGCGTAGTTCTCGGTCAGATGGCATAATGCACAATAATGCACACAACCGTTACAAATGTTGCAATTATGTAAAAAAATCTTCATGTTCCCAACAGACTAAATTTTTACCCAGTTCGCGTGTTTCAATTTTCGTCTATTGATTCCTTATTCTAAACATCGCTTAATAAGTTCTATTTCCTAAATCAATGCTATTTAACTTACAGTATATACTGGCTTTGGTCTGAAAGCACAGCACTGTACCCCTCGATATACTCTTCGCGGGAGCTGTCCTCGTCGCAGCTAGCGGGGCTGGTTCGAGGGAGAGTGAGGGAGGCGGCCAGGGTCCGGAGCAATGGTACTCCAATTTTACCATATTTCTGGTTCAGATACAGAGATGGCGGTTTCTTGACTGAGGTAAGAAAAATTCTGAGTCTGTCACGTCTTCTAGATGTTTAATTTAGGATAACTCTATAACTCACAGAAATGACGCTATTGCGAAATTAGTAACGTTTGATTTCAGCTTATGTCAAAGTACCAATCTCAAAATATTTAATTTAAATATAATATTATTCAACACTGATCTACAAAAATAAAAGATATAAGTGTAATATTAACACAAAATATTTTATCCTCAGGCGGACTTAAACACAGTTCTAAAAATGCTGTACAAATCATATGCATCAGGATTTATTATATGGGGTAGCTCCACAGATGTCAACACCGTTGAAAAATGCAATAAATTGCACAATTATACTTATAATGTTATGGGGCCTGCAATAGCGAAATATACCAATAATATACATAAAATTGACGATAAAATAGAAAATGACACATTATTAGATGTGCAACATTTTATTAGCAATCATGACGGCACAAGTATTCCTAATAATAATATTACTGAAACAACTACGCACAAGTTTACAGTTAAAGAAACTATTACTGTAATAGATAAAACTAATAAAACAAACGAAAATTTTTCAACTTTAAAACCTTCATTAGAAAAAGTTCAGTACGATCCTGAATTTCATTGGAATCCACCGGATAACTATACACAAGATATAGTACAATACGTAGAAGAAGAACTAAAAAAATATAATTTTAGTTTGCAAGAAGCGGGTAACGACACGGAATTTAAGATTTTTAGACATAGTTCACTTGTAGATATAATACTTAGTACTATAATAGACAACATTTTAACTAATAATACTGAATTGGATAAATCGAAAGAAAAACAAAGTGAAATAGGTGATAACTCAAACACAGTGCTTACTGATGACAGTAGCACAGAAATAGGATTAAATTCAGAAGCCACTACTGCAAAATTAGATACCACAATTAGTGAATCATTTGAGGAAACGAGATTATTTACTGAAACATTAAGTACGACAATTAAATATCACATCGATACAGAGAATAGTACTGAATCTGAAATAAAATTGAGTACTTTAACTGATACATCGTATTACACCAATTTAGAGACTACTTCAAGTAGCACTACAAATGATCCTTTAATTTCAACAACATTGAACTATACAATGTATAATGAAGACACATTTTTTATACCAAGCGTACCTGTTACAAAATCAAATATAAAATCAGAAACCAGTACTGTAAAATCAGATACTACGACTAGAAAATTAATTGTCGAAGATTCGAGATGGTTTAATGAAACATTAAGTACAGATAATAACAATTACACTGCAGGAACGATTTCATTCTCTAATGAAGAGAATGCAACTAGTATAAGTAGTGAAATTTCTATAGAAAGTGTAACATCTACACAGACACCAGTTGAATTATTAGATAAAGACATTTCGGATACAAACATTGTAGATATAGAAGTTAAGATACACATACCGATGCAAAGCAAAAATAGTAAGAAAGGTCATCCAAGAAGAATTTATGAAGATATAAGAAGAGCAAATCTAACTTCGCTAAGTCTTACTTCCACTAGTGCTACAGATGATCAGGTGGTTATCAAAATTTAAAACGCACGCATTATATTTCATCTAATGTATACTAACTTCATCAGTAACTTCACTTACTCGTATGTAAAGATTTCATAGAAAACATTTACTTTCTACGATTCTATACATTTATTATTGACAGACAATTTTTTTGAAATTTCAAAGAAATCTCTGCATCAATTATTGTAAAAAAATCATGAAATAATTCGAATCGGTGGTGATTTATTGACTAACATTTTCCATTCTTTTTAAAAATTTATTTCATTGTATGTTATGTATTTTCAATCCATTACTATATGATCATTATTTATTTTATACCCATGTATTTCGTAACTAACAAGTTCAATTTCTTCAGTGAGTTTATACTATACCTTAACATTATGATTTCCTTTATCGCCATCATGAAAAACTCTCTTATATATTTACTATATATACATACGTCTTTATGTGTTAACATTTCTGTGTAGGTGACTGGTTCTGCAACACGCGACATTGGGCCCCAATACTTCATCTACATATTTTGCTATTTGTCCTCTTTATCCAAACTCTGTGATGTATCTAGAAATGGTATTTAATCAATATCCTAATACAAATTCTACGTCTTGAAAAAACACTTCACACTCTGTAATGGAGACTGTATCTGTGATAAATACTTTAGTTTAAGTTGTAAATATTAGTAAGTATACTACAATTGTTAACAGTATCTGCATCGATTAAAGTCATTATTTTTATCTAATTTCTATTTTTTTTTCTGAGTTACAAGCGATATTATTGAGTCCTTTGTTGTGATTATAACTTATCATTTTAAAGTCTAAGTCGAATTCAAATCAACTTATTCAAGTAAACCCAATCACAAGCTGTTTTTGAACATCGAAACCACTTTCTTTTCCTATTAATCTGAGATCTATCATCGGTTTATTTGAATAAAAGACCTCTCAGATGATTCTCTGATCCTCTCAGTACAAATTTCTTATACACTAGTAGCAGATATAACTTTCAAAAATACTAAGTAATAATTGAATTGAATGAATCATTCGGATTATGAATCAGTATGTGTTCTATCATCATTAAGTTTTTAGAGCGTTTTCGATGATAGCAGTCTATTGGTACTTGAATTCGGGATACTGAATCCGAGTCACTGCCACAATTTTTAAAACCATTCTACGTACCTGCATAAGACATAATCAAATAAATTATACATTAATCTTCATGTTGTCCACCGACGACAAGCAACTGAATAGCAATGCAAAGGCACTGTCATGTTTGAAATCAAAAAGAAAGAATCTAATACAACATTTTTATTTCATCAGACAATAAATAAAACTTAACAAATGTTTAAAATTCCCCACAAATCAATATAAAACAATAATTTTTAAATAACAAAGGCATTTCGTCGTCTGAAATGAAATTCCTGTCTGGTCGAACACTCGCAAAAGGGTTATGCTTCGGCTCTGATATGACACTGAACTCGACTCCTGCGTATTCCTTAATTTTCACCAGATCCCTATTTAACTCCGTCATGGTGTAAGCAGTGACAGCGAATGGTATTTTTAACTTCAAAATGCAGTTTATAGTTGATGGCCAATTGTCACTACCGTTGTGATACGTAGATCTTTCAATGCTGGGATTGAAAGTACATACTGAAATCAAAAGTATTATTGTATGTTTACAAAGTACAGCAGCACTGTTGGACATAGCCCTCTCCCAATATTTGCCACTGACCCCGATCTTCGTAATTCGATTTTTGATTGTTGTCGGGAGTAATAAATATTAGATACAAAACCTACTAAAATTTTACTTTTTATTTTGATATCAATGAACGTCTAAGGTCTTAATATTATTCGATAATTAAAAATTACGATATCAATCAATGTAGATAACTAATGTATACATATTCTAAAATCAAATGTCATTATTTTTTTATTAACCGCAACATTTTCTTTTTTTATTTTGCATTCGATTTATTCAAATTTAACCGTTTCACTTATAGGTATCTTTGTTTTTAAGCAGATGTCCAAATATTAATTGAATACGTTGAATTACATTAAAAATATCTCTTAAAAATTTATCGGTATTATTATTGGGATTTTTTTTATTTTGTCAGGAGTCGCGAGATTATATGAAATATCGGGAGAATCCAGCAAAATTCCGACCATCTGGCAACCCTACCATATCAGGATATTAGCCTAGGTAGTATTACCTAAATCAGGCGGTGTGAAGTCGTCGCTGGACCAAAAATCCAAATATGCTTTTCTGTCTTGAAAATCAAAAGTCAGCTTGCGATTCTTCTGCTGGCAGTTGTCACATAATCTGTGAAATTCAGTTTGAACTTGAAATTGAAATATCTTAATTAATTTTTTTTATACCTTCACGCTGTATCCCTAACGGAGTAGTCAGAGAGGACGGAGCGCCAAGAGTCGCGGTCCTTACATACTTCTTTCGCTTCCTCAAACATCATCATTCTCCTCACACATTTTCGCCTAGGTATGCGAGTGTTTTTGACATTTCCGTCTACTAACACTCTGGCTATTTGATCTTCATAAGTCAGCCTTGCGGTCTTCCTTGACCTTTTTTACCACTCACTTTCGCTCTGTAGATTTTCTTCGTCAGTGTTTCATCACCCTATGTCCCTGAAGATTTTAAATTATTTTTTTATACATACATATCTTATCCTCACGCTGCACCCTAACCTAATGGGGTCAACAGAGAGGATGGAGCGCCAAACATCGCGGTTCTTACATACTCTTATTTCTTTCGCCTCTTCAAATCTTATTCTTTTCTTCTCTTGTATCATAAATGAAATTATCAATTTACAACAATAGGGACGAGTGGAAATGACAATTCCGCACGTGCATTGAACCACGTTTTTTAATACATTTGCGAAAAAATGCAGAAATATAATTTCGCAGGAGTAAGTTTCTTTTTTTTTAGAGCACATGACAGAGCAACGGTTTCTATGCATTCAGCCAATTCAATGACAATAATTTCGCTAAATCCAAAATAATTTTAATTGCGTTAGTTATTTATTTACATTACACGTATATATTAAAAAAAAATTTTATTTTTAATTTAATTCATGTATTAATAGTATTTACGCTGTAAAATAGTCATTTCATACAAAAATTTTGTAGAGAAAACTTTTTGATTAAAAACCTCCTTCATGCATTTGGATGTTATATGCAGGAGGAAAACAAAAAGCACTAGTGTGTAAAAGAATAACTTTCCGCACGATAAACACACATGGAAAAGTCTACTTTTTGAGCAAATGTATTAAAAAATTAATTACCAACTTACTTTATCTTGCTCAATAAATCCAAAGGCAAGTTAGAAGGATTTAAATCGGGACCAATCAGCACAACTCGAAGTTCCTGAACATCAGGTCGGAGGTGCATGAAGAACACCTCCCACTTATTTAGACCGTCGGCTTCGAACTGGAGCTCGGCACCCACCACGTGTAGAGTAAAAGAAGACTTCTGTAAGAAAAGACACGATCACAAGTCATTATATTTCATCAATAAAGATTGCATTCAAAAATATCTCCAAGGTACACATTTTTATAAATGCGTTCAAAAAGGAAATTATTAGATTAGATATTTCTAAACGTAATCCTGCCATAGGAGATTTAAGATTCGCAACACTGGACTTTTTGGCGGGAACGGCGGTAATGAAGTAGGCGTTTAATTTAGATATTCTATTTTTGCGTCTTTGGGAGTTTTAACCCACATAGCAATTTACATGCAACGGCAACCAGGCGTGAGCCAAGGTTACCGTGCGACTGTATTCACTTGATACAAGTTTGAATTAGACTTATTAGTTACCACGTGACAAAGATGCAATGTCGACGGATCCATCAGAGAGTACATACATATGCGTTTTGTTGACGCTACAAAAGTCAACACCCACCTCTAATTTCAACAAATAGGGAAGAATTATGTTGTATAAACATACGCTGCTATATCTTCACGCTGTATCCCCAACGGGGTAGTCAGAGAGGACGCAGCGACAAGCGTCGCGGTCCTTACATACTTCTTTCGCTTCCTCAAATCTCATCATTCTCCTCACACATTTTCGCCTAGGTATGCAAGTACTTTTGTCATTTCCGTCGGCTAACAGCCTGGGTGTTTTATCTTTATAAGTCAGCCTTGGTCTTCCTTGACTACTTTTACTACTCGCTTTCGCTCTGTAGATTTTTTTCGTCAGTCTTTCATCACTCATTCTTTCTGTGTCCGAACCATCTTAGCATTCCTTTCTTCATTTTTACAATAACACTGTCGTGCAACCCTGTCCTACTGCGTTTCTCTTGATGTGACTTACCGTGACACCGCTCGTATTTCTAAGAGATTGCATTTTTAGTGCATCTATCATACTTTCACTCGATTTCGGGCATATCCAGGCCGTCTGTGGACTTTGATTTGGATTCTTGTAATAATATTCGTTTTGTCAATGTAATATGTTTCGCGTGATTCTAGAAATAAGAAGTAGCAGAAATAGCCGATGTTACTCCTGGTCTTTTTAACTATCTCAGTGCAAAATATCACAGTGATCCATCGCTCTGTTGTGACTTTTATAAGTGTCCACGCCGGGAACAAAAGTAAATTGATACTACTGCTTTTCAACAAAAACTTGTATATTAAACTTTGTAAAAAATATAAATTCAGAAAAAGTAGAAATAGGTAGGTTAGGTTAGGTTAGGTTATACATAATATATCGGTGCTATGCGACTTCACATGACCATCTATTGTCGACTGCGCTAATGAAGTGGGGGTCCACACGATGACGTATAAATTATTATTTAAATATACCCCCCACCTCTCTGTGGACTACCTCACACGTCGTTCCGTTCTTTGCGTAAACAATAAGTATTAGCTAGGATCACAGACCTGGAGCAGTCTACTTCCAATTCTGTGGTTATGCTATATGTTTATTTTTCCAATCGCTTTGGAAAGAACAAGAGAAAATCATAGGGCAAGTGTAGCGGACAATATCACTGGAACTCCTTCATTTGAAGCAAGACCTGTGTCCCAGCCAAGGGAACTTGTATAGGATAATAATAGTGCAAATAACGCAATTTTATTAACTTTAAATGGAAATATAAACATTAAAAACAATGACGGCCGGTAACTGAGACATAATAAATTACGCTTGTACTTTTCGGCCGTTATGGTTTCCATATAAAATGATAGATGGCCGAATACTCAACTAAAAGTGGAACACATTTGGTTTTCAGCCACTGGTACTTGAATCGTATATTTATATAAAATGTGTATTTTTATCGTGGTCGAAAACTGACATAAATTACTCTAAGCTTTAATAACATAGAAGTAAAACTTACTTTCTGTGGCTAATGCTAGTAATCCGACCATCCGGCAGAATACCAGAATTAGCAGAGAAATATTATTTCGGTATCCGACCACCTCGAATTCTAAATACGCATCGAATAATTAGTGAAGAATTAAGTTTATTAATGTTTTTTAAGATTTTTAAGATATTTTAAGAAAATTACAAACTCACTCTTGTATAAGTACGACTCAAGAGACACCTTGAACCTTGCATTGCAATTTCGATCTCGTCACTAATTTTTATGCACTTTCAGACACAATTTGTGTGCGCGGATGCGGATTCTAAACTAAACTTAAAATGGTTATTAGTGCCTATTCTTTCTACCTTTAGTATTCTACTGTAATTAGGGCTTGAAGATTAAAGTTTGTCCACGTATAAATTTGACAGTATAAAAAGAATTTCATTATTTCATTTTGAAATGAAAGAGGCAGTCATTTGGTCCAATACTATATAGAGCCGGTCGCGAAACCGGCGCAACGATCCTTTTATATTCATCTACAGAGGGAAAGTGAGCGGTAGCAGAAAACAGAAGCCATGGAAGACCACATGAAGATCAAATAGACAGAGCATTAGCTGACGAAAATGTTAAAAATAAGCCTTGTTATAAATATATCGAACTTCACAAAATTTTACCCAATATGAACCAATCCTAAATAATCAATCACATTAAAGTTTCAGTGATTAAAGTTGTAACTAAAATTGTATAGTGAAACTTAATTTAAAAGTTTACCTTATTTAGTGAATAAAAATAGTAAATTTATTGCGGAAACTTAATTTTAAACCACATGTAATTTATATCAAAATTAACAAATTTATAGAGAAAACCATTAATTTTAAATGTCACGAGATGTAATAGAATTACTAATTCTATTACTCCATTATATATATATCCCTTTTATTATCATTATTATCTGAATTATGGATCTACATATTTTCATGTTTCATTTTGTTTTTCTTTTTTGTTGTTATTTATTCTACCTTTTTAGAGTCACGTTCAGCAATATCCCCAAAAAAAAAATTCTCTAAATGCGGTAATGATAGCATCGACCTAGTTATAGTGAGATTTTTGGTAATTGTTAATCGACGGGGATGTTTTTGAACGCAACCAAGTACCAATTATTTCCTGTATTAACTTAAATATTTTCGTATAACTGCTTAGCTTGTAATCCCACATCTTAAATGGTTTTGTAGCCAGTGAGGCCACCAGCAAGAGGTTATTGTCCTACTTAACGAGGACACGCATCTTAATAGGTCATTGCACCAAAACAGTTTCCCCACTTGATGGTCGGGCGAGAAGGCAACCCTTACTTTCGAAGTCACTTCGAAGTCTTTTATGGTAATGTGGTGATAGTTCTTGACTGTAAGTCTCAATAGAAATATTGCGTGCAAGAGTGGATTCAACCTTCGAATGAGGGTGGGGTCTGAATATTCAGCATTAGCTCCAATGATAATATCGTAAAAACAATTTACACGATAAAACTAAGCAGATAAAATCTCCAAAAATTCAGAGACAAATTGCTATTTTATTAGCCATCGAGGTACCTAACACAGAGTTATTAGTTCTATACAGAGAATAAGACTACTATGGTATATCCTGCCCCGGTACCACGAGAGTGCTAGGGGGTGCTCTAACTTTAATATAAGTCTATAATATAAGTCGCCCCAGCATTGATCTGAGACTTATATAGATCAATGCTGGGGCGACTCCGGTGCGTGAGCGATGTCGGAGCCCCTTGACAACCGCGGGGATTTTAGTGGGCAAAAATTCCACATATCTCAGTCTTGTCTTTGAGGGGCCCCGTACGTTTCCAAAGTTTTCCCCGCGTTATCAAAAAATTATCCAGAAGACGTAAGATCCCAAAAACCCTCAATAATGCGCCGAGGACGAATACTGCCTAAATTTTTGTGGATAAAAACCTCGCATAACCCATAATTTCACCCTCTAAGGACTAATTGTCTTTTGAAGTCATAAAGCCCATGATGCTCTCCTCTTTCCGCCCTTAGTTTTAACGGAAAACGTAATAAAATTACCTTGTAAACACCATTAGCGCAGGTATAGTTAATTTTATCGATGTACAACTGGTGACAATACGCTGCTGTGAGGGGAGCGGTCGCTAGCTGGGTCAGAGCTGCGTATTGCATGTCGTTCATATCTATTGAAAACAAAATCACTTGGTTATTAAATTATTAAAGTGAATCATCGCTTCGTACAAACAACTATCCTATAGATGATTTAGTAAGAACTATTCCAAACATAATATAAAGCACTCGCATACCTAGGCGAAAGTGTGTGAGGAGAATGATGAGATTTGAGGAGGTGAAAGAAGTATGTAAGGACAAAAGACCGCGACGCTTGGCGCTCCGTCCTCTCTGACTACCTCTTTAAGGATACAGAGTGAAGATATATATATATATACAATACAGTATAATCTCACTAATCCGGCACTTCGATAGATCGGCACGTCCAATAATCCGGCACCCTCCGCCCACGCCTCCCTCGCCCCTTTATACCTGTGCGCTTCGGTCGCTGCGTCGTCGACTAGCAGTCTAACCTCAAAACTTTTTTCAAGTTTTTTCAGTGAGAATAGTTTATAGTTAAAAATGTCAAATAAACGCAAACACAAGACACTCTGATTTGACTGATCAAGATTTGAATAATAAAATGGAGAGTTTAAAGAAGTTAGATAGTGGAGAAAACATGTGCAAATTGGGAAAAGAATATGGTGTTGGGCGTGCTACTATACAGGATCTTAAAAAAAAGGCAAAAGATTCATTATCTATGACTTTTTCACTATAATCCAGTAATCCGAATATTCCAATAATCCGGCACCCTCCGGTTTTTAATAGTGCCGGATTAGTGAGACTACACTGTATATATATATATTATTTTAAGCATTTACATTTTTCAAAGGACAGATTTTCTAATAACATTAACGAATTACTGATGTGTGAAAGACCGAAACAAAAAGCATAATAAATTTCACGGGAAAATTCCCAGAATGTGTGTACTGAAATCATTCACTAATTTTTCCAATGGAAATTTTGCAACAATCGAAATCGGAGTAAAGAAACAAATAATAATTTTTTAAACACATAGATTAACTAGCAGCAGATTACTGAAAGACTCCAAATTAAAAATGTACAATAAAAAATTGGTAAGATTTAGTTTTGATTGTAATTGATTTAAAAATTAAACGATTAAAGTCGTTTTGCTGACTATCACTAAACGGTAGTTCTTATTGGTCGCTAGACCATTTAATGAGATTTTCGATCGAGATCCAGTTATAGCCAGAAGCCAGAACCAACATGTAATTTAAAAAGCATTTCCCTAAGAATAGTTAATAAAATACAATCGATAGCGTCCTAGCACGCCAGGATAGTTGGATTCAATCAACGTTCAACGTTCCATTCGGAGCATAAAGATGATCATCATTCTCCATGGATCACCCATCCAAGTGGTGATAATTTTTTTCCTCGTCACTTATCGAGGGGCTTGCAGATTTCATACGAAACGCATAGGAGCCCCTCTTGCGCTATACTGTAGAATACTTCGGGAAAAGACGCCACTAAGTCCTGTGTACCGAAGAGTGTCTCTTGAGGAGTGACACCACTAAGTCCAGTTTACAGAAGAATGTCTCGGAGAGTGACACTACTAAGTCCACTTTACAGAACAATGTCTTGGGGAGAGACACTACTAAGTCCTGTTTACAGAAGAATTTCTCAGGGCCCTCCCTGAGAAATTCTGACACCACTAAGTCCAGTCCATTTAACAAATGATTTAGACACTAGTTGCATAGCCTTATTAGTTAACTACACTACGAGAATTTCTAGTAATTTCAGTCCAAGTTCTTTAAAGTTGTTATTTACATAACAAATTCAATGGCATGGGTAATAGATAGGCATCTGACATGTATTTATATATTAATATATAGCAACTAGCAACACCAGTCGCGAAATGTCTCGAAATCCATTAAGACAAATTAGTAAGTTTTGAAATATAATGATTAATCAAAGAGAAGGTAAAATTACTACATAATATTGTATGTCTATGTTAGAAGAGGTATTGTCTATGGTCTGAGAGCATGGAAAACACGTGCGTTATCAGGAAGTTTTATATTTACTTTTTTATATTTACACTAGGGTTGGATTGTAGCTACGGCAGTGATCAATTGAATATAAATTATACCTGTGTGGATTGGGCAGAACTGTAAGGCTAGGTCGGAGATCCTGAGGGGAACCCTAATGTTCCTATTGAAATGCGTGGGACATCAGTTACGCCCCGATTTCATTACAATAGTGTGATATTGCTCATTCCCCTCGTTAAGAAGCGATTCACGGGTCAGGATGATTTGTCGCCAAAAGATAGGTTTGTGGATTCAGGCATAGAATAATCCGTGGATAGTGGCGACAAGACCAGCTTGGAAGAAAACTTATTGCTCCTAGGAATAAATAGAAGAAGAAGAAACAAGAAACGGTGAACTATGCAATCTCAATTAAGAGACAACTTTTTCACTTACCAATCTTCTCCTGATACATCGATGCCAGCACCTCGTTAATCTTCTCTGGTATCTGATACTCTTCTGTCACCACTCTGCTAGGCATTTTAGGCTCTAGTCTGCCTTTCGTCTGCTGGTAGCAGACTAATTTCTGGTAGAGGGAGTACGATTTGCACCAACGCTGATGGGCTTTTGACAGATGTTCTGGATGTTCTAAGCAGTATGATACCTGTAAAGTTTTTTAATGTAAGCCATATACGTATTTCAATAGCTTGTGATTTAATTGAGATAGAGTTGTGTTATTGAAGTTTTAGCTTCACTACATTCTAATCACGTCAATTAGTCATCAAAGAAAATTTTGGAACATTTTAATAGCAAGGGTGGGGTCAAAATACTTTGTCTACGTATTGATGAGGCTTTATAAAAGAGTCTAACGTTAGTTTTTATGTAGTAGTTATAGAGTAGCAACAAGTGATCATGTACATTTTATTTGAATGGAGGTAGTCAGAGATAATTTAATTATACCCTCCACCATGCGCACCAAAAAGAAGTAGTCTAGTGCAATCAGTGTTAGTATATCTTTAGCTGTATCAGCGAACGGTCGTTATTAAAATATAGTCAAAATTAGTGTTCAGTGAGTTTCATACGTAGTGTTTTAGTGAGCGGTTAGTGAGTTTTATATTGCATTAAATATACGTATTGATTAATGTGCTTTTAGAAGATACTTTGTCTTTATTTTGTAGTTATATATACACCAGCTTTTGCCTGCGACTTCGTCTGCGCGGAATTCGGACTACGCAATTTAGATGATACTTGGGCCACACATTAATACTTGAGGGACGATGAATCAGTCAGTTTATTCGATCAACTATTGTTATTGATGAGTATTTGTGCTAAATTTCAAGTCAATGGATAAAGATTTTTTCCCATAGAAACTTTGCCCCCCTTTCGCCCTCTTAGGGGTTGATTTTCGAAAAATCTCTTCTTAGCACCACGTCACAAAGGGAAGCTACTCTTGCCCCGTATTTCACCCTCTTATGGGTTAATTTTCGAAAAATCTCTTCTTATCTTGGCACTAAGTTACAAAAGGAAGCTATTGCACAAATTTCATGTCCGTCAGGATATCTTTCATACATATAACTTATATAGATAACCGTTATTTACAATTATATAACTGTAACTACTATTACTCATATCAGTATCGTATAAAAACAAAATAATACCCCTTACACAAAGAATATTCTGAATATGGAAAACATTCTCAAACGTCATCGTCAAATACATATAAATGCAGCATCCTTCAAATGCTTACAAATTGGTTTATACAACATTCTCATATAACTCAAATAAAATATGATTGGACGTTCTATGATGTCAAATTACTTTTCCATTTGGAAACTCTTTGATATGGGTATCAGATTATAGAGATGAGTAGAATACAAAAACATAGGTTTGACTTAAAATATGTATACGTTTCTGGAAAACTAAAAAAATTAAATGTAAAGAATAGAATATTGCATATATTATTTTACATCTTAACGATATCACATGAAGATGTACATGTAGGTTCATAATTTTACTTCTGTAATTCTAAACTTGTGATTGTGAATGCGTGAATCGAGTTTGAATGAGCACACAAATTTTCACTGATTATTTTTACGAGTTTATAGGACAATGAAGGCTATCATGTTTTGGATCTAACTCTGCAACATAGCTGTTCGATAAACCTAATATTACTTACTTATAAGAGTAAATAGAATAATTTGGAATTCTTTATACTTTCTTCCGCATTCCTTCCCTTATTTCGAATTTCTCTCCATTGTCATTCCTTCCTGAAGCGAGAAATGGTACATACACACACACACATATCCTCAGACTGTATCTCTAACGGTGTAATCAGAAAGGACAGAGCGCCATCCGTCGCAGTCCTTACATACTTTTGTAACTTCTTTCGTTTCCTCAAATCTCATCATTCACCTCACACATTTTCGCGTAGGTACGCGAGTGCTTTTGACATTTTCGTCAGCTAACACTCTGGCTATTTGATCTTCGTAAGTCAGCCTTGATCTTCCTCGGCTTCCTTCATCGTCTTTCATCACTCATTCTTTCCAAGTGCCTGAACCATCTAAGCATTCTTTTCTTACATACATACATATCTTCACGCTGTATCCCTAACAGGGTAGTCAGAGTGGACGGAGCGCCAAGCGTCGCGGTTCTTACACACTTTCTTCATTTTAACAAAAACACTGTCGTGCAGCCCTGTCATACTACGTATCTCTTCATTGCTTATTTTGTCCACAAGGGTGACATCGCACATATTTCTAAGAGATCGCATTTCTACTGCATTTAACATACTTTTACTAGATTTTGGGCATGTCTAAGCCTCGCTACCGTATAATAAAGTTGGCACCAACACCGCGTTATGGATGACCATTTTAGCTGAGTTAGATATATTCACACTGCCCACTAATGCGGACAAAATACCGTGCAATTTATTGCCAGCTGCTATCCGTCTCTCCACATCCAACGCGCATCTTCCATCTCTCGAAAACGCACTCCCCAGATACACAATTTCATTCACTTGTTCTAGACGTTTTCCATGTACCCATATCTCACATTTCGTCTGTACATGACATGACATGGTCATGGAGATATGGTCTTAGGTCAAAAATGTAATAAAGCTAATGGTCATGTTTTCCTGTTCGTTCCTATAAAAAGAAATGCGAATTAGAAATACTAATTAGAAGTATTAATAAATATTGCAGAGTACCTGACCACATCCTTCACAATCCTGCAGTTTGGATTGCTTCCATTCTCTGCAAATTACTTCAGAACAGATCCTTGGATACAACAATACTTCTTGTTCCCACGGCACCAGCCTCCTCTTCAGGATCTTTTCGCAAGACACTATTGCCTGCATTCTGAGAAGTCTGTAGTTATATCCACTCAAATCTTTAGCATCTTCGTAAATATGCTTTTGGTCTGCAAATAATAAAATATTGTTAATCTTATTCACGGTTTTGATCGAATTGTTGCCGGAGTATTGCACGTCTATTCTTTTTTCTGTATTTAAATTCATTCATGTATTTACATAAAGTAGGCATGTATAATATTATGTACTTGCAGATTCAAAATCAAAAAATTATTTGATTGTTTATTTAGTGCGAAACGAACATAGTAAGATGTAGAAACCTATCGCCAAAAAAAGGCAATATGGGTAGTTTCCTTTTTTTAAACTTGTTCAGAATCCTTCAAACCAAAGATATTTTTGGTACAAAATACCAAAAATATCTTTAAAATAAAATACACGCCTTTAGATATACACCCTCACACAAAGGTAAGGTCATCAATTCATTCTTATTAGTAATTTCATACTGAAAATTTGAAAACCCTCGACACAAAAAAATAATAAGCAGGTATGAAAAAATGTTAACTGTTGTTGTTGTGGCAATTAGGATTCAGGCGTGAATTTTTGGAAGATTGCTCAGTCGGGTTCTGCTGAACATAGCTAAAAGCATTCTCAAATACTGCAGCATTTAAACATACAAATCACATTGCATGTAAAATGTAATCAATCGCATGTAAAACCATTCGTCCATTCGAGCCGAGCTATGGTACCACAGACACATACGGACAGACATACACAGGACAGAAAAAGCGGATTCGAACTTATGACATCTCTTTTCCAACAAGAGTATCAAAACGAAAAAGCACATACATAATATCTACATTAAAATTGTAAACGCAAAAAACTGTTGGATCGATTTTGACTAAATTTAGTACAAAGATACCATAAACCGAAGAGATTCTTCTTCTTCTTCTCTTTTATAATTGGCAACTCGTTTCATATTTATTAGAAACATTTCTGCCATTCTCATGTAAAAATAGGAGTATCTCTTACGTACAATGTCTATCTTCTTATTACTAAGTCCCTAACACTTCAGTAAAGTGATAATAGGCTTCACTGCAGTTAAAATGGACTCCTTGGAAAAACGCGAAAACTTCAGTTGCACACACTGCTACAGAATTTTAACGAACGATTTTAAAAACGCAAAAAAATAGAAAATATAAATAAAATGCTAACTTCACTTCTCCCGTTCCCGCCAAAAAGTCCAACCAAAGAGATTTAAAGGGGTATCGTATATTTTAATGTCTTAGTCATAAACCCTTCAAATAGGCATAGCCTACTTTTTTAATTAATTTTATTAAGTGGCTAGTTACGTAAAAATCGATACCTTTTAAATGAACAATAGTGGACACAGCGAAGCACAGCGCTTGGTGTTCAGCCCAATCCTCGTCTTTATGTTTTTGGTTACAATAGAAGACAAGATTACAGAAAGTGCAAGAAACTCTGTTCCTCTTCAATTCTTTCTTGCAAACATGACATGCGTTGTGCAGAAAAACTTTTCTAAAGCTGTATTTATAGACATACTCTGCGTTATCGTTATTGATGCACGAGACCGTAGTTTCCTTACCTACTCTATATTTAGACGTTTTCAGCTTGTTGTCTGTCTGTGATTCCTTCGATTCTCTATTTGATTTACAGTTTGCCTCTATTTGTTCTACGTCTCTTATTTTAACCTTAGCGTGTTTAGTGTTCGGAGTTTTATTTTTTTCTTTTTTGTAATCAGTTTTATTCGATGATACAGGAATATCTGGATGGCCTAGCAAGTTTTTTGGCTGCGACACAGGAGTAGTCTTTTCTTGCATTTTTTCTTTGTCTTCAATAGGTTCTGTTACACTTATTTCAGGAGTTTTGAAAGAAGACACAATTGCATGGTTAGTTTCATTTGCAATCATTTCGAAGGTTTTATTAACATCGTCAACGCTAGAAGATAATGCGTCTTCAAAATCGTCTATAGGTTCATAATCTGGTTTAATAGATTCATCGATTATAGAAATTATTTCGTCTTCTTCCTTCTGTTTGTCAACATCGCACTGTTGTTTTCCTTTTTCTTGAGACGTTTCAGATTTTTGTTTATTGTCTTCGTTTTTAGGAGGTTCCTCGACTGTAGAAATTTTATCTTCTTTCTTTTGTTCATTGAAATCGTTGGACTGTTGTTTTTCTTTTTCTCGAGATGAATCAGATCTCTGTTTACTGTCTTCGGTTTTAATTTCTTTTACTGTAAAAGAAATATTCTCGCTTGTACTCTCTGTCGTCTCCTCTTGTTTACCTTTTTTCTTTTTTCCCTTGCCTTTGTGTTCCCTTCTTGTAGGACATATAGGTAGTTCCGGTTGTAATATGGACACCGAAGCTTCTAACAATTTTGGTTCTTCTGAATCGATGTTTGTGTTTTTATCTATGTCTACGGTTTTAGCATTAATTTTTTCTTCATATTGTTTCTCAATTTCTTGTTCACTCTTTTCCATTGCTGTTAGTTCAGCTAAAGATTTCTCAAAAGATAACCTTAACTCTTCCATGTCATTATTCACTTCAATAACTTTTGACTTCAAGTCAGTTTTATTAACATTTACTTTATCTCTTTTGTCCTTATTATCAACTTCTGGTGACGTTATTGGTGTTTCTCCTGACCCTTGAATAATAATTTTATCTGGAATAATTATATCTTCAAGTGTTATGTTGTGCATAGCACTCACATCTTGTATGACCATATTGTTATTGTCATCTAAAATTTGTTCACTGGTAGAGCGTGGATATTCAATATAATCTGGCAATAGTGGAGTTAAATCTTCGGATTTCGATGCTCTTTCGCTATCAATTTCAACGTTTTTCTGAATATTTAACTCTGGAGATTTGTATTTTCTTGCAGTTTCTTCAGTCTTAATATTCACGGAAGAATCATTTTCAACTGCTAATAGCTTAGGCGACTTCTTTCTTTTATGTTTGTTTCCTTTTTCTGGTGCTTTAACAAATTCAAGATCTAATTTCTCTACCTTTTTCTTTTGCTTGACAGTGTCATCTAATTTTATTGCTACTGTTTTAGTTTTCATTTGCAAGGATTTTTCTAGAAAATCTTGTGTTTCTTTCATTTCAATTTCATTTTGTTTGTCAGGTTGTACCTCAATATTTCTAATATTCGGTGGTTCAGTAACTACAAATTCAGTAGTGAGTGTAACTGATGGTGAGTCTCCTCCTAAAACTTCTAATAAACTATCGTCATTAGGTTTCTCACAAATTAAATTCCTTTCATTTTTTTCTGTTTCGAACAATGGATTTATGCTTTTCTCTTTGACTGAAATCGTTGTACTTAGAGATGTTAACGTTTCTTCCACGGGTTCATTAAAATTCACACCTTGTATTCCTTTTGAGAAAAGATTTTTTATGTCTTTCTCATTTCTCTCTTTATTTTTGCCACTTGCATTATCATGAGTACCTAGTGGAGAAATTTCATATTTAGCTTTTTCCAACAGCTCAAGTTCTGTTTTAGTTTGTGTCTGCTCAATATTGAAATTAACATTCATTCCACTAGCGTCTTCAACGAGCACTTCAGTTTTTTCCTTAGTTACGTCAACTGCTCTTTGTTGACTTTCATTCTCGTCTTTGCTATCCAACAGCTTGTGGAAAGCAGAAGTGCAGGAAATGACTTCTACGGACGTATCTGATTTCTCAGAATCATGTCGATGCTTCTTTTTCTTATTATTTTTAGTTTGTTTAGATTCTTGTTCATCAATAGTGTTCGGTGACTGCACAACTTTTTTATCTTCATCTAACATTTTTGCATTTACTTCCTCTAATCTCTCTTGCAAAATCTCTTTTATTATTGGAGGCTCAATTAAGTTTTCTGCAGTAACTTTGTTCTTATTTTTCTTTTTACGCGCTACCGGAACCACGTTAACATCATCTAAGAAGTTTGAATTAAGAACATCCTCGTCATCAATAAATTTCATCTTCTCTTCTGATTTTATTGTTTGAACTGTAACTTCAGGAGTTTTCTCCTGCTCCTTTTTGAGTATTTCGTCACATTTATCCTGCTTTTTCTTCTTACCTCTGTGTCTTTTGGGTTTCTTTGGAACATTGTCTTCTGTTTCCTTAACGTTAATAGGTGGATGCACTACGGTCTCACTCACTATTTCAGGCACGCGTTCTTCGTATTTTAATTCACTGTTTTTTTCAACCTGATCTATATTTTCAATTTTATCTTCTATTACCACACTTGGTTTACTCTGAGACGAACAAGGGTGAGAAACCTTATTTTGTCGATTTTTATTTTTGTTTCTTCTACTATGCATTTTTGTAAAGCAACACGAATGGATTATGAAAACACAACAACAATTTCGTGAATGATCGCGTCCACGCGGCGACTGAGCTAATCTAAGTACAGTATATATCTGACTGTTTCGAAAGGCGGTCAGACTTTATTTTAGTCTGGATGATTTCATGTGTAATATCATGAAATGTCACATAACATACGTCGAACGATAGTAAGCTTAGCTGCTCAGAATCAAAGTCTATTTTTGAGACAGAGCGCGTTGTTTTACATACCGACGTAGTCATGAGGAAACGAACCGTGCCAAAAGTGCAGCGATGCAATCACAACTGTTTTATATATAGACAAATTGGATTGTAATCGACACCCACTGTATTTGATTTATGACAGACATAATGACAGAACGAAACAAATTGAAATTTTGATACAAAGTATCCCTTTGATTGATGGCAGAGATCTATATTTTATTCTTGTACCGTAGCTCTCCCTATTGACGATTAACTATGTTCCGAGGTTTGTCCCTTGTTTTTAGTATTTTTTTTGATAAAAATAAATTAAATTACTCTCTATTCTGCCAATAAAAATCTTGTCGAATCGTTTATGTTAAGCCGTTCCGGATATTAGCCCTAAGAAACAAACAGGCGAATAACAATTTTAAAAGTACGTTTAACAAACGTGCGTTTTGGTGGTGGTTTGGTAATAACCACGTGAACTGTTTCATTGATCGTTGAGACTTGAGAAATCGTTAAAAATCTAAACACGTGTCGATTAACGACTTATAAACTTTTGCGCTGAAGATAGCTAAAAATATAAGAATTCTTCTCGAATAACCGAGGCCTAAGAAACAGCTTTGCAATGAATATGAGATATGTTTTTACGAAGCTAGTTTTTATGTCATAACTCATATAAAATCTGATGTAGGTATAATTAATAATCTAACACAATCTTTTGTAAAGCTGTCATTTGAAATGACCTACATAAATTGTACACACTGTTTTGAGCAGTCAAGCGCGGCCTGTACATGTCATATTTTTCAATGTAGGGTTCTCCAAACAAAACGATTTTTTACTATCCAAAAGTTACTTACCACGCATTTTAAACTCTATTACAAGGCATTAGATAACTAAATTTTTATTGAATATTCGATTCAGTTTTGTAATGCTTGGAGTGGCCCTCGTTTTAAAATGCTAATTCAGAAGGGTTGGCAATCAACCCTCGATGTTAGTTCGGGAGTTAAAACCGGTTTGCTACTATTTTTTTGTTCGCGAATTTAGGTCATCGAATAAATGTTGGCGCGTGCAGTGTCAGTCATAATGACGTGTAAATGTCAGGTGTCGTTACTGACAAATACAGCATTATATGAGGATGCCTTTAAAAGCCCTTTAACTATGTTAATAATATAAAAAGAAATTGTATTTATTGCTATGAAAAACATAACATTAAAATTACATTATTAATTATATATATATATTACATTACATTAAAACACAATTCTGTACACATATATGTACATCATATACCTGCAAATACATATATATGTTGGAAAAAACACGGGGTAATTCGTGCTCTTGCGACTCAACCATGAGAAATAGCTACCTAATTTTACAAGAGGCGAACTACTCCATAAAATATAACGCTTAGACAAAGTTAATGTGCAAACAACAGAAAACTCTTTGTAACAATTATTACGTAGGTAATTCGAAATTTAATAATGGCAAACGATCCGTCGGAGAAGTGCTATCGCACTGGTCGCCGTAGTCCAGACTCTCAGTGCCGGCCCCGACGTTCCGTTAGCCCGTTACCACTTCCAAACCTGAAGTCGCGCTTTGCTAAAGTATAGTCAAATGAGTGCTTTTTATTATTTCCACCGACATACAAATATTCTTTTCCAAAATAATTTTTGCTGTCATACTGACAATAACGTCATCCCATGGTTTATATACGATTTAAGTTATAAAAAAATTAAAGCTGTTAATTTTAACATTAACGTAACGTTTAAGAGCAGTCCATTTAGCGTGGACACTATTCATCAATACTACTACATAAATCTGCAGCGTCTGTCTGTAATTGCAATTTTACTGTAAAATTCTATGATAAATAGTCGTTTTATGACACACTGACTTCAATTCTACTATTTCTTAAATTTTCATCTGACTGCCTGTCTGTCTGTTTGTCAGCCTGTATGTTATTTTAAAACTCAAGATAGGCTAAACCAATCTTGATGAAAATTGGAAACTTCCGCAAATGATAAGCTACTTTTATAACGAAAATCTACCCCTAATAAGGTGAAAAGGGGAATGAAACTTTGAGAGGGAATTGCTAAACCGCTGAAACAATTTATTATGATGAAATTTGGTACAGAGATGGTGAGTATGTGCTATGTGCCTTGCATTGAGTATGTGCCCGGAGGCAACGTATGGCTAGACGTAATAGGCCTTTATTTAAAACAATCTTTGTACATATACATGTAGATGCAATCTAATCTAATCCGGGAAAGAAACGAAAAATTTTCCGCGCAGACGAAGTTACGAGTACAGCTAGTCTTAAATCTAAATTTAAAATTGATAGCATAATGAATATTTAAATATTTATGGAGTTGTTGCACAAACCTATTACAATTGGCGAACATTTGGTTGCTATGTAATATGTTTGTTTGTTAAAATCAATTAAATTGTGATATTGTACTTCATGCGTGCTATTGATTTATCTAATAAAATAAGATATAATAAAATAATTACAATGCTTATTTATATTTCCCTCATAAGTAAGTTAAACGTTTCCATAAACATATACATATGTTAAATTCTAATCGATTTTACAACAGCTTCCTATGTCCATGAAAGCAATAAATGGCTTCATAAAACTAAAAATTATATAAGTACTAATATTTTTCTACGAAAGTAATTGAAGAACACATTAAGAGGTTTACAAACATTATCTATATTTTATTTGTGTCAATTAACCAAATGAAAGCTTTTATTATAATCTAACAACCTCCAATATGTGGAGGACAAAATGTTTAAAAGTTACTAGATATTCCTTGAAGTAAATTATTCTTAATGTATAATCTTCTTTCGATATAAAAATGCCGGCTGAAACATGTCCGGCGAATGCGCTTCAGTGGTCCACGTTCACTGGGATTATGCAATGATATTGGCAAATGGCAAATATGTCGTTAAAATCTGATTAAAAATTATTACGCCTTGATCGTCCATCCCGAATGAGAAATGGTTAAAAATATAATAATAATAAATAAATAACTACCCCAGATTTTTACACCAATTTTGTGATCGCAAATTAGCATATGGATTGTGCTATGGGTACCGTAAAACGATCAGAGAGAGCTCTTAGCATCGCCCAGTTTCTGTAAAGTAAGTAAATTCAACTTAAAAGGAACCGATCAAGGGCACCATTTGGATGGAAGATGCCATACCGCCGTGCCAAAGGACTAATAGTGCTTCAGTTTTTTTTTTTATGTAGTAGGTATGTATTCGAGTAAGAGTCGAACTTTAAATCTTCGTTTTGAATAACTGAGTAGTAATCTAAGTCAGCGTATCTAAAGTCAGTCCATTAAAAGAAAAGTAAGTACCTACATACATTTCAAGTTACCAGCTCCTGGTCTAATCGACAAACAAAGTCCTAATTGCGTGACAGAGAGAGGAGATAACGAGAGTATTACATCTTGCGCAAATGCATGCAGAACGAAGGAATTTATAGCATGGATTTATTTATAAAATACCCATTGAGATGTCGTAAATAAATGTAAAAATACTAGTTATTTTCTGGATATAGATACTAATGAAGTGATTAGCATTATTAATAATTTTTTCCCACGATATTGTATGGATTAGATATATTGTATAGACTTAGGTGTTACCTTACGGAAATCCATTTCATGTGATAAATTCCCAAATTTTCACCTATTTTCCTCTCAAACTCCGAAAACCACCAATCGACCGCCAACCAATCAGCACCGAATCGATTCGGTGCTGGTTGGCTGACCGAATCTAATTTCTGGTAGATCCTAAGGATGCTTCGTAGAGAGGCGAAGCACGTGTCGATTGTTGGTTTTTGAAATTTGAGCGGAAAACAGCTAAAAATTTGGGAATTTATCACATGGATTAGATATGGCAATTTAAATGGAACATTCATAATGAATATATCATGTTAAATCACACAAACTAATAAGCGTCAGTAAACTTAGCCATTTAAGAGGCGATTAATTATAAACGGCCATAACCATTATGGAGATAACTCGCAGTCGTCATGTATATGTTATACTAGCGGCTCAGCCGGACTTCGCCTGGGTTAAATACTCAGTATATAGCCTATATCCATCTGAAATAATGTGCATTTCGAATGGTCAAAGAATTATTAAAATAGGTGCAGTAGTTACAGAGATTACCCCCCACATATAAACAAACTTACAAAATCCACTCTCTCTCTCTCACCTTGTGGATTAACACTTTCGCAGTCTTATTATAATCAATCTAATATTTTCAGAATTCAGTAGTACCGTCCACCATCATAATAAATTCGGCGCTATAGTTAGCTGGCCGACTCGCTTATTACATTACTTGCAGTCAGCATGCGACAGCCAATATCGCGCGATATTATCTGCTGTCAAAACGAGAATTGGTATAATGTAATTTGTATAGTGGCTCTAAATCTACAAGCGGTGCATTTTACGTTCATAGAATAATAGATACGCAATCGTCATACATGATATCAATTTTTATTACAATTAGTCACCGCTCGCGCGGTGATCGCGTGGCTGTCGCTGTCTGCAAATTTTTATGTAATAACCCCGCGAGTCTGATCTCTAGAGTATCCTAAGGATGCATTGAGAGGCAAAAAACGGTGTCGATTAAAAAGTTTCAGATTTCAGGCGTAAGATAGCTAAAGATTATAAGAATCGATTATATTATAATGAAGTACCTGGCGAGCGCGCTTGTCTCGTTGATTGTATATCAAAAAAAAATAAAGAAGTCTGACCACATTTCAGGATTCAAACCCGAGCCGCTTCGGTGATAGTCCTAAACTCTGTCACTGTGCTATTGAGAAGGTAAACTCTGCTGCGGAATTATCTACCATATTTCGCTTACCGATCATATTTCGTGGGCAAGTTTTAAAGTCAAAGTCAAATCAATTTATTCAAGTAAACCCAATCATAAGGTATTTTTGAACGTCAAATGTACTTTAGTTCGGTTCAAAGAGAAGAGAAAAGAAAACCTGGACACTGAGAAGAACCGACAAGAAACTCAGTCAGGTATAATTTTTTCAACATCCTTTTACAAAAGGTTTATTAAAATACAATATTCAGAGAGCCAGTAAATGCATGTGCAGAGAAAATCATTTCCAGACTATTGTTTTATCTTCAACGAAATCGTTTATTTTATAGTATGATTGTCTAATCAATGTACGTTTTATAACTAATCTAAATATATTTTCTGTTAATTGAGTGACTTCTTGAGGAACTTTATTATAAAAACGAACGCAGTTACCCAAAAATGAAACATTTGACTTATGTAATTTAAATTTTGGAGCAACCAATTTATCACGACCTCGGGTTTCCATACCACCAATATCGCCTTTTTTTGTAAATCGATCTATATTTTTCCTCGTATACATAATAATTTCAAAGATGTATAAGGACGGCAAGGTCAGTACCTCAATGTCTTTAAAACGATCTCTTAGTGATTCTCGTGCATTCATACTGTAAATAGCACGTATCGATCTTTTTTGTAAAATAAAAATCGAGTTAATATGCGCCGCTGATCCCCACAGCAAAAGGCCATAGGACATTAGGCTATGAAAATATGCGAAGTACACCAGCCTAGCCGTATCCGCATCCGTCAATTGCTTAATGCGTCTAATGGCATATATCGCGGAACCGAGCTTACTAGCCAATGCCCGGATATGATCCGCCCATTGCAATTTACTATCTACTGTTAAACCAAGAAAACTGGCAGACCTAACTAATTCTAACTGTTTCTCACCCAATTCTATTTTATCATGGATTCTGGGTACTTTAGAAAGGGAAAATTTAATACATTTGGTTTTTTGTGCATTCAGTAGTAAATTATTAACAGCAAACCACCCCGAGACGTCCGCCAGGATCCCGTTCACCCAGGTAATATCTAAGTTCTTTCTGTCCAGTTTAAATAGCAATGAAGTGTCATCAGCAAATAATACTATTTCGCATAAGTTGCTGAGCATGTTTGTCCTGATGTCCTGAGCACATTTAATGTATCAAAACACGAAGAAAGCGAATTTTCCCAGAATTAGGATCCAGCTAGGTCGACTTTTCGCCCCCCTTTACACCTGTATTCTAAATTTCATCGATATCTTTAGAGCCGTTCTCGACAATGCGATTTTGTACATACATATATGCAAATATTGCTCGTATAATAGTATAGAATATAATTAACGGCATAACAATATGCTCAATTATCGTTTTAACTGATACTCTTCTCTCAAACAGAATAATCGCTGCTCATTCTGTTAAGTAGCTTTCGTGTAATAATTAGTAAACGAACTAATAAAAATTTTCTAACAGCACGACACATATTATAAAAATTAATAAATTCTAAGGTTTATTTTGTTTCAGGAAATTTTGTGAGCCTTATTAATTTTTTAACCGCCAGTGGAATAGAGAGGTGTTATAAGGACGACGTTGTCTGTGTCTTTGGCATGGTAGATCTTGAACGGACGAACCAATTGCGCGCAATTTATTGTGTTTGAAAGAAATACTTCCAGATAATTAAATTTTGGGCCCTTAAATTGAAATCAAGTATAATAAATTGTTAATTTTAGTTATTAATCGACATCCTTAATTTATATTTTACTTACGTATAATGTTGTCTTAATTTTAAAACCTTCGATATGGAAAACAAAAAACTGGGTTGGAACGCATTATCTTTGGGTTCCCTAACAATTACAGACAACGTAGAAATTTCATAAATTTAATTAACCTTTTAAAATAGAACCAAAACTGGTGCAATATCTAAAAGACCTCATTACTAAAATTTTTTAATTATATTGTCATTTGCACTTTAGGTTGTCAATTTTGTTACGTCTCTCTGTCAAACAGCTCAGTAGGTGCAAATATAACCGAATAAATTAACTGTGACATACAGACAGAAAGACACTCAAACTAAGAATAATAATGGAGGGAGTTATAATGAGATACCGCTCTTATCATCTTGTAATAAACGAATTTTCATGTCTATTTCATTGCGAATAACCATGAGTAACGCTGATAGCTGTAGTAAGTTTGGCAAACCTCGCACTGTCGCTGTAATTCGCGTCAGTTCATGACCGGGGTTATTACCTAAACATTTGCAGACAACGACAGCCACGCGATCACTACGCGGCCGGTAACTAATAGTAATAAAAAATTGGTGTCATATATGACGACTGCGTATCTATTATTCTATGACCATAAAATGCACTTTTCGCGGTTGATTCAGCGCTACTATACAAATTACATTACACAAATTCTCTTTTCGACAGCAGATATCGCGCGATATTGGCTGTCGCATGCTGTCTGCAAGTTACGTAATAAGCGTGTGGCGACGTACAAAATGTTGCAGTACTGAAATAATTATTTGCAATATACTCGTAAATCTCTAATGTTTTGGCTACAAGTATGCATAAAAATAAAAATGTCATATTCAGTAATATATTGCTATACTGTGAATTTTCCCTAGTCACGCACATTTAGTACAAGTATATATAACCTCGCACCAAAAAACGGGCGCGTTCTTAAAGCAAAAACTCTATCCATTACGATTTTTGGTCCGAGGGAAGACATGATGACACTAATATGGGTTCCATTTCACCCATTAGCAAAACAAGTAAATATTAGCAAAACAAATGAACTAGATTTATTACGTAACTCAAATATATATAACTCATAATTCCCACCATCGAGTTACGTCACGTACGTGATCACGTGATATTATCACGCATAAAGAAATCCCTTCCCCGCAATATGCGAATGTTATCAAACACACATGATGGCTGGCGCGCGTGCCACAGGGGAATGACGTACACAGTATAAGACGAGAACAGATACTACAATAATTTTTTTATAACCAGACAATAACATAAATTATGTGACCCAAAACAAGCACTAGTCTTGCATTAGATTACCACACAACAGGCTAGGGAACCCCAAACCGATTTAGAAACATTCATTCCCTAAACTGATCTGCCGGGATCGAACCAGGGACTCCGTTTAGGGTTACGGATAGTCTACCACCGCGCCAATGGGCGAGTCATTTTTGCTCATTTGCTGCAATAAGCATTTGTAGATGATGGATGGATGATTGTATAGACTTAAGTGTTATTTGCGAAATCCATTCCATGTGATGAATTCTAACAATCTTTAGCTATTTTCCGCTCAACTCCAAAGATCACCAATCGACACGTGTTTCGCCCTGTGAATCACCCTCAGGATGTACCAGAGTTCCGACTCTGTCACCTATCCAGCATCGAATGGGATTCGACCGAGTTTGATCTCCGGTATATCCAATGCTTCGTTGAGAGGCGAAACACGTTTCAATTGGTGGTTTTTGGAGTTTGAGCGGAAAATAGCTTAAGATTGTTAGAATTCATCACATGATGTGTACATTACAAGTTAGAACTTTGTTCTTTTGATGGACTAGATACAGCAAAGAGACACTATTCGCACATCAATGTGAGCATATGGCATAGCTATTCTATGCCAATAGGTAATGTATCATACGCCAAAAGCGTGAGATAGAATGACGCAATAGGTCGTAGCGAGAGCAAGACAACATATAAGAAGTAAGGATGTCTCATATAGATTCCGAGCAATTGAACGATGACGCCGGTAATCCAACAATCGTATAGTTTGCGCCATTTCTAATTCAAAAGAGACTACTAAGAAATAATTTTCCACCAAAGCATCATTTCTCAATCTTATTAGTATCGAAACCCCACACAATCCATGAAAAATTAAAAAATCTTTACGACTTCCTTATTTAGTATTATTTACCAAAGTTTTATGTTACTATAATATTAATAACGGTACCAAAAAGTATTTACGAAATTTTTCGTAAATGTCCTTTATTTTTTCACACTTTGCAATCCTTCCTATACCGAATCGCGACTCTCTTGGGAGTACCATCACAATGTACCAGAGTATTGCCATATATTTCTTAGTTACTGGTAGTAAGACCAAACTGAATTTTTCTATAGAGTTTAAATATTTAGATAACGCTACTGATTCTATTCAATTCAATTCATTCAATACTTGTCCATAACAACCACATTTTTTGACAGACTTCAAAAGTGACATACACATTTATGGTTGTATCAAAATAAAAATTCCAGTCATGTAGTCACGAGATAGAAAGTAGTCTCTGTATTATTACGTATTCTGTTACTTTTGACACACTGTAACTCTGTAAGTATAACTGGGATGAATGTATAAGCGTAATATTTATGTTCTGTTGAATTATTCCTTGGAGTATTAAAAACTTGTGTTTCATTTTACAAGGGGTGCGTGCTCGCTAATGCAAAGTTCTGGGTTTGACTCCTGTACAGTTCCACTCTTTGAAAGGGGAACACGTAATTCTACTTAGTTTAATTAGGGTCATCGAATTATAATTAATTTTAAATTAAGTTCATGATTATTATTAATTTTATTCATTTGTTAAGGTTATATTTGAGCTAATTATGTTTTTATTCATGTATTATTTAATAAAAATAATAGTAAAATATGTTTATTTAGACATCTAAGATCCATTTGTTAGTAACAACATTCTTAATAAGCTATGTTAGTAATATAGAAAAGACAATTAAAATAACAAACACTTACTAACTGTAGGTACATACACAAGCTTATCAATAAAATGTCTTAGCATGGGCTCGAATTTGCTACAAAATATTTTCAGAATCCTGTTAGAATTATTCCGCGATCTAGTCGGTAAAGATAACGTCTTCTTTCTCATCATGGTATGAAAGTCGTCTGTTCGCGCTTCTATGAATATGCCAGATGCACTACAGAAACGCGGTAGTCCCAATAGCACTCTGAACCCATTATTATATTGCACTGAGTGCATCCAGTGACTTTTTAGTATTGTTGGTCCACAGGGCACCCACGTAGAACGTTTGGCAGTAGGCCTTAAATAATGTTATTTTCGCCTCATGACTACAACGAGCAAACCTGTGGGCCAACATATTACATCTAGCCCCCAAGGCCCTACGGTCACGCTCAATGTCTGCTTGGTCTTTGAGGTCTTCGCAAGTATAATGGGCTAAATATTTAAAAACATTCACTTTATTAAGAGCCGCCCCATTTAGTAGTAAAAGTAGGTTATATCATTTTATTGAATAATTTTCTGTATTATATTTATTAATATAGCAATAAAGTATTCGGTTCTATTATAATAGTAATATGATTATAATTCATACATAGAGTTTTTATGTTTATTGCAAATCGCAACTCTGCTCATTAGTTACTTTTGCTGAGCTACGCATACAGGTGAATTCTATAAGAAAATACACAACAAATAAAATTTTTTTATGTATCTTATTCAAAAATAATCCTTTCCGCTATAAATTTACAATGACAAATTTAAATTTAATAAAAAATTAAATAAATTTAAGGTTAATAGTATCCGCGTTTGTAAACTTTGAACTATGATACGTTTTCCCAATATTTTTTTATCTTAAATCATATACATTATGACCAAGTATTAGGAATTAGGACGACAGCAGAAATTCTGTTGGATAAAATTATATTTTAACAAAACTCAAGTACAGGAAGAACTTCGTACATACGATATAAATACCTAAATATAATTAAATTTGTCAGTTATTGAAGTCGATGCCAAGTTAATTAGCAACAACAAAAAGTCTGCTAGTTTGGTAGGCTTGTCCTTCGTTAAAACGCGTCTACTAAATTGAGATATTTATGTAAAAAAATCGATAAATTCGACAAAAATATTTCTCCACGCTTGTTATTGAGTCTTTCTTGCTCATCGCTAGTTCAAAACTACAGTGACATCACACCCTAGTTACTTAATTTAGATATTATTTCATTATTTTCAAGGTTTTTCGAATACAAATCCCTACATTAAGAAATTACGCATTTTTATTTCAGTTTTAGAGTGAAAAAAAAGAAATCC
The DNA here is from genome assembly GCA_907165235.1 of Zeuzera pyrina. Taxonomy (NCBI): domain Eukaryota; kingdom Metazoa; phylum Arthropoda; class Insecta; order Lepidoptera; family Cossidae; genus Zeuzera; species Zeuzera pyrina. The sequence goes on from OU015640.1 coordinate 970,888, forward strand.
TACAAAACATTTTGAACAAATGGTGATGTCACAACCTATTCAATGGAAAAACAGAAAGACTCACAGTCTAAAAAATAGGATGACTAGCATGCATAATTGAACAGGAGTGTTGTAAGCATCTGGAAATCTATACGTATAAATAAAATTGAAGTGTCTGTCTGTGATTTCGAAATAAAAGCTTTTTTTCAAGGTTATATGATTTTCTGCAAGTAACCAAGATCCAAAAATGCGTTTTTAAAATTGCCTAATCTTCGAAACGGATAAACCGATTTCGGCGAGATTTTCACTAGAAGATTTTCCACAGAATAATCAAGATTACTTTTTTCCAGGAAGTGTTCAGGATTCCTTCGTAAATTGAAAATGTCTAGAACAGGATAAACCTATAAATACATACAAAAATGTATAAGTATCGAAAATGGTTTTCACAGATGCGATTCTTTAAGTCAGCATTGTGAAGTACGTTCTAACGTGATCTGCCGTCTGGAAGCTGAGATCTAGAATGAGCTCTCTTTAGCTGAGCGGCGCCTGTAAAGCGAGTGGCTCCTGGAAATTGTGTTTAGTACATTGGAAATATTTTTAAAAATTTTGTTGGTCTAGGTTGTCTGGAAGAGATCGCTGTTGGCGATAAGACCGCCTGTTGTATTTTACTTTGTATATATTATATTATCTTTTATTTTGTGTATTTTGTGTAAGTATATTAATATTATTATTATTAAATTAAATATTTTGGGCGTTTCCAATTCCAAAATAAATATTTATAGAAATTGTCCGTGTGTTCGATTGTTTATTCTTTGAAATCTATACATATATATTATACATACACAATCTATACATATAATTGAAATTGAAGTGTCTGTCTGTGATTTCGCCGAACAAGCGTTTTTAAATGTTGTCTGCCTGTATGTTTGTCTGGATTCAACTTCGAAGCCAATAAACCTATTTCGACGAGACTTCCATTGAATGATAGAGGATTTTTCAAAAAAAATTTAGGTTACTTTTTATCCGAGAAGTATTTACTATACGTTCCTGCATGAAACCTGAATCATTCTAGAAATTAGGGGTCAATAAATCTATAAACGTTTGAAACTTGAACAAATTTGAAAAGTGGTTTTCGCAGTTGTATCTTTTTTAGTCAGACTTACACATTAAAGTATGTTCTATTGTGAAGGCGAGACCTGAAATGAGCTCTCTTAAGCTGAATGGTGCTGTAGTGGGTTTAATAGTTATATTTCCAATTATTTCTATTCCCTGTGCTATGAGAACCAGACGACGACTACTGAGGGCGTCTCTCAGTACACCCAGACCCGAGACAATCTAGAAAAGCTCGTTTCCTAAATTGTATCGACCGTGAATCGAACACAGAACCTTCCGCGCTTGGTTGGAACACCTAAACCACTGCGCCAACGAGGTCGTCGTTACCTAATGGGGCCTTTTAATCCTACTCCCGGGTCGTAAGACCCAGGCACTGCTCCAGGCTCCTCTCCCGGCAAAGCCATGGATTTGGCACCCGCGTGGTGAATCCCTGGAATGCTAAGTTTGTCTCTCTAACATCAGAGGCGTTCTGGGAGAAAAAGAAAATTATGAAAAGTATCAGATACTTTTCTTCCCGCGCAAGTCGTAAAGGTTATAACCTAACCCAAATTATTATGTATACGAGGAAAAATATAGATCTGTTTAAAGAAAAAGGCGATATTGTGTATGGAAACCCCAGGTCGTGATAAACTGGTTATTTAAAAATTAAAATTACATACGTCCAATGTTTTATTTTTGGGTAACTGCATTCGTTTTTGTAACAAAGTTCCGCAAGAAATTACTCGATTAACAGAAAATAGATTTAGATTTGTTATAAAACGTACATTATAATAATAATAATGTATTTGTTCTCATTACATATACATTTTGTTTTACACATATGTATAGTCTTAATGAAATGCTAAAGTTCAAAGTTTGACGCATCCGGAACCCGAACTAGATAAAAACCTGTGTTTCAGGCTCCAGCGTCCCCGCCCCTTGAAAGTTATATAATGTTAATGTACAAATAATTTTTTAAATAACAACTTTTAAAAATTAGGTAATAATTAAAGAATATATTAAATAGAAACATCTTATACAATTACAATATTAAGACACATACGCATCAAGAATATTTGTTTTGTGCATGTGAGTAAGTGTAAGTAAAAAAGTGATTTTTTGTGGTGAGTGAATATTTATATACAGATATAATGTGTAAGCCGTGTAACTGTATGAGGGTACATATTTTTCCTATGGGAATAGATTACATATGAGTATGACAATTTCATGAATGGAACAAATTCGAATGATCTTCTCTGCACATACAGTTACTGGCTTTCTGAATAAAATATTGTATTTTAACAAACCTTCTGTAAAATGATGTTGTCAAAATGATACCAGACTGAGTTTCTTGTCGCTTCTTCTCAGTGTCCAGGTTTCTCTCTTTCTACCGAACTAAAGTAGACTTGACTTGAGTTTACTCGAATAAATTGATTTAACTTTTGACTGTTTAACCTTATTTACCTTTATTTATTATAAAAGAAAAACACTATATTTAATTAGAAATAAAATATACAATTTAATAGCCGAAAAGTTTGGTTTCGAAGTTCTCCTTAATTAAGCGACAACCATACTTTTTTTTTAATATGTGGATTTTTTTTATTAATTTCATCGTTTTCTCTAAATTAACAAAACATTTTAATAAAGCAACTTATTCATCGTCCAAATGTTGAAGGCTCAAATTTTACTTAATAAATCTCAACCCAATTTCTTCACTTCTGCCTCACTCTTTCAACTCATTCATTACTCAGTAATATCCGATCTTAATTATTTATTTGGATGTATATTTGTTAATTCATATAATTTATGTTATACGCAACAAAAACATACATATATCTTCAAGATCTTAGCAAAAACGCGCAAAAAAAGCGAGCAAACTCCCTCCGGTACGGAACATCCCCATCTCTTCCACTCCGGCCAGCTGATGTCATTGACCTCTTTACGATGACAAGTAGATGGGTGTCGAGCGGGTAACGGCGGGGCGGGAGGACGGGCTGTTTCATGGGGTGGCTGCAACCCTGATTGTGTTTGGGGATCTGTTTCCATTGACCGGCTTTCGTATATTCGTATACATATAAGTGAGGTAGATATATAGAAAAGTTGGAAATTTGAATGGTATTTTTGTACGAAAATTTCAATCAAAATATGGTGCGTAGCAAACATTCAATTTGCATTTACGTGTGGTAGAGCCATGCTGCATTGCATCACGAATTGGGCCGGCTGGCCCGATGAAATACCACCCTCTCTTAGAATATCGGCGTGAAATAACAGCATCTACTGCTGTTGTGTTTCGTTCGGTGAGTGAGAGCCCCGGTGACCCATCTCCCCCCTTTCCCTTCCTCTCTTTTCCCTAAAGGTTGGCAACGCACTCGTGACTCCCGGACGTTGCGGGTGTCCATGAGCGACGGTGATCACTTTCTTTTATAAAAAAGAAAAATACATACACAAGGTTATTGTTAAAGGGGATATGAATCCGCCAGAGTTTCAACGTGTCCCTGTTGGCTGCTACATGGCAGATATAATAATTACGGGATACTTGTATTTTGTTGTCTGAGCAAAAAAAATGTAATAGAAAAAAATGGACAACCCTACATTCCAAATGTTTGCTAGCGACGTAAAAACGCTGATATTAGGGTTGCCTGACCTTTATTTTTTTTTAAACTTTAAGGTGTTACGCTAGAACTATTGACTTTTGGCGAAGTTGTAGAATGCAAATTTTTCGTTGTCATGGGTACGTCGATACCCTTTCATATTGGACATTCTTTCGAAATAACCTCGTATACATACATATCTTCATGTGGTATCCCTAACGGTGTATCTTATAAAGATTAAAAAACAAGTGTTAGCTGATGGAATGTCAAAGCACTCGATATTTATTGATTGATCAATTGATGAGATTTGAAGAGGCGAAACATGTAACCACGATACCACACCACGGTACTCGGCGCTCCGTCATCTCTGACTACCTCGTTATGGATATTATGTAAATATGTATTTTCTGAAACGACTCTAACGACTTGGATGAAATTTTGATTTAAATGTTTCATCTCATTTGTCCAGTTATCATTAAAAAAATCGTTTGCAGACAATTTTTTTTTCCAAAAAATTATGGTGTTTTTCTTTCTAGCGCTATCTATGTGTAGACTGAAATTTTAGCTACTCAATAATAGAGGAAACAACGAGGTAACTATAGAGACACCGAGCGAAGCTCAGTCGCCAACTATACTTGTGTATGAGCTTATGAACATCAGAATTAGTAATTATAACTTCAAGCTTATATTCAACACGTCCCGCCTTCGCACGGGTAGAACTTTTTTCGAAAATAAAAAGCCCATGTTATTCGCAGATAATGATCTTTCTATAGATGAATGAATTTTTGAAATCGGTTGAGCAGTTTTTGATGTAATCCATTACATACAAACAAACAAAGTTTACTTCTTTAAAATATTAGTATATAAGTTAATACTTTATGTACCATTTAAAATTATTAGATTCCACACAAACAATTTTAGATACCTACCTATTAAAATAAATATTTAATTATATCATATGAATCTCTGCAGATATTATTCAGTATATACTATAACTTTTATGTCATTCCAATGTGTTATGAGTATGATATCATTTTACTGCATGAACCGCCATTTTCTCTATTTTATTTGAAGAAGATAATAATATTCCAGACGATACTGAAGTATTATTATCTTCTTCAAAAATTTGAAGAAGATGCGCTCGACAAATGCTTGTTCGACACACGAAACCAATATTTATGGTTCTGAGTACTGCCTCAGTTTCCTGAACGGTATCGATTTCTGAGCGTTGTTATTCTAATATGAGTATGGGCCGAGGCTAAGCGACGTTGCGCGTTTTCTCATACATGTGGGATGGATAGCAGTGTAGCAATAATTGAACTCATTGTTAGACGTACTGTTTTCCAATGAAATGGCAGTCTTACAATATTTACTCACGGGCCTATGTCGCTTTATACTTTAAGGCTAATTTACCTATTTTTATCCCGACGTTTTGACCGGATTGCACCGATCGTGGTCACGGACAGACTGATGAGGATGAATGTCGTCTTCGTAGCGTGCGGTTTCTTGCAAATCAAGAAATATCATAATTTCAACCGGGAAGATGGATCCGCTTATCAACATCATGGAATCCTGTCATCAGTGAGTGTGTCCGGAGCCGGAAAACTGGACTTCGCCAGTGTGTACATGTCGTTAGTGTAGTCTGTCGAAGTACCAACAGTGACAATAATAAAAATTAAAAAATGCATGGAATGAGTGTGGGTAGTTGCAAGAAACCGCACGCTACGAAGACGACGTTCATCCTCATCGGTCTGCCCTTGACCACGATCGGTGCAATCGAAACGTCGGGATAAAATAGGTAATTAGCCTTAAAGTATAAACGCGACATAGACCCGTGAGTAAATATTGTAAGAAATGACAGTCGATAGTCTATATGTACACAACTAACCCATCTAATATTTTAAGTTTCTCAGTAAGTGAATGTAGTTCTTTTGAGAAATAAAATATCTTTAAACCGAACCGATAGTCTTGCATGTAAATGTGTGCTGTCAAGTCGTTATATTCACCATTGAACCGGCTTGTTTTAATTGCTTCGCTTTTGAATATGCGACGTGGGGTCAATGTTATTATTATATCTATGATGTAGACTTAAAGCAATTCAACTCAATAATTTTCTGAATTTAACTGAATACGAATTACAAACCCAATACTTCTTATTTAGCACTTTAAGTAACCACTGCACCAGAGGCGTCAATTCTATTTATAAATCGTGTTTTGGAAACAGATCGTCCCCCTAAGTGTGGCGGAAAAAGTACATCGAGCAAGCCTAATAAAGTTATTTACAAAGAAATATATATTTTAGGACCTCGCATTAGACTCCATTTCCTACCGACTGAATCGAACCATAACTCTCAGATTTCCATTTATAACTAGCAAAAATAAACTCTAACTGTTAAGAAATAAATTACAATTTTGCTTTATGAATAGATTTTCATTCAATCCGTATCGAGGTTGCACTTAAATTTGATCTTTATGGCACACGCCTTAAGGTTTTTTTTTAATAAGAGACATTTATTCTGTAATTGTTCTTGGTACCTACTGTGATATATTTTTGGTAGGGTCTTGGAAAATGTGAAATACTAATAACTAATGTACGTGTACGCATCGATCTCCAAATGGAAAAACATATTATCTATATGCCTTAGAACATATTATGTTACCTTTATACATATGTATGTATGTAGCCTGATTTAATAATTTTTTTGCTGGTATAAATGTTTATACCAGCAAAAAAATTATTAAATCAAACTATAAGTTATTTTGTCTTTAAAATTAATACTTTTCTCTTTAAATTTTACTATTCCTTATTCAAATGATGTACAAATAAAATTAAACCATTATAATATATGGTGAATTTTAAAATTGATAATTTCCACATTTCTTTTTAACTTATTCATATAAACCAAGGTCACATATTCGTATCATATCGACAAGATAACAAGAGTAATATTATATCGAAATAATATTTAGTATACGGAATTATTTTAATACAGCGACCCGCGCCGGCTTCTCACGGGTATAATTTTTTTTGAAAACAAAATACAACCCATGTTACCTACTCGCTGATAGCTTTCTATAGGTGACAGAATTTTTGAAATCGGTTGAGTGGTTTTTCAGTTTATCCATTACATACAAACAAACAAAGTGTTCCTCTTTATAACATTAGTATAAATTTAGATTAACTGTTGACATAAATTTATTTTATTTTATTGTGTCATTACATTTTTTCAATTTCTTATATTTGTATTGAAGAGATACCATTGTACAGTAGAATATAACATTTAGTTATATTATTGTTACATTTATATAAAACCGCTGGTAAATTGTAACCTTTTTTATTTCGGCATATTGAGATACTCAATAAAAATATATTTAGAGCTTTTTTACCCTCTTTTATCTTCGTCGTCGACAAATAAGTATTTCTACCTTTTTTTAAGTCAATAATGGTGTTCTTTGAAGTGACCTCTCGTACTATCCCTTCAATTTCCAAGCTCCTCACATCAAAGGCGTTTATTTTAAAAACCTTGCATAAATTTATAGGTATTCAAGTTAGTTAGAGCATTAGCATTTGAATTGCTTACTGGCTTTTATTAGAGTTGTTATAAATTATTTATTACCGTTTATTTTAGATTTAGATGTGATTTATTGTTTTGTCATGTCTATCTGCTCGTCTGTCTGTATGTCACAATCGATTTATTCCGCCATCTTTGCAGCTATTGATAACCTAAGCTAGAAATGAGAAAAAAAATGCAACTACGTGTATTTTGGATCCATTTTTTTTTCTAAATTAAACGTTAATTTAATTAAACTTCCAGTTTAGCCGTAATTTCTGCGGAACCCATAGTCGTCGGACACTATTTAGCTGTTATTTTTTGTACTATAAAGATAACAAATAAACATACGACACAACAGACTGATAGTAAGCTGTTACTGCAATCTATGAACGCTTGTTACACAAGTGTTGAGTTCGGAAATCCAGTGAAAGTCAAAATTCCCTAAATGTGTTCAGAAAGGCACTTTTTACATTCATAGTGACGACTCTGAAGAACTTAATCCATGAATACATATCCGAAAGCAACCCAATCTGGGAGCTTAAGGACCTACATGTATTCCTAGAATCTTGACAAACCTGCAAAACTTATGAAGAGAGCTTCTTACCCGACTACGGTAAAGCAAAAATGAGGGCTATGATGATGCGCGTATGATGTTAGTTATATGTATGTACTTGGCATGATGTTCCATCAAGTGCCATCATAGAGACGAGAATGTTTAATAGATATAGAATTTGTGTAGACCATGCGTAGACCATATCCGGGCAGAGCAAGTTCATGCCTTTTGAAGGAACAGATAACCATATGTCACCGTAAGATTGTGAACACCGTTAGTTTATAATCTATCTTACGAGATTGTAAACTGTCGGTAAATTGAGAACTGTACCATATTATATTTTTTATAAGTACACAATATAACGTATTAATTTTCGATAGTTTATAATCTATCCAAGTCAAACCGTTAAATTGTGAATGAACCTGCATTTATTGACAGGATTCACAATCTGTCCTATTTTATCACCCGTAAAATTGTGAACCGTCTCTGATTGGTCGGTCTTGGCGGTAGCTCGTTATAACTTATAAAAAATAGGTAATGTTCGGCAACTAACAGTTATTTATCACTGAAACTTCACTTGTTTAGCTGATACTAGGTTTGTATTACTAATAAATGTAACTTTATTATAACTTTTAGCTATTATCAACACAAAAACTACTAAATACCACAAAAACATCTGTTAAGTATTTCCGAATTCGTTGTATTTGTTTTATTCGAACGACAACCAAAGTTAGCGCTGTGGAACACACGATGCGACGTGCAATCAATCAGCGCGCAAAGTGCGTTCCATTGCATGCAAGTATGATGCCAGTTCACAATTTGACGGCTGGAGATGGACAGATTATAAACTATCGAAAACTAATACGTTATATTGTAAGCAGTATGGCACAGTTCACAATTTATCGACAGTTTACAATCTCGCGAGACAGATTGTAAAGTAACGGTATTCACAATCTTACGGTGACATATACACAATACATACATGCGTACATTTTTAAAACCATAACCCCGCAGTAGCGTGCAAAGTTTCAGCTTTCATATTTGCATTGTTCCATTATAAAAAGTGCAATAACATTAAACATAAATATCATGCTAGCCGACAACCCTAACACACCTGGTTTATGTTGGCACAACAATTTTACTTGCAAACGGCGAATTAAACCACAGTTACTGTGGACTGTAGTCCAGTAAATCCACAGATGACGCTTGGAGTACATTTATAATAAAAATAAACGTGACAAAATATTACAGAGTGCGAGACGGTGTGCTTTGATCTGAGTCGAAACATTTGGTGTCAACTTAGATGCAAACGAATCTTCTCTTTTTGGATGAATTTTGTCTCTCGTTTAAGAAGTCGATGTAATTTGATAGTTCATTACTAGTTTTCGTCATATGATTACTAATATAAATTCACCAATAATTCAAAATTGGTTCAAAATTTAATATTGAACAATTCAAAAAGTAAATTGTACTCAATTTCGAGTTGATCGTTCCCCAATCAACATGTTCCATCTTCGAATACTCAATCACTCGACGTGTTCTGTCTCCAAATATTCAATCACTCACCATGATCCATCTTCAAATACTCAATCACTTGACGTGTTCCGTCTTCAAATATTCAATCACTCACCATGTTCCTTCTTCAAATACTCAATCACTTGACACGTTCCATCTTCAAACACTCAATCCCTCGAGAAGATCCATGTTCCAAACTATTGAACCGAAGTTTCCGAAGTTTATAATTTTCGTGGTCACAACGGTTTATTTGAGTTATCTAATGTATTATCGTAGGCGTTTGTCTTACCTTTTGACTTTTAACCATAACTGTACAATGTACATATCAAAAAAGTCAGGGGTCCTCATAACTGGCTCGAAAATTGCATATAAACCACTTCGGAGATATGAATCTATCTCATATACAGTAATTAGCTACTGGGTTAAATTCGTACCTAGAACAATTTTGAAAATTAAAGGTTCTGTACGCGAAATGGCAAATTAAACCTTTACAGTTTCGTCAAGTTAGCTCTCGGCCCAAGAGTCACAATTGAGGGAACTTTTGCTTCAAGAGCGTGTCTATTGTTTGTTGGTAGGAAGTTCTAGACTTGTACTAATGTTCGTGACTAGGGAAGAGTCACAGAACAACGATACACAGCTCAACTTGACATATTTTGTTGTTGGTATGAGGTTCTAGACTTGTACTAATGTTCGTGACTAGGGAAGGGTCCCAGAACAACGATACACAGCTCAACTTGACATATTTTGTTGTTGGTATGAGGTTCTAGACTTGTACTAATGTTCGTGACTAGGGAAGAGTCACAGAACAACGATACACAGCTCAACTTGACATATTTTGTTGTTGGTATGAGGTTCTAGACTTGTACTAATGTTCGTGACTAGGGAAGGGTCCCAGAACAACGATACACAGCTCAACTTGACATATTTTTTGTTGGTATGAGGTTCTAGACTTGTACTAATGTTCGTGACTAGGGAGGGGTCACAGAACAACGATACATAGCTCAACTTGACATATTTTTTTGGTATGAGGTTGTAGACTTGTACTAATGTTCGTGACTAGGGAAGAGTCACAGAACAACGATACACAGCTCAACTTGACATATTTTGTTGTTGGTATGAGGTTCTAGACTTGTACTAATGTTCGTGACTAGGGAAGAGTCACAGAACAACGATACACAGCTCAACTTGACATATTTTGTTGTTGGTATGAGGTTCTAGACTTGTACTAATGTTCGTGACTAGGGAAGAGTCACAGAACAACGATACACAGCTCAACTTGACATATTTTGTTGTTGGTTTGAGGTTCTAGACTTGTACTAATGTTCGTGACTAGGGAAGGGTCCCAGAACAACGATACACAGCTCAACTTGACATATTTTTTGTTGGTATGAGGTTCTAGACTTGTACTAATGTTCGTGACTAGGGAGGGGTCACAGAACAACGATACATAGCTCAACTTGACATATTTTTTTGGTATGAGGTTGTAGACTTGTACTAATGTTCGTGACTAGGGAGGGGTCGCAGTACAACGATACACGGCTCAACTTGACATATTTTTTTTTTGTGAATACTAGTATTCAAAACACTTAAGAGTTACGAGTAATTATTTCAATACTATAATGTTTTGACCGTCGAGCCAGTCATGAGCTGACACGAATTACACCGACAGAGCGAGGTTATCAAACTTACTAAAACTAACTGTTTTACTGGTGATTAAGCTCGATAAGGCAGATGGAGAGACTTGAATTTTCGATTGACACACGGTGCAGATAAGAGCAACTCATTATGGCTACGTCCATCATGATTATTGATCCGAGGTTTGACCACAATTTATTGTGTTTGACATATTTACTTAAATATATTTGTAACATACATTATAGTATACATATTTTATCGTTCTGCACTCCTTCTCCACATAAACTTTAACTATGCCAAATCTCACACTACGCTGTGCGCACAAAATTCTTAAAAAGAGGTACGTTTCTTCTTCCCGTATTAGAGAAAATATGTAGGCGTCCAAGCAAAAAGAGTCCAGTAGTGGTGTATTGAGTTAAGACTAAATTCGGAAATTAGAATAGTCAATTGATAATAAGGATTAAAAAAATATTCAAAAACAGGCATAATTTTTTTTTATCAGGCAGTTAAAGTTGAAACTCTGAATAAGCTTGTTTTGAGAAAAAGCATTTTTAAAGTTTGATTGAAAAAAAAACACACTTCTACTTGTTTGTATCTACTTAGAAACATCACATTATGTAAAGTCATTTACTATATGAACTTGTAGATAATTGAGCATTTATTCATAATCAATTAAAATCGCGAAACGCATTGTTTTCACCCAAATTTTCAAAACTGCGTAGGTATATCTTGGAAACTAAATGCCGACCACTGGACCCTTTTTGCTTGGACGCCCACATGTAAATGTCATATGAAACATTTTGTACGTAAATCGAAACCGTAGTCCACCAATTTCTTCTTTTTCAGACTGACATAAAAGCCATTTATACAACCATGAAAGTATCCTCATCCATTATTTACACATGAAAATTGGAAATCAAGTCTCTAGAGTATTCGTTGCTGTAGAGAGGGTATTCTGAATTTTTTCTCGGCAACAAATCTGTCTGGAATGATGCCCGAATTTATAAAATATACATCGCGAAAATACTTTCAAATATGTTAAAAATAACAATAAAATAATTAAAACTATCAAAAAATGTATATAATGCTCTACAATAAAATATGATTCGTTTGTTAAAAATATGAACCTACAGAAAAGTAGATACTAAATTCATTGCGCAAAATTATAAGTTTTAAATATCATGTGATTTAGACCAGATATAGTAAAGTAAAGAAAATTATTAATAATAAACACTTCAAATTGTAGTTGGAATTATTATTACTATTCTGTTGCTTATCTGTATCAAGTCTACTACTGAAAAAAAATTAATAAATAAAATATTAAATCCTTATAAATTAAATGAAACTGTATATATATGAATACTTCTGTCTGAACCCTAATATATTATACACGAAAACAATTATTTTCTAGGTAATATTGCAAGTTATCATTAAACGAAAAAATTAGACAATCAAATGGATTACATAATCAAATTAGACAATCTAAAAACCTCTACATTATACAAAAAAATCCTAAAATACTAGAATAACTCCACTATATATTTCTTTTCATACTTTGTGTTCCTCTATATATATGCTATATTGTATACTAGTTTTCCACACCTAAATAAATTTTTCTAATAGTTTAGAAACATAATCAAATACCTACATCCTTGAACGATATCCTAAAAGCAAAACTCGTATTTAATGTCAACGTTAACATTGAAACCTCCGTCCCTTTCCACCAAGAATTATAATAACAATTAACAAAACGCCGTGCCCAGCCTGAATTTCATAATACAAACATTATCCTAGGCTCTTATGAGCTGAGCGTACAAATAGTGAGGCAATAACGAGCGGGCGGCGCGAAGTGGAACCTACTTACGGCTAGAGCTTGCTTCCCGGGCGAGATCGATGCCGAGGGGTGTATCTGGTTTTTTCGGACACTATACCAACGGGAGGGGTGAACGAACCGCGTTATGTAAGCCGGCAATCGATACCGCGGGACATGCGCGCCCCAACCCTCGCCGCCAGCCTCAATACCGTGACCGCGCGCTACCCCATCGGACGTGCCGTTTTATTTTACCGCGTTTTTCGTTTCCCTTTCGTTCTTTCCGTTTATGATTTAACGCCACCATGTCGAAAGGCGACGGTGAACAGCAAAATGGGTCCGGCGAGGAGTCTAAGACCAACCTCATCATCAACTACCTGCCGCAGAGCATGACGCAGGAGGAGATCCGGAGCCTGTTCTCGTCCATCGGCGAGGTAGAGTCGTGCAAGCTGATCAGGAACAAAGGCGCCGCCTTTCCCGACGCGCTCAACCACGCACTGCACGGTGGCGGCCAGAGCCTAGGCTACGCCTTTGTCAACTACCATCGACCGGAAGATGCGGAGAAAGCAATCGCTACGCTCAACGGGCTGAGGCTCCAAAACAAAACGATAAAGGTGTCGTACGCTCGGCCCAGCAGCGAGGCTATCAAGGGCGCCAACCTCTACGTGTCCGGTCTGCCGAAGACCATGACTCAGACGGAACTAGAGAGACTGTTCAGCCCGTACGGTCGCATCATCACGTCGCGGATTCTTTGCGAGAACTCCGGCGGGCGGCCATTCACCGGTGGGGAACAGGGACTGTCCAAAGGTGTCGGCTTTATACGGTTCGATCAGAGAGTAGAGGCGGAGCGGGCAATCCAGGAGCTTAACGGAACAGTCCCCAAGGGAGCGACGGAGCCTATCACTGTGAAGTTCGCGAACAACCCAAGCAACAACGGCAAGGCGTTAGCACCACTCGCGGCGTACTTGCCGGCGGCGTTGCGCTTTCCGGCGCCGCTGGGGCGATTTAGTTCAGGCAAGTCACTGTTAGCTATTAACAAAGGCCTGCAACGGTACAGCCCGCTGGCGGGCGAGTTACTCGGCGGCGTGTTACCAGGAGCGGTGGGCTCCGAGTGGTGCATCTTCGTGTATAACTTAGCTCCAGAGACAGAAGAGAACGTCCTCTGGCAACTGTTTGGCCCATTTGGCGCCGTCCAAAGCGTAAAAGTGATACGCGACCTGCAGACCAACAAGTGCAAAGGCTACGGGTTCATCACGATGACCAACTACGACGAGGCAGTGGTCGCCATCCAGTCGCTCAACGGTTACACTCTAGGGAACAGAGTGCTGCAGGTCAGCTTCAAGACTAATAAGATCAAGACGATCTAAGGGGATCACCCCGGACTCGGCCTAGCTGGACGCTAGGACGGCACAGCAGGCGCGCACCCATACATAACACGTAACATACATACACACGACACACACTGCCGCCGATCCACAACGTTCGGCGGTGTATCGCCGAGACCGCAGTGTTCGGCACACGGATCGGACATTCAAAGACTGTCTTCCGAACGTAAGACCGCCTCCCCGGGCGCGGGGCAGGTGTATTTTATACATTAATTATAAATTAGCGAACTCTTAAGACCAGCTCCGACGGAGACTCTTTGTTCGACGGCCGCAAGTTTCCTACAGAAACGCGTATATAGCTATGTAACTAGCTGAATCGGGTTAAGCGTTTCAGGAAACCAAAATGGCGGATTTCAACACCCTATCCTGGTGGAGTGCGCATGTCCGGATAAAATGGTCGCTGAATGAAGGGTCGGTCGTCGCGCGTGCAATAATTGTAGCTCGCCAAAACAGCATCAAATGCTGTCAAAACTCGAAAGTCACTACCGCCAGACTAACAATGCATATTTGAAAATAGTCAATAACAAAATAATGATATTAAACTTCGCTTATGAACGGTTGTGGTTAACATGAAATAGTTTTTGAATAATAATAATTAATATTAGCAATAATAGCCTAAATTGTGTGATGCTCCAATTTTATATACGATCATATCGTGGTAAGAGTACTGTACGTGTTGACAAGCGGCTAGGGCCGTCTCGAGAACTTTGTAACGTTTGCCAAATAACGAAACATGTTATCTGTCGCTCACTAATCATCTGACATAGTTTTAGTAATCGGACCGGCCAAATTGTTTGAGCGGAGTCGCACGGCTCCCCGCGGCACTTAATCGAAGTAAAATAGTGTTATATTGTTAAAGATTGAAAAATATATATTGTCTATATGTATATTTTAATCATATATTAATCTAATTAAGGATGAAAACTAATCAAAAACTGTGATAGGTTTTGATAAAATTTTAAAAAAAGTAACGTAAAGATCTGTGAGAAATAACATTATGTCATGACGCAAATGACGTGTATGTTCATGCTTCCCGTTACATGATGATTCTGACGTAGGTTAGTTTTTTGAGAATTTTGCTACGATAAGCAGGCCAGGCTTGGAAGATAGAATCTGACATGGACAGCACACTATTTTCGTACGAGACGAAGAGGAAAATCAATTGAGCTGTTCTGGGCTAGAGCGCGGTGTGGGGAGAGGCGGAAGTTGGCCCCGCCCGCGGCGGAACACGCCGGGCTGGCTCCGAGGTCACGGGAGCGGAGCCCGTTCACGGAACAATGGTGCATATTCTAGTCTAACGATATCGTTTCAAAAATTAAATCGATGTCTAAACATATTAACGGTACCTGCTAATAATAATAATGTATGGATGCGACCCTGCGTCTATTCGAAGTAGGCTTTAATTGTCTTAGTTTAATTGGAAATTTGTAAATAGAAGAGTCGTTTAAAATGTAATAATCGTATAGTTCTCGCCGCGTCTAACACGCCACACTTGTTACCACAGTTATCATTACGGAGATCCGACAAAGACCTATGATGAAACATCGAAATTGAATAGAATTAATATCGTGCCGTCCTAACGACCCTACGATTTTTGTAAAAAAAAATATATACTATGTAAAAACAGTTTTGTAACATTTCAGATATTAATAGGTACTCATTACATACCAAAGATGGAGATTAAAATTTACAAGTATTTATATATATTTATTATTAAATGTAAAACGTGCAATAACTAATAGCCAGTAATTTTAAAAATATAATTAAACAAATTACTCAAAGAGACGTTGATAGTCATGTCATGAGTATAGATTACGATGTTACCACAAGTTGTTTAAGTACTATTTATTGTAATCGGATTGGTTTATCCGCACTCGGCAGAGTAGACTCAATTTTCTCTTACTTTAAACTTAAAAAAAATCAAAAAAAAATTTCTTTCGCTTTATTTAACAGCTTATTTATGCTTAATATTCCAATTAGTATTAATATGTTTTATTATTAGATGTATTGTATTAATTTAGACAAATTGTGAGTTAATAATCACGACTCCATCATCACTACGACGGTCCGCGGAATGGCTGCCGATAATGACAGTTTAAAACCATTACATCTGTCTAAGGACAGTTAAAACAGAGAGGTGAGAATTTAAAAACGAGCTTGTCATTGCTGTCGAATCTGACTGTAGTGGTATATCTAAATTCGAATATTGTCTGTTAAACGTACAAATTAGATACATATAAATAGGCAAACGTATTAGTTACATGCAAACATGTAAAGCTCTCTGTCAAAGACTAGTCGAACTTCAACGTTTCAATAGTGACAGCTCGATGAGTGACGGCCGCGAGACCGTCGCAGTGAGGTTCGGGGTGGTTTTTGTAAATGTTTAGTTTACTTATACGGTTTATAAGGTTGGCAAAAACTGGAGACGTATGGTGGATGTGAAGCACAAGTTTTGCTAACCGAATTTATAAATAACTTACCGTCATCTTAGGTTATTGTAGTTGTTGTGTTTTGTGTTGTTTCAACAAAGAAATTTCAAGTAATTACTAGTCATTGGTTCCGTTATCACGGCAAATTATTAAATATTGATATTGTGTATAGTTGAGATTGAGGCGTTGGTAAATAACGACCATTTTCCGTACTTTGTTCTTAGATTTACTCTCATTAATTTAGTGTATGTGCAATTAATTGTATTTTATGTGTATATCTAAACTAGGTGTGCATTTAACTTATTTATATATATCTAATTTATAAATTCAGGTTTAAATCGGTAAGACCTAAATTGATTTATTTATTAGGGAAAATATATCGGGCATTAATCTACAGCGGAAACTGTTGGACATGTGACCTACGTTAATTATTTCAATAACTTAAATAACGTTATGACCCTTATTGTTTCGATTCATTTTGAATTGATTTTCGCATTATTTGTATGAGATGTAAGAGAAAACTGTTACGTCGTTTGAATCGAAACGAAAACACCAAAATATTCACTGAGAATTCATCGACTTTTTAGATAATAATAATATTATTGAGGAAATAAAGCAAAATATTTTGGAAAGAGGTTGTTCGTTAGAACTTCGCTTAGGTAAGTCACTTAGTGCGGATTAGTAGAGCGTTTTGCGCATTCCCTTCTATCGGTAATTATTATTAAAAGATGTGTAAGAAATAAATGTAAAACAGTGCTCAATAGCTTAGTGTCGTGTGGCAGAATTAGTATCGTTAACTGGTGAAGCAATAATAATGTTACGTGAGATTTTAACGCAAACAACACGGTATGCTACTATTCGATATTTTTATATGTATTTTAATAATGTACTGTAATTCATATCTTCATAGTGGTAAGCGGATGATACGCATAACGTTCTACTAATGAACTAACGATGGATAAACAGCCGTTGTCCACATCACTAGCGCGTAGTGCTGTGGGCACGCGACCACTCGCGAACCCCAGTAAGTGACAAGGGATAATCTGACATTTCAATAGCAATCGGCTACTTTTTGGACGGTGTTTTGATGCATTTTATGAAATTAAAAAAATATATTTAAAAATAATAAGGAACTTAATTAATTGGCAACACAGAAACAATACTCTAATACGCATAGGCTAATTGACAATGAGGCTGTGAAATTAGCAAAAATAATAATAAAAAACGTACTTACAAGTGACGGATGATCTAATAAATAATTAAAGAATAAGTGCGAGACATGCAATCGATCAGTGTACAAACCAATTGGTTAATGGCCCATGTTTAATAAGTAAATCAATTAATAATAACTCGTAAAAGAAACTATCCGATGATAAACAGAGATTACTGTCCAGTGATTATGGTGATAATAGTGCAGTATAACGGTGGGCAAAGAGCATGTAGCATTTTCTAAGCAATCGTATGTAAGCATATTCAGGCTTAATGGTGTATAGATAAGTAATGGCCTTCGCCTCGGGCATACGCACAAACTATAAGATGGCCGGGACTTACGCCATTCGGTAGTTAAGACACAAATTGAACGATATCTTCCATAGGAAATAAATACGTAAGTTAACATTTCTACCCGTGAAAATATTTCAATGTCCCCTAAATAATAACTGGACTGTGTTGTAACATTATGGACTGCGTTATTCTAGTCAAATGCTCAATATTTAAAAGTCAAGGTTCTAGTGTTGCGACACAGCGTAAAATAATCATTGTAATAGTTGTCCGGGCACCTATCGAAAAATCGTTAAATAACGTTATTTAAAAACAAAATTGAAATATTTTTTACGACGTAGAAAACTCGAGACATCGACTAAATGTGTTACTATTACTTCATACAGAATTATATAAAAATCATTAACGCGTTGCACGACAACTAACTCTAAATGCTGTATCTGATCAGGGTTCGGAACCGGATTAATTCGATGTAAAAATACGATTTAATAACGATTTTTACTATTATTAATTTATAGTAACTGGTATTAACGGATGAATAAAGGTTAAGAACGATTTTTAACCTTAATTCACTGGTAATTTGAAAGCGCTTCCGAACCTTGGCTGTAATGGCTATTGTTGTAAAGTTATTAAAAAACTGCATTTGCTCATCACATTACTTCCTGTATTTTCGATCCGTTTCTATAGTAGTAGCTGTTAGTGTAAAATTCATTGGTAATTTTATAATAAATAGCCAAATAACAGTGTCGCTTCCCAAAGCATCGATCATCGTCACTACAACTCCACACGGCGAGATTCTGCGTACAAAATAACGAAGAAATATAACGTTATTTGCAATAACGGAAGCGTTATTGTACGTAAAATTTAGCCATGTGTTTATGTATTTTCATTTATAGGCAGTGAAAGCAGAACGATTTGAAAAATTGATAACAAAAGCTTTAAATTTTCACGTCGGATAAATAAACAGATTGCAATAAATGTAAATAAACTTTAAAGGGTATAGGTCCAGCTTCGAGTGAACGAATTATTGAATAACAATAGTTTCGAATTTAATTATTAATTAATAATGAAAGTATATCATGTAATATTTTCACTGTCTATTTAATAGATATTCGTTTTCGGTGTTGATTCCTCTAATTAAACTGCATGGCGAGAGTTCGTTCCCGTTTCGTGAAAATCTACAATTGCACCGATGTTAAGTTATCGAATGGGCCGAGTTTTTATGTTCGGTTAACTACAAAAGATCTCGAACTTTCCCTTCCCACCATTTGGGGAGGAGAAAGCATTGTAGCGTTTGGCGCTATTCACCAATATTTGGGTTTATAGAAGATAAATTACAATTAGATAGTAACGAGTTGTTACCTCATAGCTTGTACCTTATAATAAGGCCTTGGCCAACTTTTACGACCCGCGGAAAGATAAACAATTGCCATAATAATGTTTTTCTTCCTCTCCTTCACATTTACAAACTGGAGGCAACAATGCAAGTGACAATAAAACAAAAAAGCATTATAAACCTCAATTTTATCCATAAATCCACGGAAACAAGTTGGAAAAAATGTAATTTAAAAACATCGTCATGAGGTATTTTTGAAAGGCAAATCTATCGTAGCCAAGAATCATAATTCATAACTAAGATAAAGCCTGTGCCGAGAAAAAACCATAAAAAACAATTACGGATTTTTTCTGTACTACAAAGAGTCTTTGGCTGCATAGTTTGTATGAGACTATGATGAACTCCCACTGTTCTGTCCATGGAGCAGTATTTAAACTGTAGGCCGCTCTCAGAGGAGGTAGTCGAAGTCGCGAAATTTAATCTTGAAACATCTCCTATACCCCCCATTTCTTTTCATCTGTAGCTGTTTGTATATCTGTACATAGCAATCTTATACTAGTAGGTGTATTTCCAGGATTTAAAAAGGAACAGAAATGAAACGTTAGTGATCAAAGGTTACTCGACGTCATATAATTTGTCTTCAACTACCTCTTCAGAGTACGATATCCAGCTAGGTTCAAAAATACTTGGTTCTGTCCGAACCACTCCGATCGCCGAAAGCGTTCGGAACATTATTATATTATACAGTCATTGGATTTGAATCAAATATATTCTTTGACATAAATAAAGTCGCGCTCGGAGATCCCCCGAAAATTGAAATAGAATGAAAGAAGAATGAAAAAGAGAATATTCAGGACCAGAGGCGATTTTTTACTTTCGAGCGCTTTAGCCTTTCACTCGAAAATTATCAAAAACAATGAAATGGTATTTTTGACATACGAGCAATAGAAAGTTTAAAAACAGGTGGCGTTTAGCACTCGTATTCAACTCTATCAATAGAAAGTAATACCTAGTTTTTGACATCTGTCAAATCAAACATTATAATATGTCATAACACGTAACGGGAACGAATAAAGCTCAGTGTAGAGTAGTATGTGATACTCGTAGTACATAATCGTAGCCAATTCATAATCCATTAAATAATCAAGAGATTACAGGCCTTTTTCGATCTCAAAACGAATCCAAAGTTATTTAAAACATCAACTTCCAACTGAATAAGGCTAGAGAGTTAAAACACGCATCGTAAGATAATAAGTCTCAAAGTATTGATAAGTATTTTACCAACTTTCAAAGTTAAGATGTACTAGGCAATGAAAGCAATGATATTTATAATTAAAAGAGATTATGATACAGAGTCAGCCATTTCCTCGTTCGTGCTAGCTGACTTCACTTTGATACAAATGCGTATTTTGTAAAACTACATAAAAAAATTGAAAAAAAATGTTAAAAACACTTAAGATCTTCCGGTAAAATAAAATCATTGTTTAAAATTTCTTTTGGACTTTTTATGATTATTATAAATTTAAGAGATAGGTGTCTGTCTTGGTCATATAAACAGATTTAGTTAATATATTGTACCTAATCGTTAGGTATTTCTATATACTTATTGTGTCGATTTAATCTTACCTTTATCTTCATTATAGCTTTTGTGGGGAGAGTTTGAGTTGCACAAGAAATAGTAGAGAAATTAAGATTTTAACACTAAACCTGATATCATGTTGCACTGTCCTATACCGTGATGTTGACGCGTGAATTAAAAAAAACTTAATGTCAGTCATTTTGACAATGACAAACGCGCGTTACGCTGTTAAATAATAATCACGCAAGTCAATGTCTAGAGAAAAAAATGTGGCATCACGAGCGATGAGACAGACGACGAATGTTCAGAATTGATTCAGTTTTAGTGTCATTTTAGATTTAAATGTTGTTCCCGATAATTTGTAAGAACGTTTAATAAGAGTTTTGAATTGTAAAGTTTTCCAAAATCTACAACGTTATAACTTAATTAAGTAGATTTTGGAAGATTGGTACACACCGTCTTTCTTTAAGCGGAATAAAAACTTTTAAATATTCATTCCTAAAAATAAGCATTAATAACCAAATATTTACACCACTAGTGGTTACTTGGCTGTTTTTAAGTAATTTATTCATTAAAATATTTTCACGTAATTTATGTGTCTATAATTAATTAATTTATTGGAATTCATTATAATTGAATAAAAAAAATATGAAAAAATGTCACATTCTCTTCACTTTATACAATAGTTTTTACAATATGATATTTAATATCCTCAATGGTTGTAACTATACATTTCTTGTTCTAAATATATAAAAAACGCGAACGTCGTTCTTTTATTTCCATCATATGACGAACACTTTAATACCCATGCTTCATTACTAATATCAGAAATGCGAAAGTCCGTCTGTCTGGTCTGCTTTCACGGCTAAACTGCTGGACCGATTTTAACGAAATAATGGAGATACATTAAACCCCGGGGAACGAAGGCGTACTTTTAAAATTCCACGTGGCCGACTCCTACAGCGATGGAATTAGGCACAAATACATAAATCGTCAACGTGAAACCAAAAACGAGAAACAAAGAATTAAAAAACGAATATTCTGAACCAATTATTTTATTTTTTACAACGATATCTATGTAATACTTTGTGTGGTAGAGACATGCTTGTGTGGTAGAGCCATGCTGCATTATAGCACGAATTAAGCCGACTCGCCCGGTGAAATACCACCCTCTCACAGAATATCGGCGTGAAATAACTGCATCTATTGCTGTTATGTTTCGTTCGGTGAGTAAGAGTGCCGGTGGCCCATCTCCTCCCTCTCCTCCTTTCCCTCCTTTCACTAAAGGCCGGCAATCCACCCCTGATTCCTCGACGTTGCGGGTGTCCATGTGCGGCGGTTATCACTTTCCACCGGGTGACTTGCTTGCTCGTTTGCCCCCTCTGTCATAAAAAAAAATAAAATAATGCTAGATTGATTATTTGAAAGCATCGCAATGTTCCACTCACGTGCGGTTCAGCAACCACAGCTTTTTTTCGTTACGCAGGAGAAATCTGTACACAGATACCCACCACCTGGGAAAGATACGGGGTTATAGGGGGCAGTCACCACTTCAGCTCCAGAGATGGTCGTCCAGGGCGAGTTATCGAGGAGCTTCGGGTTCTCCTAAGGAACCAGTGCCTCTCTCGGAAACCTCACCTATCTCACATGCACTTTGACGCTTATGCAGTGAACGTAGCGTATTTCCTCGGACTAAATATCATAATGGATGGAGCTTTGCTCAAAGAGCATGCCCTTAAATTGTCCTTTTTTATTGAACGAGTTTCTAAATTTTTACTAATTTGCATGACTAGGGAAGGTCACAGTACAACATCGACCAACAAACTGGCAATGTAGAGCTAAAAATTTGTCACCTTAATAGCCAGTAGTTGCAGAAAGCTTTCCTTAAATACTGCTTTAGTTAATGAATCATTATCGCTAATTATTCATTAGATTTAAAGACGTTGCATAAAGATTTTGACAGTACATTAAAAGGTCCTTTGACTAAAGGCGACATTAAAAAATGTTGCCAAAAAACTAAATGAAGCGAATGAATGGCAAGAGAATGGTTGCGTTTTGTTACTAATTTCTATCGTAGAATTTGAATGCATTCGCCGAAATAAAACGTAACGTCGTAACTGCAGCAGTGGTCCAAGGGACACTGACCAGTTAAAGTCTTTATATGAAACAGGTTGTCTGATTTGCGAGCTAAATATTTGAACATTTCATTAAAAACGCGTTTATTATAAAATTGCTTATTAAAGTTAAATCGTGCAACATTTATGTGCTTTATTTCAATAATGATTATTAACTTATGATGTCTGATGTGTGACAAAGTTTTAGTTTGCGATTGCTTGTCTTATAAGTCAATCCAGTACAACGATACACAACTGAACATGACATATTTTTGTGAATACTAGTAGGCAAACTTAAGATTTAAGTACAAGTATTTTGCAAATAATTATTTCATGACCGACTCATAAGCTGACACGAAATACACTGACAGTGCGAGGTTGGTATACTTAATATAGCTAACTGTTTTACTCGTGGTTACGCTCAATGAGATAGAAAGAGACGAAAATTCGTTCGACACACGGTGGTAAGCGGCAACCTACAATGACTCCGTCCATTGTGTATCTTGGTCTGAGTGTATTTCACTTAAATTCCTACTAACAATGATTAATCAATAACAATTGAATAATCGTACACTTTCGTAATGCGAGTACTTATGTGGTAAATAATAAAGAAAATTATTACATTGCATGAATACGCATAATTTATACATCGCGGAAATGTCCGTTATCGCACATTGAATTAGACTTGCCAATTCGAAGCGACGAAATAATAGCACTGTCTCCATTACAGTTCAGATGACGCATTCATAAGCAATAATTTAATCTAAAGTAGACCTAACCGTCCTACTGCACCATACAAACGTGCGCTAGCTTACGAAAAATGTGAAAATACAGTTATTTTCGCTTATATTGAAAACTATAATTAAGTTTCAAAAATCCAACTGGCAATTTGAAGACTGTGTTTATATTAATCTCTATAGATTTAGTTTAGTATAATTTAGAAGCATACATCGGTTCCGTTAGGCCGAAAAATTTTAATCTTTGTTTTAAAAGAGGTGTTTTGATATTTTTTTTTCTCTTACAAAAGTTAACCAATCGTGTAACTCAACTGGCAAAATAAAGTCAACGAAATGAAGAATCAGGTTACCAAATACCACTTTCATACGTTTCGTAACTAGTTAGAAAAATTGATATCCCTGCAGTCAAAGTTTCCAATTCGTCGCCTTAAGGGTCGCCGATCTATTCACCCAAATGTCCGGCTAACCTGGCTGGTCTGTCCGGCAATTCAGTTTTAAAACTTAGCAAGGGGTGGCTTGCGTCAACTATGTATTTAAACTCGATTTAAGTAACTGACATCTCGCTCGCACCAACTATTCGGTAGTTGGTGCAAGCATTGGTGTAAGCGAGATGTCAGTTCCTTAAATCGAGTTTAAATGGTTGGTCCAAGCCGCCCTTAGTCTTTAAAGGAACTACACTTTTGGGCTAGGCAGTCAACGATTATAGTACTTGTGACAATGCAAAAATATCGGGAACTATTACACGTACAATGTAAGACAAGTCACACTCCCCTGACATGAACAATCATTAGGTACCTATAAAAGACATAATTTACTGGGGTGCATAATATATGCGAAGTGTCAGACTACTATTCTCATTAATTATTGATAAACGTAACATTGAAACGAAGGCATCGCACTAATTATATGTGATACGTAAATCATACGAATAATTACCTTTACACTGTTTCCCTTTCGAGGTGGAGAGAGTAAGAGCAACGAGGTGCTTCAGCAATGTTTGAACTTACGAATAGTAAAATAAAACTTAGTGACAGTTTTTTTGTTACTCCGTCTCTAGGACCAAGAATTTTTTCTAATACGTGAAGAACAAACGTACCTCTTTTGAAGAATATTGTGCCCACAGAGGGTTGTGAGATTTGGCATAGTTAATTTATGTGGAGAAGGGGTGCAGAAAGATAAAATATGTGTATAATGTATGTTACAAATACATTTAGATAAATATGTCAAACACATAATAGATTGTGGTGAAACCTCAAAGCGAGTAAAACAGTTAGCTATAGTAAGTATAGCGACCTCGCGTCAGTGTAATTCGTGTCAGCTCATCACCGATTTCACATGCTGAATTATTTTCAAAATATTGGCTAGTCACGCACATTAGTAAACGTATAGTAAAGTAAGTATTAGAGGTGGTTGAGGTAACAACCAAGTACATATTAAATACTAATAATATCCTCAGACATTTCACACAGCGCCATCTAGTCTCAAAGTAAGCAGCACAGCGCTTGTGTTATGGGTACTAGACAACTGATATACTACTTATATACTTCTCTTTTGTAAATAAATACATATTATACATAAACACCCAGACTCGGGGCGGGAATCGAACCCGCAACCCCCATTTACTTTCCGACAAGTATTAGAATGGACGAAGCATTTGCTCTAAGGACGTGTCCTTACGGTGTTCTTTTTTTGTTCACCGAGTTTCTAGATTGTTACTAATACGACACACAGCTGAACATGACATATTTCTATTTCTATGAACACTATAGCCGTAATACTTAAGATTTACGAGTATTTTGCAAGTAATTATTTCATGACCGACTCATAAGCTGACACGAATTACACTGACAGTGCGAGGTTGCCATACTTAATATAGCTAACTGTTTTACTCGTGGTTACGCTCAATGAGATAGAAAGAGACGAAAATTCGTTTGACGTACGGTGGTAAGAGCGGCAGCTTATTATAGATTCGTCCATTGCGTTTGTTGGTCCAAGGAATGTCGACAAAATGACAGGTCGTGTTAGATATGCCGAATACTCATACACATACTGCAATGAGATAAATCATAAAAGTTAAAACGCTCGATTTAGTTTTTATTAGATCGATAGAGATAGGTATTCAAATTAAGTGGTTAAGTTAGGGCCAGGCGATGGCGCGCTTGGCGCCTTCCAGACCCCGGCGCCCAGGGCGGGCGCCCGGCACGCTTATTCTTGCAGTCAGCATGCGACAGCTAAATATCGCGCGATATCTGCCGTGCGATTCTCTAAAGCGAATTAGTTGAATTCACTTCTGAATCCTCGGTGAGATTGTCAACTGTGGACTGGTATTCTCTAGTCAACAGATACTAGCGCCGCCTCGATGAGTGCGGCAGCGAGTCATACCATCGTTAATGAATTTTTTGACGTTTTGCTAAATATGACAATCTAATCTAAAAAAAACAAGTTTCATTTAACGTAATTATCTCAGAGAAGTTAAAATACACTAAGACGAAATATCGACTGAGATGTTTACTGTTATAGCAATCCCCGATAAACTCGCATCGAAGATCACTTGACTTCGCTCCTAGAATGTTTGGTTTAGAGAATTCCATTTGAAGGTCAAGTGAGTTCGAATGCGAAGTGGGGTGAATTGTCGAGCGAGTCTCGCTTGGGTGATTAAAGTTTTTACAGAATTGCATGGCAAAACGGGAATTTATATAATGTAATAATAGAAACTCAATCGCCATACATAATACCAATTTTTTGTTACAATAATCACCGGTCGCGCAATGATCGCGTGGCTGTCGCTGTCTGCATATTTTTAAGTAATAACTCGCGGGCACCCTAAAGTCAGCATGTGATTTGCTCATCCAAACTAGAAATGAGTTGCAACAGATAAAATGTGATGTCTGTTATTCTTGTTACTGCTATATGAAAATAGCAGGAACAAATACCGGCTATAACATAACAGCCTGTTATTTTTATACACTACAAACCGACGCTGGGTATTTTAAACTAACAAATCACCAATTATAATGTATTAATTACTAGATGTTTCACTTTCCAACAAGGTTTAAGCCTCTTAGTAAAAATGAGATCGATATATAACAGAACAAATAAAATAGGTTATGATACCAAATAAAATAGACATTCACTTTTGGTATTTCGTAAAACCTATCAATTCTATTTATTACGTTAATAAACAGTAGGTAAGGTACCTGCGGGTATTAAGGCCTAGCTAAGGAAGATTTGAAATTAAATGAATAATAAATAATAATAATTAGTCTAAATGTTCAATTACTATAAAATATAAAGGGAAAATGGCATTTTTTTACCATAAACAAAAACAAAATTAAACATTATTGAAAACCTTGCTAATAGGCCTTATTTTACTATGGTAGGGCAATAAAGCCTACAGCTCTAATATAATTAAATAATCAAACTACGCGTTATACATTTAATACTTGAGATCAATAATTGCATAAACGCAGCAATTACATTAAAAATTATTAAAAAATCTGTAATTTTCTCCCCATAACAACCATTTATTTGAGTAAATGCTCGTTCTATAGACATCATGGTCGTAGACACTAAAACTAACGATTGTTCAATTAGCATTAAATTACACACACTTGTTTACCTACATTCGTAAAACCTCGAAATTTATATAAAATACATTATGAAATAAATAAAATTGATTCATGATGTAGGAGGAAAACAAAATCTATGTTTAAATTAGGTAGGCCTTAATAGACGTCGACTATTTATGTAAGAGACACTAAATTAAAAATATTTGAATCACAGTACGTTATTCAAGTATTTATTATAAAAATCTTAAAATGATTAAGAACTAATACCTACACTGCAAATTTATACAGATAAGTGAAACATGAGCAATACTTGCGTCTGATTCGGACCGATTTTTATTATTCGTACCGCCGGTCGTCGCTCGCAATGTATGATACCATCCTGGAGACAGGAAGAGAGGTGTTTCGCGTTTGTAAACTCATAAAGATATCTTCGTGTGTTAGGCGTCTGTGAGTGTTGCCTTGAGCGGGAGCGCTCATAGTAAATACGATTTTGCTCATATAGGCCTTATTACCCGCAGGTACCTTATGTGATTTTCAACAAAGTTGAATCAGCGACAAACACCTTAGTAAGAATGAAATACATAAATAAATAAGAACTTGATAGCTGTTATTGAAGTTGGTACCAAATCAACAACAACAAAAAGTTTATTAGTTCGGTAGGCTTAGCACCAACTTCAGTAACTGTCAAATTTAATAATATAGGTATTTGTATTGTATTTATAAAGTTGTTTTTGTACTGAGTTTTTATTAGTAAAGGATAGTTATTTTGTAGTTTTCAGTGTTTTTTTTTGTAGTCGGATTAATTTTTTTCTTAAAATTTTGTTCATTCATGTTGTGTATAATGCATAAATATCGTGTTCCCGTATCTGTTATTTATAACAACATTTTTTTAATATTAGAAGGAACGGTTATCTGTTTTTAAATACCTGTCTGTAATATGTATGTGTTACAATCAAAGATATTCTATTTATAACAAACACACCTCGCCACTAATCCGAACCAATAAATGAAACAAAACGCAATATTATTAACCAAAACAAAACAGTGTTCAATGTTTTTATTTATTTTTTATTTAACTTGTACTTTGTTCATAATTTCGGGCATTCAAAATCAATTTTTAAAAATGTATTTTGGGCTCTGTAATCGGTATTTTAGAGATAACTACCTACCTACAATCAAATAAGTATAAGTATGATTTCCATCAATCGATATTCAGATATTTTTATCTTTTTAATAACATAGATACAAATAGAAACGCGAACTTATTAAAATATTCATGTCTAATTACTAAAAAAAATCGATACTACGCATTCATTCATAATAGACACGCGACTACCCTTAAAAACAGACAACCCCAAATATAAGGAACCCCAAAAAGCATTAGATATCGTGACGTCAGCAGGGTGGAGGTCGTTGAACCCACCATCCCCTGGCTACCAGAGGGTGAACGACCTCTATACACTGTAGAGGCGATATATGGATTATCTGATATTACGCGATAAATGGAAATATTTTGCACTCTTCGTCAACAATTGCTAAAAAATCTATATCTATACAATTAATATAAATGTGTTAGTGTCCATCTGTTTGTCTGTTACGTTTTCACGGCTAAGCTGCTGCTCTGATTTTGATGAACCTTGGTGTGGAGATTTAGTGAAATTTGGGGGAGAACATAGGTTACTACTTTTTTAATTCAAAACAAATGAAGTCGCAGCAACTAGTAAGTTGTAAATCTTAGAATAATAACAACTTGAAGGTGTTTACTAACGATTTATATCGAGTAAACGATGAAAAAAGTTAAATTTGCGTACGTAAACAGCAGATCAACTAATACGTAGGTAATTCCTATGTATGAAATTCAATATTAGAATCTTTTTTGTTTTTCTAATGTGTTAATGAGTTATGACATAGACTTTATAACTTCAGACAGTCTGTCCCTTAGTACGAAACGAGGCAAATACATCAAATGAAATGTAGATGCGTGGGTGCTGTTTTGTGTATTCTAGCGAAATGGCGGCCGATGAGCTTGTCTGATAATAAGCGTGTGTTGTATGTACAGGCGAGTCAGCTTATCTGATTTGCCTCGCTGTTACGGCTAGGGCACTGCATCTGAAGCTATTTATAAAGTGTATACTGTATGTGTTATGGTTATGATTATAACATTTCGCTGCAAAAAACGTATTTTAGAGTTACGTAGACGGATGGCAAGAACGAAACCCTTAGTTTCGTCCTTCCGTCTGTTTCTCCGTATATCACAGCCATTTTACTCCGAATCTATTGGCACTGTATCTATATAGATGGAATTTGAACGGTAGGTATACTCTATGGACCACTATACAGTGGTGTAGCGAAATTATGGAAAAAAGAATAGGGGTGGCACTCCACACAAGTAGCTGAGGGGCGAGAAAAATTCTATTGTACATACAAGCGTATGAGATAAGTGTCTTTAAGTTAATCTTAAATATTATATACGTAGTTTCAGTGACTTTTTTATAAAGCAGATTCGTTCTTTACCGCCATACATTATGCAGTAACAATAAGGTTGCATGTGGGTAGAACTAAACATAATGCGGCATTGAATACTATAACACATATTAATTACTATATACATAATTATTATACTCAGCCTTTTACAAGATGTATGTTTCACCTTTAGTTTTTAGGTATTGAAATATTATATTAAACATTATTGAATGTACTAGTTTTAGTAATGTACTAGTGTCTACATAAATTATATTTAATATTATGGAAAAAAAT
This sequence comes from Zeuzera pyrina, assembly GCA_907165235.1. Taxonomy (NCBI): domain Eukaryota; kingdom Metazoa; phylum Arthropoda; class Insecta; order Lepidoptera; family Cossidae; genus Zeuzera; species Zeuzera pyrina. Next base: position 1,001,023 of record OU015640.1, read on the forward strand.
AAATAAAAAAGAAAAGAAAAGAAAAGATGATTTCTATAATAATTATTATATAACTGTAATATCAAATCTTGTTTTGTTTTAGTTTATGTGTTCTGTATTATTTAGCGTTATGTTTCATTGGTTCTGTAAGGCATTACAAAGACACCTTCAATTATGTTAATATTGTTTTAATGTATTTACTTTAAATTATTATCATTGTTTTTTTTCTATTATTAATGATCTATTGTTTTGTTTATGCTTTTAATATTCGTCGTTTTATTGTTACGTTTCATCGGTCCCAGAGATTGTGTTTTATACTTAAGTATAATATGACCTCATGAAACATGATTATTAATTTATCTTAACTATTAGAATAAATATACTAGTTTTTAAGAAATTTTATATCCCTGCAATGATCTCACAAAAGCTTGTTTTCTATTATGCTCGTTTAATATTATATCTACTTTAATTTATTCCACTGTTTAGGTATGTGCTGAAATTTAGATTGGATAAAAGGGTGGCCGGTTTGTGAGCGTATTAAATAGCAGCCGGCCTGCCACTCTTCTTAAAAAAGTATGATCTCATAAATCAGGATATGTGTAAACCAAAGGTAAATAAAAATTAAAAAAAAAACAATAAGGTTGACCTTCGCAGTTGTGGTTTGATTGGGATTTTATAATTACCTATCATTGTAGTAATGAACATGCATAAAAAAAGAAACACAGAGAGCGTCCTCCTTTTTTTGAAGTCGGTTAAAATCATTTTAATATTCTGTAGAATTTCGTAGATCCAACTGAATTTTTGTACAAAATAGATATTTTTTTACTCGATACAATTATAATAATAATAATAATATACTCAGGACATTTCACACAGCGCCATCTAGTCCCAAAGTAAGCAGCACAGCGCTTGTGTTATGGGTACTAGACAACTGATATACTACTTATATACTTTTATTTTCTAAATAAATACATATTATACATAAACACCCAGACTCGGGGCGGCAATCGAACCCGCCCCGAATTTGCGATAGAGTTCAAATTCATTCAAATATTATAGGTTTAAGTCACCAATATCACCAAGGTCTGCGTATTATTACTTGTTGCTAAATTCTCCTAAATCGTAAGCTCCTAAAATCGTAAAAAGTGTTCCTCTCCACTCTAACTTTTCAACCACTTCGAAACACACTTAAAAAATTGGTTGGTTCAACCACTTCGAAAACACTTAACAAATTGGTTGTAATTAGATATTTGTATACATACAAGTTCAACTCTTTGTCTAGAAATCTCAGACGTAGAAAAAATATACATACATACGTAATACATTATCTCCACACTGTATCCCGGTCAGAGAGGACGGAGCGCCAAGCGTCAAAATCTTCGAAAAGTTTCCTGTCGTATATGGAAAGTTGAGTTTCCGACGTTTGTGAATAATCCCGCTGGTGTGGTAAAGCAAGCAGCTGGCATGTTATGTATTTTTTTTTCTGTCCGTCCATTTGAAAGTAAAATGTCCTTTAATTAAAGGCATACGTTGTTTCAACGTGGCGTGATATGATAATGAACGTAATAATTAGATTCAACCCCAATTTATGTAATACAATGGAACAACACGCGACTTACACTGTTTACATTGGTAGGTAATTAATTTGTTACCACAACAACCAACATGTTTAGTTACACATAACGCATCCACCCTTACTACGAAACTGAGCTAATTCAAAATTTTGTATTGGGAAGTTACAACAATGAATTAATCTACCTATATCTATACCTATACTACTATATAAATCTCTTGCGTCTGTCTGTAATTTCAATTCATTTGTCAAATTTTGTGATAAATAGTCTTTTTGTGACGGTTGACTTCGATTCTACCGTTTTTAAAAATTTTGTGTCTGTCTGTCTGTATGTCCTTTTATAACTGAAGAACGGCTTGACTGATTTTAATAAAAGTCGGTACATAGTAAGACCATGTGATTGCGCTCATGATAGGCTACTTATTTTTTAGAAAATCTACCCCTAAAGGGATGAAAAGAGGGATGAAACTATGTATGGGAAATAGTAAACCGCTGAACCGATTATGATGAAATTTGGCAAGAAGATAGTTCGACATCAGAAAACGGACATGGGCTACTTTTTATAAAAAAATCTACCCCTAAGAGGGTGAAAATGGGGATGAAACTTTGTATGGGGAACGCTAAATCTAGGTAATGATAAAATTTGGTGCGGTGATAAGACATTATTTATCAAAAATACATAGACTACTTTTTTATCAAAAATCTGCGAAATGGGCGATGGGAGGGAGGGGTACGAAATTTTGTACAGGAAATGGTAAACCGCTGAACCGATTATGATGGCATTTGACAAGAAGATAGTGCGACATCAGGGAACGGACGTAGGCTACTTTTTTTTAAAAATCTACCCCTAAGAGTGTGAAAAGGGGGATGAAACTTTGTATGAGAAACGCTAAAACTTGGTAATGATACAAGTAGGTGCGGTGATAAGACTTTTTTTATCAAAAAAACATAGGCTACTTTTTTATCAAAACCTGTGAAAAGGGGGACGGAAGAGAAGGGAACGAAACTTTACGGGAAATGCTAAACCGCTGAACTGATTATGATGTAGCATGGATATAGATGCACACCTGGGAACGGACACAGGCTACTTTTTTATTTAAAGACTACTCATAATGGAGTGAAAAAGGGAATGAAACTGAGTGGGAAATGCTGAACCGCCGAACCAATTATGATGTTTGGTACAGAGATAGTATGTGCACACAGACAGACTTAGGCTAGACATAGAAATTTTTTCAAAAACATTTCACAAACATCTTTAAACATACTATGCACATGTACATATAATCTAACCTAATCCGGGAAAGCCATGAAAAAATTTTCCGCGCGGACGAAGTCGCGGGTACAGCTAGTCTACATATAAAAAACAAAAAACTTGGGTTAATCTCGCAATAACTAGAACATGGTTCGACCGATTTGAATATTTTTTTTGTTTCTTTCGCCTCAATACTGGAGTGGTTTAGGAGAAAAAAATAGGAAAAACCAAAAGAAAAGCCAAAAAATCGAAATTGGTAATCTTGTATGAGAATTGACACTGGATTACTTCCAATAGGTGGCGTTAGTGGTCGACCTACCGTTTGATAACTGCGCCATCCATAACTGTTACATTCGAGTTATAATCTTACAATCGAGATGATTCCACTCAATTAAAGAAGAAATCAATTGCATACTTAATTATTTACTTATCACGTGATTGAAGCGTATGTGAATAGAAAAGGTTATTATTCCTTAAACACTCAAGTCGTCTCCGGTTCAAATTTAAAAATCAGGGACATTGTTGCACGTTGGAGAGGAAGTGTTCATTACTCCAGAATTTTCAGTGGGAGTTCACTGAAAGAAAAATACAAAAAGGGGAGTTTCATGGCCGATTTTTGTCCTCATGTACACCATATTGGCTTACACCTTTGCCTCAGTATATACATATAACGTTCTCTATGACCTTTGCCCTATCCTAGCAATGAAAAAGAGGCGTATAATAGAGTCCAAAAAATAACTATAAAAGTATAAATACAATAGAAAGGTGCTTTGGATTGTGGAAACAAAGATTTAGGTGCCTTTTGAGAGGTGTTTATGAAGCCTATAGCACTGCAAAAACGGTTTTATCGTAGCATTAACGCTCTGAAATAATATAGCCATAGACATGAATGAGCACATAGAAATTATTCAATATGTTCGTTTGCGGAAAACAGGACAGACCAGCGGCGTTATTCACAAATGTCGGAAACTCAACTTAACTCCGTATACGACAGGAAAGTTCTCTATTTTGTCTATACGCGATTCACAAATCCGAAATCGTATGATATTTATATTATATACATACATACATACATATCCTCACGCTGCATCCCTAACGGGGTAGTCAGAGAGGTCGGAGCGCCAAGCGTCGCGGTTCTTACATATATATCATATTACATATAGTCGTATTCACAAATCCAAGCCGTCGCGCGTCGGATTGAGTTTATGCTTTCCACGATCGGCCTTTCCGCCACGGAAAGTTTCCAACGTTTGTGAATAACCCCCCAGGAGAGATACAGTAAGGGGTGCAATAATTAGGAGTAATTTTATTAATCAGTATTTTTAATATTATGTATATTTCAGTTAAGATTACAAACCAATAAAAATAATTTATAAATAGTTACTCTAATTTTTTTTTTAACATCTGTATTTCTAGTATTTTTTTTTCTTTTTCTAATGATAAAAGTTCTATTTCCATTTCGTGTCGTAATTGTTGGTGACTGAGCTCTTGCTTCTGGTAGCGTATTCTCAAAGAATACTCTTCTTCCATTAGCATCATGGACCTTTTCTTGACATTGAGATTTGCAGTAATAACAGCTGCTCTTCCAGAGCTAAAAAAATTCGAAATTAATAGTAAATTAGTCGTATTAATTGGATATTCGTCTTGCATGAAGATATTGAACAATTGATGTTCGTTTATTATGCTGTGGTGAGAGGTAAATTCTATATAGAGATAACCGCTAGGTTGCAGACGAGCTGTCAGCCTCCTTCAGTAAGTGGCCATTTCATGCAGGGGTTAATATAAATAAATTTGGTTAATTTATATAGAAGAGCGATCGGTAATGGGACATAAAAATATGTAATATAATATCTAAAACTGAGCAGTAAATTTTTTCAGTACTATAAAAAGTATAAATCAAAGCACAAATATTTATTAGTTTTAACATCTGTTCTCTTTATACCTTTTAAATAAAAAGAAACATTTTTTTCTTTTCAACTCATGTCCAATCAATGCCCACATCATAAAAAGACAAATATTGAGTGGAATACTTACTCATTATTGTAATGTTTTATCTCAACTGAGTTAATATTTTCCTTCTTTTCTATTGTGTGGATGTCACTTTGGTTCAGCTGGGTGTAGATCTAAAAATATTATCAATGTACTTGTAATTAAAGTCACGAAATACAAAGAATATAATATAATGATATACTCAAAAATTTCACACAGCGCCATCTAGTCCCAAAGTAAGCAGCACAGCGCTTGTGTTATGAGTACTAGACTACTGATATACTACTTATATACTTTTCTTTTGTAAATAAATACATATTAAACATAAACATCCAGATCAGGCGGGAATCGAACCCGCAACCCCCGTTTACTTTCCGACGCGCTTACCCGTTGAAAATAGAATATGTAGTAACAAATTAAGAATGACCATCTATACTAGCCATATTATTCTCACCTTGTTATTTTCAATGTTCATTATGTCCTCGGTAAGTCTATGATTTTCTCTGTCAATATCGTTACATGATTTTGGTGTATTTTCTAGAGGCTGATGATTTTCTACTGGCAAAGTTTTATTTGGCACTGTAATTGTTGTGGTTACCTAAATAAAGAAAGAATAATATGTAGTAAATATTGATAATGAAAATGTTTGTTCATTTACACATACAGCTCCAGTCAATTAAACACAGAACTTATTTCAATTTAATTAAACAACTCAATTTGTTTTTAAATTCTAAACGCATAATAATATTTACCTCATTGTTGTGAATGTCAGCTACGTCGCCTTCAACCGAAGACTCTCGATTTTCATTTAGATCCTGTAATAAAATTACAGTAGGTACATTATTAGAGGTAAACAACCTCGATGGCGCAGTGGTTTAGGTGTTCCACCCAAGCGCGTGAGGTTCTGGATTCGATTCCCGGTCGGGTCAATTTAAGAAATAAACTTTTCTAGATTGTCTCGGGTCTGGGTGTACTGGGAACGCCCCCAGAAGTCATCTGGTTCTCATAGCACAGGGAATGCCCTAGTTTGAGACCAGATGATTGGTGTGTATTGTCTGGCGTATTTATTTATTATTATTACAATATTATATTATATTTATTTGAACTTTACCAACTTATGTATGCATCTTCATATGTACAAATTACTAACATTATGTACACCGAATCTTTGCTAATTTGACAGTTTCGTGAAAAGAGCCAGCATTTGTACACTTACCATATAATTCCACAACATTCTCTAACACTACTTTAAATGTGAGACTATATAATACAAACTCATGTAACACATCTGTCCATGCCCTCTCGCAACCTCGCAACCTTCCTACCTTTGCAAATACTTGCAATTCAACTTATGTAATATTTTGTCAATTATCTCACCTCATTAACATATAATACGTCTTCAACAGGCATTTTTTCTTGAGCTTTTATGTCATTCTGTAAAGATAACGGTAATTTTAATACAAGAATAAATTACTGATAGTGAATTTAATTTTGAACTATTAAAGAGAATACGTACAGTATCTGCTTTAATTCTGTCACTATATTTATTTTGCTCTATTTTAAAATCTGTTCGACAAATAATTTTTATGTCTTCTTCAGATGGAGATGGTGGCTTCTGGCCGCCGCCAGTGACATTGAGAGCTTTTTTATGATTACGCAGATTTCTTTTGGCAGTCAGCTTCATTCTCCTCCAAATTCCTTTCAATTGGGCCACTTCTCTGCGTTTACCGCTCAGTTCTTGGTGTCTGTAGTAAATTAACAAAAAAATTTGTAAATTATTTATAACTATGAAATAAATTGGTCAATAATTGTGACGATAAGCTATGTTCTTCCCTCGAGGACTACTTCTGACCAGTAAATCCTATTGATAATACGATCTTAAATTCTACGTTCACACCTATTTTGAACCTTGAGCCACTCCGCTTGCTTTTGTTTAATGATGTTTGTTTCTGTACTTTTATTTTTAAGTATTGTTCCGGACTCTTTCATAATCTCAATGAAAATTTCCTGAAATTAAGGAAAAAACAAAACTTTTATAACAATTAACACACTTTGTTATTTCAATAAACACAAAATAGTGATATTTTTAACGAGCCTTCTCCTCGCTAGTCCAATTTTCTCCCCGCTCGCGATGTTTTTTCTCCATTTTTATTATTTTACGTTCTATTCTTTATTTTCTGTAATTTACACAAACTAGATAATCAAATACAACGACTTTTTGCAAAGTGCAAACAGCAAAACAACTATTAGTTAAGTAACAATTTGATTTGACGTTTGTGATTTGACGTTGACGTCCAGGCCCAAGGAGCATATGTGGGCGTCCATGCAAAAAAAAGTTTCATATGAATTTTTGGCCTTTGTAGTAGTGTACTCTAGCACAGTTAGATGACACCACTAGTTTTTTATGTCAAGTATTGAATTTTTTCGTCATTACATTATAAGTAGCAGCTTAGTTTTATCCGACGTTGCCTCGTATATAGAGCTAATATAACATATAACATTCAAAGTTCAAATCTTGTTGATAACCATTGAATTTTAATTTATTGTTGTTATTATTGCCAGGACTAACCTTCCTCACCGTTGCCGCTGTGGTGATCTCGTCGATGTACTAGGTCACCACGGTTTATCCTGTTTACGTAGTGCGGGCCGCATGTCACGACATGCTGCCTTAAATGACGTCATTCGGCGGGCTCTTATCGCCGCTGGCGTTCCTGCAGTCTTAGAGCCTGTAGTTATTGCGCGCAGCGACAGCAGGAGACCGGATGGCTTGACGCTCATTCCTTGGAAACTTAGAAGATCGGTGGTGTGGGATGCCACTTGTGTCGATACACTTGCTGTTTCCCATGTGTCGGCGACTTCCGAGACAGCAGGTGCCGCGGCCAGCACTGCCGAGAACTTGAAGCGGCGTAAGTATGCAACTCTCTCTGAGAGTTTCATATTTACGCCCTTTGCAGTCGAAACTTTGGGTCCCTGGGGCCCCGAAGCCCATCGACTTGTTTCTGATATTTGTAAGAGACTGGTCGAGGCTTCGGGAGACCGCCGGGATGGCAGCTTCTTCCGCCAACGAATCAGTTTGGCTATTCAAAGATGCAATGGTGCCAGTCTGCTGGGAACCTTAAGCAATGACGGCTTTCTAAGCGGCAACGTTGAGGAAGTTTATTATATAAGATAATGTGTAGTTTTAAGTTTGTAAATATTAACGTATGTATGTACCTCTTGTTAATGTAAATAAAGGCCACACATTTATTGTTATTATTATTTAATTTCATATTATTATTCATTGTCATTAATCAAATAACAATGAATACCCCGTTAGGGATACAGCGTGAAGATATGTGTGTATGTATGTATTAATCAAATATTAACATTTACACGTAGTTTTGTTAAAATGTAGTGATTACATTCTTTTTGGTTTCGTTGTATGTATGAAGATTACTTGACAGTCTGAGTCTAGTTTTACTAGATGGCACTAAATGGAGAATTTTTACTAATACCTCTATTTCCCTATACGTAATGTACTCTGTGCTCCAAGCAAAAAGGGTACTATTATCTATGAAGGGTCCAGTGATAGGCATTTAGTTTCTGAGATATACGCAGTTTTGTAAAGTTGGGTGAAAAAATGGCGTTTTGTGATTTTAATTAATTATTATTTATTGCTCAATTATCTACAAGTTCATATAGTAACTGACTTTATATGATGTTTCTAAGTAAGAACAAAAAAGTACAAGTGTGTTTTTCTTTTCAATCAAACTTTAAAAATGCTTTTTCTCAAAACAAGGTTTTTCAGTTTCAACTTTAAATATCTAAAAAAAATTTATGCCACTTTTTGAATATTTTTTAATAACATAACATATCCTCACGCTGTATCCCCAACGGGGTAGTCAGAGAGGACGGAGCGCCAGCAGTCGCGGTCCTTACACACCTCTTTCGCTTCCTCAAATCTCATCATTTTTTAATTGTTTTTACTTTTTTTTTTTTAATACTTACTATCAATTGACTATTCTAAATTCCAAATCTAGCCTTAACTCAATATCCCACTACTGGACCCTTTTTGCTTGGACGCCAGGGTTCTCAGATTTTAAAAACGAAATTAGGATGTAAAATTATAGCGCAGGTTTTGATTAGTAAATAATATAGGAGTGCAGGCAGTACGCCGTACAAAAATTGAAAACACGAGATTCTGGATACAAAAAAAACGTCATTCCAATTAATTCTGAATAGGGTTTTTGGCGGGATGTTATGGGGAGCGGTTGGTTGTTTATTTTAATGATTCGCAAATTGTTTCTAGTGAATATTGTGATGTAAAATTGACACAGTTTTACGTCCCAAATATCTATAGGCTGTTGTTTATTTATATATAAATTATAAATTTAAAAATTATAGTACAATCGCGTCACATAGCTACTTTTAGATGCACATAGTACATAGACTAAGAATTATGTGACGTGTATTATAATTACGTGACGTCTGGTAACTGTTAGACGACCACATATACTCGTAATCACTACGTTTCAGGCCTGTGTGCCTGGGACAGTTTTAGTTCCGGACGAGTTGTATTGGCGCTGAAATTGCTTCTGCCGTCTTGACTTATCCGCCTTAAAAGTTAATTGCTGTCAGTGTGCTGTCAGTCTGACTCACACTGACTGGCTATTTTTCTATTTTGAGTTGAGTTTTGTTTACCTTGTGTTTTCTTCGCTTTCAGGCTTGAGTTGAGAACCTTGAAACGCCTATTCTCCTCTGTTGCTTGATATAAATAATCCCCTAAAGCGTTGCGTTGGTGGTTTTTCGGAATCACTAGGATATACCTACAATAAAGATATTTAAAAAGTATTGGTACGTAGTACCTAGTACGGTTGCCAAAAGCTAGGCAATAGTGGCGCCAAAACGACATACATAGCAAAGTGACTTTCGCATCTGTAGCTTGCTACAAATACTTAATCTGTGTTAAAGCCTGTTGATTTTTTTTCTATCTTTTTTTTTCTTTCTTCATGCCATGGCGCACAGATTAGCGCACGTATGAATAAGTAGAATCGACATGAAGCACGTTCGAATTCCCAGTAAATGCGTTTTTTCTTCCCTAAGTAAAACTTCTCCAGTAAGTAAAATGATAGTAGGCTTTACTGAAGTTATAAAGGACTTCTTGGAAGAGCGCGAGAACTTCAGCCACACCTGTTTATTTAGACCTACTCCATTCTTTTCACTTATATAGATCTTTAAAACACAATATAATATCACTTATACTATAAAACTCCCAAAAATGTAAAAAATAGAAAATCGAAATAAAATAATAATACTCCAGACAATTACACAGATTGTGTGACCCCAAACTAAGCAATGAGCTTGTACTATGGGTACCACACAACGAACTCTAGGGGAGTTCCAAGTTACACCCAGACTCGCAAGGCAATTTAGAAAAGTTCGTTTGCTAAATTGACCTGACTGGGGTTTGAACCCGGGACCTTAGCTTTGAAACCTCACTTCTACCGTTACCAACAAAGTTATTGCGTTAATATAAATAAAAACGATTGTTCAGGTTAAGGTTAGACTATGTTTAAGAGACGTACTAAACGTGGTTTTATGGTAACAAAAAATTGGTAGATGTGCTAGATTAAACATGTATTTAATTTTAAACTATGTCTATCTCTAAACCTGTTTAGCTAATACATGTGTTAGACTAACGTTTAAAATTTTTGTAGTAAGATGGCTAGAATTTTAGCTTACAATAATCTTTGTACTAAAGATTTTTAACAAGTAGAAAATAAAAATGAAATGTTATATCAACATCTGTTGTACTTTTTTATATTTTTATTCATAACTTACTGGGATTTATATAAGCAATAGGAATTTTTTGAAGCATTTCTCTTGAAAAGCGTCAATCTCAAACGCTTATGATATTAGATATCATTCTCGGACCAATGACGGAAATGGATGGAGCTTTTGCTCTAAGAGCGTGTCCGTTTTAGTACTGCAATATTTTGTACGTCAAGTCGATCATGAGCTGACACGAATTACACCGACAGTGCGAGTTTGCCAAACTTACTATAGCTGTTTTACTGCAACCTATTGTCTCCGTCAATGATATTATAATACAAGAGGTAGGTTACCTTAGTACTAATCCAAGTAAAATATTGTCCCAGTTACAGCGTTACAAAGTGAGACAAATATACATTGCACTGCGTCCCTATGCAATGTAAAACATAATTGCATTTCAAACTAACAAATCACATAGCTCTCCAAATAATTGTGATTGGTCAATTTCAATTTCTTACTACATTTTAAGCGAATCCGTGACTAATTCATAGAATATTAGTAATTAATGCCGCAGAACAGACATTTAAAAAAATATGTTTGATACCTAAAATGAGATTAGACAGTAAAAAATGATGTTTGCTTTTTTTCGAATTTCGTTTTTCTTGAATCATGTACATGAGAAAATATTTATTTAAAAAGATCGCCAACATTTTTTAATTTTAAATTTGAAAATGATAAATTATATATTATTGCTTTTAATAAATGTAAACGATGATTAAAACTGGGTGGCTGCGTCATCACATGATCATGTATATTATAAAAAACGTTTGGATTATTAAAAGATTTTAGAACTTTGAATGCGCAATAGGCATTGCACGACATTGTTGGTTCTGTAACATTACTTTTCATATTCTTTGATCAAGTCCGGGTTGGCTAATTAGCAAAGTTTTGGGGTGCCACTTTTCGAGTGCATGTGACCTATCTATCTCTGTTGTATTATAACATCATTGGTCTTCGTCCGTTTTATTCTTGGTCTGAGATTGCATATGTATCAGCAGATTATTAATTTTAATTGGTAATTTTAAACAAATTAAATTTAAACAAAAAATTCACGCAAACGAAGTTGCGGGTAACAACTAGTAATAAATAAAACTACAGTTATAGATATATTTTTATTTACTATTAAAAATATTTATCTATTAACTATTTACATCTGCTCGCTATGACGTCACATGATTTCCAACCTCGCACTGAAACACTTCTGATCCTGTAATCAATATTTTTATAACTTTAATAACATAATACTACATAAAAATTTATTATTTTAACTTTAATAATATTACATATCATTTGTACCAATATTTAATACGTAGAGATAAATTTTGTACCCCTTTTTAAGCATATTGCGCGCTCGGAAGTGTGAGATTCGACTTAGTCAAATTTGTATGGAGAAGGAGCGCAGAACGATAGAATTTATATGTTACATAAGTTATATAAATATTAGGGGTGTACTTACAAACTTGGTAATGTCACTAGAACTTAAATTAGAAGTAATGTAATTTAATTGATTTTCTCAGCTCAGTTACGTAAAGTACGAAAAAGAAATTTAGTTCATAAAATAGAAAAAAAAGGCTGAATTTAATTATAATTCTTTTTAACCGACTTCAAAAAAAGGAGGAGGTTCTCAATTCGACTGTTTATTTTTTTCGTATGTTTGTTACCTCATAACTCCGTCATTTATGAACCGATTTCCAATATTCTTTTTTTGTTATGTAGGTCATACTTCAGAGGTAGTTCCATTTAAATTTCAGTGGTATTGGAGCTTTGATTTCGAGGGTACACCTAATAATGCAATCTGGTTATAACCTTCATTTATATTGATGATTCTCTTGTATATCTTTGCGCTCCAGAATAAGAGAGAAATTAATTGCCGACTTGCCTTAGATATTAATTTATGTCAAGATGACTAAAAAGTGAGAAATAAAAAAAATTTAAGAAAAAAAATTAAACCGCCTTCAAAAAAAACACTGAAAAGTACATAATAACTATCCTTTACTAATCAAAACTCAAGTACAATTTAAACTTAACTTTATAAATACGATACACATATATATATATAATTAAATTTGACAGTTATTGAAGTCGGTACCAAATCAATGTGCAACAAAAGAAAGTCTATTAGTTAGGTTGGCTTGGCGCGTCACGCACATTAGTAAAAATCCAATAAGTCGTTCAACAAAAAAGGACACGCTGTTAGAGCAAATACTTCGTGCATTTTGATTCTTGATCCGAGGATCAAATCGTAAAATAGTCGTATGGAATGGATTGTCTCCAACAAATAATTACTGACTTACTGAATGTGTTTTCAGAAGTTACTTTTGTGTGAGCTGTGAGCTATTTCGTGTCTGTGAAGTGTATGGCAAGGGAAAAAGCAGTTATTTTATATACACGCCAAATTTCGACCACTAGGCGACCACAAGTTTATACAATAGAATATTACTTCTTTAACACGAGTGTTACGTAATGGTACATTTCGATACAAGTGTGGAAAGTATGTCATTTCTTCACGAGTCCCGGAACAATAGGGACGAGTGGAAATGACAATTCCGCACGTGCATCGAACGACGTTTTTTAATACATTTGCGAAAAAAATGCAGAAATGTAATTTCGCAGGAGTAAGTTTCTTTTTTTTTTAGAAGACATACAGAGCAATGGTTTCTATGCATTCAGCGAATTCAATGCCAATAATTTATCTAAATCCAAAATAATTTTAATTGCGTTAGTTATTTATTTAGATTACACGTATATATTATAAAAATAAATTTATTTTAAATTTAATTCATGTATTAATAGTATTTACGTTGTAAAATAGTCATTTCATACAAAAATTTTGTATAGAAAACTTTTTGATTAAAAATCTCCTTCATGCTTTTAGATGTTATATGCAGGAGGAAAACAAAAAGCACTAGTCTGGAAAAGTAACTTTCCGCACGATAAACACACATGGAAAAGTCTACTTTTTGAGTAAATGTATTAAAAAAAATATTATACCTTTATGTGTGACGACATGTCTCCTTAACTCTTTGATGCTTGAGAACTTTTGTTGGCAAATGCGACACTTGTAGTGGTAATGGATTATCTGCAATCACAGAAAAAAAAATTGTGTCGTTACTAGCGCTAGTTGGTTTGGGTTTGTAGTTTAAATCTATACTTTAGGCCGGAGAATAGAGCTACGGTGTACTTCGGCTGACATAAGAGGTGACTTAAAAGGGATTCAGGTATTGCGGCCGATTGCAGTACTCCGCACACTTATTACCTAACATGCAGCCAGTATGCGAAAGCCAAATATCGTACGATAGCTGCCAAAACGAAAATTTGTGTAATAAAAATTCTATAAGTGAACGGTGCTCTGTCCGCATTAGTGGGTAGTGTGAATATATCTAACACTGCTAAAATGGCCATCCACAATGCGGTGTTGGTGCCAACTTTTGTTGTACAGTAGTGAGGCCTGGATATGCCCAAAATCGAGTGAAAGTATGTTAAATGCTGTGGAGATGCGGTCTCTCAGAAATATGTGCGGTGTCACGCTTGCTGACAGGATAAGCAATGATGATATACGCAGTATGACAGGGTTGCACAACAGTGTTATTGTAAAAATGAAGAAAGGAATGCTTAGATGGTTCGGGCACATGGAAAGAATGAGGGATGAAAGACTGACGAAGAAAATATACAGAGCGAAAGTGAGTGGTAAAAGAAGCCAAGGAAGACCAAGGCTGACTTATGAAGATCAAATAGCCAGAGTGTTAGCAGACGGAAATGTCAAAAGCATTCGCATACCTAGGCGAAAATGTGTAAAGAGAATGATGAGATTTGAGGAAGCGAAAGAGGTGTGTAAGGACCGCGACTCCTGGCGCTGCGTCCTCTCTGGCTACACCGTTGGGGATACAGCGTGAAATTATGTTATGTTATGTTAAAATTTCTATAGTGATGCTAAATCTACTGCGAAAAGTGCATTTTACGATCTTGCAGCAATAATATAATAATAATACTTCAGACAATTACACAGATTGTGTGACGCCAAACTAAGCAGTAAACTTGTACTATGGGTTCCACACAACGAACTCTGGGGGAGTTCCCAGTGACACCCAGACTCCAAGCCAATTTAGAAAAGTTCGTTTTCTACATTGACTCGATCGGGGATCGAACCCGGGACCCTAGCTTGGAAAGCAGATGCATATGCCACTGCACCAACGGGCCAGTCGCATATAGATATAATAGATACGCAATCGTCATACATGATACCATTTTTTTATTACAATTAGTCACCGGTCGCGTAGTGATCGCGTGGTTGTCGCTGTCTGCAAATTCTTAGGTAATAACCGCGCCGGTCGTTCATTCATGCGACCCCGAGGAGAACGGCGCGTCTAGTCCTCGCTGTCATGCTTTATATTATTCGACATTTCGTTAGAAAACAGTATCCACACATCTATATTTTGTCTGTTGTTATGCCTCACTTCGTAGTACGGGACAGACTAAATCTATCTTTTATCATAATTTTTATTTTATTTCCTTATTATCAATACGTTAGTAAAATGATGTGTTTTAATAGGTACTCGTTGCAAACTGAACTTGACATATTATTTTAACTTATTAAAAAAAGAACAAAAAAGATTGGACCGCATTGCAGGATTCGAACCCGCACACTTCGACGTGGTAGACCTACACTCACCCACTGTGCTATTGAAAAGGTAAACTGCTGCGAAAATAAAAAAGTTTAGAAGTTCTAAGTGTGTGAAAAACGGAAAAAATGAGTTTTCCCAGTATTACGACCTAGCTAGATCGATTTCTCGCCCCTCCTCAACCCCTATATTGTAAATTTCGTCGAAATCGCTAGAGCCGTTTTCGAGAAAGCGATATCATATATACAGGATTAATTTAAAAATACTAATAACCTCTTAGTGCAAAATTGCTGTCAACATACTTAACAACTTTTGTTCTACGACTTTTCTCGAATATGTTCCTCAAAAAATATTTGTTAAGTTTTGTTGTACTGTCTGAAACGTAATTACTCTGCACGTATTTCCAATGGTGCAGTACAAGCGCACCGGGCCTCAGCGCCGCGCTGCGCGTGTGCCGCTTCAGCGACTGGGTAGAGTAGGTGCCATTATAGAAGCATTTAATGTATTTTTATTTTTGTACGAAAGAAAAAAACATGAATTTTTGAAAGTCATAAAACAAAAATTATTGAGGATAATGTTTAACAAAATACAAAGTAGTTATTAGTATTTTTAAATTAACCCTGTATACACAAATATTGCTCATTTCATATAATAGTTGATATTAAGTACACTAAATAATAGCACCGACTATGGTTTGCGAGTAAGTATACACTAAAAATTAAAAAAATGCGATATTATAGAAAGAAAAGAAAGAAAGAAAGAAATCATTTATTCACTACTCACAACGACAACGCACGGCCCATGGCAAAAAAGTTACACATTAACATAACACTATGCTGCGGCAGTGAAAAGGCAACGACTCAGTTCCAATACCTCTCAATTTACAGAGAGAGCAACACTGATATTCTGTCGCGCCTAAATGTGATGGTACTATAGAATACATAAATAAATACTAATTTATAATAAAATGATGGACGAATATAGGACGAAGATGTCCGCGGCTCTCATTGGTCGCTCATCATACGACACTCCAGCGCAGACCAATCAGAAGTCCTACGGATGATTTATATTGTTTAATACGATGCGCGTACACGTTGAATGTATGCACAGACGAAGCTTATGTATACACCTGCGACTCTCCAATTTGTGCTACATTGCTTGAACTGTGACCACGCCCACTACTTTCTTGCTCTCGAATATTCCTTTCGATCTCGACTTGAACAATCAAATCACAGCCTACTGTCCTGCTCCTCACTTCGTGTTCGTTCTCATTATAAAATTACTCAATGTCATCTATAGCCATATTTACTGGTCTGTGAAGTCGTCGGGATTATAATTCTTATACTTGAATGTAATTTTTGATACTTAATGCCTATATGCCCAATGAGAGAAAGAGTTTTCATCAAAGAAGCATCTGCCTTTCCTCCTAAATAAACCAATTGATGGTTCTTTTCACGTTATAACTAGCTGACCCGGCGAACTTCGTACCAGAACAGAGTCAATAAATATTGTGTTAACTTATTCAGTTTGATTTTTTTGTGATTTTCTTACTATTCTAATGCGCGAGGAAACTTCTCGAGAACGAGACAAACAAAAAAACGATTCATCGAAATCAGTCAATCCGTTCTCGAGATATCACCAAAAAAGCCGTTCCATACAAAATGTACGAGCAAATGTATTTTCTTCATAATTTTTATTTCGTAAATTGTTCCGATGTTTCAATAGCTATTCTACTATTAGGGGTGGAGACAAATACCACAAATCAAAGTTCATATAAATCGGTCCAGCTGTTCTTGAGTTATAAATGGTGTAACTAACTCGACTTTGTTTTATGTATACAGATTTATAAATACTCACATTCGCTAAGCTCCTGGATATGGCCCTCTTGTGTTTACGGATCTCCTGCTGAGTATGGACCTTGAGATGGGTCAGTAGGTTGTATATGCTGACATACGTCCGCGAACACACCACGCATTTAATATTCGCTATTTGTAAACAAAACGATGAATATATTAAATTTACAATCACACACATAAATCAAAGTCAATGTGATAACTTATTCAAATAAATCGGATTACATGATAATTTCAAATGATAAATCTACTACTAATACTGAAACGTGCACTAAAGGAAGTAGTGTAAGGATGTGTAGAAGTGCGAGTGTGGGGCGTTTTTGCCAGTTCTTAGAAGTACAGTGCGTTTATGTCAGTTCTAAATATGGGGCACTTTTGTTAGTTCTAAGTACGACACGTTTTTGCCAGTTCTAAGTAGGGGACGTATTTGGCTGGCAAAAACCGTCCCGGATCTTCTGACCTAAGAAAAACGGCACCAGTTCTTCTTAGAACTAGGAAAAATGCCGCCAATTCTTAGAACTAGCAAAAACAGCCCCAGTTCTTAGAACTAGCAAAGATAGCAGTTCTTCTTAGAATTAGCAAAAACACCCCCTCTACTCCATTAGTGAAAATTGTGTACAAATGTATCCACGTGTAGGTTGCGTGCCAAATGATCAATTTGCATATATTTCAGCTATATTTCCGCCCAAAGCTTCAAATTTCAAACACAAAAAAGCATCCTCAGGACATTCCAAAGACTTGGTGAGCAACCTGGCACTGAATAAAACAATTCCATTTCAATTCGACAAAATTTCATTTGATGTGTTAGTTAGAGGACCGAGAAAAAAATGCTCTTTTCTTAGAGTAAGGCATGTCTACATCAGTTTACACAGAAGTCTTTGCCTTACGCGCGAGCTAATGCATACTTGACCATGTATATTTTCAATATAACATTAATTTATTCCATACTCACTTTTCTCAGTCTTGCGAGCTCCTCTCCACGACACTTGGTAACAAGGCGCACATATTTTACAACAAGTCAACTCTTTAAGGTATCTCTTCTTCTCTTGCTCTTTGTTCTCCTCATCTCCTGTTTCACTATCGCTGAAATTTTTAATAAGAATTTACTACTTTGTTCCAAACCCTGGTATGTTTATGGAATAACCCGTGTCTTGTCTGCCACAGCCTATTCACGGAGACTATTTCACGTAAACGGGTGTTTGCAGGAACAGTTATAGTAAATGGTCTTCATACTGTTACGGTTGGACCTCAAGTCCAGGCGATAAGGTCGATTATTAAATGGCATGAGACACTCAACTTTTAGTGGTTTTAGACTCTGTATAGAAGACTGCTGCCCTTTGGGAACCTTGTTTGTGAGTGAAGCGTATACCTTTGGTGACTACTACGCGAGTACCCACTTCGAGGGACGACTACGAAGACTAGGAACCGTCGTAATATAATTCGCTTTTTTAACATCTGTTTGCACGAATGGAAATAAATTCTTTGCACCCTTAACCGGCATTTCATTAACAGCCCCATATCTAGGGTACATTTTGCGGTTTAAATAGAAAATTTAAAAATGTTTTAAAGTCATTATTAAGGAAATAAAAACTAATTCAAGCATGAATCCGACAATAAATATGTTATTTTAAAACTTTTTATTTTATTTTTGAAAATATGCTTAAAAGCTGCTGTAAGTACTTATCTACAAAAGTACCAATTGGAAAAATTTGAAAAAAATCATGAATGTTGAAAATTTCACATTTGTTTCCTTAATCAAAAAGGAATTAAATTAAAAATCAACATTTTTTTATTTATGCAGGCAATGCAACAATTGACACTTTGTTTGAATGACATCCATATTCCTTATTAACTGAGAACATGTTACCTTGAATTTTTTTTTTAACACTCAAAAATATGCTCATAATTAACTTATTTCCAAAGTACCACTCGAAAAAGTTGGAAAAAATCATTAACCTCGGGAGTTGACCCCCTAACATTAAAAGTACAGACAACGCAGAGATTTTTCATCGTAAGTACTTGAATTTAGGTATTGGCGCGCCGGACACTCATGTATTCGAGCGACTCAGCTGGATTACAGTGTGAGTTAGGAAGCGAATTCAGTAATTATAAAATATAATTTTGATACTGTTTCGAATTGTTTCGATTTTTGTTATTCATTATTTTTCTTTTTAGATATACACAATACGCTGTATCCCTAACGGGGTAGTCAGGGAGGACGGAGCGCTAAGCGTCGCGGTCCTTACATAGTTCTTTCGCTTCCTCTTATCTCATCATTCTCCTCACACATATTTGTAACTAATATTGAAGTATTCTCGACGCTTTCAATGCATGTAATAAATACAATAACATTCCTTTACACAAATATTTAGTTTCATATTACATACTATGTTAGACTATGATATTTCCACAGCACTTCATTGTATTATATTCATTAACAATATGTACTTGATCTCAATATAATTTTAGAAATTGTTAGAACTCATGGAAACAATGTTAATTAGGACGTCTAAACAGAGCGTCTAAGAATTGTCCTTGTAAACTGACTTCGTAGAATGATTGTTGTAAGATAGAATAAATATGAAATGATGCAACACTAATATTCAAGAAGGGAAATGGATCAATTATAAACTGCCAGCAGAATATTAAAAAATCTTAAGGTTTCTGAGAATTACTGCGTTTAAATATCACTACAGTAAACTATTTTGTACAAAAATGTCAAAGACCTCTTAAAGTGGTGAAAATATTATATAGTTTTCAAGGATTTCAAAAATTAACTATTAACAGCAAAACTGAAACTTCGATTGGATTATTAATTTCTGCAATGTGGCCGATCCCATATATTTCTGGTCAGGCTCTAGAAAAGTTACTCACTGTTTCGGTTCTTCAACCAGCTTATAAACAGCAGACAGACATTCCTGAGGATTATATACAACCAAAGCTTTACGATCGCTATGGTCCTCACTGCTGAGAATGACTTCAGTTTTATTCTGGAAAGTCTTATGTTTTTTTGTCTGCAAAGAAATAAAACATAATTATAATTACTGTTTAGTGAATATGTTCACTTACTTTACTTAATAAACCTAACTCAATAAATAAATTCCACTTAAGATTAGATTATTTCTTTCTTCCTCTTTTTCGGCCTTTTTTTTGGTTAACGCAGGAGAAATCTACACACAAGTACCCAGGGGAAAAAATTAGGTTATATGGGGCTTTCACCCACCAAAGTCACTAAACTGACCAAAATATTACCAAATTCAGTATGAGACCGAAATGATTTCAGTTATAAAACTAGTATTGATCAGACACAAGTTGACTCACCTCAGCCAAGGTGTATGCCAGTATCTTCTTTTCTCGATACTTCGGTAGCACACATTGAAACACTTCAGACTTTGTTTTATTTTCCTCATTCTGCACAGCTGTTTTACTCCATATTGTTGTTTCTACTTTACCTTAAAAATATTTTAATATGAATAAGAAACTGACAGTTGTTTACTTCTGAGTATAGGTACTACGAGTTGTGCTTTCTATTAGTCTAAATATTAATTGCTAAAAACAAAGTATGGGCCAGTGCAAACGAGTGAGCATTTTCTGTCAAGGACAATGTTCACGAAGCCGTGGAAAAAATGACCATGACAATGGTCACGGACTTAACGCACAGGTACTAACTATCATTTGTTTGGTGGAAATTTAGGGAAGTACAGCTATGGAAGGGAATATTCTCTGAGGTACTTCTCCTTTTTTATTTATATGGCGCCGTCGTGATTGCGAAATTAGCCAATGTCACATAATAGTGAGAACTACAAAACAATGTTAGAGTTAAAATGAGAAAACAACCAAAAATAGACATTATAATGAATAAATCACATAAATTACAATTTAATACTATTTAAAGAAATAAAGTTGTTTAAAATTTTAATGAAGGGAGAATGGACTAATGACAATATGTGTTTGAAATAAGTAGGATGTGGAATATTGGGAGGAAGAATATCATATAGGGAAAACTAGTTTGGGACTGCTGAAATATATGATCTGGGCTTCGATCACAAATAAAAAACTAGGTACACAATCAACGCTACAATATGTACCAAATGTGCGCTCAAATGAGTATTTGAGCGTACTTCTGTTTTTAAAGGTATTCAAAAACGTTAACAGCGAACATGTCAGTGTTTCTTCAAAAATTGCAAAAATAACACATCTAGAACGCTAAAAAAAGAGGATAGTTCTTATTTTCGGTTAGTAAATAAATAATATTATTTACGTGTTCATTATTTCATTATAGTAATAACATGCTCTTTTTTATTAAATTCGTAATCATATTTTTAAATATTGACTGACAATATTTGTCCTATCCTTTTCACTTTCACGTAACAAATCAAAATGACATACATAGGAACGCAAATAGATTATTCGAATTATATTTTATGCAGGAGACATAAGATTGCATTTTAAATTGAAATTGAAACATACTTCGTTTCAATGTCATGCAAGAAATGTTTACGAGCGTTTATAACCTTATGGTTTGACAGTAAGGTCTACTTTAGATTAACACAATATTGCCGATAATACATACATACATATCTGCACGCCGTATCCTCAAGAGGTAGTCGTTGCGATAATACTTTACGATATTAAAAATATATTCGACAGACAAAAAAGTAACTCAAGTAACTCGTCTGCGCTGGCCCTAAAATATTTGATTCTATTAAGCCTTCATGATCTATTTCAAATATCTATTATTTCTTTACACTCGGGGACATTAAGAGAATAAACAGTCCACCTGATAATAAGCTGACTGAATCTTACAATCCTAACTAAATGGTCTATGTCATGTTTATACTTTAAAGCTAACCTTTTTCATTTAATGTTTAGACCGGATTGCACTGATCCTGGTCACAGACAGTCTGATTAGGATGAGTATTTAGACTCTAGTATACACGACACAAAGTAAACACGACATAGACATTTAATCAGGATTGTAAGATGTGTACAAGTCGTGAAAGTTTAAAAACATGAGTAGGTTGAAACTCCTAGACATTTATAGTAAAGAGGCTAATAGAGTAAATTGCTAATGCATTAACAACTCTAAAGACTGACAACCCTAATGACTAAGATTTGGTGCCTCATGTGTCAGAAAATTTACTGTATTACTTCTAACCCTCCTCATCAGAATACAAGGGAACTCTGCTATTTGGCAACAGGTTATGTAATTAAGATGGTGGTACTCACATAAATATAAAAAATAAAAATAATATAAAAAATGTATATTATAGATTAAAAGAGCTTTATGTAGATTTTATGAGCAGACAACAGTCCCCCATAGAATCTACATTCTTGCATATCTGAAATTCTATAGAATTTTAAAATGATTTTTACAAAAAAAATTTATAAAAAAATTAAACTGACTTCAAGAAAAAAACACTGAAAAGTACGAAATAACAATTCTTTACTAATCAAAACTTAAATACAAAAATAACTTTATAAATACAAATAATTATATAATTAAATTTAACAGTTACTGAAGTGATTCCAAGCCCACTAAACTAATAAACTTTCTGTTGTTGCACATTGATTTGGCACCTACTTTAATAACTGTCAAATATAATTATACAGGTATGTGTATCTTACTACTATTTTTTGTACCTTTCAGTGTTTTTTTTGAAGGTGATTTAATTTTTTCCTTAAAAGTTGTTTGTTTCTTCCTTTCGAGTGATCTTGGCCTAAATAAATATAGGTAGGTTTGTCTAGAATTAATTTATTTTCCAATTCTGGATCCCAATGACATACATAAGAATCATCAATATAAATAAAGCTCATAAGCTGTTAGCGTAACTTGGTGCTATTTGGTGTATCTTCCAAGTCCAAGCTCCAATTCCAGAGAAATTTAAATGGAACCAATATGAAAGTACATCCTTTCCAATAAAAAAAATAATTTTCAAATCCGTTTACAAGTGACAAAGTTCTGAGGTAACAAACATAAAAAAAACCAAGAAAATACAACGGAATTGAGAGCCTCCTCCTTTTTCTGAAGTTGGTTAGAAATGTACTTGAACTAAATCTGACATTTTGTAAGCAAAATACTGTAAATAATTCTGATTATTTATAGTAGTAACTACTACTACTAAAGTAGTAAACTGAGTATTGCCCTCATTTCTTTAAAATTGAGCCTCAAAGAAAATCCTTTAATTTTAATTGCAGTTAGTTTTATGAACATCAGTAGATTTTTTATTTTATAAATTACCTGTAAGCTTATTCTTCACGTTACGCAGTACAATGGTCCGTTTGGAAGACACGGCAGCTCCATTATCAGGCATCAGACTGGTATCGGAATGTTTAAAATGATTTAGACACAAGTCGTTCCAATCTTTTAACCTCTTGACATCTCCTCCATCTCGTTTTACCGACCTAACAGGGAGGCACAGGGGATCTTCATAATCTGGAATCTGAATATTTAGCCTTCTGCGGCTTAGTATATTATCTTCTTTTTTGGTAACAACCTTCTTTTTCGTGCTAGACGGCGTGTCTATCTGTTTCTGAACAAATTGAACAGTATTTGATGATCTAATAGTACGCTGTTTCGGTTTTTTACTCAGTCGCACAGACGAGCGACTTCTGTGAACAGCATCCTCAGATGGATCGTAGTCGGAGTCTTCTTCGTCTTTCTTTTTTCTTTTACTAGATTTAGCAGAAGACGGAACACGTTCAATGAGCAATGGTGATAACTTTTTGTTAACGTTGACTACTTCAGCGGTTTCTTCGACTGTACCTTGTACACATTGTTGCACGATATCAGCGTCTTCTTCTAGGTATTCTATTTCAAAATCTTCGTCAGTCATATTGTAAACACTTATTTATTAATTTAATGCCAGGGTTATGAGCAGAATCAAAGTAATTTATTTCGTTTCTATAAAATAAATAATTTCCTCTATGCTGAAACTCTTCTGAAAAAATTATTGTTTTATATTTTAGGGATGGGCAAAAAATATCGATATATCATAATATCGATATTCTTTCAAATAATAATCGATAAATATCGTCGATATTTTTAATTTCAAAATATCGATTATCGATATTTATTTCTGAGTATCAAATTCGATATTTTTTGTAAATCTTTATTATATTTGAAGACTCCACGGGAAAAACAACGAATGTCCCTTTTTTTGTGAAACAGACCTTTTAATGCCATCTGTTAGTTTTTTGGTGTATTATTTTTATACAATATCAAAATTGAGTAAAACCATCGCAGTCAGCTGTAGTAGTTCAATTTGTATATGTTCATTCATCGCAAAAAACAAGAATGTCCGTGCGCCGAACGTCAACAACCGTCGTTGTTAATTTGACAGTTGGCATACGTGTTGCCGGCTTTTTTCCTAACCTAGCCACTAAGTCAGTATATATAATTTTCTGTATGTACTAAGTAATCACTACATAACCTAGCAATCTTAGAGTACAATGTTTTTCAGTCGCATTGTAGGTATTTATTTTAATATTTTTAAGTAAAAAAGTAAAACAATGTCGAGCAGGGATGAAAATACGCACGTTAAGTCACCTGAGCGGAAAAAATTACGTATAGGACGAATAAAAGATGTAATAAACAAATCCGTGTACAAAGTCATGAACCCGGAGAAGATTGTTTTTGCAAACGATTAGTGCTTTAAAAATGTGTGCGAAACAGAAAAAAAGTTGTTACTTCGTCATTTTAATCAATTACAAACGATAAATGAACAAAATAGCTTTCTAGCATCCATGGTAACGGTGAATCTTGTAAAGCAACGACGCTCGAGAAAAGAAGACATCGAAGAAAGCAAACAACACGACTGTCACTATTCTTACATTGTAAAAATTGTCAGAAACGATGTTTGTCACGAGGTTCAAGTTTGTTTTAAAGCTTTCTGTTCTTCATTTGGTATGACTAAAAGTAAAGTTCAGTATATACAAACTCATCTAAAGTTGACTGGTGTGGCTCCTCAAAACAAGCGAGGCAAACATCAAAATCGGCCCAAAAAAATAAGTGATACCACATTGAGTGTAATAAAAGAACACCTAAAATCTTTCAAGGGAAGTTCTAATCACTACAGTAATAAAAAGTCGTCCAAGATTATCTCCCTGAATACAAAAGCTAAAGCTAAAAGCTAAAAAGTATGTGTGTAAAACAGATGATTGTTTGAATACACGTTAATTATTTTTAAGTTAGTTTAAAAATTGACTTAATAATGAAAGTAATTGTAATGCAAAAACCAGTAATGTCAATGACTTAGATTGTTTATGCTATGGAGTTTAGACACTAATTTCAGACGTTATGTAATAATTACAAAAATATAAAATTACAGCATACATTTAAGTAAAGTCAAAGAATACATTTATATAGTAACAACTTGTGTCAATATTTATATAAAAAGAGCATAAAAGAAATACACTTTCAAACTTTAAAAAGTTGTTTTTCTGTCAGTAATAATTTTTTGACATTCATTGTTTTTCCCGTGAAGTCTTCATTTTATATTGAATATGTATTCCACTTAATTGTCTAATAATAGCCAGTGTTAGCGGATGGAAATGTCCAAAGCTCTCGCATACCTAGGGGAAAATGTGTGAGGAGAATGATGAGATTTAGGGAAGCGAAAGAAGTATGTAAGAACCGCGACGCTTGGCGCTCCGTCCTCTCTGACTACTCCGTTACGGATACAGCGTGAAGATATGTATGTATGTATAAAACTAATGTAACTGCAAAATGTGTCCATTTTTTTTCACGTTCGAATATATTGACAATTTTTTAGGTAATCCCGCCTTGGGGCAAATTATTGATATATATTGTATCGATATTTTTTGCTCCGCATATATCGATATTGTCTAAAAATATCGATACAATATATATCGAAATATTTTTTCCATTTGCCCATCCCTATTATATTTCTTAAGGCATTGGTAACAAGACCATCAGCCTAATAACGACACTTCTGAAGAAAAATTAACTGTCCCTAACAATCCTCCAGTAAACTTCAGTAAAAGTGATAATAAGGCTTTGCTGAGATTAAAAGAGGACTTCTTGGAAGAGCGCGAAAACTTCAGCTATACATGTTTATTTAGATCTCCTCCATTCTTTTCACTTACACAGAACTTTAAAACACAATATACTATCACTGTTGTAGTTTAAAACTAATAAAAATATAAAAAATAGACAACCTAAATAAAACGACAACTTTACTTCTCCCGATCCCGCCAACAAGTCCTGAAAAAATTATACAAAATGAAATTCACAGATTAAGTAATAGTAGCAAGCATAGATAATACATGTAATTATAGCCACATTATAGCAAGCTATAGATGCGACAGTAATTTTGCCATAATTGTTTTTTTTTCTTTCTTTATGGCGTGGCGCACAGATAAGCGCATTTAGAATCACATGTAAATTAGTTTTTTCATTTATCGTAAAACTCCTCCAGTAAAGTGATATAGTCTTTATTAAAGTTATAAAGGACTTCTTGGAAGAGTGCGAGAATTTCAGCTAGACATGTTTATTTGCACCTACTCCATTCCTTTTACTTACACAGAACTTTAAAACACAATATGCTATCACTTTTGTACTCTAAAACTCCCAAAAATGTAAAAAATAGAAAATCTAAATTAAACGACAACCTTACTTCTCCCGTTCCCGCCAAAAAGTCCCGTAATTGTTATGTATTCCGTTTTGGCGCTACTATAGCCTACTTTTTTGACAACCGTACTATGTACGTACCAATACTTTTTATATATCTTTATGTATATCCCAGCGATTCTGGAAAACCACCAACGCAGCGGTTTAAGATTTACATCAAACAACAGAGGAGAATAGGCATTTCAAGTTTCTCAACTGAAGCATGAAATCGAATGAATTAATCGAACCTTGCGTTTTGCAAAGTAAACCAAAACTCAAATCGAAATAGAAAAGTAGCCAGTCTGAGTATGAGTCAGACTGACAGGACACTGGCAAGCAATTGACTTTTAAGGTGGATAGTTAAGACGGGAAAAGCGATAACAGCGCCAATACAACTCGTTCGGAGCTAAAACTGTTACAGGCCTGATGAAATTTATTATCAAAAATCTTATATTACAAACCACTGTGCCAACCCCAGAAGTATTTTTTTTATACTTCATAAAGCCATCAGCCTAATGACTAACTTCTAGAGAAACACTAACGAAGTTCCCTAAAGTGGCCTTTACATCTTTCAATTCGTTGGAACAACTTTCCTAGGGATGGTGATCTGAGATCGATTAATGGAAGAATCGACATTTGATCTCGTGCAGTGAATCGATCCAGTGAATAAACGACAGACACTCAAAAATCGTTTTACGGTTTTTTTAAATTTTGCATGGGATAGATAAAGTTAGACGACTCAACAAGCACTAAATCTGGCTCCGAAAGCACTAAGGTGACGGCAGTCTTCGATATATCAATGTATAATTTATTAAAAAATTCCAAGCTAGCTCATTATTTTACAGTTGTGATCTAACCAATACAAATATAATAGAAACTCCATTTTTGGATGTCCACCATCAATTCACTAAATCGATTCTCCACTCGAGATCAATCGATCAATTTTTCCATTAAACGATCTCTGGTCTCCATCCCTAGGCAAGTTGTTCCAACAATTTGGAAGGTGTAATAAGCAATACACTCCTCCAGTAAAGTGATAGTAGGCTTTACTGAAGTTAAAAAAGACTTCTTGGTAGAGCGCGAAAACTTCAGCTATACATATTTATTTAGATCTCCTCCATTCGTTACACTTACACAGAACTTTAAAACACAATGCACAATCACAGTTGTACTATAATATGCACATGTTTCCACGCCACCTGTGAGGTAGTGTACTTGGCGCGTTTTTTTTTAACATGGTTTCTCCGGTAGGCCTAATCAACGATCTATTGTGATCCTGTTCAATTCAATAATATTTATTAATTAAAATGATAAAAGCGGCGTGAATTCTAAGAATTTGGGTTAAATTATGCGTCTGATTCATAATTACCTAATACTTTTGCTTTTTCTCGTTCTTGTTCTTCATCTTGTTCTTCTTCTTCTTCTTCCCACTGGATGCAAATAAATTATCCTAACAGCGATACATCAAGTGTGAAATACTTCGCTGGTATAGTACGAACCCTCTTCTGATGGCGATTCAACATTGGAGCACGACTGGCCTTGATAACTGGTACATGCTAATGAACAAAACAATCAAACTTTTGCAGCCGATTTTAGCAATACACCTCATTTGCAATTTTTACAACTGCAAAAAATTGCGTTGAGGAGTTTTCCGGTACAGGTGGTAGTAAAGTCTGGATTGATTCCAATGTATTGTTGATTAACTTCTAACCCCAGTCTTCTGGGTCTAGTTGATTACCAAACCACACTTGAACTTCATAATATACCCGAAATGGATGTTTAGCAGTTAAGCAGAAGCAGAGGTAGGAGGAAGAGAAGCTAATTG
The DNA here is from genome assembly GCA_907165235.1 of Zeuzera pyrina. NCBI lineage: Eukaryota > Metazoa > Arthropoda > Insecta > Lepidoptera > Cossidae > Zeuzera > Zeuzera pyrina. The sequence goes on from OU015640.1 coordinate 1,029,555, forward strand.
CACTCGTTTTTTGTTATGAGTATTTTTTACAAAGCATACGTATCGAAACTTATCAAAGCAGGTAATTTATTTTGAAGCTCCACAGACAGAAAGAAGAAAGCGAATTCCGTTGGTGATTACATCTTGTGGAGTAAAGTCACTCTTTTTAAAAACTTCAGCACAATTAACTAAATATTGTTTCTCAAACTATTTAAAAACTCTTGTTTTACCCATTCTGAAAAATGCTGATGTTGTATCGCAGTCAGTTATTGCGTGTAAAAATAGTATACGACTTTGACACTGCAAAAGCAGATAAACTTTTGGATGAATATATTTCTGACTGATGTTGAGTTTTCCCAGGTTTTAAAAAACAAATAATTTTGTCGGTAGGAGTTCGAGCAGTTCTATTTTGTATGTATAAGTTATTTGACCAATACAAAAATATTTTTACCTGTGTTACAGCTCCAGTGATGTATGTACGCGGCGTACTTATGCATTGTTGGGGGGGGCGAGCCTTCGACTCGTAGAAATCTTCGTTCTCTCGCCGGTGCCCCAACTTTACTATTCAGCAGTGGACTGTATTCAAGACGTATTTGAAAGAAACACGAGAAACCAAAATAATATTCTGTATTTCACATGAACCAGTTACAACATATATATGTCATACACATATATGTGACGCGAGGTGGGTGAGCCCTTCAATAAGTCTTCGGTCTGAATTCCTCTTGAACTCTTCTTTGCTTCTAAGGAGAACTCTTTACTTCTGTCTTCTTAGTAGTTTTCCGATGTCTTCTTTCTTGAGAGGGCCTCACCCGACTGGTTGCCAGAGGCCGGCGGCGGATCGCTTATATAGCCGGCGCGTAATGCGCAATTAGAGCGGGCTAAAACAATACACCGCTCTCTCATTAACTAATCACAAGCGCGCATTACGCGAGCCGCGGGCCTCTGTGACAGAGACGACACTATGTCTCTTTCTCGCTCACAAACTATGTTTACATTCATCTATTTATTTAGACTTATCAAGCTATTACAATAGATAATCTTATCCTCGTACGAATACAAACATAATCACACATTAATAACCTTTACTAACATAAACAATGCTTGATATAAACACAACAACGTTTACTTAAACACTATTACGTATACAAAGCGTGTAAAACAATAACATTTCCCTTACTTGACTAATTACTGACTAAATAAAAAGGCTCACAAAAACAATAATAATAAGGGAAAGACTGTATATAAACATATATCTATATTTACACGCTATTCACACGAGCTTATGTCTCGCCGTCCGCTACATCCTCCCCCCGGCGAAGACCCTCGGAGCCATCATTACTCCTCGGTAGGACGACGAGACGCCTCATAGGCCGCCGAAATACTCCTCCCCGCGTCCGAACATCCACGCTTCGCACCACACCATCGGGTCCTTCAAACACGCGCTCTACTTGGCCTCGGGGCCACACGTTACGCGGTAGTAACCCGTCCGCGATTACGACGATGTCGCCTTCTCGAATGCTATTCGGCTCCCTTCTAGCATCGCCGCGCGGAGTTAGCGTTGGCAAATACTCTTTTAGCCATCGCGCCCAGAACATGTCGGCTAACGCTTGCGCTACACGCCAAGTACGTCGGTTAGCCGACTCACACTCTCCAGTATGCGGAACTCCAGTAGACGTTCCCAGCAGAAAATGGTTCGGGGTCAGCGCTTCTTCCTCATCTGGTTCGACAGCTACGTGGGTTAGGGGTCGGGAGTTCACCGTGTGCTCGATCTCGGCCATCACGGTGTTCAATACTTCTTCCTTCGGGGCCCGCTCATGCAACGTTACGGCGAGTGCGGTCTTCACGCTCCTAATGAGTCGTTCCCATGCTCCCCCCTGGTTCGGTGCACCGGGATCGATGAACCGCCACTGCATACGCTTGTTAAGCCCGTAATCTTTAAGGGCCGGAAGCCACTCGCGGTTGGCTTTCTTTAAACTCTTCATCGGCGCCACGAAAGTTGGTACCGTTGTCGGATAAAACTATGTCTGGCCATCCCCTTCGCGCGGCCATTCTTCGCATGGCCATTATTGCCGAGTCCGTGCTCAGACCGGCGATGATTTCTATATGGATGGCCCTAGTAACTAAACACGTAAATAACATTCCCCAGCGCTTTTCACGCCGCCGTCCTATAGTCACCCACATGGGGCCGAAACAATCGACTCCGCACCGAGAGAAGGGCCTACAATACGCTTCGAGTCTCACGCGCGGCAGATTCCCCTTGACCGGGATCGCAGGGTTTGCTCTTCGTAACTTACAAAAGGTGCACTTCCCTAGCACCGCCTTCACTGCGGGCCGTAGTCGTAACACCCAATACCGTTGCCGCATCGTGTTGACCAGCTGTTCTCTTCCTATATGACCGCTTCTTCGATGTTCGTCGCTGATGATGAGCCGCGCCAACGGGTGCGCACCATCCAAAATAGGCGGCTCTTTCATGGCGTCTGGGACTGTTGCCGCGTTTATCCGACCGTTTAGTCGCACTACACCCTGCTCGTCCACCTTGGGATCGAGTTTGTGTAATCGACTACTGCGCTCAACCGTCTTTCCGCGTTTCAGCAAGCTTATCTCGACCGGAAAGCTCTCTTGTTGAGACTCTTTTATGAGCACACGTTCCGCGTTCATTAGGTGCTCCAACTCGATTCTGTCGGCTTTCCCCCGACACTTGTCTATGAATGCCAATACCGTAGCCATGGCTCGCAGCACTCTCTCATAAGACGAGAACCTTTTCACATCTATCAACGGTGCCTTCTCGTACGCGTAGGCCGCTGTGACGTTCTCCTCTTCGTGGTCGAGGTTCGTTATTTTCTCCCTCGGCCATCGGTCTTCCTGCTCCTTCAGGAAGGCCGGTCCGACAAACCACCTGTCGTCATTCTGTAGCCCGGTATTCCTCGGGCGTGTGGCGTCGTCGGCAGGGTTGTGCCCTGTTGGCACCCATCTCCATTGTGTCACGCTCGTCAGCTCCGCTATCTCTCCTAACCTATGAGCCACGTACGACGTGTATTTTGCCGAGTCGTTCCTTATCCAATGGAGCACTGTTTTCGAGTCACTCCATAACACTGTTTCGGCACACGACTGTGTATGTTGTCTAACGATTTCTGACGCCAGACGCGCGCCTATGAGAGCTGCTTGTAGCTCCATACGCGGTATACTCTGCGGTTTCATTGGCGCCACCTTCGCTTTTCCGGCGACTAACACGACGTTGACTTCTCCAGTAGCGCTATCTTCACAGCGCCAATACGCCACCGTCGCATATGCCTGTTCGCTGGCGTCACAGAATATGTGCAGCTGTCTCTTTATATTCATCCCGTTCATGCCATAATGTCGTGGCAATCGCAGGGTTTCCACATACTCCATGCCGCTTTGCCAATCGTTAAACGCCGCCGCTTCATCAGGCGGGAGGGGATCGTCCCACGCGATCTTTTGTTTCCATAGCTCTTGCAGCATCACTTTTGCTGTAATCGTATATGGGCTGACGAGCCCTAGAGGGTCGAACAGAGACATTACTGCTCCTAGTGCCTCCCTCTTGGTCGGGACACGTACACCAGCTCTCACTTCGTCTGGCACTCTGGGCATTGCTGTGTTAAACGCCATCTCGTCGGTCGAAGGCAACCACAGCAATCCTAAGGTTTTACCGCAAACGCTTTTGTTATATCCGAGTTCCTTCGGTGAATGCGCTCTATTCTCTTCCGGAATTTGTTGCAGCAGATGCGGGCGGTTGGTACTCCATGCGGCCAATTCGAAGCCAGCCTTGCCGTGTACTTCTATGACCTCCTTCATTACCTCTATTGCTTCCTGTTCGGATTCGAAACCGTCGAGCCAGTCGTCCATGTAATGATTCTTTGTTATGGCCCCGAAAGCGCGCGGGTGTGATTCCTTGTACTCCAGCGCGTTTTTGTTTCTCACGCTGTGCGCCAGAAACGGTGAGCTACGTGCTCCAAATATCATAGAGGACATAACATATCTCGTCGGAGGATCGGTTCGGTTGTCGCCGCGCCACAAAAAGTGCTGTGCTACTCTATCTTCATTCCTGATCTTCACTTGCAGGAACATCTCTCGGATATCTGCTGTCACTGCTACCGGTTTTTCCCTGAACCGGAAGAGGACCCCGTGTAGTGTTTGCAATAAGTCTGGACCGTCCAACAAAACGTCGTTGAGGCATACACCGTTCATTTGGGCTGCCGCGTCGAAAACCATTCGCACCTTTCCTGGCTTGTTAGGATTGGTAACTGCAAAATGCGGGAGGTACCAAAGCCGTCCTTCTTTGCTGTGGTCTCGTGTACAGGTTTCCGCGTACCCCTTCTCCAACAACCTGTTTACTTGTGCGGTGTATGTTGCTCTAAACTCAGGCGACCGGTCCATCTTCTTTTCTATTCCCCGTAGCCTTTGAAACGCCATTGCGACTTCTTCGCCCTTCCATGGCAGCCCGACCTCATATCGGCCGCCCACTCGGCGAGCTGTCCTATCAAAATTGGCTCGCTCTTCCTGAGCTACGGGTTTTCTTTTCAGGGAGATACCTAGTGCATCTACTTCGAAATGGGCCTTTACGAGTTCGTGTAACTCGTCATCATTTCGCTGTTCACGGTCTCGCCTAGCGTCCTGCCATGTGCGTATGTGCAGCACGGTTTCACCGCTCTTCTGCGCGATGACACTACGGGGCGCGGTCCCGTGAATGACCCATCCTAGTTGAGTTAGCGACGCTGCTGGCTGACTTCTCTTTCCAGTCAGGAGCTTCCTCGTCACAATCATCTCCCAGTTATCCGCTCCGATTAATAGGCGCGGTTTCCCTGCGGCGTAACAAACTTCCTCTTGCTTGAGATTACGGAGGTGAGGGTATTTCATGAGGTCCGTCTTCACCGACTGTTTACCCAGTGTCAGGTTCCTCACTGTACGCGCTTTGATCGCATGATAGCCCTCTCTATGTTGGCCGCGTACCTTGACATCGACTATTTGGCTAGCAGGCTCCCGTTGACTTGAAGTCGCTCCAACGATGTTGAGGCCGTGTGTCGGACCTCGGGCTCCCACCATTCTGGCGATCTCTTCATCGATCAGGGTAATGGTGGACCCTTCATCTAAAAGCGCGTACGTCTTCATCTCTCTTCCGTTTGGTCCCTTGATTATTACAGGACACACCTTCAATAAGACCTCGCTGTCGTTATTGAACAGGTGCGCCGTCGCCGCTGTTGCCGACGCATCCTCGGATGTCGGCTCTCTCACTGCAGGCACAGGTTCCCGCGATGGTCCTCCTCTTTGAGTCCCGTGTAACAGAGGATGATGTAGTCGGTCGCAACCGCCTATCCCGCATTTCTTGCCTCTGCACGATGTCCTCCTGTGCTTGCTACTTAAGCAAAGGTAGCAAATTCGAGCCTCCTTCGCCCAGTCCCAGCGTTTCGGTATCGCCATCGATTTCAACTTGGGGCACCTAACTGTCAGGTGTTCCGCCCCACAACACCAGCAAGTTTTCATTCGCTCTTCAGATTGCTCCTTGGCTTGATCCCGCTTTTCCTCTGTAGCGGCGAACACGGGGGCCCCTCCTCGGCGGTGGCCATCGGTTCGTTGTTGTGGTGGTTTGATGCGATCCTGCGCCCTCGTTGGCGCCGCTGGTCCTACTCCTTTGAGTACTGTTATGCGGTTCGCGATCGATTTCTTTTTAAAAAAAACTATATGAATAGAGACACTACTTTATTTTAGAAAATACACTTATCGAGGATTTGATTGGAACTTGACTGGACTGACTTGGACGAAAGACGGATGCGAACTGACTGGGTGATGGGAGAGAGTCTAGGCTAACGGAAATGCTGACGGAACGAAAACATGGAGCGTGGTGATGCCATCAACAATAACCCTTACATGCGTGGGGTATAACAGCTTCCCCCTTTTAAACTAAACTTCGTGTTGTAAGCGAAGTTTATGTTAAATTAAACCTCACTTCTTAATCTTGGCATTGGTATTGATTCCCGAATTACTTCTTCACCTTCAGGGTTATTGCTATCAGGTAAGTTCGACGGGACTGGAGCAGTTAGGAAACGATGAACACAATATCCTCTGGTAGACTTATATAGTATAAACACACTTAAGGTAATTAGCAAACAATAAGTAAGTATAGGATAGTATGAACTATATTCTATTAATACATCTGGTTGCTGTAACATTGTATCAACATCCCTCAACATGTCTTTCGAATCGGTATCCAAAGTTTTCAATGTTTCTAAATCAATGTTATATAATTTCACGGGCTTAATATCCTTATATAGCATTTCAAATTTATTACTATTGCAACAACTATCATTTATTAGATTAAAGTCAGTATTTATAACATGAGTGCTTATTTTAACATTAAACTGAGAATACATTTCAATATTCCCACAATAGGCAGTACAATCTCGCGGTAAGTTAAGTACACCTGTACCTAATAAGTTAATTTCTGTTAGGTCTTTTCCGCACTCTACAGATAGTTTTGTTGTTTCAGATTGAACATATATCCAGCTATTTTGTTGTAATTGTTGCCATATGTTTATAGTACCGTGAATAAATTTAGTATCACACTGCTCTGGTAAGTGTGATTGTATTCCTGATATTATTCCCGTTTCGCAATTTGGGTTACTGATAGCTGAGTATATATTCAGCATATTACATATGTATACGTTATTAGGTACTTGTTTACATTTGTACAGGTTATTTAGACTGCAATATTTAGATTTATCTTTACTTATAGCTATGTAATTAGTAGATGGTATAATCATGGCATAGGATTTAGGATAACTTGAGTCATGTGGCACCGGCACGGGAATATTCTTGTACAAGTTGTATTCCATATGATGTACAAGAGGAATTTTTAGAACGAACACAATCTTATTATTACTGTAGTAAGAACTGAGCTCACTTAGATTGATGATTACATGTATATTACCGATATCTATTGGGACAGGAAACTCTCTAGATTGCAATATATAGCGCATATTGTCCACTAATGTATCATACAGTTGGCGCGGTGTCAAGATAGATGGGTGCAACACATGACTTTTTGTAAATGCTATACCATTTACTAAGTCTTCTAATCTAAATGATAATGTAAGTAAACTAGAAGATATAATATTACATATTTCGTTAAGCTTAACTCTTATATTAAGATTTTCGGATGCGTTCATAATGTGTTCAACAGCGTTATTTAAACGTGCTTCATTAATATTCAGTGTATTTATTGTTTCGTTAAAGTGGTTTAAGAAGGTTTTGGCTATTAATATATTTTCTTTAACTAACGATCCTAGTTTTTTATTATTATTTTGTACCGTTTCAATAACGCCGTTATACTTTATAGCATCTTTCTCATCCATTGTTCCGAAGATATGTTTGAACACAGTACCTACACCAGCAAACCATGCAGATCTTTTTGAGTGAAGGGGAATTAAATGTGATAAAGTATTGTAATCTCTTATAATATCGTCGTACCGGGACACAAGCGGTTGTAAGGTGTTTTGACATTCTGTATTACTTATAATATCACTTTGTTGACAGAAAAATCGAGTAGTACCGAGAACGCCATTAATGTTATCTATATGTGGTTTTATATAGGAAATATCGACAGGTGTAACGACATGTAAATGATTAGTGACTAATTTAACGGTTCCTATTGGATCAAAGTAAATACCGGGACTCTTCGTTATCGGATCGATGAGAGCCGCTGAGGTAGAGCTGATTATAGTTATTCTGAAAACAATCATGATAATCTATGATAGATAATTCAGATCATGAAACTAACCTTATATATTACGCACATTATGTTGAATGTAACCTACTCATAATATTTATAACTAATTATTATCTATTTCGGCTAATTTAATTTCGTCATAGTGGTACTTAACATAACGACGGTTTATGGATACTGAAAGGGTGTTGTTCCCATGAATCTTTACCACTTTATAAGGTCCTTTCCATACTGCCGAAAGGGCTTTCCTTAATCTTAAATGATTTTTTACATAAACGTAATCTCCCGTTTTGTACAAGATAGGCCGTGTTTTCTTATCGTAATAAGTTTTTGAAATCCCTTTAGATTTTAGAATATTTTCTACTGCTTTGTTACGAGTATAGGTCAGACGTTGTTGAAGCATACGGACATAGTCAGAATATGTAGCATTTAAACCTGTGTCATAAATAGAATCTGGAATATAAGGTTTGTGACCATAAAGGAGTTCATATGGCGTGTAATTTGTAGTGCAATGCACTGTAGTATTATAGGCGAGCATTGATGTATATACATATCGAGGCCAACTCGTTTGATTTTCATCAACATATGATTTCAAATATTCTTTGAGGGTCGCATGGCTTCTTTCCAAGGCACCTTGTGTTTGGGGATGATATGGACTCGACCATAACTGTTTGATTTTTAAGAGATTACAAGTTTGTTTGAAAACTTCAGCTGTAAAATTAGTCCCTTGATCAGTAAGAATATATTTAGGTATGCCAAATAATGTGATAAAATGAACTAAACAATCAGAGGTCTCTTCAGCCGTAGTACTCGCAATGGGATAGGCTAAGGAAAATTTAGTTAAATCATCCTGTAGGGTTAAAATGAATTTTAATTTTCTTTCACCAGCTTCGGGCAAGGGCCCGACTATATCAAGATCTACACGCTCAAAAGGTTGCGTAGATGTGCTCGTAATCTGCATAGGGGCTCTGTTTATGCGCCTAAGGGGTTTGTTAGTTTGACATTGGACACACTTTTTTACATATGATTCGATATCACTACGCATCCCTTTCCAATAGTACTTTTCTTGTATTCGTTTCAGCATGCGACAAGATCCCAAATGGCCAGCTATGGGAATGTTGTGGTTGTCGATTAAGATTTTAGGGATTTCAGATTGTGTGGGATAAATAATGTTATCGTGATATATATGTATTTCGATTCCGGTGTTATGGAACAAATATAAAATTATATTGTGTACTTTTATAAACGAGTGTTTATCAAATGGGTTTTTAAAGTCTGAAATAGCTAATTGTTTAATGGATTCATCTGAAAATAACAAAAGTTCGTATCTAATACTTCTTAAACTTTCGTATATATCTGCGTAAGAACAATCATCGAAATAGTGTACTTTAGTAAATAAAATAAAATACATTTTCTGGTTTATTTCAGCTTTAAGAAAACTATGGAGTGTTCTTTCTTGTTTTTCGAATTCACTGAGATTAGAATGGTTCGACAGAGTTTCTAGTATAAAGGGGTTTGATTCGTCCAAATCTATAGACGTAGGGATTATAACGTGTTTTTGCTGACATTTAGTTAAGCTCTCGTTATGTTCTATAATTAATGTATTATATGTTGCACTGGGTTTGCTGGATTTTTGAAGAAATTCACTGTATGAGTCGAAGAGGTTATCATCTATAATGGGATCACTAATATCAACAGGTAAGTCAACGCTAGGTATCTCTTGAGAATCGATAGGAGATTGTTCCTTGTTGTCACTCTGTATGGGATTGACGGGATGTCTAGATAACGCGTCTGCGGCACGATTTAATTTTCCTTTACGATAACTGATGACATAGTCGTATTCTTCTAGTTTAAGCCTCCATCTCTGGAGTTTACTACTAGGATCTGTATGGTTAAATAACCATTTTAATGGTCGATGGTCGGTCACGATTTCGAATCGCCGTCCATATACATACGGTCTGAAGGTTTTGCACCCGAACAGTACAGCTAATAGTTCCTTCTCTGTGGTGGAATAATTTTGTTCGCTTTTATTAAGAGTGCGGGATGCATATGCAATCGGTCGATCTTCACCTATTTTTCCTTGGGATAGGATTGCACCAACAGCATAGTTAGATGCGTCGCATGTTAAAATAAAGGGTTTTGAAAAATCAGGATAGATAAGAACAGGAGATGAAGTAAGTTTGAATTTAAGTTCATCGAATGCGATTTGTTGCGAGTTCTGCCAGTCGAATGTTGTGTCCTTTTTTAAAAGGGTGGTCAATGGTTTGGCTATTTTAGAAAAGTCTGGTATGAACCTACGATAGTAAGATACCAGTCCAAGGAATGATTTAATATCTTTAGCACATTTTGGCACTTTGGAAAATCAGATACTGCTTTTATTTTCTTAGGATCGGGTTTAACACCCTCATCAGTTATTACATGTCCTAGGTAACCAACCTCTTTGTGTAGAAATTCGCACTTATCTGGTTGTAGCTTAAGATTAAATTGGCGAAGTCTATTAAAGACAGAAGCAAGGTTTTCAACGTGCGATTTCAGATCAAACGAATAAATAACAATGTCGTCGAGATAAACAAAGCATTTTAATCCTTGTAGCCCTGATAAGGCGGAATTCATAAGCCGTTGGAAAGTCGAAGGTGCGTTTTTTAATCCAAACGGCATTCTTTTGAATTCGAAGTGTCCTTGTGGGACACTGAAAGCGGTTTTGGGACTGTCTTCTTCATTGATCCATATCTGATGGAAACCTGACGCCAGATCTAATGTTGAAAAATATTTACTGTGTCCTAATTGATCCAGTATTTCTGTTATCTGCGGAATCGGGTAAACATCACCAATAGTGATGTCGTTTAATTTACGGTAATCTATAACTATTCTCCACTTGCGTTGTCCCGAAGCATCAAGCTTCTTCGGGACTACCCAAATTGGAGAAGACCATGGGGACATAGATGGTTTGATGATTCCTTGATCTAGCATTTTATCAATCTGTGTTTGAACTTCTGCTTTATGGCATTCGGGGAATCTGTAAGACTTGGTGTAAATAGGAACGGAGGATGTGGTTTTAATTTCATGTTTAATAGCGTTGGTGTAGGAGAGTTGGTCATCAGGGAGATGAAAAATATCTGAATAATCAGTACAAATTTGAAATAAAGACTCTGTTTCTTCTTTATTTAAGTGGGTTGTTCGGAGGAGTTCTAGGACTCTCTGGGCACGCTGGTAAGTATTCTTATCCCGTTTAGCAGTTTCGACATTGGTATTTAACATTGTGAAGTTATTATCAATTGGGTCTAGTTTAAGTTTTAAATCGGACGATAAAGTAATTGGCGATTCAGAAGTATTGACTACTGAGATATTTATGCGATTGTTAGATTTAACTTTGGCTACGCAGTTTGCAATAAGCAAGGATTCGGTAGGATTTTGATCAATTATGAATCCCTCTTTAATGTCCGGGTTCATTACCGAACATTCGATTATTGTTTCGGTTCGGGGTGGAATAACATATATTGGTTCATTAAACTTTATGTTTATACTAAGATCATTTAATTTTAATATGCCTTTCGGATAATCAATGTTAGTGTTAACTTCATTAAATATATCATTCCCTATTATACCGTCGTAAGGTAAATCTATTTTGTCAATTACGTGAAAGTTAAAAATTACAAATTTATCATCTGACTTTAAGGTGATGGGTATATGTCCTATCGTTGTGATATTGGCATCTCGGGAATCAATTCCTTTTATTTTAATTTTATATTTTGTGATTATGGGCATTTTTTCTACAGCTGATGTCTTTATGAGACTTACAGCTGCGCCTGTGTCTACGAGCAGGCATAAGGGTTTAGAAGATATAGAAGTAAAAATGTTAATATATGGTAAGTATTTTTATTTTGTTTGTCGATATTGATTTCAAATATTTTATAGTTATTTTCTTTTTCAGGTACGGAGAATGTCGTTTCGATGTCCCTTTTGGTCTTAGGGACTAATTTTAAATTACTAGCGTTAGGATTCGGATCGTCAGTTTGGGGCTGGGTACCCTGTTGGTTGATTCGATGAGATATTGAAAATGATTTGTCACGACCATGAAGTTGGGGCTGGTTACCCTGTTTGTTGGTTCGTGAGTTTGTATTTGTATTAATGGCTTTAGAAATATCAGGTCCGTATACATTTTGCGTATTTTGGTTATAGGTTATACTCGGGAATTTTACTTTATAGTAGGTGTCGGTTTTGATGTTAAGAAGGCTCGAACGACACCGATTCGAGCCGGTGTTCAGTTTAAATTATGAGGTTGTTCATTATCGTTATTATCTATTTCGTCGTATCCTTCTTGAACATCGTTTTCGATGTAATGTATTTGGTGGTCATTACGGCGCGGCTGCTGTGAGTTTTGAGGCGCTGCGAAGCGTTTATTATTGAACTCGCGTTTGCGACATTGTTCGATGGTATGCCCATTATTTTTACAATAACGACAGAATAGGGGAAACATTCTTGGTCTATTCTGAGGATTAATCTGCGGTCTAAATTCGATTGTTCTATTTTCGCCTCTGAAACGCGGCGCAAATTGAGTTTTAATATTCTCGGGTCTGGGATTTTTTTTATGCATAAACTGTAGAATTTTCTCTTCGGACACAGCGACATTAATAGCCTCGTTCAATGTTTTTGGGGATTGAACACGAACGTTATTAGAGATACGGGGATGTAATCCCAATATAAAAGTATTTAAAGCAACGTCTGTCATTGCTGCTATGCGACCTGGAAGTTCGCTCTTCCTAGGGCAAGAAATGGTAATCTCCGTTAATAGATTTGATAAACACGTCTCCAATCGTAATGAATATTGTGATACAGTTTCATTAATTATTTGCTTACAATCTTGTAGGTCCGTCAACAAATGAGCGTAACACTTTTTCTCACCGAATTGGCCTATTAAAAAATCTTTTAATTGACTCCAACCATCGAATTCTTTGATAGCACAAGCAACCTCAGCTTTACCTTGCAGCTGACTTAAAATGTATTGAAATAAGACTAGTTTTTGATTCTCCGAAGCTAATTTGAATGCATTTGTACAGTTATTTACGAAAGGTGTTAATTGATCACGTGATCCATCAAAGGGTTTGATAAATTTTAACAGAACGCTTAAATCAATGGGTTGTTTTACGCTTTCACTGTTTTGATCTATGCTAGGTGTGCTGGCGCCTGATTTGCTTTCTGCTTTAGCCGATTTGGTATCTAATTTAACTTTTGTTTCTGCCATTTTGTTTGAATACTCTAACTAATAAATATATGAACAATAATTATAAATTTTAATTTATATTATGTGCATCAATGTACGTATGTTAACACAATAATTAATTCCAATTGAATCAAAATGTTTAAGACACTGCACTGCAAACAATGACGTGACGATGACCTCAGTGATAAGTTCTCGGCGACAGTAGGTTCGGATTATGTTACGCTGATAACATACTCGGAGTCTCGGAGAGTATTTTAACGTAGGCGTAGATTTAATAACTTCGTTCAATTTGTATAAGTAAAGTTTTTTTTTTTTCACTTACTGGAAGTAGAACAGCAAAATTATGGTAGATGTGGTACCGTGTAGCATTTCGGCGAATGTATATATTCTTCTCGAATGCGGAAATATGCCGGTATGTCGTAGTATACACTTCTTCACTTCGCGAAACACAAAACAGATAATTCACTGATTAATGCACTGGTATTTATTATTTAACGTATATTTTACGTAGGTAATTCTTCACTTTATTCACAGGCGTCCTGGGACCTTAAGATCCCACCGCTGCCACCAAAATGTTATGCGGTTCGCGATCGATTTCTTTTTAAAAAAAACTATATGAATAGAGACACTACTTTATTTTAGAAAATACACTTATCGAGGATTTGATTGGAACTTGACTGGACTGACTTGGACGAAAGACGGATGCGAACTGACTGGGTGATGGGAGAGAGTCTAGGCTAACGGAAATGCTGACGGAACGAAAACATGGAGCGTGGTGATGCCATCAACAATAACCCTTACATGCGTGGGGTATAACAGTACGCTCGCAAACTTTATCGCGCGGTCTGCTTCGTTCAGAAGAAAACGCGATAAAACTACTATTTCCGGATCCGATGGTTCTGCGTTCTCCATCGCGTACTCGCTCCACTTTGACTTCAAATACGGGGGCAATTTACCTACTATCTGTCTCGACAGGTAGGGTGTTGACAAGTATTCTCGGTTGCCCACCGTATCGATTGCTGCGACTATGTTTTCCAGTTTCCCGGCGAAACGGTTCATCTCACCCGGTGTACTTCCCCATTGTGGCAATCTCCCGATCTCCTCCATGGCTCTCTCTATGACCATCTCAGGCCGACCGAAGTGCCTCTCTAACGACTGCATAATCTTCATGGGGTCCGTCGCAGTAAACAACAGCGCACTCACTATTTGACGCGCTTCACCTCGTATACACGACCGTAATCTTAAAATATTCTCTGCGGGCGGTATACGGTACAAAACGGTTGACTCCATCATCGCTGCTTTAAAAGCCAACCACTCATCTGGAGCGCCAGAGAAAATAGGTAAGTCTCTCATCTGCCTCGTTGGTTCCTTTGATTCTCGGCGGTTCAAGATCCCTTCCATTGCTTCCACCCAACGTTCGATCGTTTTATCCTTCGTACGCGCTGGTGTGGGTGACCTGGGACGCCGCGGAGTCTCTTCGGCATATCGTTCCGTACGTTCCCCTCGGGGCGGTGAACGATATCTGTTACATTCCGGAACCGGCTTGTTTACGTATTCTTCTCTGGATGGGTGTGCGTGCCGATGCTCCAGTTCGTAATCGCGCTCGCGATCTCTCACGCGTTCGCCTTCTGAATTGCGCCCGCGGTCTTTCACGCGTTCGTCTTCAATGTTGCGCCCGCGGTCTTTCACGCGTTCGTCTTCTGTGTTGCGCCCGCGGTCTTTCACGCGTTCGTCTTCTGTGTTGCGCCCGCGGTCTTTCACGCGTTCGTCTTCTGTGTTGCGCCCGCGGTCTTTCACGCGTTCGTCTTCTGTTTGGCGCTCTTTCGCCCTATCACTTGACTCCCCCCGTATGGACGTATGCTTCAGCCAATCGCTTATCTTCTGGCCTACATCTACAGGCTCCTCTGCGCATAAACTCTCTCTGTCCGTTTCTTCCCGGATCGTAGCGACATCTACGGCAAGCCTCTTCCTTATCAGCATTGCCTGTATTCGTAACTCTTCCCGTTGAATTTCCGCTATTCGTTCTTCGGCTTCTAATTCGGCTTGTCTAATCCGCCTCATAGTACTGGCTGTTGAACGACCCGACCGTACTGACGGAGCGCGCGATCGCTCTCGAAAGTCGGAGGTTACTACAGGTGCGCGGGGCGCGGGAAAAGGCAACGGTGCCTCTTCGGTCGCTACTTCACTGATCGCGTGCGGCGCGGACGCGGACGCGGGTAAAGCGGACGCGGACGCTGCGGACGCGGACGCGGGCAAGACGGACGCGGACGCGTACGGTTCCATCGTCGGTTCGCGTGAACCGGCGTGACGTGTGCTCGCGGGCGCGTTGGACGTGGACGGGGACGCGGGGGGATCTTCATATATCCGCTGCATCTCCGTCTCTGTTGCTCGGCGCGTGCGGATGGGGCTTCTGTTGATCGGCATCTTCGGCACTTGCAAGCCCCTAACCGTCCCTATCAGACCTTCGGGAGGGCCCGGTTTCACCCGGGATACGCTCCCTTAGGGATGGATATGCGAGGAGAGGAGGGGGAGGTACTACCCGGAAGAGGGGAGCAAGTACTACGGGGTGCTCAGCGGTCGGCTGGAATGTCCGACCACGTCAGCAGTGCCTACAGTCCGGCCCCCGCACCACCTACACCCTTACCGGCGTAGTGTGCTAATCGACAAGTCGTACTTGCCGGTGGTGTCGCACACACACCACTACTTTGCACTCCGACCGTTTGGCACCGTTAGGTGGTCGGAGCGAAAGCCGCGGTACAAAACTTCGCTTCTACGGCGCTCGACGCTCGGCGCACCGGCGCTCGACGCACGACGCACGATGCTCGGCGCTGACGCTCGGCGCACGATGCTCGGCGCTGACGCTCGGCGCACGATGCTCGGCGCACGATGCTCGGAGCTGACGCTCGGCGCTCGACGCACGACGTTCGACGTTCAGCTCACGACGCTCGATGCCCGTGCTGCGCTTCTTTCAGCAGCACGAGGTTCGGCCTCTTCTGGCGGACTTCGATCTTCAATCGGCACCTTCCGATTGCTTCACACTTCAATCGGCTCCTTCCGATTGCTTCACTCTTCAATCGGCTCCTTCCGATTGCTTCACTCTTCAATCGGCTCCTTCCGATTGCTTCACTCTTCAAGGTCTTCAATTCTTCGATCCGATTCGCATGGATCAGAAGCTGTTCAATCCGGCTCGATGTGACCAAAGACTGTTGGGGGGGCGAGCCTTCGACTCGTAGATATCTTCGTTCTCTCGCCGGTGCCCCAACTTTACTATTCAGCAGTGGACTGTATTCAAAACGTATTTGAAAGAAACACGAGAAACCAAAATAATATTCTGTATTTCACATGAACCAGTTACAACATATATATGTCATACACATATATGTGACGCGAGGTGGGTGAGCCCTTCAATAAGTCTTCGGTCTGAATTCCTCTTGAACTCTTCTTTGCTTCTAAGGAGAACTCTTTACTTCTGTCTTCTTAGTAGTTTTCCGATGTCTTCTTTCTTGAGAGGGCCTCACCCGACTGGTTGCCAGAGGCCGGCGGCGGATCGCTTATATAGCCGGCGCGTAATGCGCAATTAGAGCGGGCTAAAACAATACACCGCTCTCTCATTAACTAATCACAAGCGCGCATTACGCGAGCCGCGGGCCTCTGTGACAGAGACGACACTATGTCTCTTTCTCGCTCACAAACTATGTTTACATTCATCTATTTATTTAGACTTATCAAGCTATTACAATAGATAATCTTATCCTCGTACGAATACAAACATAATCACACATTAATAACCTTTACTAACATAAACAATGCTTGATATAAACACAACAACGTTTACTTAAACACTATTACGTATACAAAGCGTGTAAAACAATAACATTTCCCTTACTTGACTAATTACTGACTAAATAAAAAGGCTCACAAAAACAATAATAATAAGGGAAAGACTGTATATAAACATATATCTATATTTACACGCTATTCACACGAGCTTATGTCTCGCCGTCCGCTACATGCATATTATAAAAAAACACAACTTTTTCAACTTTTTGAATTATCAAAGAAATTGTGACTCTTAGAAGAAAAAGCGTAAAGACAATTTGTTGATGAACTTATTTATATGATAAACTTACCATTTAGCTTAAAAACGCAAGAAACCCATATTTGCGAACTTTTACCTTGAATGAATTTTTGCATTGTGGGATCGATGGGGACTTTTCACATTTCATTCATAATAGTGTTCCCAACATTAGTACCAATTTTTAGCTCCATGCGAGTTTTTGTAACCTTGCATGTCTATTTACATTTTTCATAATTTCATGAAAAGATGCATTGGCCATACAATTATTGATTACGGATTGTCCCAGATGATAATTCAGCAGTGGTCTAATGTCCTTTTCTATTTGATCGCAGAACATCAATACTCTGTTATTACTGTGTCGGGAGAATTATTTTTTTAATATATATCCATTGTTGACTGAAAAAGGGTTGATTGAGAAAAAGATGGCGACGAGGGTGAGGGCTCGCATCCCACTTGCGACCCGTTGAGATATTTGCAACCACGCAATGTGAGATGGTTTTGTAATGAATAAAAACGCTCAGCATTGTGTTTAGTCAGTTCTAACAGGTTTGTCACAGCCAATGAATGTTGCCCAACCAGTCTCTGTGAACCCTCGTACATGCGGGACATCATCTGCAGAGATGATTGCAATTGTGTACATTTTTGAATTAAGTGCTTGTATGTCAGCTTCATACACACATCAAGAGTAGAGTCTAGGTTCCAAAACTTATTTTGTCTACTGAGTCGAGAGCTCATGCAGTCGTTGTCTAAGATGCCTCCTAGCTAAATGAAATTATAAATCACCCCCCCAGGCCTCTACACAACGCCCCCATTTTTTTTCTGGGTCTCTTACCTTTAGGCCTGCAGCGCCGACAGGGGGGCGTTATCGCCCACTTTGGGAATGGGTGGCTCTAGAGGGATCGAGTACATTTTTAACTAGTAAAAATTATCCAATTAATATTTATCAAATCTAGTTTTCCAGACTGGCTTCTTACTTTAATTCCTATGTTTAAAAGTTAACAACTTATCCCTATATTTTGTAAAAATTAAGAAAAATTACAATTTTTGCAAATTGTGAGAAATTAACCTAAGTTAATGTTGTCAATTAAATGGCAAAGAAAAGGCAAAAATAAGGATTTTTTAAATTCTTATTGTAAAGATAAAACATTAATAATCTGTGTTTCCACCGTTGACACGATTCACACAATAACAGCGATTTGGCATGCTTAAAATCAGTTCATCAAAATCACTTTAATTATCTACGGGTAGTTGCCACTATATGTACAAAAAAAAAATCACTTTGAGGAATGGCTGCCCACATTCTTTCTAACAAGTCAAAAAGTTGTTGTGGGGTATGCACGGCATCAATCCATATCCACGGAGCATATCCCATGCGTGCTCAATTGGGTTGAGGTCTGGCAATTGAACAGGCCACGGCAGAACGTTGATGCGAGCATTGTTACGACTGTAGCCGTGTGTGGACGTGCGTTGTCGTGCATTAGTCGAAACCAATTATCCAACCGGCTTCGCAAAGGGATGATCAAGTCTGAAACAATCCTCTTCGCATAAATCTGAGCATTGAGGTTGCCCCTAATCCAAATGAGCTCGGTTCTTGCACCGATCCAAATACCGGCCTAAATCATTATCGTTCCCCCTGAATGATTAACTTCCTGACAAAATTTCAAACGTTCTTGGCGTCCAGAGGTCCTCCAAACTTGAGTACGTCTTGTATTCGACCTCATACCGAAACGAGATTCATCGAAAAAGCAAACACAACGCCGGTCTCCTTCCTCCCAATTTCTGTGTTCGTGGGCCAATTGTAAACGGGTCCTACGATTGCAGGGTGCTATGGGTGGAACTCTCAGCGGCCTTCGGGAGCGCGGACCCACTTCATGTAAATGATTACGGATGGTTTGATCGCTTTTCAGCAAGCCTGAAGAGCTGTGGAGCCTCGTAGCCAACATCATGGCTTTCATGGTACGATTCTGTATGAGAGTGGTGATGTGAGATCGTCCTCCATGTCGCTCGGCCACGCTGGCCGTGATACGATAGCGTGTCCAGAGACAGCTTATGATGCTCTGTGTAGTGCCAAGAGCAACAGCCACAGTATGTTGCCTGGAAACAGCTTGCAACATTTCAACGGCTCTCATGATCTATTCTCGGGTCAAATGATGTCGTCGCTCCATATCGATGCAATTTTTTTCAGTTCTGATGCAGAAATTGAAGTGGTTTTGTAAAAACGCTATTACATACTTTAGGAATCCTGATCCTAATCCTGACATCTGTGCAATGATTTAGGAAACTTAGTCATTGCACAGATTTCCATTGACTCTTGTGTGACATTACAATCTGTGCATAATGGACGTACTACCTAATTAGTTCAGAAGTAGGTATTTACACTAGGTTTTTGGCGGGATTTTATGGGGAGCGGTTGGGCGTTTATTTTAATTATTTGCAGTGTCCACGCTATTATGCATTGTTGCAGAATTGTTAAAATAAGTGCTAATTTAGTAGTGTGACGTTGAGACTTTTATAGTGACCTAGTCCGCCTCGATGGAACTTACTAGAGAGACTGTCGCAATATATTTGTCTCCAGAACCTCCAGGATACATTAAAATGTATTAAGTCGACGTTTTAATTAAATAATATGAAGAATTTATCTATTTACTACTGAAGACATGGGTTATATTGACACAGAAAGAACCTATACCTTCCCTACTGAGGGAGAACTGTACTAAAATAAACACAAGGTGTTTACTCTGTGGAACACGCTATAATCTCTTTGGAACACGCATTTAAAAAAAAGTTTCTCTGGTCTGTGAAAAAGGTTTTTGTCAACATGTCGGACAAGTTAGTATTTTTATTTATTCTAATTTTTCTTACATATTTTTGTCATTATATCAATGGAATTAGTGTATTGCTTTAATACATACATTATTATTTATGAAATTAACAAAATTTTTTAGCTAGTTTAGCGTTATACTGAGGATAAACAAGCGTGGTCCTGCATGCGTATTGCGTGGTTTTCTGGTTTCATCAATACATTTCAAAACAGTTGTTTATTGTTGCAGTGAAGACTTGCTGGGTGACGATTTAGGTGATCATAGCCTCGCTGACTATAATCTTGGCAACGAGGAAGAAGAACAGCTGTTAGCTGATGATTATGATAGCGGAGACCCACAAAATGTGCCGACCTCTATTGGGGTCGCCTATAGTGAGAGCAATGACTTGGTTTGCACTGATTATTCCAGGTCTAGCGTTGAATACAACGGCCAGGTGAGTTTCTTTTTCATTACCAATCTATCATCTAGCTTTTAATTTTTTTGAAATGAATCCTACTTAAAATGTACTTTCTAAAACCTGTTGTAAATTCTCAAAATAATTTTTTTTTTACGTCTAAAATGTATATACTATGGGCAGTAGTTTTTGTTTAAAATGCAATATTCTGTGTATTCTACATAGTTCATATTATGAATGTAAAATATCCATAAGTACTATTTTTACATGATTTTCTTATCTAGCCAGTTTCAGTTTCATATTATCGTGAAATAATAGACTGTGATATTTGAAAGTCTAAAACAAAGTCTGAGAGCAAATGCATAATTAGTGTTACAAGGAAATAGGCGTGATAAATTTGTGATACACCCAGCTATTGGCATTCGCTAGTAAGTAGAACTTTGACTGGCAGTGGGATTAGAAATTACTTGAAAAGAAAAAATGCAGTAATTTCTATGGTCAATTGTGGTAACAGTAATAATAATGATTCTACAAGGGAATGTCTGCCAGACTGTAAATGGGCCATTGATCTGCTCTGAAAATAGCCTTCAGCCTCTTTAAGCTCCACTTTCTATCATACCTAGAGGATTAGATTCCGGTTTTTGGGATTCCAATCGCTTTTTAGTCTCGAAATTTTCAGGATTATTTTTCCTAATCCCTAAATTCTGAGGATTGACATCTTTTTAAAAAAATTGCAGAATAAGCCACATGAAATAAAACTAATGCGGTTGCATTCCTATCATTTTAATATAACATAGCTCACTGGCTTAATTAACAATGATTGCTCGGAATAAAATGTCTTCAACATAAAATATTGATATAAAACGATAATATGCAAGCAATTTTTACTGGGCTATTTCGGGGAAGTGTTTTTGAGATTAAGATACTTGTAGCTTTGATTAAAATGATTAGCAAGCAAGTTCGATGGGTTACTCGGTGATGCTTGCAATAAAAATTCTTGTATTTTAAATTAAAATGATAGGCAAGTAAGTGCACAGGTTATGTGGTAATGCTTGCTTGTTGTTTGTTCGAATATATACGTATCTGAGCTTTGTTGTTGCAATCTGAGCTTGGATGCAACATAACCACCAAAAGACCCCCGACTAATGTTATGCTGTGCAGCATTAATTCGCCATTATACATACTTTTTGGTGCAATAAAGAATCAATCAATAAGACTTGATTAAACTGATTTTTTCCAGCCCACACCATATCTCTCAACAGAGGCAGAGTGTGTCGTACCCAATATAACTGTAGAAGTTCCAAACACACCAATACCAGAACAAACATATGTACCATACAATGACCCACCGGCACATAATGTATATGAATGTGAACCAGCTGTGGTGCCACCTGCGATTGTGAGTTATTTTTTAAATTTTTAAGTTTGCAATTTATATATTTATAAATGACTAGCGACCCGCCCTGGCTTTGCATGGGAAGAAAGTTTTAAAAAAAATACAGCCCATGTTACTCACTAATAATATAGCTTTCTATAGGCGAAAGAATTTTTGACATTGGTTGAGTAGTTTTTAAGTTACCCATTACATACAAACAAACAAATTTTACCTCTTTATAATATTATTAGTTTAGACAAGACAGTATTATCTATATAAATAAAAATGAAATGTTTGTAGCTAAGCACAAAACTAGAGAATGATTGGAACGATTTGGCAAATTTTTTACATGTTTGTAATAGTCCGAGTAAGGTTTTTATGGAAAGCTAAATTGGAAAAGTTGCCCGAGAAATTGAAAATTGGAGAAAAACTAGAAGCACTTTTCTCTATGGGATTTTTGTATGAACTCAAGACTAACTCAGAATAACAATATAATACCTACTGAGCCACAGCAATGCTTGGCCGCGCACTTAAAATTAATGGTTTCCATATTCTATACATGTATGTTTTTTCTCGAAAATGAAAAAGATTTTTTCTTTGTCCTTCAATCATGAAAATTACCAATGTATCAGTATGGGACAATGACCATGACGTGAAATCGTTTCTAGAAGGTTTTAGGCTATTTATTTTTTTAATTCCATAGACCTTTCACCATTTCACAAACAAAAATCTACTGTTAGGTACAAAATTTTCCGTCGGCACATTGTATAATGTGAATGTGATCACATTTTACCAGATCAAGATTGGACCGAGAATGGCATAGCAGCTAACTCAAAGACTTCTATATGTTTATATAGAAGTTTATACAGCATGTCTACCTCTGTTTAGAGGTAGACACGCTGTATACACCAACAAATTCTGTAGCATTCAATAGGAATTAATTAACGCCAGTGCATGTGAAATTTTTACTATTGTATGTTCTTACAAAATTGTTGTTTCAAATTGGAAAAAGCTTAAATTACTTTTTTATTCTTGTTATCTTCATATACATGTATATATTGTTTTCTAATTGTAGTTAGTTAGTAGCCTCCAGGCTACAGAAATAATTATAATAATCCTGTTGTGTCATTTCATGTTGATCCTTAATGTGATTAATTTATTCTTACAGCCAGCAGCACCACCAGAGTCTCCACAAATAGTACCATCAGAAGGACCTGCACCAAGTGAGTGTCATCTCGCCCAATCTCGCTACTAACATAAACAAAATATCTGATTTCGTTTTTTTTTGCATGTAAATTGTTGAACAAATTTATCTCAAATGCGCTCTAATCTCATGGCTATTTTGGTTCCGTACCCAAAAAGCAAAAATGGAGCTCTCATATAAAATCATACATATCCGTCTGTCTCTGTCTGTTACAGTTGATATGCTGATAAAATATGTAACATATAAACTTGAAATTTGGCAATTTGTTAATCCACCATTTATTACACGAGATTCTAGATAATAGATTTATTACACCCACCAGTTATTACACTAGCTACCATTTTAAAATATGTGGTTCATAAGATACTCAAAAGGAATAAGTAAACTGAATTATACATACATACATATAACATAACATATCTTCATGCTGTATCCCTAACAGGGTAATCAGATAGGGCGGAGCGCCAGGAGTCGCGGTCCTTACACACCTCTTTCGCTTCCTCAAATCTCGTCATTCTCACACATTTTCGCTTAGGTATGCGAGTGCTTTTGACATTTCCGTCGGCTAACACTGGCTATTTGATCTTCATAAGTCAGCCTTGGTCTTCCTTGGCTTCTTTTACCACTCACTTTCGCTCTGTAGATATTCTTCGTTAGTCTTTCATCACTCATTCTTTCTAAGTGCCCGAACCATCTAAGCATTCCTTTCTTCGTTTTTACAATAACACTGTTGTGCAACCCTGTCATACTGCATATCTCTTCATTGTTTATCCTGTCCGCAAGCGTGACACCGCACATATTTCTGAGAGACCGCTCCACAGCATTTATCATACTTTCACTCGATTTCAGGCATATCCAAGCCTCACTACCGTACAACAAAGTTGGCACCAACAATGCATTATGGATGGCCATTTTAGTAGTGTTAGATATATTCACACTACCCACTAATGCGGACAGAGCACCGTTCACTTTATTACCAGCTGCTACCCGTCTCTCCACATCCAACTCACATCTTCCATCCCTCGAAAACGCACTCACCAGATACACAATTTCATTCACTTGTTCTAAACATTTCCCATTTACACAAATCACACATTTCGTTTGTACCCTTTCTCTTTCAAACACCAGAACCTTAGTTTTGTTCACATTCATTTTCAATCCTTTTACTTCACAATCTTTCATACACGTGACTAGTGTATGCAACTCTGCTTCTGATGGTGCTATTAGCACAGCATCGTCAGCGTACAATAGGCAGTTTACCACTGTGTCATCACATCCCATACCACTCATATTACCTTTCAATCTCTGAAGGCAACTGTCCAAATACAGCACGAACAGCCAGGCAGACATCATGCAGAGATATATACATATCTTCATGCTATATCCCTAACGGGTGGTCAGAGAGGAGAGAGTGCCAAGTTTTGCGGTCCTTAAATATTTCTTTCGCTTCCTCATATCTCATTATTCTCCTCACTCACTTTTTCCTAAATATGAGAGTGCTTTTGACATTTCCTTGTCCAAGTCACCCTTGCGGACAGGGTTGCACGACAGTGTGAAAGGAATGCTTAGATGGTTCGGGCACATAGTAAGAATGAGTGATGAAAGAATGACGAGGAAAATATACAGAGCGAAAGCGAGTGGTTAAAGAAGACCAAGGCTGACTTATGAAGATCAAATAGTCAGTGTGTTAGCCGACAGAAATGTCAAAAGCACATGCATACCTAGGCGAAAACTAAACTATGACGTATTTAGATTATTTAGTGAGACTTGCAAATTAGATTAAAATAGACGAGTGTAAATCTTAAGTGGAACATACGCAGATTAATCTACTAACAAGAATTACTGGAATAAGATACTGAACTAAATAACTACAGTAACCAGACTGTATATTTATATGTATAGAAATAGATGAAAGATAAGATAGAATTAAGAAGAACTGTATTAAAACGTAGGTTGTAACATATAATAGAAGATAACCATGATTCTCTAACATCTATAGATAAAAAATGTTAATAAAAACTAAAAATAGTCAAACAAGTACTGAAAAAACGTTAGTAGAAAATAAAAAAAAAAACATTTTAAAATATTGATTGGAATATTAAAGAAGAGAAAAATTACTTATATTAAGAATGCGTGTCAGATTGCAAATACATTGGCAACTTTGAGGATTAAGATATTGTGCCTCTTGTGCCAAAAATATCCTGTTTTTCTTACCCTTCACACCGAACACAATAGCGCAAGCTCTACTGTTTGGCGGCAGGATTAGCGAGTAAGATGGTGGTGACAATCCTAGGTTATGCCACCCATAAAATATGAAATATTAATTTACTTGTCTAAAAATATACTGTAAAAATATTTACTCATGTGGTTAGTTGACTGTTTGCACACTATATTGTTCATAATTGTCTTACGTAAATAGGTTTATTAATTTACCAAATAATTTTTGACAAATTTAAAAAAATGCTTATTATTTTTAATCTAGTATAGATTTCAACAATTGATTATTTAATAGGAGTGTATTAGAAAGAATGAGTGATGAAAGACTGACGAAGAAAATCTACAGAGCCAAAGTGAGAGGTAAAAGCAGCCAAGGAAGACCAAGGCTGATTTATGTAGATCAAATAGCCAGAGTGTTAGCAGACGGAAATGTCAAAAGCACTCGCATACCTAGGCGAAAATGTGTGAGGATAATGATGAGATTTGAGGAAGCGAAAGAGGTATATAAAGACCGCGACGTTTGGCGCTCCGTCCTCACTGACTACCCCGTTAGGGATATAGCGTGAAGATATGTATGTATGTGTATGAGATGTTTGATTAATTCAGTTGTTACACATAATATGTATGAAACGTTGGTACACAGAAGCCGCCGGACGAGAGCGGTTTGTGTCGGAGAGGTGCGGGACGGGCGGGCGCGCCGCGCGCCGCCGGGACATACCCGACTCGCTGGGTGAGTGCACGCACGCGCACACACACACACACACACATACATACACACACACACACACACATACATACACACACACACACACACATACATACATACATACACACACACACCGAGGTACATGATACATGCCCATACACACCAACATACACGATACACATACATGCACACACTGAAACACATCATACATGCACATACACATTAAGATAAACAATACATGCACGTACATACTGAGATGGCTAAAATGGCCATCCACAATGCGGTGTTGGTGCCAACTTTGTTGTACGGCAGTGAGGCCTGGATATGCCCGAAATCGAGTGAAAGTATGATAAATGCTGTGGAGATGCGATCTCTCAGAAGTATGTGCGGTGTCACGCTTGCGGACAGGATAAGCAATGATGAGATACGCAGTATGACAGGGTTGCACAACAGTGTTATTGTAAAAATGAAGAAAGGAATGCTTAGATGGTTCGGGCACATGGAAAGAATGAGTGATGAAAGACTGACGAAGAAAATATACAGAGCGAAAGTGAGTGGTAAAAGAAGCCAAGGAAGACCAAGGCTGACTTATGAAGATCAAATAGCCAGAGTGTTAGCAGACGGAAATGTCAAAAGCACTCGCATA
The DNA here is from genome assembly GCA_907165235.1 of Zeuzera pyrina. NCBI lineage: Eukaryota > Metazoa > Arthropoda > Insecta > Lepidoptera > Cossidae > Zeuzera > Zeuzera pyrina. The sequence goes on from OU015640.1 coordinate 1,055,938, forward strand.
CCTAGGCGAAAATGTGTGAGGAGAATGATGAGATTTGAGGAAGCGAAAGAGGTGTGTAAGGACCGCGACTCCTGGCGCTCCGTCCTCTCTGACTACCCCGTTGGGGATACAGCGTGAAGTTATGTTATGTTATGTTATGTTACATACTGAGATACACGATATATGCACGTACACTGAGATACAAGATAAAGGCACAGTTGCACATACATGCACTGAGATACACGATTCACGCACATACACACACTAAGATACAAGATACGCGCACCCAGACACACACTGACATACAAGATATACGCGTACACAACTGAGATACACGATACACGCTCGTACTCAATATTTTATTTTCAAATGCGCCATACATTACACCAATCATCTGAGCTTAAACTAATTTTTATATTTTTGGGAGTTTTAAAGTATAAAAGTGATAGCATATTGTGTTTTAAAGTTCTGTGTAAGTGAAAAGAATGGAGTAGGTCTAAATAAACATGTGTAGCTGAAGTTCTTGCGCTCGGAAGAGCGTGTATCTTGTATCTTAGTGTGTGCATGGGCGTGAATCGTGTATCTCAGTGCATGTATGTGCAACTGTGCATTTATCGTGTATCTCAGTGTACGTGCATATATCGTGTATCTCAGTATGTACGTGCATGTATTGTGTATCTTAATGTGTATGTGCATATATGATGTGTTTCAGTGTGTGCATGTATGTGTATCGTGTATGTTGGTGTGTATGGGCATGCATCATGTACCTCGTGTGCATTCTTGGAAAAGAAGTCCTATAAAACTTCAGTAAAGTCTACTATCACTTTACTGGAGGAATTTTACGATGACGATTCTACTTACAATACAATACGCGACATTGGCAAATGCGCTCTGTGCGCCATGCCATAAAGAAAGAAAAAAAAGAGTTTGTCATGTATACTATGAACGTATTCGTTTCAGACAAGGTGGTGGTTCCCCGCAGTGGCGGGTGGGGCGGGGCGCGCGGTCCGTGGCGACCGTCGCCGTACGCGCGGTACAACTCGCACCCTTACCGCCGGAACAATATGCACAGGGTGACTACCATTTTAATCTCTACAAACATAAAATCGGCTGAAATATTGGCCTGAAACTTGAACAGCAATGTGCTAGTAACCTGTTAAAATATGGTTCTGCTTTTCTTTTTTTTTGTGCAAATCTCCCTTAATAGGGAAGGCAAAGGGATCTATGTCTAAAATTTTTTGAGGAACGTATTAAGTTTTGAATAAAGTCGTAGAACAAAAGTTGTTAGGTATGATGACAAGAATTTTGCACTAAGAGGTTATTAGTATTTTTGAATTAATCCTTTAATCAACTTAAATGCATTCATCATTTTAGCATCGCCAGGTCGCAACAATGTTGTTATTGTCAATGGTATAGTCATCAGTTTTATAATAAAAACAAATGTCCACAGGGTGTCTTCAACCAACGTGCATCATTTCCTCCGCCTCAACATGTGACCCCACCACAGATTCGGCCAGAAATACGGTCCGAAATCAGACCAGAATTATTACCAGACATACGACCTGATATACAGCTTGAAATAAGACCGGAATTGCGGCCGGAGCCTCTCCATCTGCCCGCGCCCCCCGGCGCCCCCGCCCCCGCCATGTTGCCCCTTCCACCGCAAATGGGCCCCGAACTCTCCCCCGAACGGCCAATACTGCCCCAAGAATTACCCAATATTCCTTTCCATCCCCCAATGGAACCTCGGCCGCCATTCAATCCAAATTTTCCACCGAGATTCCCCAACCAGCAATTTCGACCGAATATGGAGGAACCTCGACCTATTTTCCGGCCAGGCTTCGATCCGAGGCCAAATTTTGAACCAAGATCTAGTTTTGAGCCTAGGCCGATGTTCCATCAGCGGCCTTTTACTCCACCCAGGCCTTTTGCTCCGCCTATTCGCGAAATTGTCCCCAACGACGTGAGTCATATACCACAAGTGACGATCCGTCAAGCGCTCCCAGGGATGCCTGTGCCCCCTAATCCTCTAAAAATGGAGGAATTTGTACCAGGCAGAGAGCAAGAAGTCAGGATGTTGCCAGTCCAGTTGCCACCAAACTTGCCCCCCGGGGGACTCGCCGGGAAGAAAGTGTTAATCAATCCACACTTCAAAGGAACTTTCCAGCCGCCTGTTGAAGGTAAGATGTGTTTTCTTGCTTGAATCAATAGATGTAGAAAAGTATGAAGAAATTATAATTATTTTCAACAAAACTAAGATATTTTATACTAATTCATGAACTGTAACGTACTATTTAATCTAATAATTTATTCTATTTATTTTATACATTTACAAGGTTATTTCGAAAGGATGTGTAAATGCGAAAGGGTATTAAAGTACCCATGACATTGGAAAATTTTTATTCTACAACTTTGTAAAAGTCAATAGTTCTAGTGTAACACCTCAATGTTTAAAAAAAAATAAAGGTGAGGCAACCCTAATATCAGCTTTTTTACGTCACTAGCAAACATGTGGAATGTAGAGCATAATGGTAGGGTTGTGCATTTTTTTCTATTATATTTTTTCATATGGACAACGAAGTAAATGTATACCGTAATTATTATATCTGCAAAATAGCAGCCAACATTGACATGTTGAAACCCTGTCGGATTTATTTCCCTTTCACAATAGCCTTGTATACATTGTAACAGAATTAACCAAAAACCTCATACACCTTGATTGTATAATACATTTTTATAAGTATTGAATTATTTATATATTTTTTTTATAAATTCTGTTTTACCTCATAAATAATTAATCCTATCTACATAAAATATTTTTTGACAAAGTATGCTATTAAACAACGCCGCTCACACCACATACATTATTTGTATATAGCTCAGATAATAGATTTTGTAACATAAGCACCCACTAAGAAAATACTCTAGAACATCATCACCTAAAAGGTCGGAAGCGGTGAAAACTTATACAAAAATATTTGTGGCAACAATGACTTTGATGGAAAGTAAATGGACAAGTGTTTCATGAAGGCGTGAAGGTTTTAAATAAAGAATTTTATTTATTTTATAACAGAAATAACGAAATACATATTTCGGCATTTATAAAATTCCAAACCCTGAGGGGATAACAAGGGTTTTTAAAGTTGGCATGATGGAATATATATTTTTTTGGTATAGCAAGATTTAGGTTTCTATTTAAATACTTTTATTTGAAACCGGTTACACGATACACGAAAAAAAAACCCAGAGAAAAATTTTTTTCATTACAGAATATGCATATAATGTGATATGTTGCGTATGAAATGAACAATGTGACAACCCTTACTACTTAAAAATTTAAAAAAATTGCGGAAGTTTCAATGTTAATTAGATTATTATAAATATTCTAATATTAAATGTACATTAGATTTTATGTTTAAATTTATCTATTTGATCCTCACACAGCTATGTGTGTAGGTTTGGCACTACCCGCTTACATTCCAACGAGAATATCGAAAAGTCCACCGCTCAGCCCTACTCTGGAGCAAAAATTCGGTAATATATCTTGTTGCGATAATAGTATTTTAATAATAATATTTACAGAATGTTTTTATTTTGCATTGTAGTATAATACATGTCTTGCTTTCATATTGATGTTGAATGTTATTAACAATTTCAATTTAATGCATTCGACGCTTTTTATATGCTTATCTAATTGGCGGTTGTTTAAAAATTTTAGTAATTACTGTTCATGTACTTCTAATGGCTGCTAATAATAATTAGAACCGTGACTAGTTGTCATCACTACTAATAGTGGCTACTAAAAGTAGTTACTTTTAGAGACTATTATCGTTGCTATTAGTAGCCACTACTAATAGTTGTTTATGGGTAACGAATGTAACGACCGTTCGTCACTATTAGTAATACACATATATATATATATATATATATATATCTTCACGCTGTATCCCCAACTGAGTAGAGAGGAGGGAGCGCCAAGCGTTGCGGTCCTTACACACTTCTTTCGCTTCCTCAAATCTCATCATTCTACTCATTTTCTCCTAGATATGCGAGTGCTTTTGACAGTCGTTTAACACTGGTAATTTGATCTTCATAAGTCAGCCTTGGTCTTCCTTGACGTCTTTTACCACTCGCTTCCACTCTATAGATTTTCTTTGTCAGTCTTTCATCACTCATTCTATGTGCCCGAACCATCTAAACATTCCTTTCTTCCTACTTTACGTTAGTAAACTAATTAATCTGTGTTCCTACTAATAATAGGTAATCGTGGTGACCACTAGTAGCGGTTACTAACAGTTATCTTAATGACATCTCAAGTGATAACTGTCTCAAGTTCTAAGAGCCTTATTTTTTTTAATTCAGCGTATAATCTGTAAAGCATGATTGTCGTGTTTGTTTTAGTTGATTTTTGTACTATTTATGATTGAAATTGGCCAGAGAACGTTACCGTTAACTAAAGTCTGTTAAAAGCAATTTAGAAAGTTTTAATTTTTTATTTCTATTAGACTGTTTGTCTATAGTCTAAATTTTAACTCGGTAACATGGGCGTACTTTTCTAACAGGACCGCGGACTGTAAAAAGTGATAAATGCAAAAACAGAACTTAATGCATTAGATTAAGATTCAATTTAGACTGCCGATATAGAGGTAAAACGAGTCGATAGAGATAGCTAGAACGGATGCGATTTGTCCCTTTCTAACATCTGGCATGTGATCGAAAGATGATCTTTGGTAGTAATTATTTTACCATTCCAATGACAATTTGACAGACCATAAGCATATTATAATATTAGTCCTAATAATTTGGATATGTATCTTTTAGATTAAACCCATAAATTTATTAATGTTTATAACATAAAATTATTGTTGTAGGCAATTCTCAACAATCGTTAAAAACCATTAAAATAAAATAAAATTAAAGTAGTTTGGTTTATTTAAATTAATCTTTATGTACTAAAAAACCACAAAGACAAGCCATTGATTCCATAGTTCATAATTTACTTATGTAGATAATTCATCTATTTACAAAAGAAGGCAATACTGAGATAGCTGTATAGCTGAGAAATCATTTTAAAGACATTAATGTACTCACCTTACCCTCATTATACATCTTTGAAAACATAATGTACGCTAGAAAAGATATAGATCTATTTCAAAAGAAAGGCGTTATTAATGGTGTGGAAGCTCGTGGTTGTGATCAGCTAGTTATTCCTAAATTTAAATTACAAAAGTCAAGTGGTTTATTTTTAGGCAACTGTGTTCGTTTTTATAATAAAATTCCTCAAGAAATTACTCCATTAACGGAAAAGAGATTTAAACTTGTTATTAAACGCACACTGATTGGATAAGCATACAACGAAATTAGCGATTTCATTGAAGACACAACAATATGGATTATGTTTTATGGAGTTTTATGGATATTGTATTTTAAATAACTATTGTAGAATGATGTTGATAAAATGATACCTGACTGAGTTTCTTGTCGGTTCTTCTCAGTGGGTTTTCTTTTCGAACCGAACTAAAGTAGATTTGACGTTCAAAAATACCTTGCATTTGGGTTTACTTGAATAAATTGATTTAATTTTGACTTTGACATGCACGAAAACATGAAAAGACACATAACATTGGCGTAAGACTTACGAAAAGAAAGAACGAACGAAACGAAACGAAAACGAGAGAAACACGAAGAAAAAAGAACAGATAACCAAGAAGTTAAAGAGATCGTATCATATACAATGTTGTTCTTTGTTTTAAATATAAATGTTACCCACATCGGTGATACCCACAGAGATACCCACATCGGTGCTGGAGTGAATGCACGAAATTTGATTATTTAATAAAAAGAAAATTTTTTTTTCATGTGATTTTATAACTAAATTTGAAAAGTAATAGACTTAAATGTTTAAAGTTATTATGTACAAGTGTTATTCATGCGAATTTTGAAGAAACTTACGCAATTATCTCCTGTTTTTTTAAAGTCGTAACACAAATAATTCCGTTAAAGTAGATGTTGCATAATACTTCAATCTCAACATATATAGTTGTGTTAAGTGTTTGGCGTGTGTATGCTGTTTGGTGTTCTTGTGAAAAGAAAAAAGAGTAATAGCAATAACGAAAAGAAAAGAAGAATATAATTAGCAAAAAAAAAAAAAAAATGGATAACATCACAATCAGGAAACCAATTAGAAAATCAACTTCAGAAATAAATTTATTTAATATCACAAACGATAGTTCAGTTATGAACTCAACTATGCTAGATATATCAACAAGAAGTCATCCAGCTATAACATCGTTAGATACATCTTATATATTAGAATTAAAACATCAGTTAGAGCAGACACATATAGAATTAGCTAGTGCACATGGGGAAATTACAAACTTGAATTATCAAATTAATAACCTTAAACAAGAGCTGTCAGAAAAAAATAAGGCAATCACATTATTAAAGAAACTTTGTATACCTACCTCAAAAAAATTAGAATCTCCTTATACTGACACTACTACACCTATTTTAAGAAAAACTGATTCTATGAATACTACGCTGACTACACCAAAGTCTGTAATTTCTAATGGACACATTATTGCAAAACGTAATTTGTTATTACCACAAAAGCAAAACATTTCAGACAAAGAAATTAACATAATATCGCGCAAACTGTCAATTAAGCAAGCTGTATCAAGTAAACATGGTTTCGTAAAGTTGCCAACAGATGGCGTAACTAGTACAGAAAAGCGAAAAATAATTATATTGGGTGACCAGTTGGTTCGAGGCAAACAAGTTAAAAAAGAAGAATGTAAGACTTTTGATATTCGTAAAAGGAAGAGAGTAATTATTATTTCTGATCAACAGGGAATAAACGTGCAACCAAATTTACAAAATTTATTGGGTTCAGAATACGAAGTAATGTCTTTTTGTAAAAGCGGTGCTAGATTAGATAATGTTATTAATGTTTTTAAAAATGAAATAAAAAACCTGTCTAAGGAAGATTATATTATACTATTAAGTGGAACAAATGATGTAAATCCGTATGACTTTCAGTCTAATTTATTAATATGGTTACATTCTGTTATTCATACTAATGTTATTGTCTCCGAGATTCCTTACAATATGATATTGAACGAAAAATCACTTAACCATGTAACGAAACTCATGTGTAGTAAATTTATTAATGTGACACATGTAGACATGAATTATGTTCAATATATTCCTAACATGAGAAATTTTGGCATCAACATATCACGCTACGTTTTAAGAGAAATTTTAAAAATTGACTACAGATTTAAATATAATGAATATGTTAAAACAAATGAAGCAATAAACTTTAAATGTACAGTAGTAAAACAAAACAAATCCACTCAGACTGAATTCTTTGCTGAACAAGATAATCAATTAACGCAAACAGATACGTCCGCAAAAAACAGTGAATTGATTCTTGGCTCTAACGGCGCTGATTCTGGACAAGTACGTAAATATAATTATAATGATTTTTTTCGTTTATAAGTATATACATGTGATGCATCAAAACGTAAATGGACTAATTAACAAATCGGACATGTTGACTGTAGCTTTGAATGACCTTGTTTTGAATTTTCCTGACGTAATTTGTTTTACAGAACACAATATGATCTCTGAGGACTTACATATATTAAATATTCCTAATTTTAAACTAGGTGCCTGTTTCACGAGAGCAAATAGGAATGGTGGTTCGTGTATTCTTGTTAAAAAGACTCATAACTTCAGAGAAATTAAAGAAGTTTTAAAATATTGTGTATCAAATGTAGTAGAAACTTGTGCAATCGAGTTAATTGAGCACAAAATCATAGTTATATGTACCTATAGAGTGCCGAGTAATAAGAACATCTTAAAAAATTTAGACATATTCTTTGACATTTTACATGACATACTAAGTTTATTTTCTTATAATTCAAAAATTATTTTATGCGGAGACTTTAATATTGACATCTTAAAGGAAACAAATCAAGCAAAGAGGTTTTATCATTTAATTCAGGGCTTTAATTTAACGTTTGGGTTTGTCAGACCAACTAGACAACAAAGCGGCACATGTATTGACAATATCATTCATAACGTAAAGGGATCGAAAGGAGAAATGTACGATTTTGCAATATCCGACCATAACGCCCAAATATTATCTTGTCCTGTAAATAAAACTTTTAAAATAAAGAAGTGGTATAGATTTAAAAGAGACTACTCAAGAGAAAACATGATCAAATTTGAGGCTTGTTTGGATAATATAACTTTTAATGAAATATATGACTGCAAAGATGCTAATAATGCTTTTAGTAAATTTTACGACATTTTTAAATTATTTTATGACTTATGTTTTCCCATATTAAAGATTACTGTACCCACAACGACGAAATCTAGATGGATAAGTCGTGGAATTAGGATTTGTAGTAGACGTAAAAGAATATTACTATGGAAATATAGACTTTCACCGAATAATGATAATAAATTCAAATTTAAATCTTATTCTAAAAGGTATCGCAAAATTATTAATTTAACTAAAAAAGCGCAGAATAATCATTATATACAATGTGCTACTAATAAATCAAAAGCTGCATGGGAAATAATAAATAACATAAAAACGAGTTTGCCAAAGGAAAATATTGCACGAATTAAAATGATTGGTAAAGTTTTGACGGATCCTCAGTTAATTGCAGAAGCGTTCAATGATTTTTTTATAGATCAAATAAAACCGCAATTGAATAAAAACATAAATACGTGTAATTTTGTCAACAACAATTCAATGTTCTTAATGCCCACTATTCCATGTGAGATAACTGAAATTATAAACAAGCTTAAAAATACAAACAGCACTGGGTATGATGAAATAAGCACAAAAGTAGTAAAATTCGTATCACCGCTCATTGCTCCAGTAATTAGTCATATCGCAAACTTATGTTTGGAAACTGGAGAGTTTCCAGATAAATTGAAGGTTACTATAATTAAACCATTATTTAAAAGAGACGATAGAGAAGATATAAGAAATTACAGACCTATAGCATTACTATCAATATTTTCTAAAATTCTGGAGAAAATAATTTATAAGAGATTATACTTTTACTTTGAAAATAATAATCTATTCACTGACGAACAAAAGGGATTTAGGAAAAATACGACAATAAATATGGCAGTATACGACTTTCTTTATACAATTATGACAAGAATGGATAAGAGATTGCCAGTGTCAGCTCTCTATATGGACATGACTAAAGCTTTTGATTATGTTAACCATAATATATTATTACAAAAATTAAACTGCTATGGAGTTAGAGGTAATGTTAATGATCTATTAAAATCATATCTAGATAATAGAAAACAAATCACGTGCATTAAACGCTTTTGCACAGAAACTAGGACCGAAGTAACATATACGTCAACCGAACGTATTTCTCAATATGGTGTGCCTCAGGGTAGCGTCTTGGGTCCATTACTATTTATCATTTATATAAATGACTTACCGAAATCAATAAAATATCCCGTGTTGTTATTTGCCGATGATAGTACTGTGATATTTAATAACAATAATTTGAATACGTTTGAAAATGAAATTAACGATTGTTTGAAAATAATAATTAACTGGCTGCAATCTAATAATCTTTTAATTAATTTAGATAAGACTAAAATAATGACTTTTAGACAACGACAAACTAGTTTAAATTTTAATATTGACTACGGTGGTAAATATCTAGATGAGATAAACACGACAAAATTTTTAGGATTATATATTGATAACGACATGAAATGGAATACCCATATTGATGAAACATACAAAAAAATAAACAAATTTTCATATGCACTTTATAAATTAAGTGAAATAGTAAATCGTTCGGCAGTATTGACAGCTTACCACGGATATGTCGCTTCGATATTACGATACGGCATTATATTTTGGGGTAATGCAAAAGGGAAAGAATTAGTATTCAGAGCACAAAAAAGATGCATAAGATCGATTTGTCATTTAAAGCAAAGAGACAGCTGTAAAAATCATTTCAAAGAATTAAAAATAATGACACTTCCGTGTATGTACATCTATGAAGTACTTATTTTTGTTAAATACAATAAAAACCTATTTGATAGCGTAAAAGGATCAAGGCGTTGTGGAAATCTCTGTCTCGTTGCATGTAGGACTACATTATTCCACAATACAATTTTTGCTCTGGCACCTAAATTATATAATAAATTACCGAAGTTTATAAAAGATAGCACTAATTTGAATATTTACAAAAAACAATTAAAGAAATTTCTATTAGAAAAGACGTATTACTCCATTGACGAATTTTTTAATGATGATATTTAGAAAAACTTTTTTATATTTTTTTATTTGACACGTATATAATTTTGATTGCAATGTAATGAGTAATGACTATATAATAATTAATAACATTTTAAATCCAATTTAATGGCATAAATTTAACTCCAAATTTAATGACTGTAATAATATTTATCTGAGTTATTTGTTTTGTTATAAATGTTTTTGTAACGCCATGCGTGAGGCGGAGCACAGAGGCTCTTACAGTATATTGCAACATTAACACCATATTTGTACCTGTGTCTCACAAAATGACTTAATGAATGAATGAATGAAATAAATACTTGATGTTTCCAGATATTTCAAAGTTGTCCAATGCATGTTACCTAATTAAACAGTGACAAAAGTAAGCCTCAGTAGTGACATCTTGCTCGGCTCGCATTTCAGCTACAAGTGCTCAGTCCTGTTAAAGTAGTTAGTACGTCCATGTTCGGGAGAGTGATTTGACTTTTCAATGTGTCAAAGTTTTTAATAGTGTTGTCGAACAATAGAACTATGTCTACACAGATTCAAATTAAACGACTAGTCTACCATTTAATTAATTTAATTTACCGTTGACATGACCCTGTAGTGTCGCCATTTCAAAATGTTTTAAACGATTCGAACAATTCGAAATTTTATTTTTAATTTTTTTTTACTATTTTTTACCTGTGCGACTTATAGCAGAAACATATTTTTAAACTAATCGCTCGTATAAGATGCTGGTAATATGAAATTTTAATATAGAATAAATTGTTTGTAGGTGCCATCAAAGATATAGACGACGCTGCAGAGCGTTTCATTGCGGAGCAACGGAACGCATTAGCGAGGGCTGCGAATAGGAAATTCCCGCGACGATCGCCACAGAGGTATGATATTATGGGATTGCACTTTTTTGCGTATGGTAAGACCTTGAGGTATTCATCCGATTCAAAAAAGAGAATTCTAGGTTTTATAGAGTTTTAGAAAGTAATTTTGTTTTATGGAATCGTGAGATGAATTCGTATTCGATTATTTCAGCATGATATTATTTTTATTAGTGATGTGCCGGACATCCATATCTGTATCCATGTCCGAGGGGAAAAAAAGATCTGTATTCATATCCGTATCCGTTATTTTTTTAGCGGATTTTGAACGGATCTTTTGTATTAATGAATTTCATAAAATGAAATGTTTAAAATGGACAACAATGAAATATAATAACTTCAAATTATTTTTTATTTCTTAAAATAACAGTTTTGGCACTTTTTGTTGTAAAAATGAAACGAATAATTATGAATTATGATTAACATAAAATAGAAGTTATTTAATTGTATTCCAACGAACAAACCAAGTACAAAAGTCGAAGTCCGTATCCGTGGATCGAGACACTAACAATCCGTATCCGTGTTCGTATCCGCGGATATACATTTTTAACAATGCGACACATCTCTAATTGTTATGTATCGGTTATTTTAATACCGGTTTAAACGTACAGGTATATAGAGAATACGACGATCGAGATAGAGAACGAGCTGGCGCGTGGCGAGCGTGGCGAGCGGGGCGAACGGGGCGCGGCGGGCGCGGCGAGCGTGGCGGGCGGGGCTCCGCCGCGGCGTGGCGACGACGACGAGGAGTTACTGCGGCGGCAGGAAGAGTTCATCAGTGCCAACCGCGCGGGACTGCGCCGCAGGTGAGAGGAAGGATTTGGTTATATCATGCATCACTTTTTATGAAGTAGTCTGATTTTGATGATTTCTTTATTTTATAGAATAGGGTATTAGAGCTCGAAGTTCACTCCATCTAAATTAAAAAAAAAATCTGTCCTTATGCATAGTAAAATAAGAGATAATTGATTGTCCACCCATTTAATTTTTACCTGTCAACTGATTTTACCACACAATTTTGTATTTATGATAATTTTTTTTATCGAGTACTGTCTCGAAGTTGAATTCCATTTGAATTAAAAAAAAAATTGCAGCATTAAAGTTAAAAAAATAAGGTGCTGCTGGTTTTGTACATACCGAATTTTCACTTGTGAACTGATTCTATTAAAACTTGTCACATATAATATGTAATTCTGAGATTACAACACAATGGAGACCTGGAATCGATCTCATTATTTAGATGGAAAACAGGTGAGAGGTCTCCTCAACGGTTTATAGCAGTTTCCTCATATTGGGCTTATTCAATTTTATCTTATTTCAATTCAATAATGTTATAACTAGAGATCGGAGTAGATGTAACTCAATCATGGAGCACTTAACCCTATAGAGTGGAAATATCATGTTTTATATTTTGTTTGAAATCAATTTAAGCTTAAACACTGCCGTGATTACTGCGTTCCAATTGGTTAACCATACACATAAATAGTAAGACCTAAGAGTGAGGTTATATTAGTGAAAGGGAGACACAGATACATGTAATCGAGCACGTCAATTGATTGTCCAGTTTGACTCTATCAGTGATATAATGAATGTCAATTTAAAAATTGTATATTTATTATTACTTACCAATGGTTACATTGTGTTTGTTTTATAGTTAGATGTTTTCCTGTTTTTGTCATATTACCCAATAGAACAGTAAGCCATTATCTAAATGTCTTTTGAAATATACACACATAGGACACACACATTCAGAGTGAGAGTTGATATTTGTTAATGTCAAATCACTGAACAGTGGCGAGTAGGATGGTCCGATATTTCGGCTCTATAGGTTCAGTACTTCATTAGCTGTATGTACTTGCAACGAAATGTTATATTAATATAGACATAGTCTACAATAATTTTGGAATGTAATGTGAGAATATGTGTAAATGTATACATGTGTTAATTTGTACAGAATTAAATTTGTTAGATATATAGTGTTTTTTTTAATTGGGACAGTACTGGGAAATCGAATTTATAAGAGATACAGGGAAATCGTCTTAGGAGCCATTTAGTCTTTTTTTGTGATAATAATTTTGGCATTATTAATATTTTGGTCAAGCGTGAGATGTCCATAAAAATTTGTAAAATTGACCATTTCTTTTTTTTAATGAAGATCGACTCAGTTTAACGTAAGGGTCATTTTATTGTATCGGACGAAAAAAATCTGGACAGAAGTTGGTCAAATTTAATGAAAAAGTTTTTTATGCAATGGAAGAATGTAATGTACTAAGTTGACTGACTTTACTGCACATAACATATCCTTTTGTGTTGTGACATGTTTTTAAAAAGAACACAGTCAAAATCATAGTTAAACATGGTTATCAGTTCGGCTTTTATTAAATTCGGCGTGTATTTGTTACGGATATTAGTCCATTTTAGCTTCATTTGCGATAATACATTGCGCGCACGCTGTGTCGCAGCCAGTACGTGTTCTTCTTTACATGGATGGTAACCACACGTCTGACTGTTTGTAGATTTTCGTAAAATACGGGACATGGGCTGTCCCGGTGTGACATTGAAACGTATGCAAAAAATACAGTATGTTCCGTGAAATACGGGACGCATGGCGACGCTAGTACCAGTGTTTTGTTATATATTTAATTGGTGGTTGTCGGTGTATGTATGTGTGTGTGTGTGGTGTGGTCCAGGATGCGGTCGCCGTCGCCGGTGCGGAGCGCGGCGCGGGCGGCGCGGGCGGCGCGCCGCTCGGCCAGTCGCAGCCGCAGTCGCAGTCGGAGCCGCAGTCGCAGCCGCAGCCGCAGCCGCAGCGCCAGCCCGCCGGCGGGGGCGGGGGCGGGGGCGGGGGCGGGCTCGGCGGGCGGGGCCGGGGCCGGGGGCGGGGGCGGGGGCGGGCGCTCGCGGCGCGATGACGACGGCGAGTACCGGCGGAGGCTCCGCGAGCAGCAGACCCTGCGCGAGCGAGTGCTTCGGGCCAAGGAGCTGCGCCGGCGCCGCGCCGCGGTCTCGGCCGCAGGGGACAGGTGCGTCATCTTTTGGACCCAAGTTCTCTACGACTTTTCGGCGGGAACGAGAGAAGTGAGGTTGTCATTTTATTTAGATTTCCTATTTTTTACACTTTTAAGAGTTTTAAAGTACAACAGTGATAGTATGTTGTGTTTTAAGGTTCTGTGTAAGTGAAAAGAATGGAGGAAATCTAAATAAACATGTGTAGCTAAAGTTTTCGCGTTCTTCCAAGAAGTCCTTTTTTAACTTCAATAAAGCCTACTATCACTTTACTGGAGGAGTGTTAGAGACAATTAATCTTTCTCCAGAAGTTTCGTCATTATCATTAGACTGATGGTCTTGTTACCAATGGCTTGAGAAATATAAATAAATAAATAATAAAATAACCAAGTTCTCTAACGCAGTTTGCGGGAGGTTTAAGTTGGTAGTAATAGTAACGTAAGGAAAAAGCGTTACGTGGGCGGAACCCGTCACGCGGCGCTAGGTTCGTTAGCTCTATACATAGATTCACAGTAATATTTCCATCTCTATTTATACGAGTATATAATGTGTTAAAATATTAGTTAATGTCCTTTCAGGGTTTGCATCACTATTAATATAGTTACAGAATAAAACTAAAATAAACACTAAATTCTTAACTAAATTTGTTTTCTTACGAAAAAAAGAATAATTAAAATAAGCAAAGGGACTCCATGGTTATTTGTGACGCGCGCCTCACCGCCTCACCCGCACGCATTTACACACCAACGTGCTACAGCGCCTCGTATTTTTTATTCTATGTCACTAACTTATAATGTTGATTTTATATTTAAGTTTGGCGCCAAAAGATCAATGTTTTAAATCATCGATGATTTTATTTCAATATTTATTGAACATCATTGTTTATTTAAGTATTGATATCAATATCTGCATCAATGTTCTTCTAAATATCGCTCATCCTTACTTTAATGTATAATATGTAGGTAATAGAAGAAATGTATAGTTTATTATACCCGCACTCATGTATTCGCACTTGCTATTGATTACTAATAAACACAGTCAGCGATCGTCCGTGTTTTTGTTCATACATATCACTTACCACGCATTGTCTTTCGCCATTGACACCACATTGTAAGTTCCAGAGCTCAGATTCAATCTATTAGAAATATTTATTTCGAAGTTTGAAATTAAAACTTTCAATAGAAGATAGCCAAAAAATATACAAGTAAATATATAAATTGGTCAAACAGAATTAATACAAAATGTAAAAGTCATAGTAACACTTACTTGTGAAATGTTTTGGCTTATGTCTATAACAGCCATTCCCGAAGTGGGCGGTAACACCCCCTTGTGGGCGCTGCAGGCCTAAAGGGGGGCGGTAAGAGACCCAGAAAAAAAATGGGGGCGTTGTGTAGAGGCCTGGGGGGTGATTTGTAATTTCATTTAGCTAGGAGGCATCTTAGACAACGACTGCATGAGCTCCTCGACTCAGTAGACAAAATAAGTTTGGGAACCAGTGGTCTATAACATACATACATATTTTCACGCTGTATCCCTAACGGGGTAGTCATAGAGGACGGAGCGCCAAGCGTCGCGGTCCTTGCATACTTCTTTAGCTTCTTCAAATTACCTCAGTCTCCTCACACATTTTCGCCTAGATATGCGATTGTTTTTGACATTTCCGTCGGCTAACACTAGCTATTTGATCTTCATAAGTCAGTCTTGGTCTTCCTTGGCGTCTTTTACCACTTACTTTTGCTCTATATATTTTCTTTTATAACATTTCAATTTATTATACAGAGAGCGTGATCGCCTAGACAAAGAGAACAAACAGATCAAATCAAACGACACCAAACCGTTGGAGACAGACAAGGATGTCGATAACAAACCTACAAGTACAGAGCAGGACAACAAACCAGATACAACAAAGAAGTCACCGGAAAAAGAGCGAGTGAAAGGGAAAGAACGGTCACCTGTCACAGTTAAAGACGATACGGCCGAAGTAAATTCTACATGTGGTATGTTCAAATCTATTCCATAAACCTGTACAACCTTACAATTATTAAATTTTAATTCGGAAAGCTGAAAAATCATTTCGCTACCCTCTGCTTATAAATAAATTATCTCTTACACAATAATGAAAAACAATTACTTTTTTTAGAAATCGTGAATGGATTTTTTCGTCTGATTTTTAATATGATATTCATTTCACAAGTAAATAATATGTTAATGATAATAGTTTATTCATATATCGTACATTATAAATCAATATATCTTTAATTAACTTATGTTACTGCAGTAAGCATAATATAGCATGTAAAATGGCCTACATATGTGCTTACGTACAAAATGAATTTACATTTAAAATAAGGTACATATATATTTAGGCAATTTAATAAATTTTTTTGTCTTCACATATTATTGACGACCTCCGTGGCGCAACGGTTTAGCGCGTCGGAAAGTAAACGGGGGTTGCGGGTTCGATTCCCGTCTCGAGTCTGGGTGTTTATGTATAATATGTATTTATTTACAAAAGAAAAGTATATAAGTAGTATATCAGTTGTCTAGTACCCATAACACAAGCGCTGTGCTGCTTAGTTTGGGACTAGATGGCGCTGTGTGAAATGTCTGAGTATATTATTATTATTATTATAACAACAAATTAACCGGTTCTTACCGCGATATTAAATATTGAAAACGAACGATTTCATTGAAGATAAAACAATAGTCTGGAAATGATGTTCTCTGCACATGCGTTTACTGGCTTAATGAAAATATTGTATTTTAATAAACCTTTTGAAAAATGAAGTTGAAAAAATGATACCTGACTGAGTTTCTTGTCGGTTCTTCTCAGTATCTAGGTTTTCTATTTGAACCGAACTAAAGTAGATTTGACGTTCAAAAATATCTTGTAATTCGGTTTACTTGAATAAATTGATTTGACTTTGACTTTGAAATACTTTTGAGTTTTCCGATATTTCCCGATATAAAAAAAAAATTAATATCGCGGTTAGAACCCGTTAATTTATTGTTATAATGGATACAAACTGTGAGAGTCTAAAAAAGTGCTTCACATTATACACATAAATAATAAGTGGAATTCAAGGATTCTAAAAGAATTTTTCTATAAAGTCATATTGTTACACCAGACTCCCAAAACTCCTGTAAATTTATTTCTGATTTGCTGTGGCAACCCTACTCATTTAATATTGCAAAATATTTGAAGCTATTGACAAGAACTTGTAATTTTTTTTGTAGAAAACTTAACCCCACCCCGTGAGACACTGCCCATCATAAAAGCATCCCCAGAGCGAGACTTAACTCCGCCTCTCCCGGACACTGTCAAAGACCGCGGGCTGACAGTCTCCGGCCTCACTGGGGACAGCGATGTGGAGCTAGACCTCATACTAGACGACATTGATGGGATACTGTCAGATGAGGATGATTCAGGCCGGTTCAAAGAGAAAACCAAACAGTGAGTGACTAATATTTATATAAAAAAAATCAATTGCCGCATGTATGACGGAGCATCACTTGAGAACGGCTCGAACGATTTAGCTGATATTTTTTTGTTGTGATTGTCATTGTCAGGACAAGGTTTGAATGAAAGAAAATTTTTCGAAAATCCACAGAGAAAGTAGGACATTTGGATGGTATTTTTATATGAAAATCTCAATTAAAAGAATTTGTGTGTGTGTTGTAAACATTCAATATCACACCCGAACAAAGCCGGACCTGGTCGCAGGTTTTCTTAAAATTGTTTAGTTTTCATGTCTATTTTATATGGGAAACCTCATTAATTTGTTGTACGTGTAGTGTAGATT
This sequence comes from Zeuzera pyrina, assembly GCA_907165235.1. Lineage (NCBI taxonomy): Eukaryota > Metazoa > Arthropoda > Insecta > Lepidoptera > Cossidae > Zeuzera > Zeuzera pyrina. The sequence goes on from OU015640.1 coordinate 1,073,904, forward strand.
TTTTTGAAATTATTTCATTTTTCTAGTAAAGACATTACTAATAACGATACGAAAGTTAGGAAAAATATATGAAATCCATTTTAATTAATTTAGTGGGAGATAATTAAAGAATACCCGATTGAACATGAATGTCCTTTGAGTTGTCTTGAGTTGTCAACCTTCTGTCACTGGTTATGTAAATCTAACCTGTCAAAGAAGTGATATCGACAGCTCTAAATTGATGTTGATAAACCAACCGATAAACTAACGAGGGAATTATTTATTTTGAAAATAAAGTTTTAATTTGGGAGTCTGTGAGTTCTTGGAAATTAATTTTAATTTCAAAGAATTTATTTTATTTAAGAATATCTCTTTTGGACTCATTTAATGTCAAAAAATGTCAATTGACATGCATCACTTTGTATGGGGTACAATGCAGTCATATTTATAACTACGCGCCCCGGCTACGCAGGGGTAGAAATTATTTGAAAATAAAATGCAGCCCTAGTTACTCGGTGATAATGTAGCTTTCTACTGGTGAAAGTATTTTCAAAATCGGATCAGTAGTACCGGAGATTACCCCGAACATCCAAACTCACAAACTTTACGTCTTTATAATATTAGTATAGATAGTTATAGATGTACGAGGAAAACTATACATACCTTTAAAAAGAAAGGGTATTATTGGTATGGAAACCCGTGGTCATAATAAATTGGTTATTCCAAAATTTAAATTACATAACTTAAATGTTTAATTTATTAACTGCAATTGGTTATATAACAAACTTCCTCATCAAGTTACTCAATTAACAGAAAATAGATTTAGATTTGTTATAAAACGTATATTGATTAGACAATCTAATATATAAAATTCTCGTTTCACAGTTTTAGTTACTATACTCCTCCGAAACGGATTGACCGATTTTGATGGAATTTCATATGTATATTCGGTTTATTTGTTGCACAAAATTTTTTATTTTTATTTTTTTATGATTCGGCATTGAAAAATACATACAACCCTATATTTAAATATATTTAATATCAGTCAATACAAAGTTTGCCGGGTCAGCTTACTATAAAATAAACGATTTCGTTGAAGACAAAATAATATGGAAATATCTTCTCCACACATGCATTTACTGGCTTACTGAATATTGTAATTTAATAAACCTAATGCAAAGTGATGTTGAAAAAATAATACCTGACTGAGTTTCTTGTCGGTTCGTCTCAGTATGTAGGTTTTCTTTTCATACAGAATGAAGATAGATTTGACATTCAAAAACACCTTGTAATTGGGGTTACTTGAATATATTGATTTGACTTTGACTTTGAATGTATTCCAGACCAGAGCCCAGTAAGAGTAAGCCAGTGACAGACCTCCGCAGTAAGCTGCCGGCGCGATCACGGTCCGACGCTAACACTAACACCGCCGCCAACACTAACACTAACTCGAGCAGTGCTAAGCAGAAGATCGTGTTCACGGACAAAAAGAAAGACGACAACAGACGTGAGTCAATCAGTGGTTTTGTAGTAATAATAGTCACAATCAGATAATCTTACCAATAATAATAATTCTCATCAATTGCTGGATCGTTAGAAAGTTTCTCCAAATTGATGTAATTAAATAGAGATGTGCCGGATTTTTAAAAATGTATATTCACGGATATGAACATGGATACGAAGTGTGTAGATCCGCGAATACGGATACGGACCTCAGCTTTCATACTTATATATACACAATACAGTTAAATTAATTTTAAGAAAAGATAAACTCTCTTTGTTGCTAACTTCATGTTGTGTTAGATCGACGTAGACGCGCGCAACTTCCTTTGCCAACTTCATCCTGTGTTACATCGATGTAACTTCCGCTACTTGCTGAAATTACTCTGATCTATTTTTCCAAACGCGCCATAAGAAGTATAACTTAAAAAATGTAACAATGAAAGATTTTAAGTTTACAGTGACAATAGTTAATGGTTATACCTATACATAATAAAATAAATAAATAAATAAATATACTCAAACATTTCTCACAGCGCCATCTAGTCCCAAAGTGAGCAGCACAGCGCTTGTGTTATGGGTACTAGACAACTGATATACTACTTATATACTTTTTTTTTGAAAATAAATACATACATATTATACATAAACACCCAGACATCGGGGCGGGAATCGAACCCGCAACTCCCGTTTACTTTCTGACGCGCTTAGCCGTTGCGCCACAGAGGTCGTCATGTTAAAGTAACTGTGAATACAATGAATACAATACTAAAATATAACTATGTTGTTTTGTAACAGAGCGATCATCGGCAGTGTCTAGTTCGTCTGCCTCTTCACGTACAGCTAACAATGTAAGTACAATTTTTACTATAAAATTTAAACTTTTAACAAAATGTAATCTAGCGGACCCGACTAGTATAAAAAAAAATCTGAGACCCGATTGCAGCGCATTTACCGGCTTTAATTGTGAATCGAAACCATCCACGGACCCACTTAAATAAACGAAAAATTCGTCAAAATTGATCCAGCCGTATCAGTGTCGTGCACAGACAATTTCAATAGAGTAGCCTAAAAAGATAACACCGAATTCGTCATTCAAAGTTTGTGTGTAAGTGTAAATATGTTCTACGTCATGTTAATTATTCATCGGAACTACTATGAAAAATCTTTCAATGGTAGTAAACTGCTTATTATATTTTTTGTAAAAAGGTTATCTGATAATATTTAATAACAAATTTGAAAAGTCATTACCTATATCAATCTTATTCAATAATTTCGTTTAAACCCGAATGCCGACGAGCGCCATTTGTTATTTTCATTACCTATTAGTTAAATATTATTTAAGTAAAGAAGAAAAAGTCACTAGAAATGATTTAGAGGGCGCTTATAAAAAAGATCGCTGGCTCGTGTTATTCATTCAAAGAAGTTAGATTATTTTCTAATTAAGTTATATGTTACTTTTCTTAATGTCTTAAATTAATTGTATAAACTTTGTCATCGCGAAATCTAAATCGATAGATAATAAAAATGAGCGCATTTTGAAATTGGGTGCATTAAGTGTTGTATCTGATATTAACCAATAAGATATCAGGAAAAGGACGGCACGCAATTTTAACCAATAAGCCTTCAGCGAAATGAAGGCGCATACAATATCTATATCTATTACTACTATATAAATCTCTAGCGTCTGTCTGTAATTTTAACTTTGCCGTCAAATTTTGTGATAGATAGTCATTTTATGACTTACTGACTTCGATTCTACCATTAATAAAAATTTTGTCTGTCTGTCTGTCTGTCTGTCTGCCTGTCTGCTTGTCTGTCTGTCTGTATGTCCTTTTAAAACTGAAGAACGGCTAGACTGATCTTGACAAAAGTCGGTACGTAGTAAGAGCATGTGATTGCGCTCATGATAGGCTACTTAATTTTTAGAAAATCTACCCCTAAGAGGGTGAAAAGGGGGATGAAATTTTGTATGGGAAATGGTAAACCGCTGAACCAATTATGATGAAATTTGGCAGGCAGATAGTATGACATTAGAAAACGGACATGGCTTACTTTTTTATTAAAAATTTACCCCTAAGAGGGTGAAAAGGGGGATGAAACTTTGTATGGGCTAAATCTAGGTAATGACAAAATTTGGTGCGGGGTGATAAGACATTATTTATCAAAAATATATAGACTACTTTTTTATCAAAAATCTGTGAAAAGGGCGACGGGAGGAAGTACAAAAGATTGTACGGGAAACCATAAACCACTGAACTGATTATGATGTAGCATGGATATAGTTTGACACCTGAGAACGGACATAGACTAATTTTTATCAATAACCTACCCCTAAGGGGATGAAAAGGGGGATGAAACTTCGAATGGGAAATGTTGAACCGCCGAAGTAATTATGATTTTTGATACAGAAATAGTATGTTCCCTGAGACAGACGTAGGCTAGACGTAGACTTTTTATCAAAAACAATATTTGAACGTACTATGCACATACGTATTATAATCTAACCTTATTCGGAAAAGCCACAAAAAAAATTTCCGCGAGACGAAGTCGCGGGTACAGCTAGCACTACTATAAATCTTTAGCGTCTGTCTGTAATTATGATTTTACTATCAAATATTGTGATAGATAGTCATTTTATGACGCATTGAGTTCGATTCTACAATTTTTAAAATTTTTGTCTGTCTGTATGTACTTTTATAACTAAAGAACGGCTTGATCGATCTTGATGAAAATTGGTACGTAGTAAGAACATGTGATTGCGCTAACGATAGGCTACTTATTTTTTTTAGAAAATTTACCCTTTAATGGGTCAAAAGGGGGATGAAACTGCATGGGAAATGTTAAACCGCCGAACCGATTATGATGAAATTTGGCAAGAAAATAGTTTGACATCAGAAAACGGACATAGGCTACTTTTTATGAAAAATCTACTTCTAACATGGTGAAAAGGGGGATGAAACTTTGTAGGGGAAATGCTAAAACTTTGTAATGATCCAATTTAGTGCGCCGATAAGACTTTTTTTATCAAAAATACATAGGCATTTTTTATAAAAATCTGTGAAAAAGGGGACTGGAGGGAGGGGGATGAAACTTTGTACGGAAAATACTAAACCGCTGTACTGATTATGATATAGCATGGATATAGTTAGACACCTGGGAACGTACACAAGCTGCTTTTTTATCAAAAAATTACCCCTAAGGGGCTGAAAAGGGGGATGAAACTTTGAATGGGAAATGCTGAACCGCCGAAGCAATTATGATGTTTGGTACAGAGATAGTATGTGGCCGGAGACAGACAGACTTTTTTTTCAAAACAATCTTTAAACATGCTATGTACATGATCATATAATCTAACCTAATCCGGGAAAGCCACGAAAAATTTTCCCGCGCAGACGAAGTCGCGGGTACAGCTAGTATATATATATATATAATGAAAGTTTTTTTTCTTTGACCGCGATAAACTTGAAAACTACTGGACCGATCGCTATGGGACCATGACCATTCGACGCGGAATCGTCTGTAGATGGTTATAGGCTACTTATTTTTTGAACTCCATAGACCCTTCACCATTTTTCAAACAAAAATGTACTATTATGTGCAAAATTTTCACTTAAGCCCAGCGAAGCGGGCGGGAAACGGCTTGTTAACTAATAAAATTAAAATTATTGATGATTTTTTTGTCCGATGCTGGTATTGGCTAGAGACTGCGTCTCTTTTTAAACTTGTGTGCGTGTTTTGGGATAAGTAAGCATTCAAAACCACTACAGATGCACGCGTGTAATTATACGAAACACAACGTTCGAAAATCTACGTGTGTAAATTCAGCCTTTAATGCGAATTGTCTCTCGGGCGAACGATAAAATAAGGCGAGCGCGGGAATTTCAGTTCAGTTCAGTTGTAGACAGAGTCTATTTGTCTCTATGGAGTGCACGCCACTGAGCCGTATAGGAGTTACCGAAATAAAAAAAATGCCCTAGAGTCAGATTGCAGCGACACCTAACGAGTCCAATTGTGAATTTAAACCATCCAGGGACCCACTCAAACATACAAAATTTCATCGAAATCGGTCCAGCCGTTTAGGAGTTCAGTAACAAACACGTGTACAAAATAATTATAGTATATTTAAAGAATTTTCCAGTCGAACAGTACAGTTTCCAATTTTTTCCAGTAAATGAACCAACTATAGTCAATCTGTGTAACTTTGACAGATCAACGCTACATTTTTGTCATTATTCTATGGATTTGGGGTCATTGACAACAATATTTTGTTTTTTTTGTGATCGCGAATTACTACTGCTACATACTGGTATATTGGCAAATACATACATATATATCTTCACGCTGTACCCTCGACGGAGTAGTCAGATACATATTGGCAAATAGCTTAAAAGATATCAACGATACACAAAATTTGTGTTTTTGTTGTCTGTGAAAGTTATCGCCGCTATATGAGTGATTTCGACACAGCTGGAGCCAGTAATAGAACCTTGCATTATGTTTTTAACAAATTGAAGATGCCGTTGAGTCAATAAAATATGAAGTCGCAGTTTTATATTATAATTTGTTGCTAAAATTTGTAACTTCAGTAAACGAAACTGAAAATTCTATAGGTTTTGTTAATTAAAAATATCCACGGACAAATTCTTATTGTTGCCCACGGAAAAACAATAGAAACTATTTGTGGTCCCACCATCAATTGCACCCAAAGAAATCAAAGTTTGACTGTAATCTTCTGTATAGTATTGTTTTGAGCTGTGGGTAATCAAACGCTAGTTAAGGGCGGTACAAAGAGTACATTTTCGTTTATACACACGGATGCCAAAACCACGCGAACTTAATAAAGGTGGATTCTAGTCTTTGTAGTCGCCCCTCGAAGGTCTCGCGTAGTCACCGAAGGTATACGTTTCACTCACAAACAATGTTCCCAAATCGCAACAGTATCTATCCAGAGTCGTCGCAGTAGTGGTAATAGTCTTCGTAATTCGCTTTGATCTCGCCTGGATCCACGCTTCGATCGACAATCGAAAACTGACCACTCGGCGGACGCGTCGCCCTATTTATAGCCCTACAAAACGTAGGTGGAAACTTCTAGAGCATTCCCTATCATTAATAATAATAGTGCATAATAACAGAGAGGGTGGAGGCTTCCAGATAATTTCGATCGTTAATAATAATACAATATCGTTCTCAACTCCACCAGTTTGTACATATGAGTACATGACACGTAATCGTTCCGGAATTTTCGAATTACGACCTAGTTCTTTTTTGTTAATTCAATCAATCAATCGATACGGTCTTATTTTGGACTTGTTTCAGTGACCTTGACATTATTGTTTATAGAACCGCCTTCAGTTGTTGACGAGGATAAATATCATCCAACGTTATCGGCTCAGTTTAAATTGTGCTCTAATTTGAAATGAAATAATAGTCCTTCATACGCATTTCAAAGTGTTGACTATACAGGCTTAAATAAATATTTTCTATGTATCAATTGGGTTGAATTACACAAAATAGATAATATTGATGATAAGGTAAACTGGCTCTATGAAACCGTAAATAAAGGAATAGATGACTTTGTTCCATCAATAAAAAAAAAGAATAATCATTATCCTTGCTGGTTCTCCAATAAACTTAAATATATAACAAAAAAAAATACCACATAGGAATTTCCAAAAACAGAAAACTCACAATAATTACTTGATTTTTAGTAAACTGAGGTCTGAATGTAAAAAATTATCTACATTTTGTTATCAGAACTATTTAGCCATGGTTGAAAATGATTTGAGGAGGGATGCGAGAAAATTCTGGAGAGTTATAAAAAATTAACGACGTAAAAATGTTGATATTCCATCAACGATGGCCTGGAATAATATATCTGCATGTAATGGCAATGAGGTTAGCAATCTATTTGCTTCATTTTTCAAAAGCATTTATAAACCACAATCTGAGAAACCACCTGATCTTGTTGCTGATTCTGAAGAGTTTCGAAATCATAATGAAATTCCCGATGCGCATACCTCAGAGTTTGAAGTCTGCTTTGATGACGTATATCGTCAATTGTCTTTATTGAACATTGGTAAAGGGGTTGGGCCCGACAGAACACCAAGTATGTTTTTAAAGAACTGTGCTGTGGGACTCTGCAAACCTATCATAGACATAGACATAGATTTTATTTAGCATCATCACACACAATACAAACAAGTAAATAAAAAGTTTTAACCGCGTACAACAAACAATGTGTACTGTGAGTGATATGATGCTAAAATGGACACCGACTCAGTACGTGCTGCAGCACAAGTGCTACAGCGCTGATTTTCAGCGGCGACCAATATTTGTGGAGTACGTCGGTCCAACAGATGGCCGTAGCAATTAAATTAATAAATAGCAAATAATACATACATACATACATATCCCCACGCCGCATCCCCAGCGGGGTAGTCTGAGGACTAGTAAATAATAATTATAAGAAAATTGAAAATATGTTATCATATATAATACCTACACAGTATATACGCTATATATCAATATAAATACATATATTTTTCATGCCCCCATATGCATACAAATACATTTCTTTCCGACTAGCACCAATCAAGTTTCCGTTAATTAAATTATTTATTTGTGGAACAACCTAGTCACCATTATAGGATCCGTCCGCTTGGCATGAGAGAAAATACAATTTTAGTCGCGACTTAAAACTAGAAATAGTACAAAGTTCTCGAAGAGGTGGAGCCAAGTTGTTCCAGCATTTGGTGGCTGCGTATCTAAAACTGCCGCGAAACGCAGCCATGCGGTGCTGCGGCACACGCAATACGTTTGCTACTAGTCTTATATTAGCGTCACTGTCAATACCTCTCCATTCTAACTTTTCAAAGAGGTACTCTGGCCTGCCGGATTTTATCACTCCAAATATCAGCGTTGCAAGGTGTAACTTTCTTTGCAGTGACATCCTTAATATTTTGGAAGCGTTTAAATAGGGTCCAACATGGGTACGTGGAGGAACGTTGAAAATAAACCTCGCGCAAGCATTTTGTACTCTTTGTATAACGCGTCCGCTTCTTGCCAACAACCTAGGGCCATAAACAGAATTTGCATACGCAAGTCTAGCAACCAGCAGCGAGTCACACAATCTAACGCGTAGTTCCTCGTTAAAAAAGTCACGCGCTCGGTATAATATTTTGAGTCTATAAAAGCAGTTCCGTGCAATATCGAACTCGAAATATCGAGTACGTGATTCTCAAATCGAAGCCTGTCATCCATCAAAACACCCAAGTTTCGGGCCTCCGTCACCCGCGGCACCCGTTCTCCAGAGATTGTTATTTTTGGATTTTTGTTTATTGTTCTTTCTTTCTTCATAGCATGGCGCGTAGACCGCGTAGTACAATAAGTAGAATCACAAGTAAATTCGTTTTTTCCTATAGTAAAATCCCTCCAGTAAAGTGATAGTAGACTTTGCAACGTGGCTTGCTCAGGCCGGTAGAGTGAGGTGTGGGTTGAGTAATTGATGTTATTATTACTGTCACCTGGAGAGTGGTGTACCTAATTTGTTTAAGGACGCCTAGTACACCTCTGCAATCGACATCTAATGGGATATTTATAGAAAGTTAATTAAATAGACATCAGAAAAACATCACACAAAGAAAACATTTATTTCTTCTAACTTAATCTCTATGGTGGATACAATCAGTTCACTATGTATTTATTATTAAAAGTTAGTAACAATTTAAAAAGATTAAATGCTATGGTTAAACAACATTATCCTGTTCATTATTATATATGTATTAAATAAGGTCACCTATTATCTAACAGCACTTAGATATTAATTAGTTTACAGAATAATTCATTAGTATTAAAGTGTTACAAGTATTGAGCTCAGATATTACTTGTTATAGTTACAACAACATAATTTATTTATGTTATCTTAAATTAAAGAGAAGTATACCTAGTTATAAAGACTTAGACACCCTTTCCTTGTTTATGTACTGCATTTAAATTCTTAGTGTTACAGATACATAAACCCAAGTACATTTTATACCTTATTATCCAGTATTTTATTTCGCAGAGAAAAATATTTATTCGATACACAATACCTTTATGTGGAGCTAATATCTAACAGAGAATCATTTATTAGTTACACGCAGAGTGTTATCAGTTTTATCACTGATCAATCTTAAGAAGGAGGTGGTCATCCACCAACTGCACCTACTCCTCAGTCTTCCCCTTTGTCGAACATCTACTAGCATCACAGCACCCACATGCCCCGGCCCTCAAAGATTCCCCTTTAATAGGAACTGCGGCCTGGCCACGCGATATAGCACCCAACTGAAGAAGACTTAGACTTCTTGATAGTCAGAGTAGTGCACCAAACCATTCTAAGAACTATTATGATTAGTTCATACTGAAGTTTAGATGAATGTTGAATAGATTTTAACTACTATTCCTAAGTATTCATTACTTATAGGGACAGGAGGTCCACCTGGTTTCTATAGCTGTCCTTTGAACTCTGTAACAAGCACATGTAGACATTAGGATCCTATTCCCTAGTCCTATCATCATTGCTTGCCCTTATCTACAGCTACAGTACTTACCATGGGATCCACCATGAGATTACCTAAACTACTTTAACATATTATTAACTAACTCATTTAATCTAATTGGGGTTGCTACTCCCAAACAAATACAGCTAAGACTATCCTAGGCGACATGTGACCTAACTTTAAGTTTCTTCATGAGACTTTGTTGAGGCAGCTTGTCCCGCAGCAGAGAGAAAAGAAAAAGGAAGCTATCGGATACGAGACACTTTTTATACCCCACGACGAAGGTCACCTATACTCCTACTCCTGGAACAACTAGTGTAGAGACAGTGGTCGACAAACCCTATCTAAAATTACACCTACCTAGCGAGTCGATAAAATTCATTAATTTTTTCTAAGTGTATGACGTTTATGTCAACTATAGTTTTAGTATTATTCGTTCGTACTAATAAATTTATGAACTAGAGACCTAATATTTCATCAATTTAGAGCTTATTCTATCTAACAACAAAGGCTACATATTTAGAGTCTATCGATATGTTTATCGAACATATCTTTACATCCGTACTTCTAAGTATAGATAATCTAGACCAACGGTACATTTGTTATCGAAGCCGTGTGCGTGTTCTAGAATGTTACAGAAAGTTCTATTTACAAACGAATTATTAACAATAATATTACTAAAGGAGGTCTAGATAATTAGTAGGTTATTATTTTTACATTAATAATACTCAATACTCAAAGATACTATATTTATGATAAATTTATTCCTGCTGAAAGACTTACGGTCAATGCTTCAAAGATATTTAAGAAAGCTCAACGGGTCTTCGTTGTCCATGTCCGTCTGTCAAAGTGAATGTTGTTTGTAAACAATTAGGTCAACCAAGGAATGCTTTATTTTTCTAGATAACAGAAGTTAAAAGTTAATTTATCTTTTAAGTAATTAAGTGCCTCTATAAATATTATAAGTTATTGTTCCCCACGTCGATGGAGACTCGATATGACTGCTACAGCTTTACTGAAGTTTCAAAGGACTTCTTGAAAGAGCGCGAGAACTTCAGCTACACATGTTTATTTAGATCTACTCCATTCCTTCCACTTACACGGAAATTTAAAACACAATATACTATCACTGTTGTACTTTAAAACTCCTAAAAATGTAAAAAATAGAAAATCTAAATAAAATGACAACCTCACTTCTCCCGTTCCCGCCAAAAAATCCTTGTTTATTGTTATTATATTATTTTTGTTTGTATATCACACATATTTTTAAAAAGTCTATAGAAACTGGCAATTTTCGACCAGCATTGAAATTGTCCTATATCAGCCCCATCCCTAAATCTGGTGATAAATCTAATGTTACAAACTATAAGCCAATATGCATCCAGTCATCGCTAGCTAAACTTATGGAGAAAATAGTCTTACCGCAATCAACCTTCAAAAATAGTATAGTTACTAGGCAGCATGGTTTTGTTGGCGGCAGATCCACAACTACCAACCTGTATATGTATGTTAACTTTATTAATCGTTGGACAGGGGAAGTGAAGTGCATGCACTTTACGCAGACTTTAGCAAGGCCTTCGACATGGTGGACTATGAAATCCTGTTAAAGAAACTTGAGTCTCTATGGAGTAAGATCTAAAGTCCTGGATTGGATGCGCTCGTGCCTATCCAATAGGCGTCTGCGAGTATGAGTCCATGATTACCTATCAAATAAATTTTACACTACATCTACCTGTTCATAGTCTTTGTGAATAACATTGGTGATGGCATCAGGTCAGAATGTCAGTTGTACGCGGATGACATGAAGATATATAGAGAGATAAGTAACCTACAAGACCTATATATCCTCCAGCTTGACATATGCGAGATGGAGAATTGGTGTGTGAAGAATAAGTTGCCATTAAACATAAAGAAATGTGCAGTGATCTCTTTTTCACGATCTCACAGCCGACTACCTGTGACTTATCTACTCGATGTACAAATTATTATCCAAACAGTCAAAACAATAAAGGACCTTGGTGTGATTATTGGTGATAAAATAAAATTCACTGACCACATTAATAGCATAACACTTCGTGTTTAGATGCCTAGGTTTTATTTGTAGAGTAAGCAAAGAGTTTAAGAAAGTCACAACATTGATATATCTTTTCTCCGCATTCGTCAGGCCTATACTAGAGTATGGATCTGTTGTTTGGTTTCCATTCACAGAACAATACATCGATCTTATACAAAAAGTTCAACGAAAATTCTGTAAATGCTTACGCTATTGTAAATGCTCTGAGGATGTGAACACTGTCGGCAATATATATCGCCAATCATCGTTAAGTAGCCTAATCAGTCGCAGATGGGGGTGGCCGTCGTATTATTCCTTTTCAAAGTTATCAACGGAATGATTGATTCACCGGAGATTTTGGCTGACTTTGGTTTAATTTGCGCAAGAGTTGAGCTCAGAAAAATATCAAGCAAAAATTATGTCCATAATGGACCTAGAAATAGAATTGCCAGATTAATGAATTAATACTTTCCTGATGTCAACTTCTTTGGAGGACCCCTTTCGTCATTCTCGGCTAATATAAAAAAATTGTTATGTACAAATTAAATGTGATATCTTTTGTAATTAACTTAATCAAAATGCTGTTTACTTAAATTTATTTTATGTGTTTAATATAACAAACCGATTATATATCATATCAAACCTATTATGCTGATTATTAAATAAATAAAGTTAACAATGCGTTTTTAAGTCATAGCTTTCGAGCGTGTCTCGAGATATAACCACTAAAAGTTGCGCATGACGTGCCATAATCGTTCTTATTTTCTTCGACCAACCGTAACAGTATGTACATTGTATACAAAGTGCAACATAAAAATATTATCGCTCATTTAACAACGAGGAGTTTGAAATTTTTTATATGAACTTTCCATACATATGTATATGTTCAGTAAACAACTCAATTTCGTTATTACTCATTATTATTGTTTAAATTAAATAAAAAACCAAGATATTAGCAGACAGAATAGGACCTTACTTCTTCCGTTCTTCTCAGTGTGCAGGTTTTCTTTTCGACCCAAACGAAGGTTCAAAACCACCTCGCAATTGGGTTTACTTGAATGAATTGATTTGACTTTGATTCTTCAAGTGTTTGGGATTAGTTATATCAACTTTTTGTACAATTTAACATCTCCGTATTGTTATCGGTACGCCTCGCTCGCAAGCTGTCCGTATGTGGACGGTGCGAGAACTACTCTGACGATTTGCCTTCACTCGTTTGCAATACGCCGAGCGGAAAAGACCGCGCGATCCCAGTAATTGGTTTACATGAGGTTTGGTTACAAATTTTCGACAATCCATTACCCACGAGACTTAAATTGCGTTGCCTGGTCGTTTACACATTAGCACCGCGACGAACACCGAGTGGCGAGACAGTACTCGGATGCCGCACGCTTGGTACCTAACTTGCAGTCAGCATGCAACAGCCAAATATCGCGCGATATCTGCTGTCAAAACGCAAATTTGTGTAATGTAATTTGTATAGTGGTGCTATATCTACCGCAAAAAGTGTATTTTACGGTAATGGCGCAGTAGACACGCAATCGTCATACATGATACCAAGTTTTTATTACAATTAGTCATCGGTTGCGCAATGATCGCGTGGCTGTCTGCAAATTTTTACGTAATAATCCCGCCGGCCTAGTAAGCGATTAGTTGACCGCTATATTTTCCGTGAGAGATTAAGGCGACGAATTGGAAATTTTAATGCCAGGGATCTCAATTTTTGTAACTAATTACAAAACGTACGAAAGTGACATTTGGTAACCTGAATCTTCATTTCATTGACTTTAATTTGCCAGTGGCGTTCCACGATTGGTTAACTTTTGTTACCGGAAAAAAATATCAAAAAAACTCTTTAAAAACAGAGATTTACATTTTCCTAACAGGACTGATTTATGCCTCTACATTTTCTGTGTAGATTAATCTAAACACACTTCAAAATGCAAGTTGAATTTTTTAAAATTTATCTTGAAATTTTTTGAAATTTTTAATGTTTAAACGAAAATGACGGTTATTAATTCCTGAAATCTTTAACTATTTTTCGCTCGAACTCCAAAACCCACTAATCGACACGTGTTTTGCCTCTCAACGAAGTATCCTCAGGATATTCCAGAGATCAGGCTCGGTCAGCTAACCAGCACCGAATCAATTCGGTGAATCGAAAAACCGGAAAGTAGCACTTGAGTTATTTACCGGAAAGTAACACCAGTTAGTTACTTCCGCAAAGTAACACCTGAGTACACAAGAAAATAACTGTTTCTTCGTATTTTTCGTAGGCTAGCGCGTGCACGTTTGTATGGTGCAGAAGGTCTATTTTAGATTAAATTATTGTTAATTACTGCGTCACCTTAAAAAGGAGTATTTATCAGTGGCAAAGCCATATTTATTAGTTTCGCCCGTAAAACTTTATAATTTACAAGCCTTTTCATAAAATATTTAAAACAATTCCATATTTTGTTTCAGAATAAATCAGAGACTGAAGTAAGCACAACAAAGCGACAGAGAATTACATTTAACAACAAAGATAAAGAGGTGAGGAACGGGTACAAATTAAATGATGTATGGAAAATACCTCGTTTAGTGATTGAACACGCATTAACCTAATTTTTTATTTGTTTTATTTTTTTTATAATATACTTCAGACAATTGCACAGATTGTGTGACTCCAAACTAAGCAGTAAGCTTGTACTATGGGTACCACACAACGAACTCTGGGGGAGTTCCCAGTAACACCCAGACTCCAAGCCAATTTACAAAAGTTTGTTTCCTAAATTAACTTGACCGGGATAGAACCCGGGACCCTAGTTTGGAAAGCAGATGCATATGTTACTGCGCCAACAGCCCACTCTCAACATAAACCATAACTATTCCGGATAAAGTCAAAGTTAATTAAATGGCAAACCCAGATTTTGGCCTAAGTGGGAGACAAATCAGGTGCGTCCATTTATTAGATTAAGTACATATTAAATATTTATTTCAAAAGCAAATATCTCTAAACTTTTGAAATTTTTTTATTCAAAACTGACGCGATACGCAAAATTTAGAGACTTCTTCGATATGAATTTTGAAATCTGGGGCTGCAATTTTTGCTAGCTGAGCCGGATATAACATCGACAGCAAACGCGACTATCGATCTTGACTAAATCTTGCTTCTAAGTAGATAATAAGGAGTCCAAATAAGGCATGTATACTGTATAGTGAGCAGTGAAAATACTAATTTAATGAAGCTGTTGGATGATTTGCCCTGTAGTTTTGGAGTTTGTGTTATTTATGTCCTAATGCATACTTAAGTACATATATATTTAGCAGCTAATTGTATGAAAGAAAAGAAAGGAATGGGCCCAGGAGTGGCGATTTAGGTCCAGCTGCCCTCCCCTGCCCCCTCATGGGTACGCCCATGGGTAATTGTAAAAATTTAGTCCAAAATTACTAATACATATTTGTTAGCGCAGTGGCATATGCATCTGCTTTCCAAGCTAGGGTCCCGGGTTCGATCCCCGGTCAGGTCAATTTAGGAAACGAAGTTTTCTAGTTTTCTAAATTGGCTTGGAGTCTGGGTGTTACTGGGAACTCCCCCAGAGTGCGTTGTGTGGTACCCATAGTACAAGCTTACTGCTTAGTTTGGGGTCACACAATCTGTGTAATTGTCTGGAGTATTATTATTATTAAAAATACTAAATTTTTTTGGTTCTTATTTCCACTTTTGGATTGATAAATTCTCTACCTTTTAATTCAGTGTAAAGATAACTGAATGGGCTGAGCGATAGACAGACAGACCAGCTATGACGATTACTGAATTCTAGCTTTTTCGTATCTTTTGGTTCTGTTATTAACTCGCTGCATATCTTTATATGTTTATAAAATTCCAGTGTGCGTGTGTTCATAATTCTTTTAAACGGTTTGTCAGACTTTGATATTTTTTTTGTACTTATGGGGTCACCAGGATAGTTTTTAGCTATAGTTGGGCCTGGTAGGTGGCGTTATTATTGAGATCCAGTTTTTTTTAAATTTCCAACAATTTTTTTTATCTCTTACGTAAAAAACAATATAATCAATATCATTATTTCCACGCGAACGAAGTCACGGACAAAAGCTAGTAAACTGTAATTTGAAATTAATTAGAGGTCGTCCAGTGGTCGAAATTCGACCGTAAATGTAAACTTATCAAATACTGTAGATTGTAGACGTGAGGAGCGTGAAGTATGACGAATAAAGACCAAATGCTTCGACTCTACGTCGAAGGTAGCGATAAAAACTACTGAATTATTTTGTCTTTACCTATTTATCATAGATTAATTAGTTACGCAAACTATTTATATATAGATTACAAAATTAAATGCAAAATAAAGTAATATAAGATACTGAAATATGTGTTGATTGTTGTCGTCAGTATGTTGAATCAAGCTGGCATTTCAATCAACAGCTAACTTCACTCCTCTGGGGGCCTAGACAAGTGACTCAATTGTCGTAAACGCTAGTAGAATGGAATGACAAATACCGCATAATCTAGCGTAACGAATTTTAAATTGGTAGATGTACGATGTTAGTAGCGTACATAGCGTACATCATGTTGTGCGTTGTCAGCGTTTATGCTGACACGCGGCAATTTAATCATTCCTTACGTCAGTACACGTCCAATCACCAATCGGGTCGCGTGTGCTCATAACCATTTAAACCATACCGTTTTAGATTAAGTGAGTTCATCAATAAACCATGATATTGTGCTCATCTTTATCTATTATTGTTTAGAAACCATCCCTAAATATATCTCTGTACGGAACCACCACACCGTACAGTAGCCAAACATTATTAACTTTGTATTATATCAAACGAAAAGTAAAGTGGCTTTTTTGTTTCAATTGTACGAAGCGTAATTGTCTAGCCGCTCTGTTTCTTTCAATAGTGACTTCATTATTGCCTTGAGAGTAAGCCACGCCTCTTTCCGTAATAGGCAAATCCAACAGTATATATGTACATTGACTTAACTCATTTTCTTCTCACAGTCTGAAAAAGAGAAGGAAGACAAACCGAAATCCTTCTCTAATCGTCGAGTCATACTCCAAAGAAAAGTAACACAGCCCTCTAAAGAGAAATCCGTATTCTCCCGGATCGAAGTGAAATCAGACCCCAGTAAACCCAACCCGGGCATATTCAGCCGGGCTGTCAGGACGGCCATAGGCAACGAGAGCCGTATAGTGGTGAAGAAGACTGAGGAGCCTCAAGTGGAGTACGAGAGTGGCTCGGAGGATGAGGACAGGCTTTTGGAGGAGACAGGTCTCGTTGCCATGGTGACCAACCTGCCTCACGGCATGACCGACACCAGAATGAAGACCTTGGCCGGGGATGATGTGCAGGTAACCTCCGCCACTGTTACAGGATGTTCCACCACACTACTTGCACGGAGCGGCGTTGTTGGGAATAGGGACGTGACCATACCGATATCGATGTTCGTTGCGACGACATCACATTTTTGAGCAGTCATAAGACAATCGGTACGAGTCTCGTAATAAAAGGAATTATTTTAATATTCAGTCAAACTCAAGTACCGTTTATTAATCTTTCATTTGAAACTTTTATTTTGTTGTAAAAAGAAATTTTCTTTCGATAATTCCGTCAAGATTGCTTTTAGACTTGAGTGCGACTTACAAAAAAATTATAAACTAAGTCTTAAAAATTCATTTAGCAATCATTTTTGTTTCACAGAATCGTATTTTCGATTTCGAAATGTCGAAATCAATGTATCTATCACTATAGTGAAATAATCGATGGGTAATATCGATATTGGTCACATCCCCAAAACTTGTTTCCATTATAATTACCTATGCTATACACTCTTATATACTGAAATATGAAATATTTTGTAAGTGAATTATTTGTTGTGATGACTGTTTTAAAATAGACATTATTTCAATTTTGAATAGATTACTTGGTGCTTGACACTTCGACTTGATTTAAATAAGTTGCACTGGACTGATATGAAATTATTTATGAGTAGTAGTATTTTTTCATAAGTACTACTCTTCTATTGTATCAAAAATTTTTCATTTTATTTCACCAACTTGTGCTGTCCTGATTTTTTTTCTCCGATATAATGAAATGATGCTTACGTGAAATTGAGTCGATCTGCATTTAGAAAAAGAAATAGTTAATTTTACTTATTTTTATCAACTACTCACGCTTGACCAAAAAATTAATAAAACCTGAAATTGTTTTCACAAAAAGGCCCGAATGATACTTGAGACGGTTCCTTTGTATCTTCTATGGATTCGGATTTCCCCATACTGTATTGGATGAAAAAATATTTTATTAAATTTGACCAACCTGTTTTTTTTTCTTTTTTCTTTCGGTACAATGAAATGATGCTTACATGAAACTCAATGGATCCGCATTGAAAAAAAATATTGGCAATTTTGCTAATTTTTAAGGACATCTCACGTTTGACCAAAAAATTGATAATGCCAAAATTGTTGTCACAAAAAAAGACCAAATGGTTCCTAAGACAGTTTCCCTGTATCTCTTATGAATTCGGATTTTCCTATACTTTTATATTTATTTTATTTAATCTATTTATTTATACAGAGTATTTTTTTTAATTGGGTCATTAAAAAATACTCTGTATAAATAAATAGATTCGCTCCCCTCCATCTTCTATGACGACACTGAGTATAACACCTGTTTTATTTAAAACCATTAAACAATATTGTTGACCTTTTGATAAATTGAATCGAAACAGATTATACCGTAGACAGTGAAAGTTATAGACTACGCCGTATATTCCATCTCATTCACACAAGAAAGAGACTAACTTATCCGCATGCAACGTACAAGAAAATGACAAAGCTGTAGTATTTTCTATTCTTTAGCGTGTGCCCGTATTATCAAGGTTCGGCACAATGATGTGCTAAACAACACAGAATATGCAGCTAAATAATCTTGTCGTATCGGGGCTACCGGCTTTTTAATACCATTTTTCCCCATACGGTGTAAAAATAAGTGAAGAGAAAATGCCGCAGAAAATTTTTTCTGTAGTTTCCAAAATAATGACATATTAGCTTCATTACCTTTATAAAATTTTAGTTTCTTAAAAAATTTATTTGCCTATAAAAAAAGTCTTTAATTTTTACGCAAATATCAATATAAATAATTACTTTGAATTTGTTATATAAATGTCGCCGTTTGCTTATCTGATTTACTCAGTATTTGTAAAGTAAAATAGAAAGGAATGATTATGCAGTATAGTACTCAGAAACAAACGTCAGAACACAAAAATAAATGTTATTTAACATTAAGTTATGTCGTGATTTAAAAAACACAATTTACTACCTACTCGTATGTGATACGGTCCACTGCTAAATACCGTCATATTATTAAGCACATTATTAACTTTTGACTGCGAAATTATAAAGAAACTTACACCCCGCACATTAATAAACTGGCAACCCTTATAGCAAAGCTATATTACATCTATAGTACATTTTTCATCTCATGTGGCCACGGACCTATGTACTCTGGTGCATACTCCCTCTACGGATTATGTATTAACAACACAGAACATTTTTGTCTCGTCACATATCTTGATCTTGCACATTGCAATGGTTTAGCGCGTCGGAAAGTAAAACGGGGGTTGCGGGTTCGATTCCCGTCCCGAGTCTGGGTGTTTATGTATAATATGTATATATTTACAAAAAAAAAAGTATGTAAGTAGTATATCAGTTGTCTTGTACCCATAACACAAGCGCTATGCAGCTTACTTTGGGACTAGATGGCGCTGTGTGAAATGTCTGAGTATTATTATTATTATTGATAATCTGTTTGAATGGAAATAAACAGTAGCCACTGCAAAGTAAGCCCTACATTTTTCTAAAAACTTTCGTGCACAAACAACAGTTCAGTTACCGTTATCGTATATGTGCTATACTAATATTTTTTATTAATATTTTTTTGGAAGAAATCGAAGTGTCAAGTAACCAAAGTACATACTGTGATATAATTGTAACATCTGTGATATTTAATGTGATATACTTAACTATATATTATATATACATATTATATTGAATCTTTATGTAGTGTGAAGCTCCCTTAAAGTATATTAAAGCAAATATTTTTTGTGCTCATGTAGAAACACCACTCGCGTTACGTTACGTGCCGTTGAACAAGGACTAATAATCCTATTACTGAAATATTCTTTAAAATCACGTAGAACTTTAGGGATCTTATCCATTTGCCATCTATCCATCCACTATACATCCATTCTTTCATCCATCCATACATTCGTCACATCTTTCCATCTATGCAAACATGTCTGTCATGTGCAGCCAATTAATTAAAGTCAGCCAATAAAGCAGTCCGTCCCAGCTTCGCTTGGGTTGTATACGTAATAATTAGGCTATATCTATCTGGAATAATATTTCAAATAGTAAAGGATTTTTCAAATAGGAGTAGTTGTACCGGATATTACCTTTCACGTGTAAACAAACTTGCGAAATCTGCTCCTCTCTCTCTCTCTTTCTAATATTACTATGGATTACGACTTGTAGTGACTCATGCGTCTAATGGCATATATCGCGGAACCGAGCTTAGTAACCAATGTCCCGATATGGTTCGCCCACTGCAATTTATTATCTACCGTTAGACCAAGAAAACTGGCAAACTTAACTAATTCTAATTGTTTCCCACCCAGTTCTATTTTATCACGGGTATATTCTGTATATTCTGGATACATTAGAAAGGGAAAATTTATAAAATAATACATTTGGTTTTTTGTGCATTCAATATTAATAGCGAACCATTTCGAGACGTTTGTTAGGACCCTGTTCATCCAGGTTCATTCATACTTTCTGTCCAATTTAAATAACAATGAAGTGTCAACCAACCACAAATAATACTAGTTCGCATAAGTCCCTGAGCATAAATTGGAGATCATTAATGTAGACTAGAAACAGGAAAGGTCCCAAAATTGAAACTTGGGGAAAGCTCATTTTTAATTTCGAACAATAGACAAAACCCCATTCACACTCACTTTTTGCCCCCGGCCAGCAAATACGAGACCACGAGATCGAGAACGTTACCACGAGTTCCATAATATTTAAGCTAGCAAATTAAAATTTCGTGACTAACACAATCAAAAGCCTTGGACAGATCACAAAAAACACCAATGGCATCTTGAGGTACCAAGCCCAAGCCTGAAGTACAGTTTTGATCAAGCTCGCTCCCACATAAGTCGTTGACCGCCGTCTCGTGAACCTGTACTGTTGACCGTGAAACACCCCGTGAATGTTAGAATGTGCCAGCATTTGATTATCATTTTTTCGAATATTTTACTCAACGCTGGTAATATTCATACCGGGCGATTTAACGTACAACCTGATTTAAATAATGGAATAATTTTATTGTTTCATTAAATTGGGAAATATACCTTGATCATGTACCTTCTCGGTACAAGGGGGAAATATCCCTTCAATTATTGAGAACTGAAGCTTCTCATACCCCTTCTCATCTTCCTTTCCACCTCCTTCCCTTAAAGGCCAGCAACGCACCATGGGCGACGGTGATCACTTTCCATCAGGTGACTCGCTTGCTCGTTTTCCCCCTTTTATAAAAAAAACAATAGTGAGCAATATCACTGAGGATAAAAATCTGTTCATCATCTATCCATCCATCATCCATTTTTATAAAAAAAACCTCTTTTATAAAAAAAACAATAGTGAGCAATATCACTGAGGATAAAAATCTGTTCATCATCTATCCATCCATCATCCATGCAGTTATTTATCCCAATACATCTATCAATCCATTCATCGATCTACATCCATCTACCATTGTTTTTTTACCCTTCATGGGTATATGTTTGAAAATACTATCTTAATTTTTTTAATTCGAACAGTCGTCCGCTAAAATAAAAGGACGAATAGTCACAATTATAAATAATATTCCAAACAATTACACCCAATTTTGAAAAGTTTATTCCTGAATGTTAATCAAATGGTTCTCCCTCGCCCTTAGATTTAGACGTTGCCGGCTTATTTTACGAATACTTATTCACTTCAATTCCATTTCTATTAAATAACAAATTAAAATAATATTGTTGATATTGACAAAGCAGTTTCTACATGATCGCAGTGTGCTGTATCGTTTGTGGTATCATAATTTCTAAGTGAGAAACTTACTCAGAGATTAAGTCGGAAACACAGTGAGCCGACGTACACTGAATAATACTGTACATAACTAATACGGAATATTTTAATGTATGTACTCCTATATAAAATACTAGTGACTCGTTCCGGCTTCGCACGGGTAGAAATTATTTTGAAAATAAAATATAGCCTATGCTACTCGCTGATAATGTAGTTGTATATGTATAGGTGAACAAATTTTGAAAATCGTTTGAGTAGTTTTTGAGTTTTTCTATGACATACAAACAAATAAAGTTTACTTTTTGACAATATTAGTATAGAAAAGATTAATATATTTCATACTATGTTTCACAAGGAACAAATTTCAAATTCCTAAACATTTTAGGAAAGATATTATTTTAACATTTTTTTTCTACTCATTTCACTCTTGTGTAAGTTGTCCCTTCGATCGAAGCTAAGACTAAATGGAAAAACGTACATTTTACATTCAAAGTTCTGTGTGAATTAAATATTATTTTTGACTCACAAGAAGTGTTAAAAACGTAAAATTAGGAAGAGGAAAAATTTTTTTTCTGTTCCCAAAAAACATTTTAACCCTCAATAAGAAATTATGTAAATTCAGCAGTTTATTTACTTTTGTACCACCAAAATATGCAATTAGATAGATTAGATATTAAAATATTTAAATAACTTTACATATTTTTCTCTTTTCGAAAACATTTTAATTTGTATGTGATTGTATTGATGTATGTGAGTTTCTTGCCTGTTTGTCCGAGTGTAAGTTCATTTCAGACCGGTGGTAGATTTAATTTTCAGAAATAGGTTACGACTTATAGGTACGTTAATAGATATACTCGGCTCAGTGTGGTTCCGCCTTTATATACTCACGCAGTACAGTTATCATAAAAAGTTTTCAATCGAATGTCGTAATTAAATGTCGTAATATTTCTTTAAATATTTGTTTTATGCTAACTGTATTTCTGTAATGAGTCATAATAGGACACAATACATGTTACATGATGATTGATTTAATTTGTCGTAACGACAGTGTTTTTACACCAAAAGAACATTTTCTAATAACTCAATAATTGTCGTAATATTTGACTTTTATATATAACATGGTCAAAAAATTTTCAGACATCATAAAATTATAAATTCATTTATCTGGGAAGCTGAGTGTATTTATAACATATATGTATGTGTATTCAAATATTTTATTTCATAAGATATTCGTAAACTTTTTTTAATCAATATTTTTTTTAAATATAATTAGCATGGTGAAGATTATTATAATAATAATGAGACCATGCAATTTCAATGTGATTTTCAGTAATCTTATTTGCTAAAGTATTTATGTATTATGTTTATTGAAGATTTTTTTTTGCCTTTTGTACACATACTTGTATTTGATTAAACACCATTGTATAAATTGTCATGTTGAGATTGTATGTAAAAAAAATGTTAAGTACTTTTTTTTTATCGTAAATAACATTTTAATAGAACAATTTAAATATATATTAGTCGTAAAAGTGCATTTACACTTTTATGTAACTTAAAATGTAAAAAACGTAGTCGAAATATAATTTAAACGCGCAAAATACTTAACATTTTTCCAAAAAAGACACAAATCAAGATAAGTAAAATAATGAATTTCTCTCAAAAACGCTAACTAGCAAATTAAGTTAAAATTAGATATAAGTTGGAAGATGAAAGATGGCTGTCACGGATAAATGTTGCAGAGTTTAACGATGGATAAAAACGAGCGGACAGCGAAAATTACATTCAAGAGTACGTCGGCTGCGGATCGCTTCAAGAGGAAGTTTAACAACAAGATGGTCGCCGCCAGTCGTTTGTCTGTCACGCTACGATGAACAAATATTGTCGGGAAATGTTGTAACAAATTCAGCCATACTTTCAGTTTTTTTAATTGAAATATCCAAGGTCACATTGAGTGTAAGGATTGGGACACATGCTGTGTTCCTGTGGGTACGCCCAGTTTTTCGATTATTATAATTCTGTTCTGTATTTTATTTAAACATTGGTTTGGGTTCTGATTTCAAGTATCAGATTAGGTTTACAATGTTACACATTTTATCTGAGGTATAAATATGAGTACGACCGATTGTTTAATTATAAATAAATCCAATTATATGGCGTTAAATATAACATTGTTAAAACAAACGAAGATTGTTATTTGGAATTTCAATACAGCCCTCTAAACTGCCGCAGATATATCTTTCTCTCTATTCGCTTGTCTGACGGAAATCTCAACGGTGTAATATCAAAGTACCAGACATTGTACTAACGTTTTTCAATTTAAAACGGACATAAGTGATTTCTACATACATGTATTGATCATATTATTCAGACATGTGTAGAATATAGACCTATATGGAAATATATCGATCCAGTGCTCTCAAAATTGGTCACATTAATTTGATGAATATGTTAATTATTTGTGAAAAACACGTACAAGTATTTTTTGATTTGAAATTATAATGTGTTTAAAAGTAAAATTGTTACAGTGTAATACTTGGTACATTTATAATTCTTTTTTAGATAATTTAGTATTTGACATTTATAACTTGACACATTAATTGGATTAAAAACATTAGTAAGCTAATGTCATTTCAAATTTTGACTGTATAATACATGCATAACATGAAAGACAATTTGGATGAAAATGTTAACTGAGTTACTACTTTATTTTTAGTTTAATGTTCATTTTTTGTATTAAATTAAGTTATATAATGTGTTAGCGAGATGACTAAAGTATACAAAATGTTACATTAAGGCAATTGTAGATGCAGAATCAAGTAAACTGCTTACATATTATGCTTACTGCATAATGCATTAAATTAAGGTAGTTAATAAAATATTATTATTGGTATATGTTGAGTTTAATTAAGCTCATAATGGTTTAAAAATTAACAGAGATATATGAAGTTGTGTCTCTTTAGAAGTAATTATAAGTACCTTTTTAAAAATGTAATTTTTTATGCTTTGAAATTTAAATTTACTTTAATTAAAAAGCATAGAAGTCTATATGTACAGTAATATGTGGTTCCATATGTTTTTCTTTTTTTATACATACTACAGAAATAACATTATAAGCTTTTTATTATATAAAACTGAATATTAACTATAAGTTTTTCAAACAAGAAAGTGGACATTATAATTTTTTAAATTTTTCTTACTTTGTTATTAAATAAATATATTAATAACAAAAATTATGTAACTGTATGTTTAAATAACAAGCTGTGTAAGTTGCTAAATACCTGCGTTTATAAGAGCGAGACAGACCTCACAAAGTAAGCTCGCTCAAATGGCTTTTTAAGAAGTATGGTGAAATCTGTTCTTAATGTTAAGATTAGAATATAGCTTTTATTCTCAAAAAAAAGGTTGAAATGTCATTTCAATGAAGAACATACTTGTAATGTAAATTATGCAATGCAACAGTGTTGATGTCAACACAAAAAAATCTATATATTTTGCTGTTTTCATTCATTAATGTATTAACGACTTAAGTACCTTATTCATTAATTAAGATTAGAAAATTTTCTCCACAAATAAACGGGAAAGTTGTCATTATCTTAAAATTTCAAAAAGACCAATGCATTGCGAAAATCGCTATTAATATTGCCTAAGTTGCAATTCCAGAACGAAACAGTTTAATCGAAATGGTTTAAGATTTTGAGTTGCGTTAATGAATCTGGTGGTAATAAAAGAAGAAATAGTTTTTGGATGAGTAGATTCATACTATATGTAATATTTTAGGCACTTCCATGTTTATTATAACTAAAAGTCTGAAATTTACAATTAGGACAGTTTCGTTCGAAAAATATTGTTTATTTTTTTTAATACATAATTTGAAACTACTTTTAAGATTTATCTGGCTGTTTATATAATATATATTATGTATAGGTTTATTATTCTGTATTACATTACGTAAATCACGTTATAACGTGACCCATAACTTCGTAAGTTCCCTATAAAATTTTAAGTAATACCAATTTCTATTTTAGATATGTATTCTTATGTTAATGAACCATGCATTTGACTCAACAATGTTATTACCTAACAATTTATTATTATATGTAACAAAAAAATCTTCGAAACTATCTCAAGTCGAAATGCGTCTCTATTGGTGGGAATACAACCTTGATTATTGCTTTATAGTTTAGATTTTCTTGAAAATTCATTAAAATCTTGAAATTGAATCTTAAATGTAAATGACTAGCTCTTGTCCGCGACTTCGTCCGTATGGAAGCTTTTTTCGTACCAACTTTGTCACCCTTTTTTACACCTTTAGAGGATTGTTTTCAAAATCGACCAAATGTTCACATCAACCAACATGTTTCATTATTTATTTGGTGGTTTATAAATTCATTGTGTTAAATTATTTTTGCTTACCGTTTGCTTTTGCATAAAATACGCAGACTAAAATTTATTAAAAATAGTATAAATACGATACTATTAGTAATTTTCTGAGTATCCAATAAAAATAAAATTAATTCGTCTTTTTTCGTATTATTGTAATATTTTTTGTGACATTGAATTATTATTTTTTGATTTTTACGAGAGAATTTGGTTTATGAAACTGACTTATATACTTACCTTCTTAATAAAACAAAAATCGAGAGTAAAAAAACCAATTAAAATTTGAAAACAATAGTTTCTTATTAACAGAATAGGTAATTATTGCATAAAACTGTCCATTCGATTATTACAATATAGTTTATAAAGTAATAAATTTTAATTAAAAATGCAAAAGTATTTGCTCATTACCTGGTTGCATATCTACGTAAAAAGAAGTAATGCTATATGTACTGCAAAATATATATATAAGGATTTTATAGTCCATAAATTAATAATAATAATCAAAATAAATCGCTTTGAGTAAATTATGGACTTACAAAACATCGCTGGGAAGATCTCAACGTATCTGAGACTAGAAGGCATTTAAAAAAATTGGTTCACAGTACCCATTATTTTGTCTTGTGTTTCTTTTCCTTGATTACCAATTTAGGTATTTTTTTTATATTACATGTGCCAATTCGACAGATAACATAATGCATTGAAACAAATCATACAGACTTAAACAATTCATACAGTATATTTACCAAGAGAATAAATTCAAAAAATTATTTCTCTGGCGGGTTTATTGTCAATATGTCTCATTTATGTATGTAATGAAACATTCATTAGCCTTCTTGACAAATTAAATAATCCCGAAATTGACAGTTAAATTTGTCTAAGGGCCGTAAGGTCAATGGTAGTTACGACGGAAGAGAGTTTAATCTTCTGTCTTCAATTATTTCGTAAGATCAATGGCAGTTAATCGATTACGAGCAGATTGAATTATCGAATATTGAAAAAGAACGAACGAAATATGAACGAAACGAATAATATTACCATGTATAAGATAGAACAGTGGAATAAACTGTCGATCAAATTTTAACGTATATTACGAAGTCCGTAGTTTTAACTGCTCTTGATCTTACGGCCCTAAATGTGTAACGAGGCCTCATAAAAAATTATTAAAATAAAGCGATTTATATCTTATATCCTTTGAATATAGACTTCTATTATAACTTATATGTATGTTAGTGAATACATAACACGTGCACTATTTTGATTTATTAAACTGTATTCTTAAACTGAAAGGTTATTACTATTTCGAAAGAATTTTCAAATTTCATGAAGAATATACAAGTTCAAGCTCTTAATTGGTATTGGGTAGTGGGTATAAGCTCTCTCCTAGTGCTGGGAATACTAGTTTTGTGGCCTCATACTCCAGTAGTATCATCTACCTTTTAACTTCATTAAAAGGCAATAACTACTACATTTTTCAACGTAATTCAAATATTTTCAATTATTTTTAGTTATTATTTAAACCAGTTTTATTATGTAACATTAGCATATTGTATATTTTATTGTTTTCAAGCAAAGTGGCCAAAAATGATTTATATCCAAATATATTTCTAATAAAATTACTTTTAGATTAAATTACTCAGTTATGAATTTAGTTATAGTTTCTAATCGTAAAGGTACCGCAGTGATAAATAATAATTTAATCTAAAATACATCTTCTACACCATACATACGTGCGCGCGCTAGCTTACGAAAAATACGTAAAAACTTTATTTTCGTTTATTTTAAAAACTATAATTAATTTTTAAAAATCCAACTGGCATTTTGAAGAATGTGTTTAATTAAACTATACAGACAGTTTAAAAATATAATTCGGTTCCGTTAGTCCGAAAAATGCAAATCTCGGTTTTAAAAGAGGTTTCTTTGAATTTTTTCTTTTTGGTTACAAAAGTTAACGAGTCGTGTAACGCAACTGGGAAAATGAAATCAATGAAATGAAGAAGCAGGTTACCAAATATCACTTTCATACGTTTTGCAATAACTTAGAAAAATTCAGATCTCTGCCGTCAAAATGTCCAACGCGTCGCCTTAATTTGACATTACTTTAATGTTTGTCTTTTAGTGATTATTTGTGAGGACAATATAAGAGACAGATATAAAAAAGCTAAATAAAATCATTATTTAATGGAAATTTTCAATTTATTAAAAGTTTCCATGGATTAAACGAGCTTCCTACATTTTTCGAATTTCTAGGGGGAAGGGGGCTGCAGCCCTTTTTGCCTTCTTGGTGACGCTCCTGGAAGGAGTTAAGACGTTACATTAAACTACATTTAGAAATTAAAATTACAAATATTCATTTCACGATCTTTAAGTACGAGCATTTTCAAATATGATGTACAATATTATAATACATGTACAATAAATAACGCTTTATTTATTGTATGGAGAAGGTACAGAATACATAATTAGTAGCGCATTTTTCATATTGAAATATGATGAAATTTATGGAATTATTGTGTTCAAAGAAGTTTATATTAAATTAAAAATTATTTATATTAAACTACCGGCTATAGAGTATAAGCGATTATGGAAAAAAAATCTTTACCTGTCTTAAAATAATATTTCACTTTTTGGTCACTTTGAATACCTATACAGGGTGCTCTTAAAATAATATTTCACTTTTTGGTCACTTTGAATACCTATACAGGATGCTCTAATTTATAATTATCAATAAACTTGACGTTGCTATAAAACTACGTTTAAGGTTTTCACGATAAGGCTAGTCAACAACAACGCAATACAATGCAAAGTTGACAATTATGTAGTTTCAGTTCTATACATCACTGCTTCTATTAGTTGCGACATGAGATAGAATTGTTAGTGTTAGTCTTAAGATTATGCATTGGCCACATTTACAATGTTGTTTGTGGCCTTTTCTGTTTTAAGGAACCACAAAATCGGGCGATTATGAGCGATGTAGGGGAGCAATCTATAAATTATATCATGTGGGGTCTACACAGTATGACGGGGACAGAGATTTTGAGTACCTTTGTGATGTCACATCTACAGATGACAATTAGATTAGCATTTTATCGAGATAAGACTAAAATAAAGAATGATGGCGATAAGTGCTAAAAAGTCGCATGAAATGTCAAATGTCACATTATAGTCAAATGGACTAACTGTTACGTAACACAGGTGAAAAACCATGAAAAAATGTATGGATAGTCTTTACAAGTGGATTGTAGATGTTTCCATATATTTTACATGTTTTTTATAAATAATTCTTCGTTCTAGTAGACAAATGTATGTTACTTGTTTAAATAATATTGTCATATAATGTAAAGTGGTCTTATTTCTCCACACAAGCCCCGATGAGACTCGTAAATGAACTCATGTGAACACGCCCTAAGTTTTAGGTTTAGTAAATTGAGTTTTTTTAATATTTGTTACTAAATAGAAATAAATAATTCTTTATTCCTGTAAATAATTGTTTATTATTTATAAAACTACCCGTTTTTATACATGTGATAATTTATTATTGAAATAAAATGAGGGGAGCCGATTGGAAGTGTGTTTTCATTTGTGTATTGTTATTTTGTAATCATCCTGTGAATAATGTATATACTGTAATAATGTAATTTATGATTTTTGTATGATTCCCATGCAGTGGTTGGTATTTTTGAAATATAATACATAATTTACATTTCATTAATACCAATCCAAATGCCAATGCCAAAGACTGAAATAAAAAGACAAGTATACACAATATCTTTTATTTTCATCTACCCTTTTAATTACACAGTAATTAGTATGCATGCAACCCATCTGAAATAAATGTGGATATATATGTAAAGTTTCACAAATCAATATGAACAGTTTATTTGGCGAGAGTAAATTTCAACAAAAAATCAGGAATGCAATCAAAATTCAACTATTGCTAATGCACTTTGTACGTAATTTACTGGTCCTTTAAACTAAACGTTTGATATAAGAAGCACCCGCAGATAACTTCATTCATTACTGCTTACTCGTACGATTCCAAGACATTAAAATTAATTTTTATTCAATTTTAACACGAAACAAAGGTACATAAAAAAATAAGATTAGGATTGTTTAAAAATAACCTACATTAACAATTTATTTTTGATGTGCTTTTTAAACTTACTTAATGCTCTGAAACCAGACCCATTCTCATTTCAAACAAATAGGACATTAACTGGAAAATAGCCTAAGCCAAACAGTCTTAAATCTTTTAAGTGTTATAAATAGGAGTAGTTCTATAGCCGTGACTATAACACGACCGCTATGCGACTAAAATGTTATATTTGAGCCTTTGTGGTCATAAAGACATATAATTGTTATATAACAATAAGTAAACATAGCCTCAACCATGATTTTGCTTTTTAAAGTATATACATTATTTTGAGTTTAAATTATCCTTAAACTAAGGTTTAAAACACATAATTGTGCCTGAAGCTCAAGAAGGTGGCTACATTGAAGTAGTCGGGGACTGAAGCCAGTAGCCTCCGGTACTCTGGAGTAAATTCCTCAGGATGGTTGATCTTAAAGGCATGCAGAGACACGTCCGCAATGGGCCGGGACTGTAGCGACATTGGGACCTGTAAAATATGTTGACAGTAGTGGAATATTTGTTAACAATACAGTA
The DNA here is from genome assembly GCA_907165235.1 of Zeuzera pyrina. NCBI lineage: Eukaryota > Metazoa > Arthropoda > Insecta > Lepidoptera > Cossidae > Zeuzera > Zeuzera pyrina. The sequence goes on from OU015640.1 coordinate 1,105,152, forward strand.
GTCGAACACGGTAATAATACAGTAGTAGAACACAAGGCAACAATGATACAGTAGTGGAGCACATGATAATAATAAAACAGTAATGGAACAAAAGGTGACAATAATACAGTAGTGGAACACAAGGTAACAATAATACAATATTGGAACACTTGATAATAATACAGTAGTGGGAACAAAAAGTAACACATACAGTAGTGGAACACAAGGTCAAAGTCAAATCAATTTATTCAAGTAAACCCAAATGCAAGGTATTTTTGAACGTCAAATCTACTTTAGTTCGGTTCGAAAAGAAAACCTGAATACTGAGAAGAACCGACAAGAAACTCAGTCAGGTATCATTTTTTCACCATCATTGTACAATAGTTATTTAAAAATACAATATCTATAAAGCCAGTAAATGCATACGCAGAGAGGATCACTTCCAGTTTATTGTTGTGTCTTCAATGAAATCGCTAATTTTGTAGTATGCTTTTCCAATCAGTGTGCGTTTAATGACAAGTTTAAATCTGTTTTCCGTTAATTGAGTAATTTCTTGAGAAATTTTATTATAAAAACGAACACAGTTACCCAAAAATGAACCACTTGACTTTTACAGGTAAAAATAATACAGTAGTGGAACACATAGTAACAATAATACAGTAGTGGGACACATGGTAACAATAATATAGTAGTGGAACATATGATAACAATAATATAGTAGTGAAACACATGTTAACAATAATACAATAGTGCAACATGCATCCACTGGGCTCAGATATTTATAAGAAATTATGTACGTTTGAAGAAATTATATTCGAGTTTCTTGCTAGTTCTCAGTGGAGTGTAATTCCGTACTAATGGTAGATTTGATGTTAAAAAATCCGTTGTAATTATTTTGAATACTGACCGTGAAAGTAAACTCTAGGTTCGTTCTCCTGGGCCCTTCCCCGTCTAGCACCATGACGACCGAGTACACTGGCCGACCCCTCAGTACGGAGGAGGCCCCCGGGGCCCCCTTCGCCCCCGCCGCCCCCGGGGGCGCCGGGGGCCCCGGGGGCCCCCAACCCGACAGGACCACGTCGTGTCGCGGGCATATTGTCAACGTGTCGTGGTGACCACCTGTTACATAGCGTTGTATTTCAACTTCTGTACTCGATATAAGTGTAACATAGTTAACTAGAAATTAGAAATTACTTTGAGATATATTAAAGGAATCCATTTCAACTAGTCTTAATATGTTATTTAATAAGTTATAAATATGTCGTGGTCGCACAAGTTGGTACAAATGAAAACGAATCTTTGGCAGTACGTGATAAAGCACATTTTTGTCTTAAATAAATGGGATTAATAATTTATAACATAAGGACGGAGTTGATAAAGTTTCATTGGCTCGATATTTTAAAAAAAAATTTTTTGAGTTAGGAGAGCCAATTCACAATCTCGTACCATTCCACCCTCGATGAAATTATTTATGTATAATATTATGTAGCATGTGTATGTTTGTGGAACTCAGCAGTGCGCTAGGTAGCCAATAATCACACCTCATTTGATTCTCGATAGTTGTCTTGTGTATATAAACGTGTGTGTGTGTTACTGGTTACCTGGAGAGTCAGTGTACAATTTTCTCACCTCATTAAGCTCTTCAAGAAATTAAACATGCACACACATAGTGTATGTGTGACTTACCAGTAACCTGGAGAGCCAGTGTGCAAGTATTCCCCGAGCAAGTCCTGCGAGCCACGAGCCCGGCCGGCGGGTGGAACTGCGCCGGCGCACCCGTGTATATGAACAGGCTGCGGTCTCTGACAAATCATATGCATTGACTCACTCGTTTATATACGTATTGAGTTTTAAACAATTTAATAGTGCACTTGCGCAATTAGTGTTTTTATAACACACACATATAACAACACTATTATTTATTATCAGCCGCCGATTGTTAAATAAAAACCCTAAAGCTTCTTTACATAAATATTTTAAGAGTAAAATTAAACAAACTGACTAATTTCAATGTCTTTATCATCCTTTACTCATTGACCTACAAGACAAGCGATTGCAAACGAAAACATTGTTACACATCAGACATCACAAGTTAATGATTTAAAAAAAAAGCATACAAATTATGCACGATAACTTCAATCGGCAACTTAATAATAAACGCGTTTTTAATGAAGTGTTAAAATATTTAGCTCACATATCGGACAACCTGTTTCTATAGTTGCATGTGATTGACTAAATGAGTGATGGACAGACACCAGGTAATTCCATCTGCTTTTTTAGGACGGAACTAATCAGCGCCGGTGCAAGCCCTTTCTCAGGGTAGAGCGAGATTGTCTTTCGACGCCATTTGGTTAAGGTTTTTAAGTCACATAAATTGCATTTCCATTTACGTTAAATAAATAACAATTCTATATTTTTTTAAATCAACACTTATTGAACACCTATTTTTCACTTAAAATTATTTTTCGTATTTGGCATTTCGGCGCCCCTTACCACCTAGCGTCTAGAGCGACCGCTCCCCTCACTTTACCCCTGACCCGGCGCTAGAACTAATATTATTAGTTTTTGCAATTTTACACCTAGAACTGACTAAATGGTAACACCAGTTCCAAAATTATTATTTTTTAATCAACATCAAATTAAACAATCTAGAAAATTAAATAAAAAACTATTTACTATTTTAATACTATTATGTTAAGTTCCTCTAGATATCTGGCGCCGAATCCTGATTCATTGATGGATAACTGCAATGAAAATGATATCGGGCGATATGTTGGACGGGCACACATGTTATCAACCGAAAAGAAGAAGGAATTGATTGAAAACTGTTGGTCCCCTTCCGCGACCTATAACTTTGCGGATGATGCAAAACATTTAAAGACAAAATTTAATTATTCTTGGTTGGAAACATACTCTCCATGGTTGGTATATTCCAGGCGCCAAAAAGGAGCATTTTGTAAATATTGTACGTTGTTCCCACCAAATCCAAATTCATTTCGAGGCATATTGGGATCATTTACTATAAGGCCCTTTTGTAAGTTCAAAGATATTCACGAGCAATGCAAAAAGCACATTGAAACCCACTTCCATAAGGAGGCATTAAAAGCTGCTAAATCTTTTCTCGAAGGTGTGCCTGTCGATTTGCAACTGAACAAATTTTCCCAGGGAATTATTGAAGAAAATCGCAAAATTATAAAATCTATTATTTCCTGCATTACGTTTTGCGGGTCACACGACTTAGCACTGAGAGGTAAACATTATGGTGAAGGTATTCTCGAGGATTTATACAGGCTGCGAATTGACGCGGGAGATTTGATTTTAAAGAAACACATTGAGCAAGGGAAAAAGAATGCAAGCTACCGTTTAGTTGATATTCAAAATGAAATTATTGGTATTTGTGAAAGCGTTATTAAGGCTGATATTATGAAAAAAGTGAAAGAAGCAGCAGCATATAGTGTGCTAGCAGACGAAACAGCTGATATTTCTGCCACTGAACAACTATCGATTGGGATGCGATATTTTGATGAAGAAACACAGGAAGTCCAAGAAATGTTTGTTGGATTCATTGAGCTAAAAGATTTGGATGCGAAATCGATTGCACATAGCATAGATGAGTTTTTGACAAAAGAAGATATGAATATAAATAAATGCGTTGGTTTTGGTTTTGATGGTTGTTCAACGATGTCAGGAAAAGACGGAGGGGTACAAGCGATCTTACGCAAAAAGTACACCAAAGCCCTCTACTTTCATTGCTCGTCCCACAAACTGAATCCAGTTATCAATGATCTAAATTCACTTCCTGAAATTAGAAATGCGATGGGAACCACCGAAGATACTATAAACTTTTTTCGGGAATCAGTTTTGAGGAGGAGGTTGATACCTAATATTTCCAGACTTTGCGAGACAAGATGGAGTGAGAAAAACAAAACCATCAGAGTTTTTAAAGAAAATCTTCCAGTAATTCTGGAAGCCTTACAAACATTATCTCAGGAAGGAAATAGTGCAACTCGGAAAAGTGCCTTCCAACTGCATGCGGCTACTTGCAGAATTTCTTTCATTCTCGGGATTATGTTGGTAGCCAAATACTCGGCTTTGATGGAACCCGTTGTCAACGTACTCCAATCTGTAGCTTTGGACGTGGTCAAAGCCTCGGAACACGTTAAAAGGATTTTACTTTTAATTAAAAACCACCGTGAAAATCCGGAAAAAGTGACAGACGAAATTATAAAGGAAGCTACTGCTGTTGCGGAGAAAGTCGGACTGGAGGAGGACATTACATCAATGCTGCGTATTACGGGGAAACAACGTCATAGAAGCGATCATCCAGCAGAAAGCCCTTCAGAATACTGGAAGAGGTCTTTAGTAATACCATACTTGGATTCAATTATCACCTCCCTTGAAGTACGTTTTGCTGAAGAAAACACGCCATCATTCGCATTATCTAAGTTTCACCCGGCGCAGATGCAAAAGATGACAACTGAAAATTTGAAACAAACTTGTGAATCTATTGCCCAGTTTTATGATTTACCGAACATAAAGAATGAAATCGAACTTTGGCAGCAATTGTGGCACGATAGGCTTAATCTAACAAATCTAACAGTTGTTGATGTCCTAAAAGAAACAAATTCCTTCTTTCCCGAAACGGAAAAAGCATTGAAAATTTTGATCGCTTTACCATGCACGACCTGTACAGTAGAGCGATCCTTTAGCAGCCTCAGAAGACTAAAAACATGGCTAGAAAGCACCATGGCAGAAGATCGCTTTAATGGTCTGGCCATGATAAGTGTACACAGAGCTATAATAAATAAAAACCTAAATAATTTTAATGATAAAGTGGTTGAAAGTTTTGCAAAAAATCCCCGCAGGTTATGTTTTAATTAAATATTATTTTTGTTAAAATAAATAATTATTACTGTGTTTAAAAGTTTGATTTAGTTATTGTGCTGTCGAGGACTTGTGAAGTTTTATACATTGATATTAGAACCGTTCTTATTATAATCGTCATCGAGGCAAAGACTTCCAAAGTGTAACGCTTCATGCTCTCGGCGTTCATATTTTTTATCCTCCATAATATTGCCCCATTGCCCCCCCCTTAGTCATAAGCTGGCGACGCCCTTGGATATAGAGTGAAGATATGTATGTATGTATATGTATGTACAATATTAGGAACGGCACATTTCTTACAAATCTCAGGTTATCTCGTGCATGCGTAGTAAATATGATAATAATACTCCAAACAATTACACACATTATGTGATCCCAAATTAAGCAGTAAGTTTCTGTTATGGGTACCACACAACGAATAAAGGAGCTCTCAGCAATGCCTGGACTGCAAGCCAATTTAGAAAAAATTGTTTCCCAAAATTTATCTGATTGGTAATCGAACCTGGGCCCCCAGCTTGTGAAGCAGACGTTCTGCCACCGCTTCAATGGGTCAGTCAAATGCCGTTAAAAACCTCACGTGGAATGTATTTAAAAAAGGAATATCCGGAAAAAAGGACCAATACTTATTCTATAAGTAATGGATATATTGAATTCATTTGACAAAATCTTGTGGGTGGGTGATATCAATATACCTATAGTGTTCCATAGACTTCAAGTAAATTAAAGGCATTTCGTGCAGTACAATTGTTTGTAGCCTAGAATGAAATTAGTAGCATTATTCAGTTGTGTATGCGTAGACTGTGGTGTTTGAGACTTGAAGATATTTTCATAACATATTTAAGGTCATTTTATGATTTTGAAATATTTAAGACTACTTCTTTAAGATTTTGATTTGCTAAATTAATATGTAGAATTAATCTTAATCATGAGTAAAGCTTCCCATTTCAATTTATCGAATGTTTTAGATTTTACCTAGTAGTTAAAAATCTGTTCAAACACCTCAAAAGAGGAGTATCCGGAAAAAAAGGACCAGTCACATAAAAAGTAAAATAAAATATAATGAATCATAAAATGTTCTAGATTTTATCCGGAAGTTGAAAATCTCTCTCAGAACATCTCAAAAGAGAAGTATCCGGGAAAAAAGGACCATTCGTTACAAGTAAAAGAATACTTACAAATACTGAGCAAAACGCGTCCTGAACAGCGGTAAATTGCAATACACGTGCGTGTCGCAATCGGAAGCGAAGTCTGTCCGGATGTTGTAGTTGAGTCCGGCCGAGTGTAGGGCTCCGAGCACGGACTCCGGCGTGTGGGCGTCGTGTTTGGTCGCGAGCACGCCGCTCGTGCGCGCCGACACGTTCCCGCCCGCGGCGTGGCTCACGATCTCACTGTGCTGTGCGAACACAACGTATACACTTTTGAACTTTCGCGTTGCATTATAGAATATATCTAAAACGGGAATTTTAGGCGATTGCTTTTTTATTGTAGCTCGACGTTCTAATCACTGGATCGAGCTTCTTGTCGGTACTTAGTATCCAGGTTTTCTTTTCGAACCGAAAGTAGATTTGACGTTCAAAAATACCTTGCATTTGGGTTTACTTGAATAAATTGATTTGACTTTGATCGCCCACAAGTCCTTTCTACTGATCGCCACTTTTATCCAAGAGTAGTGCGTGAAACGATTGAAATCAAGAGACATAAAAATTTTAATCGAGAAAACGGGTGCAATTTATCGACGATGTGGAATCCTGTGATTCTAGGAACAAAACGTCGTATTTCGCATTCAGTTAAACGCGTGGACACTGAATGTTGTGTGTAAGTATCCCGAAAACTATTTTCAAATATCGGGGGTAGATGACAAAACTTCTACCTGAGACACGGAGTGAAACTTACTGCGAAAGTTTGCTTAAGACCACGGCCGATGCAACTCGGTCGAAATGTCAAGCCAGAATAACAAAGGTAATCGCGTGAAATTCCCAGTTTAGACAGACACAACGTATAACGAAATAATTGAAATAACGAGTTTTTGGTGGGATTTTATGGCGAGCAGTTGAGTGTTTATTTTAATTATTCACAAATTGTTTCAAGTGGATACTGTCATGTAAAATTAGCGTAGATTTCCGTCTTAGTGTCTGCTTATTTAGTAGCGTGATGTTGTTTTTTTAATGGCTGAGTCCGCCTCATTGAATCCTACTAGAAAGACTGCCTCAATATATTTGTTCGCCAGAAACTCCAAGAAACAATTAAAATGTATTATGCCGACATTTTAATGGAATAATATGAAGAATGTATCTATTTATCATTGAAGACATCGGTTGTATGGGCTAGTCCTTTTACCTTCCATCCAAAGAGAGCATTTTGCTAACAAAAAATATAGAAAAAGACACTTGTGTACGGTAACAGAAACAAACACCTATTAATATACAGCGAAGACATTGACCCCTACATTAGGCGCAGCTTGTATCGTAATATATCCATTATTTTGTGCCTTATTCATTTATTAATTAAAGACGTATATTACTTTTATTACATAACAAGTAGCAAAACATTTGTGGAATAAATGGATAAGTTGTGAACATTGAATTAAGATTATAATTAAATTAAAGACAACAAAAATTCATTTCAGACAATTACAAACAAATTAAAATATGAAAGACATTAAAAATATTAAAAACGTGTGTACGCAAGAAAGAAGTTATACTTCTTTGGCGTGAATAGGAAATTGCATCGCTGCTTGATATCATAGAAAAATAAAATTGGTCAGTGGTCACATACAAAGAAAAGTACCTGGCGACCGAGGTTTGTTTGACTGTATATAAAAAAAAGTGTGATCACATTGCGGGGATTCGAACCCGCGCACTTTAGTGTATACCTACACTCTAGCCACTGTACTATTGAGACGGTAAACACTGTTGTGAAATTACTAATCAATACCAATTAACAATTTTAAGTGTGTGAAAAGTGAAAACATGGAGAAAACAAATTTTGCCAGAATTAAAACCTAGCTAATTCGATTTTCCGCTCCTGTATACCCCTATATTGTAAATTTCAGTAAAATCGTTAGAACCGTTTTCGAGAACGCGATTACAAATATACAAATATTGCTCGTATTATAATATAGTATAGGATAAACTCCCTTCGTTGCTAGCTTCATGCTGTGTTAGATCAAGGCAGCAGTTCTTATATATTACACCTACATTCCAAATTTCATCTGTATTATGCAGTCTCCGAGTAAAATGGCTATCACATACGAACAGACAGATAGGGCGCAACTAAGGTTCCGTTTATTGCCATTTGCCTGTAAAACCCAAAAAATAATGCTAAATACCTTTCTTCTCTCTCTCTCAAAATTTCTCATTTGACTTTCATTTGATTTGATTTTGGATTATTAATTCACATCTGCATACCAAAGAAGTATGGCAGTTCCAGTCTCGCTTTAATTATGCAGTTGTGTAAGGGAAAGTATATACATGTTATAAAACACAAACATTGCTTCTTTTAATTTTCAAGTTATATTCAATCGATTTTTTTTTAAAGTGGCACAAACAAAAAAATAGCAGTGTAACAATCGATTCCGTCATCTTTACACCTACTAAACTGAAATTTGATATAGATATGAATTAGTACCCAGTGGTATTTTCTCTCTCTTCTGTGTAACCAAAAACAAGGTTATAATACTCACAAACCAGTAGTGTCTCTGCACGGGCGGTCCGTGGTCGCTGTATGGACTAAACGGAATGAACATGAGCACGAGGCAGGCCACGCCCACAGCGCTTAAAGGCAGCCATAACCGCCTACGGGAGAACAGCAGTTCTGTACCTGACTAAACAATTAAATTAATGTTAAAAAATTACCTATAAATAACAAATATACAGCGTGTTTTGTTAACCATTAATAGTAATCTAGTACTACTACTACTACTAGTAACCCTTTGTTCCTATTCTACCTTCATAAATGTTTTACAACTGTCACTACCACACCACTTTACAGCGCAATTTGGCATTGTTTACGTATTTTATTCCATATTTTTTAAAACGATTAGACACAGGTCACAGATCTGTTTTCTGGTTAATACTAAAGGAGCGCGCGTTTGTGTTTGCACTTATATGAGCATTTGTGCTAATCGATGGCAGACAACGGTGCCTTTTCATTTCCTGTCTTTAGGCTAGTTTGTCTGTGGGTTAACGTCAAATGCGTCTTGTTTCATTATTTTTCAAAAGTATACCACGTATTTTGTTTCGTTAACTATTAATAGTACCCCTTGCGTCCCGTTTCGTTAACTATCAAAGGTGCACCGCGTGTCCCGTTTCGCTAATCATTACAAGAACCACGTGTCCGGTTTCGTTAACTATTACAAATACAATACTTTTAATTCGCTATCTATAAATTGTTAAAAGCGTCTGGCAGCAATTGCTACCAAATTCCTCTTAAAGTATTCCTGTTTGCATTATGTTCACCATTAGGGACCTTTACATCTTTCCTCTGCTTCTGCACGATTTAACCCATACTTTATGGACACTGTACAATCGAGAATGCCAAACACCACCACTTACTATGACGGTGGTGACCAGCACCACCAGCGCCACATTGATGATGGCCACCAGGTAGTCGGGGTTGTCGCGGGGCGAGCGGCCCATGATGGGCAGCATCAGCGAGTTGAGGCTGAGGGCCAGCGCCAGGACGAACATGACCGATGGGATGGACACCACCATTTCCATCAGAAAGTGGTGCCATGCTGGAATAATTTTGGGCCTTCACGCACGTTCTTACGTTCAGCACGTTTGTACTGCAGTTATGGAACGCGATAAATATCATTTTACTGGTAATAATTTTTAATGAATTTCTCAAAATGGGTTAAAGACCTAATATGTGTTACTTACAGATTTCGATAGTATTACATGAAAAACAGATGTTTCAGAGGTATATGGGGTTCCGGCCACGACACTGTACGGTATCACATAATGTAGATAATGCTGTACTCAACACTGCATACCTATTAGTTTTGATCTTATTTATTTAAACTCCTGGTAGTAAATTAATTTCTAAAGCAAGGATTCTCTACTTTATGTCCGCGGGCCACAGTGTGATCCGCGGATGAAATGTAAATGGTCCACGAAGCAAGTCAAAGACTTTAGAATCTAAAGTATGTGCGGCAACACAATAAAAAGATAGGTAGACTGGGTGGACACCCAGTCTACCGAGATGATGCTAAGTTGACAGACGGAACATCAATGCAGTGACAATACTAATGTTTTGATATTGAATTAGTTTTTGAATAATCTATACTAATATTATAAATACGAAAGAATGTCTGTCTATCTGTCTGGTACGTTTTCACGGCTAAACCGCCGGACCGATTTTTATGAAATTTGACATGGAGATAGTTTACTATCAGGGGACGGATATAGACTACTTTTTTTTCAAAATTCTACCCCTAAAGGGTTGAAAAGGGGGATGAAACTTTGTATGGCAAAAGGCTAAACCGCTGAACCGACTATGATGAAATTTGGCATGGAGATTTTCACCCTTCGCCCTTTTCACATTCTTAGGGGTAGATTTATACTTTGAATGGGAAATGCTAAACCGCTGAATTAATTGTAATGAAATTTTTTCAGACGATTTTTGTACGTACATACAAACATGTACATGTAACCTAATCTAATCCGGAAAAACAACGAAAAAGTTCGAAAAAGTTTTTCACGCAAAGTCGCGGGTATATATATTATAAAACAGCAACAAATTGTAATATCCGTACATTGACGGTCTTTTTAAAAATGATTTAACTAGCCATTTTAGGCTTTTCTGATTCCAAAATAAATACTTATAGAATTCTTGTCTGTGTTTGTATGTTCATTTCTTCAAAGCTAAGAAACTGACATTGAATTTCTACACGAATCTCTCTGTTTGAAGAACTGGAGTCTCACTTACTTAATAAAGTGTATATCATCACGTTCATATTTATTAAAACACTGCGAAGTTATTTTTCATTAGTAAAAGACGTGAACTTGAGTTTTGATTAGTAAAAGATGATTATATCTAATCATGACTACGTAACTAGTGGTTTCTAGGTACTAGTAACGCTAGTCAGGTAAATACTTAACTCTATTCAATCTTTACTTTTAAAATAGTACCTATATTAAACATAACAATATGTAACTAAATATTTGTGTTAAGGAATGTTATTGTATTTCCTTTACATGCATTTAACGCGTCGAGAAAAATCAATACTAATTACAAGTATTATATGTAAAAAGAAAAAAAAAATAACAAAAATCGAAACTGGTTTCGGAAAACTATCAAAATTACATATTATCCTGAAGTCGCTTCGTTACGTGTGAGTAACGAAGCGACAATAAAGCTACGAAAGTCGCACGCATACATGAGTGTCCGAGCGCGCCAATACCTAAATTCAAGTGCTTACGATTTGTGAAAGAGCTCTTAAGATTTTCGCGAAGTGTACTTAACAGACTATAAATTCGATTTTCGTCTAAGTTCAACTTTACTGCAAAGGTAAACCTGAGTACTCCCTATAAATCTCAGCTTCAACACAGACAAGCATCAAATTGATCCATAAGTGTTCAATTAGAAATATGTTTAACACAAAAATACTGACCTTGAAGCCGGATGTATCTGATGAGAGTGAGTGAGAGTAGAGACGACAGAGACATGAGGAAGAGCGGTACAGAGAGCACGTAGCGGAAGGTGGCCGTGGAGGGAGCGGCCAGGAGCGCCAGCAGAGTGGTGACCAGCAGCAGGCGAGTGGCAGCCAGGGCTTGCACGGCGCGGATACTGCGGTTCAGGCCGGTCTGGTGCGATATTACTTACAAGTCAACTCATATTTAAATATCTACGTGCCGTCCACATATTACGACGTATGAAATTAATGGAATCTGGGAGCCTAGACAAGTGACTCAATTGTCGTAAAAGCTAGTAGAACAGAATGACAAATAACACGTGATGTAGTGCAACGAATTTTAAATTGGTAGTGAAACGTTGTTAACTTTCTATTCAATCAAACGAAACGTAAAGTCATGTGGATATCGCTGTATAAAACGTAGGCAAGTGGCAATTTTGACTAACGTCAGCAAGCGTTTCAATTGTAAGAAGCTTACCACTTGTCTAGGCGCTCTGATCATTAAATTATGATAATTTTATCATATTCACTAGATAAAAGTAATGAAAGAGACGTTTTATATCAGGCCTTCACTATGTACAGTGTACGTATAAATTAAGAAAAATACCGAGAACAAGATTTATCTTACAAAATATTAATTTATTGCCGATTTCACTGGTAGTAAAATATTTATAGAACTACTTGCGAGTTAATGCAGCAGCTATCTGTTTTTTTTTTAATTTCTTCACGACATTCACACCTTAAGAAAGAAAAAAATTTTTATTAAAAAAAATTAAACCGCCTTCAAAAAAACACTGAAAAGTATAAAATAACTATCCTTTACTAATCAAAACTCAAGTACAATCAAAATAACTTAATTATATAGGTGTGTGTATCGTATTTATAAAGTTATTTTAATTGTACTTGAGTTTTAATTAGTAAAGGATAGTTATTTTATACTTTTCAGTGTTATTTGAAGGCGGTTTAATTTTTTTTAATAAAAAATTTTTATTTCTCCCTTTTGAGTGATCTTGACCTAAATAAATATCTAGGGCAGGTCTGCAATTAACTTCATTCTAATTCCGGAGCGCAACGATATACTCGTACAAGAGAACCATCAATAAAAATAAAGATTATAACCAGGTCGTGTTATATATATATTATATTATATAGGCGATTATAACTAGTTCGAATTCCAAGCTCCAATATCGGTGAAATTCAAATGTGACCACCTCTGAAGTATTAACTACCAAACGTAAAAAGAATTTTCGAAATCGGTTCATAAATGACGGAGTTATGACGTAACAAACATACAAAAAAAAAACAAAACAAAAAACAACATACAGACGAATTGAGAACCTCCTCCTTTTTTTGAAGTCGGTTAAAAAAAGAAATGTAATCGATCACATTCTAAATAACTAAAATGTATTGTTTTTTTTCCATTTAGCAGATAATTCACAAAAAAACTGTATTTTCATATTATAATATCAATAAGTAGTTGGAATCTCAATAAGAATTGTTATAATCGTTAATACTAGTCAGCCTTTTCTGTGATTCTACGTATTACTGCGAGAAATTAACAAAATTCGCTATTGTAGCGTGCATCCAAATAAAGAACAAGATTCAAAAAATAATTCAATATTATTTAGTAACTGATGTTTCATCAACAGCGATTGTTGGACATATTATTGATAAAAAATATTGAAATAAGATAATTGATATGTATGTATTACAGATTAGCTACTCGTCCCAATTTCGCATAGGTAGAAATTTTTTTTTAAATAAAATATAACCAATATTACTCGCTGATAAAGTAGCTTTCTATAGATGAATTATTGAAATCGCTTGAGTAGTTTTTTAGTTCATCAATTATATACATACAAAGTTTACTTCTTTATGATTATAGTGTAGAAAGTACAGAAAATATTGAATAATTTTTGTATGTAAAGTTCAAGACATCTCATAAAATTAGGAATTTTTTACTTAGCATCACCACGGTTGAATCACGGTAGACTGAGTAGAGGCTATCCTTTTGTTCTGTGTTGTCGCACGTACGTTAGTAATTAATTTCCTACCAGGGGGTTCAGACCAGTGGCTCAATTGTTGAACAACTAACTGATCCCAAAAAACAAAACACACAGCTGGTCGGGTCACTAGAGTGTATTTTATAAAAGTTTTTTGAACAATGAATATCAACAGGTTACTTATTAAGAACCAATCTGAATAGTGTGACGCAAAACTGTATTGCACCATGTATGTAAAATTTTACCAACGAAACATGTGGTAAGCGTAAACAATTGTCGTAAACGCTAGTAGAATAGAATGATAAATACTACGTGATCTTCTATAACGAATTTTAAATTGGTAGTCAAACGTTATTAATTTTCTTTTCAATCAAACGAAAAGTAAAGTTGTGTGAAAACCGCCGTATAAAATGTAGCCAAATGACACTTTTGACGAGCAATAATGCCAGCAAGCGTTTCTACTTTACGAAAAGTTTACCACTTGTCTAGCCGCTCAGAAAATGTAATAAGACCAAAACTAATAGGTAGGCAGTGTTCAGTACAACATTAACTACGTTATGTGATACTGTACAGTGTCGTGGCCGGAACCCCATACAACTCTGGAACATCTCTTTTATTGTAGAAACTATTAATTTTAAATAGCAGTTATGCTTTTTTCTTTCTTCACGGCATGCCGCACAGATTAGTGCATTTGCCAATGTCACGTATTAAAAAGTACAATTCGAAGTAAATTTGTTTTTTTTTTATTATCGTAAAACTCCTTCAGTAAAGTGATAGTAGGCTTCACTGAAATTTTATCGGTCTTCTTGAAAGAGCGCGATAACTTTAGCTACATACGAGTATGTTTATTTAGACCTACGCCATTCTTTTCACTTACAAAGAACTTTAAAATACAATATACTATCACTTTTGTACATTAGAACTCCCAAAATGCAAAAAATAGAAAATCTAAATAAAATAACAACCTCACTTTTCCCGTTCCCGCCGAAAAGTCTGAGTTGTTCTTTTAATTACTAGTTCTGTCGTCTATACTAATATTATAAAGAGAAATTTTTTTATTGTTTGTTTGTAATGAATAAACTCAAAAACTACTTAACCGATTTCAAAAATACTTTCATATATAGAAAGCTTCATTATTAGCGAGTAACATGAGCTGTATTTTATCTTCAAAAAAATTATCAACCAGTGCAAAGCCGGGGCGGGTCGCCAGTTCATTCATATATCGCTTTTAATAATAAGTAATTATCGATGGATACCTTCTTGGTCCTCCAAGCGTCGTACCCATGGGCGGTGGCCACGGCCGCTATGAGGAAGGGCAGCCAGCACTGGGGAACCACCAGCCAGGGCCGCCGCAAGTAGCGCAGCTGCGCCGACGTGCTCGCGCTCGCCCGCAGGGCTGTCACCACCGCCGCCGTCAAGGCTCCGGCCAAACCCGACAATATACGACCTAACGCCGCGTACAGCAGCTCGTATACAGTTGACAACCCTGAAAATAACATACTTACTTGTACGGGCCAGACAACCCTACATGATATTTATGAGAACAATACTGATGATTTAAAATAATTTGACGGGAACGATCTCAACGTCTCTAAGTGATTAAAAGACATGAAAGTGATATTTGGTAACCCGATTGTTAATTTTATTGAATACATTTGAACTTTTTGGCGGGAACGAGAGAAGTGAAGTTGACATTTTATTTAGATTTTTTATTTTTTACGTCTTTGGGAATTTTAAGGTACAAAAGTGATAGTACATTGTGCGTTAAAGTTCTGTGCAAGTGTTAAGGCGACGCATTAGTAAACAATCATTTAATGTAAAATAGACCTTCAGCTCTATACAAATGTAAGCACTAGCTTAGAAAAAATACGAAAAAACAGTTATTTTCGTTTATTTCCAAAATTATAATTAATTTTAAAAAATTCAACTGTCATTTTGAAAAATATGTTTAGATTAAACTATGCAGAAAATTTAGAAACATAAAACGGTCCCGTTCCTCCGAAAAATGTAAATCTCTGTTTTAAAAGAGGTTTCTTTGATATTTTTTTTGTGTTACAAAAGTTAACCAATCGTGTATCGCAACTGTCAAAATATAGTAAATGAAATGAAGAATCAGGATACCACATATCACTTTCATATATTTTGTAGCCGCTTAGCAAAATTGAGATCCCTGCCGTCAAAGTTTCCAATGCGTAGCCTTAAGAATTGGAAAGTTTAAATAAATATGACCAATGCAAGTTTTCGTGTTCTTCCAAGAAGTCCTTTTTAAACTCCAGTAAAGCCTAATACGAGTATCACTTTACTGGAGAGTGTTAGGGACTTATTAATAAAAAGACATATTTTACTTATGAGATAGACCACTTTTTTACTTGAGAATGGCTGAAATGTTTCTAATAAAAGCGAAACAAGTTACCAGTATATAAAAGAGAAAAAGACTTCATTTTGCCAGTAGTGTTACACGATAAATTTTTTTAACAAAAAAAAAATATCGAACCAATCACTTTTAAAACAGAGATTTACATTTTTCGGACTAACGGAATCGATGAATGACTCTAAATTTTCTTTGTAGAGTAATCTATAGTCTAACTTTTATTTCGGTAGGGTGATTTGACGTTTCCAAGGTAAACAGTTTTTGCGATTTTTGAAATAGTGATGTTTCCCAATGTCGACTTTGTTATTATTAGTCTGCAGCGGTTTGTCCACGATATTATACTCATGAAATATCCTTTTTGGATTATTCCTTTCATGAGATAGCGATAGTGACAATAATATATGAAAATTTGTAGCAATAAGGAGTGGGTAAATTAAATAGTAAAAAAAGAAAAATAAAATATGATGTTTTATTTTTTGACGGAACAAAAATGTAGTTTTTGTCAAAACATGCAAAAATACGAGGTTTAGAACATAATTAGAACGTCTGCCATACAAAAAAATTGGCACCATAGCACATTGAAGTTTTTCAAGATTCTATGCCTCTACTATGAGCCATGAGTTAAGGCGACACATTGGAAATTTTGATGGCAGGGATATCAATTTCTCTAAGTCACTACAAAATGTATGAAAGTGATATTTGGTAACCTGATTCTTCATTTCATTGACTTCATTTTGTCAGTTGCGATACACGATTGCTTAACTTTAATAACACAAAAAAAAATCAAAGAAATCTCTTTTAAAACAGAGATTTACATTTTTCGGAGTAACGGGACCGACTTATGTTTCTAAATTTTCTGTAGAATTTATTCTAAACATATTCTTCAAATGCCAGTTGGATTTTTTAAAATTAATTATACTTCTTAAAATAAACGAAAATAACTGGTTTTTCGTACTTTTCGTAAGCTAACGCGCGCCACGTTTGCATAGAGGAGAAGGTCTATTTTGGATTAAATTATTGTTTATCAATGCGTCGCCTTAACGACGTCGATACTTACTATCGACAACGTAAAACTTTGTATGAAGAATTGGACAACGCCCCTAGCGATTACTAAGTGAACTAAGAATTGTCTTACAAATCTTCGACGTGGACGCAATCCAATCCAAGGCTACAGATAGATTCACAGTGTAGACAGTAACTTACTAAATCCAACAAGCCAAGCGTAGTACAAAATTGAGAGCGAAGCGAACAGTGCCACAGCTGCGTGTATGACGTGCGAGGCCGACACAGAGTACGACACGGTGAACAAGTGCAGGAAATCGTAGTACACAGCCGTCTGCGGCGCCGGCTGGGAATATCATAGCCGTCGTCACACCAATAGCACAAAAAGAGAAGAGTTATGCATGAAAAACTTTATACAATAATTATAAGTATTACCATCGCGATTATAACATGGCTACTACGCGACTGAGATATGTAATCGTGACTATAACATGCCATTATGCGACTGAAACGTGTAATCGTGACTATAACATGCCATTATGCGACTGAAACGTGTAATCGTGACTATAACATGGCTACTATGCGACTGAGATATGTAATCGTGACTATAACATGCCATTATGCGACTGAAACGTGTAATCGTGACTATAACATGGCTACTATGCGACTGAAATATGTAATTGTGACTATAACATGGCCATTATGCGATTGAAGCATGTAATTGTGACTATAGCGCATAATGATGCGATTGAAATATGTAATTGTGACTACAGCGTGGCTACTATGCGACTGAAACATGTAATCGTGACTATATGGCTACTACCCGCCTGATATATGTAATTGTGACTATAACATGGCTAATACCCGACTGATATATGTAATTGTGACTATAACATGGCTACTACCCAACTGATACATGGCTACTACCCGACTGATATATGTAATTGTGACTATAACATGGCTACTACCCGACTGATATATGTAATAGTGACTATAACATGGCTACTACGCGACTGATGTATTACTTATTACGACTATAATATATAACATAACCACTATGTGATTGAATGTTACATTAAAACTTGGAGACTTTTTGAGTTATATGAGGCAGTTCTTTTGACACAACAATATTTCGATTTTAATTAAAAAAAGAGTTGTGTTTTGGTCCATTCAAATATATACATACATATATATCTTCACGCTGTATCCCTAACGGGGTAGTCAGAGAGGACGGAGCGCCAAGCGTCGCGGTCCTTGCATACTTCTTTCGCTTCCTCAAATTACATCATTCTCCTCACACATTTTCGCCTACATTGCGAGTGTTTTAGACTCTTAGATTTCCGTATACTCGTATATGCAGTACATATATACGGAAATGTCATAGTGACATGTGTATAAATTGTATACACTTATCACTTAAAATTAGGACGCACACTGCATATACACGCACAACACACATTCTCATCACAATAATAGTATATAACTTACCTCATTTGTAAAATTATAACTGTGAGTGTGTTAGCGAATTGGCGGTATACAAAAAAACTAGCTCTTTGAAGTTTATGCTATATAGTAACAACGGAACAAATTCTGTAACTTTTTTTTTCTTACTTTATGGCATGGCGCACAGTTGAGCGCATTTGCCAATGTCACGTATTAATAAGTATAATCATAAGTATATTAGTTTTTTCATACAATAATATAATAATAATATGTTCAGACATTTCACACAGCGCCATCTAGTCCCAAAGTAAGCAGCACAGCGCTTGTGTTATGGGTACTAGACAACTGATATACTACTTATATACTTTTTTTTTGTAAATAAATACATATAATACATAGACATCCAGAGTTGGGGCGGGAATCGAAGCCACAACCCCCGTTGAAAATATCGTAAAACTCCTCCAGTAAAGTGATAGTAGGTTTTACTGAAGTTATCAAGGACTTCTTGGAAGAGCACGAGAACTTCAGCTATACATATTCATTCAGACCTACTCCATTCTTTTCACTTATACAGAACTTTAAAACACAATAAACTATCACTATTGTACTTTAAAACTCCCAAAAATGTAAAAAAATAGAAAAGCTGAACCAAATGTCAACCTCACTTCTCTCGTTCCCGCCAAAAAGTCCTGTAACTTTTCTTTTCTGGAGATTTCAATAAAAAAAATATATATATACTAGCTGACCCCGCAAACGTTGTTTTGCCCGATATTAAATATACATAAATATAGGGTTGTATGTATTTTTCAATGCCGAATCATAAAAAATAAAAAAAATTTTGTGCAAAAAAAAAATTTTTTTGTGGTGTACCCCCTTATCACTTAAGAGTATAAAAAATAGAAAACAACCTATTCGCAGACCTACCGAATATACATATGAAATTTCATCAAAATCGGTCAATCCGTTTCGGAAGAGTATAGTAACTAAAAGACACAAGAATTTTATATATTAGATATACACAATAAGCGACAGGCCAATACTGACCTCCTTATCAAGTCGGTCCAGGGCTGCCAGCTCCGCCGCGAGCGCTAGCAACATGTTCCCGGCCCCTTGGAGCACCCCGGCCCGCAGGAAGTCGGGCCGGTCGTACCTCGTGTGGTACACATGTCCGCCCTTCACGAACGCTATATCCACCCCTGCAGATAAACCACTCAACTTGTACCACGCCCATCGATGACGCTGGGGTATCTATACATAGTATAATACATAATATAATACGAAGCCGCTTCCCGTCATCTGTCCCTCTGTACGCATAGATCTTTTAAACTACGGAACGGATTTTAATGCGGTCATCAAAAGATAGAATGATTCAAGAGGAAGATTTATACGGATAGTTTAATATTGTTTTAAGATGTCGGAAAAAATCAAGCCGATTGAGAGCTTTCCTCGAAAATGCTGTCTTATTCCAAAACAATGATGGAATTGTTCCCTTTTATAAAGAATACTAAAAAGTCAGCGATGGCATGTGTCTATATTATATGGATAGCCTTCTATAACCATTTCAATGTTTAAAAAAATTGATACAAATTATGTAGAGTTTGGAAAGCTATTTAGACGGATACGAGAAATTAGTATCTATATTGCACCAGTGCGAAGCCGGCGCGGGTCGCTAGTGTATAATGACCAGTAAAAAAAAAATTAAACCGACTTCAAAAAAAGCACTGAAAGGTACAAAATAACTCCTTTACTAGTCGGTGTCAAATCAATGTGTGACAACAGAATCTACTAATTTAGTAGGCTTGGCGCCGATTTCAGTACCTATCAAATTCGGCTGTCACATTCAGTAACTGTAAAATTTAACTATATAAGCATGCGCATCGTATTTATAATGTTATTATTTTTTTTTTATTATTAGAATGCATGCATATCTGCTGCTATTCATTTTCCAGCACCTTGAAAACTGTTATATAGACTTTTTTTTTTGTTATGTTATTTTTATTGTATTTGAGTTTTGATTAGTAAATGACAGTTATTTCGTTCTTTTCAGTGTTTTTTGAAGGCGGTTTAATTTTGTTTCTAAAAATTTTTTTGTTTCTTTCTTTTGAGTGACCTTGGCCTAAATAAATATCTAGGGCAGGTCTACAATTAACTTCTTTCTAATTCTGAAGCGCAAGAGAACCATCAATATAAATAAAGGTTATAACCAGGTCGCGTTATTTGGTGTTATTTATATCTTCAAAGTCCAAGTTCCAATACCGGTAAAATTTAGATGGGACCAGCTCAGAAGTATTCCCTTTCAAACAAAAAAATAATTTTTGTAATCGGTCCAAAATTGACGAAGTTATCGGTGAACATACATAAAAAAAATTACATACAGACGAACATAGAACCTCCTCCTTTTTTTGAAGTCAGTTGAAAATGAATGCTCAATGTAATATTATACTGTTAAATATATTGACAGTGAAGAATCTATTTTTTCTATCTCAAAAAAGTTCACAGAATATTAAAAAAAATGTTCTTTGAAACATTCGCGCTCTTGACTTGGGTTCCATTTCTATAACGAATAACTTACCATTTTCGAGAAATTAATGATAGACATCTGAACAGGCCAAGCCAAATTAAACTTTAAATCTATTTGCATAAGTGCATACAAACAGCGAAAGATTCATAAAATTGAGATAGACGCAATTGATTCTTAACCGTCTATATCACTGGTTCCCAAACTTATTTTGTCTACTGAGTCGAGAGCTCATGCAGTCGTTGTCTAAGATGCCTCCTAGCTAAATGAAATTACAAATCACCCCCCAGGCCTCTACACAACGCCCCCATTTTTTTCTGGGTCTCTTACCGCCCCCCTTTAGGCCTGCAGCGCCCACAAGGGGGCGTTATCGCCCACTTTGGGAATGGCTGGTCTATATGAAGTTTAATTTAATTTATTTCATTATAGGCAAAATTAAATCCTCGTGGACAAGTCCTTTATTGCACATTGAATTAGATTTGCCATTTCGGAGCGACGCCACAATAGCTCTGTCTCGCTTTTACTTTTTTTTTATATCAGAGGGGGGCAAACGAGCTAGCGCGTCACCCATGGAAAGTGACCAGCGCCGCCCATGGACACCCGCAACGTCCGGGGAATCACGGGGGCGCTTCCGGCCTTTAAGGAAAGAGTAGGCTTATTTATTTCTCTTGAGAACTTACAGCAAAGCGCTATCTATATATTAGAGGAGATTGATATACTTCCCGTGTCATGCTTTGCCAGCGCATCGAGCCATGATCATTGTTTTGATTAATTTAAATGTAACATAATTTAATGACTGTTGTTCGTAATAAATCAAGAAGGATGGTGGGGAGCCGTAAATTTCAGAAAATGTGAACAGGAAAAATGAATTCTTGATCTGTTTTGGTTGGAATTCCAGAATAACATCGAACAATTAGATCAAGATTTTAACAAGTTTAGCATTTTAACAAGATTTTAACAAATTATTATCCAGCTAAGCAAATCAAAGTCAACCAAAATCGAACATTTGTATCATACATACATACATACATACATCTTAACGGCGTATCCCTAACGGGGTAGTCAGAGAGGACGGAGCGCCAAGCGTCGCGGTTCTTACATACTTCTTTCGCTTCCTTAAATATCATCATCCTCCTCACACATTTTCACCTAGGTATGCGAGACCTGACATTTCAATCCGCTAACACTCTGGCTATTTGATCTTCATAAGTCAGCCTTGGTCTTCCTTGGCTTCTTTTACCACTCACTTTCGCTCTGTATATTTTTTTCGTCAGCCTTTCATCACTCATTCTTTCCATGTGCCCGAACCATCTTAGCATTCCTTTCTTCAATAACACTGTCGTGCAAGCCTGTCATACTGCGTATTTCTTTACTGTTTATATTGTCTGCAAGGGTGACACCGCACATCTTTCTAAGAGATCGTATTTCTACTGCATTTATCATACTTTCACTCGATTTCGGGCGTATCCAGGCCTCACTACCGTACAATAAAATTGGTACCAACACCGGATTGTGTATGGTCATTTTGGCAGTGTGAGATATATTCACACTATTTACTAATGCGGACAGAGCACAGTTCACTTTATTGCCAGCTGCTACCCGTCTCTCCACATCCAACTTACATCCTACATCCCTCGAAAACGCACTCCCCAGATATACAATTTCATTCACTTGTTCTAGACATTTTCCATTTACCCAAATCTCACATTTCATTTGTACCGCTTCCCTTTCAAACACCAGAACCTTAGTTTTGTTCACATTCATATTCAATCCTTTCACTAGTTTGTATCGAATTATTTATCAAACCTTTTGTTCACTTGTTTATTTAGAATATTGTGTACTAGGCAAATCTTTGATCAAACTTTTTATCGAACTAAAATAATTGATCGAAACAGTAATATATAGGCGGTATAAAGTGCGCATGCGCACTTTGTATATAACCAACAATGTACTTGTAAAGTATGGAATTCTAAAAATAACGAATCTCCAACAATAGTCACTCAAAAGAGTCGCTGAAAATAAAAAAATGAAATGTGTCACTTACCATAAATGTGTCCGAAGTCTCGCCATATCCGGAAGTCCGTATCCGACGGCACTAGTCCGGAGGAGAACAACACTTCTCCGAACGACTGCGCGCTGGGCCGGCTCGCGGACCGTTTATATGCGCTCAATACACGAGAGTCTGTTACCTGTACCGTTTATTTATTTATTATGTGCTGGTAACTGGTTTCAATTAGAAATATTTCTACTATTCTCAAGTAAAAAAGTTCAAAGTGTAGATACATATATGTATGTGTTGATTGTGACTGAGATTAAGTCAACCCAAAGTGTTCGTGTGTTGGTAGTTACTAAGTCGGTCCAAGATGTGTGTTGATAGTTTTTTTTTTATAAAAGAGGGGACAAACGAGCAAGCGAGTCACAAGGTGGAAAGTGATCACCGCCGCCCATAGACACCCGCAACATCCGGGGAATCACGGGTGCGTTGCCGGCCTTTAGAGAAAGAGTGAAAAAAGGGGGAGAGGGGAGATGGGCCATCGGCACTCTCATTCACCGAACGAAACACAACGCAATAGATGCTGTTATTTCACGCCGCTATTCTGTGAGAGAAAGGGTGGTATTTCACCGGGCGAGCTGGCCCAATTCGTGCTGTAATACAGCATGGCTTGATCCAGTGTTTGTGTGTTGATAGTTACTAAATCGATCCAAAGTGTGTGCTGATAGTTACTAAATCGATCCAAAGTGTGTGTGTGATAGTTTGTGTGTGATAGTGTGTGTGTGTGTGTGTTTGTGTGATAATGTGTGTGTGTGTGTGTGTGTGTGTGTGTGTGATAGTGTGTGTGTGTGTGTGTGTGATAGTGTGTGTGTGTGTGTGATAGTGTGTGTGTGTGTGTGATAGTGTGTGTGTGTGTGTGATAGTGTGTGTGTGTGTGTGATAGTGTGTGTGTGTGTGAGTGTGTGTGTGTGTGAGTGTGTGTGTGTGTGTGTGTGTGTGTGTGTGTGTGAGTGTGTGTGATAGTGTGTGTGTGTGTGTGATAGTGTGTGTGTGTGTGTGTGTGTGTGTGTGTGATAGTGTGTGTGTGTGTGTGTGTGTGTGTGTGTGTGATTGTGTGTGTGTGATAATGTGTGTGTATGATAGTGTGTGTGTGTGTGTGTGTGTGTGTGATAGTGTGTGTGTGTGTGATAGTGTGTGTGTGATAGTGTGTGTGTGTGTGTGTGTGTGTGTGTGATAGTGTGTGTGTGTGTGTGATAGTGTGTGTGTGTGTGTGAGTGTGTGTGATAGTGTGTGTGTGATAGTGTGTGTGTGTGTGTGTGTGTGTGATAGTGTGTGTGTGTGTGTGTGATAGTGTGTGTGTGTGTGATAGTGTGTGTGTGTGTGTGATAGTGTGTGTGTGTGTGTGTGTGTGATAGTGTGTGTGTGTGTGATAGTGTGTGTGTGTGTAGCGACCTGAAAGAGCGTGGGGTTCCCGTTAATGCCGGCCGCGTCCAAGTTAACGACGAGGGCCGCGCCCGCCGCCCAGCGGTGCTGCAGGAAGCCGTGGCTCGCCTGCACACACATGTACCACACCATATACAACTCTCATACAACAATAACCATTTTAGGTATACCACGGTGAAGATAAAATGTGCAAACAGTCCACACCGTGATTTTTTTTATACTTCTTAAGGCATTGACAACAAGACCATCAGCCTAATCACTTCTGGAGAAACACTTGTTATAAATTATACTCACGTCATAGTATTGTTTGTTATATTCATGAAGAACACATGAAGCACATGCTTAACGTAAATTCGTTTTTTTTTTCTTATTACTAAATCCCTAACACTCCTCCAGTAAAGTAATAGTAGGCTTCACTGAAGTTAAAAAGAACTTCTTGGGAGAACGCGAAACCTTCAGCTACACATGTTTATTTAGACCTACGCCATTCTTTTCACTTACACAGAACTTTAAACCACAATATGCTATCACTGTTGTACTTGAAAACTCCCAAAAGTGTAAAAAATAGAAAACCTAAATAAAATGGCCACCTCACTTCTACCGTTCGCGCCAAAAAATTTCGTCCATACCATGATAAGCGAATTGAGGCTTACGGACATTTACAGTATCAAAACTAAGAAAGTATAGATTGAAAATGCACTGGCAACCCTAACATTTTTTACCTTTTTTAAACTAATATTCATAGCTTATAATTATTTTATACTACCATTATACTTTTTTTAAATAAGCTAGCAACATTTTATTGTAAGGCACATTTTGTTATAGCGATAAATATAATTATATTGTTATTTTTATCAATTAGAAACTGCTGTTCAATGTATTCAAAATTCTTACCAATAAACCTGACTCTTCTGCACCATTGAATAAAAATATAATGTTATGTTTCAATTTGTGCCGTCTTTTAGAAAGCCTGCTTAAAGTCTCCATCATGGCTGCACAGAACACTGCATTGTCTGACGCACCTGCCAAATTAAGGTAAATTTCGAATTACATTCATACATGAAAGTCTCAGTTTTTATGTTATTTTCTCATTTTTTTACAGTTCTGAATATTTCTGATTTTTTTAAGATTTTTCTTAAAAACTAACACTTGGATATGAAAAGCATCAGGGTTGCCAGATCTAGACGGATTATTTGTAATTTCGTAGGCATTTCTGAAATTATACTAAAAAAAATTTTTATTAAAAAAAATTAAGCCGCCTTCAAAAAAAACACTGAAAAGTATAAAATAACTGTCCTTTACTAACCAAAATTCAAGTACAATTAAAATAACTTTATAAATACGATACACATACCTATATAATAAAATTTGACAGTTATTGAAGTCGGTGCCAAATCAATGTGCAACACATAAAGTCTGTTTGGTAGGCTTGGCACCGACTTCAGTAACTGTCAAATTTAATTATATAGGTATGCGTATCGTATTTATAAAGTTATTTTAATTGTACTTGAATTTTTTATTATCAAAAATTAAACCGCCTTCAAAAAAAACACTGAAAAGTATACAAAAACTATCCTTCACTAATCAAAACTTATATTATAACGTTATATTTGTGGGCGTCCAAGCAAAAAGGGTCCAGTGGTCGGCATTTAGTTTTCGAGATATACGCAGTTTTGTAAAGTTGAAAAAATGGCATTTCGCGATTATAATTGATTATTAATTAATGCTCAATTGTTTACACGTTCATATAATAAATGACTTTATATGATGTTTCTAAGTAAGAACAAAAAAGTAGGTGTGGTTTTTTTTTTCAATGTAACTTTAAAAATGCTTTTTCTCAAAACGATTTTTTTCAGTTTCAACTTTAAATGTCTGATAAAAAAAATATGTGCCAGTTTTTGAATATTTTTTTAATCCTTATTCAGTTGACTATTCTAAATTCCGAATCTAGTCCTAACTCAACCCTTTTTGCTTGGGCACACATATGCTTATCAGTTACTTGTAAAAAAACGAGTATCTGAGACATTAAGATATAAGTACTGAACACAAAACGAGATACACAATTCCGGAGATTTCGCGCCATCTGGCAACCCTAGAGGAAGGCAGCTATTTGGTGTCTTATCAAATGAAGGTTTTATTTTATGTTAGTGTGGTTACTTGTTCGTTATCGAAACCAAAACATGCGTTTCTAAACGCGTGTCTATTTGTTTGTCCAGGTTAATCTCCGAAACGGCTGAACCGATTTTGACAGGACTTTCATCGGCAGGTAGACTTTTCAGAGAAATCTAGGCTAATTTTTATACCAGTAAAATATCATTTATCGTAGGTGAAACTGCAGGACTTAGGTAGTTTAGAAATACAGTCAAACGTGGCCGTTACACGCTCATGGAAGCATCATCCAATATGAATGACGATTGCATGATGATTCGCCAAATATTTGCCACGCAACCATCATTGAATTCCACGTTAATTAAAATCACTGGACCTTAGTTAAACTATGGCTTAACTGACAACCAACCTAACGTATGACGGCCGCCTAAAAACTCTAAATTTTTTTTTAACTTACCCAAAGCAAAAGGCACAGAGTCATAGTGACAATTGAGTAGGACAGAGGAGCCGATGGTGCCGTTACTATGGAAACCGCTCTCGCCCTCCAGAACCGCAATTATATTGGACAGGTCCTGGTAATAGCTCATGTAAGGGGCCGTGGAGTTCAGCCAGAAGCTACCTAGAACAGACATGGATGTAAGATGATTGAGACGCGATCGTTTGTGGGGGTTAGTACATATGGTCGAAAAACTAGACCGGCGAAATGTCAAAATGGCAAAAACTGAACAGTTCTGGAATCTCTTATGGAAGGCATTACAACCCAAAGCCCTCTGAGCAGTCCTTGTATGGTGAAGTGGGTGTGAAGTGGATGAGCCGAACTCCTTTTCAATCGATCGCTAAACTGAAGGCTAAAAGAGTTTAGTTGCGTTCTACGTGCAGGACAGAGTAACTAAATACCAGAGGAAGGAAAATTAACTATTAGAATAAAAGAAAGAAACAGGTTTATTGCCACAATAACATACACAAAGTTACATAAAATATACATTACATAATTATTTTTAAAAAAGGAAAATAAATAACACTATTAGCTGGTTACTTGATTTTGTATCTCAGCCTTGATCTTCCTTGGATTCCACTACCACTCACTTTGGTTTTGTATATTTTCTTTATCAGTAAAATCACTCTTTAAGCTAGACTTTTTCAATTCATTAGGCACATATCAAAAAAAACACTGTAGCAACCCTAGAGCGTACACACCTACGCGGTAGGTACATAATTTCAAGGTGTATCCCTTCTCTAGTTTTTATTTTGTCCGTGAGAAGAAAATTGTAGACCTATTCTTTTAGTCTTTGGCTACAGGGAAGAGCATCTTATCTATGAGTCTTGTACCTGAAACGACCTGCCAATCTGTCCGAACCGGGAGTCGACCTTGTCTCGCTACGGTATCAACAAGTTCTTTCAATTCCTTCGTCTTTTGGTAATGGTACGCGGTGCCAGCCACCCTTGGTTTATCTCCTATTATCTGTTCCAGGTATCGCCAAGCCGCTTCTTCACTGAAGACAGGATTCTAAAAGTTTAGTATATTTACACTTCGTTATAAATATACTAAAAATAAAATATATAGTGTCTTCTTAATATGATTATTGCCTATTAAAATACAGCTTTATGTATAACTAGCGCTCCGTTCCGGCTTCGCTCGGGTTAAATATTTTATTAATACATAATATACAGCCTATATCCATCTGTAATAATATACTTTTCCTGAGATAACCCTCCACATATAAACTGACTTATAAAATCGGCTCTCTCTTTACAAAATTAGTACAGAAGAATAGACTGTGTATAATTATTCTCAATATAATGTCTGCTGTCATCCTGATGAGATCTGCCCGTGATTTATTTAAATACAAAAAATAAGTGGCATGTTGGCGTAATTACAGACTATCAGCCTTCCAAACCAGGGTACCGGGTTTGATCTCGAGGTCGTGATAAATTGGTTGCTCATCCTTTCTGTATGCATCTTTCTCTTATAATGTTAGTGCGTGCAATAAATATCAGTAAAATAAAAATAAATAAAAGGCGTAACTCACGTCATTATCTACTTCTGACTCCGGAACAACCCTTGGCATGGCATGCTCGTTCAGCTGCGTCAAGTACGCTAATAACAAGTATACTCCTAGCACTAATATTATAAACGGACTGGGTATCTGAAAACAGTAAAAAATTTACACTTATATGCAAGTGTAAATGACACGTAAAAGATTACTAAATACCTATAGGACCTTGCTCTCGTTATATCTTTATTGAGACGCATTTAAAAAAATATAATTCACTACAATAAAATGTTACAGCTTTAAAATATCCATCAACTTGAAAATATATAATGTTGTCAGTTGAAAGCTATAAAAAAATTAATACCACGTAAAATAATAATTTGCACTATAAAAATATAATTTCGTACATAATTTATTCCAATAATCATTATTGTTTTTAAATAATCGTGGTTCACATAAGTACAATGAAAGCCGGCAATATTTAATTCAATTTTAAATTTCAAGTTGATAGCATTAGCAGTTGCTGAAATAATCAACCAGAAAGTCCTTACCGCGGTGCAATCTGACTAGCAATTTGTTGCTGCAATTTCTTGCACTCAGTTACCTTTACTCTACTCACTTTAGCAACCGCGATTGCAATTTCATTCTGCGGACAAGCGCCACAACGTATACACGCGCTTACCTATGTGTAATTTAATTAGTAATGGCTCCGATGAACAGAGTTGTCTAAATTTAAATAAGCGAGTCTTGTAATTGCCGTTGCTGCATCAATTGAACCGCCTAAGACACTGGTTCCCAAACTTATTTCGTCTACTGAGTCGAGAGCTCATGCAGTCGTTGTCTAAGATGCCTCCTAGCTAAATGAAATTACAAATCACCCCCCAGGCCTCTACAAAACGCCCCCATTTTTTTTCTGGGTCTCTTACCGCCCCCCTTTAGGCCTGCAGCGCCCACAAGGGGGCGTTGTCGCCCACTTTGCGAATGGCTGGCCTAAGAGAAAGCAAAAAAAATTTTGGGCAACTATTTTGGGTAAATGTGGCGAATCTTTGTACACTTCTAAAATTTTTCTCCACATACAGATTTTTCTTTGCTGTTCATTTTTGTGGCACGAACGGTGAAATTGATAAGTAGTCTGTATAAGTACTATTCCGTGAACGATATGGCCGCGACAAAATATTTTATGTTTTATCTATGGCCGCGACTGAACCCAATTTGCATGCAACCGCACTATACACGTTGCAACTTGTTGGAGCAATTAGTTGGCTGTGGGCGCGGGCGATGCGATTGGCTGCTTTTATAATTTTCAGTTGAACGTTTTTACCGCCACGCCACGTCCAAAATACAATAGCTAAGCAAAACGCTACCTTATTACGTAGGCGATAGCTTTTTTAACGTCCACGAAATGACGTTATCGTGCACGGAAATATAAAAGCGTCTCCATACATCTGTATACATTTTGCGTCCCCATTGTACCGTTGAGGGTAAAAACGTGGCTATAAAAACGTTCAACGAAAAACTATAGAAGCGGCCATTTGCGATAAGTAGCATATGACCTACAACCTACCTGTTCACGGTGCAATTTGTTGCCTTGCAAAAGATTGCAGCAACAAATTGCTAGTCAGATTGCACCGTGAGTAAGGCCTTTGACAGATAGACAAGACAAGCGAAATCGACAAAACCTAAAACATAATACCGCCAACACTCTTAACACAAAGCACGTAAAGCCCACAAAACAACAAAAATGAATATGCGAGTAAGAAAATGTCATTATTTTTAGTAAGAAACTGTTAGATCATGTCGTTAATGTCACTTGCTATTACTAGAGATAATTTTAAAAGCACTTTAAAAATTATTAAAATAACAATGAAAATGCAATTTGTGTCTGTAAAAAATATAATGACGTTATCAATTAATTAAAGGATACTTACAAAAAACATTGAAACAATATAAAATAATTTTAAACAAATAAAATTCTCAATGATATGGTTTATTCCGATAAAATTTCAATTTATGACGGCTGCCTGTGGTTTAAATGATTCAAGTTATACAAAACCACTTAGTGATAAAAGTATTAATTTTAAAATTTGCAATAGTTTAAAGTAGTAAATTTATTTAAAAAACTATTGATTTTAAATTGCAATTCAAAACAGAAATAATTTTATAGTGGAAATTATTAATTTTAAACATTAAGTTGTAATCTCAATCACTATATCTATTAGTCACTTATTCTATATATTTAACATATTATTCATCTATTTTTAGTAGAAACTGAGATTATTATGTTATGTTTTTATGACATTATACTTGATATTATACTTTAAGTATTAGTACTAAGAGGGATTATAAGAATGAGTGTAAGCATTGAATCCAATGAGAGCAGGGACAATGAAACAGTTTTGGTGTTGACTGCTGAGTGAAAATGTATTTTATGATGCATAGACATGTTATGTATATTAGTAGACTAGCATTACAGCACTGAGAATTTGCTCATTTATTGACAGAACACATCTACATAAACATTTGAACATTTAATGAAATGTTCGAATAACACGTGTTTGTTAATTATACTGTGTGGTTATACAGTTTTTACTTGCTCTATTTCAAGTTAGTAATTCGTTTATTCCGTATTGTAGAACAAATATTACTCATATTAAATTTATCATAAAATAAATACAGGCACAAGCACAACTGTCTTGTAGCATATCCTTCTCACTTACTCTTCACTACCACTTGTCGCACTCTCCCTTTCCCGCTCCCCGCACATACATTGTGACTGTTGGCTGTGCTGTGACAAAGTTTTCATTTGCAATTACGTGTCTATAAATATACTCTTTGCTCATGTCTATGGTTTGATGTATAAGATATACACCGTGTAAGAGAATTCATAATAATATACTTTTTTGTATACAAAACGAAAGAAATAAAAGTTAATATATGTACGAAGTAAAATACAATAGGCGGTCTTATCGTTAACAGCGATCTCTTCCAGACAACCTTCGGATGAACAAAATAGACAGAATTAACTACAAGGCAAAAACTATTATGTTCATTAAGTGAATCCAATTTAACCATTTTTAATGTGTTTCACTAATCAATCATTCCATTAAAATAAAATGAATCGTGTGATAAATTTCTAAAATCTTTAGCTATTTTGCGCTCAAACTCCAAAAACCACCAATCGACACGTGTTTCGCCTCTCTACGAAGCATCCTCAGGGTATACCAGGGTATACTCGGTCAGCTAACCAACACCGAATAATCAATTTGGTGTTGGTTAGAAGCACGTGTCGATTGGTGGTTTTTGGAGTCTGAGCGGAAAATAGCTAAAGACTTTAGGAATTTATCACATGAAATGGATTTCCGCAAAGTAACACCTGAGTCTATACAATGTATAAAATGAATCGTTGTCGCACAGTTTGGCACGAATGAAAAGAAATCTCATGCAGTGCACGATAATGTATTTGGCGGCCGTTTGACGATCATGTAAGCGTCATGCAAAATGAATAACGAGTGTTCGCTATTTATTCATCACTTAATCATCAGGTACTGTATTACACGTTACTTCGATGCGTTGAGCCTCAGTTGGACCACGATTTAACTTATATCCAACATGCCGTAGCTGCTTCATGTAGATGTGATTTATAAGTTGCTGAGTACATAAAAGATATGTATATCTATTAATTCTATACTCGGGAAACATTATTTTGAAATGTATAGTTATTACTCAGTTAGACATTCTGTTCGATTACAATTAAACGCGACTGCTGATTAGGTATCTCTGATAATTGTATATGTGACATTCCTTTATCAGTATTTTGTTATCGTATTATCAGTATCGACTACATGTAGTGCATCTGCTTATACACTGAGAGACCTGGGTTCGATTCTTGACTAGGTTTTGGGAAAACAAACTAAAATTATACAATAAAGGGTTCAGGTGTTTCTAGACGCTCTCTGTTCATTGTGTATACCCGTAGTCAGTTACGATTATGAGTCAAACAACTGGCGCAATTTTTTAGAGTATTTACTTATTTATTATTTACGTGTGTAAGGACCGCGACTCCTGGCGCTCCGTCCTCTCTGACTACCCCGTTGGGGATACAGCGTGAAGTTATGTTATGTTATGTTATTATTTACGTGATTTAAAGAGCCGTCAATTCATTTCATGTTTTCAAAAACTTTTTTTCTATTTATGCAATCGAAATTAACCCCCAAAGTCAAAATTTAACTTTTAAAGTTAAAGTGAACCAAGAAACATAATACTGGACATAACATGGACAGAGTCATAACAAGTTGCCGCTCTTACCACGTGTGTTAAACGAATGATCCTGTCTCTTTCTATTTGATTAGCGTAACCACGAGTAAAATAGTTATAGTAAGTATGGCGACCTCGCACTGTCAGTGTAATTCTTGTCAGCTAATAAGTCTGTCCTGAAATAATTGTTAGCAAAATACTCGTAAATCTTGTGTTTTGGCTACTACATACATTTCTTCACGCTGTATCCCTACAGAGAGGACGGAGCACCAAGCGTTGCAGTCCTTACATACTTCTTTCGCTTCCTCAAATCTCATCATTCTCCTCACACATTTTCGCCTAGGCACGCGGGTGCTTTTGATATTTCCGTCGGTTAACACTGGCTATTAGATCTTCATAAGTCAGACTTGGTCTTCCTTGGCTTCTTTTACCACTCGCTTTCGCTCTGCAGATTTTCTTTGTCAGTCTTTCCTCACTCATTCTTTCCATGTACCCGAACCATCTAAGCAATCCTTTCTTCATTTTCACAATGACACTGTCGTACAACCCTGTCATACAAGGGTGACAATGCACATAGTTCTCACATGCACATAGTAGAGATCGCGTTTCTACTGCATTTATCTTACTTTCGCTCGATTTCGGGCATATCCAAGCCTCGCTACCGTACAATAAAGTTGGAACCAACACCGCATTGTGCATGGCCATTCTGGCTGAGTTAGATTTATTCATACTGCCTACTAATACGGACAGAGCACCGTTCACTTTATTGCCGGCTGCTACCCGTCTCTCCACATCTAACTCACATCTTCCATCCCTCGAAAACGCACTCCCCAGATATACAATTTCGTTCAGTTGTTCTATACATTTTCCATTTACACTTATTTCACACTTTGTTTGTACATCTTCCCTTTCAAACACCGGAACCTTAGTTTTGTTCACATTCATATTCAATCCTTTCACTTCACAGTCTTCTTTCATGCACGTATAGTCTAGTGTCTGCAACTACGCTTCTGATTGTGCTATAAGCACAGCATCGTCAGCGTACAAAAGGCAGTTTACAACTGTACCATCGTCGCTGTACAAATACAGTATGAACAGCCATGCAGACATCACGCAGCCCTAACGCCTGAAACACTTCGAACCAGGGCGACAAATCACCATCTATCTTTACACAGGCTCTGGCCCCGACATAATGACCTCACAGCCTGCAGTAAAGGGCTCTCCACGCCATATTCAGGCAGAAGGCTTCTTAATTTCTTTCGCACTACTCCATCGAATGCTTTTACAAGATTCACGTAAGTGCAGAAAACTTTCCGACCTATGGCCAAAAACTTCTCCACGATACCACAGAGCAAAAAAATCTGATCCATACAACCCCTACCATTCCTAAAACCACCTTGTGTTTCCCACAAATATCTTTCAGAAATGCCTTTCATACGTTCAGTCATTACCTTGGTATAGACTTTACTTATTAAGCTGAGGTTACTAGTATTCACAAAAATAAAAATATGTTATGTTCAGCTGAGTGTCGTTGTACTACGACCTTCCCTGGTCACGCACGTTAGTAAACATCTAGAAAGTCGGTCAACCAAAAAAGGACACTTTAAGGACACGCTTTTAGAGCAAATGCTCCTTCCATTGTTATTTGGTCGAGGTTTACTTAAAATAATGTTTATGACAAACAGACAAACCCCGAAGCAATTTGAAAAACAGTACACTCATAGAGAGTGTACACTGTACAGTTTTTCTAATTTTGGTACAGAACATTAAAGACAGTGAGCAAAGACAAGACAAACATCAAGATGATTCCAAGATACAGTACAGATGTGACATTCCCAGAAAATTTTCAAAATTGGATAAACTTGTGAATTAATTCCCGGATATATTTCAAAATCCAGAAAATTTTCTAAATTTGATATTTTTTTCAATAATGCCCCGCTTTTTCATTTTATTATGGTTATGTTTTTCCATTAACACATTAGTTCTAGACTGATTTTTGCTCGGTTTTACCAGTAGGAAAGTAGTTTTTCTGGTGTATGTCGAGGATATCAGTTGCCTTGGCACGTCTTGTGGTCTAAACTTAGATTCATTTTAATCGGATATCGGAAATATAATTTTTAACAAATGAACCAGAAAGGTAATTATTATGAGAAAAATAGTTGATATAACTTGTGTACAGGATACCAAAGACAATATAATCCAATTTATTTCTGGGTAAAGACGAACAACGTCATCCCGAAGTGAGTCAGGTCCCTATTTTACCTATTCGCAATTTTACACCCTAAAAAGAAGCCAAATATTTAAATCGCACGTACCAAGCGAAAAACAGTATCACATGAATTTACCCTAATACAAAAACAACGATCAAACTAAAAACCCCGTAACAAACATCAAATCCAAAGCTGAACATTACTCACTGATTTAACTGGTTCATATAAATGTGTCCCTTTTCTAGTGATCTCGAATAATACCTAGAAATTGTAAATCGTATGAGCTTATTATTTGAGATATTTCTAAAGAATACACATAAAATAGTAAAAGCATGATACTTGATATTAGTAGGTAACACACAAAAGTCTATAGGTTAAGATGACAAAAATCAAGCAATAAAATAATGCATGTACGCACTACTGTGGATGGTATCCAGCACGGCTACTTTGCCGGCTTTTTGGGAAAGAAGGAAAGTAAGGGAGAAGGAAGATGGGCCACCGGCACTCTCACTCACCAAACGAAACGCAACAACAACAGATGCTGTTATTTCACGCCGACATTCTGTGAGAGGGTGGTATTTCACCGGGTGAACCGGCCCAATTCGTGATGCAATGTAACATGGCTCTACCATACATAAGTTTCACTGCTTCTTATTAATTATATTTATTTTGTACTTTTTGCACTTTTATAACCACATGAATCGATGTAATAATTAGTTGAATAACAGAAAATATAATATAAAATATAATATAAAATATAATATAATATAAAATATAATATAATATAAAATATAATATATTGTCATAAACAAAAAATCGAAAACGACTTCGATGGAAATGAGATCGATAGAGAGTAGCCGAAGAGCACATCCAAGATAATAACTTTCTTCTGCGATTCTGCCTCCTTTAACTTAATGATAAAATAAAATCTTAAAAAGTAAAAATAAGTAAAATATTAATAAAGCATAAAGTATGTTTGTCCAAAATAACGTACAATATTCTATTATAAAGTACGAGTGACAGCCCTAATCTGATGTTCTAAGGAGGGTAATACTTTTCTAGTATCTGATGTATATAGTATATGGTTCGTTTGGCCGATCCTGTAGTTCAAACGGTTTGATGCATTTTAATAAACTGTCATTAGATTGGTGTTATTGTGGGTGTGCTATACAATAATTTATGCTCGACTGCCCCAAGAAGATAATACTTTGAGAAAAATCGTTACTTATTTCATTATCTGTCAATCGTCATCCCAGTTATGTATTGCATACTTATGTTTTGGCTGGTTGATCGAGTAATGTATAAACCGGCTTCGCACAGGTAGACATTTTTTTGAAAATAAAATACAAGTCATGTACTACACTGATACGTTTCTATACGTTTTTGAGTTTATCAATTACACACAAACAAAGTATACCTCTTTATAATATTAGTATAGATATAGATAAATTGATAGTTTACCCTTTGCCAAGGTTTTTCGTCTCTGTCCTGATCATATTCGATGCTTGGAACGCCGGCGTATAAGTCGTTCCGATTCTGAAACAATAAAATAAAATAAATACTGTGACATTAAACTATTCCATGGTTCGCGAGAGAGAAAAAAACAATGTGCCATGAACAGATATATCAAACTATCAACATTTTTTTCGTTATATCGAATTCGGATATGTTTAAAGATATCGATACATTGAAAACATCTTTTTTTTTCAATTATTAACAGCCTATTTGAAGGAACGGCGGCGATTTCATACTACTATACGAATAACTATAGCTTGTCTCACTCTTGTTAAAATCTATTGCATTATTCAATTTTTTCCGCAGCAAAAATTAGAATAAGGCAATAGATTTTACACGCATAATACACGTGGTGCAACACTGTTCATGTAGGGTTACCAGATAGGAAAAGTTCGGAAAACCAAAATATTGAGATAAAATTTTATAATGTCGGAATTTTGTGGTTGTTGTCGGGAGAAGTAAATATTACTTATGAATTTGAATAACATATCTTATTGTTTGTTTTGACAACTTTCACAAGTTGAACAACTGTTAATTTTCAACGTATTAATTAGTCCTATGTATAAGGGCCAAAGTACAAAAACAACTATAACAACAGAGGCTACTAAAGTTAAATTTTGGTGAAGATGATGAAACGAAAGTTTTACTGTGACAACTACGTCAACTCTTTAGATGTACCCAATTCAAACTACAATTAACTGCATTTAAAAAAATAATTTTATTATAAATTTAAATACATGCCATTTAAATCGTGTACAATTTAAAATCAATAATTTCTACAATGCACTGCTATTCTCATTAACTATATAATATTATGTAAGCTTTAAAATTAATACTTTTCATCCCAAATTTGTTTAATCAATAATTATTATTATTTATTTGTTTAATCAATAATATGAAATCAATAATATAAACCATCTGCAATTGACATTGTCAGTACAGAAGTAATATTAGAAAAAATTATACTTAGGCAATCAATTGATTCATAATTTATTTATGTTTATAGTATCATCTACAGTTGTTTTTAACGTTAGTATATTTTCAATGAACAGGTAAAGTTTTATTGCAGGAAATTATATTTTTTATAGTTTTAAATATTATTTTCATCCCAGTTTATACCAAGTTTAAAGTGCTTTTAAATGCCTATTCCTACCTCATTCATGTTATTGTCCATATTAGCCAATTTATCATTATTGTCACAATTATTATCCGTTTTTTTAATATATACATATAAAAAAATATGCTAATTTGGTGAACATCCAATTAATACTAATTCTAATATTAGTGTTATCAATGATAAATAAAATTTTGTTCGTGATGATAACATAAGCCCATAATTCAGGTATCACTCTCACATATTACATTTTATTATATTAGTGATTATTATCGAAAATCATTAGACACAAAGGACTCCCATCTTTGTTCCCATGTTATTATTCCAAAGGGAGATATGCTAATGCTTCTGACAATACAGTTTTCCAAGTTAATATTTTTATAAAGCGGTTTTCATAACTTTTTATAGCTATAAATAGCATCTTTATTGTATTTCTACTAATTACAAAGTATTTTTAAATACATCCTACTTTTCTTATTGCCAACCCCTAATTCTGCCTCGGCTAGTATTTTCTGAGTCCAGAGGAGGTTCAGCAAGTCACTCCGAGGAATATCCTGCAGTTTTTGACAGCAGTGGGACTTGATAGTGTCGTGTAACATAGCGATCACAATAGATCGATTTTGGTCGCAGTGATACAGGTCTGGTGGGACCTGCACAGCCACTTATATTAAATTAAAAAAAAACCCCTAATTACAGAGTGAGGGTTATTTTAAAGTCCACCATATTTAGTGGATAAAAGCAATACACTTAAAACTGTGAACCCATTAATTTCAAAGTATCATTGGTGTTATGAGAAAGGATTTGCAACGAAAACGTGTGAATATTTGTAGCAATGAAGTGGGTAAAATATTAAAAAAGGAAATAATAAAATATGTTTATTTATTCCAATTGTTTAATACCTACTATACTATTATCTTATAAGGCACTAGATATAGTGTCATGTAAATGCATGTATGACCCTAACTTTGGATCCTACATGCATGGACACTGTAGTGTATGTAGGTATGTGCATACACTGTCTCGTGTGTTTATGTACAAGTCGATACGTCAGTATCACGAGAGCCTGCGGCGAGAGTGGACGTAGTGTGACGTTGTACGTATACATTGTCGAGCCAGTGCTTCTAAGTTAGAACAAAGAAGACAGACACTACAAATGGCGACGAGGTAAAAGGTAACACTAGAAATATCTATCCAAAAAAAAGAAAAAAAAAAATTTTTAAGAATAATATGTGCACGATGAGAACCATTTAAAATTATGATTACGTATTTGTATTAGACGGGCTGGCGAGTGCTTACGCCGCCGAGTTACTTTGACAGTTGGGAAAGCAGTGTCGTCGGTCCGTTGGACGCCATGAACGGTGACAGTTTTGAACGGTGACTTCGAGGAAGTTATTTCTCAACTGGGTTTCTAAAGGTCGTAACTTAGTATATCTATTGTAAGGTGATGAAAAGTGATACCTGATTGGGTTTTCTTTTCGAGCCGAGGGGTTTGGTGATGTTCAACAACGCCTTGCGATCGGCTTCGCTTGGGTCGACTGATTTGACTTTGACTTTAAGGTCTATTGTTTGGGATGATTCTTGACTTTGAATTTGCAAATGATTCATGATTATCATTTCAAATATTCATTGCTGTTAAGTATTTTTCTTGATATGTAGTTCATTTAAACTGGAATATTACAATTGGCACTACAAAATACTAGTCCTAGCGAACAGTTTTGATGCTCGAGTTTTGTCGATAGATATTTGTGGTACAAACAAAGGTATGGTTGAATTGCTTGCATTATGATGTCATTAAGAGTATGACAATCTGGTACTTAATACTCGTAGATGGACATTTGGAGGAAATTATGATTGTATTACAGGATAGTGGGAATAGCCGGTACCTGTCTACAATCACCTGCGACTGAGTGTGGGCGCTATTCTATTACCATGAAAATTATGTCGTGCATTATTATGTAGGTACATAAGTGTGCTTTACATACCTACCTACGTAAGTAAGTGTGTATCTACCTTGGAAAATTAAAAATTGTATGCGGTGGGTACGTGGCGGAATGGTTAGTTGGAATTCATACTGCCATGTTTCCATCGGAAAAAATAAATAGAGACTATCTTGAACTGTCTGGAGAGTCATATCGGCGGGTAGCCCCCATTCTATTCTATTCCCCATTCTATTTGGTGAACCGGCGTCCCGTAAGCGGCTACAAGTGCCTATTGAATTATATATCTTGTAGTACTGCCGCCTTGAGTCCAAGGTTAATTAAGGACTACCTTCATTTAATGTTTAAAAGGAATATTCGGGATGAAATAATGGGTAGTGAGAAAATTGCTTTAGATGTGCAAGAGATTAATGATTATTTACCCATATTGTTACCATTGTTTGCATTCTTCCGATGCAGTTTATATTACGACGGTTTTATGATGATCTATTTGATAGCAACAGTTGCAGTCTTTATTGAGATTGTGATCAGTGTCCCGAACGTATAAAATATCAATATGATATTAGATATGATATGACATTATATAATATTGGTGTTTTATAATATGCATAATAAGAGGGTTCAAGCGTCCTATGTCACATGTTTTGGTCAGAAGGACTAGCGGGCTTCCAGCACCGTGCCCGGTTCAGAATATAGTTAATAGTGGTTTGAAGAGGCACGCCTGCTTTACATTGCGAGTTTCGAGTTTGCCACGTACCAGTTGCTAATCAAGTTAATTTGAATGGCATTTTACAGCAACTATCACGGCGTATGAACGCTGAATGCCAGGTATGTTCCCTCAGTTTGAATTACATTATAATTATTTTGTTTATTGCAATAATATCATGGACGATGATACTTATTGGAAAGTAGGGTTCATGTACATATTATTGCATATCAATTGTGGCTGTACGGTTGTGTGGATTCTAGGGCGTGTGGATGTCACGTTATGTTGAGTAAAGAAATATGTAATAGTATTTCGGGGAACAATGAAGCGTAAATGTTACTATTTATGTATCGCCGAAGTCGCATCATCCGACTGACAACTGCAACTGACAGCGCCACACTGGCGGCGCATGCTACATAGTGATGACTAAAAGGAGGACTCCCATTACAGTGGAAGGAATAATTATTGAAAATCGATTTTATTCGATTCGATTTCGATTCGAAAAGTTAATTCTGATTTTTGTCCGCCGCCATCTGAGGGAATTTTCACTATTTTGGAACTATTGTTTAAAATTAACAAATAAAGATGAAGTTCCAGTATGTCGCTGTTTATATTGATACGAAGGCAACAAGGTTGCTTTAGTTTATGCTTAGTAATGATACAGTATGCGCGTAGAGATACATATATGGAATGAGCCATCTGTTAAGAATAAAACATATAATTGTTTGTATTGCCTCTCGATACCAAGAAATGGCGCTAGTTGTCCCGTCAGCGCCGATTTAATTATTTCTTTTGGTATGTGGGTAATTGTGTGTATGAATTGAATTAAGTAATGAAGAAGTCTAAGAGAGGGTGTGGTCTTTTTGTGATAAGAAAAAGTGAAAGTTTTTGGAATATTGCTTATAAATCTCAATTATCTTACGTGTTTTGAAGCTAAAAGAAATTGTGCCGTGTCGTGTTTACATGTAATGTTGTGTTCGCATTGGTATTTAATTGTTTTGCATTATACTGTTGCTATATAATTCTTGAAGTGGTAGGTAAACAGTTTCCTAAATCTATCTTCCGTTTTGTGGCTTAACGGCGCCGAAAACCACCTCAGACTTCTACCACTCTGAAGACTAACTCACATTAAAGGTATTAAGCCTCTATTATTTGTACAATTTTGTTTATTAGCGCCTCGTATTGCGGTCGATGTCGGCGCAGTTCCCGACACGTTTGTTAATTTGCCGAATTTATAAAAGGCCCAGCACGTGCAGTAGTCGTGCCTACAGCTGTACCACACATATCACTGTGGTTATTTGTGTGAAGTCATGTAAGTCACATTGTTAAATTGTACATTGCAGGCAGTGCGGCAATACTTGAGAAATTAATAAGTTCTTGAGATAGACATCGATTCGCGAAGTGTCACCTCTCGATTCCAGGGTGCGGCTGGAGATCAGCGGACGGGCTGAGCCACGGACCTGTGTGTCAAATTGATCACAATATTTTTATCCCATGGTTTCTCTTTTGTGGGACGGATGAATTATTATTATTACTACAGATCGCCCGATGGTCGAGGTTCGACCGTGAATATGAGTCTGAACTCTTTGGCGACTGTGTCTAATCTGTGCGGCTGTTTGATCCAAGAAGGTTACATATAATATATGATCGGAACTGAGTTTGACATTGCCAGTCCTTTTGGCATTGGCATTGTGAACGTGGAGCGGTACCAGGTCTTGCGCTCCTCCGTGCGCGCGGCGTTCTTAAATAGTGATCGAAAGATTGCGCGTCACGTATTAATATAACTGTCTGTTTCCAAAGTTTTATTGATAACACTAAGGCTGTCAAAAGCATCGCATGCCTGGACAAAGGTGACGAGCGCAGGAGGAGGTATTGAACTATTTTGTCTATACTTATTGTA
Source organism: Zeuzera pyrina (assembly GCA_907165235.1). Lineage (NCBI taxonomy): Eukaryota > Metazoa > Arthropoda > Insecta > Lepidoptera > Cossidae > Zeuzera > Zeuzera pyrina. Next base: position 1,147,161 of record OU015640.1, read on the forward strand.
TAACCTTAATGTGTTATTATTATAACAAGTGTATTATGTATTGGTTAAAACAACAATAGGAAGATGAAATAAAAAAATGAAGCTTTATTTTTACGATAAATACACTATTAGTAATAATATGGTGTAATTATTCTTAGAGAAACATAGTTAAACTGTAACCAATAAAGGGTATTGTAGGCAGTACGGGCCTTCCAAGTAAATGAAAACCGTATTTGTGTTTCAGGCAGTATGGGCCCTCATATAAATGAAAACCATACGTAAATGTGTTTAGGCAGTGCGGGCCTTCAAACAAATGAAAACCGTACGTGAATGTATTGAAGGCAGTATGGGTCTTATATAAATGGAAACTATACGTAAAATGTATGTTGTGTGCAAATGGGGTAAAGTTTAAACAGGTGCAGTATTATCCATGTTAAACCATACGTACCTACTTATAGGTTGTTGTCCTTTCGGTTCCAGGTCGCCCCAAAATCACTCGGAAAATGGCAAACCTACTGTCGCCCCCAGGAAAACTTGACCTTGAAGGTGACATTGCTACGATTGCTTTACGTTTATGCTTTACGTTATTCTTAATGCCTTATTAAGGCATTAAGGATTAATGGTTATACAAACACCGTTTCGATTGATGTTTTGGTACAAGAAAACCGTAATCAATTTGATACAGTGTTAGCAGCACTTGTGGTGGCAGCATTTAAATCAAATACATTTTAATAACTGTTTAGCTAACAACATTTTTAATTAACGAAGAGTACTCACTGTGGCACGGTGATTGATAAGGTGACATGGGTCCCTCATTCGAAAAAAAATTGTTGTGCCAGTTTGGATTTCTATTATATTGGAAGTACAAAGTTCATTAAATTGAATTTAAAACATTTTAATTTTGGATTTCCAATAAATTGGAAGTATGAAGTTCATTAAATTAAATTTAAAACATTTTAATTTTGGATTTCCATTAAATTGGAAGTATGAAGTTCATTCAATTGAATTTAAAACATTTTAATCTTGGATTTCCATTGAATTGGAAGTATGGAGATTATTAAATTGAATTTAAAACATTTTTATTTTGGATTTCTATTATATTGGAAGTACGAAGTTCACTAAATTGAATTTAAAACATTTTTAATTTTGGATTTCCATTAAATTGGAAGCATGAAGTTCATTCAATTGAATTTAAAACACTTTAATCTTGGATTTCCAATGAATCGGAAGTACGAAGTTCATTAAATTGAATTTAAAACATTTTTATTTTAGATTTCCATTAAATTGGAAGTACAAAGTTCATTAAATTGGAAATATTTGGTACAAATGTACCCCCATTAAATTTGAAATTTTTGGTGCAAATGTACCCCCATTAAATTTGAAATTTTAGTCTAAATGTACCACCATTAAAGTGGAATTTTTGGTACAAATGTACCCCCATTCAATTAGAAATACTGATACAAATGTTGTTCCTGGTTGTGACGTTTCTTATCGTTCTAATAGCGTTATCAATTTGGTTTTATTATTGTTCTTCACTGTTATGGTTCATGATACATTTTACATTATATTTACATTATAAAAAGAGAAGAAATGTAGTGCATAGACGAACAAACATTCAAGCTCCGATTGCAATAGACAACACTGTTACGTAGTAGACGGGATGCGAACGATAATCTACCTCCACGTGTGCGATGGGGATTTTCAGTCCAACACGGTACGCCTTGTTGGAACGTAAACCCCCTAGCCGGTGCATCCTGGGCCACTGCTAGTAACTTTCTAGTAAATGCTAGACTCTTGCTAGTAGTGGGCGAAAAGATTATCCCCAATCCAAGGTGTCAGTCGTACCGTGCCGATGGATGCGTGGCTGAGGGGGAGCTCAGTCGTGAACGGTGTCTCTTCGATAACAGGGCATCTCGAGGAGTAATCTTTGCCCTTCTTCCGACATGCGGGGCTCTGCCGGAGGTGACCGCTTATTTCCCTAGCTGCTCGTGGGACTTTCATGGAAATTGACGAAAACATGGAAAAACTACTTCTTTCCTCTCCTTTAGAGAAATCTGAAGGAGAGCAACCGCAAATCGCTGGGACGAAAGGTGAGCCCATGGCCACCCAAACGACCAGTGCTCTTTCGTCTAGTGCTGGGACGAGCCAGGCCAACTCCGGATCACAATCGGTGACGAACCAGGGCGACGACGCACAGACCGCTAACAAACCTCGCAAGAGGAAGTTATCGGGAGCCGCGCGGAAAAGGTTCAGAAGGCTAATAGCCGCGAACGTAGGTGCCGAAGAGGCCCTAACTTTGTGCATAAAGCCTATCGCCAATCTCCCGCAGCTCAATACTACTCCATCGAAGCCGGGCAAACGAGTTCGATCGGAGGAGGAATCCCCTTCGGAGAGTGCTACCAAGGCTCCAAAGATGGACCTAGGTATGAAGGCTCCAAAGGCGGACAACAGTAACAAGGGCGCAACAGTGGAACTTGAAAAAAAACCGAAACCCAGTTTTAAAGAAATCGCTGGGTCCTCGCGAGTGGGAGTTCGTAATACGACTCCTATGAACGAGGAACAAATGAAGATGGTTCGAAGCACACTGATCCAAGAGATCGCAAAGATCTCGGACAGTGGAGCGGGACCCAAATTTGTAGGCTGCATGCACAGGCCAGGCTGGATACTGATTACCTGTGAGAATCAGTCCAGCCAAGAATGGCTGGTGAATGAAGTGCCAAAAATAAAACCGTGGCCTGAGGTGAGCTTTCTGTAATATCAGAAAGTGAACTGCCTAAGCCTTCTGTCACCTCGACTTTTGTACCGAGCAGTGACGTGCGGTCGTAGAAGATGCTCTTAAACTGCTTCGGATACAGAATGAGGGGCTGAATACTCGGCTGTGGAAAACTCTAGCAGTTAGGGGCGAGGAGAGTGGGTTCTTTGTGACCTTCTCTGTTGACGACCCTTCCGCTGAGGCTCTAAAAGCCATGGAATGCAGGGCTAGCCTCGGCTTTAGAAAAATAGTTTTTAAGGTCAGGGGCGGCTCTGATAATAGTGAGTCTACCATCAATGCATCGGAAACCCCACAACCCTCCACTTCTAGTGTCCCTTTGAGGCCGGTAAGAGAAGAGCCTAAACCCCAGCTCAAACTGGGTAAAAGGCCTTCTGGGTCGGTAGCGAGGGGTGGGGGTGCAGGTAGAGGGGCAGGTGCAAGTATCAGAGGTGCTACGGCGACCGGGCTGCCCCCTACTCGTGGACGACCACGTCCGCAGAAAAGGGGAGCAAAGCCCGTAAACCCAAAGCCCTCTGCTGGCTTATGACATACCGCCCAAGGAGAATCGGTGAGGATCCTCCAAGCTAACCTCCACCATGCCGTTGCTGCATCAGCGGTTGTGGAGCGCTGTCTTGTTGAGGACAAAGTAAGCCTTGCCTTGATTCAAGAACCTTGGGTGGTAAATTCAAAAATCCTAGGTCTAAATGCTGCCGGTAATATACTTTATAATACCGGTAGTAAAAAGCCTAGAGCTTGTATCATTTTCAATAAGAAAATTGATCTTTTAGCCGTACCAGAGCTGTGTTCTGATGATCTGGTTGCAGCGTTCGTAAATCTCCAAGGCTGGCATGGGGCTAGAGTAATCTTGTGCTCGGCCTATCTGCCTGGAGAAAAGGAAGACCCAACGGATGACCTACGGCGTGCAGCGGCCTACGCTCGAAAACACAACGCTGAGCTTCTGGTGGGCTGTGATGCCAATGCTCACCATACCACCTGGGGGAGCACGGACATCAATACTAGAGGTGAGTTACTGCATGATTTTCTAACTGTTAACTGCTTTTACACGTTAAAGTAGTGCTCTGAGCTATAATTGCGATTGTACGTGTTTATTGTGTTCTTGTAATTGTTATTTAATTTTAGTTTTATTGCTTTTAGTGTTTTGTATATTTGTGTACTGCTTATTATCGGAGATTTTCTGTTCGTTTCAAACATAATATTACCGGAAACAGTGTTCTAATTAAATGTTTTGGATATTAATTCGGTACAATAAATAATTGATTGTGCGGGTAATTTTTGAAGCGCTCTCTAAGTTATTGTGTGGTAATATAAAATAGTCTTCTTGATTTTTGGTGCTCATTATTTTTGGTAGGCGCTTTGTTTTTGCCGTTCCTTATTGCTATTTTGTTCTCAAAGGAATATTTGTTATTATTATTATACTTTGCGAAGTTGCACCGTTTGTTCGAGAAAATGGAATTTGCTTGTTGTAGCACTAATACAGAGGACAATGGTAATACATTAAACTGTATGATATGCCAAGGTAATTTTCACGGGCATTGTGTTCTTCTTGAGCGGGATGATAACGAATTAGACCCTGAATTTATTGCTTCATGGATCTGTCCATCGTGTGTGAGTAATAATAGGGAGCGTAAAAATGACGACACTCCTATTCGTTCTAATAACCCCCGTACCAAACAGGAATCGGGAAGACCGATCAGAGCAACTACAATGCGTTCGAAGCAGAAGGCGTCGGCTAGTGCTGCGGCATTGATTACGATTGATAGCATCCGTGAGATAATTCAGGCTGAGCTGTCCAAATTTAGGAAGGAATTTAATGAAACAGTGAATAACGCTATAATAAAACTAATAGAACCCCTTCGTGATGAGATTTCGGATTTGAAAGCTAGCCTGGATATCTTTACGGAGGATTTAAAAAAATTAAATGCTAAAGTGCATGTGCTTGAAACTAAGCAAAGGGAGGATCTCCAACGGCTGCAACATCAGGATAATTTAAATCAGCAGTGGTCAAGAAGATCCAATATAGAAATTATGGGAATTCCTTCCAGGAAGGATGAAAATATTTTTGAAATAATTAAGAACTTGGCTGATTGGGCAGAGTATCCCTTAGATATTAGTAGAGACATAGACTTCGTGACTCGTGTGTCATCTGAAAACAAGGAAATTAAAGAGGCCTAGACCAATTGTGGTACGATTTTTGTCACGTTATAAAAAAGATGACTTTTTAGCTAAATTAAAGAAACTAAGAGGTTTAAGAGCTTCGGATCTGGGCTTTCTGGGAAATAGTTCGCTTGTATACTTCAATGACCACCTAACTAAGACTAATAAATCTCTTCTGTTCCGTGTTAAGAAGTATGCAAAGGAATTAGGCTATAAGTATGTTTATGTTAAGCATTGTGTGATTCATGTGCGCTTTTCTGATACTAGTCCTGTTTTTATAATTAATAGCGACAATGATTTAAACAAGATGAAATAAGTATTAATATTATGTTGTTTATGTTCTTGTATAATCTAGATGTAGTGTTAAATGTAGGAGTCACTGTTCTTACACTTTATGTATGTTGTGTTGGTAATAGCTGTGGTGTTTTTGGTATAATTTTGGTACTCGATGTCATTCTATGTTTTTTAACTTTAATACTTTGTTCAATTAATTTACGACACTATTATTAATGATTATTGTAAAGCACTATTTCAATTATAAAAATGTACAATAAAATGAGGTTGTATTATCAGAATGTAAGGGGACTTAGAACGAAGACACGGACCTTTTATAGAGAATTGTTGCGATGTGATGCTGACGTAATTTGCTTGTCGGAAACTTGGCTGTTGCCTGGTATCTTTGATTGTGAATTATTTGACTCACGCTATTGTGTTTATAGGGCAGATCGGAACTACAGTACTTGTAATGTGAGCATGGGAGGTGGTGTGCTCATCGCAGTCAGACAAGGGTTAACAGTTTACTCCACCTCTAATATTCATTTTATGGGGGATGCAGCTGAGGCTGTCAGGATATCTGTAGCATTGAGTCCTAGTCAACGTGGTGCTAAACTTCACATTTTTTGTTGTTATGTCCCACATGGTAAATCACACTATGAATCTCTTTGTCATTTTTTTGAAGTGGTCTCGCAGTTTGTTCTTGAATGTCCTAATGATTATTATATTGTTACTGGTGATTTTAATTTGACTAATGTTAAGTGGGTTAATAGCAATGAGGGTAGCCATATGTTGTTACAAGACGCTAATGCTTCTGATAGTTATGTGCATGCTATAAGTAATTTTCTGAGTTTTAACAATTTTAAACAATTCAGTAATGTCTTAAACATTAATAATCGATTATTGGATTTAGTAATGAGTAATTTTAATTGTTTTGTGTCGAGAGGATTGTTTCCATTAGTTCCTGAAGATTCTCATCACCCTGCACTACAGATAGTGTTAAACACAACATTTGAAGTCTTGCAATCAAATCCTTATAAAATTAGATTGTTTGGTAGAGCTAATTATGATGATGTTAATGAAGATATATCTAGAATTGATTGGTATGAACTTCTTAGTGTAAACGATGTTGACAAAGCAGTTTCATTATTCTATGATACCATAAATAACATCATATCCTCTCGAATTCCATTAAAAATATCAAAAAATAATCGTGGATATCTTGTGTGGTACAGTAAAGCTTTGATCAAAATAATTAATGAAAAATTGAAACACCATAGAAATTGGAAAAAATATGGTAGGGTATCGGATTGTGAGACATTTAAATTGCTTCGGAGACGTGAGAAACGAATAATGTTAGAATGTTATGAAAGCTACATAAGAAATTCAGAAAATAATATAAAATCTTGTAGCAAATATTTCTGGACTTTTGTGAAGTCTAAAAAGGGTACTCATTCCCTGCCAGAATGTATGTATTTAAAATCTGTTTCTTCAACTGATGGTTGTGAGATGGGTACGCTTTTCAATAGATATTTTCAATCGGTCTATGAAGAGGATTTAGCGTTTCAAGATAGCGGAAGTCGGATCCAAGAGAATTCTATGACACAAATAAATTTGTCTCAAATTTCCTTTACAATTAGGGATGTATCCAAATATTTAAAATGTTTGGATGTACATAAAAGTGCAGGACCAGATAATTTACCGCCTATATTTCTTAGGAATTGTTATTTAACTGTTGTTGTCCCACCTTTTATTATTTTTAATTTATCTTTAAGAATGGGTATTATGCCTAATTTGTGGAAACAAAGTTATATCGTACCAGTATTTAAGTCTGGTGACAGGCATAATGTTGAAAATTATAGGCCGATTTCTAAACTATGCACGGTTGCTAAGCTCTTCGAGAGAATGGTATACGACATATTGTCTCCAAATATCAGACCTATTATTATTCCTCAGCAGCATGGTTTCGTTAACAAAAAATCTACAGAGTCGAATCTCTGTGAATTCACACATATCGTGGCAAGTGCTATGGTTGATGGGTACCAGGTGGATGCCGTGTATACGGATTATTCTAAAGCGTTTGACAAAATATCTCATTACCTTCTTATTCGTAAGCTTGAAGCAATGGGTATACACGGTGATCTACTGCGTTGGTTGGAATCGTATTTGCACGATCGTAGTCAAGCCGTAACAATAAAAGGTTTTTGTTCCTCATTTGTGCCTGTAACTTCTGGTGTGCCTCAAGGATCCCATCTGGGTCCCCTTTTATTCAATGTATTTATTAATGATATTGTAAACGTTTTTCAACATTCCAATTTTTTACTTTATGCCGATGACAATAAAATCTTCAGAGTTATTAAATCTCAATCTGATTGTGAAATGCTGCAAAATGATCTGGACAGATTAGTTAATTATTGTAATAGTAACTTTTTGCAACTTAACATAGAAAAATGTAAAGTTATTTCTTTTTCTAGAAAAATGACAACAATTTTACATAATTATACTTTAGGTACAGAATCCATTAATAGGGTTATCGAGGTGAAGGATCTGGGCATATGTCTGGATAGTAAGTTGACTTTTTATAAACACATTGATGTTATTTCAGAGAAGGCTTATCGAATGCTTGGTTTCATTTTAAGAGTTGGAGGGGAATTTAAAAGTAGTCTCACGCTTGTTGTTCTTTATAATTCATTGGTTCGTTCCGTTCTTGAATATGCCTCTACTGTATGGAACCCACATTATAATACTCATATCTCCAGATTGGACAGAGTTCAAAGAATATTTATTAAATATCTTACTTATAGATTTAAATCCCAAACTTTAGAAATAGTTGGTCTCGAAAATCGAAGGAAATTAAGAGACCAATTATATTTGTACAAACTATTAAATAATGAAGTAGATTCATCTTATTTACTTAGCAAAATAAATTTTAGATGTTCTCGAGTCAGTAGACGTAATAAATCTCTTTTTAGTTTACCAATAATTAAAACCAATTATGCTCGTAACACCTTTATTTTTAGATCTTGTTATATATAATCAAATTGGGCTGCTTAAAAAGCCAGACGGTTCATTCACAACATGTGAAAGCGAAACGTTAGAGTTGTTGGCAACGACCCACTTTCCTGGGGCAATCCGTAAAAGATCGGACTCTGCACCACAGACCACCCTACATAGACCTCAGAAGGAGGACTGGCATAGAGCGGTCAAATTAATAACAGCTAACAGAATAAAGTGGGCGATCAACTCTTTCAAACCAAATAAAACTTGCGGAGAGGATGGTTTACGTCCCATACACCTACAAAAAGGGACTGATGTCCTCCTGCCGCACCTTATTAATATCTTCAGAGCTAGCTATGCCTGGGGGTACATACCTGATTCATGGTCTACAGTAAAGGTAATATTTATACCTAAAGCGGGGAAAAGGGACTACGGACTACCAAAGTCCTTTAGGCCCATTAGCCTTAGCTCGTTTCTGTTAAAGACCATGGAAAAGGTTTTAGACAGATTTATTAGGGATGGGCCATTGGCTACAATACCTATTCATCATACTCAACATGCCTATAGTAGAGGTAAGTCTACAGTAACTGCTCTGCTCAGTCTCATTGACATAGTAGAAAAGGCAGTTGAAGATAAAGAAGTAGCACTTTGTGCCTTCTTAGACATAGAGGGAGCTTTCGATAATACCCCCATCAGTACATTAGTTAGGGGTCTCGAATCCAAGATGGTTGACCCTACAACTACTAGATGAGTACGCTCGATGCTCTCTAACAGAGGAGCCAAACTAGCACTCTGTCAAACAGCCTCGACATTTTCCACAATGAGAGGATGTCCTCAAGGTGGCGTTCTATCACCCCTTCTATGGACCCTCGCAGTGGACCAGCTCTTGCATAAAATGGCTGACCTTAGGATTGACACTCAGGGATATGCAGATGACCTGGTAGTTATAGTCCGAGGTTTCAGCCTAAACACTATTTCTTGTGTTATGCAACGAGGCCTCGACACTATCACTGAATGGTGTAGAGAGAACGAGTTATCGATCAATGCTGATAAAACAGTAATTGTGCCGTTTACGAGGAAGCGATGCCTGGATAGGTTGGTAGCTCCACGACTAAACGGTAAATCGATACCTCTTTCCACTGAAGTTAAGTATTTGGGCGTTATAATTGACCAAAAACTGACGTGGAACAGTCATATTATAAGTACCTTGCAAAAGGCAAAAATTGCCTTAGGTACTTGCAGTCGGATGGCAGGGAACAACTGGTGTCTGAGCCCAAAAGTCGTTCTGTGGCTGTATACAGCCATTGTGAGGCCGACAATTAGTTATGCCTCTGTGGTCTGGTACGAGAAAGCCCACCAGAAGATTGTGATAGATAGGCTAGGTGGCTTGCAGAGAACCGCCTGTCTGTTAGCAACCGGAGCCATGTCGACCTCGCCGGGTGCGGCGTTAAATGCTTTGCTGAACCTACCGCCCCTTCACTTGTATGTGTTAAAGGAGGCGAGGAGCAGTATTCACAAACTATCCGCCCAGGACGGAACGAAATGGCTATCGCAGAAACTGAGATCTTTTCAAGACTCAGTAACGAATATTCTGATTCTGAGTATGCCCACTGACGTTATGCTCCCGCGGTGTACCTTCGAAAAACATTTTATAGTGGAGATGCCTTCCAGGGATGACTGGATTGAAGGAAGAATGACCTGGAAACCTGGCGGTCTACTTTGGTACACCGATGGCTCAAAATCGGATAACGACGTAGGATGTGGAATTTTTGGAGTGCGCCCAAGTTTCAAGAGGAGCCTGAATCTTGGGAGGTACGCCTCCATTTTCCAGGCTGAAATGTTCGCCATTATTGAATGTGCGGACATCAACATTAAAAAGCACTACGTAAACCAAACTATATACATACACTCTGATAGTCAGGCAGCTCTTTTGGCATTGGCCTCGAATGTAATCACATCGAGGCTAGTTAATAACTGCGTGACTACTTTATTAAACACTCTGGGAAATAAAAACAGAGTGATTCTAAGATGGGTTCCTGGCCATGCGGGCATCGTAGGCAATGAAGATGCCGACGAACTCGCAAGAGCCGGCACCAAAATCACATTTATTGGTCCAGAACCTTTTTGTGGTATCCCCAAAAGCCAGGCTCAACTGATTTTGTGGAAATCCTGCTTCAAAGCGTCTTGCGAGTATTGGAAGAATATACCGGGCCAGGAGCATTCCAAAGCCCTAATAAAGCCATATAATCGCAAGGTGGCTTCTAGTGTCACGGCAATGAGCCGGAGCAACTTGCGTATCTTGGTTAGGGCACTTACTGGGCATTGTTACCTAAATAAGCACATGTTTAGTATGGGGCTCTCCAACACAAGATTGTGCCGGTACTGCTGGGAGGCGGATGAAACGCCTATGCACATTTTGTGTGACTGCGGACCACTGATGCGTACTCGTCGATCCTACCTCGGCCAGTATTTTCTGAGTCCGGAGGAGGTTCAGCATATCACTCCAAGGAATACCTTGCAGTTTTTGACTACAGTGGGACTTGGCAGTGTTTTATAACACAGTGGCGATCACAATAGATCAAGTTGGTCGCAGTGATACAGGTCTGGTAGGACCTGCATAGCCACTTACATGAAATAAAAAATAATAATAATACGTAGTAGACAAATGAACCGAACGAGTTAATGTAGACAAAAACATTCCCTTCCAAATATTCAAATCCAATATATTAGAATATTAGAAAAAATAACTAAATGGCGAAAAAAGCAAATACATTCTTGTACGCATTGTAATTAAAATTTATTTGAAAAGGGAGGGATGTAGTGTATGTAGGTATGTGCATACACTGTCTCGTGTGTTTATGTACAAGTCGATACGTCAGTATCACGAGAGCCTGCTGCGGCGAGAGTGGACGTAGTGTGACGTTGTACGTATACATTGTCGAGCCAGTGCTTCTAAGTTAGAACAAAGAAGACAGACACTACAGGCACAATATATATTTAACAGGAGGATGTCTCCATAGAAAGCTAGCATATGTGGTTTGTAGGTGTGCATGTTAATACGTACACGCTGTGGCATGCACACAATGTCAATATTTTGGGTGAATATGGGTAATTTATTGCAACGCCAACGAGCGCTTCCTCTTTGATTGATTCTTCACATCTTCACAAATAGAAAATGTCTAAATCGCATAAACGAACATATTATACTGGCCTTAGATGCCTAAATAATATTAGTCATTCAAATGCAGTTATCATTATTCAACATGACTACAACAAATTAAATTAAACAAACACGAAAAACTAAACTTATCACATTCATTGTTTTTTATTGTGTACTAAATGTATAACTTAATGAGATGCTCTCCGCATCTCACACTCAATGCAACAACCCTATGTATCCAGACGAGAGTAGGTAATTCCTTACACATGAGGCGGGAGTCTGCCTTCCTTTCTAAATATTCTTTAGTAATAGGGAGAGCCTGACCTCCCTGCATGCCCAGTCCACAACATGTAGTGCAGTAGAATCACAAGTAGGGAGGTAGGGCACCTATACAGGGTGCTCAGGCAAGGTAACAAAAATAATGGCATTGGTGGAAAAAGAAACATGATTAAATATTTTAAAAACGTATAAAAGTATACCCTACATGTGGGACAAAAATAATCCCCACTGTTACGGCAAAGACAATGCCGATTTTTTGCATTTTCGAAAGTGCAGGTGCCATGGTCGGAGTTTAGTCTCTGACTGAGTTAGGGTTCCTATTAGTACAGTGTAAACAGAACACCCTATATGATGTAACCTAGATACCCTAGATGTAGTGAAGTGTAATCGACGCTGTAGTGCTAAATTTTGGCTCCACATTTGGCATAATTATCTAAATATTAATAAAAAATGAATTCAATTTATTTTTTTAAGTATTATTTACTTACTACATATAGATAAAGATAGTTACAGTAATACACGTACATTTGAACTTTTCAGTATATAATTAACCGATTTCAAAAAAGTTCGAGGTTTTCAATTATTTGTATGAAATATATATTTTTTGAATTAACTCTTGAGATTTTGTTATACGTAGGTGTAATAACAAAAAATACGAAAAAAGTTTATGTACCAGAAGTGAATAATGTTTATTAACTTACTGTGGTATTCTTGCTCTCGAGAATACTGTGGCCCCGGTTCATTCTGTCTAAAAATATTAGGAACTGTATGTAATATTAAGTATGTTATATATTAATTGATTAAACATTTATTATGACACTACATAGTTTGACAAATCTAAAAAGAAATCAATTTAAAATCATTAGATTCGCTAATATTTTGTTTGTAAGATTAACTTCTAGTTATTATTTTAATTAAGGGTACAAAGTTTTTATAAGTAAAACTGTCATACTGAATCACTGATACTGTTTGACAGCTTTGACAGCTGACTGATTGTTGTTATAGAATTCTCCCTTGAGAAAGAAAACAAAGAGTTCACACCCATATAGCCAATGTCTTGAACAATAATTTCCGCGAGTAATTTGCCCTATCACAAAGTCCCTAACACTTCTAAAGTAAAATTATTGGAGTTGAAAAGGACTTCTTGGAAGAGCACGAAAACTTCAGCGCGCACCTTATTAAGACGGCCTCTATTCTTATTGCTTGCAGGGAATTTTATCGCGCAATGTACTTTTGTACCTAAAAACTCTCAAAAAGGTTAAAAATAGAAAAGTTAATTTAATTTAATTCTAAAATTCCAATGATTCCAAGATTGTTCCTCCCATAAAGTATTCTAGAGAGGGAAAGAAAACTATGTAACATACAGCCTGTCTTCCTTGTTGTTCCAATCAGATTCTAATATAATATAGCAGACTTCATCCAATGTAAAAATTCTTCATCTTTCACCGTCAAGCACATGTTTGATGTAAAATATATTCCTTTTTCTTATCATTAACTCCCTAACACTCCTCCAGTAAAGTGATAGAATTGCGTATAGAGTAGTAGACTTTAGTAAAGTCAAAGAGAACTTTAAGAAGAAGATTATTCAAACCTTCAAATTCTTTTTACTTGCACAGAACTTTAAAGCACAGCATATTCTATTACAATTGTACTTAAAATTAAACCCTCCAAAAGCGCAAAATCTAAACAATGCAAACTTAATTTCTACAGTTACCGCTGGTTACCACAGATTAAGTATTTGTAGCAAGCTACAGATGCGACATTTACTTTGCCGCAATTGTATTTCGTTTTGGCGCTACTATCGCCTACTTTTTTGACAACCGTACTGTACGTATGAACCAATACTTATTATATATATTTATGTAGGTATATCCTAGTGATTCCGAAAAACCACCAAAGCAGCGGGTTAGGGGATTATTTACATCTAACAACAGAGGAGAACTGGCATTTCAAGGTTCTCAACACAAGCGTGAAATCGAAGAAAACACAAGGTAAACCAAAACTCAAATAGAAATAGAAAAATAGCCTAGAATCTGAGTATGAATCAGACTGACAGCCCATTGACAAGCAATTGACTTTTAAGGCGGATTGTCAAGACGGCAGCAGCGATTACAGTTCCAATACAACTCGTTCGGAACTAAAACTGTCACAGGCCTGTCTGTTGTTTACCGCAAAAAAGTCCTGACAGCTGACATCGACACATTCACATTGATATTTGAGTATCTAACAGTAGCTGCAGCTTATAACTTAATTCAAGTAAGTTGACCTCGGACCAAGAAATTCTTGACAGGAGAGTTTGACTTTAGTTTGAAAGTTATTAGGTAGCTGGTTATTAGATGTAAATTCCTTGCTCCTTGCAATCCTTGTATCTTCGACAGCAGCCAATAGCTATGCTTATTTATTAAGTTATTAAATAGTTATTAGTCTGAAAAATAATTAAATTATTGCTCAATCACACAGACGTACTACTCTAACAGGACTGCGCCCTTGCGGCTGTAATGTGAGCCGAGCAAGATGTTCACTACGGAGGCCTTTTGTCACTGGGTGACTGCAACTGGGTGACCATAATACATTTATTACATTGAATAACTTTGAAATATCTACAAAACCACTAACAGGTATTGCCTTTTACAAGTTAGGAATTGTTAGATTGAAATAAATATATGACGTCAGCCTATAATAGAAAGGGATGGGAATACACATATTTCGTCTCTATCGGTATACTCAATGTTTAAATACTGTTAAGTTGTTGCATTCGACAGATACAAGAACCAAACAAATCTTTGTTCGTTAGTACTATAAAGTTTTTAATCATTTTTGAACTCTACAAGTAAAAAATTAATATAAGCTTTGTGAGATAACTATAAACACATTGACACAACATCCATTAGTAGTGTATCTGTGGAAATATCAAAGATTTTCACTTAAAACAAGGAGCAACATTGTAAATGATACGATCTCTGTAACTAATTTGTCTGTTTGTTCTTTATCTTTCCTTCGTTTTCGTTTTTTTTCGTTTCGTTTTGTTCATTTTTTCTTGCCAGTCATGTCTTACGTCAATGTTATCTTTTAATCTTTTCATGTTTTTATACATGTAAATGAATGATCTACTTGAACAAATTATAAGCTACAGAACCTACAGCTTGCTTTTCGTGATATTTTAGTAAATAAAACAATTTAATTAGAACAAACTATTTTCATTCCATTAAATTTTATTACAATACTGTTTAGCAATTATCGAGAACTGGCTATATAAAAAATTCTGGTTTTTAGTGAAGGCTACACGCAACAGAGTTTATGGATTTAAAGTTTTTTTTTTTGCAACACCGAAACAACGTCCAACCACATTTGGCTTCTTATTTCATTCTTCGGAAAACTTATCAAATTGAGTCACGGAGGATTAGATATTTTTCTTTTAGCTACAATAAGTACACAAGATAAGTAAATGCATATATTGAGTCAAATTGACTTCTTAAAATAACAAGTTAGTTATTTACCATGGACGTATTTGCTTAGTACTTCCATGGTTTACCTATCTTATAGTCACCCTTTTCATGACATCCAAAACTTTTGCATGTTTTAGCTTATCCGTGAAAAGATATACCACAAACACCATACGATTCGTTTTTATATGCTTTTATGCAACTTTTTTTCTCAAGAATTATAAAACAAAATTGTTAATGAACAATGGCTGTCACGTAAATAACCAACAAATTTATTTTAAACTACAAATTGATAGGGTAACCATAGTAAATATGAAGAATATTATTAGACAGTTTCGAACAATAATTTTCTGTTATAACTATTAATAAGTTTGTACGTCTATGGGTTGAAAATATAGATACGCATCCAAATTATTACGACTAATATTATAATAAGCTTATAGTTTATTCCTGGAATAAACTGTCGATTTGTTCTTGCAATGGTGAGATAATTACTACCAAAGATCATATTTAGATCATGTGGCAAGTGTTAGAAAGGGATAAATGGCATCCCTTGTAGCTATCACTCTAGGCTAGTTTTACCTCTAAGTCGGTGGCCTAAATTGAGTTTTAAATCTAAAACCATAAATTCTGTTTTTGCATTTATCATTTTTGATAATCCGCAGTCTTTCAGATTAATAACTAAAGTCAAGTGATACCAATGACTAAGGAAACTAAAGAACATAGCATGTTGATCTATAGCAACATTTAGTTATATATATTCTAACGCATAACATTCAAACGTAGCGTTGTCTCTTTTTGACTTACGGCTTCTTGTGTGTGTAAGAGAAAACAACAGTACTTTTCTCAAAAACTAATTATTTTATGTGACATCATTGTAATGTCAAAACGTGCCGGTCCGTCATTTTTTGCGACTCGCTGACAAGTATACAAAGTGTCAAAACATATCAATGAATTTAATATTTTTTAATGTTTCTGTGATTTTGTGCTGGATATTGGAACTGTTTTGGTAAAGATGAAGCTAGCATAATGCCACAATAATTTCTAAGTGTAGTGTGTTAAGTTGTGGCTCGAGGAAAAGCACTAATCAACGAAATCTATAATTGCACTGGTACGTAACTGAAATTCATTAATTTAGTCTGAAGTCGTATATATTTCCATCGTAATTATTGTGTTTCTTAGTTTACTGTATTACAGTCGTGTATATTTTTAGTTATTAGCAGTTTTTATTCATATAAAACAGTAAATTACTTCATATCAATTTTTGTTGTTGTTGCAGTTAGGGCTGTCCATGTACCTATATTAAAAAAATATCGATAAATACAGGTATAATGTTTATATGTCGTTGTAGGACACATACCACACTACACTACATACATATATACTTACACTTTATTTATATTTTATGTAACTATTTATATTACAACAATATTAATTATTATACATACACACAAACTCACGCAAATATAAATTTTATATATTAAAATAATTAAATATAATTTATGGACATGCAAACATTTTATATACGTATTTTATTTTACATCTACCTACACTTTTAACATTTTACACGACACTGTGCACGCCCGTGCGAACAAAGAAGAACGGTTGCGCCAACACAGTGTACGACACACAAAAAGACATTCCGCGTTCGTTCTCAACGATTACATGTTAAAATCGTACTAATTATATTCGCTTTGTTTATAATCTTTGATATCTGTTGTTCTTTCGTAATTATTGTAGTATCTGCGTGTCGCTTGTATGTTATTGTAATTGTGACTGCAAATCGTGTTCCTCAAAATTATATTGTTGATTCTGTGAAGTGTTCGTCTCAGTTATTTGTGCTCGTCTACTAAGTGTCCTTATCTTTTTATGTGTGTGGTGTAATTAGATAGTCATATCTACACCCCCACATCGTAATTATCTCGTTTCAGATTACCATCATGTATTATTATGGGAAATGAGTGGCTAATCGGAAAAGAAAATTGAACCCACATGATATATACATATATATCTTCACGCTGTATACCCAACGGGGTATTCATGATATATATTTATGTTATTTGCATTTCAAAGAAGCTTCTTTAATTAGAACATTAAGAAAATAATTTTACAGTATGAAGCATTACCCTCGCAAAGATAATTGGGAATCAGAGAAAATATTTACAGTGGTAATTAAGTAATTTTTAATTTCCTGACCATGTAAATCCTCTATTATGAAAAAGTAACAGGAAAATATTAATTGTTTACAGAATGTGGCTGAACTTTGATATTGATTGATTTGATATTTCCGAGAGAGAAAAATCTGCTCATAGTTCTAAATATCTGCTTCTGAATGATGTGAATCAAGACCACGCCGAGTTATTTTTGCGACCAATAAGAGCTTGTAGTGGTTTTACTAATAATCCAGATGCGGTACAATTTAAAGAATCTTTTAAAAACTTTAAGAGCAGAAATAAGAGACGAAGGTGTCGGAAACTATTTCATTCTTTTCTTGACGTAGAAAAAAACGACAGCGACATGATGAGTACAATGACTGCTTAAATTCAAATCGCAGTATTCAAAAGTTTCATTCAGAAATTATTTAAAAAAATTGTGCTATTTAGTTAGCTATATTTATTTATTTTGTGAATATGTTATTAAAAATTTTATGTACTTAATATAAATATTATTTTACAAATAATAATATTAACAAACAGTTCTATTTTTCAAACCCAGTAAAAATATGTTACCATAGGTACATTAGATATTCGGGGTCACGGAAGAATACTAAAGTATACCCGCGGCCCCGGTACAAAGGCTCTCGAGGAACACCATCAGGTTTTAGTGGGTAGCCCGGCATTGCACCTTACAGTAGTCCCACATATCCCCCCGCCTCCCCCAGGCGGGATCGGAATGCATAAAGCATTTCCTGACGCAAAAAAAAAAGATACATTAGATATGACTAGTCTGACATTGGACACCCTTGCAGTGCCTATAGCAATTTACTGTCTTAACTTTTAAAAGATTTATTTAAAAGGCCGGTATGTTGTGGATTTTCTATGCTAGATAATATTATAAACTATAATATTACTTATTTCTTTACAATGTAAAGAAATAAAATTTGTTTGTTTGTATGTATGGGATAACCTCTGGAAGTACTTAACTGAGTTTGAGAATTTTTCGACTAATAGCAGTCCACAGTGTTCTATTCACAATTGAAATGTTATTCCCAATTACTGTGTGATAAGGCTACTAATTTTTATGAAATTAATTATTCTAGTATTTAGTTTATCAAAGTGCTACAGTACGCCATGGCTATAGATTTGGTCGGTCCGTATGTATGTTTCTCATAGCACTTTAATTTCACCATCACCTCTAGAAGAAGTAACGTTATGCATGTAAAGAAAAGGAAAGCATTAAAAGGACTGTGCTGTTCTTCAAGTACTTTGACAATGTTCATTGATCTATGTTCATTGCACTGTTAATTAGTCTACTACTATTTTCATTGATCTTCAACATTTATGAAAGCGCTTCATGAAAATATGGGTTTCTTTTAAAAAGCGTTGTATTTCTGTAATAATCATGGACGTACTATTAAGTATTACAAAAAGAGGTACCTAAGTAATTTGTTTGTACGTAGGGTTCATTTAAAGTTCCATACAAAAATTATCAAAGGTCAGAAAGGGGCTATCCTTGAAGGCGACTGTTGCTATTGTTGCTAATAACACCTTAAAATCGCCTTAAGTGCAGATTCTAACTACATGCCGACAGCATCGAACTACGCTGACTGCTATTTCCAGTTTGAACAATATTTCAGTACTTTTGTATAAATCTATGACATACAAAAAAAAAGCCCTTCCTTTTTCTGAAGATATCATACAAAATGATTTTTATTTCAATACTGATGCTGAAACAAAACTTCTTTCAACAACTGACTTAACGACATCTACATAGTAGAAATTTGGTACATCACTAATCGGCAGCCATTAATTGCGACAGTCGAGGTTTAGGTATGCACGTTTATTTTGTACTTGTTTCATGTCCTTTAGTTTCCTTAGTCATTGAGTGATACGTAACTATATTGCCATAAATAAAGTCAGAATTCCCATAAATAATTTGTTTTAAAGTTTTTTCAGTCAACAAAAAGAAAATTTGCCAAAAAAATTAACAACATTTAATATTTTATTATATTAAACGCGACGTGATCACAAGACATTTTTCAGTTAATTTTTACTAAAATTTCATGCAGACGTTAGTTATTTATTAGAAAGACTGCCTCAATATATTTGTCGCCTGAAACTCCAAGAAATATCTAAAATGTATAACGTCAACATTTTGATGAAATAACATGAAGAAATTATCTATTCATTACTGAAGACGAATGAGTTAGGGAGAATCGTACTACTACTACTACTAGTTAATACTTGACGGAATTTCTTACCAAATTTCAATACTTTCAGGTTCATTGGGAACCAATGACCGATTTAATTTATACCTTGCGTGGTTTTTATCCGATATACATATTATAGTTACCTTGAATGATGAGGTCTTTTTCATAAATTATTTTGATAGACTGTAGGTACACGATTATTGGATACATAAAGATACTTGCAAATATGTGTGTTTATAGTCTCTGTACGTACCTATATCCTGACTTTGTGTCTTTAACGCGGTAGCCAGAGAGGCTGGAGAGCCAGTCATCACGGTACTTACATATGTATGTACTTCTTACGCCCTCTGGAATCTCATCATTCTTCTCACAAATATTTCCGTCAGTTATGATAGACTTTATTCATTATAGCTATTTGATCTCGTTAAGTAAGCCATGGTCTTTTTAGCCTATGCTGCTGCTCACTTTCACTCTGTACTATTTCTTCCTGAATCTTTCATTACTCGTTTTCGTATGTGCCATTTCTTAACGCTTCTTCGTTTATTCTTTTTCCAGGTGAGGGTGACACCGCACTTATTTTTAAGTGAGACCGCTTTTTCACCGCATTTATCTTACTGCTACTTGATTTTGAGCATACCCAAATCTCGATATCATACCTACAATAAAATTGGCACCTACACCGAATTATGGATTTAGATATATTCACACTACTAACTAATGCGGACAGAGCACTATTAATTTAATTGTCAGCTGCTACCCACATCCAGCAGCGCAGATCTTCCATTCCTCGAAGACACTATTATAGTAATAATACTCCAGACAATTACACAGATTATGTGACCCCGAACTAAGCAGTAAGCTTGTACTATGAGTACCACACAACGGACTCTGGGGGAGTTCCCAGTAACACCCAGACTTCAAGGCAATTCAGAAAAGTTCGTTTCCTAAAGGGACCTGACCGGTGATCGAACCCGGGATCCTAGCTTGGAAAGCAGATGCATATGCCACTGCGCCAACGGGCCAGTCTATGCCTAAATCCTATATCTATATCAAGAATGTGATATGCCTATGTAAGTACATAAAAACCTCATTGTAAGTACTCAATATTTTTATTAATGCTCACAATCTAAGTACAGTGTATCTGTATAGTTCACTAATGAATAAATAAACATTTGGGTAATTTATTTAAAGAATATCTTATTGTTACACCTTTTTACAATGTACCGTAATAGGAAATTCATATTAATCGCAATTAAAATGAACCGAACGTTAGTTTAACAACGCATAGACAATGATTTAAAACAGAATCTATACGTATTAAATATTAACAGCTGTAACTGTAATAATACAAAACCAATAATAATAAAAATAACTGGTTATCGTTTTATAAAATATACACGCATCATATTATGATCGAAGGCCTTAACAAATATATTATAGTTTATACGCTTACAAATTAATTTTAATAATTCAATCATAACTATATATGCAGGTTTTTACAATTTATATACACAAATTCTATATACATTACAAATACTAACAGATCTAGAGAAAAGAGTACGCCAAAACATATTCCTTAAAGTAAATTAATTTTAAATTTAAGTACAAATGAGATTTTTAAACTAATGGTAAACATCACATAAATATAACTTCACTCTCTTCACACATGCGTCGTGCGAAAACAATACAAATTAATTTATACCGCAGCAAATTTCTGATTCACACTATAGACCGAATGAGATAACACGGATACTTAACAAATTAAAGTGGCAAGTTGTCTTCGTCTCGATTTACAATACAATTTTTGCACTATCCCATATTTCTAATGAGAAACCTACCAACTTATTTCTTTAAGAATATTCAAAACTTCTGGTCAATTCATGACTATATATAGGTATCTCAAAAATTCGTTAAAATTGTTCATTAATTGCTTCTTTTCTAAATGTAGAAAGTCCATTTTGGTTTTAATCATATTTTTCTTAGGGTTCCATTGGTAATAGGTACTTCAAAATTTCAAGAAAGATCATAAAATGTATTCCACTATGAGCCCTCAATACGCTAGGAGGATATTAGGTAAGACGACACTAGGGCGAAGGCGGGAGGCTGTCATCGCTCTCGAGGTAGGTGACGTAGTTGTCTTCGGCGCCGCCGTGCGGGGGCCGGGGCGGCGGTAGCGAAGGAACATCGTAGCCATGCATCTGAAACGATGTAATAACACAAAATAGGATTTTGGATTTTATTTATCTGAAAATAACCAAAAGCTGCTTATCACATCATAATTCATCATAAAAATATTATTTAAGGTAAGATTTCTTTAAAAGCGATGATCTTGAAACCAGAAACACTTTTTTAAAATCGATTCATAAATGACGGAGTTATGAGGTAACAAACACACAAAAAAAACATACAGTGGAATTGAGAACCTCCTCCTTTTTTTGAAGTCGGTTAAAAATTAATATCAACATGTTTTAAGAAAACATACACTGTATCTGTACACGATCGCTTTACATATCTACCTTCGATCAATATCTACGTCGGACTTTTTGGCGGCAAAAAAGTTAAAAAATATTAGGGTTGCCTTTCTCAATCTACTTTTTTGGTCTTGATACTGTAAATGTCTGTAAGCCTCAATTCATTTATCATAGTGTGGACGAATGTTTTGGCGGGAACGGTAGAAGTGAGTTTGCCATTTTATTTAGATTTTCTATTTTTTACACTGTTGGGAGTTTTAAAGTAAAGTAAGTATAAAGTAAGTAAAAGAAAACGAAAAGAAAGAAAAAGAATGGCGTAGGTCTAAATAAACATGTGTAGCTGAAGTTTGGGCGCTCTTCCAAGAAGTCCTTTATAACTTCAGTAAAGCCTACTATCACTTTACTGGAAGGAGGAGTTTGTTTCATGTCAATTCTACTTAAATACGTGACATTGGCAAATGCACTAATCTGTGCGCCATGCCATGAAGAAAGAAAAAGAAAATACTCCTGTCTATGTCCTGTCTATTGTTGCGTCAACTTGTTTTACACGAATCAATTCCTCGCTTCACCTTGTTCCACAGGAAATCACTATTACTGTCCTACATTGGGTCAGTATTCCACCTCATGGAGTGTCGGAGTGTTCCGTACCTGGTTGACGAGTTGCTGGAAGGCGGCGCTGTGCTGCGGGCCGCGGTCGAGGTCGGCGTGCAGCGCGAAGTCCGAGAGCGCCTTCCATGGGGGCTGGTAGGCCGTCACCTCCAGCGCCAGCGAGCCGGCCGGCTCGTGGCGCACGGGCGAGCCCGCCACTAGCGGCACGCCCATCGACATGTAGCCCAGCCGGCGGCCTTCCTGTTGCCAACACCGCGCGTCAGTCAGTCGGGTCGGATATGTGTGATGGGGAAACAATAGTGTTGTACCCACATGGGTGTATATAGGGAGTCAAGCGCCGGTCAGTCGGGTATGTGATATGTGATGGGTAAACGACTGTTGTACCCATATGGGTGTATTATAGGGAGTCAAAAGATATGCCTATGAGTGAAGAAGAGATAAGTAATACCTAATAGTCTGTGATGCCGCACGTCAGTCAGTCGGATGTGTGTTGGTTAAACACGGATGTATGAAAGTATGATAAATGCAGCAGAAATGCGATCTCTCAGAAATACGTGCGGTGTCACCCTTGCGGACAGGATAAGTAATGAAGAGATACGCAGTATGACAGGGTTGCACGACAGTGTTATTGTAAAAATGAAGAAAGGAATGCTTAGATGGTTCGGGCATAAAAAATGAGTGATGAAAGACTTACGAAGAAAATCTAGAGAGCGAAAGCGAGTGGTAAAAGAAGCCAAGGAAGACCAAGGCTGGCTTATGAAGATCAAATAGCCAAAGTGTTAGCGGATGGAAATGTCAAAAGCTCTCGCATATCTAGGCGAAAATGTGTGAAGAGAATGATGAGATTTGAGGAAGCGAAAGATGTAAGGACCGCGGCGGACGCTTGGCGCTCCGTCCTCTCTGACTACTCGTGAATTAGGGATATAGCACATGGCTCTCACCGGGATTTATGATGTTCATACGTATTAAAGAGTAAAACCTACAGGAGTAATTGAAGAAAAAATAAGTAGTAATAGCCTCTGATGCCGCATCCCAGTCAGTCAGATATGTAACGCATGTATATCGCCAGGATTTATGTAGGTATATTTATTTGTGTATAAAGAGTCCGACGCTATTAGCAATGGATCAAAAGATAAGAATAGTAATAGTGTCCAACAACGGGAGTTAGTTCTTTGAATCACAGTCGTTTCAAATTTTTTTATAATTTATTGTAAACTGTAATAATTTTTGTAACTACTATTTACTCGAAACATGATATTTGCACAATAAATATGTGTAAACGACAAAAATATGATTAAAAGGCGTTAAATCACGCAGCCTATAGTTTATACAGTTAACAATTACATAAAACAAAACAGACAAAACAGACGCTCTACATGAGTATTATAAATAACAATATAAGTACTACAAATATTCTTCATTCAGAGAAAAAAAATTAGTGTTATATGAGTTATGAATTATGTTCTATATGTTTATTGCACAATGTACATAAAAATATATAATCTATGCGTGTTTTGTTGTATAAAAAAGAAAGTAAACTAAAAAAAATAAATAAAAATGTAATCAACTTATATTTTTATTATAAGTAAATGTAAGTTAGTGTCGATAAACCTTATTATAATAGATATATTTACCATCCACAGGACAAACCATCACCCAAGCCATACTTATTTACGTAAGTATAGTAAACCAAAGTATCAAAATATAAATTACCACCTTCTCCTGTTGCATTTGCATCTTCAATTGTATTGTTTTCTTTTTATCTTTGCAACGTTTGTTCTGGAACCATACTCTAATGACTCTTGGACTGAGACCAGTCATTTCTACTAATTGTTCCTTCATGAGCGCGTCAGGACGAGGATTAGCCGCGTAACAAGTTCTGAAAAATATGTAAAAATTTCCACTTTCATTCAGACTATTTTTACCCATGTTATGGTACTTTGATTGTTTAATAGCAACATTACCTTTATGTCAAACATTGGGCGCAACTTTTTGATTGTTTGGCGGGAACAGAAGTTTTGATGTTTACATCTTAGTTTAGATAATTGGAGAACTGAACGAAATAAAAGGCAAGAAATATTATTCAGGACGATGAGCTGTCTAAAATTTGTTCTAATTTGAGAAGTTACGTTTCTATATTGTCATTAACAAAAGCCTAACCTAACCTAACCTAATTATATATTATCAGGCACCACGTAGGTACTTAGAGATGCTTGATAAACAATTTCGGTTATAATCTTACATCTGAAAGACTATGTCTGATTTCATCAATGCTATGTAACACCTAATATACAACTATAACTTACCCATGTCCCCATAAAGAGATGAGAAAATACCTAAACCAAATCTTATATAGGTAATATTTGTAGGGCATCTGACATTCAGGACGTAAATGCTGTGAACATCGACCTTCCGTGAATGGCGAAATTTTTGCAATTTCAATTTTAGCATTAGGAGTTCGCCTTGCCTTTTTAGGGGTTTCCTAAGTCATAGAGGATGTTGGTGAAGTTAGAGGTATAACCAGTATTGAATTAAGTATTGAGGATTTTTTACAATATTGAGTTCCTCATTTTAGCAACCCGAATTATATACAAGAATCGTTTTTACCAATTTATTAGGATTTAGGGAACCTTTAAAGTGGTATAGGGGAGTCCTAACGCTGTTTTTGCGTTTGTGTTTTGCGGTGAAAACACCGCACATCGAACAATATTATTTAAAAGCAGGTTTGGGTTTGTTTTTTTAGGTGACACATTAGGTGACGCATTGTGTTGTATTCGCGAGAGAGAACCTTTGTGAGAACAATATTATTCATAACTATTTTGCAAGTCTAAATTCAAATAACCAAAATGAATTATTACTATTTAATTCTTAAATGTTACTTATAAACCTTAGGTATTACGTGGTCTTAGGTACCTAAGTGTGTGTAGTTGTTTCTCATTCAGTACAGTTCGTACTCTAGTGGGTTTTCCATCAGCAGCCGCTGTAGTGCGCGCTCTACCGCTTTTGTGAGAACCGGATTCACTGCCAGAATCTGAAAATAAGTTATTTAATAATTTATTATTGTTTTTTTTTATTCCTAATGGAAATGCGATAGCCAAAGATACATCCCTGTCTGATGTAAAAATTAAACTATTCTTATTCTTAAGTTTTTCTTATTCCTAAGTTTTTAGAATAAGGGGTATTAACTCAGGCTAAGTTGAGACTAAATTGAGTCGAGTCCCTCAACTTAGTCTTGTAGAATAAATAATATATCACCACGTGTTAAAAAAATACCTCTGCAGTAAGGTGACTACACTTTACTAATGTTGAAAAGGACTTATCGGATGAAAACGAAAACTACAGTTGCAATTTAGGTAAGTACCTACTTAGAGTTCCAATTCTTTCACACTTGCACAGAACTTTAACTCATAATATTGGTAGGTACTTACAATATTGTACTTTAAAACTTTCAAAAGCAAAAAAATATGAAATCCTAACAAAACGTAACTTCAGACTCTTCCATTTCCGCCAAAAAGTCTATTATTAATTGAATTTTTGTGACATTGTTTTTTTTCTCAAAGTAGTGTAATAGAATATTAGACGGTTTACAACATCTAATACTATGATATTTTAAATATTATATCGACGTTAAGGCGACGCATTGGAAATTTTGACGGCAGGGATCTCAATTTTTCTAAGTGACTACAAAATGTATGAAAGTGATATTTGGTAACCAGGGGCCTAGACAAAGTGGCTCAATTGTTGTAAACGCTAGTAGAATAGAGTGACAAATACCACATGATCTAGCGAAACAGATTTTAAATTGGTAATCAAACTTTATCAACTTTTTATGAAATCAAACGAAATGAAAATTCGTGTGAAAACCGTCGTGCAAAACGTAACCAAAAGACACTTTTGACGAGCAATAAATCCAAAAAGCTTTTCGATTTTACAAAACGTCTATCTAGCCGCCCTGATTCTTCATTCCTTTGACTTTATTTTGCCCGTTGTGATATACGATTGCTTAACTTTTGTGACACAAAAAAAAAAATCAAAGAAACCTCTCTTAAAACAGAGATTCACATTTTTCGAAGTAACGGGACCGACTTATGTTTCTAAATTTTCTCTATAGTTTAATTTAAACATATTCTTCAAAATGCCAGTTAGACTTTTAAAATTAATTAGTTCTTGAAATAAACGAAAATAGCTCCTTTTTTAACAGATCTATTTTGGATTAAATTATTGTTTATCAATGCATCGCCATAAAAGCAATGTACATTCAGTCAAGAAAGTATCGGGAATGGATGATTTGTTTATGGTTCCAAATTAAATTTTTTGTTTTTTTTTTGTTGTTGTTAGATTGGCACAACTGTTTTCCATTTTGGCGCGGAGTTTGAGTTGTATCTGTTATTTAGATTAAATACAGTGCTGTTTTTAGTTATATCATTGTAGTGTATATTGCGAATTTCATAATGGACAAAAACATCGAACAAAGAGTTTGTCTTAAATTTTGCATCGCCAATGAAATTTCGTGTTCGGAGTCACTGAGAATGTTACAGAAGGCTTACGGTGAATCGACTTTATCAAAAACACGTGCTTATGAGTGGTAAAAAGCGTTCAAAAGCGGTCGAGATGTGATGGAAGATTTGCCTCGCTCTGGTAGGCCTTCAACGTCTGCCACTGAAGTTAACATCGCAAACGTGAAGGAAATAGTGTCTGAAAATCCTCATTCAAGTTTGAGAGAGATAGCCGCCGAACTTTCTGTGTCTCACAAGTGGATCCGTACCATTTTAAATAATCACTTGGGTATGAAATATGTTGCCGCTCGGCTCCGCTCGGTCCCAAAAGACCTCAATTTTCTCCAAAAACTCAATCGCATAAGAGTCGCTGAGGACATGCTAGAACGACTCAATTCCGATCCAACATTTATGAAACGCATTGTTACTGGTGACGAGACGTGGGTTTACGAGTTTGACATGCAAGCTGCGAAGTGGCGCCTTCCAACTGAACCGAAACCGAAAAAACCACGCCAAAGTCGATCAAAAGTCAAAGTCATGTTGACTGTTTTCTTTAACTATTGTTAAATTGTAGTGTTGTGCACTCGGAATTCTTGCCGGAAGGTCAAACGGTAAATAAAGAATATTATTTGGGCGTTATGCGGCGTTTAAGAGAGTAAATTCGACGAAAAAGACCAGATTTGTGGAAAGAAAATTCTTGGATTTTGCAACACGATAATGCGCCTTCGCACAAGGCCATCATTGTGAACGAATTTTTGACCAAAAACTCAACAAATACCATCGAGCAACCACCTTATTCACCAGATATGGCTCCCGCCGACTTCTTTCTTTTTCCTAAACTCAAATTACCACTTCGTGGCACCCGTTTTCATTGGGTAGAAGACATAAAGGAGAATTCGCGGCGAGCACTGAACTCAATTCCGGAAAAAGCGTTTAAATAATGTTTAAACGAATGGATTATTCGTTGGCGTAAGTATATCGTTTCTGAAGGAGCATACTTTGAAGGTGATAAAATAAATTTGTATATAAAACTAACATTTCGTGTATTATTGATCTTTTCCCGGTACTTTCTTGACAGAGTAGTATCTAACTTAGAACGAAATTGATAAGTAATAATTATAAATAAATTTTTTAATTGATAACGTAATTTTCTTGCAAATTACAATTATGTGCAAAAACAAATATCGAGATTTCTCTGCGCTAAAATATGATCAAACCGCAATTGCCAAAATCAACTTTATTGTTATCGTCATAGGATGCGAGGGTAATGGATGAATTTGTTGGACAGAGCTGCATAGCGGAGTTTTAAAACAATGAATAAATTAAGAAAATATTTTACTAAACTGTCCAGTACAAAAAAAAAAACTACCCAACCCACTTACACAATGCACATGTATTAGTAGGAATTATCAATGATTATACAAAAGTTAAAACATTAAAGGGTCATCTTTTGGGTATTAGGTGAAAAGATCAAAGGGTTCAGTTCAGTCTGTTATAATACCCCACTTCACGCCTGCAATAATCTCCCGCTGGACTTCAGAGCGTATCTTTATAAATTTATAATTATTGAAGCTGACCCCTCAGCTGGTCGTGGATAATATTGAAACAGTGTGTTATATAGGTAACTTTAATTATTTTTTGAATCATATTATTTTGACCATTAGGATTAAGTGCTAGTAACTTTCATGTCTCATTTCAAAAGCTAACAATAATATCGTCAATAATTTATAATTTGTGGCTTTAACAGTTAATTAATTATATCAGACTAATATATGACTACGGAATAAAATTTTTTGGCAAGGAGGAAAGAAGTAAACTTCACGTTTTGTTTAGATTTTAAATATTTTTTGGGCATTTTACCCAAAGTACAAAAGTGATAATATATTATGTTATTCAAAGTTCTTTGCCAGTATGATGTATTAAACAATTAGAAAATCTAAATAAACTGAAAGTTTTACGTTGTTCAAAGAAGTTCTCTTTAATTCCTTTGAAGCGTAAGTATAATATCACTACTGACTAGATCGATGCTTCTGATAGATCTTAGGGACTCAGTGATAAGGAGAAAGAGGAAGGAGAACGATTATTTTCATCAGACATGTGCTACTGGAATCTAAATGATTCACACCGAATCAGTTGTATACATAGTTGTTAATACCTCAGCATCCTTTCTTTGTCTCTCAGTATAAAATAGATTATTTAAAAAACATGGGTCTTTTTGGCGGGAAGGGGGAAAAAGCAGTTGTCATTTTATTCAGATTTTCTATTTTTTACACTTTTGGGTGTTATAAAATACAAAGCGATAGTACCTATATTATGCGCTAAATTTTTGTACATGTGAAAACAATGGTGGAGATCTAAATTGTGCAATTTTCACGTTCTACCAAGAAGTCCATCTACCATCTACAGTATGAACGCACGTGAGTCGCTGAGAGATCATTTTAAAGACATTGATGTACTCACCTTACCCTCGTTATACATCTATGAAAACTTAATGTACACTAAAAAAAATTTAGATCTATTTCAAAAGAAAGGCGTTGTTAGTGGTGTGGAAACTCGTGGTCGTGATCAGCTAGTTATTCCTAAATTTAAATTACAAAAGTCAAGTGGTTCATTTTTGGGTAACTGTGTTCGTTTTTATAATAAAATTCCTCAAGAAATTACTCAATTAACGGAAAACACATTTAAACTTGTCATTAAACGCACACTGATTGGAAAAGCATACTACAAAATTAGCGATTTCATTGAAGACACAACAATAAACTGGAAGTGATCCTCTCTGCGTATGCATTTACTGGCATTATAGATATTGTATTTTTAAATAACTATTGTACAATGATGGTGAAAAAATGATACCTGACTGAGTTTCTTGTCGGTTCTTCTCAGTATTCAGGTTTTCTTTTCGAACCGAACTAAAGTAGATTTGACGTTCAAAAATACCTTGCATTTGGGTTTACTTGAATAAATTGATTTGACTTTGACTTTGAAGTCGTTTTTAACTCCAGTAAAACCTACTATCATTTTACTGGAGGAGTGTTAAGGGCTTTGTGATAAAATAAATTATTATTACTGAAAATAGATCGCTTTAGACTTCCTGTGAAATGACAAATTTACAAACAGGAAAAAAATGACTATTGAACATATTATATGCGTGTAGGCTACATTTTGATTTGTAGAATAGTGAATCATAGGAATATATTATAATCATATCCCTGTACAAACATTAAGTATATGCACTTCTACAAAACGCGGTGATAATTCAACCAAAATTACCAGAAAAATCAAACAATTTCCCGGCAATAAACTCGTAATTAGTGCGATAAGAAAACAACGGCCTGTGACACTCAACTTTGGTTGCGGCGAGACCAAACGCGGCGGCACTTTGTCGGCTGACATCAAAGCGTTATCGTACAATCACTGTCCGATCGCGAATCGAGAATCGATACTTGAAATTGTAAGCACCGATAAACGCCGATAACTAAACTAATTATGAATGTTAAGTAATATATAACAGAGTTCCTGCACGGAATTTTTCTGTGGGATTGTAGTGACCTTTGTAATATTGTACGGCAGCCATTACGCTCTCATGCAAACGCCATGCAAACGTGCAAAATGAATGACATTTGCATGATGGTGTGCTAAATGTTTGCATATTGTGTTACACGTGAATTCATAGTGTTGGACCTAGGTTGAAGCATAGTTTAGGCTCCCCCAGGCAAACAGACAAACGTATAGCGCCCCTCATTCTAAAATTCGTATAATTTGCTTTGTAATCTAGTAATTAATTGGATTTACTTACGAAAAAGGAATCTTTTGAAAGAATTTATATGGTCAAGTTTTATTTCATAAATTATCTATACATACATACATGTATCCTCGCGCTGCATCCCTAACAGGAAGAGAGGACGGAGCCTCAAGCGTCGCGGTCCTTATATACCTCTTTCGCTTCCTCAAATCTATACAATCAATTATCTATAAATTGGTGTAAATCGCATATAACTTCTACTTATGAAGTAGATACACGTTTTTAAAATTTTTAGGCTTTCTTTTAAATACAGATATGATATATATTTTAAACATAAATAAAAAACATGAGACGGCAAAAGTGTTGCTAAAATGTTGAAGATTATTACGACATTGTTAATATTTTTTATATTTTTCCAAATAACGAGAAGATAGCCTTTAAAACTTGCAAAAAAACTGTGTTTGACTACAGTGAAAGCGCTTTAAGACGAGTATTGCCAAACGTAGAAATAATCTAAGAAGGTAGGTAGATCAATGACCGTTGATTGTAGATGTAGATATTGTAAATTTGAGGTAAATGCATTTTTAATTAACAAAATTTAAAGATTTGAGGAGGCGAAAGAAGTATTTGAAGACCGCGATACTTGGCGCTCCGTCCTCTCTGACTACCCTGTTAGGGATACAGCGTGAGGATATACATATACGTATATAATGTATTATTAATAAGTATGCAAATATCTATGAAAACAAATGAAAACAAATCGTATGTGGTACGCGATAAAGTGTATTTTTGTTCAAATACACACGTGTGGCCCATATCGATGAGCGATGGCGTGACATCTCCAGGTGCACACAAATATGTTATGTAAATGTCATTATTCATATACGAAACAATTAATCTGAGTTCATAAAAAATTGCAATTATTTATTTATTATTTCTATACTTGAAGCGGCGTAAGTATGCGACTCTCTCTGAGAGTTTCATATTTACGCCCTTTGCAGTCGAAACTTTGGGTCCCTGGGGCCCCGAAGCCTATCGACTGGTTTCTGATATTTGTAAGAGACTGGTCGAGGCTTCGGGAGACCGCCGGGCTAGCAGCTTCTTCCGCCAACGAATCAGTTTGGCTATTCAAAGAGGCAATGCTGCCAGTCTGCTGGGTACCTTGAGCAATGAAAGCTTTCTAAGCGGCAACTTTGAGGAAGTTTATTATTTAAGATAATGTGTAGTTTTAAGTTTGTAAATATTAACATATGTATGTACTTTTTATTAATGAATGATATTTCTATACTTAGAAAAATTGAATGTTTAATTAGGGTGTACGAGCTTGTTGCGCAAGAGCATGAAAACTTTTAGCTTTTAGTAGGTTTTCTGTTTGGTAGAGCCCATGCTGCATTGCAACACGAATTGGGCCGGCTCGCCCGGTGAAATATCACCCTCTCACAGAATATCGGCATCTATTGCTGCTGTGTTTCGTTCGGTGAGTGAGAGTGCCGGTGGCCCATCTTTCCCTGTACCCTTCTTTCCCTTTCTCCTTTTTTTCTTAAGGCCGGCAACGGACCCGTGATTCCCCGGACATTGCGGGTGTCCATGGGCGCCGGTGATCACCTAATGGAAAACGATTTTCCATTAGGTGCCTCGCTTGCTCGTTTGCCCCCTCTTTTATAAAAAAGAAATAGTAACCTGCGTTAGCAACTGTTGGCGTTGATATTAGATACCTATGGTTAGTGTGAAGTCCCACACCCTCCCCGCTACCCTCTGAACAAAACAGGGACGCGTACAACTTTTTCTGACGATAAAAAAAGGGTCTATGAACTTTTTGGTTAATCTTGTTATATATTATATGTTGTATGTATTTTTAATTGGTATGGTATGGTATATTTATATGGTATCTGCGTGTAAGTGTGTATGTCACTTACCTGACATGGAACCCAACTCGTGCGGATGATGAGAATTATTGTTACTTAACGTAGTATTGTTATTGCTCTCGGTATTCGCGCTCCCGCTACCGCTTGTGTTTGCACTCTAGAAAAAAACAAATCGATAGCTGTTAATAGACTAATTAATTATTGCTTAAACTGTATTAATAAATTAAGTATTAAATAGGTTTAATAATTGTGTACAAAATTGTGAAAAACGATTTGAAATTCATTGAAAATATAGAAGTTATTAGTTTTTAAACACGAATACATAGAATACGTTCTGTTTTTGTTACTTCTAGCACTGGGCAATGACACCACGAATTTGTGATGTCATAATCCGATAGCGCCATCTCCGTTTAGATTATCCCCACTACTGCAGTTTAAGAGACAATATTTTCCATGAAATTCAAACATTTTTTTTAAATTGTGTTTACAGTATTGTTACGAGCTGAGGGTAATAAGATGCCGGTTAAGGGTGCAAAAAGTTTATTTTCCTTCGTACAAGCAGATGTCAAGAACACGCGAACTTAATTACGCCGGTCCCTAGTCTTCGTAGTCGCCCTCGAAGTAGGTATTCGCGTAGTAGTCACCGAAGGTACACGCTTCATTCAATAACAACGTTCTCGAATCGCAGAGTTCTTATATTCAAGGTCGTCGCAGTAGTCGTCGTAGTGGTCGTAGTGGTCTGTGTAATTCGCCTTTATTTCGCCTTGATGTCGCCTTGATATGTCGCTTCGAACGATAGTTGAGAAACACTGACTCGGCGGCGGACACGAAGCTCTATTTATAGTCCGATAAAAGGACGGTGGAAACTTCTAGAGTAAACCCGAATGGTAGTAATAATAACGCATAGAAATAAAGACGGTGGAACTTTCTAGTTAATTATGCTCACTAACAATAATTCGACATTAAATTATTAAAATTTCGTGAGACATTATTAACGCACTAATTATTAAATACGGCTTTACTCACGTATAATTGGTATAGGTTACTAGTTTCGGACTAGTTTCGGACCTATTGGAGGTCCATCATCAGGGTGAGTGCGATGAGTTCGCGGCCGCGGCCGCGTGCTTGCCGCAATAAATTGCTGAAGGTCGCGATGGTTTAATCATTTAATGGATGGTATGGTACTAACTACGTGCCCTCAATTAAAAAATTGGTGGAGTTAAGCCAATTGCAGTAGATGCAACTATGCGCCGCATTGCTTCCAAAATTCGTTGCCGTCAAATTCTCCCTGCCGTTTCAAATTGTTTTTGTTATACGCAAATAGGTTTTGGCTCAAAGAGAGGATATGAAGCCGCAGTGCATGCGGCGCGCGCTTTCTTGATGCATAATGGAGGTGAGGTACTCCTCAGAGTAGACATAAAAATGCATTTAATTCTGTCGATAGATCCACTTTGTTGACGCAGATAAAACAGCATGTTCCGAACATATATCCCTACTTCTGGCAATCTTACAGCAATCCTTCAAAATTAATATATAACGATAATTTATTACATTTTGAAGTTGGCTGTCAACAAGGTGATCCTCTCGGACCAGCTATCTTCAGTTTGGCTATCCATCCTGCGATTTGTAATTTAAATTCCAAATTTAATATTTGCTACCTTGACGACCGAACATTAGGAGGGAAAGCAATTACGATTTTAGACGAAGAAGACAACATAGAATTAAATTTTTTAAAATCTGAACACTGTTTTCGATTCTGCTCCGATTATTAAAAAAAATTTAATTAATAAATTTAACAATCTGGAACCAAATATTAAAGACTCCATACCCTACTTTATCAATGATCAAATAATAAAATTTAGCTAGCAGACAAACTTTTCAAAATTAATGCCCACATGGCTCTTCTCATTGTTTGCTTTTGTCTTTTTGTTCCAAAATTTACATATACTCTTCGCTGTCCTCAGCTTTTTAAATTTCAAACCCTTTTAATATCTGTAGACAATATTCTCTAAAATATTAAATTGCTCATTTGTTAATGACAGGGTCTGGAATCAAGCCTGACTTCCTATCCGTTATGGAGGCCTGGGCATACGCAAAATCTCGAGTGTGTCACTGCCTGCTTTTCTTTCCTCCGCCTTCAGCACGGAAAACCTTTTCCTATCTGTTATTCGCCCTTCCTTAGGATCGGTTGAGGTGCCGTACTTGACTGATGCTCGAAATACTTGGTTAAGTGTTTGTCCGAGTACTAATCTGCCTACCTCGACCTTTTGTCAGAAACAATGGGATGAGCCTCAATGCAAAAATCTTCATTTACAACTTCTAGATTCTTGTAGTACCGAAAAAGATAAGGCTCGTCTCCTGGCTGTTTCTGAGAAGGAGTCAGGACAATGATTGCAGGTTCAAAAAACTTAGAAATCTTAATTGGCAATACCGCACTTTCTCTCATAGTATCCCTTCGTCTGGAGGCCAGGACTAACCTTCCTCACCGTTGTCGCTGTGGTGATCTCGTCGATGTACTAGCGTCACCACGATTTATCCTCTTTACGTAGTGCGAGCCGCATATAGGCCAAAATTATTGTTTAATTCTTGTGTTTGCATCGCACAAGCGATAATGACGACATATCACCGGCGGGGTTATTACCTAACATGCAGTCAGCATGCGACAGCCAAATACCGCGCCATATCTGCTGTGAAAACGAGAATTTTTATAATGTAATTTATATAGTGGCGCTAAATCTACCCCGAAAAGTGAATTTTACGGTCATGGCGCAATAGACACGCATTCGTCATACATGACATCAATTTTTTATAAAATTAATCACCGATCGCGCAATGATCGCGTTGCTGTCGCTGTCTGAAAATTTTTAGGTAATAACCCCGCGGGTTAAAGTCTCCTGTTATTGTGCATAAACAGTACATAATATGTACTTACATACCCTCCTTCTGGGACAGTTGGGTAAAAGCTGTTGTAACATAGTAATTCTTTATAAATACCTTTTCTAATACGTCGTGGTCTTCTCTGCAGTATAGAGCACCGCCCTCTCTCAGCGCGAACTCGTCACCTGCCAACAATAAACGGCGATAGTACACAGGTTCACCTTTGTTTAGTTTACACTTATGCCATTATATCATGTTTCATAAAGTTCTATGTGAGTGTGGGAGAATTGGAAAATTGAAATCACTATGTG
Organism: Zeuzera pyrina; assembly: GCA_907165235.1. NCBI lineage: Eukaryota > Metazoa > Arthropoda > Insecta > Lepidoptera > Cossidae > Zeuzera > Zeuzera pyrina. The sequence goes on from OU015640.1 coordinate 1,182,959, forward strand.
CGACTAAAATTTTTGCGTTCTCCCAAAAACAAAGCCTACTATCATTTCACTGAAGTGTTAGGGCTAATAATAAAACAGAATAATTTTTTACATTAAGGCGACGAATTGGAAACAACGGCAGAGATCTTTATTTTTGTAGGTAATTACAGAACATATCAAAGTGATATTAGGTAACATGATTCTTCATATCGTTGACTCGATTGCTTAACTTTTTTAACAATAAAAAATCAAACAACCTTTTTAAAAACAGAGATTTGCATTTTTCGGACTAATGAGACCGATTTATCTCCATAAACTGTCTGTGTAGAATGTAGATTAATCCTCAGATTAAGATTAATCCAAACATACCTACTCTTCAAAATGCCAGTTGGATTTTTAAAAATTAATTGTGGTTTTTAATGTAAACGAAAACAACTGTTTTTTCGGAATTTTCGTTAGCTAGCGCGCGTACGTTTGTATGGGGAATGTACGGGCGCAGAAGCTCTATTTTGGATTAGTTTTCGTTAACATGGCGTTGCCTCAAACAAATCGTTTTACAATCTTAATAATGCGATGGTACCGAAGATGTCGGTTGCATGAGCGTTGTTCCCTTTGCCTTCTTCAGTCTTAAATAGGAGAATTTTTAAAAATATAATACACACCGGGTATAAGTTGCCGCGCGCACGCGCAGCATCTAAAGCAGTCGATGTGGTAGATTTTGGTCTTGGCGCGCATCACAAAGTCGTTCTTGCTGAACGATGCGCCGCACTTGTCGCATTTCGTACCGAATAACCTGCGAACAATACACATTGTTAAATTTACTACCTTTTTATAACTAGCAACATGACTAAAATTTAAAAAAGGTGGCTTAAAATATGTCCTTCCCTAGGGTCAGCGCCGGCTTTGGCCCATGTAGCCGGGCACAATCAATATCCTTAGTCCAATCAATCTACAAATACACAATATTAATTTCCAAACAATTGACGGCAGCAAAAAAAAACAATCGTGTAGAACAATAAATTCTAAGAAAAACAGCGTTTTTTTTTCGGCTTTTAGTCCAAAAAACGGTTTTTCGTTAATAAAACAAGAAGTTGACTTGTATCCAAAAAAGTTAAATGCAAAAGTTGTAGGTATTAAAATTATCTTTCGATTGATGTCCTGTGTAATATCGATTTTTGCCTTATACATGGAGAAAAAACGCAAAAAATCGTTAAAAATCGCATTTTTTGCATTTAATAATATGTTCGTATGTAGCTCTCCCGACATCGTATAGCGTTTTTTCGTAGCTCTATTTCTTCGTTAAGACTATCATGTGCAATTGTTTAGAATTTGATTTTTTTTTACAAAAAATTGCACTACAAAAATGTCAAAATTTGGAGGTTGGGTTTTTTCGCTGTAACTTTTTCAATTCAACATTCATCGAAATCAAACTACTATTTAACGAAAGTTTATGTATCTTAACGAATTTTAAAAGAAAAATTATTACCATAAGGCCATCTGAAGGTGAGATTTTTTTTTAAATTCCTGAACTTTTTCCCTTTATTGAACGCCTACGACAATGAGGCAGATTGTTGTTAAATACTTTTTGATAAAAAAATGTTTTTGACGTTTACACAAAACGGAACTTTCAAAAAGACCGCGTTAACTCACGTGCGTCGCGCAAATCACAGACTTGGTAACTTCAGTTAGAGTAAAATATGTACAAATGTACAATGAAACCTTTGTTAGCATAGTTTAAGGGCACCCACAGGTAGCTTACTTAACTAGATTCAATCAAGTATTCTTCTAAAAACACGCAAAAGATCCGTTTCTTTTATAGGTTAGCGATCTCTATAGACAACAGGAAGTTATTGAAAACTAAAACTATAATCTTAAGAAGATCCCCTGGACAAACTAAAGTGTACCGCCGCCGGTTTTACCTTCTTAATAGCACAGTGACTAGGTGTAGGTCTAGCTCACTGAAGTGCGCGGGTTCTAATCTCGCAATGTGGTTAACCTTTTTTTTTATAAGCAATCAATGCGAAAAGTTTGTTCGCCCCGTTACTACATGCTATAGATAATATCGATTTTATTGTGTGAAGATTTATGATGAGATTTAAGGAAGCAAAAGGAGTATATCGATCCTAGAGAAAGTCACTATCTGTTGTTCGTTTTCATTAATAGAAAATTGGCAGAAAATATATGAATTTTAATTATTGTGATAGAAAGATAAACGCAGTAAATGAAACTTCTGTATCAAGTTGCTCACTTATAATAAAGCCTTCTACTCGGACATAAATTTAGTAGCATATTTGTTGCTTGCTCATTCGTTGTATATCCGTTTGCCAATCGGCAAAAGCCTCCTCCAACCTTGTCCATTCCAGTCTATCCCTAACCACTCACTCAACGTTATTCTTGAAAGTTGTATAATGTCATCATCCTACCGTTTTTGTGGTCTGGTTCTACCTTTTTCCTTCTCTCGGATATCATTGAGTTACAACTTTATTCCATTTGGCTCTCTCTCTAATCATATGACCTCACCATTTCCATTTCAGTCTTTTGATTTTCTGTTATATACCGGACTCTGGTCTTTTTTCTGATGCTACTGTTTCTTATTTTGTCAAATTTCTTTGTTCTTGTCATGCACCTTTCCATCGCGCGTTGGGACGTGACAAGTTTATTTATTGTGTTTTTTGTTAGAGGTCATGTTTGACACCCTTGCACTAAGACTGGTAAAATACAAGTATTCAAAAGTTTACTTTTTGTTGTTATATTATAGTTTTTGGAGTTCTATTATTAATTCAACAATCAACAAATATTATGACTTGCGGTCAAACTTTTAATTAGTTCCAAAATTAATTAAAACATGTTGTAACATGCCAATGCCGATGATATGTATTATGTAAGCGGCTGAAGAGTCATTCCATATATAGTAAATGTAATTCAGCATTTCAGCATCACCAGGTTGCCATAAAACAAAACAACTATAATACTACTTTAATGTTCGAAAAAGTTAAGGCGACGCATTGATTACCAATGATTTCATCTAAAATAGACTCTCCTGCACGCAAACGTGCGCGCACTAGCGCACGAAAAATACGAAAAAGCAGTTATATTAGTTTATTTTAAAAACTATAATTAATTTACAAAAAACCGACTGTCACTTTGAAGAATATGTTTAGATTAAACTAGGGTACATACAGAAAATTTAGAAATATAAATCGGTCAGGTTACTCTGACCGGTCAGGAATCTGTTTTAAAAGAGGTTTCTTTGGCATTTTTTTTTTGTGCTACAAAAATTAACCAATCGTGTATCGCAACTGTCTAAATAGAGTAAATGAAATGAAAAATCAGGTTACCAAATATCACTTTCATACGTTTAGTAGTCACTTAGAAAAATTGAGATCCCTTCTGTCAAAATTTCCAATCGTAGCCTTAAAGATTGTGATGGTACGGAGATTTCATGAGATTTGATAATTTACCACATGAGTAAGAGAGTGACGATGATATAGAAGAGAAAAGAAGAGCATGTGAACGACCGGCAATGATGTGATTGCTTACAAAAAATAATGACAAGGAACATATAAACACGAATGAAGAGACATTATAATCAGTTTTCAAACTTTGACGAAGCAATATATCCCAAAGTCAGCTATTGCTGAGCACCTGCTGGAGTCAGGACCCGACCACTCGATTGAATTAGATCAGCCTTATATACTTTCCACTGATTGACACTATTATTCCAGAATAGCACGTGAGGCAGTTGAAATAACAAAATACTATAATTTGAACCGTAAAGATAGACGCTTAACAACATCATTAAATCTTGTCATCATAGAGTGTATTTGGAGCAGGAAAACCGGAGGTCGCCAGTCTGTAGACGTCGTTTGGTCAAAGTACAGACAGCGAAAGGATCAAGAATAATAATAAAAATTATAAAATATATAAGTTATATGTAAATAAGACATAAATGTATAAATGCGACAGACAATATGCACCAATTATCTGGTCTCGAACTAGGACATTCCCTATGTTACGAGAACCACACGACAACTACTAGGGGCGTCTTCCAGTACACCCAGACTCGAGACAATCTAGATAAGTTCGTTTCAACATAGACCGAGTTAGTTCATAGCCAGGAGAAGATAGAACGGATAAACGTTTTTTGTTGGTGTGAGGATCTACATTTGTACTAATGTGTGTAACTATAGGGAAGGGTCACAATACAACAATGCACAGCTGAACATGACATAATTTTATTTTTGGGAATACTAATAGTTATACACTTAAGATTGAAGACTATTTTGCAAATTATTATTTCAGTAATGCAATGTTTTGTACATCGAGCCGGTTATCACACGAATTATACCAGTAGTGCGAGGTTGTCAAATTTACTACCTATAGCTATAAAAAAATAGTAGGCACGAAAGTTCGTTTGACAATGGTGAATAGAGCCGCAACTCATTGTGGCTCCGTCCACCGTACCAAACTTAATCATTTTACGGAACTCTAAAGCAGTCAATTAATGGTAGATTTATCTTTCAAGAATACTATTAGTAACTACTGTTGGAATATGAAGCCAACCTTACCGCCATTTTGTTGACAGCTTACACATCTCTATAATCTATGTCTGTTTTGCCACGTTCTGTATTGTCAATCTGTCAAGTCTGTGTAGTTTTATTTTGGTTTCAGTATTGATTATTGTTTTTGATGCAATGCTTCTTCTGAGGCTGCATGATGTTGGTAAATAATGCTGCGGAATTTGGTAGTTGTTTGTCTTATACTAATTCTTACGACTTTATATTGGAGATGTACGTGACAAGTTCCCTTACAGCGACGCGGATATTTCATAAAAATTTAATTTGTGGATCGCGCACAAGGTCACGGTATGCTGTGTCAGAGTAATATCTGACACATTCTAAAATATAATTATTAATTAAGCTTGAATTTGGCTTATTATTTAGTTCTTCACTTACTGCTTTAAAGTAATTGCAATACCTGCCTACATGTACAAATCACTTCTTTCAATGTGTTAGAGAACGAAAATAAAGAATTTTCGCTACAAAAAAACGCTTTTTTGCTCGTGTTTATCATTCACTCCGTGAAAACCATAGAAAGCCTGCACAAAACCTCTAAGCACATTTTAAAGGCGGCCCCTGTGGGGTTATTGACCGTCACTTAGCGGAATGAACCGCCCCAACCCCCGGGCAATCTCGCTAAAAGCATCGCCTATACCTACGTTAGGGTTGTAGGTTGTAGCTCATTGTAGGTAAACAGACGTAGGTATCTATTGGCATGCTTTATTCTAAGATACAATTGTAAATACGAATATAGTAATACTGTCGACGCCTTTACCTACAGATTAAAGTAAAGTTAGCTATGCCAACCACACGAGCCAAAGAGGCTAATGTTTTTGTACTATATAGCTATAATCAATACGTATTAAAGACTGTAAATAGGTATAAAGCCTTGTAGCGTTACATTTTGATGACTGGGCAATTTTGTAAGAGAAGGTATGTATATAAAGTGTAGTTCGCGGAGTCGCGAATTCGAGTGGTAGAGCCATGCTGCATTGAAGCATGAATAGGCCCGGCTCGCCCGATGAAATACCACCCTCTCACAGAATATCGGCGTGAAATAACAGTATCTATTACTGTTGTGTTTCGTCCGGTAAGTGAGAGTGCCGGTGGCTCATCATCCCCTCCCTATTTCCCCCTTTCCTTTCCCCTTTTCCCTATTTCTCTCAAGCCCGGCTACGCACCTGTGATTCCCCGAATGCTGCGGGTGTCCATGGGCGGCGGTGGTCACTGTCCACCAGGTGACCCGCTTGCTCGCGTGCCCTCTTTTTCACATAAAAAAAAAATTCGCGGACGAGTCAACACTCCTTGGAGTATATTATATTGTATGATCTGTGAACTGTGAGTAACAGTCGTTCCCAAAGAGTATAGTCGGATAGTCGCTCTTTCGACCGCCCGTAGTTGTGTTGTGTCGCATCATAGGTTATACATTAAGTAAAGAACACGTAGGTAGGTAATATGCTTTTGATTTAGTACATACATACATATCCTCACGCCGTAGGTATCGCTAACGGGGTATTCGGAGAGGACGAAGAGTCGAGCAATGCGTTCCTTACATACTTCTTTCACCTTTTCGATCTTCGTCATTCTTCTTACACACTTTCGCCCAGAGTTGTGAGTGCTTTTAACACTTTAGATGCAATAATTTACGTAAATTAGAATTATAATAATAATAACCAGTGAACAAGAGAAATATAGTTTCAATAAACTGGCTTAAATACTTCTAAATAAAGAAAAACTATAAAATTTCTGTAAGTATGTACAATAATGGATATATTTAATCGCTAAACACTACACTAAGACTAAGGTTTTGGTGTTTGAAAGGGAATCGGTACAGACGACATGTGACCTTTGGGTAAATGGAAAATGTCTAGAACAAGTGAATGAAATTGTGTATCTGGGGAGTGCGTTTTCGAGGGATGGAAGATGTGAGTTGGATATGGAGAGACGGATAGCAGCTGGCAATAAAGTGACCGGTGCTCTGTCCGCATTAGTAGGCAGTGTGAATGTATCTAACTGAGCTAAAATTACCATACACAATGCGGTGTTGGTACCGTTGGTGCTTTATTTTACGGTAGTGAGGTCTTGGATATGCTCGAAATCGAGTAAAAGTATGATAACTGCAGTAGAAATGCGATCTCTTCAAAATGTGTGCGATATCACCCTTGCGGTCAGGATAAGCAATGAAGAGTTACGCAGTATGACAGGGTCGCACGGCAGTGTTATTGTGAAAATGAAGAAAGGAATGCTAAGATTGTTCGGGCACGTAGAAAGAATGAGTGATGAAAGACTGACGAAGAAAATCTATAGAGCGAAAGCGAGTGTTAAAAAAAGCCAAGGAAGACCAAAGCTGACTTACGAAGATCAAATAGGAGACAGAAATGTCAAAAACACTCGCATACCTAGGCAAAAATGTGTGAGGAGAATAATGAGATTTGAAGGAGCGAAAGAAGTATGTAAGGGCCGCGGCGCTTGGCGCTCTGTGCTCTTTTACTACCCCGTTGGGGATACAGCGTGAAGATATGTGTTTGTATTATTTAAATTAATTGAATAATTGTTACTTCAAAGTCAAAGTCAAATCAATTTATTCAAGTAAACCCAATTACAAGGTATTTTTGAACGTCAAATCTACTTTAGTTCGGTTCGAATAGAAAACCTGGACACTGAGAAGAACCGAAAATAAACTAAAGAAGGTATCATTTTTTCAACTTAATTTTATAAAAGGTACAAAACTTAATGGTTATTACTTAATATTACTTAGATCGCACTTAGTAGCAATTGTTTAGTATTGTTGCGGTAGAATAATACTCGTTACGAGAATACTTTGAGTGATCGAAATCACAATTTTATTATCAAACATTTGGAATATAACTTCATAGTTTATGTTTACGAGATTAAAGACATAATCTTAAAAAATAATTGTTAGTTATTTATCATTGATAAGTCGCTGAATAACATAATATCTGATATCGAAAATTTATCAACTCAATCGAGGTATCAATAAAATTTACCAATGTCGAATATGTATAACTTAGTAATTGAAAATTGATTTTGAAATAAAACAACCTATAAATTACTATTTTCGTATACTATAATGTTGCATAATATTTTGACACTCTTCATACATATTCGAAGCACTTTTCATTCATATTTGCCTAAGTACATATTTCAAGTTGTTCATATCGTGTATAATCCAGTTTTTTTTTATATAAGAGTGGGCAAACGAGCTAGCGAGTCACCTGGTGGAAAGTGATTACCGACACTCATGGACACCCGCGACGTCCGGGGAATTACGGATGCGTCGTCGGCCTTTAGGGAAAGAGAGAGAAAATAGTGAGGAGTGAAGGGATGGGAGGGGGGATGGGCTACCGGTTCTCCCACTCACTGAACGAAACACAACAGCAATAGATGCTGTTATTTCACGCCGATATTCTGTGAGAGGGTGCTATTTCACCGGGCGAGCCGGGCCAATTCGTGCTGCAATTCAGCATGACTCTACCACACCAAAAACTTCCTCTAATCTCATCATAGTTAGGTATATTTGTAAGTATAAAACCTTACTGTAAATACATACATACTTAAATATCCTCGCGCTGTATCCCTTACGGTGTAGTCAGAGGACGGAGCACCAAGCATCGCGGTGCTTACATATAATACCTCTTTCGCCTCCTCAAACCTCATTTGAAAATTTAATTTCTCTCATTTGAACATTTATATAAAAAAAAAGCGTTGCGGAGTTTTTTTAAATTATGGATTTAAAAGCATTTGAACTAATTGTAGTAAAATAAACCGAGAATAAACATTGACTATTCTCAATAAAATATCTCATTTCTTCAAATGTGAATCGTGTAATCCAATACGGCTATGTTTATATGATATTTGTGTAAATGTGGTCCGTGATTGACGTCCGCATCGGCTGTACAAATAGGCCACACGCATTTGTGACACTATTTATAAACTACCACACATTGTAATGCACAATTAACTAGATGTTTTACGAATATAAACTGTTAATAATAACATTATCGCTTGCAGTTTTCACTTCTTAAACTTATTTCAGTCTTTTTCTTTAACTTTCAGCTTTAAATTACATTAACAATATCGTCAAATAACGTTTTACTATTGATGAACAACTGTACCACAGCCACAGCGATGTCTGTCGTGATTAGTGACAGTTATGACTTATGACCCAAAGAATAGTGTTCTTATGGATTGATTATATTACCTGTTTTCGATGACAGTATGTTTATTGAGTTAATAGAGATGGTAAAGAGTTCAATGTAATCACTGATCAGAGATTACTAACCTTTAATTTGTAATACTTAATACGTAAATCATGCTATGTGCCATTCGAAATAGATAGAGCACGATCGTACAACAAAACGCCTTAATCCCTTCTGGTAATAAATTAAGCGCTGGATTCGCTGATGGTAAAATCCAATTAAGCAGTGATAGGTTCTCTATCTTGATGTAACTTGAAGAAATACTACATACATTTAAATTTCCTTAAAATAACTGGCAACTCTTATCCAAGTAAGTTTAATCTAGTAGTCTTTTTGGCGGGAACGGGAGAAGTGAGGTTGTCATTTTATTTAGATTTTCTATTTTTTACATTTTTGGGAGTTTTAAAGTACAAAAGTGATAGTATATTGAGTTTTAAAGTTATGTGTAAGTGAAAAGAATGGAGATCTAAATAAACATGTGTAGCTGAAGTTTTCGCGCTATTCCAAGAAGTCCTTTTTAACTTCAGATTTTTAACACTGATTAATAAAAGTTTAATCTAGTCAAAGGAGTAGTATCTGGCCACGAATAATAAAAAAAAGGTTTATCTCTAATTACTATACTTTTACTTGAACGAAACAGCTCCAATTAAAGCAGAATTTTGATTTAAAATAATGTATCTAAAAATATTAAAGATTTATATATGTATATGTATATTCCATTAAATATATAACGTGAAGATATCTAAGTAAATACAGGGTTAATTTAAAAGTACTAATAATCTCTTAGTATTTTGTACTAAACATTATCCCCAATAACTTTTGTTTTACGACTTTCAAAAATTCATAAGTTTTTTCTTTCATACAAAAATAAAAATACGTTAAATGTTTCTGAAAATGGCACCTACTCTACCCAGTCACTAAAGCGGCATACGCGCAGCGCGGCGCGGGGGGGCGGCGCTGAGGCGCGGTGCGCTTGCACTGCACCATTGGAAATACGCACAGAGTACAACGTTTCAGACAGTACAACAAAACTTAACAAATATTTTTTGAGGAATGTATTGAGTTTTGAAAAAAGTCGTTGAACAAAAGTTGTTAGGTATGTTGACAGGAACTTCGCACTAAGAGATTATTAGTATTTTTAAATTAACCCTGTATATTTAACCTACTTGTTCAATTGTATTATTTAGAGTGGATTAATTATCACAACAAATTCCTATGAGTTGATGTAGGACCGTAGTCAACCATTTTCTTCTATATTTCAATAATTTAAATTATTGCATAATAATAAGTCATGTAAATAATTAAGTAGGTATTTATAATTCCATACATTGTATACAAAGGTGTTAAAAAGTAATATGGTAACGAGTGTTTACGTGTTAACACAGTTTTGATTTCTTGATTTAAAGAGCTGTTTAGTGTGTTCAGAGTTATTAGTTTAATTTTATTGTATTATACTTTTATCAACATTTTGTATTAACTCAGATTTGTTAATAAGAGTGCGATATATTTAACAGTAGCGTTTCGCCTCGCCTTTGTACACAATTTATTTATTGTACCTGAGAAGTTTATATTTTATTTTCTTTCTTTATGGCATGGCGCACAGATTAGCGCATTTGCCAATGTCACGTATTGTATCAATAAGTAGAATCGTTATCGTAAATCTCCTCCAGTAAAGTGATACTACTATCACTTTACTGAAGTTTTATAGGATTTCTTGGAAGAGCGCGAGAATTTCAGCCACATATGTTTATTTAGACCTACTCCATTCTTTTCACTTACACAGAACTTTAAAACACAATAAACTATCACTTTTGTACTTTAAAAACTCCTAAAAAAGTAAAAAATAGAAAATCTAAATAAAATGACAACATCACTTCTCCCGTTCCCGCCAAAAAGTCCGAGTTGTCCTTTTAATTACTAGTTCTGTCATCTATACTAATATTATAAAGAGAAAAAAATGTATTGTTTGTTTGTAATATATATTATTGATAGTGTGTTATCCTCGGCCCAAGTGCCCAATGACATGGAAATGGACATTTGCTCTAAGAACGTGCCCCTACGGTCTCTTTTTTGTTGACCGAGTTCACAGTCCAACGGTACACAGCTGAACATGACATATTTTTATTTTCGTGAGTATTAGTAGTCAAAACACGTAAGGTTTACGAGTATTTCACAAATAATTATTTCATGACTGACTCATAAGCTGACAAATACACTGACAGTGTGAGGTGGCCATACTCACTATTGCTAACTGTTTCACTCGTGGTTACAATCAATGAGATAGAAAGAGATAGGAATATTTGTTTGACGCACGGTGGTGAGAGCGGCAACTTATTATGACTCCGCCCATTATGTTCTTGATCCACGGTTTACTTGAATAATTTTTTTTTTCACAAATATTTATTAATAACAATAAAGTACATACATACGTTCATATTTATAAACTTAAAACTACACATTATCTTAAATTATTATTTACTTCCTCAAAATTGCCGTTTAGAAATCTGTCATTGCTTAAGGTACCCAGCAGACTGGCAGCATTGCCTCTTTGAATAGCCAAACTGATTCATTGGCGGAAGAAGCTGCCAGCCCGGTCTCCCGAAGCCTCGACTAATTTCTTACAAATATCAGAAATCAGTCGATGAGCTTCGGGGCCCCAGGGACCCAAAGTTTCGACTGCAAAGGGCGTAAACATGAAACTCTTAAAGAGAGTCGCATACTTACGCCGCTTCAAGTTCTCGGCAGTGCTGGCCGCGGCACCTGCTGAATAAATTGATTTGACTTTGATTTTTATAGTTTAGCTTTCTATTAGACAGACAATTTTTAGAATCGGCTCAGTAGTTCCAGAGATTATTACCCTTTAAAAACAAACAAGATTTACCTCTTCGTAATATTTGTATGGAAAACTAGTATTTTAATTAGCTTCATTTTAACATAAATTTATATTCGTAAATAATCTGAACAGTATCTAAAAATCTGACCTACACACATACAGTAACACGATGAGCCTCACACAGTATCCGATGTCGCTAATTGCGCGGTGATTCGGACGAATTTCCTGAAACTTTGACTACTGGATGATTTTACATGAAACATCTTGGTATTGTTTATTTGTACGTATGTTGTAATCATTATAGCAGAGTTAAAACAGTAATTATATAGTACTAGCAAACCCAGCCCGTTTCACTAGGCGTAAGTTGAAGTTAAAATAAATTAAACAGTTTTTATAATTATTTTGATACTTACTGCAAAATAAAAAAAATAAAAAAATTCTACTGATCCGATCGCTACCAAACTTTACTGGATCACCCGCTAGGTCAATCTGAAGATTCCCTGAAAATTTCATCGAAATCGGTCCAGCCGTTTCGGAGTCCATAAGGAACATACATACATACATCGCCTTTTATATATATAGATTACTAGTAACTGAACCAAAATAGTATCCCATATTATATTCCATATGATATTACATAACTAAAACTTTAAAATTGTTATGTACACGAGGAAAAATATAGATCTGTTTAAAAACTAAACTAAATCTTTGAAATTATTATGCACTGAGGAAAAATATAGATCTGTTTAAAAAGAAAGGCGAAATTAATGGTATGGAAACCCGAGGTCGTGATAAATTTGTTATTCCAAAACTTAAATTACGAGATAAATTTTTCATTCGTAGGTAACTGCATTCATTTTTATAACAAAATTCCTCAGAAAATTACTCAATTAACAGAGAATTAATTTAGAGTGGTTATAAAACGTACATTGATTAGACAATCATACTATAAAATAAACGATTTCATTGAAGATAAAACAATAGTCTGGAAATGACTTTCTCTGCACATGCATTTACTGGCTTAATGAAAATATTGTATTTTATAAACCTTTTGTAGTGTCGGTTCTTCTCAGTGTCCGGGTTTTCTATTTGAACCGAACTAAAGTAGATTTGACTTCAAAAATACCTTGTAATTGGGTTTACTTGGATAAATTGATTTGATTTGATTTGAAAACTGTTAACTGCGATAAGATAACTTTAACATGAAAAAAACTGTGTAGGGTGTTCAATCTAAATTACTGAAAACATCAGTTCTACTGGTGTAACCATGGGCCGCAATAACGAAACTTTCTAGAGGTCTGGTCCTTACGAGAATATAGGGATACTTATAAATATTATACGACTGCTTTACAAGCTTTTATTAAAAAAGTATTGTTTAATTTTCGCACATCGGTGTACCTATTTTTATTAGACAAGGTTTTAATGTTGCTATTATTAAAAATTAACATTGTAACATAATATGTATAAAGGTACATATACGTACATATACGTATGTAGGTCAATCAAACAAAGAATTGAATAGTTATTGTGATAATTGAAGTCATCTTTTTATAGTTTTGCCATTTAATATTGCGAAATTTGTTTTATTTTAATACTAAAAAAAAATTCAAAAATTGTAATTATTACAAAATAATTACTCATTTTTATTACTAAGTTGAAAAAACTTAAGTAATTTAACGGTTCATTAAAAACACTTGTGATCGTCAGTTAAATATACAGTTAAAAGGAAACACAATAGTTATCATCCACATTATTTGATACCTGCGCAGTTGACAGAAAACATTTTCTTATGTATGCATAAATTTGGATACCTAAGTATACATTATTATTATTTTTTATAATATGTATGTACATATTATTATATGTGCAGACAGAATATAATAACCATAACCAAAATCTTATAATCATAAGCGAAATATAAAGCCCAAACACCCAGAATCCAAGATAAAAATGTCATCAAGTATTTCGAGAAATGTATTGTACTGGTTATTGGTTAAATTGCATTCCATATTCGAATTAAGGAATGTTCCGCTTAGTTACTTTTGATAGATCCCAAATGCTTTTTCCTTTGTTCATATTCTAACAGGATATGTATATCCACAATTTATTACATTTATTTGTAGGTAGTTTCCGATGTTTGTGTAGAATCGTCACTCGATACGTGCGCGCGCATTATTGTAAACAGTTGTTTCCGTCCGGATACTCTTACAAAGGGTTAATCACGATCGATATTTTCTTTAAATTCAAATATTGTATTCGGTCTTGTCTACTTACGAATTTCACGATAAAATTCTTAAAGAAATCACCAAACGTTTAAAACTTTAATTGAACGTGTAGGAAATGTAATCTCTTGCGGTTCATTTCAAATTTCGAACGACAACTTGAATAAAAAGTAAAAATTCGTCAAATTAAAAAAAAAAAAAATTTTACCGTTTTAACGTTCTTACTACTTTAAAAGCTACCTCCTTTAAAACCTAATTTAAAAGTTCCAAAAAGGTAAAAAATTGAAAATCTAAATAAAATGATAACTTCACTTCTCCCGTTCCCGCAAAAATATCCTACGGACAGTTAGTTAATAAACAGATTAAAAAAAAAAATTAAAACTAAAACCCGATTGCGTAAAAAATGAATTTTAAATAAAAAATCAGTGTGTAAAAAACTTTAAAAAAGATGAAAACGAGGTGACCTATTTCTGTCTCCAATCTCAGACCCTGTAAGTAAACCCTAAGCCGAGATTCATGCCCTTTGGCTAGTTGTATCTAAACTTGTTCCGCAGGGAGTACCATTTTTAGCCGCTCTCTCGCCAATTGAAGCAGTAAAGACCATCTGCCGCACAATTTCACAACAATCTCATGCAGTCGGAGGCTATTCCGACCTCCGACCTCCTTTGCGTCGCGCAGTCGGGTAATAAAATCGATATACTGAGATTACTATTTCAATAAATCGATAACTATGTCAGTAATGACAAATGACAAAATTCAAGGAGGTCAGTGAACCTAATTACCCATCAAAGAAATTACGATTTAAGTAACTATTTTTAGTTAAGTAATTTTAAAAATAAATCTATACTTCAACTTTATTTTTTTCCTTTAACATGCTTTTAACCTTTCAGTAAACAAAATATCTACTTGAATTTCGATAATGATAAGTGTTGTGGCAATGAGCGAATAGAATAGAAAATAGAAATACTTAAACTTTTTTTTTATATCACGAAGGTGGCAAACGAGTAAGGTATACGGCCCGCCAGATGTTGAGCGATTGCCGAACCTATGGACCTCTGTGACACCAAGAGCGTCACCTGCGCATTGCCGACCCTGTAAAAACCTTTTTACGCCCTTTTTGACAGGGACAGGGAGCTCATTCTTTAACCTTAAAGTTCGAGGAAGAAAGCTCCATTGAAACCGAACCATGCGTGACGATTTCGGTTCCAAAGTGTGAGGATGAAATCCCTGGCGGTGGCGAGCGGTGCGATGATAGGAGGTGGTCGTGGTTCGAACAATTCCTCTGAACACAGCCCGTTATATAAACGGTAGAACACACACAGGGAGGCGAAATTTCTCCTCAAAATATATACAGTGTTAAAGACCGCTTGTATATAAGCCTGTAAGCTATATACCTACATACACTAGCCAATACCGGCTCGCTTCGTTGAGTGTAAATGAAAATGTTGTATCTGTACTAGATTTTTGTTTGAAAAACGGTAAAGGGTCTATGGAATTCAAAAAATAAGCCTAAAACCATCTACAAACGATTCAGCGTTGAATGGTCATAGTCCCATTCCGATGCGTTAGTACAAAGAGAATAATTTTCGTTATATATACATGATTATTGTGAAAGGGGGTATGAATCCGCTGGTGTTTCAACGTATGTTATTGTTGACTATTGTTGACTGTTATATTGCAGATGTAATAATTACCGACTGTAATAGGTACCGACTAGTTTCGGACCTATACCTATTGGACGTGAGTATAGTCGTGTTCAATAATTATTTAATCATTCAATTGTTTATTGATTAATCATAAGTAAGAAATCGAGTGAAATACGCTTCGTCGTTCAGTGCAACGTCAGTGTAGTTGCATGTGAGCTAGGTGTGATTCCCTAACTTCATTTGAATGGAGTTTTCAAGCATTCAATGTAATATTAATAGATATTGTTATTACTGCAATGTTTTATTTAAAAAAGGTCTAGCTTACATCATAATTAATAACAGAGTGCTAAGTGGAAGCACCTTAAAACAACTACCTCTTACATGTTTTTATAATTAATGACGTGTGTTATTGTTCAGTGATAGAAATTGTTTTTTTTTTCTCTATTTTGGCTTCGCAGATTGCATTTAGCCATTGATCAAGTAAATATGAGTCAAAGAGGGAAACGCAGTTTCCCGCCCTTTTTCTTTTCTTCTTCTTCCTTTATGGCATGGCGCACAGTTTAGCGTATTTGCCAATGTCACGTATTAATAAGTAGAATCCATAGTGTAGAATCACAAGTAAATCAGTTTTTTATTAGCGTAAAACTCCTCCAGTAAAGTGATAGTAGGCTTTACTGAAGTTATAAAGGACTTCTTGGAAGAGAGTGAATAGTTCAGCTACACATGTTTATTTAGATCACCTCCATTCTTGTCACTTACACAGAACTTTAAAACACAATATACTATCACTATTGTACTTTAAAACTCCTAAAAATGTAAAAAATAGAAAATCTAAATAAAATGACAACCTCACTTCTCCCGTTCCCGCCAAAAAGTCCAACTGTTTTTTTATAGAAGACTTACGAATAGGTAAAAAAAACTTAACATTGAAGTTTAACGCGATCGCTTCGGTACGCTTCGCGATAGCCAAATATTTTAAACCTTTCCGCTTCAAGTCGTTTTTGGGTAGAAAAGATTTCGTAAAGCAAGAACACCATCTATATATGCATAGTTTTGGCTCCCAAAAATTAGTTAACATTAAGTACTGTTGCCAAGTGTCAAAATGGGAAGCAGTAGTTATTGTAAAAGCTTAGCCTGCTAAATAACGGTATGAAATTAAAATAGGCATATCTCAAAAGAATCTACTGATATCAATTTGTCGAACAACCCGTCCCATGTATATGTATTTAATATGTTTTCTGCAATGTTTTTTTTAAAACAAGGAAATATACCTAAGTACCTATTTAAACAAAAAGTAGGTAATCGAAAACCCGCTTATCCGGCCCGGTGCAAACGGGAACAAACATTACCATAGACATATCGGATTCCCGCCGCCCGCCGTGCTGTCAAATTGACGTTTGTTTTGGCGCCAAAATACATAATGCTCAGTCAAATCCAGTTTGTTTTCTCTTCGGCACATCAGAGTATAGTGCAGCAAATATAATTTTGTTGCTGACAAACCGACGGATAATAAGTGAAATGGCATTTTGTACCTTATGGGTTTGACAATAAGTCATCTTTATGTGAAAGGCAGAACTACCATTGACATATTGGTGTATGTTGATGCGTAATTCTATATTTTAGCCGCGAGAGATGGAAGGGTGAAAATGTAAACAAATGGTGGTTATTTTAGTGAATTCGTCTTTGGCGGCTGTTTAAAAAGTGGCGCCGACACCGGTTAGATGATTGATGCCTAGTTATGAATGTTTCGTTTATCGATTCGTTATAAACTTCATAGAACTTACACGCACTTTGATAACAAAAAATTCAGTTAGAATATCTAGCAATGAGGCGTCTGTAAAGCGCTATGTACTTCGGTGATGGTGGAACCGACAACATTGTAATTTAGCCATGTTTTTAATCAGCATCGGCTTTAGCTATGTTGGCACCTTGAGCGAGATTTCTGCGATACCCCTGTAGTTAGGTCAGCACGTGCTAGAAAACAATGTTCTAGTGCAAATGCTTCTAAAAACTTGAGCAACAAAAGCCGTATCGAATTTTCACTGTTAATAAAAACCAAGAGTGTATGGGATATGCATCAAATTAGGATTTTGTTGCGATGTCAAACGAAGTAAAGGTCAAATGAAATAAAATATAAAAAATAATACTATTTAATTTTTTCTGTACTGCGACATACGGTACGGACAAACAGACAAATGTCGAAATCATACCTAAGGGTTATACACACATACATACCGTATCTCCACGCTGTATCCCTAACGGGGTAGTCAGAGAGCATAAAGCGCCAAGCATCGCGATCCTAAGGGTTATATTTTTGCCATTTCAGTATAGAATCTTAAAACCTATTCGGGTTTTCAGCAATATTTCAAAACTAAAAGCCAAAAGAAGTCTAAAAACCATTTATGTTTTTATCTATTCAGTTATTATTACGGACAAGTTATTTTGTTTATTTAATCAATGTAATATAGAACAGGAGATTATAGCTCTAGTGAATATAGGCATTCCAGAGAAACTCTTTTTACTAAAGGTGAATACTCGACTCTGCTAAGTCTAACAAGAACAAAATACAATATTATAAAGTAATGGATGTCGGATCGTATGTGATCTATAAATCAAGTATCTTTGTATTATTAGTACTAATATGTGCGTCCTTTGTAGGGCATGTTTGTAGAAGCAGAAGAAATAACCGCTCACATTTGATAGAGTTCAACGAAGTGAAAGCTTGCAGAGAGGGCAAAACATTAATACCTATTTTAATCGACTTCAAAAAAAGGAAGAACTATCCTTTACTAATCAAAACTCAAGTACAGTTACTAAACTTGACAGTTATTGAATTTGACAGCTATTGAAGTCGTTGCCAAATCAGTGTACAACAATAGAAAGTCTATTAGTTTCGTAGGCTTGGCACCGACTTCTGTAACTGTCACATTTAATTATATATGTAAAGGCATTTGTATCGTATTTATAAAGTTATATTTGTACTTGAGTTCCAATTAGTAAAGGATATATTTTGAACTTTTCGGTGTTTTTTTCTTAAAGTCGGCTTAATTTTTTTTTGTCAGTTTATACTCGTTAGTAAGCTGAAAGTAAATACGCAGCCTCCTGGGGATGAGACTTTTTTTATTCTACTGAGAGGACAAGCAAGCCCATGGATATCAACAGTTCGAAGGCTAAAAAGTCATTTCAGATTGTGAATGCATTGGCAACCCTGAGGACTAGGACGTTGTGACTTGTGCCAGAAATTTCAGCGTCTGTCTCACAATCTACACCGGAACACAACACTGCAAGTATTATTGCTATTTGGCTGCAGGATTAGCGAGTAAGGTGGTGGTACCGATCGGCTGGATTATCACGTATAGAATGATCGGTGCGCCGCAGTCACTCGAAGTTTGTTTTAAATTGGTAATTACGGTGCCATGCGGTAAATTAACTTTTTCTAGCATAAATAAGGTGGCTAACAGTAGTTTTTAGTTCACTGATTAATCAACAGAGGGAGCAATAGCGATTCCCGAACTTATTTCGTGTTCGATTTAACAACATGTCGCGATCATTCGTGTAAGATTCGGTTATCGCTTAATAGCTGCGGTTACGTAATAAGGTAGCCGGAAGGATTCTACACAAGTTTCTACCGCCCACAAGAATGCGTTACGTGGAGCTTCTTCTCACTATACATGTAAACATGGTAAACATATATATATACGTGTGGTAGAGCCATTCTGCATTGCAGCACAAATTGGGCCGGCTCGCCCGGCGAAATACCACCTTGTTACAGAATATCTATTGCTGTTCTGTTTCGTTCACTGAGTGAGAGTACCGGTAGCCCACCCCATTTCCCCTCCTTTCCCCTACTTTCTCTCTTTCCCTAAAGGCCGGCAACGCCCCGCGACTATCCGGACGTTGCGGGTATCCATGGGCGGCGGTGATCACTTTCCACTAGATGACCGCTTGCTCGTTTGCCCCCTCTAAGTTTAAAGTGATCGCGAAGCCTAATAGTTATTCTTTTTACTATACTAAATACTAATAATACTATACTTAAAGTCTTTTCTGTCTGAAATATATTCATGTCATTTAATTCGCTGTCGCTTCGAAAAATTCAGCTCCCGTATCTCTGTGTCCGCAAAACTCCAAGATTATTTGATGGATTGACTTGAAATTTGAACACAACGTTGCGCTTTCAAATATGGGCGTGTTGTTATGCACTAATTTGTATACGTTCGTTTGTTTAAGAGTCCGACTATTCAGACTTTGGTGTGTTTGGTGACCTGGATCTCAATATCTAAGAAGACTGAGAGTTAGATGTTTAGATACATACAAATTCAACTCTTTATCTTGAAATTCTTAAACGTGGAAACTTGATTGGAGAAAATAATCTCGATAAATACCAGAAAAAATCGTGTTTTGGATAAAGATCAAGTTGCATCTACAGAATTTTAAAATGATTTTTACTAAAATGGATTATAATATCTCAAATTTCTAAAACCAGTTTTTTAATTGCTGATGTAATTTCCTTGCTAATTACAATTATATGCAAAAACAAATTTTGAGATTCCTCCGTGCTAAAATATGATCAAACCGCAACAGCGAAAATCAGCTTTATAGTTATCGTCATAGCACAGTACAAGCACAGTACAAGTAAGCATACAGTATGCTATCTTTATTTTAATATAGTACCTATTATCAAATACGTAACCCAAGAAAAACATTCAGTCCAAGTCGGTAGCCCTATTGCGTGTTTAATACGTACTGAGCGACCGTAGGTAATTATCTCAAGGACACTGCCGAGATAGAATACTGTTTGTATTTAGTATGAGTATGCTATCTCGACAGTGTCCTAGAGATAATTACCTACGGTCGTTTGGTACGTAAACGCGCAATAGGGCTACCGACTTGGACTGAATGTTTTTCTTGGGTTACGTATTTGATAATAGGTACTATATTAAATTGTCATATTATCTTTTCATTTTATATTATTGCAAATTTAATACGTTTTTATTTATATAATTCTACTAGTATTTTATATCTAGTTTCAAAAGTTTGTGAGTTAGTATGGTGGAAGTGGACAAAAAAAATGCATTTTGTGTGCAGTATAATTAAAAATCAGCAATAAATTAACTAGATCATTATGATAATATATTTCCTACAAATTAGCAACAGAGAAATATTTCCGGTTTCGATATAGATGTATACAAACATCCATACACTTAACATTATGCTCGTAAACTTGATAGTCAGTAAATGCGCGGGAGCGTCTCATACCGTCCGACGACAACCGCGGCTCACTCGCGACTGTTGTATGGCGAGAAATGCCGAGATTTCGAGCGCGTCGTTTGGGAGCGTTTGTATGAAGATAGAATACTGTATGCTTACTTGTACTGTGGTCATAAGGTGCGGGCTAATGGACGAATTCGGTTTCACTGTGCTCCACAGGCGGACTTAATGCGCGCCGAGCAATGCGTGGCCAGGAACAACTGTTGTCTCATTCAAACTTGCCGCTACATTTCGAACTGTTCTCGTTTGTAACGACATGAAAAATGTCTACTGATTGTTATTATTGCGTAATTGTTTGAGATGACAGCTCTTACGATTGAAACTGTTTTCATCCATTGAAACGTTGTTCAGGTGGCAAGCGTTTCTTATGAAACATGGTCAAAGTTCATAAGAGCCTTAGAAATCTAAATGACTAAAAGTTCGCAAATTGATAAATGCCGAGGCGTTGAGGCTCTACCACAGCTTTGGAAAACGAGGTGGCCTACTTACAAGTATAACTATAAAATACATAGACACTTTTTAGCTTGATTGGTACCGTACCGGCAAGTTTGAACCACACAGCCTGTGATTGCAAGTGAATCTAGTTCCGATTTGCTCATATGCCATATTCCGAAGTCTAATCGTGTCCAGTTTCAAGAATCAAATGCCGATGTGCGTAATTACGAAGTCTCACCTAGTGTAATCTCGTTTGCAATAAGTCTTCCCGTCTCTGACAAAGCACGTGCATGACTCGTCGAGGAATTGGCGACATTCCTGGCATTTTAGACACGCTGCGTGCCATTCCAGATCGGGCGCCACCCTCAGGATGTACTGGTCGTGGATTTGGCCTCCGCAGCCGACACATAGCGACAGCCGAAGCTTCTCTGTGGACGAGAATTTATGAATTATTTAACCGTTTCAGTGCTACAAAATTTTTGGATTTTTGTCGGTTTAAGCAACTTCTCTGTATGTAGTCCATTCTAATCTCATTTGAAAAAAACTGTCACTGTTTCAGTTGCTTTAACGTTACGTGTTATAAATATCCTATAATATATTATAATTAAAACTCAAGTTGGAAAATAATTTTATTGTAAATACGATACAAATACCAATATAATTAAATTTGACAGTTACTAAACCTAAAGTCGGTGCCAAGCCTACCGAACTAGTAGACTTTCTGTTGCTGTTTTTTGGTTTCTTTATTCCTTATTTCTTCCTTGTGTGAATTTTTTATAATGTGTAACTAGTGCGACCATAAACTTAGTATATACTGGCATATAGACGAACACAGAGCTCATTGACACGTGACGATTCTTAATTTATCAATGTCACCTATGGAATGAATGATCCCCTTGATTACAGCGATGTGTAATATCACAATCACTTACAGAACACGTAACCATTATCGAAAAATACAGTACTTCTTCGAAATAAAACAGGAATAACACAAAATAATAAAATAAGTCAGCGTTCTCTACAGCGTGACGACTTGTGACGACCTGTCACCCAAAAAGGGTTACAATAGCGTCTCGTTTGCTGTCCCTTTCCTACTCGTGCCACTATCATAAAAGATTAGATTCTCGTTCGCGCTCTTTGTACGTCTATACGTCAGTATATACTAAGTTTATGAGTGTGACATATGTTGTAGGTTAAATCGTATTATCGCCAAATTCAATTTCGAGTACCTAGGCACCTACATAATACGATTTTTGAGAAAATCAACCGTTACTATTGAGTTATAGATTACATTAGTTACATTTAAATAGTAAATGAAGTATGATAGCGGCGCTACGCCCTGCAGAGCAGGACGCAAGAACTGCCGCTTCAGTTATTGTGTCATTCGTCGCTTCATATGGGCAAGTCCAATACAATATGTGACCATAGACTTGCCCGCAACGTTGCGTATTCAAGCAGTTTTCTATGAAATCGAGTATTAATTTTCTTTATTACTTATCATAAATGTATTACAAAAGAGTGGAATTATTCAATCGTTTATCGATTAATCGTTGTTAGTACGAAATTAAGTCAAATACGCTACGTTGTTCAGTGTATGCGAGCTAGGTGTCGTTCCCGAATCACAGTTAAGGCGACGCATTGATAAACAATAATTTAATCTAAAATAGACCTTCTGCCGTATGCAAACGTGCGCGCGCTAGCTTACGAAAAATACGAAAAAGCAGTTATTTTCGTTTATTTTAAAAACTATAATTAATTCTAAAAAATCCGACATTGATTTTGAAGAATATGTTTAGATTAAACTACACAAAAAATTTAGAAACATAAATCGGTCTTGTTACTCTGAAAAAATGTAAATCTCTGTTTTAAAAGAGGTTTCTTTGGTATTTTTCTTGTGCTACAAATGTTAACCAATCGTGTATCGCAACTGGCAGAATAAAGTCAATGAAATGAAGAATCAGGTAACTAAATATCACTTTCATTCGTTCTGTAGTCACTTAGAAAAATTGAGATCTCTGCCGTCAAAATTTCCAGGGCGTCGCCTTAAGTTCAAACAACAAATTATTGACCTTTGGCAGTCAGAGACAGTCTGTTGGTCTGATGGACAGACGCATGAGTGATCTTTTAAGGGTTCAATTTCTTATTTTACGGAACTCTAAACATAACGAACTGGTAAAAATATAATTCATTCCATTCCATAGTAATATACTCGTATCATCAAGATGTTGGTTCTTTTCGCTCTTTCCACCCACAACGAATTGAAATGGCTTGAAGTTTTGTAAACGTTTTACATTTAGAATTTCATTGCATTCAATATACAGGTATGGTCAATGTTTCAATATCATAAATACATATTTTTAACTTTAACAACAAAGTAGCTCCGATTCGTATAATTTTCATCAGAAGTTAAGTTTAAAAGACGAAATTGTAGCATTCATAACAGAATTATGAATAAATTAGTTGCAAAAATCGATATGTCGTGAGTAGGCGAGGCCGAAACTCGCCACGCCCTGTCGGCAATTCGCCTCAACTGGCAGAAACATAATACAGATGTCTCTCTTCCACAACTGATCCTCTTTACTCACCTTACATATTATAAATATACAAAGTAAGTTTGAAATAATTCAACAAATTAAAGTATTCTCGCAATTAGATACATTAATTCTGTGGTATTTTAATTTTTTAATATCATAAATTGATCTAAATCTAATAATAGACAGATCTAAAACAAAGTCAAAGTGACGGCCTCGACGGCGCAGCGGTTTAAATGTTACACACGCGCAGAAGGTTTCGGGTTCGATGCCCGATCGAGTCAGTTTTTTAGAAACGAACTCTTCTCGACTGTCTCGGGTCTGGGTGTACTGGGAACGCCCCTAGTAGTTGTCGTCTGGTTCTCGTAGCACAGGGAATGCTCTAGTTTAAGACCAGATGATTGGTGTATATTGTCTAGCTTATTTATTAATTAATATTTATTAAAGTTAAATTAATTTATTCAAGTAAACAAAGTTAAATACAAGATAATTCTTAAACGTCCTGTCTGATATAAACAGACAAGAAACTCAGCCGGCTAACGCATTTTCAACATCATTTTGCAATAAGTTTATTAAAATAAAATAAAAATTAACACAAAAATTAAACCCACTTCAAAGAAACACTGAAAAGTACAAAATAAATTTATTAATACGATACAAAGACCCATATAATTAAATTTGACAGTTACAGAGGTCGATGCCAAGCCTACTAAACTACTAGATTTCTGTTGTTGCACATTGATTTGGCACCGACTTCATTAACTGTCAAATGTCAAACGCGTGGAGGTCTGTACCTCTACGCGTTTCTGAGAAGAAGTTTGATTTTTTTGATACCTGTGTATCAAGATAAAATTCCCTTGAAAAAAATCAAACTAATCTAAATCAACGCAAAAAAAAAATACGGCCAATTATGTCTTATATTTTGACACTCGTAAATAAATCGAAACCTATAGGGTTATAAATATGAGTTTTTATTAACGTCTGGAATTTTACATTTGAAAAATATAAGTTCAATGACTCTTATAACAATGTAATTATATCATAATAATAATCTTAATATCGCTGCATCGCTGTAATCGACGATTGTGCATTGTGCATTTGCGCAGCTACACTGCGTGACGGGACGGTGTTATGCAAAAAATCACAATGCAAATTGTATTCGATATTTTTAAACGACATATTTTTTATACTGAATATTATTGCCCGCAAATTTCACTTCAATTTAAACATATTTCAATCTAATTCTCTATTTTTTATTTTGTTAGCGAGTTTTACAGATACTTTAATACTGTAATTATAGAACTATAAATATAATTGACAGTCTTTTTTGTTGTTTTTATTTCTTCTTTTTTACACTAGCACTGCAATTAGCACTTTCAATGTATATAGGTGGAGGTTTAGTATTAGTTTATTCATATTTACATAATTGTCATTCTCTGTTTTAATTTTAAAAGACACTAATAGCAAATAATTGTCGGACGACATTTTACTTTTTATAAACTTTCGTTAATATATAATTCAAAGATTTCACTGCGGCTTATATCGTGACAGTTATGAATCAAAGATTACAGTATTCTAATTGTTTTCTACTCATCTATAATTGAAATAATAAAATGGTCTTTCCAAATTGATAAACAAACAAAAATTAAGTAAATGTATTTTTCTGACTATATTATAGGTCTGTATTTATTTTTATAATTAGGACACGAAGGAAGCCATCCAATTAATAGGAAAAAATTAGATTTGTTATTAAGCAAACACTGACCAGAAAATCTAACAAAATTAACGATTTTTACTGCATATATATTTTTTACTGATCATAGTAAATTTTACGTAATCATAAATTTTTTGAGCCAAATGATGCAAGTGTTGATGCAACCGTCTATGAGCATGTCAAACACGCATTATCATAAGGTTCTGTAGCAGTTTTGGACAAAATTGAAGTTCAATTCATTAAATATTTTCAAATGTTGCCTACTGTAAAATCTTTGATATTTTAATAAGACCTACATCTAATTACGAGTCAGCCCATCAACCCAACGCAAGCGATTTCGTTCCTCGCCCCCGTACCCTATTGCAGCACAGCAATAAGGTTGATTTTTAGATTTGCGGTTTGATAATATTTTAACAAAGAAAAGTATTAGTTTTCGTACATTATTGTAATTCGTAATAAAAATGCATTTGCAATTACAAAACTATTTTGAGCGATTTCAGATATTACAAATACCTATCCATCGTACCTAGTAAAAATCATTTTGAAATTCTGTAGAATTTCGGAGATCTAACTTAATTTTTGTGCAAAACAGATCTTTTTCGGTATAATTTTTATTAAGATTTTTTCCAATTATGTTCCCACGTTTGGATAATTTTAACGTATAGAGTTGAAATTGTATAATATATCTAAATTTCAATCTCTTTAAGTATTAATATCTAGGTCATCAAACACTAACAAAGTCTGAATGTATAATATATACTGACTCTTAATAACTGTGCCAAATTTCAAAATTTTGCGTCGCATCGTTTCTGAGAAAATGGATTGTGACAGATGAACAGGTAAACGGAAGTGAGAGTGGTCTTATAAGGGTTACATTTTTATTTTTAACTGAGGAAACAAAAAATAAATAAGAAAAATATGTTAAACAATCTCCTTCTATGCCGTAAGGGATACCGCATGATATACATGTAGGTATCCGTTATTAAAAAGAAACTTTTTATTTGTGTTTCGCATTGTGTTTTCGTCAACATATAATACATGAATAAAAGTTATGTTTTATAGGTAATGGCTCTCTCACGAATATCGTTGTCCTTTCGCTTGTAAACCAAAACACTGTATCTGCAATATTGTAATAAAATTTATATTTCCGCAGAATATTTTCGTTAAATTAACGCAAGACGCGAATTTTAATTAACGTTTTGGAGTTATTTTTGTATTTTTTGGGTACCGTAATCTATAACGAAAAAAGGAATCCTCACGAGCTCTTTCTACTCATATTTGTCGCAGTCGATTCTTTAGGAAACTATGTGTAACAAACTCAGATCATAGATATGTTTTTCGTTCTGCAAGCATATCTATGTGGGTGGAAATATAGGATGTATAGAGATATAATGAAAAGACATACTTTCGCTAGCTCGCTTAATTCTCGACTGACTTATTTTTTGACATTCATAAATACCCACTGATTAAATCTCAAATAAATTATTAAGTAGCACTTGGTAGCAACATCCTCAAAATGACAGTGTTATCATCTAACAACAATTGTGATGGACATTTTGGCGGGAACGGGAGAGGTGAGATTGTCATTTTAATTAGATTTTATATTTTTTACACTTTTGGGAGTTTTAAAGTACAAAAGTGATAGTATATTGTGTTTTAAAGTTCTGTATAAGTGAAAAGAATGAAATAGGTCTAAATAAACATGTGTATCTGAAGTTCTGGCGCTCTTCGAAGAAGTCCTTTATAACTTCAGTAAAGCCTACTATCACTTTACTGGAGGAGTTACGATAAGAAAAAACTAATTTACCTGTGATTCTACTTATTAATACGTGACTTTGGCAAATGCGCCGTTCTGTGCGCCATGCCACAATAAAAAAAAATTGTGATTGTAATATTTAATAATCATGAATATTGACGATACGAGTAGCTAACATACGGAACATATAATCTTAAAGACGTTTTAATACATGTTATTAATCCATATATTTTACACAAGTTAGGACTCGAATATTCGTAGGAGATTTAAAGCGGAAAAATTAAATTGTGTGACTATTCCTTTTCTTTATCTCCAAAAGTCCTGGGGGCCTAGACAAGTGGCTCAATTGTCGTAAACGTTAGTAGAATAGAATGACAAATACCATGTGATCTGGCGTAACGAATTTTAAATTGGTTGTCAAACGTTATCAACTTTCTTATATTCTATCAAATGAAATATAAAGTCGTGTGGAAACCGCCGAACGTAGCTGAATGACATTCTTGACGTGCAATGACGCCAGCAAGCTTTTCGACTTTACAAAACGTTTCCCACTTGGCCACTCGCTCTGAATCTCGAGTTAAAAAAATTCTAGAGATTAGAATGTTTAGACGTTCGGTCACATGAGTGATGAACGATCGACAAAAAAATGTATATATAGTGAAAGTGAATAATAGAAGAGACCAAGGATCAGCAACAGCAACGCTGATTTACGAAGATCAAATAGCCTGAGTGTTAGATGACGAAAATGTAAAAGCACTCGCATACCTAGGCGAAAGTGCGTAAGGCGAATGATGAGGTTTAAAGAGGAGATAAAAGTATGTAAGGACGCGATGCTTGGCGCTGCGTCCTCTCTCATTACCCCGTTAGGATACAGCGTGAAGATATGCATGTTAAGAGCCTAGAAAAATAAAAATTAATTTTACAAATTTATCATTGATTTAGAATTTAGAAGATGATTTTAAAGAAAAATAAAATCGATATCCATAGTGAATATCATAGGTAAAGAATATCGATTCTCAATCGACTAAATCAGAAAATAATTTTATATTAAGTTTAAATATAACCTTATAATTTATGCCATAAACTAATTGTTAAAGGCTTAGTACCTTTCGTAACATATTTTATAAGCTCAATATGGATTCTCCTAGATCACCCATCCTGCAAGTGACCGCGCGCAACGTGGTTTGACCTTAGCAATCACATCGAACAACTTTGATTTGGTCTATTATGTCTATACGTTACGATACTATATAGGTATGTATCTGTATAGATGTAAAATTATCTAAACGTGGGTTTGTGTGGGTAAATATATGATGTATAAATATATATTTTTATATACACAAGCAAATGATTCAGATATTCTTAGAAGTTTTTTCTGTAAATATAAAAACTTTATTACAAATGTAATTAACAAGATAAATAATATCTATTTATTTTTGAAATGCTCTTTGAATACGCCGGTCGGTTTAGAAACATGTTCGAACATTATCTCATAACGATAATTAAGTTAATTACTGTTTTAATGATTACTCAGTTTTTTTATTGTCAATGTATCATTGAATTATGAAACAAGCGATTGGATATGGCAGTTGATGTTGCGTCAAAACATTATGTACAAAGCAGCATGACAAAACCTTTATCTGCGTCGAACATATTTACGAAAAAATAATTGAAAAAGGTTGAACTGCAAACCTTGTTCAAACGAGGAAAATTATTCAGTTAATACTGCGAAATACACACAATATGTATGTTATATTTACGGTTTTGTTCTTTAACTTACCGGGTCCTCTCCTTACGGTGGCGACCGTCGACAGGAATAAGGAAACCAGGGAAGGGTATACACAGGATCGGGAAAATACATATAATCGTTTTTATAATAAAATTCCTCGACAAATTACTCAATTAACGGAAAAGAGACTTAAACTTCTTATTAAACGCACACTGATTGGAAAAGCATACTACAAAATTAGCGATTTCATTGAAGACACAAAAATAGACTGGAAATAGTCCTCTCTGCATATGCGTTTACTGGCTTTATGGATATTATATTTTAAATACCTATTGTAGAATGATGTTGAAAAAATGATACCTGACTGAGTTTCTTGTCGGTTCTTCTCAGTATCCAGGTTTTCTTTTCGAACCGAACTAAAGGAGATTTATTGTTCAAAAATACCTTGCATTTGGGTTTGCATGAATAAATTGATTTGACTTTGACAATACTGAGAAAGAAAAATATAGACAATCAGCACTCAAACTACACCGAAAGTCCCGAGAGCAAACCGACGCGTATTAACGAGCGCAATAATTCTTATCTAGCGTTTTTTAACAACATTCCGCGCGTCGCGCCGTGCGATGTCATACGGACTTTATTATTTAACAATGTATGTACAAAATGTTTTTATTTTCTAAAGCACTCTAAGGAAGTGTTAAAACAATCATGAAGATGCAATTTCTCGCTATGAAAATAAGAACTGTAAATAAAATGTTATCTCGTAATTGAAAATATAGACTAGTAAAAATATAATTTAGAATAATACTGTGTACAAGCCTTGCTGCATTGCAGCACGAATTCGGCCAGTTCGCCCGGTGAAATAATAATAATATAATAATGCGCCAGACGATACACACCAATCATCTGATCTCAAACTAGGGCATTCCCTGTATTATGAGAACCAGACGACAACTACTCGGGGCGTCTCCCAGTACACCCAGACCTGAGACAATCTAGAAAACTTCATTTTCCAATTTGACCCGACCGGGAATCGAACCAGGAACCTTCCGCCCTTGGGTTAACGTCTAAACCACAGCGCCATCTAGATCGTCACTACCACCCTCTCACAGATAGTCGACAATAGTCGACTCACCACCCTCTCTCTAAATATTGGCGTGAAATAACGTCAGGTACTGGCTGTTGTGTTTCGTCCGGTGAGTGAGAGTGCCGGCCCATCTCCCTCCTTTCCCTCCTTTCCCTCCTTTCCTTCTTTCCCTGAAGGCCAGCAATGTAACCGTGATTCTTTCCATCAGGTGACTCGCTTGCCCGTTTGTCCCTTCTCTTATAAAAAAAAAATACAATCCAAAGAAGTTGGAATAGTAACAACGATTAAATTCAAATACTGTGTAGTCATGTCATCCTGACGTGTCATTGCTCGTGGTCTGTATGAATTACGTTAGAAATATTCAACGCGAAAAATAAAATTTTAAATATTTACATAGTCGTTAAAAGTACTAATTATTGTGGAAATTATTAATTTTAAATTATATAAGAATTATACACACAAGAAAAATGATGATATTCCAGAAACCGAAAGAAGTGTGGAAGGTCTGCGAAGCTTGGCGTCCTCTCTGACTACTCCGTTAGGAATACAGCGTGAACATATGTATGTAGGTAATGCTTATATGAATGAGTAATGAACGATCGACGAAGAAAATCTATGAGCGATAGTGAGTGGGAGCAGAAACCAAGGAAGACCTGACTTATGAAGATTAAATAGACAGAGCAATAGCTGACAGATATGTCAAAAGCACTCGCATACCTAGGCAAAATCGTGTGAGGAGAATGACGAGATTCGAGAGAAGACGAAAAAATCGTGTAATGAGAGCGATACATTTCTATCGTTTTACAAAAGGCAAGATGACTGCTATTAAATGTGGTATATTTTGTATAGTGTATTAAAATAATTAAACTATTTTGATTACAATTGAGAAAAAAGTAATTGATATTCATTGACAGAAACTGAGTTATTGGATTTTAAACTTCGGTAATGGGAACAGTGTGGGGATGAGTTAGAGGGAGATAGCGTTACATAGCTGTGACGTCACAAAGTC
The DNA here is from genome assembly GCA_907165235.1 of Zeuzera pyrina. NCBI lineage: Eukaryota > Metazoa > Arthropoda > Insecta > Lepidoptera > Cossidae > Zeuzera > Zeuzera pyrina. The sequence continues at coordinate 1,213,947 of OU015640.1, forward strand.
GCAATGACATTGTACAGCCCTAAGGGTGACAGAGACAGAATATATCCCATTCTGTTCCCACTATTCAAATTTGTATTTCAATTTCAATTGTATTTCAAATATTTTTTCACAGTTTTGTTTACGATTACTAAATATATCTTTGAACTAGGTCGTGAAGAAATAATCGTCTAGCCTATTGTCATACAACGAATGAATAGATCTCCCTTTTTTGCTCATGTACTCCCTTAATTATTCACCATTAAAATTTTCTTATATACTATGTTTTGTTGCAATAATAATATTTTATCGTTAATAGTAAACGATTTTTTATTACTTATTTACATTTATATCGATACATTAATTTCTAATTTATAATGACTATTCGATTCTAACATATCTTCTTGAAAAGAGAGAGACAATTTTATCAAGAATGCTATGACGTTTAACTGGTCTTCAAGAACTGCTATTCGTATAATCATAATGATTAGACTTAAAGGCTTGTAACTATGTCGCCGTAATTTACAAGCAATTAGTATTTTAATAGGTGTTTTGAAATATCTCATACTGATTTAAACTGGTAACGTGACTGAGTTATAAATACAAACGACCTGTTTTAGATCAATAAAAACTATTCCTAGGCGAAAAAGGTGGATGACGGTTAGAAAACAACTCGAAGAAAATTAGTTTCTTTTTATTTATAAAAAAACAAAACAGGAAATACATTTAATGCAATAGCCATATAATAACATTAGGAAATATTCACTTCTTTTATCTCAGTAATGCCAAATCAGGAGATTATCACCATCTGTTAGCATTATTATTTTAATATTACTTGACTTGACTTACGGGGTAGTTAAGGCAGATTGGACGGATAAACATCGCGGTTCATACGTATTTCTTTCGCCTACTAATGATTATGTCGAATGATAAAACTAATCGCTAACCTACTGTCAGAATTCCGAGCTTTTTAAATCAAGTAACATTAAAATAATAATGCCTTAAGAGATGGTGGTAGGCCCCCAGAATGCCATACATATATGTATTATACTTAAGGGTAAAGCTATAGACTTTACTAGTAACTTCAGACCCCATGCCCTAGCAGCAACGGTGTTTATAAAAAAGAAGGAAAAAGAGCAAGCGCGTCGCCTGATGGAGAGTGATCAACCGCCGCCCATGTACACCCGTAACATCCGAAGAATCGTGGGTGCGTTGCCGGCCTTTAGGTAAATACGGAAAGGAGGGAAAGGAGGGGGAGGGGTGATGGGCCACCGGCACTCTCACTCACCGAACGAAACACAACAGCATTAGATACTATTATTTCACGCCGATGTTCTGGATAGGGTGGTATTTCACCGGGCGAGCCTGTCCTATTCGTGCTGCAATGCAGCATAACTCTACCACTCGGATATGAGGTAAATCAGATAAACTGAATCACCAGTACATACGACGCACATTCATTATCAGATAAGCTGATCGGTCGCCATTTCGTTACAAAACCGCACCCACACATATTCATTTTATTTAATTTCATTTGCCTTACTTAGTAACATGGGACAGGCTGCCTGGAATTATAGTCTATGGGCAATATTTTCATATAAGTATATATCATGGGATATAACGATAGAATCGATTCAACAAATTGTGAGTAATGTACCTACAAGGAGCATCAATCAAATAGTTACACATTGGACTTTGAACTTTTAAAAATGGAAATCTAACGAAAGAAAGGGATGTCAATAGTCCGTGATGCCGTCTACGCGTGTCACTCTCAAGTCATTTAATGTCAGCTGTCATTTATCAGGTACTTACGCGGGAATAGGTCCAAGCATAGCACTTTTCTAATTCGATTTTGCTAAAAATACCTAGAAATAATGTAACCATTTACCTGACACTGTGTGTATTTACGAAATAAAACAATAAAAATCTTTAAAGCTAAGTTTTTGTCCCAAAGTTTGTTTGTATTTTGCAACAGTTCCAATTAACTAATAAGTTACCTAATCTTTACTTTTCTTACATTCGTTTAAATATTAACAATTGCGACTTGGAAGTAAATTGCGAAATATATCAGTATAGCTACATATCTAAACGTTAATATTAACAAATTTAAAATTAAGTATTGATATCTTTCAGTAACACGAATTGCACGATATTTACTAATTATAATAAATGTATCCGTGTAATTACCGCATCCATTTCGTTTCATACATCGATCGCAATTCGTATTGATGCCCTACGCCCACACCGTTTTAACGGTCACCTTTAAATAGCAACATCTCGATTCTATTTTCAAAGAAAGAAATTTAAATGCTATATTTAAATGTCAGTGATTTGATTATTAGTTAATTATAAACCGAACGTTTTGGCAGGAACAAGAAAACAGATTTCACAGTTTGTTTAGATTTTGTATTTTGTTCTTTTCGCAGTTGGAGAGCAATGTTATATTATGCTTTAAAGTTATATGTAGGTGTACAAAATTAGGGAATTTAAATACCTGATAAAAATGTAACAAAATAATAGAATACACACAGGCATCAATTTTATAAGTGAATCAAAATAAGTCGATCCTTAAGCCGCCAATAGAAAATACCGCATAGAAAAAAAGAAGAAAGAGAACATTTATTCACTACCCACAAAGACAATCAACAGCCCCTGCCAACAAAGTTACACATCAATACAACACATTACCTATGCTGCAGCAGTGAAAAGGCAACGACTCAGCTCCAAAGGCTCTCAGTTACAGACAGAGCAACACTGATCTTCTGTCGCGCCTAAATAGAATGATATTATAGAATAAATAAATAATAATATTGTAATAAAATATTATGATAACCATGTACAACATCTAAATAAATAAATAAAATAAACAAGTCGCGCAACAAAAGTATAGAAAGTACATTCCCAAAATTACACCTCGCGCTATCGAACAGCCACTCAGGACTCCAACCACTATCAGGGTGTATTCTGGTCTAACAACAACCTCGCCTCTCCTCTAGTAGTTATTGTTGGTAGTTCTATCTATATTAATATTTATTACAAAAGTATAGAAAGTACATTCCCAAAATTACACCTCGCGCTATCGAACAGCCACTCAGGACTCCAACCACTATCAGGGTGTATTCTGGTCTAACAACAACCTCTCCTCTCCTCTAGTAGTTATTGTTGGTAGTTCTATCTATATTAATATTTATTACAAAAGTATAGAAAGTACATTCCCAAAATTACACCTCGCGCTATCGAACAGCCACTCAGGACTCCAACCACTATCAGGGTGTATTCTGGTCTAACAACAACCTCGCCTCTCCTCTAGTAGTTATTGTTGGTAGTTCTATCTATATTAATATTTATTACAAAAGTATAGAAAGTACATTCCCAAAATTACACCTCGCGCTATCGAACAGCCACTCAGGACTCCAACCACTATCAGGGTGTATTCTGGTCTAACAACACCCTCTCCTCTCCTCTAGTAGTTATTGTTGGTAGTTCTATCTATATTAATATTTATTACAAAAGTATAGAAAGTACATTCCCAAAATTACACCTCGCGCTATCGAACAGCCACTCAGGACTCCAACCACTATCAGGGTGTATTCTGGTCTAACAACACCCTCTCCTCTCCTCTAATAGTTATTGTTGGTAGTTCTATCTATATTAATATTTATTACAAAAACAGAGGGAATTTGTGCGTTTAATTATATGCGGAGGGTTAATCTCTGGAACCGCACCTATCTATTTGAATAATTGTATCACCATTTGAAAGGTACATTATTACAGATGGATATATACTACGTATTCAATCCGGGAAAAGTCGGAACGGGGCACTAGTTTACAATAAAGGTGAACCACCACATTTTGGTTGCTCCGCTATGAAGCACGCAGCTTATACTGTAGGTCTTTTGTTTATTATCTGATAGTGGCTTTCTTAGACGACGTAAAGATTTCAATTTCATATCTTTAAGCAGTTTAAGGGTAAATTATCAGTAATCACTAATGCAGGTATAATAAAACTAAAAGAAACACAAAAAAGAACGTTCTAATAATTAGGTAAATGTTATCCATTCGCTTTATTATATTTTTACTTTTAAATAAACAAAACGTTTAAATCGATCTTGAAAAATTACCTACAAATATCTAAAAAGATAATCGTTTGATTCTGTAGATAAAATTACATTCAAATAATACATTTTACAAATGTGGTTAAGATTGAAATCGATAACAAGATAAGATCGATATCAGTGTTACCTATATTTTTAAAACACGAGTTAATTAATCGATATTTTTATAAACGAACAAATCGATTAATAAATATCTGTACTTCTGTTTTAACACCTTAACCGCTCTATAAGAATACATCTTTTTATTTAAACTAGAGGTCGCTCTGTGGTCGAAATTCGACCGTAAATATAAACTTATGATATAAACTCTTTGGCGACAATCTACTCTGTGCGACTGTTTGATCCAAGGAGGTTACATTACATATGATCACTAACTTTTATGAGTTTGACATTGACAGTCTTTTCGACATTGACAGTATAAACGAAAACAATGAACGTTTTATTTAATTTAATGTACTTATTTGTAACAAATATTACATACAAATTTTAGCGTTCTCCAGTCCTTCTCCATATAAACTTTAAGTGTACCTTTCACATTCCTCTGTCCGCGCAATTTTCTTAAAAAGGGATCTAAAGTTTGCGCTTCACATATTAATATATAGATTTATATAGATAAATTTGACTTGACTGGCCCGTTGGCGCAGTGGCATATGCATCTGCTTTCCAAGCTAGGATCCCGGGTTCGATCACCGGTCAGGTCCCTTTAGGAAACGAACTTTTCTGAATTGCCTTGAAGTCTGGGTGTTACTGGGAACTCCCCCAGAGTTCATTGTGTGGTACCCATAGTACAAGCTTGCCGCTTAGTTTGGGGTCACACAATCTGTGTAATTGTCTAGAGTATTTATTTAAAAAAAAAAAAGTGCAACTGAAGCTTTCGCAGTCTTCAAAAAGCCACGCAAGGCTATTTTTGCTTAAATGGTACCAAAGACTTGTGGTGAACTTTCTCACGGGGACGTATTAATAGAACGCAGTCCAGATTTCCATTCCATTTACCATCTGAATCTTAAATACTTGATACCACTTGATGCCAGGCATTCTCAGGTTATGAACGAGTTGAGAAGGTGAAGCAGCAAGAAGAAATAGGGCTGAGATTCGTTGAGCAAAAGTAAGCCTTTTTCCATTTGGATGAGGGATTGTGTTTTTTAAAATATTTTTGGTAATTTAGAGACAATTATAAAATTAATAAAAAGTGTATTCAATAAAGCATTTAATTCAATAGTATTCAGGTCATCCAAAAAAGCCTATAGTTGTTGCTCAAATAAACGAGGCCTTCGATATGAAACTTTTTTCTGGTTTTACGATATGGGTAAATGGAAAATATCTAGAACAGGTGAACAAAATTGTAGTGCGTTTTCGAGGGATGGAAGATGTGAGTTGGATGTGGAGAGACGGGTAGCAGCCGGCAATAAAGTGAACGGTGCTCTGTCCGCATTAGTAAGCAGTATGAATATATCTAACTCAGTCAAAATGGCCATATATAATGCGGTGTTTGTGCCAACTTTATTGTCCTGGATATGTCCGAAATCGAGTGAAAGTAAGATAAATGCAGTAGAAATGCTCAGAAATATGTGCGGTGTCACCCTTGTGGACAAAATAAGCAATGAAGATATAGGCAGTACGACAGGTTTGCACGACAGTGTTATTGAAAAAATAAAGAAAGGAATGCTAAGATGGTTCGGGCACATGGAAAGAATGAGTGATGAAAGACTGACGAAGAAAATTTATAGAGAGAGTGAGTGGTAAAAGAGGCCAAGGAAAACTAAGGCTGACTTATGAAGATCAAATAGCTAGAGTGTTAGCCGACGGAAATGTCAAAAGCACTCGCATACCTAGGCGAAAATGTGTGAGGAGAATGATGAGATTTGAGGAAGCGAGAGGTATGTAAGGATCGCGACGCTTGGCGCTCCGTCCTCTCTGACTACCGATGCGGGGATGCGGGGTGAGGATATGTATGTATGTATGTAAATAGTATATTTTACTTCTAATTAAATGTAGTGTTTTAGTAAATTTTATTAGATAAATGTATTAATTTCGCATGTTTTTTCTGAGTGTATAGTTACAGTAGATGTGTCTAGGTTTTATCGTGCAAGTTGTATCTCGTAATACTGTATTTCGGATAACCTGGGTGCTTAGACAAGTGGCTGGGAAAAAAAAACCATCTACAACTAATTCCGCGTTGAATGGTCTTGGTCCCATGCCGATCGGTCCAGTAGTTTTCAAGTTTATCGCGGTCAAAGAAAAAAACTTTCATTATATATATATAGATATGTGTGTAGAATTGGAGTGAAGAAAAGGCATAACTCTCAAAACTATACTGTAACATAAAAAAAATATATGAATGAACTTCAAACATTCGTCAAAAATGCGCTTTCGTCATTCATTTCATTGGTTAGTGTTGCCGATTCGTGTCTTATTATTAACAATTACAAATAGTTTGGGATATTATGTGCAGATTATATGCGGTGACACCCTTGCAGACAAAATACGCAATGAAGACGCATTACGCAATATAGCAGGTTTGGATCACAGTGTTATACGTACATACATAGGTATGCTGTATTCCTAACGGAGTAGTCAGAGGATGGAGCGCCAAGCGTTAGGTCCTTACATACTTCTTTCGCTTCCTAAAATCTCATCATTCTTCTCACACATTTTCGCCTAGGTATGCGAGTGCTTTTAACATTTCCGCTAGCTAACACTTTGCTATTTGATCTTCCTAAGTCAGCCTTGGTCTTCCTTGGCTTCTGCTACCACCCATTTTTGCTCTGTGAATGTTCTTCGTCGATCTTTCATCACTCGTTCTTTCTATATATCCGAACCATCTAAGCATTTCTTTCTTCATTTTTACAATAACATTGTCGTCTAACCCTGTCATACTGCGTATCTCTTCATTGCTTTTTATCCGCGAGGGCGATAATATATGAAGTATCTAATTATATTAGCAATAAACAGTAGTACTTAGTAATCAAACCCGGAAGTTACCGAATATCTATTTATGAGATGTAACTGCACATGATTCGAGGCGGTCAGGTGCGTGTGTGTGTGGTCAATAAACGTCCGATCTCGTTTTGGACGCGTGTGTGTGTACACGAGGCTGGTTTTAAAAACGTGTGTGTTAGAATTTATTGTGTCAATAATGAAGTGACCGCCTCGCCGCTGTGCCGTGCCGTAGGGTTGGCGATTCACTTAAAATAAAATTTAATTGATTTGGGTTTTAATTATTATAATATTTAATGTTAGTGTTGGCAGACGGAAATGTCAAAAGCACTCGCATACCTAGGCGAAAATGTGTGACGAGCATGATGAAATTAGAGGAAGCAATTTTATTTTAAACATCCATTCATGTCATGTTACACATACATACATACTTATCTTCACGCTGTGTCCCTAACGGGATAGTCAGAGAGGACGGAGCGCCAAGCGTCGCGGTAGGTACTTACATACGTCTTTCTCTTCCTCAAATTTCATTGTTCTCCCCAAACATTTTCGCCTAGGTATGCGAGTGCTTTTGACATTTCCGTCAGCCAACGCTCTGGTTATTTGATCTACACAAGTCAGTCTTGGTCGTCCTTGGCTATTTTACCACTTGTTTTCGCTCTGTAGATTTTTTCGTCAGTCTTTCATCACTCGATTTATATTGAGTACATATATTATGTTATAACTTATATTGCTTAATTTATATTGCCTGGAAATAAACATATTAGTCCATTCTTCTCTGTATAACAATTTTAAAAATGTAGAATACATTCATTGACGTTAATAATGAGTTTAAAATGTCGAGCAGATATTCATTTTCAGCCAGTCGATGCTACTCAGTTTGGTACCTGGTTAAAATCTGTAGTTGAAGTTACCTCAATATAATCTATTTGAAAGTAACAGAATTCAAAGGCACAATATTTAAAATTTTGTTTCTTATACAGTCTTCTACACACGTTACTAAATTATATTAACAAATTCTTCCGTACCATTGCACCAACGGCACAGTTCAAACTCAAAGTCATAGTCAAATAAACTGAAGGCATTTTTTGATGTCGACTCTATCAAAAAACTTCGAAAAAATTGCGTTGTGAAAGACCGACAAGTAATTCAGAAAAATTTACCACATCGCCCTACCACAAAGTTTAATATTAATATTTTATTGAAGTTAGCGTCACATGTAAATAAACAATTAAAAAATCATGACATAATGCTGCAACTACAAAAGTCTCAAAATCGTAGCTTTAAAAAAACGGAAATATTATCCATTCCAGAGCTATGGTACTATAAACGAACACACAGGCAGACGGAGTCGTCGGCGTCGACAGTCGCGTCAAATTTATCGCACCTTTCTTTCCATCACGGGTTAATAAAGATTTTGATTTTATATTTTCATATTGTCGGTTGTGCCAACCCTAGAGGCAATAATCGAATCGGAGGCGGCTCGGCAAAGGCGCACGCGCATAAAGACACCGCTGAAGTTACACGGACCGAGCTTATCTCAGACACTATTACGGAGCGGGGTAGCCCACAGAACGTATGGAAATTGTGCCGGTGACATGGAAAACGGTTGGAATTTAATAAAAAATGGACTTACTCAGTGGTCGGTAAAACAAGAGTTATTATAACGTACTGTATGAGAATAGAGTCAGGGATAAAGGAAGAAAAGACAAGAGGATCAGACATGATCGATGTATTCCGTAGCTACCAAGAATGGATAAGAAAAGAGTAGTAAAAAATTACAAATATTTTTAATTTTATTCTAAATTAAAAATAATATAGAGGAGAAAATTAATATAAAGAAGAGGTGCATCTTTCACATTATATAGAAAAGAAGTGTGTGCTAAATATTACTCTGACACAGCAATTCGTGACCTTGTGCACGATCTACAAATTAAATAGTCGCATCGCTGCAAGGGAACTTGTCACGTACATCTACAATATAAATACTCGTAGCGTAAGAATTAGACGAGTATGATTTGTAAAGTAAAGCGATCTGCAATAACACTTGTAATAAATACCTGAATATATAATACACCAGCATTCAGCAGTATAATTCTGTCAACATTAGAGAACTAAGGAAAAGTTCGGCAACAAGGTGCATCTTGCACACGATATAAAAAAGAGGTGCATCTTGCACAGTACACACAACAACGGACAACGGACTGGGGGAGCTCCAACTAACACCCTGACTCCAAGCTAATTGAAGTATAAGAGTTCATGTCCTTGACTAGTCTGTTTAAATTGACCTGCTACCTTATTACTCAATTTCAAGCAGTACTAAATGAATTCCTATTATATATATTATAATTAATAAAAAAACAAGCAAGCCTTACAGTAGTCGCATATGACGTGTAACATCTGACATCTCACCTTGGTAATAAGCAACATTAACATTATATCCTGAAAAAATAATTACCATCTGACGGGCACCTCTACCACCGCGCGCGCTCATTGGTCAAATCAAATAGCGCGCGCTTCCCCGGCTTCCTGTTACACACTTCCGTCCCTGTTCACGAACTCTCACAGATTGCAGGAAAGCGAAAGGAAAGATGTTACACATCAATAATAATTATATTTATATTACATACAGTATATTACCCAACTTGCAGTGAGCATGCGACAGCCATATATAGCGCGATATCTGTTATCAAAACGAGAATTTACAGTTGTATTTGAGTAGTGGCGCTAAATCTACCGCGAAAAGTGCATTTTAGGATCCTGGCGCAATAGACCCGCAATTGACATATAAGATACCAATTTTTTATTACAATTAGTCTCCGGTCGCGCAATGATCGCGTGGCTGTCGCTGTCTGTAATTTTTTAGGTAATAACCCCGCCGAATCTAACGCGATCGATCGTAATGTGTTGTTAAATCGAGCACGATATAATGTCGCGAATCACTATTGCTGTTGATTAATCAGTGAACTAAAACCTACAGCTAGCGACCCTGTTTATATTACAAAAAGTATTTTACCGCGTGGCATTGTAATTATCAATTTAAAGCAATCCTCGCGCGATGCGGTGCTGCTATCGTCCTTTACGTGATAACCCAGCTGATCGAGGATCGAATCCGGTACCCCGTGGGGTTATTACCTAAAAATTTTCAGACAGCGACAGCCACGCGATCGCTCCGCAACCGGTGACCAGCTATAATAAAAAATTAGTATCATGTATGACGATTGCGTATCTATTATTGTATGACCGTAAAATGCACTTTTCGCGTTAGATTTAGAGCCACTGTACAAACTTTTGGTCTCATCATTCTCCTCACGCATTTCCGCCTAGGTATACGGATGCTTTCAACATTTCCGCCATAAGTCAGTCTTGTTCTTCCTTAGCTTCTTCCACCACTCGCTTTCCCTCTGTAGATTTTCTTCGTCAGTCTTTCATCACTCATTCTTTCCATGTGCCTGAACCATCTAAGTACTCCTTTCTTCATTTACGAATTCTTTACGAATTCGTAATTTTTGGATTTTCCATTTTATTGTGCTGTGAGTGTTAGCTGACATGTCAAAAGCACCCGTAAACCTAGGCGAAAATGCGTATAGAGAATGACGAGACTCGAGGAAGCGAAAGAAGTAAGTACCGCAAAGCTTGGCGACCTCTCTGACTACTCCGTTAGGGATATATGTATGTACATGCTACATATGGATTTATGGGAAGATATGCGTAGTATACATATGTATGTACATATTGTGTTGTTGATCTAGACATTGCTTCTTGCCAAATTTCACGATTTTAGGTCAACGGGAAGTACCTTACAGGTTCCTGTATGAGTACATAAATGGCCTTATATTTTGATTGCGTCGATATTAGCATAGACCTTGGTGTTATATATATGAGTACAACTTGATATTTGTACGCGTTCTTACGTTCTTAACTTAAAGGACTTGACTGGTTGAACAGACAACATAAGGACAACGAAATGATCCTACAACAATGATGTTATAATACAAAAGAGGTAGATAGGTTATATGCACTCGAAAAGTGGCACCCCAAAACTTTGCTGATTAGCCAACCCGGACTTGGTCACAGAATATGAAAAGTAATGTTACAGAACCAACCATGTCATGCAATGCCTATTGCGCATTTAAAAATCTAAAATCTTTTAATAATCCAAACGTTTTTTATGATATACACGATCATGTGATGACGCAGCCACCCAGTTGTAATCATCGTTTACATTTATTAAAAGCAATAATATATAATTCATCATGTTCAAATTTATAATTAAAAAATGTTGGCGATTTTTTTAAATAAATATGTTCTCATGTACATGATTCAAGAAAAACGAAATTCGAAAAAAGCAAACATCATTTTTTACTGTCTAATCCCATTAGGTACCAATATTTTTTTTTGTAATGTTTGTTCTGTTAAATTCTGATTCGCTTAAAATGTAGAAAGAAATTGAAATTGACCAATCACAATGATTTAGAGAGCTATGTGATCTGTTAGTTTTTAGTTTTACATTGCATAGCGACGCAGTGCAATGTATATTTGTCTCACTTTGTAACGTTGTAACTGGGACAATATTTTACTTGGATTAGTACTAAGGTAACTATCTACCTCTTTTGTATTATAATATCATTGTCCTACAAGGATTCCGTTTTTGGAACGAAGTTCCTTGACGCGGCTTGCGGGAGGTGTAACTTGATAGAAATCGCCACGTAACGAAAAAGCGTTATGCCCCCTCCATTCGACTGACTGACCGACTCTCTCTCTCTGTCTCTTCCTAACACATGCTAGTTAATTGAGTAACGGGGGCGGGAGCCGCGCGCCGCGCGGCGCTAGGTTTGTTAGCGATGTAGATAGATTCATAGTGATCTTTCTATCTCTTTCTATTACATACGAGTGTATGTGTGCGTGCGAGTATCGAGATTCGAGCATCGACGCGCAGCGTACGCGGCCGGCTGTATAACCTCATTACTTTACACGAGGAAATTTTGTTAAAATTTATTAGTTTTTTGTTTTAAATCATACCTACGTGAGTTTTATTGTCTCGTTATTGCAATTAAGTTTTGAGAAATGAAAACTGCTAAGGAACGTTTTCTTTTTGAGGTAGATATGTGACCTTAAAAACCACCGACGACTGAACATCGATAAAACTACTCATATTAATCAAATTCTGTTACATTGTAAAAAAATGATATTATCTGAGTTTTTGTCGATTCATCCCAATACAGGTTTTCTCGTACCAGTGGGCAAAACTTTCACAATACCTACCTTGTAAAAAGGTGTGCGTCGGTCTTTACTAATCTACAATATACTTCTATACTAATATTACAAAGAGAAAAAATTTGATTGTTTGTTTGTAACGGATAAATTCAAATACTACTCAACTTATTTCAAAAATTCTTTCACCCATAGAAAGCTACATTATCAGTGAGTTACATGACCTGTATTTTATTTTCAAAAAAGTTTCTACACGTGCGACGCCGCGGGGAGTCGCTAGTAAGTTATAATAACAAAATCTGTAGTCAGCCATATCTATATTGCATGAGTATGTTCACTAAATTAAACACTGGGCTTGTATCAAGGGTGTCCATAATGATTAGGGTGTATCCAGTAACATCCAAACTTTAAGCTATTTTCAAAAAGTTCTTCCTCTAAATTGAAATGGTTAAAATGTTGCTATATAGCAGTCATATAAATATCTATGTGCCCCGAAAAGGGCTCAAGTAATATTAATTTAAAAATACTAATAATCTCTTAGAATTTTGTACTTAATATTATCCCCAACAACTTTTGTTCTACGACATTTAAAAATTCATGAGTTTTTTCTTTCATACAAAAATAAAAATAATACATTAAATGTTTCTGAAGATGGCACCTACTCTACTCGGTCGCTAAAGCAGCTCAAACTCCAAAAACCACCAATCGATACGTGTTTCGCCTCTCAACGAAGCATCCTCAGGATATACCAGGGATAGGATTCGGTCAGCAGTAACCAGCGGTTAGCGATTCGGTGCTGGTTAGCTGACCGAATTCTACCTCTGGTATATCCACGAAGTAAAAACGAAGAGGAGGCGTCGTAACGAATTTTCCTCATACAAACCAGTGTAACAACCACGGGTATATCCTGAGGATGCTTCGTTGAGATGCGAAACACGTGTCGATTGGTGGTTTTTGGAGTTTGAGCGGAAAATAGCTAAAGATTTTGGGAATTTATCACAACTATAATATCAATTAGTAGTACCTATTAGTACGTATGCAATTTATACACGTATAGGTATTAAAAGACAAAGTCACATTCTCATACGAAGGCCATACTTAAGTAGGAGTAAATGTATGTAGGAGTATTTTCCACATACATTATTTATTTCCTTAAAAACTACCGAGGTACAGCAACTTATTAGGTAGGCTACAAGGCCGATGACGGAAAATGAATGGTTATGTAACGAGCTTCTCGCTTGATGGTCAAAATTAGCAAAAAAATACATATGTAAATCATACACTCACTATACATAATAACCTATAACACTTCCATGATTAAGACGCATTTAACGACTCCACATTTATTAAAATTCATCAAGCTGTTTAGACTATAGGATACATCAAATTGAAAAACACTTGAAAAGCATTACAGCTGGGTAATAAGGGTCGAATTAATCTTTGCGCCATAACTCCTATAGAATCTTCTTCAAAATTACTATCACCACATTTCACGAAGCCGTAGACAAAAATATATTGATATATGCGCGTTAATAACTCAGCAAACATATTAAATCAAATCTACATCATCGATAAAGCTGAAAATCGTTTACACAAAATCCAGCCGACACCTGCATCTCGCGTAATTAAGCGATAACCTACGCAAGCGATATCGACCCGTACGGCGGGCCTTGTTGGTTTTTCTGTGTTTGGAAAGGACGTAGCTTTAAAATTAGCGAGTCCTACCGCGGCGAGTCAAAAGTCCCTTCCGAAGTAATACTTAAAACAAATAATACTACACTACAAATATAACCAGGGTTTACTTATATGGTTTTTACTGGACCAAAATAGACTTGTGTTTGGTACAGTGTTTGTGGACATTTAACAGAATTTGTTGGTTAAAACTTACTTTATATTCACGGGTCAGTGTGGCGCTTACGTGTTGATTACCCTCATGTGGCTTTTCGGTAACGGGAGGCAAACTGTCGCTAGATGGGTGTCACTTTCGGTGCCAAATTAATAACACAGAAAGCTGTACTGAATACCTGCTAAATCGTTAATTTTTACAATTAAATTAACACTACCGTGCAAAATTCTGAACATAGACAAAAAGCGAGGTGTATCATTTGGCTTAAACCTTGGCTTTTGGCGGGATTTTATGGGGAGCGGTTGGGTGTTCATTTCGATTATTAGCAAATTGTTTCTAGTGGATATTGTGATGTAAAACTGGGTTAGTGGTGTCCCACAAGTATCTATGCTGCATGCAATATGTGGAATTGTTGAAATAAGTATCTATTCAGTAGTGTGATGTTGAGTTTTTTTTTAGTGGCTTAGTCTGCCTCAGCGGATCCTAGAAGAAAGACTGCCTCGATATATTTGTCGCCAGAAACTCCAAGATACATTTAAAATGTATTACGTCGACATTATAATGAAATAACATGAAGAATTTATCTATTTATTGCTGAAGTCATCGGTTGTATTGGCTAAGATCCCTTTACCTTCCCTCTTAAGGGAGAATCATACTACTACTTGGCTTAAACCTATGAGCTGCACCTAATACTACCAGTTCACGAAAGAACTGAGATTGATAGATCAACAAAAGCTAAATTAATACACCAGACGAGTACACGAAACCAGGTACATACTAGGCTTGTAGTATTATGGGTCCAAATAAAGTCCAAACTGGGGTAGCACCCTTTAATGCCCAGATTACAAGTCAATTTAGAAAAATTCGTTCCCTTAATTGACCTCACCGGGGATTGAATTCGCAACTCCGATTTGGAAGACAGATGCTCTGGCACCGTGCCAATGGGTCGGTAAATTTTTTTGTTGAAATTAAGTATCATATTTTTATTGTATTGACTCAAATGTTATTTTATGGAAATTCATTTCAGTAATTAATTTATCCTTTTTAACTATCTAAAATAAAGACATGTGTTTCGCTTCTGAACGAAGCATCTTCAGTATTTTACAGAGTTATGAGTTCATTAGATACTATTTAATTTCAGAGTTTAGTACTAGTTGCCAGGTAGCTGATCGGCTGAGCTTTGGAATATCCTGAGGTGTTTTATTGAGAAAAGAAATACGCGTCGATCAATAAGTGCGAAAGAAACGGAGTTTTGATTTTGGCACCTTAATACCATATTGGGAGACACCACTTTCACGATAAACAGTCGACACTTGTACTGCAGCTATAAACTCAGATGAGCAAAGGAAAAATACTCAATTACATACTTAATCGAATAGAATTTACAGAAACATTATATTTAATTAGAAATAACATATAATTTAACAGCCGAAATAACAATTTCCTTTCGAAGTTGTCGTTTATATGAGTGATAACCATACTTTTTTTGGGAATAGGAATTGAAAAGTGTTAAACTAAATAATTTGTCAATTACATTCTTATTAAGTTTAGAAAGAGGCGAAAGAAGTATGTAAGGACCGCGACACTTGGCGCTCCGTCTTCTCTGACTATCCCTTTACTGCCCTTTAGAGATACAGCGTGAGGATATATGAGTGCATTTATTAAGTTTACCATTTTCTCTAAATTAACAAATACATTACAACAACACTTTAGTAGTCCAAACGTTAAGGACTCACATTTTGCTTCACATATTCCATCTTTCTTCACCTCTACTTCACTCTCTCGACTAACAGTTTATTACTTGGAAATGTCTGGATTAACCTGTTCCCTCAGAGCCGAAACCCATCGATTTCTATGTATGAAGTATTGTTGGATTGATCTGATTCAGCGCGTGATAAAAGTCAGGTGATTTTGTAACACAGCCCTAAAAAGAGAGGTTCCGGTGTCTCCCGCCTGTCGTAAGAGGGCTCCTGTCGTCAATTCGTGCAAGCCCGATGAGGACGATGAACGCGTGTGGTCCGTTATGCGAGTATAGGCAGACGGACATGACGAAACTAAGTTCCGTTTTAACTAACTTTAATATGGAACGCTAAAGAGAATTGGAACGTGATTTCGGAGTCGTTTTTAACAATTCAGATACGGATGATAAAAACAAATAAGTCCGCTTGAGGCCCCTAAACTCGATACGTGATTTACTGATGCCGCAAGTTCTTTGTCAACACCGTCAAAGAACGCCGGCGGTCAGCCAGCCCACTGTTTATTCATCACTCCTCGCTGCAATAAAACGTCCTTTTTTTAGGATTACGTAAGTAAGGAAAAATGGAATCCTTATAAAGTCACTCGTCCGTCCAGATATCTGTTCGTCACTGTCGACTTTTTAGAAACAACTATGTTATGCGATGCGATTGATAACTAAGTGAGATGCTGACCTCATGTCACACCATACGTACAACAATGCTCCGTATCCGGCCGAGAGTAGGCAATTCCTTTAATCACCAGGCCGAAGTCGACCTTCTTTTACACATATTCTCTACCTCTACACTCCATCGATACGCACACCATCTAATATAACCTAACAGTATAAATTTAATAGAAACTTCTACGTAATAAAATCATTTCTGGAGATGAGTCCTTGACTGATAGCATCTTCTGTGAGTTATTAACCGCAATGAGTCACGCCGTGAGAAGAAATAATTACAAGTCACCATTGTGTGTTATCATGTATCAATAGTAACAAATGAATGCTACCGTCCTAGATTGTGGCCACAAAACAAGCGAGCTTCTTTGAAGTTACTTTCTTGTGTAATACACAAACATTAAAAAATATATTTTCGCGTCACGTACTTCAAAAGTGAAGAGACCAAGATAAACCAATCTGTTTATAAATACGATACACCTTTACAACGAATAAGCTAGACGATAGCGCCACAAATATAAAAGGCTTTGCTCGGTAAGATGTTATCTAGTAATGTGGCAGTCAATTGACTTATTCCAATTCAAATAAGTGTTGCATAAACTGACAATAAATATTTCTTTATTACTTATATTAGTAATCCATTTTATACCCTCTTTTGCCTAACCGCAAAACTTATTTCGTGGCCCCACAGTCAAGATCAAGATAAAGGTCTTTTCTGGTACGATTTGACGTCTATATTCATATATCGAGCGCCATCTTGAAATTTGAAAAATGAATAAAATATGGCGACTGCGTATGTGTCAAATGATCGGAGATTAGGCGGGAACGAAATATTTTCGATGGGAAACTATAATTGATATCTAATAAGTCGTATTTAAGTAATGAACAAAGGATTTTAGTATTGTTTAACAACTTAATATGAGGATATCAAGGATTGTATTTTATTATATACCTTTTTTACATAAAAATAAAGCTTATGATAAACTTCAAAGTGTCATTTTTCACAGAATTTTCTTGTAAACAAATACCTACCCTCGTATTTAAAGACTATCAGATGGACCAGAAGACTGTCATCCGTCAGCCGACCGTCACAGCCTTAAAGAGATCGTAATAACGTCACACGTCGGATTATGAAGACTGAGCAGCGGCTTAAGCAGCTAAGGTTGATGGCACAATGAAAGCGTTTACTGTTTAAGATAATAAATCATATCTCTTTGTATCGCTTTGTGTACAAGTCTTAAACAAAGTGATAACTCAAAACAATATCGAAATAAGTCTCAATAATTTTGAATTGGTGGGAAATTAACATTATAAGTTGTTAAGACACTATATGAGCGTCTGAAATCTTAAATCTGTCTAAACATCTATTATAAGGAAGTGGTAAAAATAGCAATGTCTCATCTTCCTCATCCGTAAGTACAATAAACCTGATCGATAAGACCGCCTATTATAATACTTTTATTTTGTGAAAATGTTGGTTTTCTTTCTATCTTGAGGCGTTGGCAATAAAAAGTTATCCATGTAAAATATTTTGTTCATTTCTGTTATAAGTGTGGTCTATGAGCTTACTGATCTTTGGTAAACAAAATACTTATATGAAAGTGGTGTCGAGGTATGATTTTCTTGCATTTTGATGCTTTGTCTTTTCTAAATCAAAAATGGCATGAAATTGAATGCTTTAATCTGGATGTTTTATCAGTAAAAGTTTAATGACATACTGTTACACAACAGAGAATTTTGAGAATTTGCTATAAATCCCTTTTTTTGGCAGTCTACTGAGAAAGGCGTCAAAAGTTTGCAGTAAAAAGGAAACGTAATATATATTTGTAGTTTTTGCCTATTATTTCTATAATATTCGCATTTCAAAAATTTCTGTACATATTATAACATAATTCGTCGAAGAATAAATAATCTCCAAACAAGTAATACAGGTGCCAACTGAGTGTATCACGAACCTAAATGAAAAAAATTAAATAAAAAACAAGTTTTGACATATCCCAAGCTACTGGAATGGGTTTTATGACAATGTGAATGATGCCACAGGGAGAGGGCATCAGAAAAAAGTCAGGATTGAAACGTGAAGCGTGATCCAGTTCATACGATTACCGACTTTACTTTATCCTTCGGTTAAACAGGCTTATTGTTCGATTTTCAAATCAGTGTTTCTAGAAATGTCTTCATTTCAATAACACAATTTTTTTTATTATTTTTTTTAAATATGTTTTTAACGGCAATAGCATAAATATGCTATTGCCGTTAAAAGCCGTTAGTGATAAGCCAAAGGGCTGAGTTGAATTTTAACTAAAAATTGAAAAAGACTTCTGGACCAATTCCCATCAAATACAGTTAAGAACGTTCTCGAAAACCGCAGTTTTCAAACAGATAAAAACGCATGCAGCTACAATGTTACAAATATTCTGTCAGACAACGGCATTATACTTATTCCTATTTTCCGCCAAGAGTTATAACAAATACCTAATTGATTTTAATTGTATTTTTTTACATAATATGTGTGCCTACCTCCGTTTATAGAATACATATAATATTCTATATCACGTCATATCTAGCTTTTTGTTTAAGCAAATGTCTATCTACAATGTTTTTCGTAATCTTTGCTTTGTATCTGTACTCTGATAAGGCAATAGACGAATGTGAACTGTTAGAAACTCAAACAGTATACACATTTTCAATCGAAATAGGCTTTATATATTCACAGATAAAAAGTGAGTGGCAAGCAATTTGTTTACAAACCTGTAGTGATATCGGCAGAATATGAATATTGAACAAAACGTATGTAACGTAGTAATTCAAACTACTTACATAACCTTTACATTGTTTCGGCAATAAGCAAGTACATATAAAATTAAATTGTTTTCACAGGAAATACCTATATTTATACACAATGCTTTGCCACTTTATTGTGTCGTAGTGAAGCCTGGATATTCCAAAAATCGAGTGAGAGTAAGATAAATGCAGTAGAAATGCGATCTCTTAAAAATATGTGCGGTGTCACCCTTGCGGACAAAATAAGCAATGAAGAGATACGCAGAATGGCAGGGTTGCGCGACAGTGTTATTGTAAAAATGAGGAAAGGAATACTTAGATGTTTCGGGCACATTGAAAGAATGAGTGATGAAAAACTGACGAAGAAAATTTACAGAGCGAAAGTGAGTGATAAAAGAAGTCAAGGAAGACCAAGGCTGACTTATGAAGATCAAATAGCCAGAGTTAGCCGACGGAAATGTGAAAAGCACTCGCATATTTAGGCGAAAATGTCGAGAAGAATGATCAGATTTGAGGAAGCGAAAAAAATATGTAAGGACCGCTCCGTCCTCCCCCGTTAGGGACAAAGCGTGAAGATGTGTATGTATGTACCTACATTTAACTTAAATCACGTCATTACCACGACGACAGGAGAAGTTATATCTATTGGGAAAAATCATATTATGTCGCTATAAACTCGGTTAATATATTTCAATAGTGCAAACTATTATTTTATATTGTTTAAAAGTTTCGAAACTATTTTATAGTGTCATTGAATTTTTTCAGACTGTTTTTTGTCTATTTTAATGAAACTAACGAATAGACAGACATAAGTTTAAAGTACGTGTGTATGGATTTCGGTAACGAGCTAGTGAATTACCCATATGAGCTTGAGAAATATCTTTATTTTGAAATCACAGGGTATAAACAACCACACAAATAAAATTTAAGTGTTTATAATTAATTGAAATGTCTATAACACTCAGAGACCAGCGTACAATGTAATTATAAGATCATTTTTATTTTGCGAGCTGTTATTAAATTTGTCTTGTTAGATGTTGGGGTCAAATTTAGCAACTCAATTTTAAACCAGTTCTGAGTTGAACTATTGCACACACTTTTGGGACTGGTGGCAATACAATCTAGTGAAAGCTTATTTAAAAAAAAAATTTTATAATGTATTCGTCCGCATGGAAAATTTTTCCATAGGTTTCCCGGGCTATGGTTGTTTTTAAAAAAAGTAACCCGCATCTGTCTCCGGGCACATACTATCTCTGTACCAAATTTCAATGTAGTTCATTCAGCGGTTTAGCATTTCCTATACAAAATTTCATACCTTGTTTCATCCCCTTAGGCCTATATTTTTGAAAAAAAAGTAGCTACGTCCGTCCCCTGGTAGCAAACTATAAGGTATCTATCTCCTTGCCAAATTTCATCAAAATCAATCTATCGGTTAGCCGTGCAAACGTAACAGACAGATAGATATACAAACTTTCGCATTTATAATATTAGTATGATTACATAATAATATAAATAATATATGTACATATATTTATTACAAATTGTTTTATTTATTGTTATTGTAAATGGTTAATTGTCCCCCGCGTCCTCGTCCTCTCTCTCTCTCCTTTGTGAGTCCGTAAGAAAAAACTGATAACGGACGGACGGACGCGCATCTATCGCGGAAGTGTTTCTATGCACAAAATTATACTCATACCGGGACCCGAACTTAATAGATGTGTTTTGTGTTGTGCAAGTGCTGTGAAATAATCCTCCAGCGGAATCCAAACCTACATAAACGTCCATAATGCCACATGATAACAATACATAAATGTTTCTTTTAATTAGCTCTTCCGTTTCTTCGATAGGGACCCTGTTGGATACAGGCCGTAGTTGGTCCAGTTTTCCCCTCTATCAGTTTGGTCTTCCACTCTATTTCTGTTGTAGCGATGTTGTCATCTAGTTATTTTATTCCGGACCGACTTTTTCGGTTCCTACCATTAGATCTTTTCCATCACGTCACCTCTGACATTATGGAGCTCTCATTAGGCTATATTCTTTAACTATTCTATTTGCACAAATAAACTATATTATTATCGTTATTTTATTACATGATGGATCTTGTCTTCTGGCAGCCAGGATCTTCTCAAGCACGCTAGCCTCGACCAAGCGTTTTGGTTTAGCTATAATCATATTAATTTATATATACCATATTTAAAATTAATGTTTTGTAATGGAGTTAGAGAGCAAATTGCAGGTACTTAAAAACACTGCTTTTTGAAGTATGTCTGTTATATCTTATATGTAGTGGTACATTTTACTGATTGCGTGGAAGACCGGTGGATAAGATAATTATAGCACCTCTATGAACCCTGCGTACTTATTATTATTAATGTAGATTTTTCACTTAACTGATATGATATATTTGTGGTATTTATACTCGGAGTTGCAGCATCTATGGTACAAAAGAACTTGATTAGCGGACTGAAATTTCCATAAATAGGTACCACAAAGGTCATCAAAAACAAGAATTCGAACGTCAACAACGAAACTAGTCCCAATCCCGTCGAAAGTTCATATCTTTACTAATAAACAAAGCCCATGTCTGCAAATGTTCCCTTAATGGAGCGCATATAAAACAATATTTGATATTTGCTCATATACAAATACCCTGACACCATCGCTGACGTGACGGCTGAACGTTCTCACGATTAGCATATACCGATATCGGATTATTGGGACAATATTTATGTAGTTCGATTTGTCTCTTTACACACCATTATAGGCTTCATCTAAATCTATCCTCTTTGATTATGTGCAACAACTCTCTCATTATACTTAACTAGCGACCTGCTCCGGCATTACTCGAGTGGATACTGGATACAAATGTAGAAACCTTTAACCTTACCGAAGGAACAAGATATAGAATAGTGCCTATTCCAGTTAAATCCTAAACATTTTTTTTCTACAACTTGGGACCTCTTTTGGAGATGTGTGTATTTGTACATTAGTACATATCTTTACACTGCATTCTTATTGGACTCGGCAGAGAACGGAGCGTAAACTGTAAAGGTTCTTACAACTTTCACCTTGTCATCATTCTCCCCATACATTTTCGTAGAGCTTAACGAATACGTGTGACGTTTCAGATAACACTCCAGCTATTCGGTTTTCAAATAACAAGACATTAAGACATTTATATTTAACTAGCGACTCGCTCTGGATTCGCTCGGATGGGACTCTTTTTTTTAAATATAAGAGGGGGATAAACGAGCAAACGAGTTACCTGGTGGAAAGCGATTACCACCGTCCATGGACAACGTCCGGGGAATCACGGGTGCGTTGCCGGCCTTTAGAGAAAGAGGGGAAGAGCCACTAGTACTCTCTTCTCTCACCGAAAGAAACACAACAGCAATAGATGTAGTTATTTCACGCCAATGTTCTGTGAGAGGGTGGTATTTCACCGGGCGAGCCGGCCCTATTCGTGCTGCAATGCAGTATGGCTCTACCACACATAAATGCAAATTGAATGTCTGCATTGCACACAATTTTTATTGAAATTTTCGTTCAAAAATATCATCAAAATTTCCGACTTTTCCGGTGGATTTTCCAAAATTTTCTTTCATACACACCTCGTCCTAATACTTACGAACCCAACACAAAAAAAAAACTTTATGAATACAATACAAATGCGCATCTAATTAAATTTGACAGTTACTGAAGTCGGTGCCAAGCCTACTAAACTAATAGACATTCTGTTGTTGCACATTGATTTGGCACCGACTGTCAAATTTAATTGTATGGGTATTTGTATCGTATTTATAAAGTTATTTTTGCACTTATGTTTTTATTAGTAATATATAGTTATTTCGTACTTTCCAATGTTTTTTTTTTGAAGTCGTTTCATTTTTTATTATTTTTTTTTATTTCTCCCTTTTTAGTGACCTTGATCTAAATAATTATCTAGGGCAGGTCAACAATTAACTTCCTTTTTAATTCTGGAGTGCAATGTCAGACAAGAGAATCATGAATATAAATAAATAAAGGTTATGACCAGTTCGCGTTATTAGGTGTTAGTTATTTGGTGTATCTTCGAAACCCAAGCTCCAGTACCATTTATACCAATGAAATTTAAATGGGACCAATTTGGAAGTGTAAGCTTTCAAATAAAAAAATAATTTTCCAAATCGGTTCATAAATGACGGAGTTCTGAGGTAACAAACAAAAAATATGCAACCAAATTGAGAACCTCCTCCTTTTTTTGAAGTCGGTTAAAACTCAGCCAATTCGGTCGAGCCGTTCGCAAGCAGTGCTCCGTCACACATGCGGCAATTGATTTTTTATTTATGTAGATGGGTTGAGTAGGTTTAGTTCGTGCGAAATAAAAAGGCATGATTCCTTTCGCAACAAATAAAGTTAGGAATAGCTTTAAGTGTTCCTCACCTTTAAATAACAAAACTTAAGCCTTATTAAAACACTTGCCTTCGTTGGTGTGTCAGTCCGTTTGTCATGGTCGATGTCATCAGAAACTATATAAAAGGCATAAACAAACTACATAATACATTTTGTTGATCCAAATATACTGCGCCAGATAACGTACAATATTCATACAAGAATTATAGAAGACTAATTGGATACTGGTACCCGTAACGGAACTTACCATTCTCCTTTTATCTCCGATCTACTAAACCTAGGATTTCAAAAATCTCATGGAACGTATTACCTGTACATATAATGAACTACTAGGTCTTATAGATTATCAAAATAAACTTTAGATATACTTCTCGCTATTATTTACCGTATTATTAATATTAGAGGTCACCCAGTGGTCGAAATTCGACCGTAAATATAAATATAAACTTATAAGCTATGGAGGGATTAGGAGAACCGTCTCATATGGGAGTTAGTTGAAAAAGTGTTCAGCTGCAAGCAGTAAATAACAGTTCAAAAACTGTCCAGAATACCGCTAGAGTAGCTAGAGAGCATGGATAAAAAATCGCTTTAAAACACGTTGAGAGTGATTTATAATAATCATGAGCTTTTATCTTTTAGTGATTTTATTGTGTAGACTGTTATAAAACTTTTGAAATTAATAGAACAATAATGGTGAAAATTTACCCTCTAGCTATAGTAGCGCCGCCCTTATTTAAAACCTGTCTACGGACACTTTTTGATACACAGAGACGGCTCTCTTACCTCTACCCTCTATATTATAAACTCTTTGGCGACAATCTGACGACCTAGTTGGTGCAGTGGTTTAGACGTTAACCCAAGCTTTGGAAGGTTCCGGGTTCGATTCCCGTTCGGGATTCCCGTTCCGTCAAATTAGAAAAATGAATTTTTCTAGATTGTCTCGGGTCTGGGTGTACTGGGAGACGCCCCTAGTAGTCGTCGCCTGGTTCTCATAGCACAGGGAATACCACCACCCTAGTTTGAGATCAGATGATTGGTGTGTATTGTCTGGCGCATTATTATTAATCTTTACTCTGTGCGACTATTTGATTATTTGAAGGAGGTTACATACCTACAAAAATATTATGAGTTTGACGTTGATAGAGTCTTTTTCATATTGGCAGTATGAACAAAACTATTTCTAATCTCACATTCCTCCGTGCGCGCAAGATTATTAAAATGGGTTCCAAAGTTTTCGCTTCACGTATTAATTTATCTGTTTCCAAATTTTTTTTATTCATAACACTAAAGCTTGTCAATAGCTACTAAAAAAAAAGTCTATTGACAAGCAGATGAGAAATAGGTACTTACTGAACTATTTCGTCTTTACCAATTTAAATATAGATTGTATACACGGAACCTCCTGTTAACCGATTTTTATTATTATAAGTAGCCATAATACGGTGTTCAATAGATTCAGTAATGATTCATCTCAAAATAACTTTCAAAGAACAAAAAATAAATATAGACTCAAGTGTCAGCTAGTCAGCAAGTACATTATAAATCATTAGGGTACCTACACACGGACAATATTTTAACGCCATGGTCACTGACCCACGGGGGTCCGGAAAAAAACAAAAACATTTTTTTTCTTCTTCCCACACCGGATGTCATCGACGCGACATTTCTTTAGCGACAAAACGATGGCGCCTGATTTTTTTCGTTTAGAAACGGCCAAAATCAGGCCTAAAAACACAGGGATAGGGTGTCAATTCATTTACTGGGTCTCCATAAATCTTTTGGTCAAATAAAAGAGTCGAATTTCGATTGACACTGGCGTCACATTCGACTGTTGTTTTAACGTGTTTGAGGCCAATTTTTCTGCTTTATAAGAAAAAAAAATTGTTAAGAACGAACACAGTTCACGCACAGAGAACTTGTTATATGATGTTTATAAAATTGAAAATTTCATAACACAATTTCTAGAGATCTGTAAGGCCTATAGCACTCTCGTGTTATATCTTTCCTGTAAACTTTATATTTAATGAACGATACATGTATATGATACGACATACTATATAGGAACGGTATGTGTAATGAACGAGTTAAGAGGGCGACGCGGAGGTGAAGAAATAGAGTTGAGATTCGTTGAGAAAACAGTTTTTTTTTTAATTTTTTTGTTAACAAAAAAGATAAATTTAATTATAAATGTAATCGACAACATTTAGTTCAAAAATTTTCAGTTCGTATTTGCAAGAAAAGTTTGTGGTTATCGTTCAAATAAACGAGAACTTCAAAAGGAAACTTCTTTTCGGCCGTTAAATGTCTTTATTTCATTAGTCTTTAGCATATGTATTTTATTTGTAATTAAATATAGTGTTTTTGTAAATTCTATTCGATAAAGAATTTGCTCTTATAAATGAAGATATTTGATGACGGAGCTGACGGAAATTTCAAAAGCACTCGCAGATCTAGGCGAAATTCTGTAAGTAGAATGATGAGGATTGATGAGGCGAAAGTATGTTATGACCCTACCCAAATACCCCGTTACGGATACAACGTGAAGATATATATGCATTATATACATGACATAAATATGTAGTCACATTTCCAAATTATAAGTTTGTAAACACATCTCATAATTTGTTAGAAAATTTATTACGTCAGACCAACAGACTATTATTTAAAGGGCTCCGTTTAAGACTAGCAAAGTTAATAAGTAATAACCTAATGTAATGTAAATAGATTAAAATGAAAGATAAATAATGAGGAGGAAAAGATACAATAAAATAAAAAGAAGGTCTCTGGTCATTCAAAGGGTCAATGGCGATTAATTAAAAATAAGGATATTTAGTTTCAATAAAACAAACATTATATATATATAAAATATTGTAAATAATAAGGCTACTCGCTTGTTCTTGAATTAAAATGCATTAAAAATTATAAAAAAAAAAACTACGAGTTTAATTGCGATGTACAGAAGTTACTGTCTTTTAAACTCCAGAAGCGAGATGACTAAACTAAGGGAGATGACGCTATCGGAATATAATAGGTATCACAAACTCGTTGTATTTTTCCAGGATGGATCACTCAACCTATAAAGATGAAATATTGGAACATCTTGTTCACCACTGCTCAGTTTATTTACACTAACAAATATCAACTCTCGCTCGCATTAAGCAGTACATAATCAATACTGGACTTGTGTGTACATCTCTGTATATTCCAACAGATATTTAAATGTTTATGTAACGGCTTATTGTTCTATTTGATGGTGTGACAAAAACAGAAAAAAATCAAACTATAAAACAGAACGCAGTAACCGCAACAGTGTTTAGACGTAAATTGTTTTCATACAAAATAAATGAGATTGCCACTCTATAGGTTGAGTGCTCCGTGTTGTCCAGGGCTTTAAGCTGCAGGCATCGGAAGTTGAGACAGAGCCACAGAGCAACAAACCAGAACCAGTGTCGTAACTATAGCCTTTGCGAGACTACGACTTGTATTTAAGCCATTCGTGACCTTAAACTTGGTCACTCATGGTTTATTGGTAAATTAGTCGAATTCACTTCTGAATCCGCGGTGAGATTGTAAGTGTGAACTGGTATTCTCTAAAGACTATCGTGAATGATTTTTTTGACGTTTCGTTTGGTATAACAATCTAACCTAAATAAATGGATTTTTTGGCGGGAACGGGATAAGTAAGGTTGTCATTTTATTTAGATTTTCTATTTTTTACATTTTTGGGAGTTTTAAAGTACAACAGTGATAGTATATTGTGTCTTAAAGTTCTGTGCAAGTGAAAAGAATGGAGTAGGTCTAAATAGACATGTGTAGCTGAAGTTTTCGCGCTCTTCCAAGAAGTCCTGTAAAACTTCAGTAAAGTCCACTATCACTTTACTGGAGAAGTTTTAACGTCTTATATAACGATTCTCCTTATACTATTACAATACGTGACATTGGCAAATGCGCTAATCGCCATGCCATGAAGAAAGAAAAAAAAACCTAAATAAATCTAAATAAAGCAAGTTTTATTTAACGTAATTATCTCAGAAGAAGTTGACAAAACGAAACATCGACTGAGATGTTTACTCTTGAACCAATCCCCAACAAACTCGCATCCAAGATCACCTCGCTTCGCTCCTAGTATGTTAGATTTAGTAAATTCTATTTGAAGGCGAAGTGAGTTCGAATGTGAAGTGAGGTGAATCTCTAATCTCGAGCGAGTCTTGTTTGGGCGATTCGAATTTTTACAGAATTACATGGCTGGTCAGTTTCGTGCCTCTCTAAGGGTAGCGCCCTGTGCCTGGGCACAGCAGGCACCGCCTTAGTTATGGTTGACTAGAACAGAGCTTATCTCTGCTATTTGAATTTAAAAACCATTTTCCTTATCATTTTTCAATAATTTCAAATATTTTTTTACTGTTCTGTTTATAGTTAATAAACATACATATCTTCACGCCGTATTCCTTACGGGGTAGTCAGAGAGGACGGAGTGCCATGCGTCGCGGTCCTTACATACTTCTTTCGCTTCCTCAAACCTCATCATTCTCCTCACACAATAATAAATAATATATTTACGTACTATTATTAATTTATACTAGTTAGTATTGTGTAGATGTCAGATCTCATGTGGTCTGTCCAATAAACTGTGAGAAACTTTTATTTTATTGACAATATTTGTGTTTACTCGAAGCGAAGAGGCGCCAGTGTTATCTAATTTAAAAATACTTTTCTAACAAAATAGCAAATATTTTGCCGATTCGTCATTTGCGGAATTCCTCTGCCTAAAATTGGTAGTAAAAAATTTGCGTCGTCACTGACGAAAAAATGGGCGGTACGAAGACATCACTTTAATTTGACAGCTGTCAAAGTGGGCGTTATTTGGGAAGGTTATTTGTGGTAAATGATTGACAGTCCAAACTATTTCCTTGTAACACTCTATTAAATGCACATTAAATGTTTCAAATTTTATTTCATTTGATAAATAATAGAATAATTTTTAGAACGTGACATCCTTACAACAAATATTTTATAAGTTTAAAATAGCTATTTGTAAGTCTTCCTATTAAGAGAAGTAAATAACGCAATCCTAAGCCTGTCGAAATTAAAAAAATTGATTGTAAAAGTTGTCTATGGTAGGCCGGCCAGTAGCACAGTAATAAATAATAAAAAGAGCTCCAGTAATAAATGACTAATAGGTTCAAAAATTTAACACTGTTACATTGTTATTATCCTCACAAAAAATGTAACCCTTCAGTCGACACGAAACGGGTTTGCTCGCCTATCATCGAAAAAAACCCTAATCTCCGTCCACGTTATCGACTGTCCCCCATAAAAGACCTATAATGTCCCCAGAAAAAAAAAACAAAAGAAATGTTTGAAATCCCGCGTTATCTCTGGCCGGCGCCAGTGGCAGCGAGGCGGGAGATTTTTTAATTTTTTTTTGAAGCAAAATCCCGGCTCGTTCAGCCTTGGTAATTGACAGAATTTACGCGCGCGATAAGGTTTTATATATTATAACAACCAGTTTATTTTCAGTCGTGTTCGGGATTGAAGAGTGAATCCGCTTTCGTTTTCTAATTTTGTGTACGGCTTTGTTTTGATATTATTATGATCGGATTTACTCTCCATTTTTTTGCAATTTCTGTAACAATATTCGAAAATAATCGTAATAAAAAAATATTTATATAATCACTAATTTTATTCGGTTAATTTAATTTCAATTAAAACAACATAGGTAACCTAAACATACCGGCCGTTGTGCTTTAAAAATATAATTTTCGAATTCGTTGTTTAATCAATTAAAAAAATATTTGTAACACTAGCAGGCGGGAATCCTTTAATTGATCGCTACACACGACAAAACTTAATTTTCCGCTGCTTAAAAATTTTAATGCCCACGGCCATATCCGTTCGACCTAATTAAAAAAAAATAAAAAATATAAACCGAGGCGTTTGGCGCCTTGGCCTCGCACGCGGAAGTCACAGAAGGAAGATCTTGAGATAAGCGGCGGCGAGATCAAAGCGGACACGTATACTGTAATATACGAGATTTTAACTACATTAAGGATCTGGATTGGAAATCGATAAGTACGGTTCACACCAGAAGTGTAAGGCGGCCGTTATACCTACGTTAGGTGGCCTGTCAGTTGACCATGGTCCAACCAAGGCTTTGAGTTAACATGTAACGCAGCGACTGATGAATATTTAGCGAGCCATCATGTATTTATCATTCACTTTGTATGACGCTTGCACGAGTGTGTTATGCATAGACATGCCATACATCCGGATTTGGTCCGTACTGTCCGCATTTGGCAACCAAATCTCGACTTTTGTCCGGACATATAATTACATTTGCGACTCAAGAAAAAAAAATACAATAATAAAAACGAATTTTTATTGAGACGTAAATATGAATCTGGTGATGGAGAAGTACCGAGTAGTCAGGAGCCATATAAATAATAAAAAGTATATTTATAATGTTTTTTTTTCTATGTGAAAGTCTGTTTGCTACATTTTAGGGCTGAACTACCGAACCGATTTTGACGAAATTTGCCATGGAGATAGTTTGACACTAGAAAACGAATATGGGCTACATATTACCTTTTTATTTTACCAAAAATCTACTCCTAAGGGGGTGTAAAGGGGGATGAAACTTTGTACGGGAAATGCTGAACTGTTGAATCGATTATGATGAAATTTAATACAGAGATGTACTTTTTTTATCAATAAGACATAGGCTACTTTTATTATCAAAAATCTACCCTTAAGGGGATGAAAAGGGAGATGAAATTTGTATGAGAAATGTTAAAGCGATGGACCCATTATGACGAAAGGTACAGGGATGGATGCTATGTGCCCGACTGCCCGCAGACTAATTTAAAACTGTCTCTAACCCGAGAAAGCCACAGAAAACTTTTCCACGAAGACAAAGTCATATACTCGTATTGTTAGGCTGAAAGAAATACATAGCGTAAGCCTATTATAGAACAGGAAGGGAATTCACATATTTCGTCTCTGTCGATGTCGTCAATGTTTTAAGACTGTTAAGCTGTTAAGACCTATGAACGACACATATCTTTGTTCGTTAGTGTTTTTAGGTATTTTTGAACTTTACAAGAGAAAAATTGATGTAGAAATATTTGTAAGTATATGCGAGATAGAGACTATTTTGGGCGCGATGGTAGAATGCTGATGGTAGGTTCTAGGCTGCAAAGGCTGTTTAGACAAATAAAAGTCGTCAAAGGGAGAAAGACTAATTATAGTGGTCACATCAACGCAATATTTATTTACTCGTATAATAGATCTATGGTAATATTTTTTATTTATTTATATTGTATGCATACGTCTACATTTTGTGGTCTACATATTATCTATATTGCAAATCTATTTGCACGTAATGTATTCTTCTTATACAGCGATCTAGGCCTAAATGTAACAAGAGAAAATCACGCTTTAAACAAAATTGGGTCAAGCGCGAGTTCGATTCGCGCACAGAAATTATTAACATTATTTTTTAAAATGTTAATTTAATAATTTAACCTGAGATTTGAGAAGGCCATAGTAGTATGTAAGGACCGTCTGTCCTCTCTGATAACCTGCCATGGACACAGCTTGAGGATATGTATACATGTAGGATCGTTCGTACGTATGTTCTACATATAATATTACGAGAATTTTTAAATATTTATTTGTGTCTTTGTACACTCACCTCTTAGTAATAGTATATTTGCGAATGTGTCGGTCTCTTTACGTATTACGGCTAACAGAAGCTGCTAAACCAATACTGATGAAATTTTACATGTGAATAGCTGGAACCTTGGGCACACAGCCTATTTCTTTATGGTTTCTTAATCAAAATGACTGCATATTGCACCGTTATGTCTCGTCCTGTCTTTCTGTCCGTCTTTTTTCATTTTTCATTAAGTATTTTTTATTTTGCAAGCTATTTGACTCGACTTGTTGGTACCTATGTGTAGCTCAATCTTTGGAGCTGAATTTTAAACCATTTACTTACACCTAACCGTTTGAGCTAAAATTTTGCACACTTTTGGGCCTGGTGAACATCGGCTTCATCTAGTAAAAAAGTTAAAAGCCAAATGTAATTTTATTTTTTTAAAGAAAAAAGACAATAATCTCATACATCGTCTTAAATTGCTTCGGAATTTAATTTTTTTTTTTAATTTTTTAATAATGCGCCAGACGATACACACCAACCATCTGATCTCATACTAGGGTATTACCTGTGCTATGAGACGACGACTACTGGGGCCATCTCCCAGTACACCCAGACCTGAGGCAATCTAGAAAAGTTCATTTTCCTAAATTGACCCGACCGGGAATCAAACGCGGAACCTTCCGCGTTTGGTGCAACATTTGGTGCGCCATCGAGGTCGTCAAACAACAAAACAACAAAATTACGTTGTTGACAATTTTTCTAACAAAATCGACGATAGGTAGTAGCCTCATATAAATTAAAAGAGTCAAGATACGATTATTGGATACATTAATGCTTCATCCACCCCGAAATGGCTTGAAGTTATCCGTGCTCGTAAAACATTTCGAATTTGAATTGAAGTGAGCAAATAGTGCGCAGCAGTAGCAGACGTTTCAAACATATGTCAGTAGATATGCCGAGCGTTATCTAAAACAAATAATACGCTCACGGTAGCCAAAGTACGCACCATTCATGCAAATTATGTTATCTTTACTAAACAACAAATAAAAACAATATGTTCCCATTAATTAATCGTCACAAGTTCGAAAGAATTGATGAAGAATTGGCTAGTTGTCTTCTAGCAATTAATTTATACACTACCTTCAGTCTGAAGTTTTAAACTTTTATCCACGCGTGTTTTGCTTCTTAGCATAGCTGTGGGTAACTTAAAAAAAAGCCATACAATTCGGTTAATTTGTTCAAAAGCTGCAATGTAACAGACAAAAAGTTTGCCATAACCGACAATTACCTTTACCTCAAGAACTAGAGAAATGATAAAAGAAATAATAATCGCATACCTAGGCGAAAATGTGTGAGGAAGGTCGCGACGCTTGGCGCTCCGTCCTCTCTGACTACCCCGTTAGGGATGCAGCGTGAGGATATGTATGTATGTAGAATTTCTTAAATTATTTACTGTGATAGACAAGCAAACGAACACACCGTAGAGTTATAAACTGCAACAAAATATTTTTATACCTATTTATTATACATTATTCTCTTCTGGGCTCATTCAAATTGAAATTCATTAAATTTATTTATTAATCTACCTTATCGTAAAGATAAGTATTAAGATCAAATCTATTAGTACTGCTAACATATATTTTGAATGACCTTCTGTCGCCAGTTTCCTTATTCTTACACCTTGGGTACTTTCAAGGTAAGAGCGAATAAGTACCTTCTGGGCAAACGTGATTCCCTTCATATTTTTCATATCACTCAGTTTACTAATTACAAGATAGTAAGTCGATATGGCGAGCCAGCTTTTCCATATGTAAACAGTCCAGTAAGTTGCGAGTCGTAAGTTACTGATTTAGTTCTTTACGGCCCTGCATGAATTACAACTGACTGATGACAATTGCGCGAGAGAGAGCACAATTTCAAACTTAAAAAAAAAGTTAATTTAAAAATAAAAAAATCCGTCTGAAAAACTGTAAAAAGAACTAAAAAGATGTTAAAAATGATGTTAACAAGACGGGTCCACAATAACATTTTTAAAATTCATACTTATTTATTTTATACTAGGTAAATCTATGTAGTCTTTCAAAAATTAATACTATTAATTAATACTCTTAACATGCAGTCGGAGGCTACACCAACTATCTAGGTGTTAGTACCTAATTCACAAAGTGACTAAATATTTGTAGCCTCCGACTGGATGCTAAGATTTGATAGCATGATTTTTTGAAAGCCTACGTAGATTTTTGTACTAGACTTCTTGAGGAGTGTTAAGTATGAATTTTAAAAATATTATTACCTTTTTTTTTCTAAAGGGGGTAAACGAGCAAGCGAGCCACCTAATGGATAGTCTCACCGTCGCCTATGGACACCCGAAACGTCAAGGAATCACGGGTGCGTTGTCGGCCTTTAAGGAAAGGCCCCCTCCTTTAACCGTTAATTTTTCTTCCAAAAATCGTTAATTTGTTAAGCTATATCACGTGATAAAATATTTTTTCACGATTAGAAACTTTTTTTTTATAAAAAAAGGGGGCAAACAAGCAAACGAGCAACTTCCGAGGAATCATGGGTGCGTTGCCGGCCTTTAAGGAAAGGAGGGGGAGGGGAGATGAACCTTAACTTAAATTTGCAGTTGGAGAGTATTGGAGAATGTATCTTAAAACCTCAAAGTTAAGTTTGCCTTTGAATTCGACTTATTTTGTAAATACATGACACAAATACATTATGTACTGGTACGGTGCCCTCGGTGGGCGAGTTGGACTCGCACTTGGTCGGTTTTTTAATAGTGAACATGATGTAAATTAAGTCATTAGTGTGAAAATTTATTAATAACAAAAAAGTACATACCTATGTTAATATTTACAAACTTAAAACTACACATTATCTTAAATAATAAACTTCCTCAAAGTTGCCGCTTAGAAAACTGTCATTGCTTAAGGTACCCAGCAGACTGGCAGCATTGCCTCTTTGAATAGCCAAACTGATTCGTTGGCGGAAGAAGCTGCCAGCCCGGCGGTCTCCCGAAGCCTCGACCAGTCTCTTACAAATATCAGAAAGCAGTCGATGGGCTTCGGGGCCCCAGGGACCCAAAGTTTCGACTGCAAAGGGCATAAATATGAAACTCTCAGAGAGAGTCGCATCCTTACTTAGTTATTAGTTAGTATTGTTTGCAGGTTTTTTTAATGAGCATAATGTGGAAAGTGTATACTTATTCTATGTTTCTATGTAGTTATGGTTATGCTAACATTTCTGTAAATAAATGAATTATTATTACTAATAGATGCGACACCCCTGGCACACTACTATATGACGTGTTATCGATAATTAAAGTGTTAAATTTAAAAAATCCTAATATAATATTCGATTTTCTTATTTATTGTACTTATAAAAGCAGTAACAGTGATCCATGGCAGTGATCATACGAGCCGAAACGTGCAGGCGTCAGTCCACTGGTTTCGACACAAATAATGAAACATTTTGGGTTATAGGACCTACACTTTATAATTTAAATATTAGTGAAAGGACTTTGATGGGATCAGTAACATACTTTATATCCAATTCGGTGCGAACAGCATAATGATGAAATTAAATCACACTCCGACACTACTAAGTATTTCAGCGCTAAATATGCTAAATTAATCAGATGTTTTTCTGTCATTCAAAATTTCAATGTCCAAGAAAACGATTTTATTAGGTAGATTTAGTCTCCGCTAGCTAATAATTTACATAAATCGGGATGTACAAAACGAACATTGAGTGAACCGAAAAATAATGAAACTTTTCAATAAGTCGGACAACAGCGCCCTTCTGTCACACCATTTTTGCCATTATGATCAAATAAACATTTAAAAGGTGTTACGAGCTTAAAGTAATTGGTTAAAGCAGAAATTTATTACACCTACTGACTCGGGAAAATCTAAAATTAGTTTCGCTAAGTAAAAAAATTAATCTACTTCATTACTTATAAGCTTCTACAATTTTGTCTGCAATAATTCGAATTTTTATCAGATTTTTGCGTCGATAATCAGACGTAGTTGGCACACTCAACTTGAAAATTAACGCTATCAAATATCTTACAGAAATCAAACTTCATTGTAAACAATTGAAGTGTTTTTAAATGATATTAAATCGGTGATATTACATCTACTTGCTAGATATAATCACATATTTGTTGCTAAAAACAGGTGTTCGATTTAAAGTGAAAACCACATACAAATTCATGGTATTCAAAAATTATTGGATGCAGGAACCATCTAGTTTGCCCGTGGTAACGATCAGTGCAATTATATTAGCCTTAAAGTAATTATAAACGTTGTATAGACTCTGTTATTTATAATCATAAGTATAATTCCCCAGTTCGATATATGACACGTGTATTACTAGGTCATTGTTTAGTTTGTGGTACTATTTTTATTTATATTTTTAGCGAAATATGCAGTGAGGATAAAGCTTCTCCGATCTTCATTTCTTACACACCGTCGCAAAGGAATACGAGAATTTTTGACATTTCCATCGGTTAACATTTTATTTGTCCTTCATAAGTCAGTCTTCATTTTTAGCTTTACTCCACTCACATTTGCTTCGTCAGTCCTTCTACATGCTCGAAATACATATCTAAGCAGTTCTTTATTCATTTTTACTGCAATACATATCTCGTGAGAGTGCTACCGCAAACAGTTCGCAAAAAGTTCGCAAATTCTACTGCGTTCGTTTGAATTTTATTCTATTGCAGACATACTTATACTTAAAAAACGACGATTTTCAAGAAAAGAAATAATATAACATAAACATAATAATATTCTCGAAAACTGCAGCTTATAAACGAAAAAAAAAAACTGCAAGCGAGGAGCTATCGAGCAATAATTCTACACAAAACACACAAACAGACAGGCAGACAATGACGTCAAATTTGTAACACTCCTCTTTTCCATAGGGAGTTAAAAAGGACATCCATGCCTAAGATTTGTGTCGACTGCAGTGGCGAAGCACAAACATTGAGTTTAGCTCATAGGTGTGAGCTAATAACGGCTTCCGACTTCGCACCGCTATAAAATAACCCATGGTGGTCTCTTTCCATAGGATGTCGCTTACAGTATGATTTTTATTGTCTAAAGGATTCCGTACAAAAAAATAGAACCCTTGTAAATATCGTTCATGTGTAAACTTATCCGTCGATAACAATATATTTTCTGAGAAATTGCACGAGGTACAGACATTATCATACATCATAATAACTTGCTTATTTTGCACTAGTTAAAATTCATACATACTTATCCCACGTTGTATCTACAACGGGGCAGTCAGAGAGAATGGAGTGCCAAGCATTATATAAATCTTTTGCATCCTCAAATGAAATTGTTCTCCTCGCGCGCTTTCGCCTAGGCATGCTAGTGCTTTTGACATTTTAGTCTGCTAACACTGGCTATTTGATCTTCATAAGTCAGCCTTGATTTTCCTTAGCTTCTGCCACAATTCACTTCCGCTCTGTAGATTTTCTTCGTCAATCCTTCATCACTCCTTCATTTTCACAATAACACCGTTATTCAAACTATTACCTATATCTGTTTAGGTAACCTAGACCACGGTTTGGAAAACTTTTAAGCTGGTAGAGCCAGCCACAATAAAATACCGAACTCGAATTTTGATTGCTGTGTTTAGGTTTTGTTTGAAATTAATCAGATAAAGAAGCAGTAATTAATTAAAAATTGACTATTGATTATTTAATTATATTTATTATAATATTTAACATATATATAAAATATGGAACGCCAGAGAAATAAAAAAAATTAAATTATATTCAAAAATCTATAATTTCTTTGGAATAGTTTGGATTGAATTTTTTAATTTCTCTAATTTAAGCCAAACAATAACTTATAATCTCTAATATAATAAGTAATAATCTCTAATTTAAGCCATACAATAAGTTATGTTTCTGAATCATAACCTATTGTTTGGCTTAGCCTGAAGTGCCGCAATTGTTTCTTGAAAGAGCCGCATGCGGTTCGCTATTCGGGGTTTGCTGACTTCTGACCAAGAGTGATATGTATGTACAGAGTATCAATATATTACTTAAAATTTACCTCAAGTAATTCCTTAACACTACTGCGTTAGAACTACATTTTGAATCTGTTTAACCCTCGGCTACTGCCGTGGGTTGTTTACCTACCACTTAGTGCCGGCTGCCTGACCACCTTTCTCGGCAATAAAATTCACCAAGGCCGGTGCTAAAAGGTAAACAAATGCAGTCTTCTTAAATATAGGCACGTCTGTTTAACTCACTGCCTATACTTAACGTTTATAAAATAGATTTTTGAATTTAGTTAAATAATAAATAATACTAAATATGTAATTGTGTTTTATTATTACTTTAATATTTAGCTCGTTTATATATTTCCCTTTAAATTAAACGAGCAAATATAAAATTAGTAATTCAAACTTTAATATAATATTTTAAAGCAATAGTTTTCACTATAAATTTAATTATTCCTGGTTCAACTTGCGTAAAATTTAAAAATATGTTTCTTTAAATGTGTTATTTTTGACTATCTATTTTAAACAACATTATTAAATGGTAAATGTTTTTAACTTAAGATATACATAGAAACCACGAGTAGACGTCGTTGTAAAGATAACAGCAAACATTATACTGGAAAAAACTACATAAGGAATATTGTATTTTAATAACAATATTTTAAATTGTTTCAATATCTTTTATCGCCACTAATTAGTAGAATTTCATAAAATTGAAATGTATATTAAATCATTATTTTACGACGTCATTGTATTTCTTCAAATTAACGTATTTTTAATGAAGTGATAACATTTTATCGTATTTTGTTTTTTATAGTGATTAATGGCATTTTTATAGTTATTTTCATAGAATTATATTGGTTTTAAACGCGTTCCTTAATTAAATTTGTGAAAAATATACTTAGAATATCTAAAACGGGAAATTTAACGCGATTACCTTTTATTTTGGCTTGGCATTTCGACCGAGTTGCATCGGCCGTGGTCTCAAGCAAACTAAAAAGTGGTCTCAAACACAAGAAAAAGGTAATCGCGTTAAATTTTCCGGTTTAGATATTTTATAATGCAACGCGAAAGTTTAAAAGTTTATAAAATATACATAATAAGAATAATTTGGATATAATTAGATACAAGTCGGACTCACGCGAGAGTTTAGTATCTTACATATTATTCAAATGTACAAAGTAAAACATATCTTTAAGATCTGGGACTTTCATTACTTTGTTCGTAAAAGAATGCGTTGTAATATTTTTTATTTTTTAAATTCAAAGTTCAGTAGTCTTGCATGTAAGGGTAGGCGTGGTCAGGCCCCCAATTTTCCTTGTCCTTAGTCCTTGTCCTAACTAGTGAATTAATACAAAATTACTACTTACGCCTTTCAAATTTTTAAAAGAATCGACTGTAATAGAATGAATTCAGTTTTTCCTTTTATAGAATCCTAAAATTTGTATTTATATATATATCGAAAAAACTACAGCTGATTGAGTTTCTTATTGGTTCTTACATAAGTATAAGCTTTTGCATATCAATGACTTTAGTAGATTACACTTATATAGACTATACCTTATGGTTTCACGTTTATTCGAACTATTTTTATTTTATTTTTTGTAAGTACCTATTAGGTAGCTGTGACTGTAACACGATTTTTTAAACACAATATATTTGCATTGAAGTCGTTAAAGATTTAAAAAAAACTTGTATTCAATCTGATTACTTTTCCATTTAGAATTTCATAAAATTGAAATGTATATTAAATCATTTCCCAGCACATACACTAACATAATACTAAAATGTCATTGTAATCAGAACAGACAGGCAAAAACAACATAACGATATGTATACCTCCAAAAATTTTTTTTCTCCAATCTGACTAATGTTACCTGCATCGGTATGATTGTAGAAAATACTGAATAACTACCCTGTTTTACAGTTTTAAAACACATATAAAATTACGCTTAAAAACCATAAGATTTCAGGTCTAATTATAAAATACTTAAACATCTAATCAACGTGTCTCATATTAATTTTACGATTTATAAAAAGTTTTTGATTAGAAAAATATAAATATTGCCAGCAAATAATGTATTAAATACTTTGAATACGTTGTGACTGATACAATAAATTATTCCGTTTCGAATTCGTATAATTCGTATTCGTTCCATAATAGCTCAAGTTAAAAGATATTTTTAAAAGAAATCGCCAAAGAACTATTATAGTAGGTTTTATTTACAAACACTGAATAACTAATTCTTAGTATTTGACTTTGTTGAAAGTATGTCACGGATAAATTAATTCGGATTAAGGATAAAGTTTGTATACATATAAGTAAACAATCCTCGATTCTTAAACAGTTTTATTTAATTAAAAATTTACTATCAACAATAAGAAACTCGCCATTCACAATCTAAGATGTGTTTTTAGTGCAAATAAATCTTCCATCTAACCCTCTAATGGTCGGTCTCGCTTGCATTAGCAAAAATAATACTCGGGGCCCCTACGACTCCCGCAGTTTATAAATCAATCAGGCTATCCCCTTTTCTTTTGCTCCTTTGTATTTATTGGTTACAGCTCAGATATTGATTTAGATTAGATTTTACATTAACCATTTACAAAATAAACCAAAAGAGTTAGACAATATTGTGAAACTGTACACAATTGCTTTAAAAATTATTGGTTGTTTAAGGAACGCTAAAAAAATCAATAATGACAAAGGTACCTAATACCTGTTTTGCGACCTTTGAATACATTAGGACGCTCTCCTCGGCTCGCTTTACAAGATTTATTTTGTGGTCAGTGAAATTCTATTTTAAACTTGTTATTTGATAGAATGAGTTCAATTATAGAAAACTTTAAATGTAATTTGCATATCGCAAATTACATTTGATTTAAGACTTTCTTTTTGGTTTAGCGACTGAATATGTTATTAACAGAAGATAAATACTCACTAGGCATCATTTCGACGTGCGATGATGTGTCCATGATGTTGTGATGATGCATCATGTCAGGTGGGGACTGAACCAGCCCACCACCACCTCCGCTGGCCATCACCATCACTGATGGTGTCTCTTCACTTATGGTCACTGACGGCAACTCGCGGAATTTCTGTGACTGCGGACGTAAAGTTTTGCCGTTTCGAAATTATCTACCTATCAAAGGTCATTGCAATGTAATAATTATTCAAGAAGAATATCTTGTTTAAGCTCTATTGAGAATTAAAAATGTAAACTCAAGAGATTAAATATTTACAATGATATCACAATGTGTCGATACGTGATGGTTACACTAAATTGAGGTTCCATAACACTATTGCTCTAAAATCAATAAACGGAAAACACCAAAATTTAATTTTCAAGAAAAATTAAAAATTCACTTGTTTCTGTCCTTAGGCACTTCGACATTATCTTACAAAAAAATGTCTGTCAAGCGACAAATAAGCGTCCTTTCACGTCAGCGGCCAAGCCCACACTGCCGTACTATATCTATAATTCTATGGATTGACGCTAAAGCGCATGAGTGAACCATCCTCCTTTTTTATTGGTGGAATTTTAGAACGCCTTTTCAAAACAGGCTCTCTCATTGGCCGAACGCTTCCCATTTTCCCGCCCTAATCTACGATACCCTCACAAAATGGCGCTCCCCTATAGCCTTTTGATGCTTTTTTGAACATTTTCTTCGGTAAAAAATAATCCGGTTCGAATATAATGAGCATGATTTATGGTTTTGATCCGCGGCTTTTTTCTCAGTTTATTTTTTAATCTGGTCATGTTAATCTTTCGTGTTTTAGGTGGTTTGTTTTTGATTAATCGCGACTCGACTTTTGCTTGTTATTTGCGGGCGTTCAATGTCGTTCCGTTGTTTTATTGATTCAGCGTGGTTTGTTTTGTTTCTCGAAACGTTTTCGCTTCAAACGTTTCACATTTAAGTTCAATTTATCTAACATTAATTTACATCAGTGTTATGTATACAGGTAAACGGATATCAAAGAAAAGTGTTGCTACATTTTATACAATCTGAGATTTTCATGCTTTTTATAATTTTTTGACATTTTTATTACACAGGTACTTGATTATTTATCGATGATA
This sequence comes from Zeuzera pyrina, assembly GCA_907165235.1. Classification (NCBI taxonomy): domain Eukaryota; kingdom Metazoa; phylum Arthropoda; class Insecta; order Lepidoptera; family Cossidae; genus Zeuzera; species Zeuzera pyrina. Next base: position 1,255,390 of record OU015640.1, read on the forward strand.
AATCAATGATAATAATGATTTATAAATGATAAATAATGAAGTATGTACCTATATCTTTTTATGTAATTTTTTTTATATAATTTAATGTTAATATTTAGTAAAAAAAATTGCAATCCAAATACTACTGACAACTACCTATAGATTTATACCGAAAATGAATGAATTGAAGACCAAAATGATCAAATTCGATTTAAGACCATCGTTATTTTCTTATTGACAAGTGCCTTAGTAGGTAATTACTCATTTTTAATAATTGACAGTATAGTTAATTAAACAGGCAACTTAACAGGTAAGTGTTGAATTTTGAACTGAACTTTTTATTTAGGTACCTACTAGCGTAAAAAATTGAATTATTCTATGTCTAATACCTAACAACATTTACTCATCTGCGTAAGATACAAGAATAGAATGATCGTGTTAGAGTGTTAACAAAAAGTTACTGACAATACTAATCACAGCGCTGCACTAATTACATTGTCAACGACGTGTGAGGCTTTCGTCAGAAAAAAGATGGCGCCAAATGTTCGCGCCAAATGTCATTAGGATTGCCAACCACAGATAAAAAAACGACTCTATGATAAAACTTATCTTAAGGTCCTAGCAGATGTGATGATACGTACTCAAAACCAAAAGTGCATTTTAAGTTTAAAAAAAGGCTTTTTGGCCTTTACGTTGAAGAAAATAAAGAAGATCGTGAAGTTGGAATAAGTTTGTAATGACAAATTTGCAGATAAGTAGGTATTTTTGAGGAAGGAAGTGCAAAAAGGTTAATAAAAAAAGGTCGCACAGCTGTGTGAAGTACATCTATGTAATAAGATATAAAAGGAATATTTTTTAGATAAAAATATAATACAATTTATGCATTATATCAATAACATGGCTTATTCACAGGTGGCATTGGCACGGTAGTGGTAGGTAAAATTAATGAGTAAACACACGCACCTGAGTTGAAATTTTGTAGTAACCAAATAGACCAATAATATACTATTACACGGTTAAATCTGAGGTGCATTTAAAAAGTATGCCTAAATGATTAAATTAACGATTAAAATACTATTTATTGCTATAAAACACATAATGTTCTAAAATAACATGTTACCACGTCATTCAAGATATAAGTATATAAACATAACATAACATAACTTCACGCTGTATCCCCAACGGGGTAGTCAGAGAGGACGGAGCGCCAGGAGTCGCGGTCCTTACACACCTCTTTCGCTTCCTCAAATCTCATCAATCTCCTCACACATTTTCGCCTAGGTATGCGAGTGCTTTTGACATTTCCGTCTGCTAACACTCTGGCTATTTGATCTTCATAAGTCAGCCTTGGTCTTCCTTGGCTTCTTTTACCACTCACTTTCGCTCTGTATATTTTCTTCGTCAGTCTTTCATCACTCATTCTTTCCATGTGCCCGAACCATCTTAGCATTCCTTTCTTCATTTTTACAATAACACTGTTGTGCAACCCTGTCATACTGCGTATCTCATCATTGCTTATCCTGTCAGCAAGCGTGACACCGCACATATTTCTGAGAGACCGCATCTCCACAGCATTTAACATACTTTCACTCGATTTTGGGCATATCCAGGCCTCACTACCGTACAACAAAGTTGGCACCAACACCGCATTGTGGATGGCCATTTTAGCAGTGTTAGATATATTCACACTACCCACTAATGCGGACAGAGCACCGTTCACTTTATTGCCAGCTGCTACCCGTCTCTCCACATCCAACTCACGTCTTCCATCCCTCAAAAACGCACTCCCCAGGTACACAATTTCACATAAGTATATGTTACAATTAAACCCCGTTTTTAGTTAAAACCCGTTTTCTCCAGTTAAAACTAATTTTTACTACAATAAACGCCTTTGTTATAACTAGAATTTCCTAGTTAAAATCTAAATTTACTGCCGCATATATTTGAATTTTGGATAAAACCAGTTCTAACTATGAACCTTAGAAACTAAGACTAAGCTTTAGACTTCAGATGAACTACGTAAAATAACCTCAAAGACGCTTATTGCGAGTTGAGAGTGAAGCACCAGAACAGAATCGGCTGATCAGCTCTATAGGAACACTCTTTTTGGGTAGGTTAGGTTAGAATGTTGACCACAATGCGAGAGCCGAGCGAGAGAAGCGAGCGTGCCGCTGCAGCGGCCGGCAAAGCGCCAATACAGAATCGGCTCTAGAAGAACACTCTTTTTTAACTAGTTTTAACTAATATTCATTTTTGAGTAGCAGTAAATTCTAATTGTAACAAAAACATTTAGTAAAATCTAGTTTTAACTAGAGAAAACGCGTTTTAACTAAAAACGGGTTTTAACTGTAACATATAGGTACATTTGGAATATAAAAATGGATTACAAAAATGAAACAATGTGAAATCATAGCTTTACACATAATAAACATAATTATAAACATAATAATATCAACCATAATAATAAACACATTCCTATAATAATGAACATAATTCCTTAAAAAGTTATTTCTAACCCTTTTCTAATAAAATTTCATGTGCTCTCAATCTGACAATGTCATTTGTCCCAAAGAGAATGTAACATTACTACGTATTTGTCCGTTTACCTTATTTTATTGTGGACATTGTGATTTTAAAGAATGAGTGATGGCTGTAATTTGGTAACCCAAGCCATAATACAATTATCTATTATTATTACAGATTATGTTAACGTGTATGGTAAATAGTGTGTTAATTCGTTCTTTTTCCTCCCCCCCACGTGGCAGCAATAAGGTTCATTTTGGCTGTTGCGGTTTGATCATATTTTAGCGTGGAGAAGTCTGAACATTTATTTTTATACACAACTAACTTTTGCCTGCGAGTTTGACCGCAGCTATGTCCACTCTGACGGTCCATTCAAAATATTTGTAAAAGAATTTTTGAAATCTAGTAAAGTAAACCTAGTTACGTAGATTCGTAGATTCCTACATCTAAACTTACAAACTTTACCTCTTTGTAATATTAGTATAAGTAGATTGTAATTTGCAAGTAGGTAGTTTGAAAGACTTGGTATACCTATTATAATTAGCTATCCAAAATTATATTTCGGAGGCCAACTGAATTTTCTTGCAAAACAGTTTTTCTGAATTTTTTCATCGATATTTTTTTCTCCAATCGTGTTTCCACGTTTCAGGATTTTAAGATGAAGAGTTGAAGTTGAAGTACGAGTACCTATTTAAATATTTAAGTCTCATAGATAACGAGATTCAGGTCGCCGCACACCAAAGTCTGCATAGACACCTAGACTCCTAACTTCTACTTGTTTCTGAATTGCTGTGGAACTTATAAGTTAATATAAGTATGTGACACGCTCTAAGCCGTTTTTTTAAGAGAAAGCTCGATGAAGAACGTTCTTTAACGGTTGATATAACAATTGACAATACTCGCGCTGCTCTAAAGTCAAAGTCAAATAAATTTATTCAAGTAAGCCCAATTGCAAGGTATTTTTGAACGTCAAATCTACTTTATATATAGTTCGGTTCAGATAGAAAACCTGGACACTGAGAAGAACCGACAAGAAACTCAGTCAGGTATCATTTTTTCAACATCATTTTACAATAGATTTATTAAAATACAATATTTGGAAAGCCAGTGAATGGGGAGGGAATATTGTGCAGTGCAGGGAATATTATTTCCAAACTATTGTTTCGTTGGTTTATAGTATGATTGTCTAATATGTCGTCTGTCGACTATTAAAGGAATCGGTTTATCAGATTCATGTCAAATGGTCATATTGTCAGAGGCTGGGGAAGGTCCCCAGCTATCCCAATTGCCAGCTCTCGAAACTTCCGGAAGCGAGCGCCGACCGGATCCGGAAACGGAGCGGAAGCCGCTGACCGGATGTGACGTCGACCCGTCTTATTGATTGCGGCTAATTCATTTCGCTTCCGTGCTCATTCAGGGCCCCAATCCTGCTGATGGATTAGAGTTCTGTAGAAGTGTATTTATCGCTGTTTCCCTATATGCTTATGAAAAGCTAGATTGGTAAAGCATGCTAAAAAAGTAGCGATTTTATTGACGAAAAAACAATAGTCTGGAAATAATCGTCTGTAAACGCATTTACTGGCTCACTGAACATTGTATTTTAAGAAACCTATTGTAAAATGATGTTGAAAAAATGATACCTGACTGAGGTTTTTATCGGTTCCTTTCAGTGTCCAGGTTTTCTTTTCGAACCGAACTAAAGTAGATTTGACGTTCAAAAACACCTTGTAATTGGGTTTACTTGAATAAATTTATTTAAATTTGACTTTAACTATGTAAAAAATTTATAATTTTATTGAGAGATTGAGGTTTATAGTCTCTTAAATGTGTAAAAATTCAATTATAAGTATAATATAAATAAATCAAAAGATACGGCCATTTATGTACTGTAACCGAAACCTACACTTTCCTATACTTCCTGTTGAAATTTGGCTGGAACCAAGGTCTCGCAGCACAATAAAAGGAAATATCAAAAAATTCCAAATTTATAATTATTGTCTCACACTTTTTGCCGATATAAACATATTTGCAGTTGGAGAGAATGAGAGAACGTGTCTTTCAAAGTTTGAATTGCAAATTAAGTCTGTTTTTAAATGCGACTTATATTTAGGTACAGCAATTTTTGATGCTTATCTCAGCTATAATTTTATGTGTAATTTGCATTACTTAACTTAATTTTTTTAATATAACAGTAATTTTCTTTTAATTTAACTTGTACTGTGTTAGAAACTAGCTATCCTATAAGTATACATAGTTATGTATATATTCTACATATATACCTTCGCGCTATATCCCTAACGGGGTAGTCAGAGTCGTGGCCCTTACACACTTCTTTCGCTTCCTCAAATCTCATCATTCTCCTCACACATTTGCGCCTAGGTATGCGAGTGTTTTTTACATTTCCGTCGGCTAACACTCTAGGTATTTGATCTTCATAAGTCAGCCTTGGTCTTCCTTGGTTTTTTTTTACCACTCACTTTAGCTTTATAGATGTTCTTTGTCAGTCTTTCATCACTCTCTGTGTCTCTCTGAATGTTTATCTCTGTAAAGGTACCTACCTTGAGTGTTGCAGTCCTGCAATAAACAGCTTATCTATCTATCTATTTATCACTCATTCTTTCCATGTGCCCGAACCATCTGAACATTCTTTTCTTCATTTTTACAATAACACTGTCGTGCAACCCTGCCATACTGCGTATTTCGTCCACAAGGGTGACACCGCACATATTTCTAAGAGATCGCATTTCTACTGCATTTATCATACTTTCATACTCGATCTCGGACATATCCAGGCCTCACTACCGTACAATAAAGTTGGAACCAACACCGCATTGTACTTAATCTTTTTCCTCATTATTTACTTTTATGATCTCTGTTGATTAAATGTTAAATTCGTTAATAGACCTGCCTTATAACTTTCATCTGATAGCTGTTGCAACATATTTCTAGCGTTTTAGGGTTGTCAGAAAATAAAATTAAATCGTCTGCGAAACATAAGTGACTTAGCTTTTCGCCATCAATATTCACTCCGTTATTTGTCCATACAAGGTTCCGGAATATCATTTCTAGAACAGCTGAAAGTAGTTTGGGAGAACTAGGGTTCGAATCCTTGGCATACACCTTTTTTAGCCTCTTTTAAGAATGGTAGAGCCATGCTGTATTGTAGCATGAATTGGGCCCGCTCGCCCGGTGAATAGAATAGAATAGCGGCGTGAAATAACAGCATCTATTGCTGTTGTGTTTCGTTCGGTGAGTGAGAGTGCCGGTTGCCTATCTCCCCCCTCCCCCTCCTTACCTGATTCCCTAAAGTCCGGCAACGCACCCATGGATCCCCGGACGTTGCGGGTGTCCATGGGCGGTGGCGATCACTCTCTATCAGGTGACCCGATTGCTTGTTTACCCTCTCCTCTTTTATAGAAAAAAATAGTAGGAAATTCTTCACCTGTAGATTCTAGGTGTATACACGGAATAGTATTGTAGAATACAGCCTTGTCCAATTTTTCTTGTAAGGCACGCATTGAACCGAAGCCGTAAAGGAATTATTAGCTTCTTACTCCGATAATTTATAAAACATTCAAGCCCGTCACGCTCTGTCATTTTTAGTAATAAAGCGAAAAGTACGCGGTACTTATATGCTAACACATAAACAAGAACAACTCACTTCAAATTCCTCTCGCTACTCTAATTTGATTAGTTATGAATAATGAACGCACGAACTCGGATATGCCTACTTCATTGGCTCACTTTTACTATGGACATGTGGTCTTAAGGTCGAGACACACTAAGCCAATATAATTACTGCAACGTCACATTAAAATATTGAAAAATTGTGTTCGAAATATGATCATTTAATTTTTTTCTTGTTTATATTTTGTTTTAGGTTAATCGTTGTTCAGTATTCTATATGGTTCTATATTTTGCGTAATTATTGTGTAACTCTAAAAAGAACAGAGATAGTGCTCTTTCTCACTCGCACTATCAGTGTAGCCAACCCACGTAAAAATATGGCGAATCGTGTCGAGAGCTCGTTCCACGTAAAAACTATAATCTTGAAGAGATTGACAAAAACCAGAGGAGCGTCCAAAAGGCTTTATGGAGGATTCGCTGGGGGCCCCCTTGGAAATTGGCAAGTCGTAGCTTCAACTTTTTATGTTATGCTATATAAGTACTACATAACATATTAAATATTCCCACAGTCGTTTTGTTTGTGGTTACCGCCCACCGGTTTGTGTTACACAGACATACAGACATACATTTTTGGGCAACTGTGTTCGTTTTTGTAATAAAATTCCTCAAGAAATTATTCAATTAACGGAAAAGCAATTTAAACTTGTTATTAAACGCACACTGATTGGAAAAGCATACTACAAAGTTAGCGATTTCATTGAAAAAAAACAATAGTCTGGAAATAATCTTCTCTGCACACGCATTTACTGGCTTTATGAATATTGTATTTAAATAACCAATGTAAGTAGAATGATGTTGAAAAAATGATATCTGACTGAGTTTCTGATCGGTTCTTCTGTGTTCAGGTTTTCTTTTCGAAACGAACTAAAGTAGATTTGACGTTCAAAAATACCTTGCAAATGGGTTTACTTGAATAAATTGATTTGACTTTGACATACAGATACGCAAACATGATGAAACTATTAAAATTATTCATCATTTTGGCTATGGAATCTTAACAAAAGCACACGAACTTCTTCACGTAATATTTTATCTAAAATCTGATACAAAATGACACGTAATGGCGCCAATCGGAGTGTTAAACGTGCTCTATTTTGACAAAAGAGGTTTTAATATAATCTTCTCATTTTTTCCTCAGGTTTTTTCAAAGCTGTCTTGCCCTGCCGGCTTTCCTTTGTCGGTATTATGTAACACGTAATGTGTTATTTTGAGAGCAAGCTTAAAAACTATTGTGTGCGCGGGGAAAGTAAATGTTCTTTTTGTTATGTGTCACAAAAAAACTGCGTTTCTTTTGTGAGCACATAATTTACTAAAAGTATTATTGATTACAAAAAATACATAAACATTGTGTTTTACTAATTTCCAACACAGCACAAACATATATAACATACAAGTATGTCCACGCTGTATCCCTAACGTGGTAGGTAGAGATGGAGCGCCAAGCGTCGAGTTACATACTTCTTTCGCTTCCTCAAATATGATCACTCTCCTCACACACTTTCGCCTAGGCGTGCGAGTGCTTTCCACATTTCCGTCAGTTAACGCCCCAGCAATTTGATCTTCATAAGTCAGTCTTGGTCTTCCTTGACTTCCGCGGCCGCTCACTTTTGCAGTAAGAGATTAAAGACAAAAATTGTCACTAAAAAAAGGTGACTTAAATATGGGCATATCATAAGGGTGTTGTACTATGAATGCTTCTACTAAGTGTATAACCTTAAGTTAAACGTCAACAAACATCAAGTAGGATCAAAAGAGAGACTGAAAAACAAAAAGAAAACCTTCGTTTTGTACATTTTCTGCATTCACTCATTCTTTCTTAAAATTTTCAGTATGAATAGTCACTTTATCCATTTATCATCAGTAGGATTACTTGTACGATTGTTTCCCAGTAGAGTTAAAAAAAATAAACTGAATTTTGAATTTCGTTTTAATTTCGGCCGAAATCGAAATTAGGATTACCTTTTCATCATTCAAAATACACGATCCAAAAAATAAACAGTGCATAACTATATTTAGTATAGAATGGAGGAATGAAATCAGCACTCCCTATATGCTGATCGCTGCCAAAGACAAGGCGAAAACGCCACCAAAGACAGCGCGAAATCTCTTGAGCGCAAGTTTTTATTTCGCCCGTAATTTCGGCAGATTCGTTGCCAAAACGGGAATTAAGCCGAAGCCATAGATTAGATTATAGTTACTACGTCTGAAACCCAATTTTATGCCGAAACTTATCAAGATCAAAATTGCGATTAGTCACTACCGCATACCCTGCGATGCGCTTTATGTAAGGGAAAAATATTCAATACCTACTCTAGACCTCAGCACCCGTTCGAAGTTATGTTACACTCTGTGAAATATGTGTATATAGGCTGCTAAATGGCAGTTTCTAAGCTGAACAGCCTATTATATGTCAACAATAACACGAAATCACGAGAAAACTGTATAAAGGAATTTTCGCGCTCCGCCGAGTCTTAATGCCACCATACAAATCCTATACACGTATGACAATAAAAAAAAGTATGCCGAAAAGAGCAGCGCCCCTCAAGTATTATGTGATTATCACTTACCGTCGCAATGGGGATGCCGAGTAATCTCTAATGGATGTACGCACTAGGTTGCAACACGCGGCGAACTATTCCTACTTTAGCAGTTCAAATTCGGACATACGACAAAACATGTTTAATTTTAATAAATATTTAGTTATTATTTCAATTGAGTCGTCTTAATCAATTAAAAGTAATGCGAATTTGAAATTTTTAAAGTAGTAGTTACAGTGAATAATTCTCATCAAGTTATGAGAAAATAAGTTTTGTCGTGATTATATGATTCAGTCATCCGAAGATGATTCAATAAATACGTACGTAAAAGTGACATAAATCAGTACATACATATCTCAACATTAATATTTACAAACTTTAAATTAAACATTATCTTAAATAATAGACTTCGTAAAAATTGTCGCTTAGAAAGCTGTCATTGCTTAAGGTACCCAGCAGACTGGCAGCATTACCTCCTTGAATAGCCGAACCGATTCGTTGGTGAAAGCTGCCAGCCCGACGGTCTCCCGAAGCCCCGACTAGCCTTTTACAAATATCAGAAACCAGTCAATAGGCTTCGGAGTTCTAGTGTCCCAAAGTTTCGACCGCGAGTGCGCAAATATAAAACTCTCAGAGAGAGACGTATACTTACGCCGCTTCAAGTTCTCGGCAGTGCTGGAGAGTGGAGCGGAGTGGCCATGAAAGTATATTATATACATTTAGACATATATTTATATTAAATCAATATTAGTCTGTGTCTTTAAATGTACTTGAATACCACCTGATTGATTAATTTGAATTTATGGAATATGACACATTACTAGAAACGTTTAGAACGCACTTTGAATAATATAAGCCCCCGCGCATCAAAGTCGCTAGTACAAATTAATCATTGTAAAAGAAAATCTAACTATCATATAATTTAATTCTTAGGTATATTTTTAAATTATTTTATATTTTTATTGAAATTAAACTATTTAAAATATTTTTTAGAAGTGGTAGAGCTATGCTGCATTGCAGCAGAAATACCACTCTCACAGAATATCGGCGTGAAATAACAGCATCTAATGCTGTTGTGTTTCATTCGGTGAGTGAGAGTGCCGGTGGCCCATCTTCCCCTCCCCCTCCTTTCCCTAAAGGCCGGCAACGCGCCCGTGTTTCCCTGGAAGTTGCGGGTGTCCATGGGCAGCGGTGGTCACTTTCCATCAGGTGACTCGCTGGCTCGTTTGCCTCTCTTTTATAAAAAACAAGAAATTACAAAAATGTAGGAATTACTTCGAAATAAAATTATTCTTTATTTTAACTGAATCGGATAATTCAAAGTTATGCGAATTTGAAATATGTTATGTTTATTGTACCAGCAATTTCACAGACTGTCCTATCCTCCACATCGAAAGACAACAGCGTAAATACTGCCGTGTGGCAGTGGAATTTACGATTAAAACTACCAGACAGACCTCGTACAAAATTTTGAGATTCGCAGTTGTAAAATATCTGATTGAATTCATACAAATTCAATAAAAGAACGGCCATGATTTAGCGACACAGTGCGTAATTATAAAGTGGTTGTCATACTAACCGGCTTTCACGGGCCGTCGAGTTGACGCATTGAGGCGACGTGTTCAGTAGCTGGTACTTGAGACGTGCACAGACGACGCACTATCCTCTTTAATACATATCTCGCCGTTCATGAATGCAGCAAAAGGCTACTTAAGTTATAATCTGTGGTCAAAATATTGTCACTAAAAAAATATTGTCACTTCGATTTACGCAATTTCGGAGCAAGTAACAACGGACGGAGCATTTGCTCTAAAAGCGTTTCCTTAGGGTGTCTTTTTTTTGTTGACCGACTTTCTAAATTTTTAATAATGTGTGTGAATAGAGAAGGACACAGTATAACGATACATAGCTGAACATGATATATTTTTATTTTCGTAAATACTAGTGAAATCGAGTGAAAGTATGATAAATGCAGTAGAAATGCGATCTCTTAGAAAGATGTGCGGTGTTATCCTTGGGGACAGGATAAGCAATGAAGAGATACTCAGTATGACAGGGTCGCACGACAGTGTCATACTCAGTATGACAGGGTCGCACGACAGTGTTATAGTAAAAATGAAGAAAGGAATGCTTAGATGGTTCGGGCACATAGAAAGAATGAGTGATGAAAGACTGACGAAGAAAATCTACAGAGCGAAAGTGAGTGGTAGAAGAAGCCAAGGAAGACCAAGGCTGACTTATGAAGATCAAATAGCCAGTGTTAGCGGATGGAAATGTCAAATCTCTCGCATACCTAGGCGAAAGTGTGTGAGGAGAATGATGAGATTTGAGGAAGCGAAAGAAGTATGTAAGAACCGCGACGCTTGGCGCTCCGTCCTCTCTGACAACCCCGTCAGGGATATAGATTGAAGATATGTATGTATGTATGTATGTAAATACTAGTAGTCACAACACTTAAGATTTAGGAGTATATTGTACATAATTATTTAATTATCGATTCATTAGCTGTCACGACTTACATTGGCAAGTTGCCGTACTTACTATAGCTAATTGTTTTACTCGTGAGATAGAAAAAGACAAGAAAATTCGTTTGACATACGGTGGTATAAGCGGCAACTTATTATGGCTCGGTCGCCATTAATTATGTTTCTTGTTATTGTATGTCCTATGGCAATAATAATGAAACCTAATTACTTTTTACGGGGTAACGGGAATGGGGGAAGTGAGATTGAAATTTTGTTTAGATTTTCTCTCTTTTTCAATTTTTTTTTGCACTGGGTGTGTACTTGTATGTATACATAAATATGTATGGAGGGTTTGTTGTATATACGTGTATGTGTATGTATATATGTGTGTATATGTGCGTATATGTATGTGTATGCTTATTAATATGTATGGTATATAGATTATTTTACTTATTTTTCGGTGACTTTATTGTACCGCTACTTGTTTCTCTGACAGTAAAGCTCAGGTTGACTGGTAGAGAATGCCATTAGGCATTAAGTCCGCCTATTGTATATATTACAATGAAGAATAAATAAATAAATAAATACATTTTCTATTTTTGGCGCCTTTGGGCCTTTTAAAATACAGAAGTAATAGTAGTAGTGTTAAAGATAAAATGTAATAGAAGCACTGATCACTATGAAATGAACACACTATCAATTCTTCATCACAACTGTTACGTACTTGACTATTCGACGGCAGCTCGACAATTGAACTCTTACAAGACCAAAATGAGACTTATGTACATCCCCTCATTCTTGTTACCAAAATATTACAAAATATCACAAGTGGCAATCTGAAGTGTGAAGTTAACAGTAGGTATATTGTGCGTAGAAGTTTTGTGCAACTGAAAAGAATAGGAAAGGCTGAATAAATATGTGCTACTGAAGTGAATTTTTAATTTTAATTTACATATTTATTGCACACACAACATACACAAAAAAAAAATTTAAAAAAAATTAAACCGCCTTCAAAAAAAAACACTGAAAAGTATAAAATAACTATCCTTTACTAATCAAAACTCAAGTACAATTAAAATAACTTTATAAATACGATACATATACCTATATAATTAAATTTGACAGTTACTCAAGGCGGTGCCAAGCCCACCAAACTAACAGACTTTATGTTGTTGCACATTGATTTGGCACCGACTTCAATAACTGTAAAATTTAAATGGGACCACCTCTGAAGTATTACCTACCAAATGAAAAAAGAATTTTCGAAATCGGTTCATAAATGACGGAGTTATGAGGTAACAAACATACAAAAAAAAAAAACAAAAAAGAAACAAAAAAAAAACAACATACAGACGAATTGAGAATCTCCTCCTTTTTTTTGAAGTCGGTTAAAAAGAAAGTTACAGATATAGAAATTGAGCATAGGGTACAGCTTATTTCTGTTAGAAATTTCTTCTAGCAGATCTGCGAGAGTGACAGTTCCATGGAAGATAGAGACTGTGTGCACTTACTATAAAGTAACATATAGCTACTAAATAAATATGTACCTATACAAACATATATGTATATATAATAAAATGTTACGTTTATCATTATATTGTTTTTTGAGTAAACACGTAAAAATCAGGTGGGCGTGCTGACGCCCCTGCCGTGGTGTAGGCGGGGTGCGGAAGCCGCCACTTCGGAGGCCTGGGGTGTCCTTCGGGGGAAGGCGCCTCATCAATGGCCTCGGGATGGTGCGCGCGGTTGTTCCCGCGCGCCTCCCAGGAGAGCGGGCAGGTCAAACTGCCCGCAAACGGAGGAGGGCCCGGCTCAGGCTGGGCATAGCCGCCGGGGTCGCGGCAGAATGCCAACGCGCTCCCGTTGCCCCGGCATCAAGGCTCTCGAGGAACACCGTCAGGTTTTAGTGGGTAGACTCGGCCTAGCACCCTAATGTCGAGGAGTCCCACATACCCCCCTGCCACCCCCCTACGGCAGGACGGGATGCATAAAGCATTTCCTGACGCAAAAAAAAAAAAAAAAAGGTTAGAAAAATAAAGAACAAGTTTTACATCAGATATAACTTACATACATAACTTCACGCTGTATCCCCAACGGGGTAGCCAGAGAGGACGGAGCGCCAGGAGTCGCGGTCCTTACACACCTCTTTCGCTTCCTCAAATCTCATCATTCTCCTCACACATTTTCGCCTAGGTATGCGAGTGCTTTTGACATTTCCGTCTGCTAACACTCTGGCTATTTGATCTTCATAAGTCAGCCTTGGTCTTCCTTGGCTTCTTTTACCACTCACTTTCGCTCTGTATATTTTCTTCGTCAGTCTTTCATCACTCATTCTTTCCATGTGCCCGAACCATCTAAGCATTCCTTTCTTCATTTTTACAATAACACTGTTGTGCAACCCTGTCATACTGCGTATCTCGTCATTGCTTATCCTGTCCGCAAGCGTGACACCGCACATATTTCTGAGAGACCGCATCTCCACAGCATTTATCATACTTTCACTCGATTTCGGGCATATCCAGGCCTCACTGCCGTACAACAAAGTTGGCACCAACACCGCATTGTGGATGGCCATTTTAGCAGTGTTAGATATATTCACACTACCCACTAATGCGGACAGAGCACCGTTCACTTTATTGCCAGCTGCTACCCGTCTCTCCACATCCAACTCACATCTTCCATCCCTCGAAAACGCACTCCCCAGGTACACAATTTCATTCACCTGTTCTAGACATTTTCCATTTACACTAATCACACATTTCGTTTGTACCGCTTCTCTTTCAAACACCAGAACCTTAGTTTTGTTCACATTCATTTTCAATCCTTTTACTTCACAATCTTCTTTCATACACGTGACTAGTGTCTGCAACTTTGCTTCTGATGGTGCTATTAGCACAGCATCGTCAGCGTACAATAGGCAGTTTACCATTGTGTCACCACATCCCATACCACTCATATTACCTTTCAATCTCTGGAGGCAACTGTCCAAATACAGCACGAATAGCCAGGCAGACATCACGCAGCCCTGTCTGACACCAGAACAGACTTCAAACCAGGGCGACATGTCACCGTCTATCCTTACACAGGCTCTGTGGTCTCGATATAATGACCTCACAGCCTGCAGTAAGGAGCCCTCCACGCCATATTCAGGCAGAAGCCTCCACAATTTCTTCCGCACTACTCTATCGAATGCTTTCTCTAGATCCACGAAAGCGCAGAAAACTTTCTGACCTAAAGCCAGAAACCTTCCCACGATAACGCGAAGCGAGAAAATCTGATCCATACAACCCCTACCGTTCCTGAATCCACCTTGCGCCTCCCACAAATATCTTTCTGAAACGCCTTTCATACGTTCAGTCAATACTTTAGTATAGACTTTACTCGCTAAGCTGACCAAGCTGATGGCCCTATAGCACGCACAGTCTAGGTAGGAACCTTTCCCTTTATATAGAGGTACTATGACTGCCGTGCGCCAGTCCTCTGGAACCTCCCCCTTCTGCCAACAAAGGTTGCAGAGTGCACAGAAGGCATCCCAGACCCTAGGACCACCATACTTGATCATCTCAGCAGTCACCTCATCAATTCCCGCAGCCTTTCCACATTTCAAACTTCTTATCACTTTCTCAATCTCTTTCATACTAATGGCATCCTCCAGTCCCTGGCCTGAGTGTGGCAATTCATTAGAATCGCTCTCAGTATCAGAGACGGAGTCGCCACTCTCATACAGTTCTCCATAGTATTCACTCCATCGCTGCAGAACATCCTTTTTATTTGTAAGCAGGTTGTTTTCTTTCGAACGCACTTTATTCATTCTGCAAGGTGCCGGACCACTTCGGTACTTACGTACTTCTTTCCAAAATAATTTGGAATTTTCCTCGAAGTTGTCCGACATCTTGTTTTCATCTAACACCCTACACCTTTCACGCTTCTCTTTCACTAGTGCCTTCGTTTCTGCTTTCTGCAGCTTATACCTGTCTTTCATCAAATTTTTCATACCACAGTCGTTAGTAGCAAGGTAGTCTCGCCATGCTTTCTTTTTCTTATACACAGCCACTTTCACCTCATCATCCCACCACACATCACGCTTTTTGCCGTTCCCAATCTTATTCATTCCACACACTTCTTTCGCAGCCTCAACCATACTATCTCTAAGGTTCTGCCAGCATTCTTCAACATCCTCGCTCAACACTTTCAATCTATCATCAAGCTTACTGGATAATACCCTTTCATATTCATTCCTGGTGGTCGCATCCTGCAGTTTCCAGCTTTTAATGCGGCTATAGATATATATTATTAATAAGTTGAATATATAGATATAACTTATATTATTAATAAGTTGAATAATTCCTGACCCAGACATGTGCTATTGCATAAACTTATTATATACTGGGGTATAGACGTACAAAGAGTGCGAGTGAGAATGTAATCTTTTATGACAGTGGCACGAGTAGGAGGGGGATAGCAAACAAGACACTATTGTAACCCTTTTTTGAATGACAGGTCGTCACAAGCCGTCACGCTGTGGAGAACGCTGTTGACTTATTATTCTGTGTTATTCCTGTTTTATTTCAAAGACGTACTGTATTTTTTTATAATGGTTGCGTGTTCTGTATATTATTGTGATATTACATATCGCAATAACCAAGGGAATCATTCATTTCACAGGTGACTTTGACAAATTAAAAATCGTCACGCGTCCACGAGCTCTATTTTCGTCTATACGCCAGTATATATAAACTTTATGTGTTATTGTAATTTGAATAATTAATATGAAAGACGTCAGCTGAAAGAGGTTTTTTTTTTACTAGGCGAGTGCTATGGAATCTGAATATACACCGAAAACATGGTTCTAGGAGCATAGGTCCATTTGCCTCCTAAGAATTGGGGATTTAGACAAGAAATATATTGTAGGGATTGTCATTAGAACATCTCTTACTTATTCCATCCATTTTTCATCCGACTACAGTAGCCACCGATAGAAAAGAAAGGTGTAAGAAATTTAATGACAACGCGTTTTCAGTGGCATCATAACTCTTGAAAGGATGAACTGATTTTCATGTCGTTTTTATGCTTGAAACCTGCAGTTGTCGGAGAGTGTTCTTAGCCATTTTTGGTGGAAATCAAGCCTTTCTTAGTATATTGAGCTTTAAGTCTCACGTGCTATGGGATTTTAGTCATTTTGCAGCTATAATTCGAGTTTAATATTTTTGGGTATATCCGCTTGAAGTGGGTATTATTAAAAATACATACTCATTCGTTTTAATTTTATCTAACCCTAAATTAAAAATTAAAAAGCTTCGACACTAAAAATAGTCCTGACCTCACCCTTAAAAACAGATAAACTTTCATTATTATCTACCCTCTGGAAAGCTCATATTTAAATTCGTAGTGGGCTAAGAAAATTAATAAACACGTCGAAGATCGCTATAAAAACAAGAGAAGAAAGAAAACTGCATTATAAGAAATCTCAGTCGTTCGAAATAGCTTTCAGCGCTTTTTATCGTGACGAGAGAAATACCTTCAAAAAGTACTTGATTCCCTAGAGTGAGGCTGATGACGGCTCTGATCCACAAAAACTGTCGAGGTGGTTTTTGCAGCGCATGTCAGGATGCTCCGAGATGTCTTACGCAATATCTTAAAATCTATCGCCTATAAAATCTTTACACAAGCCTTCATAAACCGACTTGAAGAACAAATCGACCTGAAGAATGGAAGCCATGTAACAAAATGGGGCAGTATTAAGTAAAAACCGGGTTCCAAACTAATTTAAAGAAATTAATTTTTAAATGGTGTCCAATTACATTTTTTTTGTCCTTACTTTATATCTTACCATAGACGCCATTTTGAATTTTCAACCTAACCTATAACGAATACAAAATTGAGACGAATATGATTCTCCAAAAATTGAAGGAACTTCATACATGAAGGAACAGATGAACATACATATATACATACATACATATACTATATAGATACATACGTATATACATACATACAAACGCTGTTAAAATCATAACCCTACTTTTTTAAGTAAAAATAAGCGCGCATAACGTCACCGAAATTCGAAAGTTTTTGTCTCACTCTACACATACCATAATATACCATTTCGTAGTAACAATTACCATAAAAAAAAACTTTTATAAAAAAATTAAACCGACTTCAAAAAAGAACACTGAAAAGTATGAAATAACTATCCCTTACAGATCGAAACTTAAGTACAAAAATAACTTTATAAAAATACGATACAAATACCCATATAATTAAATTTGACAGTTACTGAAGTCGGTGCCAAGCCTACTAAACTAATAGACTTTCCGTTGTCGAACATTGATTTGGCACCGCCTTCAATAACTGTCAAATTTAATTATATGGGTATTTGTATAGTATTTTTATAAAGTTATTTTTGTACTTAAGTTTCAATCCGTAAGGGATAGTTATTTCATAATTTTCAGTGTTCTTTTTTGAAGTCGGTTTAATTTTTTTATAAGAGTTTTTTTATTTCTCCCTTTTGAGTGACCTTGGCCTAAATAAATATCTAGAGCAGGTCTACAATTAGCTTATTTTCTAATTCTGGAGCGCAATGTGTTAACTTCCATTCTATTGAGGAGCACAAACCGTGAGCTTTCACAATAAAGGATGCGAACAGATCGAACATGGGATATTATTACCCATTATGGCCATTATCAATATCATCAATATAATATCATATCAATATCAATCAGTTATAAAAGAACAGTGTAAAGGTTGCATCATAATTACACCCTAGCAGTATTCTTACAATCCGAAGACGACAGCCACCAGCCGTATTCTCTGTCCGCCACAAGACTGACTCTACTAACTGAATTTATTATATCATAGCCAATTTATATCTTCTCCCTACTTTACCATTATATCATACTACCATTATACCAAGTGGGGACAACGATAGTTAACAAATGACATACAAGAGAATTGTCAATATAAATAACCAGGTCGCGTTATTTGGTGTATCTTCGAAACCAAAGCTTCAAAGCCAGTGAAATTTCAATGGGACCAATCTGGAAGCGTATCCTTTCGAACAAAAAAAGAATTTTTCAAATCGGTTCATAAATGACGGAGTTATGAGGTAACAAACATAAAAAAAAACATACAACCGAATTGAGAACCTCCTCCTTTTTTGGAAGTCGGTTGAAAAATTCTTATTAGTAGTTCTTATTATTAGTACTTAAATACATTATTATACAAGAATTACTTATGTACTTATGTGTACAGGTATAAAGTATCTACTGTATTTAAATGAAACAAATGAAACAAACATAAAATTCTCCTTCCATCTTAATTTCAACTTATAAAGACAAAATAAAGTCCATTTTAGACTAAAATAAATGCAAAAACAACTTGTTCGTTATATCAAACTGATAAGGCTGTGCGCACACTGCACCGTGATCGATGATAATGCTCAATACACCCGATAACGGCTTGGAGCGTTTTGTAAACATAGTCTTATCTCTAGGTATTTGTCGAGTGGCTTTTGTTGCAGCATTCTCTCAATTTATAGTTATAGCTTTGCCTGCGATTCTGTCCATATAGATTGCGTTTAGAGATGTGTCATTCCCGAGAAAATTCCCATAACTGGGGAAATCATTAAGTTTTATTTTAATATGGATAAAAAACGAGTTAACCGTCTATCTAATGATAAGCTGATTGGGAATCCACAAAATAACAGCCAAGGACTTTTTTTATATATAAAAGGTGGGACGAATGAGCAAACGAGTCACTACCTGGTGGAAAGTGATCATCGCCGCCCATGGACACCCGCAACATCCGTGGAATCACAGGCGTGTTGCCGGCCTTTAGGGAAAGAGAGAAAAGAGGGGGAGGAGGGAGATGGACCACCGGCACCCTCACTGACCGAACGAAGAACAACAGCAATAAATGCTGTTATTTCACGCCGATATTCTGTGATAGAGTGGTATTTCACCGGGCGAGCCGGCTCAATTCGCGATGCAATGCAGCAAGGCTCTACATAATTCTCATGTCGGCAACACTAAGGCCTGAGATGTTGTGTCTCTTGTGTCAGAAACTTCACTGTCTCTTTTGCCTTCCACATCCGAACACACAACAGCGCAAGGAGTGCTTTTTGACGGCAGGATTAACGAGTACCTTAGTGATAGCGAGCTCTTTCTTTAAAGTCAGGGAATGCTTTATGCATCCCTGTCCTACTCGGTAGCGGCGGGGAGCATATATGGGAGTCTCACATACCCTCCTCACCGCCGACTACACATCTTCACGCTGTATCCCTAACGATTATACAGAGAGGGCGGCTCAGCTCTTATCTCTGGGCTCGTCTCATTAAAAGCAAGCGAGTCAACTTGCACTTCTTCTTCATGGCAATGGGCCTTGTGGGTCACATTGCTCACCCAGTAGTGACGATTTTAATCTCATTTCTGCTTGTGGAAGCGACCATAGAAGCAATGGTAGCGGGAGTCCGTCTTCTAAATCTTTCAGGCTTTGGCCCTGTACAGGTCTTAAATCCCGGGATGTTTTCAACGGCGGCGCAACACGTGCAGTATGGCGCAGCTCTCCACGTGCCGTCCTTATGACCTGCCTGCGATCAAACGGCCATAAGAGCGGTAAGACTCTCCGCTGCGGTCCACCTCCGAGGGCCAGACCTGGCTCACGTACCTGATTTGAAGGCACCTTACAACAGCGCGAAGGCAGAGAATGTGTAGAAAAGAAGACTGGCGCCTGCCGCATGCGTAACAGAATTGCCTAACGGAACACATGGATGATAATTTTTTCATATTTGTCAAATTTATTTCCTTGTAGTTATGTACATTAAGAATGATAACTCTGGATTCAAATAGCTAAAATTATTTAGGGATTGAAGACAATTATAATACATTCGTTTATGCGACTTAGACATTTCCAAAATGTTACCGCTGTGTGCGTGCAACAGCGCGTGCGTATTAACGCGCACACATACAAACCGCGTACGATAGCTTTCTATGAAGACATCCTACTATTATGTATGTATCGTGGCAAGGGCCTCGGCTCCAGAAGCTTGACGCTTGCTTATATGCTCATGATGTCCCACCAACAAAATTAAGTATGGTATGGAATCCATCACGAGAGTTGAATTCGTATTTAACCAAATATTTTTTCCTGTTACATAGTCCTGTGCCTTGATTAACATAATCCGCAGTTCATTTTAACCACACTGATAAGTTATCACATATTATCATAATTCGATTGTATGATAGTAAACAGTGTTAAAAGCATGCATTAAATGGTACCAGCCACCTACTTGTAGACCATATGTTACAAAATAAAATAAATATTGATATGTACTTAGGTATTAATACAACGAAAGATAAAATTAAACTACATATTTCGCTACAGCGAGATCAAAATATTAAAGAACATTTTATAGTGATTATTTGGAATGCGGGAGCATTGAAGAAGCAGTGTTCCATAATATCAACTATTACAACCGCCAACCGTAAAACAAAGTTTGTAACTGAGCTCTCTCGTTGTCTAATAAATTAAGAATAGGCCGACTTCAAATAAAACTTTGAAAAGTACAAAATAATTATCCTTTTAATCAAAACTCTAGTACAAAAACAACTTCATGAATACCATACAATTATTCTCAGATATTCTATGTTATATATTCTCAGACATTTCATACAGTGCCATATAGTCCCAAAGTAAGCAGCACAGGTACTAGACAACTGATATACTACTTATATACTTTTTTATTTTGTAAATAAGTACATATAATACATAGACACCCAGACTCGGGGCGGGAATCGAACCCCCGTTTACTTTCCGACGCGTTTAACCGTTGCGCCACAGAGGTCGTCAACAATTACCTGGACAATTGTCCTTGTAACTGTCAAGTTTAATTTTAAGATTTTATTTATTTTCAGCTAGCGACACGCCCCGGCTTCGCCTCGGTGAAATGTTGAATGTTTGCAACATACCAAAATTTTTTTATCGAGATTTTCATACACAAATGCCGTCCAAATTTCCAACTTCTTCTGTATATAATAAAAAAAAATCTTTCATATAAACCTTGTCCTAACAATTACAAACACAACAAAAAAGAGATCAGCCAAATCGGTTGAGCCGTTCCCAAGTGATGTTCCGTTATACATGTCGCGATTTAATTTTATTCCTGTAGATTATACCTAGTTTAGACTTAGCACCGACTATTGTAAAGAAGTCGGTGTCAAAAATTGAACCGCCTTCAAAAAAAAGACTGAAAAGTACAATTTCATTATCCTTGACTAATTATCGCCTAAATACAATAAAAATAACTTCATAAATACGATACACATACTTACATAATTAAAGTCAGTTACTGAAGTCAGTGCCAAGTCTACCCAACTAATAAACTTTCCGTTGTTGCACATTAATTTGGCACCGACTTCAATAACTGACAAATTTAATTATGTAGTTATGTGTATCGTATTTATAAAGTTATTTTTATTGTACTTGAGTTTTAATTAGTAAAGGATAGTTATTTTGTAATTTTCAGTGTTTTTTTTTGAAGGCGGTTTAAATTTTTTTCTTAATTTTTTTGATTTCTCTCTTTAATGTGACTTTCGCCTAAATAAATATCTAGGGCAGGCCTACAATTAACTTCTTTCTAATTCTGGAGCGCAGCGATATACAAGAGAATCTGATCATTTTCTTGTATATGTAATAAAGGTTATAATAATAATAATACTGTCAGACATTTCACACAGCGCCATCTATTCCCAAAGTAAGCTGCATAGCGCTTGTGTTATGGGTACTAGACAACTTTATAAACCTTTATAAACAACATTATTTGGTATATGTTCGAAGTCCAAACTCCAATACCGGTGAAATTTAAATGGGACTATCTCGAAAGTATACCTTTTCAAACAAAAAAAACAGTTTTCGAAATCGACGAAGTTATCAGTGAACATACATAAAAGAAAAAAAAACATTCAACCATACGAACATAGAACCTCCTCCTTTTTTTAAAGTAGATTAAAAACTACCAAACTGTTAGTTTCTGCTGTCGTTTATTAATTCGGCATCGACTTTATTACGTGTCAAATTTAATTATGTAGATATTTGTATGGTATTTATAGTTATTATGTATTGTAGGATATTTTATAACAAATGAAAGCAATAAAGGCAGATTTAAATTTAAATTCACGCGTCTTTATTATTGCTTTTTGTTACTGTCTCGGAAGCAATTAATACGTACTTACACGTTGATTCTCAAAACGATAATGAGCGGTAACGCTGTTAAAACAAAATGGCGTATCACGTTGCAAGTCAGCAACATTACTTATAATTCTTTATGATTAATTTTTGCATAGTGAAATATAAATTAAATACAATAAAATGGAATAATAATTTCAACATGTATATTTTATTGTACGTTATTTAGCTTATCCTTGTTCAGGACATCCGTGTATTGCAATGAATTTTAAGAATTGCCATTTTGGGTGTACAGGTCTGGTTGGACTCCTTTCTTTTTGTTTTTTCCTTCGCCATACAAATTGTAGATTGAGGGAAAACTTCCACTAGCGCGTTCCTGTGCGTAAATTGTGAGCTGGCCCTGATGGCTGGACTTAACATTACGCACATTATCAACCTTTTCGCACAATGGCCACAAAGAAAAATAAAAACTATTAAAAAGATAAAATCGAATTATGAATTTCTGTTTTCGCTGTGATCGCTTTTGCATGTGGCTGGAGGTACCCTTCGCTTTTAATATTTATCATGGCTTATTTTCATAAAAAGTCACTCGAAGGTCAGCGGTCAAGGATCGCCAGGTATGTACTATTGGTTTATTTCTTGATTCCATAATTTGTGTGGCAAATTTTTTTAAACATTTTAATTTCTTTTTTGCGCTAAACAAATGGCGCTTAGCTATTTACAAGCTTCTCCAGGGTCCATCAAATACTTTTACTCTCACTGCTGTGTCTGAATTGCTAACAAAAATTACTTAGATAATATAGTTATTACGTATTCATTAAAAACAAAAATGTATTTGCTGTTAATTAATTTAAACAATATTTCGATATTTTTACCTACTTCAGTGGTTGTCCAGGAGAGGAACCAATTACCATTGTCCAATGGACACTCATAAAAGTATGCTACTCACTACTGATTTATAAACATGAAAGCTTTTATCTATCCTCTTCGGTTATATAGACAATAAATAAATTTAAAAAAATCACAAAATTAACTTATCAGTACCTACAAAAATTATGTAATTATTTTTTTGGCAATGTAACCAGTGAAATGGCTTATTTTACCAATATCACTGTCATGCAAGTTGGGCCGAGGCAAACAATTATTCGTTCATTAAATAATTAAATCATTATAACCATTATATTTCAATACTCATCATTCAAATTTCACTATTTGTATTTCCAATCGATTGAGTAAATGCAAAAATTAAAATAAAATTGACAGAGGTATATGCAACAAAAATATCTTTGGACCTTTTAACTTTAACTTTGCAATCGGTAGATATGTGCTTTTTGTGAGAGTTGGTTGACAACCCTGTTGTTATATGAATATGTTTTGACAACCCTAACTTCTGTTGTCTTGGTAACGGACTTATTTTAATTTTTTAAACAAAAAAACAGTCACATTTTTCATTTGTAAAGATCTTTTTATTTATTGTTAACATTTTAACACTTTCAACTTTATCAGAGCGACTCCCTCCAAATTCTAATAACGAAAGCCATATTACACATAAATCCGCACGAGTTAAATTTTACCAAATTTTTTATCATGTATACCAAAGTATTTCATAAGATACTCAAGTAGTCCTTAATTCCCATATGGTATTATCCCTGTCACGTGTTTCCAAGTTTTTTTTTGGCGTCGCTAGGATTGCCCTCAAACTATAAATCTTCTGGACACGCGTCGACACGACAATTTTTTGTTCTACTTTTTATAAAGTCTGTAGATCATTCTAAAAATAACTTTGCATTTATTCCCTTGACAACATGGTCATTGAAATTCAATTCTAGGTAAAACTGCTTTCATCCTGTACTGGACGAGTTAGCAAATTATGAAGATCTAGCGACCCGTTCCCACTTTGTCCTGGTTAAATACATAATATATAGCCTACCACCTACGTCTATCTAGAATAATGTATAATACCTTTGAAATGGTGAAATATTTTTTTAAATTGGTACAACGGTTCCGGCGATTACCCTCCGGAACCGCTCATCATTCTCCGTACCCACTTTCGTCGAAATATGCGCGGTGCTTTAAATAACTCCGTCAGCTAACACACTGGCTATTTGATCTTCATAATAAACTAACAAAATCCACTATCTATAATATTAGTATAGATAATATAGATATGCTAACTACTCGTTTTCGATATTTTCTCTAAAATCCACTCGGCCCAATTCGCATGACAGTATTAGTACATATTTAGTAACGTAGGTAGTTAAAGAAATATTCTCTGCAAAGTTTTAGACAAAAATTAGATAACAGTTACGTTTCGATTAAACGGCATTAATCAAAGCTTAGTTAAGCGAGTAATAATAAAAATAATTACTGTCAAGCGAAGACAGCGACTATGACGGCTAGGGTTGGCACTAATTATCCACGGTAATTATATTTTTAATCTCATTTTCTTTATTTTTAACTAGCGATCTGTCCCGACTCCACATGAGGACTCGATTACGAACGCAAACGAATTAAATGTAAATGTGTTAAGATTCTTATATATAATTATAGATTAATTCAAAGTTATTGTAAACTATGTTCTTGGTCGGATTAGTGTTTGACAGATAGTTTACGTTAACGTTAAGACGAATTAGCGTTATTCCGAGTTCGTTACGTTTTTGGGCAGTAGGGGATTTTGGGGGGGGGGGCTAAGGGGCTTGAGCCCTCCCCCCCCAACGCATCTGAATCTGAGTTTACCCTCATTGAGTTCAAGCCCCTCCCAAACCAAAATCCTTGATCCACCACTGTTTTTGGGTATTTTGACTAATTACAAGATATATTTCGCATAACTTTTTATTCCATATGTTTTATGATTCCATACCTTAAATTATAATACAGCATCATACTTGAAGTTTACAAGAAAATTGCAACGAAAGTCAACGATCGGCGAGCAAGAGTTACGCTTTAGCGCTTTTAGATTAATAACCTAACACTCGCATACCTAGGCAAAAATGTGTGAGGAGAATGATGAGATATGAGGATGCGAAAGAAGTATGTAAGGACCGTGACGCTTGGCGGTTGGCGCTCCGTCCTCTCTGACTACGCCGTTAGGGCTACGGCTGTAATACGGCAGAAATGTTAAGTTAATGCTTGGATCGAATCGATTTCGTTAAATTGCAACACCGTCGATTATTTCATTCGCCGTGATTCGTCGTGATTGCAAACGGCGCTTCAAGCGTATAGCATTATTATTTTGCGTCGTTGTGGAGAGCACAGCACAAATCGCGTCCACCGCTTTTTGACCTTTTTCGTCGGACAGAGTATTAAAGTTTATCTTGTTTTTGTGATCGATAAAGGTAAATTAAAAACTGAGTTGTTGATCTGTCTATTATTACTACTTATTTTACTTTAATACATGATTAAAGTAAAATATTTATACGTCACGTGTCGTAATAGATGATTACGACACGCGACATATAAATATTGTGACTAAGTCGAACGGGTAATTGAACGTTGCAATGTTGCTAAACCATCCAAATGTAATTCCTTATTGTTAAGTAGATAGCTTCATAAGGGGACTTCGTTACAAAACGACAGTTTTTCTATACTTCTATAGATTACACATAAACGCGTTATACATATTATGTTATGAGTCTTCCTTAAATACTCTAAACACTCTAATCTAAATGATGGCAAAAACCGTATTTAAATGCACTTATAATTTTAAAAGTTATAAAAGAATACATAGAGGAAAGCAGATTTTGATTTTGTTTTATAGTAAGTATTTAGAGATCAAAAACCGTCAACCCTAACGTATCCGGCGGCGGCGACATTCCATACCGGCGACGGACTTATCGTCAATATAAATTTACCGCAGTGCTTAGTGCTGGTCAACCATGTGGCCTTGTTGTGTCTTCTGTCCTATAAAAACTCAGGTACACAATTACGAATTTGAAACGATATAAGAGTCACATTGTAGAGGTGCTTCACTGCTTTAATTGCTTGTTAGAAATCGGTATAGATTGCGTCCTGATTAAAGGTACAATGCGACGTATCTAAAACTCCTAGAAACCGGGACGATATGCACAATGCGGAACATCTGGCAATAATAATAAAAAAAAGTGAATAATGACTTGTGAAAAAATTGCAGAATAAATACATACGTATCTCGTATTCCTAAAGGGGTAGACAGAAAAGCGCCAAGCATCACGCATGGCCTTTACTTCTTTCGTCTTCTAAAGTCGCAAAATGAAATAGATGAAAAATTCAACAAAAATTGGTCAATGAGTATTTGACTCACACGCAGAGGATTCCACATGACATATCTTCACGCTGTATTCCTAATGAGGAGTCAGAGAGGACAGGTCGCCAAGCATCGCGGTCCTTACATGTCTTTCGCCTCCTCAAATCTCATCATTCTCCTTACACACTTTCGCCGAAATATGCGAATGCTTTAAACATCTCCGTCAGCTAACACACTGGCTATTTGATCTTCATAAGTCAGACTTGATCTTCCTTAGTTTCTGTTACCACTCAGCTCTGTAGATTTTCTTCGTCAATCATTCATCATTCATTCTTTCTATATGACCGAATCATCTCAACATTATTTCTACATTTTTACAATAACATCGCGCAAACCTGTCATACTGCGTATCTCTTCATTGCCTATGTTATCCACAAGGGTGACACCGCACATATTTCTAAAAGATAGCTGATGAGCTGAAGAGATGCATTTATTACTTGGTATAAGTATCTATTAAGTATACCTATCCAAGCCTCACTACCGTACAAAAAAGTTCGCACCATTACCGCATTGTGGATGGCCATTTTGACTGAGTTAAGGCGACGCATTGATAAACAATAATTTAATCTAAAATAGATAAATAAAAAACAGTTATATTCGTTTATTTTAAAAACGATAATTAATTTTTAAAAATCTATTTCGTTTTGAGGAATATGTTTAAAGTAAACTATACAGAAAATTTAGAAATATAAATCGGTCCCGTTGCTCCGAAAAATGCAAATCTCTGTTTTAAAAGAGGTTTCTTTAATATTCTTTTTGTGTTACAAAAGTTAACCAACCGTGTATCGCAACTGTCAAAATAAAGTCAATGAAATGAAGAATCAGATTACCAAATATCATTGTCATACGTTTCGTAGTCACTTAGAAAAATTGAGATCCCTGCTGTAAAAATTTCTAATGCGTCGCTTTAGTATATATGATATATATACTTAGATATATACTTAGAGTCAGGATATACATATGTATATACAGTATATATATTAGAAATATACAGGATTCCTTATATATGATAATTATAAAATATTTTTCTAAACTTAAATTTTATAAGACTGTTGCCTTAAATTATGTGTAAGTAAGGCTCACTTTAGGCCTATAGGGTAAACTGGTGAAAAACGCCCTACTTTTTTAATTTGCTAAATTAAACACATTTATAATCAAATAATATTTATTAATTAGGAACTATCTGTTACATTTACTTATCAGACTTTAATTATTTGGCAGTTTCGTTAATTATTTCAATTATGTTTAAACTTGTGCATCTTTTTAAAAATTTTAAAAAGGGGCGTATTCCCCATAGCCTCTGTGAAAAATGCCCCGTAACGAAAAAAATAAAAAAATCGTAATAACAAACAAAAATCAACAAATTACTTAACAATAAAAATATAAAAATATTATTTCTTCCTCTGCCGCACATTATAACGGCCACATTTGTTACACAAATTGTTATACATCGTACAATCTTCATGCAACCATTTCAAACATTTTATACACTGTATCCAGTCTACTTCTCTTGTTGTGACATTATAATCTTCTAAGCATTCAACACAAGTATTTTCTTCGATGTCTGTCTGTTCACTTGATGAAGCTATTTCTTTATCTTCTTCTTGGGATTCAGACGAATATGAAGACTGACGCTTTTTCTTTGTCGTTATTTGCTCAACATTGTTCCCTCTTTTTCTTTTTTGATGAAGTGTTTGTTTTTTATGTTTAATCTGTTCTTCTGATGAACCCTTTTCTATATCGTCTTCTTGGGATTTAGAAAAATATAAGGGTTGACTATTTTTTTTTCTAGTAGTTCTTCCAGCAAGTTCTTTACGATTCTCCTTTTCCTTGATCTTTTTTTGTTTAGATGTTTGTTTAGTCTCACTACGTTTAACTTTCTTTGCTATGAATTCTGGAGATGTAAGTACAGTTGTCTTTTGTTTTCTGCTACTTGCCTGATATTGGGGTATTACAGGGATGGGTCGAATGGCTTTTAGTACCTTTGAAGGTGTTTCTATCTTCTCAGTTGCCGACTTACTTGTACCTGATAATTTTGAATTAGCGTAGCCAATTGTCTGAGAAGAGCTGTTAAAAGGTGATTCTGATCGTTGATCATGGCTACTGGTTGACGGTCCAGGTCTAAGATCAGGGCTGCTGATTAATAGTTCTGGTCTGGGATCTAGGCTACTAATTAGCGAATCAGGGTTGTCGATCAACAGTTTTGATCTGATATCTAAATCGTTGATTGAGTGCTTAGGTTTGGGCTCAGGACTGATGACCGACGGCGTGAGTATTTGATGGGAGCTTTCAGTTGAAAGGTTGGTGATGAAGGGCTCTCGTCTCTCTAAAGAAATTGCTCCTGCAGTTTCTCTTCTGAAAAAACCACTCGTAGATGCTGTACATTCTGGTCTATTCGAAGAACCACTTTCTTGAGGTTCGTTATTAGATTCGTCGAT
Organism: Zeuzera pyrina; assembly: GCA_907165235.1. Lineage (NCBI taxonomy): Eukaryota > Metazoa > Arthropoda > Insecta > Lepidoptera > Cossidae > Zeuzera > Zeuzera pyrina. The sequence continues at coordinate 1,284,482 of OU015640.1, forward strand.
ACAGAAGAAATAGCCGGGGATTATTAAAGGGTTAAATGGGTACACCCCTGTGCACCGCATTGCTGATGTACCTGTAGTTATAGTAGCTGCCTTACACCAAGCATTTCCAATTAACTGAGCAATGTAGTAGCGAGTCAGCTTCCTTTCTTTATGACTTGTCACCCATACTTTTGCTTCTTGATTGAAATAAGTCTTGAAAGGCTTGAAAAACGCTCGGTCTAACGGCTGCAAGGCATGTGTAGTATGACTGGGGAAGCAGAGGAGTATAACATCATTTGCAGCAGCTACCTCAAGTAAATCAATCGAATTGCTATGTGAGCTATGACCATCCAAAAGCAACAGTGCTTTTCCTGTGCCTTTCTTGGGTAAAAATTGCTCAGTAAACCACTTATAGAACAAGTCGCTGTTAATGTATGATGACTTCTGATTCATATAAACGTCAGATCCCGGCGGTAACCCTTCAGAAAACTCTGGTTTTTTGTTTTTTCCTTTAAAAATAAGGACGGGAGGTAAAAACTGCCCTTCTGCATTGCAACAGGCAATAACACTTACGTTTTCACCCTTTTCTGCACATGTTATGGTGTAAACTTCTTTGGCACCTTTGGTAGCCAAGACTCTACCAGCTTTGTTATTGACTTGGATTCCAGTTTCGTCGACGTTGTATATTTTTCCTGGCTTATCCATCAAGTTGTTTTCAATTAAAATCTCCTTCAATACATTAAAATATTCATCAATGTCTTTCCGGTTCATACCTTGTGCACGAGCTATAGATAAACCTTCAGACTTACGTAATACTATTTCTTTATTACGGCGCATAAATGCATAGAACCACTCATCACCAGCTCTTTGTCTCCCTTTGGAAAATCTATGTTCCAAATTCATTTTTTCAGCTAAAGCAAAAGCCATGGTTTGAACGTCGTCTTTGTTAGGAGAAAATCCAACTTTTTCAAGAGCTTGAATATGACTGACGAGTTTCTTTTCATATTCGGCCCCCAGCTCCGGACATCTACCTAATGGCCCTTTTCCTTTGCCCGATACAAGATGTCTTCTAAGAGTTCGACTAGGAATGCCATACTCCCTGCTGGCTTGGTTGATTCCTAATTCTTTACTAGTGACCTTTGACATCGCCTTCTCTAGAGCTTCAGCAGTCCACGATGCTCTGGACGTCTTTCTTTTGTAGCGCCTCCCCATAATTAATCTGTAAAAACATAAAATAATGTGTATCGAAAACTGAGTCATATTTCACCTGTAAAATCAGGGCGTATTTCACAAAGCGGAGGCAAATACGCCCCCGCTTTTAGTACATAAAACTAGTTTGAACTTGTAGAAAATTCCGGTAATATTGCGAAGGTTATGAACTAGACTAAAAACTGAAATCGTTCACATTCACTAAAAATTGTTACTTTAGTATGTTAAAAATACATAATTTAACTCACCCACGCAAGTCGTGTTCCAATTCAATAATATTTTTTAAAAATTTTAATTTTTTTCGTTAACAAAATACGGAGCGCAGCCGGTCTCAGTGACGAATAGTACCACTACTGCCGTCTATCGGATGACACACTAACTAGCTCTTCCAATAGCTCAGTGTCCTTTCTAGATCTAGTGGGGCATATTTGCGGATGGGGCATTTTTCACCACTTTACCCTACTTTAATTCAGAAAAAGGTGATCAACTTTTATATGTTTTGGTGCAAAATAATTAACAGGACGTTAGAAGTATTACTATTCAAAATATTTAGTTAATACGTTGCATAGTTCCTGAGAAAATTGATCGTAACAGGCAGACAGACAGACGGACACATTAATGGACGTATCTCATAAAGATCTGTTTTTCCTTTGAAGGTATTAGAACCATAAAAATCAACAAAATTAAAATAAATAGTGTACCCGTTCTATAAAAACGCACCGTCAGCGCGCAGTGATCGCTAAAAATGGTTATGGAGCGATATTGATATAAATGATCTTCTGTTACAAATATTCTACTCATGGCTTGTTTTTTACATCGATCGATATTCAAGGGGTGTTTCAATATTCATATCATGTTCCCATGTCAAATTTGTAATAGAATTTATCACATAATCTGTAACAAGATGTTGTACATATTAAATAATGAATTTTATTAGATGCTAAAACAGAAGTAATTATGTCTATGCTAAAAATATTTTGTTAAAAGCCTCACATTATGAACAAACCTAAAAGAATAGTGGATAAACCTATGCCTAAACTGATACATCTTTAACTCTGAAATAAGAATTAGTATAGAAATGTTATTAAGTAGAATAGTAGATATTTATATGGTTTCTAGAACATTTTTTTGTGGCTTTCCCGGATTAGCTTAGATTACATGCATTACATGTACAAAGATTGTTTCTGAAAAAAAGCCTAACCTACGTCTAATTCCGGGCACATTCCATCTCTGTACTAAATTTCATCGTTATTGGTTCAGCGGTTGAGCATTTCCCATTCAAAATCTCATCCCCTTTTCACCCCCTTGCGGATAGATTTTTGATAAAAAGTAGCTAATGTCCGTTATCAGGCGTCAAACTATCTCCGTGCCACATCATAATCAGTTCAGTGGGTTAGCATTTCCCATACAAAGTTTCACCCCCTTTTCACCTCTATAGGGGTGAATTTTTGATAAAGAAAAGAAGGTTATGATCTCTTTGATAAAAAAAGTGTATCACCGTACCAAATTTTATTACATCCGAGGGTTAACAATCCCCTACAAAGTTTCATGCCCTTTTATCCTTCTTAGAATTTCCCTAAGAATCTTCTTACAACTGCATTTTTGATAAAAAAAAAGCCTGTGTCCGTTCTTTGATACCAAACTATCTCCATGACAAATTTCATCATAATCGGTTCAATGGTATAGCATTTCCTCTACAAAGTTTCATCCCCCTTTTCACCCCTTTAGAGGTAGCTTTTCTAAGTAATAAGTAGCCTACATGTGCGCAATCACATGGTTTCATTACGTTTCGATTTTCATCAACATCTATCAAGCCGTTCTTTCGTTATAAAATGACATACAAACAGACACAAAAATTATAAAAATGGTAAAATCAAGGTAAAGTCAATGGTCAGTCATAAAACGCCTATCTATCACAAAATCTGATAGTAAAATTATAATTACAGACAGACGCAATTTATGCAGTAGTTTAGGTTATACCTAAGTCATGTGAGTTGCACTGGGAGTTACTGGCAGAAATAAACGAAATAACGAATAAATTTGATGGTTCCGTACTAATTTATTTTTCCAATTGAATCCCAATAATGTTCATATCGATCGGTGAGTGCGCAGTAACTGCCGTCGACGCTCGCATACGCTTGCACACAAAACTACTGATCCGTCTTTTCGAACATGCTTACAATGTCCCTACAGTAGTATAGGTTGATTAACTAGCCCCGGCTTCGCACGGCTAGAAATTTTTTGAAAATAAAGTACAGCCTGTGTTACTCGTTGATAATGTAGCTTTCCATAGGAGAAAGAATTTTTGAAATCCGTTTAGTAGTTTTTAAGTTTATCCATTACATACACACAAACGAAGTTTATCTCTTCGTAATATACGGTACTAAACTAATTAATCTCTGGTAATATTATTGGTATAGGCTATATTTTGTACTGGATGGTCGGTTATGTAAAATATATTAATTTATTTATTTTCTTAATAACTGACAAGGATAGATAAGGATACGTAGATAAAAAATAACATAAACCGTGCTGAGAACACTAAAAATAAAATTTAGAAAATCTCAAAGAACACCCCAAAAAATTGGGAAAATTGCCGCAATATTGTTAACAGTTAATTTAATACATTGATGAGATAGATATTAGCTCCATGATAAATACAATACATATATCCTCACGCTGTATCCCTAACGGACTGTAAGAGAGGACAGAGCGCCAAGTATCGCGGTCTTCACGTACTTTTTTCGCCTCCTCAAATCTCATCATTCTCCTCACACATTTTCGCCTAGGTATGCGAGTGTTTTTGACATATACGTCAGCTAACATTCTGGCTATTTGTTCTTCGTAAATCGGTCTTGGTCTTCCTTGGCTTCTTTTATCACTCGCTTTCGCTCTGTAAATTTTCTTCGTCAGTCTTTCACCACTCATTCTTTCCATGTGCCCGAACATCTAAGATCTAAACATTCCTTTCTTCATTTTTACTGAAACACTGTCGTGCAACCCTGTCATACTGCACATTTCTTCATTGCTTATCCTGTCCTCAAAGGTGACACCGCGCATAGGTGTTTCCAAGAGATGATATTCCTACTGCATTTAATATATTGTTGAAATAATTACAATGTTATAGATTTTAGATAACGTCAATATTTACAAACTCTAAACTAAGTATTAATTAAAATAATGGACTTTCTCAAAGACACTCACGTTTAAAAAGCTATAAAATATACTAATATATTTATAATGCAATAGATATACTCGTATAAAAAAAAATATATAATTATTATCTAACCCTTTTACATAACACACCTATCAAATAATTATAAAACTCAAAATGCACAATCTGTAATCTATTGTGCTAAAAGCAGTGCATATTCGTTGAATTATAATATTATATTCAATAAATTCGCTTTTAATTAATATTCATGAATAGAAAACATTTCTTTTTGACTTGTCAGTCAAAACCTCTCGTTTTTGTGTGACCCCCGTTCTTTGTGTGTGTTGTAGACACTCACTTTCTATAATAGGGTGCGTCAATTATAGTGCTGAGTTAAATATTTGATACTTACAGGTCGATAAATAAAAGTTAAATTAATCATTTGCCAATCGACTAATAAACGGTCATCATATAATAAATATTTCACGGTAATAATGACTAAAGGCAAGTGTCTCAACATAATGCCTAAACACTAAGGAACCAGGGGCTGATTTTCAGGCGCTACCTTGGGAATGAAAGCTATGATTAAAATATAAATTATAATTTATACCTAATGGAAAATTCATATTTTAACATTGAAGTCCAATATTCTGTTTCTAAAGTAGTGCGCAAAATATAGCGAAAAACATATTAATCTTCAGAAATTCATTTACAGCTTTTATAAATGTCGTACTCAACCTTCTCTGCACAACTCACGTTTAACCAATTTTTATATTAGCGTTATTATGGAATTAATTATAATTAAGAATAGATCGAATAGTGTGTTACTTAACGAAAATGTCAAAAGCACTCGCATACCTAGGCGAAAATGTGTGAGAAGAACGATGAGTTTTGAGGAGGCGAAAGAATTACGTAAGGACCGCAAAGCTTGGCGCTCCATCCTCTCTGACTACTCCGTTAGAGGTACAGTGCGAAGATATGTAGCATAGTTATGTATAATTATAAATACAAATGCAGATCGTTTATATTTTTCGCACAGTTAGAGGTATTTTTTTTTCTTTTTGCTAACTAGTAACACACAATAGGACAAGTCGGTCTTGTTGTAGCATTTACTGCAAGTAAATATCAAAGTATCAAAATTACAGACTGCATTTCGCATCGCAGTCGCGGCATATGGACGCAGAATGGGTAGCGATAGCAATGTCGCGAGTGGTAGCTTAACGCGGCTCATTGAGCCCATTGTGCGTCGGACGCACTCGCTCGGTGGGCGACGCACTTTATTAAATTATACTTGATTATATTGCAATATGTGGAGGAATTAGTTTTTGTTTTAACATAAGTCATGTCGTTGGTAATAAAATTAAACAGACTGACAGACCGATATGCAGATTAAATTCTGTTAATAATACATGACATTGGTAGTTTCTCTACATTAATAATTGAAATATTGGAATGTAAATCACGTCCATGTAAATTTCTAGTGTCATTTGAAACTTAGTTATTTTCAAAGAATTTTTAATTTGCACTTTATTCAAAACTATAAAACTTCGAAGTTAATGTAGAAAGGACACATACCTATTACCTTTAGACAATAAAGAGCAGTCATGTCTGGTCTGTTGTAATCTAACTTGCTTAATAATAATTCTTTACTGCAGACTAAGATATATCAGAAAAAGAAATAAGTTGATTTCATTACCAGTAATATAATCTATGGCAAAGAAAAAGGCAAATCTCTCAACATAATGCCTTAGCTCTAAAGAGCGAAGCGCTAATTTTCAGACGCGGCCTTGTAAATGAATATAATGATTATTTAAAATGTGTTTAAATGTAAAATAATAATAGTAATAAATTTGTAAGTTAAGTGAAATATTTTATAATTCGTGTCTAAATGGGATCCAATAGATCCAACTCTAGAATTTAATTCGATGTAATAAATTTTCAAGGTCGAGGTGTCAGATGATCGATGAACTAGCACCTTCCCTTGAGCTGTCAGTGAATCACAGCTTAGAGGAATTCAACTATTAAATCAATTCTATAAATTCAATACCACTTTTAGTCTAGATGTAATTCAAGGAAAATAAAAAATATAACAAAAGGAACATTTTTATAAAGATGACCTATTGACTTTTCCCATATGCGTGTACGCATTACCCAAAATCACAGACCACCCTTAAACAATCAAAAATAATCAGTAAAATCACCGCTTCGCACAATAAAATCAGCGCTACCCTACAAACGAGTAATTATTTACACAAATAATTTCGTGATTGTCTTCTGATTAAACGCGCCCATAAAACACACATATTTTTGTGTTTTTTGTTATATTTTCACGTTGTTTCATTATCGATATGGGAAAGTTCGTCCCCTGCTTGTTTGGTTTTCACACCCACGATTTTTTGATTAAAACTTACGTTAATTCGTTGGGGTGTGCCGCAAGGGTGAATCCTAGGACGTGTCTTTCATTTATTCTAATAATTCCTACAGTATACTTAATGTAGACGAAAAGCGAAGAGTTCTATAGCTTTGTTTATAGGTGCAGTACATAACACTTGCATGAAAAAAACATTGAATAAAAAGATGTAAATTAAGCAATACTATTTTAAATTTTTAAACTATTCGCTTTCTGATTCCCTCACTAACTCATGATCAGTGACGTGTGTATCGAAAGTATGGATATGACCCAAAGTTCCCGGGATTTATTATTATTTTTATCTGATTATTTAGTATTAACGGCTCGCCCCTGCTTATCACGGGTAGAAATTTTTTTGAAATTAAAATACGATCCATCTTACTCACTGCCAATTTAGCTTTCTATACGTGAAAAAATTTTTGAAATCGATCCAGTAGTTTTTGAGTTTATTCATTACAAACAAACAATCAAATTATTTCTCTTTGTAATATTAAGTAAGTAGAAAGCTGTTAAATTTTGTTTATTTTTGAGAAAAATGCAGAATTCGAGTATCATAATGATTGATTTATTTACGTATTTTGGTAACTAATTTCCTGTCTTTAACTTTTATAAGTGTAACAGATTTTATAAGAAAGATTTTGTATGTAAGCATTAGAGTCATCCGCTTTTGAAGTTTAGTAATGTATCCGTTACTAAGGTACCGAATCCCGAGATATCCCGTGAATTTTAAGTCATACTTTTGATATTAATCACAGTCATGATTCCAATCACTGCTTCTCATGGTATTTCTTCATATACAAACATTAGGGTCTTGTAATGAAAATGGCAAGAACGGATAGCACCGTCATATCTGTCTGTTTATCCGTATCATAGGCGATTTATTCAGTTATTTCTAAGCCTACCGAAACGTTGCACAGACTTAGAAATCGATAACCAAAAAACTAAAAATAAGAGAGTCTACAACTACACAAGACTCTACAAGAGAGTCTAATTTATAAATGAGATGGTATGAGTATAAGATGAATGAGCCAATACAAAACTACACTACAACTCTACAAGAGAGTCTAATTTAGAAATGAGATGGTATGAGTATAAGATGAATGAGCCAATACTTTACTTATTTGATATTCAATACTAATTTGTTAAAAATCTAAGCGTCAATGATGCGCTGTTGCGCAGTTATACTGTTAGCGTAGTTCGTTGTAGCGCGGTACATTTTTTTAAAAGAATATTTGCGATGCCTTCTAAGTTGAATTACAACGCTAAATTAAAAATAGATATTTTTCTAGACTAGGACTTCGTAAATTAAGAATCATTGCCAGGAAATCACAGAATTTCAATAAAGATATCGTGCACGAATTTATTCTCATTTAGTTTCCTCAATGTAAAGTTGCAAAATATATGCATGTACCTACTTGCTTAAATAATGTCAGTATCCATTTTTAAATTCTGTATCTGAAATAAGATAACTTAACAAAATATATGTTTAGCCTTTTCTGTTCTTACTGTAATAATATTCTAGTTTTATCCAATAGCACTATTACGTAGAGTTTGTGATAACGTTTGCGAACCTTGTGATAGCAGCTTCGATTTTGAGCCGTAATATGCAAGCACAAAACAGTAAACCATAATTCAAAATTTTAACCCCAAACAACAATATGTCGTCACAATCCCATAAATAATTAGCTGGCCATTCATCCCGAACGGAAATATTAACCGAAGCGTGCACTATGTCAAAAAAAAACGAAAATAATTTCCTGTAAGTTTCCGAAGAATTTCACTTTATAAAAGCGAAATGGCCGCATTAATCTAATCAACACAAAACATCCTAATGATTGTCAAAATTTCGGACGCGTGCGCGCCACGCGGCCGCACGCGCTTCCAAATGGATGGTATTGTTTACAATGTGTTCATTTTTAAGAATTCCTCTCTTTTCTAAACCAATTTAAAATGTACTTTAGCTAATTCCACATAGAGTTTAACTTTGAAACTTCTAGAACATCGGCGTGAAGGTTAGTGCGTATGTTCATGAGGTTTCTGCGCTTGATTCTAGGCTTACATTTCTTGAATTAATGTTTCATAAAAATCTATTTCTCTTCCTCGTTAGGGTTTCTTACTTTATGCGGAATAATAAGATTTCTCAATCTGTCTGTGTGTCTGTCATAGTATATTTTCTCAGAAACTATATGATATATAAATCTGAAATTTAGCATATAGACTTGACTACCTCCCTCCCATATGACGTCGAAAGCATAGGATTTATAATATAATTGTGAAAATATCAGGAAATATAGTGCCCTATGTAAAGTTTACAGAAAGAACGAGAGTAGTAAGGTGAAAAATAAAATATGGGAAACCAAAGCTATATTACCTATGTTTATGCCTTATCCACTGAAGTAAGGAAAATAGGTTAAAAGCCCCTAAATACAATATAAACCAATATCATCACTGTACAACCGGAAGCGGAAGTATTCGCAAATCAATTTATCATAGCTCGGGAAACATAAAACGCTGTCATTTTTTGCGCAGAATATCACAATGTGACATTCGACGCCACATAAACAAGGAAAAAACATTAAAGTTAAAATATGAAGTAGGTTTTTTATTGATAAGTAATATAAAGTACAGGGCGATAATATTTATCTTAAAAAAGGAAAAATGCAGGTTTATTAATGGTTTGTTATTTTAATCTTGTTCTAAGTTTAATTGAACATCACTTAAAGAAATATCAGATTCGATGTGAAATGATCTGATGCTGATAATGCTGATCTGACGAATAGAATGTATTCTAAGAAACGCATCGTCGAGAAGCCGAAAACGTGTGGATCAAGTTAAATTTAAGTGAAACAACACCTGAATTTATAAATTCACGCCATTTTCCATCTGTGGTAAGCAGGACTTTAAGATATTAAGACTTTTTGGCGGGAACGGGAGAAGTGAGGTTGTCATTTTATTTAGATTTTCTATTTTTTACATTTTTAGGAGTTTTAAAGCACAACAGTAATAGTATATTGTGTTTTAAAGTTCTGTGTAAGTGACAAGAATGGAGTAGGTCTAAATAAATATGTGTAGCTGAAGTTCTCGCGTTCTTCCAAGAAGTCCTTTATAACTTCAGTAAAGCCTACTATCACTTTACTGGAGGAGTGTTAGGGACAGCTAATGTTTCTCTAAAAGTTACGTCATTAGGCTGATGGTCTTGTTACCAATGCCTTAAGAACAATAAATAAATAATAATAAGATATTAAATTAGATATTAATTAGAAATCGGTCCAGCCGTTTCGGAGTCCATAAGGAACACACATACATATGTATATATGCCTTTTATGTATATATACTCGTATATAGAAGATAGAAGATACTGCAAAAATAAAACAAAAAAAAAATTCTACTGATCCGATCGCTACCAAACTTTACAGGATCACCCGCTAGGCCAATCTGAAGATTCACTGAAAATTTCATCGAAATCGGTCCAGCCGTTTCGGAGCCCATAAGGAACATACATACATACATACATACATCGCCTTTTATATATATAGATAAATATAAAATCATAAATAATGTAAATATATATTGTATTAATAAATAAAGTTTAAGAACAATTATTATTTACACGTTGTCCCGTCCAGGAATTCTCATTTATTACGTATTATTAATAGTTTTGAGCCTTGATATAATTTTGTTTACATGTTTCATAAATGTTCCTGTTGTAGTTTACTTTTTAATTATTTCAGTTAATTTATATGGTTCCACTTGGAAAATTGCTGCCGCTGTCTCGTGATCGTTACGGGTTGCTGAGAAAATTGGCCATTTAGTTAAAAGATGCTCGATAGTTTGGACACTTGAGGAGTCGCAAGGACAAAAATTGTTTAGGGTGATTTTGAATCTGTGCAAATATTCTTTGTGGTAACCATGGTTGGATAGTATTTGACTTATTTCAAAGTTAGGTTTAAGTACTTGTAATGTATCAGATAAAGATACATAAGTGGGAAGCCATTTCTTTGTAAATTGACAATTATTTGTTTCCAAATAAAGTGATGTTTTGGCTTTAAAACTATTTACTTTGTTGTTACCCCAGACAATACACACTAATCATCTGATCTCAAATTAGGGTATTCCCTGTGCTATGAGAAACAGACGACGACTACTAGGGGCGTTCCCAGTACACCCAGACCCGAGACAATCTAGAAAAGTTCGTTTCCTAAATAGACCCGAACTGAAATCGAATCTGGAACCTTCCGCTCTTGGATGCAACCCTAAAGCACTGCACCATCGAGGTCGTGAAAGATCAAATATAGTCACTATCTATGTTAAAAACTATTAATTCTAAGTGACTGTAAATGAAATTATTTTTTTATTTAAAATAAATTAATTATTATGTAAATGGAATTAACTAAATTATATCTTTTAATACTGATATATTAGTTTATATATATTTATATCGTATTAAAATAATGCACGACAGTAGATGTTAGAAGTATGTAAGGGCCGCGATGCTAGGCGCTCCGTCCTGTCTGACTACCCCGTTGGGGATACAGCGTGAAGATAATATGTATGTATGTAGGTTGTTAAAAATTGTCCTATTGCAGACCACGAAAACTGCATTGTAAACCAGAATTTGTGGTTGAAATAAATCATTATGTGTCAATAAGCAATTCTGAAAGAGCGCGGAACCCGCGATCCGGGGATTACAGATGTGTGTCATTACGTATTCGATTACTTACACAAATATTACGAGTTGGCCGGAGCTATGTAATGCCGTGCCAAGATTTATTTAATTAGATGAATTTAAATATATACATACATTTGTTCAGATCAGATACATAAAGAATTTAAACAGCTTTCTGTGATTTGAATTTTTTTAAAACATTCGTATATTTTTGTTACGGCTAATATGCTGGCACATTACCTTAATTTCATTGCACGACCCTAATAACAGTTTTGGGCAAAATGTAATTTAAAAAAATCACAATTAAAAATTGTATTTGTAAAATGTAATTATAAGAACATTTTGTAGGCAATCAATTACAATTACAAATTTTAATTGTAATTGTTTTTACAATTACATTTTGCCAAATACTGCCTAATAATATGTAAATATCGGCAAAATCAATGTCGCAATCGCTGTAATAAGATTATTACAATATCATGTACAAATTTAGTATAAATAATAAAATTAGAAATAAGCATGAGGATAGGATGAACAGCGCTATGACAATCCGACAAAATCCGACAAATCCTACAAAAAAAAATCCCTAACGTGCACTTTGTAAAGAACATTTAAACTATACCGATAACACTATACTATACATAATGTGACTATTTTTTTTTCACCTTAATCCGGGACGCATACGTATAGGAGATAGTAATGTCATGTGTTACATAAATGAAAATATGTTGTTATAGAAGGTATTTTTTATTGAGTATAATTAATAAAGTTTACAAAGAAAATACTAGAAAAAAAAACTTAAATGTTTAGCTTATGTATGCAGTTGGAGATACGATTTATTAAAGCTAAATTTAAAAACAAGTTAACTCTGTCTTTTTTAATTTTCCCGATTCGGGACGTTTTTCTCAATCTGGGACATTTTCAGGTTTAATCGGGACACCAGGATAGGCACAATGAATGCGGGACGGTCTCGGACAATTCGGGACGTATGGTCATTTGGTTACATTACCTATACATAATATTAAATTTGATATCAATTATATATTCTCAGATATTAAATATACTGGTTACATTTGGTATATTGTCAACCAATAAGCTCAATAGATCATTGAGGATTAAAATAACAAGCTCATGAATGTTTCATGACGTATTCGCGTAGAAAATTGTAGTTGAGCGGTTGGAAAAATTATGATTCATAAACATTGGTGGTTGCATCTGGGCGTGCATTAAGGAAATTGGTTGTAAGCAAACATAGTGCACAATGCTTTTTCGGTTGCAGAGACGAATCAGGATTGTTTAAAAGTTTATTAGTTTTCTAAAAACATAAAAAAATAGCTAAGTCATGCAGATTTTTAGGATCGGTTCAGCAGTTCCAGAGATTGCGCTTACATAAATACAAAAAATAAATTGTAATTAATATTGTTTATATCCATAGGTCTAAAACCACTAACAATCTGAATTACATCTGAATCAATACACTTGCAATCAGCAGGTACTTTCTTTACCTTAATATCATTAAAGTCCACGGTCCTCGAGCCACTAACCATCAGGTGATCAGGTGGACAAAAAAAATCGTTACTTTTCTTTCTGAGTCCGTTCTTGTTTAAGGGTCACGCATCAAACACGTCGTATTATAAATGCACCGCCTAATACTGCCAGATTAAACAGATTATAACGGCAGTGGAAGACCACCCTTATTGATGTTCCGTTCTAAAATTGGGAAAGATAAACTTGTGGAATACATCGGTGTCCTGTTTGCCTATTACAGAAAGTTTTCTCCAAAAAGATTCAAAGTCAAATCAATTTATTTAAGTAAAGCTAATTGCAAAGTATTTTTGGACCGCCGAGAAATTCAGGTATCGTTTTTTTAACATCATTCTACAATATGTATTTTAAAATACAATGTTCAGAAAGCTAGAAAATGTATGTGCAGAGGAGATTATTCCCAGACTTTGACTTGTTAATTTTAGATATAATAGGTATGCTCTTCCAGTCAGTGTACGTCTAATAACAAGTTAAAATATCTTTTCCGTGAATTGAGTGATTTCTTGAGGAATCTTATTATAAAAAAGTATACGGTTGCACAAAAATGATCCAATTTTGTAATTTTTTACTCGGACTCGGATAAACTCAAAAACCGCATAACCGATTTCAAAAATTCTTACACATATGGAAAGCTTATTTCTTATAGCTGTTATCATGGGTTATATTTTATTTTCAAAAACATTTCTACCCGTGCGAAGCCGGGACGGGTCGCTAGTGTAAAATAAAGATATAACTTCATATGCGCCGCTGATTCCCACAGTAGAAGGCCATAATTTTGGATACTATTTGGTGTAAACGGTTGAAGTTTGAAACAGATAGATAAGTAGTATGTGGCAGTCCAAAGATAGACGTTAATGTCAAAAGTTGTATTTTTACTTTTCGTGCTTATTTTTGGAGGTTTATATAGAAAGTTAAAAAACAGTTTTGAGATTTATCGTTTTTTTTATACCTATTATTTAGGTAAGTATACAAAACAGATTACATCCAAAAATGATACAAACTTTAGAAAAAATAAAAAAACAGTAAACTAGGATGAAATCCTAACGATGTACACACAACTAAATTAACTATATTTAACTAACTTATTCGTTACAAACATAAACAAAATTATATATAAATACAAAGATTAATAGTAAATAAATATAATAATACAATGATAATAATAAAAGTTCACTTTAGTGCATCTCGAACTTGTTTTTTAACAGTTGTGAATTCGGTATTATACACGTCAAGGTTGCAATTACCGTTAGAGTAATATCTTTATACAGTCTACACATTCTTACAATTGGTTATAAAATGATGTATTCTTTTTATAAACTTGGAGAAGGAAAGGTTTAGAATTACATTTGTAATTAGTATTAATACTGATAGACGCAAGTAGAGAAGAAGAGGCCAAGGAGTGAAGAATTGTATGTAGAAAGATTAGGTCCTGTTGTTGGCGTCTAATACATAGAGAGGTCGTTTGGAATGCAGCGAGTTTGTCATCATTGAAGAGAAGTTTGGCCCTTTTTATACTTAAAACTAACACAGTATGCAACATCTTTTGAACCTTTTCAATAGTTTTGGAATGGATTTCATAAAAGGAAGACCATATGACTGCTCCATATTCCAGTAAATTCCTGACAAGGCTTTTGTATAAACTCAAGAAAGAATGGGATTTCTTAAAATCTTGTGTAACCCTTGCTATAAAACCAAACATCTGTAAGGATTGCACAGAAATATACTTCAAATGGTCCCGAAAACTTAATTTTTCATCAAAAATAACGCCAAGATCTTTTGTAAATGTTCTACGTGTCAAGAGTTAACTAGCTATTTTGTAATTGTACAAGATTTTATTAAATCTTCTGTTGGTAAACGAAATCACAAGGCATTTATCTAAATTCAGGAACATACGGTTAAGGTAACACCATTCTGAAATAGTTATCGAATCCCGTTGTTGAAGTAACTCGTAATCCTATCTACTCTCTACAGATTTAAACACCTTTAAGTCATCTGCATAAAGAAGACAAGGGCAGGATAAGCATTTTGCAAGATCATCAAGTGAGACCCCTGAGGAACTTCTGAACTAATTATACCCGGAGAAAATGTATAACTTTTTAATGTAACCAATTGAATTCTATTCGTGAGATACGATATGCAAGTTGCATATCGTATCTCACCGCCGCACCGCAAGCCGCTAGTTTTTTACCTAGGATATTGTGATCAACTTTATCAAATGCTTTTCGAAAGTCTGTTTTAATTAAGTCGACTTGGCCTATCTTAGCAAAAACGTTGCAAGGTAATTTTTATATAAAGTAAGTCACTGACTGTACTTCTATCCTTCATAAACCCGTGTTTGCAGATAACAGTGGCTTTACGTGGAAGTACAAGTGATCAAAGATTATAGATTCTAAAATGTTAGCAATACAAGATGGAATACTGATAGGCCTATAATTTTCACAGTCTGTTACGTCACCTGACTTATGTATAGGAATAAAGTGTACTGTTTTCCAATAAGAAGGGAAAACGCCAGATTTTAAAAACATGTCAAAAAGTAGAAGCAATGGAGTTTAAGTTCACTTTGCAAGCTTTAATGAATGAGGGAGATAAATCATCAGGTCCAGCACACTTATTACGATCAAGTAGATTTATCTCTGTTAAAATTTCATTTGCACTAATTGTCAAAGACGAAAAAAAACCGTTTGGAGCAATAGCATCAGAAGCTTCTGGGCCAAGATATGGAGAGGCCCTTTCAGTAAATACTGAACCGAAATATTCAGAAAACAACTCACAAATACCCTTCTTATTTGATGACGACGCATTATCAGATTTCATTGTTTGAGGAATTGATTTCAAACCTTTTTTAGAATTTACGTATCTCCAAAACATTTTTACATTACTAGATAAAGGATTCTTATAGGAAGAAATGAAATCGCCTTAGTTTTCATGTACCTAATAAATCGCCTCGCCATCAAAAACGCTTTCATTAAAGTTCGGTTCAGTGAAACATATACTATAATCATATTTATTTTTTATTTAAATATTTATTGCACACACATAATACACAAACAGAAAGTTACATGTAGAGAAGATAAGCAAAGGGTACAGCTTATTTCTATTAGAAATTTCTTCCAGCAGACCCACGAGAGTGACAGTTTCGTTTAAGAAAGATAGACACTGTGTGTACATACTATGCATACTAAAATTAAATAATATATAATACATGTGCATGTACGTTCATATATATATATATACAAATAAATATAAATACATACTATAATATAATGTAATATATACAATATATACAATGTAATACAATATATAATACACATATATACGTTCCAATAAAACAAATTATGTATATTAAGCTTAACTTTGATGTACATTCTTCAAGTAGTGTTCCTTGACAGCGCGTTTGAAACAAGCAATGGACTGGCTTTCTCGAATTTGAAGGGGAAGAGAATTCCATAACCTAGTTGCTTGGACAGTAAAAGATTTGGAAAAGAATTCAGTGGAGTGAGAATGAATTTGAAGTAAAGTTTGAATATGAGAGGGACAGAGTTTATTGGAAGATCGGAAAACTGAGAACCGCTCTTTAAGATAAGAAGGTGACGAAGAAGAATGAAGAATATTAAAAAGCAAGGAGAGAATATGTAAATTTCTGCGTAAGCGGATGGGTAGCCACTTGAGTTGGGACCTGAATTCCGAAACGTGGTCATATTTACGCAGATCAAATATGAATCGTATGCAAAGGTTTTGTAGTCTTTCTAATTTGTTGACTGGAGTTTCGGTAGCATCAAGGAAACATACGTCTGCGTAATCAAGAATAGGTAAAAGTAAGGTCTGAGTTAGATAGATTTTGGTTTTTAAGGGAAGGAATTTTTGGAGACGTGTAAGAGAATGGAATGAGTGATATACTTCTTTGCAGATTCCTGCAATGTGTACGGACCAAGATAGATTTCCGTCAAATAAAATGCCTAAGTTCTTAACACTATCCGCAAATGGTATGGTAACACCGTTATACTTCACAGTAGCTAAGGTAGCATAATCTACTTGACTACACATATAGCGACTGCCAATGATGATTGCCTGTGATTTGTCGGGGTTAACTAATAATCCATGGGCATCCGTCCATCCGCGAACATTCTCCAGATCACAGTTTATATCGTCAATAACCGCACTAATATCTTTAATGTTAAAGTGACGATAGCACGTCGTCTGCATAGAGATGGAAGTTACAAGAAAGTCGTTTAGTAATAGTGTTTATGAATAGTGAAAATAGAAGCGGAGAAAGTACACCCCCCTGAGAAACGCCGGCTGTGATGTCGCACCAGTCTGATGTGGATACATCTGAGCGAACACACTGTAATCGATCGCGAAGATAAGAGCTGAACCACAAGGATGCCGAAGGAGACACGTTAACAGAGCGAAGGATACCAAAAAGAATGTCAAAATCAACAGAATTAAAAGCACTGCTGAAATCAAGAAGAATAAGGATGGTGAGTGATTTATTTTCCAAAGCAGAACGTATGTCATCAGTGACTTTGAGAAGAGCAGTGGCGGTACTATGACCAGGCCGAAAACCGGACTGAAAGGGACTGAGGATATTATTGGAGGTCATAAAGGAAGACAGTTGTTCATGCACAATATGTTCCAGAACTTTAGAGAGAAAGGGTAAGATAGAAATAGGTCGAAACTGAGAATGGGAGTTAGGATTAGCCCGCTTAGGCAGAGGTATTATGTATGCCTTCTTCCAAGCAGCAGGGAAGGAACTGGATGATAAAGAATGATTAAAAATGTGCGTAAGAATATACAAAAGCTCAGGCAAGAGAGTTTTAATCATTCGTGGACAAATTTGGTCTTGACCTACTGATGTAGAAGTGATGGTTAGGATATGTTTTCTGACCTCTCCCTCAATCACTGATCTAAAGATGAATGAAGGGCAAGACGAAACAGACGAGAGAGATAGGTCAATCAGAGTTTTGTTTTTCACAGACCGGTCAAGTTTTACAGGCTGCTTAGAAAAATGGCAATTAAGCGCGTTAAGATTGTAATTAGAAGAGGGGAAGCTGAGGTCTTACCTAAACCTTGTGCATGAAGAAATTTCCATAGCTGAGCAGCATTTAGATTCTGCATTGAATCGTGGAAGTAGCGCCTCTTGGCATCTCTACACAGACGATTACATCGATTACGTAGCATTTTATATTGGGATAGATAAGTATCCGAAGGGCATTTCTTAAGTTTATTTTTTGTTCTGTTTCGAAGTGCCATGATCTTTCTAATGTCCGCTGTCAGCCAGGGTGCAGGGGAATGTTTGATTCTGACTTTTTTAAGAGGTGCATAACGATCATACAATTGAGACAAAATACTATTGAAAACGAGAACCTTTTCATCTACGGTAGAACCTTGCAGTACCGGTGACCAGTCAACTGCCATAGCATCTCTCTTTAACGCCTCCAAGTTCATATTTTTAAAACTGCGTAGTAATAAAAATTTATGTGTAAGTTTGGGCAATCTAATTTTGTAAGAAAGAAATACAAGATCATGATATGAAAAACAGGATGAGAGTTGGCCGTGGGTAGAAATTTTTTCTAAGGAAGAAGTAATCATGAGATCGAGAAGAGAAGGGGAAGAGTTAGGTGAATGGTGAGTAGCAGATAAAGGCAAAACTTGAGGATTGAATGAGGAAAGAAGAGAAATAAGCCTTTTCGACCGTGAATCATTTTTAATAAGGCATGTATTGAAGTCTCCAAGAAGTAAAATATCTTCAAATGTAGGACAAAGGTCATGGAAGAGGTCTTCTAGCGTAGAAAAATAGTCGATTTGAAGAGAGGGACTATAGAAAACACCTAACAACATTTTAGTATGTCGGAGAGTAGCCTCAATGAATAAATATTCAGCGGCTTTAGAATAAGCACTAGGTGAAGAGATTACAATACCATAAGGAATATCGGTACGGAAGTATATTGCGACTCCACCTCCACCCTTGTTGATTCTGTCATTCCGAATGAGCGTAAATCCAGGTAAATTGTAAAGTAAGGAAGGCAAAGATGGTTTGAGAAAAGATTCGGAAATAAGTAAAATATCAATACTGGAAGTACTGAACGAGGCGAGAAGGTCACTATAATGTGCAGGAATGCTTTGGGCATTAATATGTACTACATTTAAATTGTGTTGGTACGAAGAAAAAATAGAGAATAATTCATCACTCAAACACCTCGCACTCGAAGCTGTAGATACATTGCTGTTATCGCCATCCGAAGAACACGAAAAAAATGTATCATCTAATATTAAATAATCCATTAATCTATAAATAGTATATATAAATAAATATATCAGCAGTATAATATAAATATAATAAAAATATTAAAAGTGTAATTATAATGTTATAATAACGTTATAATTAAGTTTTACGATTAACTGTGTCAACACTCGCCCGTCTCGAGGAACGAAAAAATAAGTAAACCACAATGCTAGCAATATATAAAAAAAAACAAACCTAACAAAAAAAATACAATAATAATAATAATCTAAATGTACACATAACTAAAGAAAAAAAAATAGCAATATGATTGAAACATTATGAGAGAAAAAACTTACAATTAACCACATCCATCACACATGATATATTTAAACTGTATGACAATTGTTAGACATTATGAAAATTTTGTAGTGTGATTCTGCCGTACAAACTGCATGAAACCAAGCAATATGTTTGAGAGTTTGTGCATATAAAAAGAAAAAAAAAAACAAAAAAGAAGAAAAATAAAAGATATGACATTAATTTATTTGAAAACATAAAGAATCCATCAATAACAAAAAAGTACATAAATATTTAAGACAATATTCAGTGCCAAGTTTGTAAACATCAACATTAAGATATGTATGCACTCCCCGCCACCAACAAACTCCACACGCCCTCAATCAAATCAACAGCTCGATAAGGCTATTGAGTAAAAGATATGACATTGACAATAACTGTCAAACGATAGTTGTCATAACTGTCCTCTGTAAGCTGTTAATTAGTGATTATCAAAGCAATAAAGTATATAGGTACCGTACCCAATTGGTTTACATAAAAAATAAAACGATATTGAAAAATTAATTAAACACCCACATCTGCACCTAACATAATATTATAGAGTACACAAGGCGCTCAACAGAAACAAGACATAATACATACGTAGTGAGTAGTAACATAATATGGTATCATATAGTAAGTACAGCAGAAAATAATACACTACGTAGGAAACAGTTAAGCGACGGGTATTTTTTTTCTAAGTTTCTTAGGACTTTTGGTAGCAGTCGACGCCTTGGTTACAGCTTGAGTTTTTACTTCTGCCTGAGTCTGTGAGGGATCACTACTGGCAGTCGAAGTCTTAGCCGGGTAACTGGTAAAAAGCGATTGCAGCTCAGACATCAATTCAACTTTTCGACGAGATTTATCGGGTAACCTCACTATTATTTTACCGTCGGATGTCCAGCAGCTATCAATTCCATAATTAGAAGCACTCGACATAAATTCCACAGTTTGCTTATGTCGAGGGGCCTCTTATACAACCCTTGTCGCGACGTCTCGCAAAATGTAAATATTTGTACATAGCAACACTACAAGATGATCTGGAAACTTCTATGAATTCTCTATGGTAAGAGATTAAGCGCATTCTTTTAACTTTTGAATGTGATGAGTGAGCGCGCCCATTTGTCGTTCGGTGTGTGACCTGCTAACATCAATGAGAGCTAAGTACCTAAGCTAAGTACCTAGGCTGAGTACTAAGTCGCTAAGTATCTAAGTACCTTAAAGTCATACTTCTTGAGAGCTAGGTATTCACCTAAGTTGTAGGTAATACTAAAGCGACCTAACTTCTATAAGTGTATAACTGTATAATATAGAGTAATTAATATAAGTGTTAGTTTAAGTGTCCTTTATAGTGTATACGTGCAGTAATCGTATGATGATTAGATTGGTGTCTGACCTTATGTCGAGGGGAGTACAAGAGGTATTCTCTGATCGATCAATGAATGGTACCTATGCTATACAGCGAGGAATGCTGTGTTGGGATCTGACCCATCCCGTTATGATAATTGACTAGTCAAAGCCGGCTATACAAAATATAGACATATAATTATATGGATAGATAAGGTCAGACGGGTCCAAAGGATGTGTCCTTAATTGCTAATGACCGAGATGGCAAATGGTCAACCCACAGCGCTAAGAAATGTAATCACGCCGGCGAATGGCGGTGAGTGTAAGTCTAATACTAGCAAGGCCTTGGTAATAAGGCATGAATAGCGCAAAGAAATGTAAATACGCCAATGGAGACGGTGTGTATGACTAGTGGCTCCATACAGATGGAGTCATAGTGTTCATTATGTTAGCAGGTGGTGAACGGCTTGATGGATGATCAGCGTTAGAGTACGTGCGAAGCAGAACCTGGCAATTGTGATAGCTCAGTAGGAAGGACAGCTCTGGACCAATTGAGGTATGGTAATATTACAATACATCCAATGCTTACTAAGTATCGCTGCGTCTTCTGTCCGGCCCGTTATGTTGTATGCTTGTATGTCGTATAATATGGGCCGCAAGCCGGGAGTGCAAGGCGTGACGACAACCCTCGTCCTAACTCTGTGGGCAAAAAATCCGGGCTGTAACTGACCTACTAAAAGTTCTTTAAATAACTGTCCAGTTACGCTTCAAGTAATTCAAACAAAAACCACATATTCACTTATTACAAGACACGTATATTCATGACATGTAAATACTTTTAGTATGCTGCGAAACAGTTTCTAAGAAAACATAGTTTTTCTATTAGCAAGACTTCGTTTCACGCGACAGGTTGACCGCATGTCCCACATAACGATGAAACACTCTTAATAGTACGGTTACAATGAAATAAACGAAGAACGTGATTTAGGACAAAGAGGAGGCTTGGATATTTGGCCAACCCGTGATCATGATGTACGCGTACCCGTATATTAAATACAAACCGAAAAATATGTACAATAAATCAAATTTTGTAACTAGAAAAATTCATACTCCTTGTGTTACTCAAACCAGCTGTTCCCCGCGATTTCGTACGAGTGGAATTAAAAAATAGCCAAACAAAAATTTGGTCGGAAATTCAAAAAAAATTTGGGATCTCAACAACGGTGCCACCTACCGGGCCCAGCTGCAGCTAAGAGTCATCCATGTTACCCTATGAGTACAAAAAAATTCATCACGCACGCTAACCGAATACATACATATGCTCACGCTGTATCCCTAACGCGGTAGTCAGAAAGAACGGAAAGCCAAGCTGCACGGTCACGGTCTTGCCGATTGCTATTGACATTTCTGTCAGCTAACATTTTGGCTATTTGATCTTCGTAACTTTAGCCTCGGTCTTCCTTGACTTCTGCTACCACTCACATTTGCTCTGTAGATTTTCTCCATTCTTCACTAATCTTTTATCGCTCATTCATTCTATATGCCTGAACCATCTAACCCTTTCTTCATTGTTACAATAACACTATCGTGCAACTCATACTCATACTGCGTATCTCTTTATTGCTTATTTTGTCTGCAAGGGTGACACCGCACAAATTTCTAAGAGATCACATTTCACATTTCTACCGCATTTATCTTACTTTCACTCGATTTCGGGCATATCGAGATAAGGTGTTACCCACTACCGTACACTAAAGTTGTCACCAACACCGCATTGTGGATGGCCATTTTGGCTGAGTTAAATGATTATATTCGCACTAATGTGAACAGAGCACCGTTTACTTTATTACCAGCTGCTACTTGTCTCCACATCCGACTCACTTCACACGTCGTGTGTACGTCTTCCCTTTCGAACTTGTTTCAAATTGTTCGGAGTACTGCCTGCTGCTGAGTTCTATTACCGTACGTCACGCAATCGACCGTCCTTCCATCCCCACCACTTTGATGGATGGCGGTCTCCAATTGTGCGTTTTGTACGACATTTTCTATCACGAACGGCAATTTTGTGGAACCAACTTATAGCAGCGGTATTCCCGGACCGTTACGACTTAGGTACCTTCAAGAAACGAGCCTACTCTTTCCTTAAGGCCGGCAACGCAACAGTGATTCCCTGGACGTTGCGAATGTCCATGGGCGGCGGTGATATCGTTCCATCAGGTGAAACACGCTTGCTAGTTTGCCCCTTTGATATAAAAAAACTCCAGAACCTTAGTTTTGTTCACATTCATATTCAATTCTTTCACTTCATATTCTTGTTTCATACACGTGACTAGCGTCTGCAACTCTGCTTCTAATGGTGCTATAAGCACAACGATTTATATAAAGAGGTATTATTATACATATATATAAGATTTATTAATAACAAAAAAGTACATACATATGTTAATATTTACAAACTTAAAACTACACATTATCTTAAATAATAAACTTCCTCAAAGTTGCCGCTTAGAAAGCTGTCATTGCTTAAGATACCCAGCAGACTGGCAGCATTGCCTCTTTGAATAGCCAAACTGATTCGTTGGCGGAATAAGCTGCCAGCCCGGCGGTCTCCCGAAGCCTCGACCAGTCTCTTACAAATATCAGAAACCAGTCGATGGACTTCGGGGCCCCAGGGACCCAAAGTTTCGACTGTAAAGGGCGTAAATATGAAACTCTCAGAGAGAGTCGCATACTTACGCCGCTTCAAGTTCTCGGCAGTGCTGGCCGCGGCACCTGCTAACTTGGAAGTCGCCGGCACATGGTAAGAGGTATTATATAAGTAATGTTGTATGTAAAAAGCGCTAACACACACCGTTACATAATATTATACATTTTTGTTGTAGTCTGTTGGATATTTTATTTTAAAAATGCGGTTTGAAAAATGCGGTTCATAGCGTATCATTTGAGACTTGCTTTATTTTGTACCAAATTATAACAATATACCTAGCAAATTAAAAATAGTTAAAATGCATTCAGGTATGTGGTAACTACTTTTAATTCTGTTATACGTTGTCTATATACAGATAATCTTTCTGACAACTATAGAAAAGTTATTTAAATTGTATTGTAATCGTAATTAAAAGCTTGCGATGGCTGGTTAGCGGACTGGCTGCCTTCCTAGCAAAAATTTCTAGCTACACCTGCGAATTGGTATTTCACGTTATCTACACAGACGCTGTGGATAGATGCTGGTCAATAATAAAACCGCGCCGTCATTATTAGCCGTCTGCTTCGCGTTGAAACACTGTATTGATAGAAATTACAAGTCACGCGGCTGCGTGCATTAGTGACGTGTTCCGCTGTAGGAAAGCGATTCTGTACACTGCCGATCATAATTAAATACGTGTCGGAAAAGACACGGGGCAATTCGTGCCCTTGCGACTCAGCCATGAGAAATAGGTACCTAATCTTACAAGAATCTTACAATCTTACCTACACATAGAGCGAACTACTCCATAAAATACCACGTTAAGACAAAGTTAATGTGCAAACGATAGAAAACTCTGTAACAATTATTATGTAGGTAATTGAAAATTTAATAATGGCAAACGATCCGTCTGAGAAATGCTGTCGCACCGGTCGCGGTAGTCCAACAGGCTGCCAGCGCCGGCCCCGACGTTCCGCTTCCCTTCCCTTCTAACATTTCTGCATTTTCGCGACTAAATAATGTAATTTATAATTACGTCTTGTCCCTATAACAGTATAGCTGAAACTATTAATTTGAGGCATAGTTTGTTTGCATGTGTGTGTATGTTGCTTTGTATGTACATGGGGAAGAATAGTTTTGTCGACTTCACTGTGTTGTTCGGGACGGTGGTGTTTTTGTATTTTTATTTACGACCTCCGTGGCGCAATGGCTTAGCGCGTCGAAAGTAAACGGGGGTTGCGGGTTCGATTCCCGTCTCGAGTCTGGGTGTTTATGTATAATATGTATTTATTTACAAAAGAAAAGTATATAAGTAGTATATCAGTCGTCTAGTACCCATAACACAAGCGCTGTGCTGCTTACTGTGGGACTAGATGGCGCTGTGTGAAATGTCTGAGCATATTATTATTATTATTTGGTCTGAAAGTGCGGGCTGTAGGAACTGGTTTTCTAAACTAAATTTATAAAATAAAATCAATGAGAACCGAGGTTCTTTGCTACATTTATCTTGTAAACTTTAAGAAAAGCGTTATATTTTATAAACATTTTACTACGTAATATTCTTGCTAGTAAGTGTACTCAGTGAAGAGCATACCTCCGACAATTTCCTTAAAAGCCTCGCCCAAATGGACGCGCAGCCACCGGCGTCCGCTACCTGATCCTAACCTACCCTCTACTTATTAAACAAAAATATAAATTTTCAGTCACATATTTTTTGTGTTAGGAAGTACTTTAGATTAACTATTGCTTACGTGTTTTTATACATAATGAAGTGTATTATTGAGGTGTCGGTGATAGAATTAAATTTTTGCGATTTCTTGCGACTGACCAGTCAAATTTAATGATCCGGTTCCTGTTCTGATGCTTTGGCAGCCGCTGCCGCGGCACCTCGGCTCGCGCGTTGTAGTCAACATACTAACCTAACCTACCCAAATAGAGTGTTCTTATAGAGCCGGTTCTGTTCTGGCGCTTAACTCTCAACTCGCATAAAATATCTCTTAGATTAGTTTGCGATGTTCATCTAGAGCACCCATTCCCAAAGCGGGCGATAACGCCCCCCTGTGGGCGCTGCAGGCCTAAAGGGGGGCGGTAAAAGACCCAGAAAAAAAAATGGGGGCGTTGTGTAGAGGCCTGGGGGGTGATTTGTAATTTCATTTAGCTAGGAGGCATCTTAGACAACGACTGCATGAGCTCTCGACTCAGTAGACAAAATAAGTTTGGGAACCTAGAATCTAGAGCTTAGCCAAGTCTTTAAAAGTGCACATAGCTACATAATATCAGTAATAATGGAAAAAATATATAAGAAATAAATGTTCTAGGCCAGTTTTTTAATTGCAATGTAGTTTTCTCTTAAATTAAAATCACACTAATATTATAGGCAGATCGGAATTTGTAAGGTTGTTTATATGTGGAGGTTAATCTCTGGAAACACTGCCTCTATTTGAATATTTCTTTCACTATTTGCATTACTCCAAATGGACATAGGCTATATATTTTTATTCAATCCGGGCGAAGTCGGAACGGGTCACGGGTCGACTAAAATTAAGTTTATTGCAAGCTTACTGCTATCATAGTAAAGAACTAATTCGCTTGCGCTGTGATGTGATGCGCTGTGGTGAAGGTATTATGTACTCTTATGAATGTACGAGGCATGCCTTTTAAGTTTTGTCGTTTGAAGAAAAAAACACAACTAGAACCTTATAGTACTTTTTATTGTTTTTCAAAGTATTCACCACGTAGCTCAATACACTTTTCCATTCGCTCAAACCAGTTATTATAACATTTATTCCACTCTAAAGTGGGGGTGTTCAAAATGGCTGACTTGAAAGCGTCGACTGCTTCTTCACCGGACTGGAACCTTTGACCACGAAGACTTTTCTTAATTTTAGTAAATGTAAAGAAATCGTTAGGGCTTAGGTCAGGACTGTATGGAGGATGGTCAAGAATTTCTACTTTTTCCTGCTTCAAATACTCAATCGTTTGACAAGCGCTGTGTGAGCTTGCGTTGTCATGGTGCAAGATGATGCGTCGCTTTGAGTTAGATTTTCGAAGTTCGGCGATGACTTGTGGTAAACAAACTGTGGTATACCACTCTGCGTTAACCGTTCTACGATCTTCAAGTGCAATAGTCGCAACATGGCCGGTTTTTCCAACGAACGTGGCCACCATCTTCTTTGAAGTGCTTCGAGAACGAACAACTTTAGTCGGCTTTGGCTCGTCTTGAAAGACCCAGATTGTAGATTGTTGTTTGGAATCAGGATCGTAAGCATAGATCCAAGATTCGTCACCACTGATGATGTCGTAGACGTGATTTGACTCTCCTCGGTTGAACCTTTGCAGAGTTTTCTTACACCATCTGACGCGGGCCGCCTTGTGATCGTCGGAAAGTAGATGCGGTATCCAACGGAAAACTAGCTTTCTCACACCAAACGCTTCATGCAAGATCTTCTGAATGGTTGTCCCTGAGATGCCTAATAGAGCCTCTATCTCTCGATACGTCACATGACGATCTTCGAGAATTAGTTGTCTCACAGCAATGATGTTATCTTCAGTGAAGGCGGATTTTGGGCGTCCTTCGCGAGATTTGTCACTAACACTAGTATGTCCACGCTAGAATTCTAAATATCAGCGTTCGACAGTCCGCAGACATGGGGCTTCATCACTGAACACATATATTACTCTTCAAAACACTGAAGCCGTGTCAGGCCTCTTCTAAAGTTGTAGAAAATTATTGCACGAACATTTTCCTTAGAAAGATTCATTTTCGTACGTAACCTGACAGATTCCAATCGACGCTGTGACTAAACAATAGCATTAATCCTAATACTTTCAACTGTTTTGAGATTCAAAATTTAAACACATTCGAATATAATACAGTTCCAAATTCAAAATTGCCGGGAAATATGGAAACGACAGAACTTAAAAGGCATGCCTAGTACTTTAATAAACAATGAAATAACCTAAATATCATTTAATTTTGTTTGACTCCGAATTAAGTTCTAGGATTACGTATTTTGCACTAGAATGTTCATAGGAGAATTAAAAATAAGGTAAATTAGGTACATACTCGAACTGATCTTGATTGTTAACTGATTTCAGTTTCGTTTACGAGAAAAATGTAAGTAAAAATGTCACACGTCATGGATCTCCAAAAATTAAGTGTAACATTGTATAAATATCATTCGGAACCATGGTTCCCAGACGTCCGGCTTTGTCGGACACGTTTGTCAAATATTAACAAGCCCGGCTTTTCACGGCAGGTCGCGCTTTTAGTCTAATATATTTCATTATATATTTACACAATTATATTCTCAATAGCGTCAAAATAAAGCTTTTTAATTTCTTTTTCAGAACTAATAACTGTTTGATAAAGAATGAGTGATGGAAGACTGCGAAGAAAATCTACAGAGCGAAAGTGAGTGGTAAAAGAAGCCAAGGAAAACCAAGGCTGACTTATGAAGATCAAATAGCCAGAGTGTTAGCAGACGGAAATGTTAAAAGCACTCGCATACCTAGGCGAAAATGTGTGAAGAGAATGATGGGATTTGAGGAAGCGAAAGTGGTGTGTAAGGACGGCGACTCCTGGCGCTCCGTCCTCTCTGACTACCCCGTTGGGGATACAGCGTAAAGATATGTTATGTTATGTTTATGTTAATAACTGTTTTATTTATTAACAAAAAGTACATACATATGTTAATATTTACAAACTTAAAACTACACATTATCTTAAATAATAAACTTCCTCAAAGTTAACTGTTTAAAATACGCAAACAATTTTTTTTTATTAGAAATGTTCTATCCAGCTTTGATAAAGATATGTCCGCCTTCTAGGATGATAAAATATCCGCCCTAATATAGCGCCGTGTCCGGCTCTTATATTGTAAGGTCTGGCAACCCCTTGTGTATGAGTCCAGTTCACTATTGATCAATTTTAGTTATGGACTAGGAATTTATATTTACTTCATATTGCCTAGTTTCACGTGATCATAATTCCATTTCTCAACAGCACGTGTCGGTTAGTCACGGGATGGGTTCCCACGTAAAGCGCCCACAACGCCCCCCCAGTTATCATCCGACACGGATTCGTTACGGTTTCGACATGATGCGTATTGCAGTTGATATGACATGTAAGTTACTCTGCTTCAAGTTTTTAATAATAGTTAAAAGGCTTCCGTTATTAAACAATATGAAAAATTGTAAACTTGTAAATTTATAAGTATCATTTACTATATACATCTTTAATCTCATAAATACAACTATAAATTATAAATAGATTATAATTAAAATTTCGAAACATGATGCCTTCGTGTTGTTTATTGCGGTCCCTAACAGAAGTTGTCGAGGGTTAAATAAATGTTATTTTATATTTAGGAACAGTAATGAGACAGAGGTAAAAAAATATAATTTATACGTGATGTATTTATATTTACCTACGTATAATAAACTGTCAAGAGCGAATTCGACTCACGCAAAGTGGATTCCGTACGATATTTATAAAACGGTAACTAAAAAAACGAGCGAGCCTTACAGTTGTCGCATATGATGTGTAACATCTGACATCTCACCTTGCTAATAAGCTACATTAACATTATATGCTGAAAAAAATGATTCAGGTATTATTGGAAATGATTTATCGTAATGAAGAATAATTATTTTTAGTGAAAAGTGTATTTCATTCAATTAACACTAGGAGTTATGCAAGTTTTTATTGAAGACGGCTATTTTTGTTCAATTCGGGGAAGAGCGGAGACAATAGACTTATGATAACTAAAATATGAGACATATACTTGTGATTTAAAATTATATAAAAACCGTTGAAAAACTGCGTCAATAACAGTACCACTCTTACTTGTCGCAACATTTCGATTTGTGTTAATTTCGAGCTTGAGTTCATCACACTGTTGGCTGACAATACCAACCTCTCGGAAAATGGGTTGGTACGAGGGCTGCTATTTATGTATCCGGAATAACAAAGTGAAACAAACATATAACATTTATTATAGTTTTATTGCTTTTCAAAATATTCACCATGATGATCGATGCACTTTTGCATGCGTTGGAACCAATTTTCGTAACACTTTTTCCATTCGGATTGAGGTATCTCCAAAACGTGCATTTTGAGCGCATCAACAGCCTCTTCACGGCTCGATAAACGTTGACCACGTAATTTATTCTTCACGGTTGGGAATAAATAGAAGTCGTTGGGGGCCAAGTCGGGGCTGTACGGCGGATGACCCGTTAATTCGATGTTTTGATCTTCCAAATACCGAGTTGTTTCGGCCGATGTGTGGCAGCTAGCATTGTAATGATGAAGAAGGATTCTGCGTTGTCGGTTGTTCTTTCATATTTCTTCAAAGACTTCTGGCAAACAAATGGTCGTGTACCATTCAAAATTACCCGTTTTACGATCCTCTAGTGGCACTGTAGCTACATGTCCATTTATACCAAAAAAACAAGCGACCATTTACTTCAAAGTGCTTTTTGAACGAATGACTTTTGTTGGGTTCGGCTCATCTTGGAACACCCAAACCGTTGATTGTTGTTTAGTTTCAGGATCATACGCATATATCCAAGATTCATCACCTGTGTAGATATTATAGACAGCTTTTGACGCACCCTGATTATACTTTTGTAAAATTTTTTCACACCAATCGACACTAGCCCATTTTTGGTCAATTCTCAAGTTGTGCGGACTCCAACGTGAACAAATTTTTTTTACAGCTAAATGTTCGTGTAATATTTTATATATACTCGTCATACTTATGCCCAGAGACGCCTCTATCTCGCGATATGTAACATGACGATCTTGCATTATTAGTTCCCGCACAGCATCAATATTTTGAGGTACAACAACCGATTTAGGGCGACCTTCTTTAACTTCGTCCGTGAGCACAGACGAAAATTTTCACGACTTAAATCCATGGTGATAAAGACTCGCAATTTTCAAAATGACGCCACAAAGGATAAACAAATGACAGCTACATGAAACAAATTGTATTCTTCAGCCAAAGAGTTCCATTTTTAAATGTTATAATTACTTTTTTAATATTGTTCTGTAACTGGCCAGTTCCGGATACATAAATAACAGCCCTCGTACTAGATGGGAAGGAAATAAAAATGTGTATAAAATAGAATAGAATAAGATTAGAATAGGAACGAATCTGAAAGAGTTCAAAATGAATGTATATTTAAACTAGGAAATATTTAAAATAGAAGTTGAGAGAAGTTCACTCGGGAAGAGAGTGAGATTGGAATGGAGTAAAATAAAGAAATTCTTTCCTTAGAATACACCGATAAAATGTCGAATAAGTCAAGTTAGTATCACGAGGGGCTTAATCTACTGCTACGCATTTATCTGTTCTTAAAAGTTTTCTGAGAATTTTACCCGTGCTAAATATTACTGTTTGCTATAGTTTGCTATAAGTGTGTTATGGCAATTTTAATAAATTATTCACTCGTCGTCGCAGTTTTAGGGCATCTATCTTTTAAGCCGGTGCCTCGGATTAGATTTCTGGTCGGATCAAGGTAAATAGATGTGAGGTCAAAAATAAAACAGAAATAAACAAAAGGTCTGAAAATACATCGGAGTTGGAGAAGTAAATAAAAAAAATTAAAGCGACCATTTACTTCAAAGTGCTTTTTGAACGAATGACTTTTGTTGGGTTCGGCTCATCTTGGAACACCCAAACCGTTGATTGTTGTTTGGTTTCAGGATCATACGCATATATCCAAGATTCATCACCTGTGTAGATATTATAGACAGCTTTTGACGCACCCTGATTATACTTTTGTAAAATTTTTTCACACCAATCGACACTAGCCCATTTTTGGTCAATTCTCAAGTTGTGCGGAATCCAACGTGAACAAATTTTTTTTACAGCTTAATGTTCGTGTAATATTTTATATATACTCGTCATACTTATGCCCAGAGACGCCTCTATCTCGCGATGTGTAACATGACGATCTTGCATTATTAGTTCCCTCACAGCATCAATATTTTGAGGTACAACAACCGATTTAGGGCGACCTTCTTTAACTTCGTACCTGAGACCAGCGCCCATGATTAAACTCACTAAACCAGTGATACATTGTAGTTTTCGATGGTGCTTCGTCCCCAAAAGTCGAAGTGAGTTGATTGATGCACTGTTTTTGAGTTAGCCCTCGCCGAAAATCGTAATAAATCATAGCACGAAAATTTTCACGACTTAAATCCATGGTGATAAAGACTCGCAATTTTCAAAATGACGCCACAAAGGATAAGCAAATGACAGCTACATGAAACAAATTGTATTCTTCAGCCAAAGAGTTCCATTTTTAAACGTTATATCTACTTTTTTAATATTGTTATGTAACTGGCCAGTTCCGAATACATAAATAGCAGCCCTCGTACCATCTGATGGCCAACTCTACCACCGCGCGCGCTCATTGGCCAAATCAAATAGCGCGCGCTTCCCCGGCTTCCTGTTACACACATTCACGAAATTACTCCCACAGATCGCAGGAAAGCGAGAGGAAAGATGTTACACATCAATAAAATTTGTGGAGATACGTTGGTAACCTGCTAATGTACCACTTTTGTTATACATATTTCTTTCCTTAAACTTCAGTTCAAGTTTTGTATTCCTATTTTTTTTTTAATTAAGTCCAATAGTTTCGAAAGGTGGGGAGAGCTGGATCCGAGTTAGAATGCATAATTGTGCTACAAGTATTTTAAAATTTTAACTAGTACAATATAATAGGGATTAATAACACGTCCCTGTGCTTTGAAATTTATACACCACATAGTTTATGAGAAAATGAATTGTAAAGGACGGACAATCACAAGAACGCATGACCGGTCTTAAAAATGAGTCCCTAAAAATAATAACGATTCTTGTGTTAGATCAGTAGAGTATCTTTCGCAGCGTAGCATGCTTCAATTCTGAAGGGTTATATACAATATGTTGTTTAATTGAGTTCTCACACTCCGATTAAAGGCTCAAATTAGCAACTATAGAACAATAAGCTTGGTGATGATTGGCTTATGAAATTAGTAATTAAAATTGTGATGTTTTAAGAGAATTGCACAAAGAGCCAACAGCCTTTGTAAGAGCCAACAGAGAAACTTACTACAAAATTATACAGCAAAATTTAATAGAAAAAAGATAGCTTAAAGATTAGCTTTTAAACTTCCGTATCTCAAAACGAAAAACTAAATTATTTTAAAAATCATATGTCCGTCCGTCTGTCAGTAAAACAGTTACAGACGAACAATTTAAACTCTATAATATTAAAACTCTAGAGTGATACCTACAATTTATTACGTTTATTATAATCTGTATATATATTTTATGAAACGTCTAATACACCTACTAAGAATAAACTTTAGACTAGGAGGCTACAAAGTTACTCCTATAGATTACCGTTTAATATTATTTATAGTGATAAAATCGACTCCGAACTTATCAACTGTCAAATCAGACGTTTCGGCTGCGGCCATTGTTGTGGCGGTTAGCCAATAGCGGCTTCCACTTTGAATTTCGACTGCTTTCTTTTTAAATCCAAACTTCTTTATGCGCCGGTGATTCAGCCAGTCATCATTTCATTGTTGATTTTTGTTTTCGTTTTGAGTTATAAATTACGGTACATGCTCGTACGAAGTCGGGGGCATAGCTATCACTGTGTTTTTTTGACTACCTTTTGACTACCCTACCTTTGATGTTTGAAAAGAAATCCGGCGTGCCAATTGTCGAATAAAAAATTCTTGAAGCTATCAAATCTATATAAATTACAAAAATATAAATTATTATACTACAAACACGAGATGCATGATGCATGAAAGACGAGTGTAGTGCAATCGAGAAGACACGAGAACAGTTGGTTTTGTTTTTATCTATACCTATATAAGCGAAATAACACGGGCTGTATTTTATTTAAAATTAATCTACCCGCACGAAGCCGGGGCAGATCGTTAGTTTAGTATATAATAATAAAAAAAATGTAAATCTCGAAGTTATGTTGAAGAATTGTTACAATTATGTTATTTGGATTCGAATAACTGAAATTATTTAAGCATCTAGTGATATTATAATACGTTCATTTGTGCGATTTAGACATTTTTGAATTTGCGGCGATGTGAAGAACGAATTAAAGACAAATGAAAGCGGTCGCATGTTTGTGTTAGTGCGACTCCGACTGGGGTTACAATAGGTACCCATATTCACCCAAAATATTACTGATGTGTGCGTGCTCAGGCGCGTGTATATTAGCGCGTACACACAGTGCGGCTCTAGCCCATGTAGCGCTCGGGTGCAATCAATGCCCTGGCGCCCTCTAGTATACAGGGTTAATTTAAAAATACTAATAACCTGTTAGTATTTTGTACTAAACATTATCCCCAATAACTTTTGTTTTACGACTTTCAAAAATTCATGAGCTTTTTCTTTCATACAAAAATAAAAATAAATTAATGTTTCTGAAAATGGCACCTACTCTACCCAGTCGCTAAAGCGGCACACGCGCATCGCGGCGCTGAGGCCCGGTGCGCTTGCACTACACCATTAGAAATACGTACAGAGTAATTACGTTTCAGACAGTACAACAAAACTTAATAAATATTTTTTGAGGAACGTATTGAGTTTTGAAAAAAGTCGTAGAACAAAAGTTGTAAGGTATTTTGACAGGAATTTTGCACTAAGAGGTTATTAGTATTTTTAAATTAACCCTGTATAGGCACGCGATCGAAATAGAATACTTACATTCTATTTCGTTATATTTTCACCAGTGATCGAAAATTCAGGTGCAAATAGTGCAATTATAAATGAAGTTGGGAAGCAATAGTCCGTTTACATCGCTTGAGGTACGCCCCCGTGGACTCGCGGGATAGACTCGAGAGGAACAATTATTTTTTAAGGGCTCTCAAGAATAAAAAAGCATAACTTTGTCGCTAATTCAAAAATATTTCATTTAAAAGCTAAATGTAGTGTTACTTCCACATTAATTTTAATCATATAAATTACCCACGTGTGATATTTTGTAACATTTTAGTAACGAGAACGAGGGTAGAATGGATTTCCTGCGTGTACCTAGTGGGGCTGCATAAAAGCCTGATTTTGGTCTTGTAAGAGTTCAGTTGTTGAGAAGCCGTCGAATAGTCAAGTACATAATAGTTGTGATGAAGAATTGATAGTGTGTTCATAGTGATCAGTGCTTCTGTTACATTCTGTATTTAACAGTATATAATAGGACAAAGTAGGTAATAGGTATGGATATTTCGCAGACAGAGTTCACATGATTGTAAAATAACAAATTTAACAAAAATTTCGAAACCTTTTGTTAGCTTAGCTTAAGGGCAACCATAGGTAACATACTTAAGTAGGTTTAATCAGGTTTCTAAAAGACGCAAAATATCCATAATTACTTTCTACATAGCTTCGCGATCTCTATAGCCTACAGGAGGTTTATTATCGAAAATTAAAACTATAAACTTAAGAAGATCCCCTTGACAAACTAAATTCTCCCTTAGGAGGGAAGGTAAAGGGATCTTAGCCCATACAACCGACGTCTTCAGTAATAAATAGATAAATTCCTTATATTATTTCATCAAAATGTCGACGTAATATTTTAGATGTTTCTTGGAATTTCGGGCGACAAGAATATTGAGGTAGTCTTTCTAATAGGACTCGCTGAGGCAAACTAAGCCACTAAAAAATCAACACTCTACTAAATAAGCACTTATTTCGACAATTTTACATAACAGTACAACAGCGTAAATATGTGGGACGCAAAATTAAGCCAATTAGATCACAATATTCACTAGAAACTACTACACTAGCATTTGCAAATAATTAAAATAAACGCCCAACCGCTCCCCATAAATTCCCGCCAAAAACTCCAATGGATCGATAGCGGAAACACGTGCTGCCATAATCACAATTACCTCTCCACTAAATCTATCTTCATCCTTCGGTCCCGTAGACATGAAACTGATATAAGGTGCTTCCCCTAGTCAAATACTGTTTTTTTTGCTAGGTTTAGAGGTTATCTTCTCGTTATTTGAAAATATATAAAAAGTAAAGTCTCATATTTTTCAATTATATATAGAATACATATAAAATCTGTATTCTAAAGAAAGCCTCAAAATTAGAAATATGTGCATCTTCTTCATAAATAGAAGTTATATTTATTTATTTTACATCATAGATAATTTTATGGTATAAAACCTGACCATTTTAATTGTTTCAAAAGACCTTTTTTTCATAAGTAAAATCAATAATTACTAGATTACATGAAGAATTTTACGAATTCTAGTATGAGGTACTCCATTCGTTCGCCTGTTTGCCTGGAAACGCCTTAGAACGAATGGAACTAGTTGATTGATAACCAAATTTTTGTTTCAAAACGTTTTAAACCAACATTTTTTTTAAATGTTTTATTAACAGGAGCTCGATGATCATTACATCAACGAATTCCTCTTATCATAAAGTTGTGCCAGCTTAATACGTTGACGCGACAATTTCGATACCTTATAATATGTAAACATCGGAAAAACCAATGTCCGCGCCATTGCAAAGAGATTACAATAAATCACGTAAATAAATAATAGTACATACATACATATATTCACGCTAACGGGGAAGTCAGAGAGGACGGAGTGCCAGGAGTCACGGTCCTTACATACCTCTTTCGCTTCCTCAAATCTCATCATTCTCCTCACACATTTTCACCTAGGTATGCGAGTGCTTTTGACATTTCCGTCTATAATAGTAAGTATATATAATTTGTAAATATAATAAGACGTGTGAGATGTGAACATGCCGATTCAATACCAAGCTACCATCTGCATCTACCACAAATTCCGCAGTATTATTTACTATCATGAAGAAACCGAGAGTAAGTACAGCAACAGAGTCAAATCCAAAATGTATTCAGGTTTGATTCCAACCCATAATCATTCAATGGCGTCCCGTCGCACCTGCACCCGAGTTGAATACATAATGTATGTATAACAGCCTATGTCAACGGAAATAATGTAGGTATCTTTCAAATGGTGAAAACATTTCTCATATAGATGCAGTGATTCTGGTTCATACCTGCCTTGGCGGAAATGTGTGAGGAGAATGATGAGATTTGAGGTAGCAAGAAGTATGTCAGAAACGCGACGCTTGTCGCTGCGTCCTCTCTGACTACTCCGTTAGGGATACAGCGTGAAGTTATGTATGTATCATGAATCTTTGAATCTAGCTGGATACCGTACTCCGAAGAGGCAGTTGACAAATTATATGGCCTCGAGTAACTTTTGATCACTAACGTTTCATTTCTGTCTGTTCCTAACTCCTGGAAATAACACGGAAATACACCTACTGGTACATATAAGATTGCTATATATAGATATACCAACAAAAAATGAAAACAGATGGAGGGGAATAGAGATGTTTCTGGTTTTTCTGGACTTCAACCACCTCCTTAGACTGCGACCTTCAGTTTAAATACCGCTTCAAGGCATGTATATAGGAATCGAACCCCTGCTCTGGCTGAATGGGGACCACGCCAACGGGACAGTCTTCAAAGTCAAAGTCGAATCAATTTATCCCAGTAATCCCAATTACAAGGTGTTTTTGAACGTTCTAAAAGTAGACCTAGACACTGAGAAGAACCGACAAGAAACTCAGTCAGGTATCATTTTTTCAACATCATTTTACAATAGGTTTATTAAAATACAACGATGAGAAAGCCAGTAAATGCATGTCTTAAAAATATATTATATAATATTGCCACACACTGACAATACATGTACCTACATACTTATGTGTGCGTAAGTAGTTAAAAGCATTTCCTGCGAATCATCGCGTCGGGGAGGAAACGTGGGGTAATTTTAAAATCGTAGAATCACCCTCTGTGAAGTCGCCGACAATATTTTGACAGGCGATTTTTAGGATATACTCACATCACGCTAAAAGCTTTTGACGATGCAAGAAAAAAGAAAAAAATAGGCTATGAACAAAATAACTTTTTGCCTGACTACTGTGAAACTATAGAAAAGTAAGACCTACCTATTTAATAATAATATATACATAGATGAGGTTTTGTAGGTTTTTAGAGTTCCTTAACTGAAAAATAAAAATGGAATCTTATACTTATAAACAGTATATTATAAGAACGAAGCATTAGTTTACCTGTAAATGAGACAACTTGCGTGAAATTTATTATTTTGTGAGTAAGTAGATATTATGTAATTAGATTTGGTCCCCACGATACAGGCTTTGCCTAGTGTGGGGGCCACTGACACTAATACTTCATAGATAATTTAGTACATAAGTGTTGTAATCTGTATTTGTATTTGTAAAATGTAGTAAGTAGTACTTGAATATGTATTTTTTACTATAAACTGTTAAACTATTTGTTTTATACATAGCTTAAGTAAAGCTTGTTATATATAAAGTGAATAACTTTTCGCCTACTATTTGTTATAAAGTGAATTGTTGTTATAGTTTATAATATTATAATAAGTTTATCTTATACTTAATATCGCACTATTGTACCAATTTCAAAAAATAATTAATATGAAAATTAATGTCAATAAATGATTACAGGCAATGATATTATAATACAAGAGGTAGATAGGTTACCTTAGTACTAATCCAAGTAAAATATTGTCCCAGTTACAACCTTAAAAAGTGAGACAAATATACATTGCACTGCTTCGCTATGCAATGTAAAACATAATTGCATTTCAAACTAACAAATCACATAGCTCTCTAAATCATTGTGATTGGTCAATTTCAATGTCGTACAACATTTTAAGCGAATCCGTGACTAATTCATAGAATATTAGTATTTAATTAAACAGAACAGACATTTAAAAAAATATGATTGATACCTAATGGGATTAGACAGTAAAGAATGTTGTTTGCTTTTTTCGAATTTCGTTTTTCTTGAATCATGTACATGATAACATATTTATTTAAAAAGATCGCCAACATTTTTAATTATACATTTGAAAATGATGAATTATATATTATTTCTTTTAATAAATGTAAACGACGATTAAAACTGGGTGGCTGCGTCATCACATGATCGTGTATATTATATAAAACGTTTGGATTATTAAAATATTTTAGAATTTTGAATGCG
This sequence comes from Zeuzera pyrina, assembly GCA_907165235.1. Taxonomy (NCBI): domain Eukaryota; kingdom Metazoa; phylum Arthropoda; class Insecta; order Lepidoptera; family Cossidae; genus Zeuzera; species Zeuzera pyrina. The sequence continues at coordinate 1,323,148 of OU015640.1, forward strand.
CAATAGGCATTGCATGACATTGTTGGTTCTGTAACATTACTTTTATATTCTTTGACCAAGTCCGGGTTGGCTAATTAGCAAAGTTTTGAGGGTGCCACTTTTCGAGTGCATATAACCTATCTACCTCTTTTGTATTATAACATCATTGATTACATGTCAATAATGTCAATAATATAAAAAAATATCAATAAATAAATTTAAAATATGTAGTTGCAGTCTTTATTATTATTATTAAATTGTCAAAACTTCTTCTATCGAATAATTTCATATCATTTTATCACTATAATTGATCCTTAAAATTCTTGGATGCTATAGAAATTATGTCCATCATTTATAATTAAATGTATATAACAAAACACAACTGTATGTTATGTATAATATTTAACATCAAAAACTGAAATACAGAATATATGTAACTTTATTTATAACAATAACAACATGCTCACCAGGAATAAACAGAAATTAATGAATGAGTCCATAAATTTTGTGTTATATTATTTAATTTTATAATAGACACTAAATAAATAATCTATTTGTTACAATCTTACAATATATTTAAAACGATTAGAATAACACTGGCATTGTTTCTAGTTAGAATAAGTTTAAAAATGATACATGCATGGCTTTATCAAAAACTGTTGTAATATTAAAAAAAATACAAAATATAAGAACTTAAGTAGTCTAAGTAAGTAAGTAGATAGGTATTATGCATATTATTATTTGTCATTTTTGACATGGCTGTCATATTTTATTATTATATTTTTTATTTATTGTTCTTGAGGCATTGTTAACAAGACCATCAGCCTAATGACGTAATTTTTGGAGAAACATTAACTATCCCTAACACTCCTCCAGTAAAGTGATAGTAAACTTTACTGAAGTTAAAAAGGACTTCTTGGAAGAGCGCCCAAACTTCAGCTACACATGTTTATTTAGATCTCCTCCATTCTTTTCACTTACACAGAACTTAAAACACAATATACTATCACTGTTGTACTTTAAAACTCCTAAAAATGTAAAAAATAGAAAAACTAAATAAAATGACAACCTCACTTCTCCCGTTCCCGCCAAAAAGTCTGTCATATTTTATATTATTAACTAGCACAGCTGTTGTCTGTAATTTCGTCCGCGGGGAATTAAAAAAAGTATTCTAGATGTTCTTTCTCTAGATTTAATATATCTATTTTAATTTCATCAAAATCGGTCTGGCGGTTTAACCATGAAAACATAACAGACAGACAGATAAACAGGCAGACTTTCGCATTTCTAACATTAGTATTGATAGCATAGATATGGAAGTATGAATGGAGTGGAATTTTGTTTTTTCTTTCGATATAATAATGATTTGATATTGACAAAGAAAATTGTTGTAACAAAGAAAATGAGGATGAAAAGCAAGTGTTAGCTGGCGGGAATATAAAAAGCACTCGCATACTGAATTTATTATTTTCAGAAGGCGAAAGAAGTATGCAAGGACCGCGACGATAGGTCCGTCCTCTCTGACTACCCCCTTAGGAATATAGCGTCAAGATATATATGTATGTAAAACTGTTGTAAGCAAATCATAATAAGCCATAACCACTTACGACTTATGACAATTTAAAAGTTCTTCTAAGAGTTCAAATAAATAATAAATAAATACTCCAGACAATTACACAGATTGTGTGATCCCAAACTAAGCAGTAAGCTTGTACTATGGGTACCACACAACGAACTCTGGTGGAGCTCCCAGTAACACCTAGACTCCAAGCCAATTTAGAAAAGTTCGTTTCCTAAATTGACCTGACCGGGAATCGAACCCGGGACCCTAGCTTGGAAAGCAGATGCATATGCCACTGCGCCAACGGGCCAGTCTATGCATTTTATTTTAATTTTAATTTGATTTTAATCTTTGAGATCGTTCACACGTTTTTCTATCTGTTTGTATGTAATAATAATAATACATTCAGTCAAGAAAGTATCGGGAATTGATGATTTGTTTATGGTTCCAAATTCAATTTTTTGTTTTTTTTTTGTTGTCGTTAGATTGGCACAACTGTTTTCCATTTTGGTGCGGAGTTTGAATTGCATCTGTTATTTAGATTAAATACAGTGCTGTTTTTAGTTATATCATTCTAGTGCATATTGCGAATTTCATAATGGATAAAAACATCGAACAAAGAGTTTGTCTTAAATTTTGCATCGCCAATGGAATTTCGTGTTCGGAGTCACTGAAAATGTTACAGAAGGCTTACGGTGAATCGACTTTATCAAAAACACGTGCTTATGAGTGGTACAAAGCGTTCAAAAGCGGTCGAGATGTGACGGAAGATTTGCCTCGCTCTGGTAGGCCATCAACGTCTGCAACTGAAGTTAACGTCGCAAAAGTGAAGGAAATAGTGACTGAAAATGCTCATTCAAGTTTGAGAGAGATAGCCGCTGAACTTTCTGTGTCTCACGGAGTCGATCCGTACCAGTTTCAATAATCACTTGGGTATGAAACATGTTGCCGCTCGGCTAGTCCCAAAAGACCTGAATTTTCTCCAAAAACTCAATCGCATAAGAGTCGCTGAGGACATGCTAGAACGAGTCAATTCCGATCCAACATTCATGAAACGCATTGTTACTGGTGACGAGACGTGGGTTTACGAGTTTGACATGCAAACTAGTCAACAAGCTTCGGAGTGGCGCCTTCCAACTGAACCGAAACCGAAAAAACCATGCCAAAGTCGATCAAAAGTCAAAGTTATGTTGACTGTTTTCTTTAACTATCGCGGTGTTGTGCACTCGGAATTCTTGCCGGAAGGTCAAACGGTAAATAAAGAATATTATTTGGGTGTTATGCGGCGTTTAAGAGAGCAAAATAGACGAAAAAGGCCAGATTTGTGGAAAGAAAATTCTTGGATTTTGCACCACGATAATGCGCCTTCGCACAAGGCCATCATTGTGGACGAATTTTTGACCAAAAACTCAACAAATACCATCGAGCAACGACCTTATTCACCAGATATGGCTCCAACCGACTTATTTCTTTTTCCTAAACTCAAATTACCTCTTCGTGGCACCCATTTTCATTCGGTAGAAGACATAAAGGAGAATTTGCGGTGAGCACTGAACTCAATTCCGGAAAAAGCGTTTAAAAAATGTTTTGATGATTGGATTATTCGTTGGCGTAAATGTATCGTTTGTGAAGGAGCATTCTTTGAAGGTGATAAAATAAATTTAGATGAATAACTAACATTTCGTGTATTATTGAGCTTTTCCCGGTACTTTCTTGACAGAGTAGTATACTCAGACATTTCACACAGCACCATCTAGTCCCAAAGTAAGCAGCACAGAGCTTGTGTTATGGGCACTAGACAACTGATGTATATCTTCGATTGATATTATCCTAGTTTACTTATATATTTTTCTTTTCTAAATAAATATATGTTATACATAAACACCCAGGCTCGGGGCGGGAATCGAACCCGCATCCCCCGTTTACTTTCTGACGCGCTAAGCCGTTGCGCCACGGAGGTCGTCACAATGTAATAGTCTGTAACAATATAATAATAATACATTTATTTTGAAAGAATGCCAGTATAAGTAGATGTACATAGAATATTTAAGTACAATCAATTTACTCTGAACTTCGACTAACATACTTAAAACTTGCTATAGTGTATGATACATCTTAGGAGAATTCAAGAATGGCAAATTGTTTATTGGAACTTGGCATGTCTTTATCATAATATTGAAAACGTTGAAACACGACTGGACAAAAAATCTCGATAAAAACATTTAGAAAAAATCTTTGAGTTAAAAAACGCAAATTCGGTTGGATCTCCGAACTTCTATGAAATTTCAAAATTATTTTTAGTAAAGGTAAAATGGATATGTAATTATAATATTGCAAATCTCTCAAATTAACGCAAATTACAATTATGTACGAAAACGAATGTTGAAATTTCTCCGCGCGAAAAAACTGAAATCGCAACTGCAAAAATCAACCTTATTGCTATACCATAGAGTGGTGAAAGAATTCACTTGCGCTAAGGTACATAAAGAATAACACGAAATAATGAATAAATTGTCAAGTCCTTTGGCGCGGTGGTAGATTCTGTGTCTTCCAAGGCGGGGTATCTGATTCGACCCCCGGTCGAGCTTTACCAAATTGTCATGTAGTCTGGATGTTATTGGGAATTCCCCCAGTTCGTTGTGTGGTACTCACAGCACAGGTTTAGTGATTAGGGCATGCAACACTCAACCTATAGAGACGCAATATCGGACCATCTTATTCACCACTGCTCAGTTTATTTACACTAACAAATATCAACTCTCGCTCGCATTAAGCAGTACATAACCAATACTGGACCTGTGTGTACATCTCTGTATATTCCGACAGATATTTAAATATTTATATAATGGTTTATTGTTCTATTCAGTAGTGCAGCAAAAACAGTAAAAAATCAAACTATGAAACAGAACGCAGTAACCGTAACAGTATTTAGATGTAAATTGTTTTCATACAAAATAAATGACGTTGCGACTCCATTGCTATTCCATGATTTAGGGTCACACAATTTGTGTAATTCTTATTATTATTGCTTTACCTTCATACTTATCTTACTTAAAATTTATAAGGAAAACGTAACAAAAGCCCTGACTTATAAATCTTACTTATGGTCAGATATGTATCAATTTTATAAACACACGAATCCTCTGTATACGAATCCTAATAACACTTCATAATTTTTTTTCCTTATATGGAATGTGGTTTGTAGAATTATTAATATAGGTAAGCCCCTACTTAAAATTTACAAGAAAAAGAAAACGAAACCCTAACTTATAGATCCTATAAATTATATCCAGAAATTTATCAATTCATGAAGACACGGATCTGTGCACGAGTCCCACTCATGCTTCACCAATTTTTTTCCCTATATGGAATGTGGAATATCATAAAGATAAGATTGGGTTTAACCATACATTCCTCTCTAATCTTATGGAAAGCCGCAATGGTATTTGTTGATATACTTGATATAGCTCCATAAATTAAATATCATTTGGCGAACTTTTACGACCTGCACAGAATAACAAACAGCTGGTTCATTCGATATTTCCCTGTACTAGCGATTACTTAAGTAAATTGCGCGGCAGCCTAGGGATCCATGTAAAAGACACTAGGTTTTCGCGTGAGTTGCATTGGCTATTACATCGTTGGAACATTTTATCTACCGTAGTTTGCAGCAACATTATTTTAAGCATACATATCGACAAACGCTGGACCATTTTTATTCTATAGTAGGTCCTACACAAGGTCGATTTCAGAGATATTAATAGCTTTTATAGGAAGCGGTGAAATTATTTCGTTCATCATATTATTAACCTTCATTTCCAATATTCATAATAAATAATTTTTTACTCTTATTTTCAATTATAGTAGGTATCTTTTATTAGTTACAGTTTCTATGGAGTTCCACAAATTACATACATATCTTCACGCTGAATCCCTAACGGGGTGGTCTGAGAGGACGGAGCGCCAAGCATCGCGGTCCTTACGTACTTCTTTCGCTTTCTCAAATCTCATCATTCTCCTCCCACATTTTCACCAAGGCATGCGAGTACTTTTGGCATTTCCGTCAATTTCGACCCGCCAAGTCCGACACAAATCAAGAGGGTTTTATTGAGTGCTCCGTAGCTTTAAAAATTTAGGAACCACTGCTCTAGACCAACAATGAAGCAATTACAGTTAATCGACTACACCAAATATTTCTGTCAACGTCATTAAAACAGTTAATATAGAGAGAACATATCGTGATTTTAAAATAAACCTGTTATTTCAGCGCGCAAGTTCAATGCCACCGACCTTGTTAAATCAAATCTAATCGACAGTCGATAATGGAAATGCGACGAGAGATCTACTTAACATAACCCATTTACAATGCTACAACTAACCATTAAAATATTATTGCAACTTATAACAGCCGACGAAATATTTACAAGCCATAAACAGCGAGATAATAAACAAAAATCGTTCTATTTTTAAACACGAGATCTGCGCACGCGACTTCCGAGGCGGCCAATCAGAGCCACGACCGCCTACTTCAAAGAGATGGGGCGTGGCCTCCGGCGGAATTGACGTCATACTACTTCTTCCAGATCGACATTATGATAAATTGCCTTTTCTGTCTGTCATGCCTTTTTCGAACAATGGGGTGTCAAAATATTTTTTACTTATCTTTTTCTTTACCACTGTTATTTGATTTTTTTAATATTAAACGTCTTTATTTTCTTAGCAATAAAGTTGGAGATCGATTCTAGTGACGTTTCTAAAATTATTACTAACTCTGTGATCTTCATATCTCATTTTCGACAATAAAACTTATGGTTCGTTCTCTATTATTTGCGGGCTTTTATCTTTATGGACTGACAATTACCCTTCTTTTGATCATTAACCTTTTTTGGCCTATTAAGCAATAAAACTACTATTATTAGAAAATAAAAATTACCAAAATTATCAGCCTTCAGTCAAGTTAAATTATGTTATTATTTATGAGGTAGGTACCTATCTACCTACTTCTATAGACTTTTGCTCGCGGTTTTCTCTAGTTATTTTGAAATGTTAATGACTATTGTCTATACATTGAAGATAATTATTATTTATGAATATAATTATTTTTTAACCGACTTCAAAAAAAGAAGGAGGTTCTCAGTTCGATTGTATGTTTTTTTTACCTCAGTCCCTACTTATATTTAACGTCATTTATAAACCGATTTTGAAAGTCTTTTTTTTATTTAAAGGGATATACTTCCGGATTGATCCCATTTAAATTTCACTGGTATTGGAGCTCGGACTTCGAAAATACATCGAATAACACCAAATAACGCTAACTGCTTATAAGCTATATTTATATTGGTGATTCTCTTGTATGTCATTGCGCTCCAGAATTAGAAGAGAAGTTAATTGTAGTCCTGCCCTAGATATTTATTTAGGCCAATTATTTAGATCTCAAAAGGGAGAAATAAAAAAATCAATGGATTCAACAACAGAAAGTCTATTAGTTTGGTAAGCTTGGCATCGACTTCAGTAACTGTCTTTAATTACATAGGTATTTGTATCGTATTTACAAAGTCATTTTTGTACTTGATTAATAATAAAGGATTGTTATCGTACTTTTCACCGAATTTTTTTGAAGTCCGTTCAATTTTTATCTTAAACTTTTTTATTTAAATATGAACCGACTTTGATACAATAATGATGATATCTAATACTCCAAACGATTAAAAAAATTGTGTGACCCCGAATAAAGCGCTGGGCTTGTACATGTATGAATAACTATCTGGAGAAGCTCTCTATAACGTGCCGGCTTTACCTATGGTGCAGGGTGTGCGGCGTAGCTCTTAGGGGACGCCGAGCGTAGCGAGCGACGCCTCATATTCTTTGACTTTCTGTAGCCTGTAGAGATCGCGAAGTTATGTAAAAAGTAATTATGGGTATATTTTGTATCTCTTTAGGAGAAGACCTCATTAAATCTAGTTGTGTAAGCTACATACCTGTTGCCCTTAAGCTAAGCTAATAAAGGTTTCAATGTACCTACATATTTTATACTCACTAAAATTACCAATCTGAACTCTGTGTCGTGTTTCTGCGAAATTCTATCCATACCTACTTCGTCCCGTAATTTAGGTACATTTAGTTTGTAAATATATATTTTTGAACTTGCGACGAAGATGTGCTTTTTATTCATAAGCTTTCCCTTCCTAAAACATACTTTTTACTCTCGATTCTATTCCGTGGGTCCTAGGGGTGTACCGCAAGCGAAGTAAACGGGCTATAGCTTCCCAACATCATTTATAATTGTTCCATTTGTACCCAAATTGCGGCACGTTTATTACCTAACTAGCAGTCAGCATGTGACAGTCCAATATCGCACGATATCTGCTGTCAAAACGACAATTTGTATAATGTAATTTGTATAGTGGTGCTATATCTACCGCGAAAAGGAGATTTTACGGTCATGGCGCTATAGACACGCAATCGTCATACATGATAACAATTTTTTATTACAATTAGTCACCGGTCGCGCAGTGATCGCATGACTGTCGCTGCCTGCAAATTTTTAGGTAATGACCCCACCGATCACTGGTGAAAACAAAGTTTTGATCGCGCGCATATTATAGGGCGCCAGGGTATTGATTACACCCGGGCGCTACATAGCCTAGAGTCGGCGCTGCCAAAAACACCCAGATTACAAGCCAATTTAAAAAAGTTCGTTTCCTAAATTGACCAGACTGGGATCGAACGCCGGGCCCCGGCAGAGAATATGTAGAAAAGAAAGCCGTCTCCTGCCTCATGCGCAACGGAATTGGCCGGATTGGGTTGTTGCGTTGTGCGTCGAGATGCGGAGAGCATCTCGTTTAGTTATACATTTAGTATATAATATTAAAAAACAATACAGATAAGTTTTTTGTTTTTTAAATTTAGTTTCTTGTAATTATGTTGAAGAATGATAACTGTGTATTCGAATAACTAAAATTATTAAGGCATCTAAGAAATAATACGTTCGTTATTTTCGCCTAAGTATGCGGGTACTCTTAAAATTTCCGTCAGCAACACTGGCTATTCGATCTTCGTAAGTCATTGTCTGTCTTCGTAAGTTTTCGTAAGGCCTTGGTCTTCTTTGGCTAATACCACTCACTTTCGCTCTGCATATTTTCTTCGTCAGTCTTTCATCATATCATGCAAAAAATCTAATTCAATGGAATCCTAATGATTCTTTCAGTGTACATTTTATGAATCAAGATATATTTTTAGTATCTTCCGGTCGAAATTCCAAATAAGCTGTCTCAAATAGATAAGCATGTAGACACGTGTTTCGCCTCTCAACGAAGCATCGTCAGGAAATTCCAGAGATCGAACTTGGTCAGTTAAGCAGCACCGAATACACGTGTCGTAAAATAGATGATCGGGCTTCATCACACGAGATGGAATTGCGATTTTGACACCTTAAATGCAATACACCTTCTCAATATCTATATAAATATATAACGACCCGCCACGGCCTCGAATTTTAGGAAAATTCACCGAATAGGTCGTAAATGTGTATGGAATTTTAATATGAAGATGTCAATAAAAGAAAATTTGATGAGTTGCATACATTAAAAACATCCCACCCTAATGAAGCCCTACTTTTGTAGGTAACGTTACGTTATGGTGCAGTCATTTTTAAGTGATTTAAAATGACTCAACTTAATAGTACGTATTTCATTTCATTGTTTAATCTCCCAAAACCCTAATAAAGTCCAGGCTCAACTATCAAAGTTTACATTAATGTTTGTGCTACCATACCTACCTAACCTAACCAGCCCCATGTACCTACCACCACTCAGGACCGGCCCGTTCATATTGGCGAACTAGGCGACGACCTAGGCCGCTCGGGGAGGCGGCAATCGGCGGCATCGAAATTGAAAAATAACACAGTACAGTTTTATTTATTTACAATTTGAAAATACTCCCAGTCTTTTACCGATTTTTCTACTAAAATATTTTTCTTTGGTTTGGCAACACTGCCCAACAGCGCCATCCGCCCGCCCGGCCCGTGCACGGCGCAAATAATAAATGGCAAAATTAAGGCAAGAAAAATAAATATTATCAAATTCAGCGTTTTTTTTTAAAGGTTTACTCTTTCATTCAGCAAAAAAGGAAGATGTATACACTCTTCATTATGTAATAAGTAAGAACTTTAATTTTTTGATTAAAAATTACACACAATCTGTTTACATTATTGATTCACTTTGCCACGAATTTTTGTAAAGGGCGGCGATCCAGTCTATCGCCTAGGGCGCTAGAAATTCTCGGGCCGGCGCTGTCACCACTTCTTTTTTCGGTAACGCAAGCGAAACCTAATCAGTGGTACTAAACCCTCTGCGGGAGATACTGGTTTATGTGAGGCTTCCACACATTAAAACTCCTGTGGTGGTATTCCTGAGCATGTTGTCGAGGGGCTCCCGAATTTGCTACAGAACTCTCGGTATCCCTCTCGCGCTGTGCCCAAGCACTTTTAGGGTCAGTAGACAGGGCCCTCTTGCAACCAAATATATTATGCTGTCGTACGCTGTAATGTATGCTGAATTGCAGCACGAATCGGGCCGGCTCGCCCGGTGAAATACCACTCTCTCACAGAATATCGGCGTGAAATAATAGCATCTATTGCTGTTGTGTTTCGTTTGGTGAGTGAGAGTGCCGATGGTCCATCTCCTCTCTCCCCTCCTTTCCTTAAAGGCCGGCAACTCACCCGTTATTCCCCGGGCGTTGCGGGTGTCCATGGGCGGCGGTAATCACTTTCCATCAGGTGGCTCGCTTGCTCGTTTGCCCCTTCCCCCATAAAAAAAAACTTCGAGGTCACAATCGTATGGATGGACGTCCGGAGCCCCCACTCCGATCGGCGGCGATCTCAAAGGCTCCTTCAGTTACCTTTTACGAAAGGTGATCATGCACCTTAGCTTTCTTCTCTCGGAGCTAAATAATTAAATACTTGCGGTGCTATTTTTTAATGAAAAACTGCACAACTCAAAATATGCTGGACTAAAATATTGTATTGCCCATAACGGTCAGTTAAATCTTTAGCGACTAATCTACGAACGGTTCAATATAAACATCGGAGTATAACCAATGGCCGTATTAAAAACCAGAAGCTGAAAACACTCAAACTATTTGTGGAGCACTTGAACTGACACCGCGCTGTTCGTAAGAGCGGCCTTATCTAAAACGGCGGGAACCGAGAATCTAAAAAAAGATGGCGCCGGCGGCTGCTTTGATGTTCGTGGGAATGCGCGCAGAGGTTATAACGGACGCAATGCAATATCAATGTATTGATTCTGAAGTGCGTGTTTGGATCGGAGAAAGCGGCACTAGCGAGTGCTTCTGGCTTCACCTATCAATAGTTAATTTAAAATACCATAATTTAGCACTTCCGTGCTGGTCTACAAGAGAAAGAAAAGTGTAAAGACTGTTGATCTTCCCTTAAAAGCTTAAAAATGGCAATCTAGTATGAGTTTTTGGCAATGCGATACCATATTTAGATCTAATTATTTCGGAAAAAGTTTTAGACCAAAGTTCTGAAGGGCAATCATCTGTTGACTTTGATCTTGATCTTTAGTTATATGAAGGTCAACTCATACCTTGGTATATCTGATTTAAATTTCACAATCGTGTACACTTATTATGCTAGTATCGAGGTATATCCGTTTGTGAAATTATTAACTCTTTCCATTGTCTAGCTAAAAAATATGTAGGTATTATGAAAACAAGTTAACCTTCAAATGACTTTGAAACCTTACAAGATCTAATTAATATACCACATTGTCTCTATATAATAAACTTACCGGTAGGTACTTTCTAATCATAAACTGCTGTTCAATATTAAGAGTGGAGGGAGGTTGTTATGTAAACGTTACGTCACTTCGGCAAAGAAAATTTTGAATTTGTCGAGAAACTTTGTGAATAGTTATAGTTTAGGAAGTAGCGCTACAATCTTACCTTGGCATTACTTTAGGCAGTAAATATTTAGGCTGAGTGGCAAAAGTAAACCCAATGCCTATGGACTGTCCCAAAACATAATACATCAAATCTGGGACACAGGCTCCACTAGCATATAAGCGTCCAAGATTTTTTTTTATATCTCGCAATGTATGGACATTTCATTGAGAATCGTGAATATTGCTTAAATCGTGTAATAAATTCTTCTTTAATAAACCGTTGAATACATAATATATAACCTATATGTCCCTCTGGAATAATGTCTTTCTAATGAAAGAATTATTCATATAGGTGCAGTGGCTCCAAAGATTACCCTCTATATAAAACAAACTTCCAAAATCAGCTCTCTCTGTTTATAATAAAATAGGGTTGCCAACCGTCCTGTTTATTCAGGACATGTCCTGGTTTTCGTGGTGTCCTGGGATGTCCTGGATAGTTTGAAGCAGCGTCCTGGTTTTTTAAAGCGCCCTGATAAGGACATGTATTTGAAATTTAATGCGTCATTTTTGCAGTCGCACTGCCGGGGCCCGTGCTGTTTTAAAACAAAAACTCAACGTACAACTTATCAACTTATAAGTGAACAGGGTACACAGTGTTGTTTTATATTTTAAAAACTCGTTTTTAGCGTATATAATTTTATTCAAATACTTTTCTTAACAAATATGATTATTATTATTACTTGAATTTCATTTAACCTATGTATTTTCACTACATATGAATTTAACTATTGCTATTCTATTACTGGGTTCTTTTTTAAATTGAATTGTCCTGGTTTCGACTTTCATGGGATCAAACAACGGTGTTACAGTTTAGCGGTTACATACAATATGTACACAAGAATCTATTTTTATATGATATAAGTATACAGTTAATAAATAATAATATACTAGAGGATCCGTACTGCTCCGCAGCATTGTGTCGATAATATAATTCAAAAATAACGCTCTCATATGATGAGTAATTGTAACACAACCTATCTAATTTGAAACGCATATTATAATGTGTCAAGTTGAATGTTCACACCTAGCTTCTCTCCAACTCAACCAATTTAAGTGGGCAAAAGCTCAAATGAAAGAGCTCGTTTCAGGAAGAACGCAAAACGAACCGCGTACCTCAATTAGAACCGGAGATATAGAGAAAGAAAGCTATGAAAACATAAGAAATGTACAGGAGGCAATCGCGTTTGTGCATAACTTGAGAAGGACGAAAGTTAGGTGATTTCCAATGCGTGATAACAAATCTGTGCATCAATATCTTTCATTAAGAAAAAAATTAAGCAAATTAGTTGAATAAACCGGCCGGACGGACTCGTAATAGATTTCATTTTTTTTTTAATATAAATACATGTAGAATAATTGCACTCTTTAGGTTTATTTTGATCTGCAATCAACAGCAATATTATTAATGCGTTTTAGGTAAATTACAAAAACATTAGGACATCTGTAGTCTTCATCAGTTGTGCACAGTTTTCTTTTTTACCAGCTTCAAAAAAAAGGTTATCAATTCGACCCGTGTGTATGTAATATTGTCAGAATTGCACAATTTTTGTATATGTTTCCAGCTGTAGCATGCTGTATATGTACGAGCTTCTAAACATGTGTGCCAAATTTCATAAGTTATGTATGTATGTATATTTGTATGTATTGTATGTTGTCCGCGCTTATCTCAAAAACATTGCAAAAATTATTTTTTAGTTGGACTAGGTATAGTCCAGGTTTCATCAATCAAAATCGATTCAGTCGTTTTTGAGATAGAGAGTTATTATAAGAGTATATCAATCCACTAAATAAATCCTTGGAATTGCTAAAATCACGACCTTATAACTGAAACACTATGTGACATATATTCATCTAATTTAAATGACTATGTAATTAATCTTTAATTTTCGTCCGTTTCGATTTCTCCTAATTTTTTCTCGATCCTTATAAATCATTTCATAAAGTGACATATTCTCCGTTTCAGGTTCGACGTTGAGATTTGGGACGCCCTGTACCAGCACAAGAACACAAATAACTTTTTTTAATCCTGCATTGCTTTCTTGCTGTGTTATAACAGCTCGAACATTTTTTAGAATTGTGGCTTCAAGGTATAATTTTGTTGCTCCTTGATGCATTTTGAACTAGAATTTTAAATAGAACGCAAAATACAATGTTCTTTCTTCATTTATATATTTCGTTATGGGTATATTTCGTAGTAATACAATATTATTATTAAAATAGTACCTAGGTTAGCGGCCGAAATCGTCGCGTCAAGTGGGCACAACCGACGCATTTCACAGCGGATATGAGAGCGCATTTGAATGTTATTACTTCCGATCGGCGCACGAATGTCAAACACTTCAGAAGCAGTCTCACTTTGAACCGTTATTAAAATTTTGTCAAGGCATTATCGTAAAATAAGGCTTTGGTCTTGATCGTCTACCGGATGGGTGATCAAAATTTTCTGCCTCTCCCAGACCAAAGTGGAAGCATTATACTCATAGAAATAATAATAAACTGCACATCTATAATACAGTAATACCACCCTTTTATTATTTTATTAAAAAATCTCTAAGGGGGTAGTCAGATAGGATGGAGCGCCAAGTATCGTGGTCTTTACATACTTCTTTCGCCTCCTCAAATCTCATCACTTTACGCATTTTCGCCTTGGTTTGCGAATACTTTTGACATTTCCATCCGAATTTTGGACCTCATTTTATAAAATTTAACTTTTACTTTTTCTAAATTACTACAAAACTAGTTAATGTGTAATCAAACAATTTTTTGGCTGTTTATTTTGTAACGCGAAAGATACCATATTCTCCTGGTGATCATCCGTATGTCTGGTACGTCGAGAGCCTCCGGGATTTACTACGGGACGCATCGTAGCTCTCACTGTGCTGCGCTGAAGAACATCTTAAGGAAGTGAAGCGGCCTCTCAGCACTCTTGGAATGCTACAACGCGTTGCCGTAATGAAATGCTTGTGGCCTGGAGTCACCTGCGGTGGACTTCAGTTGCCTTGTACGACAAGTGAAGAATATTATGGTATTATTCTGTTTTGTAGACTGCATATATACTAAATACGATATATATATCTATACAGGGTTGAACAACAATATTATGGTAAAAATGAAGAAAGGAATACTTAGACGTTTCGAGCACATGAAGGGAATGAGTGATGAAAGACTGAAGAAGGAAATCTACAGAGCGAAAGTAGGTAGTAGAAAAGCCAAGGAAGACCAAGGCTGACTTAAGAAGACCAAATAGCCAGAGTGTTAGCTGACGAAAATGTCAAAAGTACTCGCAAACTTAGGTGAAAGTGTGTAAGAAGAATGATGAGACTCGAAGAGGCGAAAGCAGTACGTAAAGACCGCGACACCTCTGACTGCCACGTTAGGGATATACCATGACGATATGTATGTACGTACAAGAGATACAAGACTGCATATATACATAATTTCCAAACTGCATATCATAGTTTATTTTTTAATAAGTGGCTGTGCAGGTCCCACCAGGCCTGTATCACTGCGACCAAAATTGATCTATTGTGATTGCCACTATGTTACAAAACACCACCAAGTCCCACTGCAGTCAAAAATTGCAAGGTATTTCTTGGAGTGATATGCTGAACCTCCTCCGTACTCAAAAAGTACTGTCCGAGACAGGATCGATGAGTGGTCCGTAGTCACACATAATGTGCATAGGCGTTTTATCCGCCTCTTCACAATAACGGTATATTTTTGTGTCGGAGAGCCCTATGTTAAACATGTGTTTATTTAAGCAACAATGCTCAGTAAGTGCTCTAAGATACGCAAGTTGCTCCGGCTCATTGCCGTGACACTAGTAGCCACCTTACGATTATATAGCTTTATTAGTGCTTTGGAATGCTCCTGGCCTGGAATATTCTTCCAATGCTCACAAGAGGCTTTAAAACAGGATTTCCACAAAATCAGTTGAGCCTGGCTTTTGGAAATACCTACCACAAAAAGGTTCTGGACCAATAAATGTGATTTCGGTGCCAGCCCTCGCGAGTTCGTCGGAATTTTCATTGCCTACGATGCCCGCATTGCCAAGATCTTAACTACCCCCCTCTTAGAATCACTGTGGAACAATCACACAATTAACTAGCCTCGATGTGATTACATTCGAGGCCAATGCCAAAAGAGCTGCCTGACTATCAGAATGTATGTATATGGTTTGGTTAACGTAGTCTTTTTTAACGTTAAAACATTCAATAATAGCGAACATTTCAGCTTGGAATATGAAGGCGTACCTCTGATTCGGGCTCCTCTTGAAAATTGGGCGCTATTATAGTTTACAAGAGTTACAAATCTAAAAGGCTTTTTTCTAATTTTTGTAGACCTCGATGTGGAAGGTATGAAATTGACTATTGTTTTTATAAATATGTATATATGCAATATACATATAGTATATACTTATATAGTGTTTATGTTATTGTTCGGGGTGCAGCAAGACGCCGCCGTCGTTTCTACGCCTCGTGCTTTTAATCCTCTTAATGGAATAGGGGTGAGGAACAAAGACAGAAATAGAGACTCTTATTAGATCTTAAATTATTTTAACTATACACGAAAAAGAATCCGGATCGACTACCGCAGCCAAGAACATCCACAAAAATAGTAGCTTTCAAATAAAAATAATTTCACGCAAATCGGTTCATCTGTTCAAGAGCTACGATGTCACAAACAAATAGACAGACAATGGCTTCGAACACATCTTTTATAACGTCTCTTTCCCGCCAGTAGTTAATTACGAAAGTTTTTTAATTTTTTTGTACGCATTCACTTTTTGTGCATGTGACAACGTCATTTAAATAATTAAGTAATAGAAGAATAGATACTAATTTAACAGATGCCTGCTTAATGTAAATAGTTTGAAGTTTATTATCGAAATTAGTAACTGAGCGACAGAAGCCATAACTGCGTACGCAGACACATACATGTAAATATTTTACTTACATATTTAAATGAATACATACAAATCAATACAAGGCGCAGAAAAATAATTTTCACGCTATTCTACTGATTTTTCTGTGCTCTCTCAAGTAGGTATATTTTGTTTTTGTTTCGGGAGCTTAGACCCGTACGGGTTCCGGAGAGCTTTTTGCCAGCTTTCTATAATAGCTACGTGTATGTATGTTACCTATTTTTATCAGATGACCTATTACTATAATTTTGAGCAAGAAATTCCCTGATGAAGTGATGATTCGATGCGGAGTCTATATAAAAAACCCACAGAACGCACGTAATCCAGTTATTATCAACGTCAAAGGAAATCTCATTGAGCTTATTTGCTGTAAAAAGTGTTTAATAAATGCAGTCCTAACAGTTTTTCTTCTGTATATACATCTACTTCTCAATGTTCATAATTTTTTCAAAGGCTAATTAATACTTTTGAAGAAAAAATGTGCGACAATTTCGATGTGTGTTTTTATACATGTTAAAAAAGTAATACAAAGTAACTTGTTATACATTTTCCAAATCGTAATAGAATATTCATTTGATTCCCTACACGATGCCCTAAATTGTTTTGGCTGTGATAGACAAAAAGACAGTATTCATCATTAATTATTGTTAGTAAAAACGAAGAAAAACGAGCGACTAGATAAGTGGTAAACGCTTCGTACAGTCGATACATTCGCTGGCGTTATTCCTCATCAAAAGTGCCATTTAGCTACGTTCCATACGGCAGTACGTTTGTCTGAAATAACATACTCGTAGTTACAATAGTTGATAATAAATTGCGAGTGGCAACCCTATTTAGAATCTAACTACTGGTCTTCGAGCCTCCTACATTTCGCAAGTCATAATCATGGCGCTTGCAACAAATATAGAGGAGTTTCAAAAACTTTCACCGCGTCAAGAATCCAATTATCTATGTCGTAATCATACTCAGTATAATTAGAAACGAAGTTTACCTTCTCCTTTCTTTCCTTTACGAATTTTTCTCCTTCCACCTCTTATCTGCTTGCCTATTTATTTACCTACAAATCCTATTAAATCATAAAAGTCAATAAAACCCATCATAAAACTAATTCCCCGACAGAACACATGTCATTACATAATCACCGGCCGTCCCCCGTGGCATATGGCGTGAAGAAGTCGCGTGCGCACGCGCCATTGCCCGCTATGATGCAACTGCTGCGATCATTTTGATAATGAGGGCTAACTGACTGGGATGTTATTACTATTAAAGATTTATATACCTAGCCACGTGCGTACGTCATATCATATTAGGATTGCCATTTTAAAATTTTGGAGAGCATGATATAAACATGGAAAAACCAACAATTTCGTTTATAGGACGCAATATACTCGTAAAATTAGTAAATCTATATAACGAAAGCTTTGTACCCCTTTTTAAGCACATTGCGCACACGGAGAAGTGTCAAATTTGGTACACTTAAAGTTTAAATGGAAAAGGACTGGAGAAAGCTACAATTTTTATGTAATATGTGTTACAAATAAGTACATTAAATTAAATTAAATAAAACGTTCATTGTTTACGTTCAATACCTCAAAAGTTGAAATATGTCATTGTCTACGTTCAAACTGCCAATGTCAAAAAGACTGTCAAAGTCAAACTCATAATAGTTTGCGGTCACACATAGTATACGTAACCTTCTTGGATCAAACAATCGCACAGAGTAGATTGTCGTCAAAGAGTTTATATTATGTTTTTATTTACGGTCGAATTTCGACCACAGGAGGACCTCTAGTAATAATAATTACGTTGTATGTAAATAAATTAAACTGTGTAAACAGGGTCAATGAAAGTGAATCATATTTTAATTATAACTTGAGAGTTAGATTTGACGCATTTAATTGAGGTAAGAGAGAAGGATAATTAAATTAAAGAGATACTTAACTTTGCTTTTTTTTAAGGGATATACTTAAATAATCTTCGTTATAAACGTAAGTAGTTTCGATCTGGTAATGTAATGTTTCGCAAATCTATTATCACAGTCGTATAGTATTGGCTAAAATAATTTTTTTTTTGTTTCTTTGTTCATTTATTTATTTATCCATTTTATCGAAACTTTGGGACTTGGACCCAGTAGCCCATCGACCGGTTTCTAATATTTGTAAGAGACTGGTCTAGGCTTCGGGAGACCGCCAGGCTGGCAGCTTCCGCCAACGAATCAGTTTAGCTATTCAAAGAGGTAATGCTGCCAGTCTACTGGGCACCTTAAGCAATGTCGGTTTTCTAAGCGGCAACATTGAGGAAGTCTATTATTTAAGATAATGTTTAGTTTTAAGTCTTTATTCGTGCTAAGTTTAACCGTCTTACTACAAAAAAGATAGACACGGCGTAGACTATGTTTATATGTAAACACAAGCTGGAGCTAGTTTAACGTGTGACTAAAAGCACTGAAACGCTGTAATATATTGACACTAGCCTTTGCTAACGTCATTTTTACATGTTTTTAAACTATGTCTATCTCTAAAACTGTGTTTACCTAAACGCGTGTTAGACCAATGTTTAAAATATTTCTTGTAGTAAGACGGTAAGTGTTTATGTGCTAAGATTTATAAAAAAAAATATCCATTATAACAAAATAAATTATACGCAGTGACACATAACAAAGTAGTCTAGGACGTCAAGAACGATTTAACCATAATGGACTCGAAACATTATTTTAGTACTTACTCCTTCGTATCAGGACTTTAAAGCTGTTATTGAGCATTTTATTTACTCTTACTGATCTGTCAAGAAGCCGTCAATAAGCCGATAAAATAAAATGATTTTCTTAACATCTTAAATAAATAAATCAGTACATACATATGTTATCGTTAATATTTGTAAATTTAAATGTAAGTATTATCATAATAATAGGCTTCCTCGTAGTTGCCGCTAAAAAAATTGTCGTTGCTCAGGGTGCCCAGCAGACTGGCAGCATAACGTCTTTGAATAGCCAAACTAATTCGTTGGCGAAAGAAGCTGCCAGTCCGACAGCCTCTCGAAGCATCGACCAGTCCCTAACAAATATTGGAAACCAGTCGATGGCCTTTGGGGCCCCAAGGTCATAATTTAACTAGATGTATCATTATTTTATATTTCAAACTTGTGTCTCAGCTTCTAAAAATTCACTTGTAACAGAAAAACACCGACGGGATTCTTACTAAAAATGGACGACAGTTGTTTTTTTTATAAAAAAATCAATAAGCCAAAATGAGTGGAATCAATCAGCTCCCTCGCGCAGTCACCGTGAGTATATCTTCCAGGTCAGCAGTCAGATTGCGCGACTAATATCCACGAGTGCTCACGCTCCACTGCGCACCCTCGGCAAGCCTAGCGTGATGGTGTAAATATAAATACGTACAATAGTGAGCGCACTGCTGCTTATTAATATTGATGGGGTCCTAATCATTGTTTTGAGACGAGAAAAATTTCAATTTACAACATATTTTTGGAAATATGTCGGTAAATTGAAATGGTGTGTAGGGTAAGTTGGTGGTCGGTGTAGGTACCCAAACATTTTACAAAATGACATTAGATGACTAATTTAGTTATATTTAGGTATTCGTATCATATTTTATTTTTATTTTAAAGAGAAAGGTTTAGTAACAGGTCACAAACCAAAACATACACAAAGAAGTAATTTAGAGAACACATAATACACAATAAATCTGTAACCCACTTACAGCTAAACATGACATTATTAAAATTAAAATATTATAGCCTAAAGAAATAAAATTTAATAATAGTAAAACCTAACCAATAAAACTAAAATTAAAGGGATATAATACCACCCTGAGTAGCACCAACACATCCATCCACCTGCTAAGTCTGCACACGACTAGAAGCCACATGACGTTACTTTCATATTTTTATTTTGATTACTAAAGGACAATTTTAAGTATTTTTTCAGTGTTTTCATTTTGAAGTCGGTTTAATTTTTTCTTATAAATTTTTTTCTCTTTGAGTGTCCTTGTCTTAAATAAATACAACTTTTTCAATTGGAAAGGAACAAAAAGGAACTTTTTGGCGGGAACGGGAGAAGTGAGGTTGACATTTTGTTTAGATTATCTATTTTTTACATTATTGGGAGTTTTAAAGTGCAAAAGTGATAGTTTATTATGTTTTAAAGTTCTGTTTAAGTGAAAAGAATGGAATAGGTCTAAATGAACATGTGTAGCTGAAGTTCTCGCGCTCTTCCAAGAAGTCCTTCATAACTTCAGTAAAGCCTACTACCAACTTTACTGTAGGAGTTTTACGATAAGAAAAAAACTAATTTACTTGTGATTCTACTTACTAATACGTGACATTGGCCAATGTGCTAATCTGTGCGTCGTACCAGAAAGAAAGAAAAAAATATCTTAGAAAATACCTTTCCAATTTTTCATAATATCCTCGCTATAGGCACCCTACAATTCCAGTTAAGCTTCCCATTCTATCTCCCTAAAAAACCATCGTAACGCAAGCAATCAATATGATTGGAGTTGTCAACCCGCATTGTTTTTTAAGAATGTGTTCATTCGTCTCGAAAAAAGTCTGTGGTCTCGAAATATGACGATAACTGAACCTACTTGATTGTTACCATGATTGTTAGACTAATCAGCGATGGCAACCCTGTAATAGGGTTGAGAAGTACAGAACTTGATGGTGGATTTTTTGGCGGAAACAGGAGAAGTGAGGTTGACATTTTATTTAGATTATCTATTTTTTACAATTTTGGTAGTTTTAAAGTGCAAAAGTGATAGCATATTGTGTTTTCGTTCTGTGCAAGTGAAAAGTATGGAGTAGGTCTAAATAAACATGGGTAGCTGAAGTTCTCGCGTTCTTCCAAGAAGTCCTATATAACTTCAGTAAAGTTTATTATCACTTTACTGGAGAAGTTTTGCCATGACGATACTACTTATTAATACAATACGTGACATTGGGGAATGCGCTAATCTGTGCGCCATACCATGAAGAAAGAAACTACAACTTGATGGTGGCTAAAATATGAACAGAGATTGAGACATATTTTTCTCAATGTCACAAAGAAACTGAAATTGAAGTAGTAGAATTCATTACAAAGTAGTTTTAGGATTTCCTGTCTTAAGGAGACGCAGAGGCGACGCATTGGAAATTTTGACGACAGGGATCTCAGTTTTTCTAAGTGACTACACAACGTATAAAAGTGATATTTGGCAACCTGATTTTGCATTTCATTGACTTCATTTTGCCAGTTGCGTTACACGATTACTTAACTTTTGTAACACAAAAAAATATCAAAGAAATCTCTTAAAACATATTTACATTTTTCGCAGCAACGGACTGATTTATGTTTCTAAATTTTCCATATAGTTTAATCTATACATATTCTTCAAAATGCCAGTTGGATTTTTTAAAATTAAGTATAGTTTTTAAAATATTCGAAAATAACTGTTTTTTCGTATTTTTCGTAAGCTAGCGCGCGTACGTTTGCATAGAGCAGAAGGTCTATTTTAGATTAAATTATAGTTTATCAATGCGTCGCCATAATCTGAAATAGAGCTTCTTCGTCCATACACACCCTATACAACAGTTTACATTAAAAACCATTAAATAGCCAGAGTGTTAGCTGACGGAAAAGTCAAATGCACTCACATACCTAGGCCATAAATGTGTGACGAGAATGATTAGATTTCAGTAAGCGAAAGAAGTATGTAAGGGCCGCGACACTTGGCGCTCCGTCCTCTCTGACTACCTCGTTAGGGATACGGCGAAGATATGTATTAAAAATGTAATTAATTTTATAAAATCCAACTAGCATTTTGAAGTGTGTTTAGATTAATCTACACAGAAAATTTAGTCATAAATTGGTCCCGTTAGTCCAAAAAATGTATACCTCTGTTTTAAAAGAGGTTCCTTTGAAATTTTCTTCTTCTCTTAAAAAAGTTAACCAATCCTGTAATGCAACTGGCAAAATGAAGTGAATAAAATGAAGAATTAAATTACCAAATATCACTTTTATACGTTTTCTAGTTACTTAGAAAAATTGAGATCCCTGCCGTCAAAATTTTCAATGCGTCGCGTTGCCTTAAAAAAGAAAAAATATGATCTCACTCATGCCTCCGCCAGTTACTGCCATTTTTCTCAGAAACCATGTAACGAATTAATAAAAGAAATTCTTATAGAAATTCTTAAGTTTTACTATCTCAATTTTTTTCAGAATATTCCACCTTATAGTTGAAAAGTTATTGGGGGAACACGCTTTTTACGACATTATAAGCGCTGCCTCAGCAATTATTGAATTACATGTAAGAATCGTTTTCTAAAAGTACCTAATACGCTTATATGCACTGGATTTTATTTTTCTCTCAGTTATATGAATGAAGTGGCAGCCCTAATTTTTTTTAATTTCACTACACCATTGTGTTGGAGTTCAAAAAATACACCTAACTTCCAAATTTCATCTATATAATGCCAATAGTCTAATATAATATAAGTCTAGTATAATAGTAGAAAAATGGCTGTGACATATGGGCAAACAGACGGACAGACAGACAGGATAATTATAAGGGCTCCGTTTGCAGCCATTTCACTACGGAACCCTAACAGTTGAAATTAATTCAGTTAATAATTCTGATTGAAGTAGTAACTGCTTTGATTTTAATTCTGCGATAAGTCGTAATTCTATTTAAAACAAAAAAAGACTATATTATTCTTAGTAATATCTAAATAAAATCCTAAATAAAATTAAAGCTTGCCTGTGATTTCGAAATAAAGGCTTTTTCTTATTAAGCTTATGTGGTTATTTGCACGTAACCGAAGTCCGAACACGTTTTTTTTTTGTCTCACTGTTTGTATGTCCGGGTTAAACTACGAAATGGCTGAACTGATTTTGACAGAAGTTTCATCGACAGGTAGAGACTTGCAGAAAGTAATCTAGGCTTTTATTTGGAAGAATACCTAATTTAATACGGATCAAACCGCAAGACATGGCTAGCATGCAATAAAGAATGTACAACATATTTTCTATAGAAGTTATTACGAATTTAAATATATTTATTTTACCCATGGAGCACTCAGCCTATAGAGTAGCAATGTCATTTATTTTTAACCGACTTCAAAAAATAAGGAGGTTCTATATTTGTCTGTATGTGTTTCTTTTTATTGGTGTATGTTCACCGATAACTTCGTCAATTTTGGACCGGCTCGAAAATTATTTTTTATCAAATTTGATTATAATTAAATAAGTACGTGTATGGTATTTATAGTTATTTTTGTTGTACTTGAGTTTTGATTAGTAAAGGATAGTTATTTTGTACTTTTCAGTGTTTTTTTAAGTTTAATTTTTTTTTTTAATTTTTGTATGAAAACAATTTACGTCTAAACTCTGTGGCGGTTACTGCGTTCTGTTTTATAGTTTGTTTTCCTCTTTTTGCTACACCACCGAATAGAACAGTAAGCCATTACATAAATATTTAAATAACTGTCGGCATACACAGAGATGTACACACAGGTCTAGTATTGGTTATTTACTGATTAATAATAATAATAATAAAATGTGTTTATTCAGAAAACTAAGTTCTATTTGTTAGTAACAATATTCATAATACGCTATGTTAGTAATATAAAAATGACAATGATACTAATATGGAATATAATATGAAAATAATACTAATATTAAGATTACTAATATGAAATACTAATATGAAAATACTACTAATATGGAAATAAAATATTGGGTCCTTACATATGAAATTGGCGTTTTGTAAGGGAGGAATATAAAGTCAATTTTTTTTTGTAAAATATATTTAATTAATCAAAGTATGCACCGTTGTTATTTATGCACTTTTGCCATCTCATAGGTAGTTAATTGATCCCTTTACTAAAAAAACCATGGGGGCGAGAATCAATAAACTCTTTGAAGGCGGTTTGGACTGCCTCATCGGAGTTGAATTTTTATTGAATGAATTTGAATTTGAATTTGAAAAAAAATAATGAGAAAAAAACAAATGAATGACTGCTTTCAAAACTCAAATGTACCAGCTAAATGAATTCATAAATTTGAATTTGGAATTCTTGACCAAAGAGGAGATATTTCAGATCAAAATGGTCAGTACGACAAAACGCTAATTTCATATGTAAGGACCCAATAAATAACAAACACACACTTACAAACTATACATATATAAGTCTATCAATAAAATGCCTTAGCATAGGCTCAAATTTGCTACAGAACATTTTCAAAATGTGAATTAATGCGAGCGGGAGTTAATATTGGGTCTTTACATATGAAATTAGCGTTTTGTCGTACTGACCATTTTGATCTGAAATATCTCCTCTTTGGTTAAGAATTCCAAATTCAAATTTATAAATTCATTAGCTGGTACATTTGAGTTTTTAAAACAGTCATTCATTTGTTTTTTTCCTATGAAATACTAATATGAAAATACTACTAATATGGAAATAAAATATTGGGTCCTTACATATGAAATTGGCGTTTTGTAAGGGAGGAATATAAAGTCAATTTTTTTTTGTAAAATATATTTAATTAATCAAAGTATGCACCGTTGTTATTTATGCACTTTTGCCATCTCATAGGTAGTTAATTGATCCCTTTACTAAAAAAACCATGGGGGCGAGAATCAATAAACTCTTTGAAGGCGGTTTGGACTGCCTCATCGGAGTTGAATTTTTATTGAATGAATTTGAATTTGAATTTGAAAAAAAATAATGAGAAAAAAACAAATGAATGACTGCTTTCAAAACTCAAATGTACCAGCTAAATGAATTCATAAATTTGAATTTGGAATTCTTGACCAAAGAGGAGATATTTCAGATCAAAATGGTCAGTACGACAAAACGCTAATTTCATATGTAAGGACCCAATAAATAACAAACACACACTTACAAACTATACATATATAAGTCTATCAATAAAATGCCTTAGCATAGGCTCAATATTGCTACAGAACATTTTCAAAATGTGAATTAATGCGAGCGGGAGTTAATATTGGGTCTTTACATATGAAATTAGCGTTTTGTCGTACTGACCATTTTGATCTGAAATATCTCCTCTTTGGTTAAGAATTCCAAATTCAAATTTATAAATTCATTTAGCTGGTACATTTGAGTTTTTAAAACAGTCATTCATTTGTTTTTTTCCTTATTATTTTTTCCTTTGGCGTCGCTTATTACCGCACAATGGAAAACATAAAATATCGGTATATTTACGAGTACGAGTTCTACCGTGGCAGCAGTGCTGCAGAAACAGCTCGAAGGTTTAATGATGTGTACGGCGCTGTTGTCGCAAAAGAAAGCACGGTACGTTTTTGGTTTCAACGTTTTCGTTCTGGAAATTTCGACCTTCAGAACCAACCTCGTGGACGGCCGGAGACCAAAGTGGAAAATGAAGAATTAAAGGCTATTGTGGAAGCGGATCCATCACAAAGCACTTCAGAGATAGCTGCAGGCTGCGGGGTAAGTGACAAAACTGTATTAATCCACTTGAAGCAAATCGGGAAAGTAAAAAAACTTGAACAATGGGTACCTCATGAATTGAGTGAATCGAACTTGCAAACACGCGTCGACTGCTGTGTTACTTTGCTCAACCGACACAATAATGAAGGGATTTTAAATCGAATCATTACTTGTGATGAAAAGTGGATACTGTACGATAATCGGAAGCGCTCGTCGCAATGGCTGAACCCTGGAGACCTAGCCAAATCCTGCCCTAAACGAAAATTGACTCAGAAAAAGTTACTTGTGAGTGTTTGGTGGACTAGCGCCGGTGTCGTTCACTACAGCTTTCTAAAATCTGGCCAAACGATTACGGCAGATATCTATTGTCAGCAACTGCAAACCATGAAGGAAGAACTAGCTGCTAAACAACCGAGATTGGTCAATCGCTCTAGGCCACTGCTGCTTCACGACAACGCAAGACCACACACTGCACACCAAACAACCACTAAGTTAGATGAGCTACATTTGGAATGTCTGCGACATCCACCGTACTCCCCGGACCTTGCTCCAACAGATTACCATTTTTTCCGGAATTTGGACAACTTCTTACAAGGAAAAAAATTCAACTCCGATGCGGCAGTCCAAACCGCCTTCAAAGAGTTTATTGATTCTCGCCTCCATGGTTTTTTTAGTAAAAGGATCAATGAACTACCTATGAGATGGCAAAAGTGCATAGATAACAACGATGCATACTTTGATTAATTAAATATATTTTACAAAAAAAAAATTGACTTTATACTCCTCCCGTACAAAACGCCAATTTCATATGTAAGGACCCAATATTTGTTGGTGTAAATAAACTGAGCAGTGATGAATAAGATGGTCCTATATTTCGCCTCCATAGGTTGAGTGCTCCTTGATTTTAACCTACGTTTTGTAGGTCGTCGAATATATTAACCCCGAACAATAATAAAGCATATTGACGCATCATTAATAACACTGACAAACAAACAAACGTGACAAATTACCATTTTATATGTAACACCATAATAACGACATTAGAATCAAATATGGTAATGTATTTCTGTTATTATCTATAATTTCACAAGAACATCACGGTTTTATGTGTTTTTTCACTTTATATAACTTTACACCTATAATGGAATCGTAAAAGGGGAGATAAACGCATTTCTTTTGTTATACAATGAGGAATACTCATTTCTAACTTTCAGTTATATCTAAAATAATTTACAAGTAATTATTTTGAATATTTTTTTTTCTTTCTTTATGGCATGCCGCACAGATTAGCGTATTTGCCAATGTCACGTATTAATAAGTAGAATCACAAGTAAATTAGTTTTTTCTTATCGTAAAACTCCTCCAGTAAAGTGATAGTAGACTTTACTGAAGTTATAAAGGACTTCATGGAAGAGCGCGAAAACTTCAGCTACACAAGTTTATTTAGACCTACTCCATTCTTTTCACTTATACAGAACTTTAAAACACAATATACTATCACATTAGTACTTTAAAACTCCCAAAAATGTAAATGAAAATCTAAACAAAATGTCAACCTCACTTGTCCCGTTCCCGCCATAAAGTCCCTGACTATATTATACCTATTGTAAATCTTAATACTTATTCGAAATTCAAATTTATTGGGTGTTTGATAGTATCAAAAATCTATATCTATAGGTAAATAAAAATCAATTGCCACATGTATGTATGACGGAGCATCATTAGAGAATAAGCTCGAGAGATTTGCCTGATTTCTTTTTTGTTGTGTTTGTAACTGTCAGGACAAGGTTTGTATGAAATAATTATTGGAAAATCCACCAGAAAAGTCAGAAATTTGGATTATATTTTAGTATAGTATCAAAATCTCAATAAATAAAATTTGGTGTGTTGTAAAAATTTAACATCCCACCCGGACGATACTGGGCGGGTCACTAGGTACTTTGAAAAAATAATACGTCTTTGTATGTTTGTCCTCTATGCGTTCGTAAACCATTCATCCAATTGTGATGAAACTTTGGTGAGTCGTTTTGCATACGTCCGCGAAGGTTTCTGAATTATTTAATTTGATTTACTATATAAAAGGCTAAGCGAGTGAAGTCGCGGGCAACGACTAGTAAATTATAAAATGCTTGGCACAAACTTTTTTTGTATTTGAATTATTGATTTCATGGACATTGCGCGGGAACGGGAGAAGTGAATTTCCCAAGAATTGTGAAAAAAAATTTTTTTCAAATAATAACATTGATTTTATGAAAAAAATTCATCGACGACAGAGACAAATAATTATGAGGTCGCCGTTTAATACCTCGAACATTTCTCATACAAAATAATTTTTTGACAGATAAAAAGTAACTGATTTGACTAGTTGAAGTTGACGATAATTCAATATAACGAATTTATTCAAATAAACCTTAAATACACCGAGTCACAAAGGTATTTTTGAACGTCAAATATAACGATACTTTTAAAGACAATTGGAATTTTTAAACTTGTAGTTTCGGAGATATACTGAGAACCTCGAATCAAGTGCTCGAATCTTGAACTTAATATCGTGTCCTCTATTGATATGATAATATCAATGGTTATTTGTTATTAAAAAGTCTACACATAGTCTATGGCGAACATAAGTCTACTGTGCCAGATCTTGCGGCTCTTCCCATACTTCTCAACGAATAATTGGCAGCTACCTTGCGCAAATCATCGCCCCAATGTACTCATGTGTCATTGGCTAAAAAATTCCCAAAACTGGAAAAATTTGCAAATTCCCAAAAATAGCGAATTTTCCCAAAAAAAATTCGTTGTTACTTTTACACCTTGCGAATTTTTCAATTGACACATCAGTACTCTATTGCAAAGCTTAATTCTTAGTGGAGATCTTGCCCTCTATCCCGAGCAAGTTAAAAATAGTTATTTGACGAATGAATTGCACAAATCAACAAACACGCACTTAATTATATAGTGATCAACTGCTTACTCAGTCAGTAGTTTCGTTATCAGTATCAGTTTCAAGCGTTATCAGTAGTTTCAACTGCCAGTCTGTTAAATAAATAATAATAGATTTTGACCGAATAACATAACTTGGATCTTAAATCTTAAGAAAGTTTAAGCTTCAACTGTTTATATATATAACATAATATATAACTATTTCTACATAATAGTTTTATGACTATAACACAAGACATTTCACACATATAAGTATAATTATGTATTATTTAAATTATGTATTATTTTTAGTGATGTGCCGGATATCCGTATCCGTATCCGCGAATGTCCGAGGGAGAAGAAAGATCCGGATCCGTATCCGTTCCTTTATTGACGGATCTTTTACTTTATTAATTTTCAATACATAGATTAAAGTCAAAACATGTCCTGTCACGCAAAGCGTCAAGTGGTGTCAACTCTCGTTTCAAGGTCACACGCACCGACACCGATCGAGTAAGAAAGTTAAGATCCGTATCCGTATTCGCGGATCTTGACACCGAATATCCGCAATCGGATCCGTATCTGCGAATATACATTTTTAACGATCCGGCACATAACTAATTATTTTTGCGCTTTTTACGCATGTGCGTACCAAAAGAGGAAAAAGCCGGTGAGGCCCAAATCAGGCCACGAGCATCGAGCAGTGTTTATGTTGTAGTTTGGCTTTTTGATACTGTAGCAGTTATCTATCATTGTATAGACGTAAATAAGTAATACCAAAATAAGAAATGAGGCTCATAATAATTGGAATTTAACTTTTGTTTTGTCTGAAATCGTTACGGCATTCCATTGATGCGTGTTTTATACGCACCCGTTTGGTTTTTTGTTATCGCTTAATAGTGAATATTCTTTCTAGCGTTATTATTCTGACTTATGTACGGAAAAACGTGAAAACACCCTTGTTTAATTAATTAGGCTACAGTAACGGAAAGGGGTTGTGAGTGAGTGTTACTAGGCAATCAAGTAATTGAGGTGTAATCTAAGCAGAGAAGGCAGTTATCTCGTTCGGAAAACCCCGGGCTATGAACGAATTAACCCTTTCATTGAACGCGTGTTTAAATATTTTTGAGGTACTCATATGAGTTGAAAATCATAAATTAATTGTATACCTAAGAATCTATTAATTTATGCACAAGCTTCGAAATTATAAATACTGGGATCTATCAATTAATAAACAATAATTTCATTTAATAATGCTGTTCAATATTTACCAATATGATAATGGTAAAATTCCTAAGAATAAAAAGCGCATGGGATTTATATGGAAAATTCCCCACGTTTAGGAATATTTCCGGGAATTAAATTATAAATTTTTCCAATTTAAAAAATTTTGCCGGCAATGACACATCTTTATATGATAAATTCCCAAAATCTTTAGCTATTTTCCGCTCAAACTCCAAAAACCACCAATCGACACGTGTTTCGCCTCTCAACGAAGCATCCTCAGGATATACCAAAGATAGGATTCGGTCAGCTATTGATTTGATTGATATTGATTGATTGATTTGATTCGGTGCTGGTTAGCTGACCGAATCCTATCTCTGGTATATCCTGAGGATGCTTCGTTGAGAGGCGAAACACGTGTCGATTGGTGGTTTTTGAGCGGAAAATAGCTAAAAATTTTGGGAATTTATCACATGAAATGGATTTCCGCAAAGTAACACCTGAGTCTATACAACATCTTTAGGTATATATCGATATTACTTTGCATTTACACTTATTATGTTCTATGTAAGTTTTTTTTCTTTGTTTACGGCATGGCGCACAGTTTAGCGCATTTGCCAATGTCACGTATTAATAAGTAGAATCACGATTAAATTAGTTTTTTCCTATTGTCAAACTTCTCCAGTAAAGTGATAGTAGGCTTTACTGAAGTTATAAAGGACTTCTTGAAAGAACGCGAGAGCTTCAGCTACACATGTTTATTTAGACCTACTCCATTCTTTTCACTTACACAGAACTTTAAAACACAATATACTATCACTTTTGTACTTTAAAACTCCCAAAAATGTAAAGAAAATAGAAAATCTAAATAAAATGACAACCTCACTTCTCCCGTTCCCGCCAAAAAGTCCGTACTATCCCTTTTAAAATTTAAAAAAAAATTAAAATCTAAACAAAATGTCAACTTCACTTCTGCCGTTCCTGCCAAAAAGTCCTATGTAAGTTATACCGTTTCGATTGTCTACGTATCGATTATTTGTTCAATTATTTCTTTTTCATGTTATCAAATACGAAAGTTAATATTCCTATACATGTAATCGCGTAAAGCTGGTTTATGTTTATTTAATTTATCATTGGAAGTAAATATTTTAACTAAGTATATAACATTTCTGCATATATACATGATAGTAAGTTTAGTATTTTCATTCTAAGACCATGCACGTCGCAAACAAACTTAAAGTTTTGCGAGGTGTGTTATTATTTTTTCTTTATTGTTTTTTGTGAAATCAGTCAATAAATAAAACGTTAAAATATATATAATATTGGTGAAGAGGCAAACTTGTGCAATCAAGGTCAGTTTCTAAACTTCGCAATTTACATTGAAAATTGATTAAATTGTAAAGATGTATCTAAGAATACTTAGTGAGACTATTTTATCAAATTGATATTTATTTTCAATCCATGTAAGCTCTGTGTTAGTCTACTGGTGGATAAAGGCCGGTCTGTTACATAATAGAACAGTAATATTATTTCAAATATAATTTATTCTACCTTTACACGTGTTTGTAGTACATATTTCCCGCAGACGAATAATAATTCAGACTACGGTGTCCCCGGCGAGACGAAAATCTGCCGTAGAGCGTTAAGTGCGTCGCGTGCCGCCCTGCTACGGCGAATTTGATTAATATAAGTTATTACAATTATCACGTGAAATATGCATTATAAAAACATAGCGAAGTTGTAAAATTTTAATATTAAATATTTTTTAATGAACTACGAAAAATAACACACAAGTGTCCTAGTTTGAGCCCAGATGGTTGGTATGTATTGTCTGGCGCATTTATTTATTTGTTCAAATGTACCTTTATCATTCAATCATAGAATTCACTGAGATTTCAGAACGAACATCCTTCACAAAACAGCAATGTTGTATCTGTACAATACATTTAATCTCCACAAAATAATGATAGTAAATTTTCCTGAAGTCCACTAGACCGTTCTCGGATGGTATAGCATTTCGATTTTTTAGAAAAAAAAAGATTTTTATTTAGAAATACAAAATACTTTAAAATATTTTATACGGGTTACAATATATTTATTTTATTCAGTATATGAATAGGTTATAAATACATAATTTTCGCATTTTCTTAGACTAGACTTAATTAAACAGTAATCCCAAATAATTGTATAAACATTATTGATATAAAAATTTTCAGGATTCCGTAACCAAAATTACATTTGCGTTTATGTCTTTATAGTTACGGAAACAGCCTAAACGACCCATTTATGTCTGTTTGTATGTCACACCCGACTAATTTTATCATCTATACAATTGCTGGGCTAATATTTGACTGAGAGAAGCGAAACCTGTATAGCCGTATAACATAACAAGCCCCGCTTCGCCATCTCATCAGCGATAGTCTATCGCAGCGACAAATCAGATCCTATAAAAGCTATGAGCCATCGTTTCGATATAATAAATATATTGTGGGAATATAACCTCAACCGATTAAGTCATTCAAAAGTTATAAAATAACCTTGTAATGTAATTAGTATAGTGGCGCTAAATCTATCGCGAAAAGTGCATTTTATGGTCATAGAACAATAGATACGCAATCGTCATACATGATACTAATTTTTTATTACAATTAATCACCGGTCGCGCAGTGATCGCGTGTCTGTCGCTGTTTGCAAATTTTTAGGTAATAACCCCGCCGTATGATATGTCCAACTACTGGTCGGCTTTTTAAATGAAATTTGAAGTGAAATCGCCGCAGTAAGTCCGCCCCCGCTTTAACCAAGGGGAAGCCATCATCGTCAATCAGAAACTAACATAAATATGCTTTTACTCTCTCTCCCCTCCGCGTCACTCCGGGCCGCGAGGGAGCGAGTCTACCTAAATGTGTACCTACCCACATTATGCTGGGGTGCTAAGTACCCGGCGACATGTGGAAGCATGAAATTTTTAGACCTCTGTACAGTTAGGATTATGGGGATGTTTGATATGTTCATATGGATGTCTTTATAGGAGATTATGCGTTAGAATTTTAATCAGGATTTTAAATTGTTCGCACATAAAAAATGAAAACGTCTGTCTTTTACCCTTTTTTTAACCCTCGTGAGAAAAGATAGGTGTTATAAGTTTGATGCCTTTTTCTGCTTGTGTTTTGTCTATGGTATAGTACTTAGCTCTTGCAATGTTTGCATTTTTCGAGAATGTTTTTCGCTGTTTGGTGGAAATCGGCCCAAATTATATTATTTTTTGTATCGAAAAATTTTACATTTTTAATGTTGAATATTTTAATTAATGTATTTAACAGACATCTTAATTAAAAAGCGAAAGGAATTGACAATAGTATGTAACTACTTTTATAATAAAATACCTGAATAAATGACTCAAACAACGAATAAAATACATACCGACGTGCAAATGCGGAATTTCCCACACGGGAATAAAAAATAAAAGTGCCAATTATCTCAAAAATTACCCATAATATTTTCGAGAAGTTACTTACCAATTTTCCCAGTCTTGGGAATTTTCCCGAATGGCACATCTCTAATTATACATTACGTACAATTACGTGCAATGGCACATCTCTAACAATACACTACGAATACATTATATTAAATGAACACTGATTAGCATTGTATCGAAAACTTTAATCCGGAATCGACATCGCTTCCACGTCCAAATTTTACTGGAACAGTATATCAGAAGGAACCAACAATGAATCAGTAGTGTTCTTTGTATAAGAAAATCCTGTCCGTATGTATTGAACATAAGCAAGTAAACCGGACGCAAGATTATAAGTTGCAAATAGCTCCAAATATATCACAGAATCACATACGTAAGATGTATATAATTATAACTTGCAAATAGCTCCAAATATATCACACAATCACATACGTAAGATGTATATAATTATAACTTGCAAATAGCTCCAAATATATCACAGAATCACATACGTAAGATGTATATAATTATAACTTGCAAATAGCTCCAAATATATCACAGAATCACATACGTAAGATGTATATAATTATAACTTGCAAATAGCTCCAAATATATCACACAATCACATACGTAAGATTTATATAATTATAACTTGCAAATAGCTCCAAATATATCACAGAATCACATACGTAAGATGTATATAATTATAACTTGCAAATAGCTCCAAATATATCACAGAATCACATACGTAAGATGTATATAATTATAACTTGCAAATAGCTCCAAATATATCACACAATCACATACGTAAGATCTATATAATATAACTTGCAAATAGCTCCAAATATATCACAGAATCACATACGTAAGATGTATATAATTATAACTTGCAAATAGCTCCAAATATATCACAGAATCACATACGTAAGATGTATATAATTATAACTTGCAAATAGCTCCAAATATATCACACAATCACATACGTAAGATCTATATAATATAACTTGCAAATAGCTCCAAATATATCACAGAATCACATACGTAAGATGTATATAATTATAACTTCTAAATAGCTCCAAATATATCACAGAATCACATACGTAAGATGTATATAATTATAACTTGCAAATAGCTCCAAATATATCACAGAATCACATACGTAAGATGTATATAATTATAACTTGCAAATAGCTCCAAATATATCACAGAATCACATACGTAAGATGTATATAATTATAACTTGCAAATAGCTCCAAATATATCACAGAATCACATACGTAAGATGTATATAATTATAAATTGCAAATAGCTCCAAATATATCACAGAATCACATACGTAAGATGTATATAATTATAACTTCTAAATAGCTCCAAATATATCACAGAATCACATACGTAAGATGTATATAATTATAACTTGCAAATAGCTCCAAATATATCACAGAATCACATACGTAAGATGTATATAATTATAACTTCTAAATAGCTCCAAATATATCACAGAATCACATACGTAAGATGTACATAATATTCACAGGTAGATCTACTAATTTTCTTCGATGACAAATTACGAATGAAGATTTTAGGATTCCGTAGGAAAAACTGCAAAAACTTAACCCTTACAGTTTCTTCTTATCTCTCTGTCGGCCCGTAAGTCACAGGCGACATATTCTGTCATCTTTATTCCTATTGAGCTCACATTTGACACAGAGATGTTTTTTTTAAGCCTTTATTGCTGATACTAAACATGACATAACAGTTTTAATTAATTTACATTAATACATTACAGAGATGTTTAATAGCATCTAAACCAGAAATGGTAAACAAAAATTAAATAATAGATATTTTGAATCCATTATCATTTTTTGTATTTAACGGTTTCATTAAATTAACCTGTAACGTATTATAATATTACATGAACACTACCTACAAAAATTAAACCTTCGCTTTATCCAAAACTACGCGACCCTAAATCGATGCATCCGACATGTTCTTAGCTACTTTTTTACACTAAAATCGATTCTAAAGTCGTATACACAAATATTATGATATAGGTATTGCATTTAGCGACTTACTCAGCGAAACGAAGAAAAATCTATTGGTCAATTAGATAAACTGAAAGTTAATTATGAAAAAGAATAAGATAAACAAGCTTGTCAATAATTCAACAATATCTATATATATCTTTATTCCAAACGGGGTATATAGGACGCTAAAAGACCAAACCAGTTCATATATATCTATTGCTTCTTCAATGCTTATCATTCAAACATTTCCACCGAGATATGGCAACACTTTTGGCTTTTCATCAACTAACACTTAAATCGGTTTTGATTTTACTATTCACTTTCGTTCTAATGAATGCATCTTTTTACAATAATTTTCTACCAGTCGGCGGCCATTATTACCGTGTATGATTGTAATCAATAACCGCACCTCGCCACACCTCTGTTATTAGCCGGTCAGGCTAACATCGTGTTTAAAAGTTAATCTTAATATAATAGCGATTGTCCGTCTGTCCGTAGGGGTGACGTCAGTGCCCAGGTGTCATCCCTAATGAAGGGACACACGGATCTGTAAAATGTAAAAAATGTATTTAAAGTTTTTTCCGTCTTTAGCAACGACAATTTTGACGTGTATTTTCGAAAAACAGACAGACATCAAAGCGGTTTTTTAATTTTGTTACTAATGGAACACTACTTAAATAACAACCCAATCAGTGGGGATTTTGCCTTATAAAAGGTGGGATACAAATTGTGAGAAATTATGTTAGGATATGTCGAGTCACTAGACTCTGATGAAAAATTGTACAAGTTATCAAGGTGAGGGAAATGTGTATCAAACACTCTTGGATTAGAGGTACCGAAAGATGGTTTAAATAAATGAAATATGGCATGTATGATAATATATATATAATATACCAATTTATTATATATAATATACCATGAAATAAATTATAAAATATTGAATTTAATAAGCAATTGTCTCTATTTTGTTGGTGAATTAGTATAGTATAGTGAATTAAGTTTTTTGACTAAAAATATTAGCATCTTTAATCCAAAGTAGCGCGTAAAAGTTCGAAAATGTCCCATTAAATATAAGCACTCCTCGTTTTCTCATTCTTGTGAGTCGTGTGTCTCAAGTGTTAGGGTTGTGCACTAGCGATCATGCGACGTGGTATAGGGTGCTCTGTTTGTCATCTTTGCCAGTGACACGTGATACTGTGTGCTTTGTGTGGTCTGCGAAGTATCTTCTTACATACCCATGTTTGAACAGATGATGTAGTGTTTGTGGTGATATTATAGCAAAGTTTCACGAACGTTTATTTAATACAACGAAAGCAATTTTTTTATATATATTTACAGTAAAACTGTAAGCGTTTAGTTTTCACGTAGGGGTAAGAATTCAATTTGAACTCAACATTTTTTTTGAAACGTGCTTTGTTGTCACTGAACCATAGTGTTACATAAAAAAGGTTCGTTCATTTACCAACCCGGCAAATCATCAACGCAATCTCTCCTTCACATTGTTATACTGATTTTTCCGACATATATATATACGCTCACTTAGCAACTTCATATTGTCATCCCCTGTGACGTCCTGAGCCCGTGGCTCGCCCTCCATATGAAGTACCCCTCGGCTGCAAGAACCCTCAAGCAGTCGCAAATCTAGCAAGGCGCCTTCAGCTCTCAAATTAACGCGACAATTAACGGCAGTAAACCACTAACAACTCAGCAACAACCTATCGTCGAGCCACTCGTGAGTGACGGCATGCTGCTTTTTGGTAATAATATCTAGACAATACATCGTCCGCGCGACCATCGATGGATGGTGGATCACGAGCAACGAGGCGGTTGATAAGGTGCTGGTGGAGTAGTAAATTAACGTTTACCGTAAGTAGTTGCGGCGCAAGACACAAGTAATGTATATGCATATATTGTTATAAAAGGTTATACTTTCACGTACTTTCTACACTAAACTAGTCTGCACTTATTTTCGTTCTGTATATTTTATTCTTCAGTCAGTCAAGTCAATTATATGAGACATTTCCTTCTGCATTTTTAAAGACAATTTTCTGTTCTACTTTATAATTTCATAGCATTATTTAGTTGACACAATAAAATCTCCCCGTATATAAATCAATACGTCTGTGTGTCCATCTAGTTAATTACGAAAGGGTCGTATGGATGGACACGCGCGATTACTTTATAAACGTGATCATTATTGCTATGACTTTGTACGCTAATGCAAAGTGGAAATATAGAGAATATTTGGCATGTAAAAATTAGACTCAGGTGCAGAGGGTTCCATATATTTACAGAGTTTTAGACTTTTTTTGAATTTTGTTCTTCTAGTAAAGGGTTTTTAAATTCAAGATTCAGTAGATTCAGGAACAGAAGGGCCAGAGTTAAATCGAGTTGCAGTATCCTATATTTGCTCATTGTTTAATTATTTGTCATATCAATATTTTAAAATGTATAGGGCACCTACCTACAAGTAACTTTGCACATTAATACGTCATATGAGTATGCCATGACAATATTAATATGACAATATTTATTCAACGGAAACGCTTTAGTGTACTAGGTAAATAAACTCATTTGGATTCTTCAGAATCTCTTGACGATATTTTAAAACTTGTTTTGATTAAATTTTTGTGAAATAGAAATCATTGTGGAAGAAAAAATATAACTACATGTCTTTAAGGCACAAGTTTATGTAAAGAAGTTTAGGAGATATAAAAACTTCAAAACTGAGCGCCGAGCGGAAATGAGCTGTGATGCCTGGAAATGACGTATTAAGGCGACGCATTGGAAATTTTGACGCCAGGGATCTCAGTGTTGCAAATTACTGAAAATTACTTCCTTTCTATCATTACTACCTTTGGGATCTGGACTTCTTTTTGTTTTCTTTTTTTCTATATAATCTTCGCTCTTTTAGTCTCTTTTCTTGAACAGACAAAATTTGGCCTTTTTCTTTCTTTTGTTCTTAATTCTCTCTTTCTACCTCGTACAATAACGATCAGTTTTAATTACAGTATATTTTATTTTGCGCTTTGTTAATTTTTGAGTAATAGATTATGATTCATTTTTTGTTCATATATAACAAAATAAATATAATATAAAATAATTAATAACATTCCAGCGGGTGCTAGTAATGCCGAGAAGTTGAAGCGTAAGAATGCGAATACGACTCTCTCCGAGAGTTTCATATTTACTCCTTTGTAATCAAAACTTTTGGGAGCTCTGAAGCCCATCGGCTGGTTTTTGTATTTGTAAGCGACTGGACGAGGCTTCGGAAGACCGTTGGGCTATGGCAGCTTATACCGAAGTCGAATGAGTTATCAGTTTGGCTATTCAAAGAGGTAATGCTGCTAGTCTGCTGGGCACTAAGCAATGACAGCTTTCTAAGCAGCAACTTTGAGGAAATTTATTATTTAAGGTAAAATTTAATTTTAATTTTGTAAATATAATCGTTTATGTGAGTATGTACTTACTGATTCATTTCAATAAAAATAATCCAACGATAATTATACGAATTGTGTTACACCAAGCAAAGCTCAGATCCAAATCCAAAAAGAAATGTTTTTGTGTTTATATACTTCTATAGGAAAAAGGAAACGCTTATGAGCTCAGATGCAGCGTTGGCCGAAATGTAACCGTTTGCCTACAAAATGTTTTTCCAATCACGTTTTTCACTCAATTTTTAATTGTAATTATTTTTTACATTACATTTTGACTAACACTAATCACGTACGCCTTCAGTTTTCAGACCGTCTCTCTGTCTCTCATAGACACATAATTTTGATACATACATATCCTCACGCTGTATCCCTAACGTGGAAGTCAGAGAGTACGGAGCGCTAAGTATCGCGGTCCTTACATACTTCTTCCGCCTCCTCAAATCTCATCATTCTCCTCACACACTTTCGTCTAACTATGCGAATGCCTTTGCCATATCCATCAGCTAACACTCTAGCTATTTACATACATATCTTCGCGCTGTATCTCTAAGGAGTAGCCAGAGAGGACGGAGCGCCAAGCTACGCGGTCCTTACTTCTTTCGCTTCCTCAAATCTCATCATTCTCCTCACACTTTTTCGCCTAGGTGTGCTAGTACTTTTCACATTTCCGTCAGCTAACACTCTGGCTCATAAATCAGCCCTTCCTTGGCTTTCGCTCTATAGATTTTCTTCGTCAATTTTTCATCACTCATCACTTCTTTTTTCTGTATCCCCTATCTATCCAAGCATTCTTTTCTTGAAACTGAAGAAATAAAATAATATTTATGTAGAAGACTGTGTTTTATTCATCACATGCAAGTACATAGATAATACAATTAGTCATATAAATATTTCAAAGATTATAAGATTACATCGCCCCCGTATCAGCCAATGATTTTATTACAACGTCATCTAATTACTGTTCAGAGTGTAGATTCCTATCTACGACACATATGGCGTGCAAGAGATGCGAGGGTAGATATAAAAGCTGTGAAGGCCCTCGTAAGCAAACTCAGTAAAATTCTAAAGCCCATTTTTACAGTTTTGTAGGCAACTAATACGTGATTGTTTTTCTTGACGGTTCATAATACACATTCTTTTTACACCGTCGGTTTTGTTTTTAATCCTATCTGTAGTGGCATCCCTTCAAATTTGAAAGGGATGCCACAGAGAACCTTATAGGTTTTTTTTTCTTTGTTTATGGCATGGCGCACAGATTAGCGCATTTGCCAATGTCACGTATTAATAAGTAGAATCACAAGCAAATTAGTTTTTTCTTATCGTAAAACACCTCCAGTAAAGTGATAGTAGGCTTTACTGAAGCTTTAAAGGACTTCTTGGAAGAGCGCGAGAACTTCAGCTACACATGTTTATTTAGATCTCTACCATTCTTGTCACTTACACAGAACTTTAAAACACAATATACTATCACTGTTGTCCTTTAAAACTCCTAAAAATGTAAAAAATAGAAAATCTAAATAAAATGACAACCTAACTTCTCCCGTTCGCACCAAAAAGTCCCTTAGATGTTTTAAGGTTTAAAACATGTAAGGTCAATGTCACCATAACAAATTTACTAACCATATTTTTATTTATATGCACAGAGGTCGTACTCCGTGAGTGCTTGCAGTATGAAAATAAACTAAAAGATATAATACGCATGCACGTTTCACATCTGTAGACCCTGATAGCTTTTAGTCGACACTCGACACACCTACGGATGGTACATGCGCGACTGAAGCAAGTGTAAATTAAAATAATAATAATTGTAACATCGCAGCCCACGAGCTGGAGAAATCGATAAATAACTTGATAGCTCCATAACGATTTTAATTTAGGTACATCAATTAGCCATTTGTGATAATTTTGTAACATTTCGATGATGAATGTGGGAATAATATAGTATGAATGAAAAAGAATCAGCTGTGCATCAAGTCGCACAACATTAGTGATCCATACTTCGATGTTAGTTGTTATCGGACGCCACCGACTCCACAAAGTTTAGCGAAGCAGAGCTCTTTCTTTTTGTAAGAAGAAAGTATTATGTAACACAATACAACGCCGACATTTTCCTATTATGCGCACCTTATTCTTGATGTTCATGATATTTTACAGATTATTCTGCGTGATACTTTCAGAGACAAGGAACAATGGTTTTATGAGTGTTTTTTAAAAAAAAAAGGTAAAAAAGAAACACAAGTTAACGTGTTATACGTTTATGAATCCGTTGATTAAAATGTTTTGATTTTATTTAGTTTCAAACGAACATCTACGAAGACTATTTTTTTAACTTCATATTTCAGCCCCCAAAATTAACCTCCTAAGTATTATTTATAGCTCGTATCCATTCGCAAGCTTTTCGTACTTTTAGCGATCCAAATCCAAAAAGACCCCAAAAAAGCACAAACAAGACCCCAAGTATGTATTTTTAAACGTACTTAAACTAAATTTGTAGAATCCATGT
Source organism: Zeuzera pyrina (assembly GCA_907165235.1). Taxonomy (NCBI): domain Eukaryota; kingdom Metazoa; phylum Arthropoda; class Insecta; order Lepidoptera; family Cossidae; genus Zeuzera; species Zeuzera pyrina. The sequence continues at coordinate 1,364,612 of OU015640.1, forward strand.
TTATGTTCGGGCTACTACAACTGTGCCAACTATATCAAATTTCAGTTATTTAGGTCAAATAATTCTTAAGAAAAACAGCTGTGATAGACAGACAGACACCGATACTGAGGAAAAGTACAATAAAAGCCCAATGAAAAATTTAACAAGATTTGCATTTGCAAACAAGAGAAAAAAACTTGTAGGTTATTTATGAGACTTGAACAATAGAAAAATAGATGAGTCACTACACCCGTTCTAGCAACTAATTAAATGAACTGTTAGATATTTCACACATTAACAATTACACATACTTAGCTTTATACATAACCTCACGCTGTATCCTTGACGGGGTAGTCAGAGAGGACAGAATGCTTCGTGCCATTATATTCTTTTCGTTTCGTTAATCTTTTCGTTAAGTACTGTAATTAAACATTTGATAGCTTCTGTTTAAAATTCATTTACTCCATGAGAAACGTGACTTGCCTCGACCTATGCATTTCCGTGTGATATTTATATGAATTAACATATAAACTAGTTATAATTTACCTCTTAGCGACTGGTTCATTGTGGTATGAACCGGCCACGCAGCGCAAAGCCACGTCACGCCGCCGCCGATTCCATGCAACGGATATAGAAATGTGTGGAGACGAATACACAAAAATTACTTTTATATTATAATTACACTCCGATCGGTTTTTTCGAACGCGTCATAAAAAGTTCAAACTTCAAAAAGACGTCTGAAATCAGCCCGGAAAGAGCGCCGGAAATCGGCGCGTATGTCTTTCCATCCGGAAATCTCGCTTACCCTCCACATTGGAAGACAACAGTCCAATCACTGCTGTTTGGTAACAGAATTAGCCAGTAAGAAAGTATAGGGATCCGAATGTATCCCGCACATAGTTCTACTAGCCGCAAAACCAATACAATAGGTACAATATTTCCTCGTTACAATTGCGACTCCATGGCACTCGTTGTCTTCCATTAGCGGTGGATTGACTCGGTATTTTTACCGTCCGATATATCGCGACGGCCGACCATTAGGTACCGTTCTCTACTACACTTTACTATTATATGAACTATACCGTCGGAGCGGTAATAAAGTCACGTGACCGATATTTTTTTAATCCAGACTAATTTTTAAATAATTCTAATGCCCAATTCTTGGCACGTAAAGGGAACATAGCTTATAGATTTGAGTAGTACCTGCCAGATGTAATATTTGTTCTTTTTCTGATCATTAAGTCCCTAATTACTAAAAGGTACTCCTTCAGTAAAGGAATAGGCTTTAATAGAGTTAAAAAGACTTTTTTTTAAAGTGGAGGTGGCAAACGAACAAGCGAGAACTTCTTAGAAGAACGCGAAAACTTCAGTTGCACGTGTTCATTCAAACCTTCCAATTCCTTCCGCTTGTACATATAATTTTAACGCACAATATACTATCATTTTTGTACTGTAATGCTCTCAAAGGCAAAAAATTGAAAATCTAAACAAAATTACAAACTCCACTTCTCCCGTTCCTGCCAAAAAGTTCTTGTTTTAAATAAAATTATAAAGCACAAGCATGGGGTACCCATACCCAACTTTGGCTTAAGGAGGGGCAAATCAGAAACGTGCATTTATTAGATTAGGCATATATTACGTATTCATTTCAAATGCAAATATATTTCCAAATATTCGAGACTTTCCTCCTTGTTTATTCAAAAAATTCTCCATAGCTCGGCTTCTGACGACCCATCTACTCTAATAGATACATAAAGGAGACTTCTTCCATACGATCTTGAAAACTGGGGTGATGGGGCACCGGCACTCTCACTCACCGACCGAAACAACAGCAATAGATGCTGCTATTTTAAGCCGATATTCTGTGAGAGGGCGGTATATCACCTGGCGAGCCGGCCCTATTCGTGCTGCAATGCAGCATGACTCTACCATCTTTAAAAATCTTTAAAGATCTTGGCTAAACCACGCTTCCAAGAAGATAGAGTCCAAAAGGGCGTGTATGGTATATTAGCGAGCGGCGGAAATTCAGGCGCGACTGGATGATTTGCCGCGTGGTTTTGGAGTTTATGTACATTTACCTATACGTACTTATTATACTAACCAGCTAATTGTATGAAAGGAAAGAAGGGAAAGGGTCCAACAGTAGCAGTTCAGGTCCAGGGAAGGGCAGCTATCTATGTAATAGTCCTAGATACACGTGATTGAACATTTAAAAAATAAAATTGCAATATTTTACCCTCTGTAGGAAGTCGGAAGTGATTTTCTGTTCAAACGCATTCGATTATTCAGCGTTTTTCCAACACTTTATCTTTAAAACGTCGAGTAACGGGTCATTGTGAGCTAGTGATGTGTGCATAATTCTATAATCGGATAACTGAATCTACAATTTTGAAATAGTAAGGACGAATTCGCATGTGCAATGTTTTTTCAATATAGGATAAAAAATTAGAACTTTGGCGAGAATAGATAAACTGACGTTGGAATTTTGTTTAGAATTTCTACTTCTGCGCTTATGGGTGTTTTAAAGTACATAGATACATAGATAGTATAAAACGAAACACAGTATAATGTTCTTGTCGGAAAAAACAGGGAAATTCGTGCTCTTGCGACTCAGCTATGAGAAATAGGTACCTAATCTAACAAGAGGTGAACTACTCCATAAAATACCACGTTAAGACAAAGATAATGTGCAAACGTCAAAAAGCGCTTAGCAACAATTATTGGGTAGGTAATTGGAAATTTAATAATGGCAAACAACCCGTTGAAGAAATGCTATCGCACAGAACGCCGTAGTCTAACAGTCTGCTAACGCCGACCCCGATCGACGCGTCGCTCGTTCGCGACGGTCCGTTAGCGCGCATCCCTTCCAAACCGGAAGGCGCGCTATGCCTTAGTATAGTCAAATGAGTGCCTTTTATTATTTTCCCCGGCATACTTTTAAGTTCTTTGTAATTGGAAGTTCCAAATAAACGTATGCAACTGAAGTTTTCGCGATTTTCCAAGAAGTAATTTTTAGCTGTATTAAAGCCTACTTACTTTACTGGAGTGTTAGGACCAGTAATAAGAAAAAAAGACAAACATATAGACAAGTGATTTATGGTGAAAGATGAAGTATTTTTACATCACACAAGTACTGTTGGAATCTGAATTAACACAGAAGAAATGACTGTATGAGCGTAGTTCCCTTTGCCTCCTAATAATTAGGGAACAATATTTTAAAAATTGGTCTACCGCGAGTACGACTCTCGCGCAAATAAGTTTCGTACAATATTTATAAAATGGTAAATCTGGAAATATAAAATCAACTTTCAACATATTTTTTCATGGCAGATGAGGGAGGAACGGACGAAGTCAACTATTGCAGTTCAAGTACTTACATACACAATTTCGATTCTTTTTAATTGTAACTGTACAACAAATATTACAAAATATTGACTGATACAAAGTGTTGGTTAACGAGATGTAAGAAAAGTATCTTAAAATACATACATACATATACTTACGGTGTATTCCTAACGAGGTAGATAGAGAGGACAGAGCTCCAAGCGTCGCGGTCCTTACATATTTCTTTCGCCTCCTCAAATCTCATCATTCTCCTCACATACATTCGTCTAGGTATGCCAGTGCTTTTGACATTTCCGTCAGCTAACGCTCTATTTGATACTCATAAGTCAGTCTTGGTCTTCCTTGGTTTCTCCTACCACTCATTTCGCTCTGTAGATTTTCTTTGCCAATCTTTCGTCACTCATTCTCTCTGTGGTCGAACCATCCATAAGTATTTCTTTCTTCATTTTTACGTTAATACTGTCGGCCAACCTTGTTATACCGCGTATTTCTTTCTTACCTATTTTATCCGTGAGAGTAATGACACACACAAGAGATCGTATTTCTACTGCATTTATCTTACTTTCATTCAATTTGGGGCATATCCAGGCCTCACTACCATAGCATAAAGTTGACACCAACAAAATCTCAGAATACGTTACATAGTTTCTGAAAATGTCGAATGTAACAGACGGATGTTTGAGGATATTACAAGGGTTCTCTAAAGCTTTGCTTTTTACTAATCTAATAAACCATTAAATTTCATATAGAAAAAGTGGCAAAGTGGGGTATTTAACTATGCCCCCCTACTCCACTATGGCCCCGTGCGCTATAGTTTATTTTAATTCGATTTCCCAAGCAGGTAAATCTTTTACGAGTCTTCAAATGCAAGTGTTATTTGTATGGAATTAAAGTCGTAGTGTCTTTATGATAAGCAACATTATGTCAAAAACTATTTTATCTATTTTAACATTTCTCGTATAACTGAAGCACTAAATCTTATATACCTTGCATTTTTGACACAAATTGCATTGAAATATTGAAATGTACTTTGGCTTTATTTCACGTGTCAAACACAATATCAATAACTCATCCGGCACTCAAGAGCTCGACATAAACTTGTCTCATCAAAGCAGCGGGCGCGCATTAATACGGAACCGCATTAGTACCTACATTAGCACGTGTACACTCATTCAAGTTTTAAAAATAAAACCTATGAATGAATTCAAGTATTTCCATCTGTAATAATGTTCATGAACTTCAAAATACTTTGTACGGATTTCACATGGAAATAAGTTCCGCTATTAAAATATAATATCTGCCTATATATCGCGGCACCGAATGATGTGCCGGTTATATTTCTAGGCACTTGAAACATCTTGATAAAACAGAACAAAGAACACGTCCTTTAAGTCGAGAATCATTTGATTGCTTATGAAATTGCAGAAATCACAGAAATTGTAACAATTCGACAAGAATTTGCATGTGTGCGCATTATAATAACATTTTAAAGCTAAATCATGCTGATGATGGCAGCTCCTATTTCCACCAAACACATAGACATTCTCCAAAACTGAAGCTTTAAAAAAACATCATACACAAATCAGTTTATCTGCCCGAGTGACACGATAAAAAGACATACAGACACACAGCAATGGCGTTTGTATAACAAGCCTCTTTTCCATATGTGTAAGGGTAACATACATGAGATGCAATGTCTTCTGCAAGATTAATGCAATTAAAATCTGCAGAATATAAAATTATGCAAATGCAAATGAGTGGACGATAGGAACGAAGATAAATAAAAATGCAACTTAACCGATCCGCGTCTAATCGAACACTGACTTGAAACAAAGAAAATCTGCGTATTGCATATTATATAAACAAAGATATTAGGTCGCGACCAAAGTACAATAATTTGATGCGCGACAAAACAGCAGTTAATGCAATAAATAAAGTAATTACAAAACCATGTACGTGCGTCGTACAATATGGGTTTAACTTATTTTGTAGGAACAGCCTTTAAGTACATTATAAGATAAAAGAAGCAGTTAAAAGTAAAAGTACTTTTAAATTGGTAAAATATGGAAACATTTTTGAAAGCTATAAAAATATAACGACGTACAATAAAATGTTATCCTTCATTAAAAATACTCTGTAATGACGCTATGAATTACTACCTACACTAAATTATAAAGAGGTAAATTTTGTTTGTTTGTATGTAGTGAGGCAATCTCTGTAAGTAACCGACTTTTAAAATTTTTACGTTATAACAAGTCCATAAAATGTACTCACAAATACATTTTTAAATGTAATGTGTTTCATAAAAAGGAGCAAAATATAAAATCATACACAAATTATTGATACACAAATGTTTATTCGCAATTTACACGAGAATGCACAAAGAAAGATGCACACGAGTCCATTAACGCTAAACGAAAGGAATCACAGATAAAATACATTGGACAACTATAGTACTGTGACACTATTAATACTAAAATATATTAAAATATACATTAAAGTGAGATTAATAATAAAAAATATAAATCACAGTTTAGTAGTAGGTAGACAAAATTTATCACAAAACTAAATTACAAAATTGGAAAGCAATAAAAAAATAGTTACCGACTCAACTCAAGCCTTCGACAGTGTTTTCCGCCACAATTCCTATTTGCGTTTATTAAAAAACGTTATTTTTAATGAATTAAATCCTATCTTCCATTTTTTATCACAGCGTTCCTATATTTTTGTTACTTAAATTAATTTAATGCTTCCATCTAACAATTTCCCAATACGGTGTCTCGCAAGGCACACTGCTAGCACACCTTTATTAAATACCTCACTCATTCTTTGGACATGAATCCAAGGAATTCAATTTAAATACCGATTACTTTATAATAACTAAATTTATTTCCAATCACGTGGTAACGTGGTTTTGTTACGTTTTAAATCTAAATACACCCACGTTCATTCGCAGGCCACAATTTCCCTAAAACATTATCTCGCCATATCTTTAAGTATAATTAATTTACAAAAATAACAAATAAATTTAGTTAAAGCATCAAAAATAATTAAAGAAAATAGCAATTTTATATGAACAAATAATAAAGAACATTTTAAAATAATTTCATCAAATGAAGTAAGTAATAGACAATAATCCAAATAGAAGCGACCTACAGGTTCAAATATACATAAGTATTAAGTACATTCAATCTAATTTACATCCATAGAAAAATAGGTACAGTTACGTCAAAAAGTATACGATTTCACAACTACCTGCTGTTTAACATCAACAATATGCATTAGAAAAGTGATTACACAGTTACATAACCTGTTTCAATCGAAATTACTGATCAAAATAAATGATCTATAGATTAAATGTCTCAATATTGTATAGACTCAGGTGTTACTTTGCGGAAATCCATTTCATGTGATTAATTCCTACAATCTTTACCTATTTTCTGCTCAAACTCAAAAACCAATCGCCACGTGTTTCACCTCTCAATGAAGCATCGAGCAAGAATCGATTTGGTGTTGATTAGCTGAAAGAGTCCAATCTCTGGTACATCCTGGGGATGCTTCGTTGAGAGGCGAAACACATGGCGATTGGTTTTTGAGTTTAAAATTTTAGGAATGAAATACATAAATTTCTAAATACCCTCAACTTCTAATTTGAGAATACAATATCCAAACCAATTGATGAAGAATGTGAAATGTGATTCAGTATTTTGACGACTATGATAAGTATTGTCACCTTTACCGCTGATTAATTAAGAAACTATACTAATGGTTGAAGCATCTAGCGTGTTTAAGACAACGATAATGTCCGGGCTATAGATGTTTACTAGATACATCATATTTAACTATTTTGATACATTTACAGTGATTTCGAACGAAACAGCACACACATTAAACTTTAGAACACGGATACATTTTGTGATCATCTATTCTACCATATTTGTGAATAAGTCACAAATTTCTAATACTGGGCGCGACATGACTGTCGTTTTTGAAGTACTCTTTGGAATGAACACCTAGTATGGGGGAATGGGTGACACCGATTACATAATAAGTACATCAAATTTTACATCATATAGAATAAACACATATTTCTTTAGAGTTTTAAGTTCGTGTCCATTATACGATATAAAAAATGGGTTATTAGCATGATAATAAGTTCTTATATGTCATTATTTCCGATATTTCGATGCTGTTCCAAGCACCATGAGCATCCGTGTTAATCCAATAAGTTAGCCCATGATCATGGCCCTTACAACAGCAAAGAAATATACGGGAAACAAATAAAAACTTATCGCGGTAAGAACCCGTTTCCCTACATCGTGTAATAAACGCATATTTGTATCCGTCATATCCGTAAGGATTATCTTTAATAATATGCTATCGCCTTCTTTCTACATATAATGCTTCTTAACTTGGGCTTTATATCCGATGTAAGTTAAAACCAAACAAAGGTTTTCTATCCATATGTTTTGTTAACTCTTCGATCGACTTACTCCAATTTATTTTCGCTTTGTATTGTCCTCGCAGTATAAGTGATTTGTGAATCGAATAAGAATTTTGAAGAACACAAACTTAAGAAATTAAATATTGTTTAACATTAAAATAAAAACAGATATATACTTATTTCTCCTCATGTTGTATCCATAACAGGGTACTCAGAGAGACTGGAGCGCTAAGCTTAGCAAACACAATCATAGATTACTATAAGAGAATATCAAATATGGATTTATTGGCACATTCGACACAATGTGGTTTAACAATAATGTTAAAACACTTCATTGCACAAATTATTAAATTAAAGCTGATTTTCTTTTGACCAAAAGAGAAACAGTTTAAGTTAAGGTCTTTAATATAATCTGCGATTATGAAAATAACCCAGCCATTGTAAAAAGTGCAACTGATAATGCAAAATAATACTTTAGAACTAAAATAAGAATTGGTTTAAAAAATTATCAGTTTAGAAACATTTGAAATTTTTTAACGAGGACTCAGAGGCTCACGTTCTAGATTAATTTGTTATTAGAGCTCGATAGCCTTTTTACGAATGAAATTAAACAATTTTTAAGAGTAATTAGAACCGTAGCATTCTAAAGAGACGTTCAATTGTTTTAAAAGTAGAAACACTCATTTACTTTGAAGACAAATACTATATTTTTATCCATAAGTTGTGCAACATAAAGTATCTTTTTCGCCCTTTCCCTTTGAGGCAGATTAACAAAATTAAAAATATCATTTTCATTAGTAGAATATTTTTCTAAAAATATTTTGTTAAATACTTGTTTAAGTTTATATGACATTATTTTGTCTAAAATAATAACAAAATATGGTTCACGAGTTCTAGACATGCGCTGAAACTTTACATCTAATTGTAAAACAATACTCGTAATCATATTAGTTTCCAAATATAAACCATAGCCATTAGGAGAATCTCCGTAGACCTTGTGAACGTCGTTTCCTGTATCAGTGGGTCCATTATTTTGAGTATGAGTAATATTTATTTTTTACTCGCCGTCTTCTTCGCCCTGCCTTGTTTGATGACTTGCACTAGTTTCACTTTTTGTGCTTCTGGACTCTCCAAGTATTCTTCCAGCATCTGTTTTGGCAGAATATTTGATAGTATAATGAAAATATACCTTCTAATCTAATTTTTAATTTTCTAAACTAACATTGACAAAAGACATATTTTTTAAAGAGACTACTTTAGTTCTAGAAGTCACGTGAATACATTTTATTTAAAGCGATAAGCACATCAATATTAACAAAAAAATATACCAATATCTTTCTGTCAATGTATGGATTTAATCTCACCACACATTAAAAACTATAGACACATGAAATAACTGAGCTATTATTGTTTCTTAGACTCATACAAGAGTATGACTATCTTTCTGCGTATTGTATGAAGATCAGAAAGAAAGTAAGAAGAGCCAGGCAGACATCACGCAGGCCTGTCTCACCCCTGAACAGACGTCGAGCCAGGACGACACATCATCATCTATCCTTACACAGGCTCTGTGGCCTCGATATAATGACCTCACAGCCGTAGTAAGGGGGATTGTGGCGGGGGCCAAAATCTGATCCATACAACCCCTAGCGTTCCTAAAACCAACTCGCGCCTCCCACAAATCTCTTTCAGAAACACCTTTCTTACGTTCAGATGATCGCATGAAAGAGATCATTGATATAACTCGAAATACCCAATTACACTAAAATGTAAAGAAGTAAAAAGCATTAAATTAGAAGAAAGCTTTAATAGATTTTATGGAACTTTATGTCCACCATAAACAGCGGAAAACATCTGTGTTTCACGTTGTTAAGAGTTGAGTGACATTAAATATTCAATAGAACAATTTGTGTAGCGCATCTGAGTCTTTAAGGGGTTTTTTGTAAGTAAATAAACTGCACTACAGTCACATACAATTGGATCACAATACTAATTTTCAAATTCCTTGCAATATATATGTTTCATCACTATTTTTATCAAATTGTACAACTTGCACTGCTGATAGCGAGTCGTGCACGTGGTGAGTTCAATTTAAGTACTTTACACTCAAAGCTACCCTGAATCTTCCAAACCTAATTGGTTTTTTTTTCATATTTATGCGACCAAAAGTTTCCGCATAAAATTTGGCATATTTCCCAAAAAAAAAAACTCATAATCAGAACATAAAACATACATATGTAATTTTTTAGACTCTCACGGTTTGTATCCATTATAACAATAAATTAACAGGTTCTTACCACGATATTAAATATTTTGAGTTTCCCGATATTTCGATGCTGTTGTAAGCACCATGTTCACGGGTTAACTGGCGAGACTGCGGGTGGATATTTGAGCAGATATTTCAGTCTACCCTCTTTCTGGCTCGTAGTTGTTATATTTCACCATCACTACCGGAACTCACTCGATAGTCGTTATTTTATTGTTATAATGGATACATATATAAGTTTTGTACTGGATTTCTCAAATACGAGTCGATAAAGGACAGGTTTTTCGATTTTCCAAATTGATTTAATCGAGGATTGAATCTGAGATCGTTAGCCTAAAAGACACACCTCCACACCAATGGTCCAGTCGATACATCAAACGGTTAACAAGATCTTTGACTGCGACTGGCGAGCAGACGCCGAAATGGTTCCATTAGCATAGCGTTTTGCCAAATTGCTCCAGAACCCAAGAATTCATATAATACTTACGGTCATACTAAGTTCCGATGCTATAGCAGAAGCGGTAGACGGTCTTTCGGAGAGTGCTATCAGAGTTGGCAGGAGAGCGTGACTGTGTTCCTTGGAGACCAACCAGTTGGCCGGAAGGGTGCATAGCGTTTTTATAACGCTCCAGCCGTCACATACAGTCTCCTGTAGGGGAAAAACAGAGAAAATCCATTTATACCCTGACCAGAGATATAAATCAGGTGTTATTTTGTGGAAATTGCTTCTCATCCTCAAGTGATCAATTTGTATTGTCTGTACTAATATTACAAAGAGGTAATTTTTTTTTGTTTGTGTGTAATGGATAAACTCCTCAAAAAACTACTCAACCGATTTCAAAACTTCTTTAACATATAGAAAGCTACATTATCAGCGAGTAACATGGGCTGTATTTTATTTTAAATAAAATTTCTACCCGTGCGAAGCCTGGACGCGTCGCTAGTATTTTAAATTCGGCTCACTTTTCAATCTGGTTGATTGATACGAGATTCATTTCTCAACGAGGCATTACCAATTCCAGAGGACACAGCTATACAACATAGAAATTCGGTGCAGAAGATACGACGAAAAATATATACAAATTAATCAATTGACCAGAGCTGACCCCTATATGTATACATAAAAGGGTCGGCTATATATAATTCACGAAATTAAAAAAAAATCGAATTGCTGTTATTGCAAATGTGTTGGCAACCCTGAGGACGTGTCGTGTCTCTTGTGCAAGAAATTTCACCGACTATCTTACCCTACTCAGTGAATACAGCGGCGCAAGCACTGCTATTTGGCGGCAGAATTAGCGAGCAACATGGTTCTATACTATCACAACCTCGGATCGAGACACAGAATGGACGGAGCAAATAAGTTGCCGCTCATACCACTGTGTGTCAAACGATTTTTCTTTTCTTTAACTTGTAAAACTGTATATGGTAGTATGTATGGCAACCTCGCACTGTCAGTGTATTTCGTGTCAGTTTATGAATCAATCATGAAATAATTATTTGCAAAATAATCGTAAATCTTGAGTGTTTTAGACATTAGTATTCACAAAAATAAAAATACGTCATGTTCAGTTATGTACCGTTGTACTGTGACCTTCCCTAGTCACGCACATTAGTAAAAATCTAGAAAGTCGATCAACAGAAAAGGACACTTTAGGGACATGCTTTTAGAGCAAATACTCCGTCCATTTGATATTTGGTCCGAGATCCGAACGTATCCCGTACAAGGTTCCACCCGCAAAGAAAAAGCATATTATGTACTGTTAATTTATACCATTATGACGATTTATTCCTTAACTAAAACATTTCGAGAACAAGGGTGTCCTATTAATGATTCATGGGAATGAGAACGACGGTCATCAAGAACTTGTAACAGTGTTGTAATAAACTAGCTTCCTGGACAACTGTGCGGAAACACACCTGTGACCATGAACAAGTGAATTGTTAACATGTTCTAGTGTAAATAAATATACATTTTAGGTTGGAAAGGCAAAATGAAGACTAAAGAATAAACGTTTCAAAATAATAGATTTGTTGACAAGCCATGTTTAAAAATCGATTAAGAGCGACTCGGACGCACGTTAACTTAAACTTTTGCCGTTTGTATTACGCAATAATGTAGACTTGCCATTTGTAAAAATGTACATTTTTGGTTGAAAAAGGCAGAGTGGAGATTGAAGAATTTAAATTAAAAAATATAAGTTTGTTGATAATCTATACGATGATTTTAAAGTCGGCTATTAGCGAGTCGGACATGCATTAACTGAGAATTTTGGCATTTGAAAAAAAAAAAAATACATCAATATAAAATATATCTAAAACGGGATATTTAACGCGTTAAATATCCCGTTTTAGATATATTTTATAATGCAACGCGAAACTTTAAAAGTTTACATCAACATAAGATCCAATATATCCATTACTTAATTTTTTATTTCTTTTGGGTTTGGATTATCAATTCCCTTTTGGACCTCTAAACTCAGTACGTATAAAAACGACGGAATATATCGGATGTGACATAGGGACAGACAGACTGACTGACATATATGACGTAATTATAAGTTCTATTTAACCGTTTCGATTACGAAACCCCAAAAATCGATATTTATAAAGATGTTTACTAAAATGAAGGAGGAGATATGTAAGATTTTTATTATATTTATAAATAAACTTCAAAGCACTACATTCCCAAAAATTTTTAAAATTTTGGGTAGGTTACCTCACCTAACAGGTTACCTTATAATTCACCTTATAGGTTGCCTTAGACTTAGAGGTTACCTTAGTTTCGAAGATAAGGAGTGGTGGACTTCTTTCACTCAATTTGCTTCTTTATTCTCCTATGAATATTTTAACGTTAACTAGTGCAAAGTATGTGGTTCAATCAGGCGTATCAAAGCCACTAGATCATACATTTTTTGAAAAAAATTACTGTCGCTAACGGACAGACTTATAAGTACTTACCAACTGTAATATATAACATATAGTATTATAGTATATTTCGGGTTTGCGTAATATTATATACTGTTGAAGAAATATATAGTACGCATACTATATCAGTGATCAATCATAAGATTATCTTTCGAGTTTCGACTGATGCGATGTCCGCTGAGCGTGTAACCGAACGCATCTGTCTTGAAATGCGCTTTTGATCTACATTACTTTAAAAATTGAATGAGATAAAACATATGACGCTTTATTGTACACGAAAATTGTTAAAAAATGGAAGAAATGTCAAAAAATATAGTTTTTATGGAAATAAAAAAGTAACAAATATATATTTTTCTATTTTTTATTCTTCAATTTTTTATAATCAGCCTAAGAAATATTGGCAACCCTACTTATAGGGTTATTTTATACAGGCTTTTGAGCTATGAAAACCTAAAAACTTTTCTATATAAGTTTTCGCACTTTCGCACTATCTAATTTTTTTTTAAATTACTTTACTATCACGAATCTAAAGCAAGACTCGCTTAGAGCCTTAGTTTCTTGACTACTTGGGCACCGAAGCTTTCAAACAAATTAACATGACCATTACAAAGTAGATATGTCCGATGTCCGTCCGTTACCTTTCTCATGCGGGTCGTGTGAACCTGTCTTCCGCACCTGTGTCCAACACGTGTAGACAGTGTACTGGCCGACAATATTTATTTTTTTAATTCGTTTCTGAGGCATTGACGTTTTAAAAATAAAATATAGACTCAACTGACAGTTAAATTAACATTTGATATTAGCAAAACTGTATTGACTCCGGTGTTATTGTTTGGTAACATTTAAATTATATTATTTCGAAAGCAATTAGTAGAGGCCAGGGAAGACCAAGGCAGACTTATGACGATCAAATAGTCAGTGTTAGTAGATGGAAATGTATGAGGAGAATGATGAGATTCGAGGAAGCGAAAGAAATATGTAAGGATCGCGACGATTGGCACTTCGTCCTCTCTATCTACCCCTAGGGATACAGCGTGAAGATATGTATGTATGTATGTATGTATTATTTCGCCATTACAAATCAACACGTACTTCGTTTCTCAGCGAAGCACCCGCAGGAAAAATTCGTTGATACTTTGCAACGAGTGCTGCAAAGCAACTGACCTTGTTTAATATCGGTCAATAAAATTAGGTGAGTCGCAGGTTGATTATGGCTTTGCTAGTACTTCCTAGATTAAAATTTGCCTACACGAAGTTAGTTGCTAGCTCACTAGCAAATTCTACTTTTCATGGTGTGTTCATCTGTAGCGCATGCATTCAATTTACAATTTATTGTTAACTTACTATGCCTACTATAAATTAACGATGTATTCACTGGAGAACCTAAAATAGATGATTATACTGGCTTCATTTACTAGCAGCCCTGTGTCCGTAATCTGGCCGTAAAGGATGTACTGAGCTAATTGAGCTATTGATCTAAAAGATTATGTATATGTATATATATATATATATATATATGTTTTCAAGATGGGATATATATATATATATATATATATATATATATATATATATATATATATATATTGAAAACAAAACTGACCTAGTCAAACTCAAATCAATTTATTAAAGTAAACCCAATTACAAGGTATTTTTGAACGTCAAATCTACTTTAGTTCGGTTCAAAGAGAAGAGAAAAGAAAACCTGGACACTGAGAAGAACCGACAAGAAACTCAGTCAGGTATAATTTTCTCAACATCATTTTAGAAAAGATTTATTAAAATACAATATTCCTCAAGTCAGTAAATGCACGTGCAGACAAGATGATTTCCAGACAATTGTTTTATCTTTAATGAAATCGTTTATTTTATGGTACGATCATCTATTCAATGTCTATCTATTATAACCAATCTAAATTTATTCTCTGTTGATTGAGTAATTTCCTGAAGAACTTTGTTATGTAAACGAATGCAGTTGCCCAAAAATGGAACATTTGACTTATGTAATTTAAATTTTGGAATAACCAATTTATCACGACCTCCGCTTTCCATACCACCAATATCGCCTTTTTTTATAAATCGATCTATATTTTGCTCGTATACATAATAATTTCAAAGATGTATAAGGACGGCACGGTGAGTACATCAATGTCTTTAAAACGATCTCTTAGTGATTCTCGTGCACTCATACTGTAGATGGCACGTATCGCTCTTTTTTGTAAAATAAAAGTCGTAAATTCATAATTTCAGAATTCTCAAATATATAATGAACCCAAAAACATAAGTCGGTGCACAATTGACGATGTTATTAGTGAAAATACACAAAAAAAACATACATACAGAAGAACATAGAACCTCCTCCTTTTTTTAAGTCGGTTAAAAGGTGCGCTACGTTGTCCACTGCATAAGCGTCGAGTTGAAAATGCTAGGTGTGGTCCCTGGGCTTCATAGGAACATAGCGATTGTTTCAATCACTCAATCTATTAAGTATTGGGTCCTTACATATGAAATTAGCGTTTTGTCGTACTGACCACTTTGATCTGAAATATCTCCTCTTTAGTTAAGAATTCCGAATTCAAATTTATAAATTCATTTAGCTGGTACATTTGAGTTTTGAAAACAGTCATTCATTTGTTTTTTCCTCATCATTTTTTTCTTTGGCGTCGCTTATTACCGCACAATGGAAAACATGAAATATCGGTATATTTACGAGTACGAGTTCTACCGTGGCACCAGTGCTGCAGACACAGCTCGAAGGATTAATGATGTGTACGGCGCTGGTGTCGCAAAAGAAAGCACGGTACGTTTTTGGTTTCAACGTTTTCGTTCTGGAAATTTCGACCTTCAGAACCAACCCCGTGGACGGCCGGAGACCAAAGTGGAAAATGAAGAATTAAAGGCTATTGTGGAAGCGGATCCATCACAAAGCACTTCAGAGATAGCTGCAGGCTTCGGGGTAAGTGACAAAATTGTATTAATCCACTTGAAGCAAATCGGGAAAGTAAAAAAACTTGAACGATGGGTACCTCATGAATTGAGTGAATCGAACTTGCAAACACGCGTCGACTGCTGTGTTACTTTGCTCAACCGACACAATAATGAAGGGATTTTAAATCGAATCATTACTTGTGATGAAAAGTGGATACTGTACGATAATCGGAAGCGCTCGTCGCAATGGTTGAACCCTGGAGACCCAGCCAAATCCTGCCCTAAACGAAAATTGACTCAGAAAAAGTTACTTGTGAGTGTTTGGTGGACTAGCGCCGGTGTCGTTCACTACAGCTTTCTAAAATCTGGCCAAACAATTATGGCAGATATCTATTGTCAGCAACTGCAAACCATGAAGGAAGAACTAGCTGCTAAACAACCGAGATTGGTCAATCGCTCTAGGCCACTGCTGCTTCACGACAACGCAAGACCACACACTGCACAACAAACAACCACTAAGTTAAATGAGCTACAATTGGAATGTCTGCGACATCCACCGTACTCCCCGGACCTTGCTACAACAGATTACCATTTTTTCCGGAATTTGGACAACTTCTTACAAGGAAAAAAATTCAACTCCGATGCGGCAGTCCAAACCGCCTCCAAAGAGTTTATTGATTCTCGCCCCCATGGTTTTTTTAGTAAAGGGATCAATGAACTACCTATGAGATGGCAAAAGTGCATAGATAACAACGGTGCATACTTTGATTAATTAAATATATTGTACAAAAAAAAATTGACTTTATATTCCTCCCGTACAAAACGCCAATTTCATATGTAAGGACCCAATAATATGTACGCAAATATTTTTGCCTAAAACACTAGTATATAGCATATAACATGGATCTATCTGTCTATCCCATTTGAGAGTGTATGTGAAGATATGTGTTACATTTAGCCAACAATTTAATGATTATCAATTTTAAGTGGATTGATTATAATGAATCAACATTTAAAAGTTTTGAATTAGGTCAGTTTAATTTTGAGGGAGTGTTGAATGAAAAAGATACACATCACTCTTCTTATCGATGACTTATTTTGCCCATCCCTAACACTTACCTGCAGCTGAGGGTTGTCGACGACGACGAAGCCGACCAACACGATCAAGTCCAGCACCATCGTCTCCGAGAGGGTCTGGTCGAGACGCTGGTTGTTCACATCTAATATTCAGAGTCGCATGTTAATGTCGGAAATCAAGTTTACGTATTACATTTCTACGGCTTGTATTATAAGTTGTGTTCCGAGGAATAGCATAGTGGACTATTTTAACTTTATTACTAAGCTAATATACGTTTATTCATTGCTAACATCACTATAAAAAAAATTATAACCCTGAGGAAGATATACGATCAAACAATCCACCTGATGGTGTGTAGAAATGATGGTAAAGCCCATTGTCGTATCTTGATGTATATTTGATACAGTATACGACAATGGGCCTCAGTTTAGTATTATTTACAAACAACTACACCATTAGTGTGCCCCATTTAGACATAATTAGGTACGTACAAAAATTAAAAAAAAAAATTAAGTCGGCTTCAAAAAGAAACACTGAAAAGTGACTTCAGTAACTGACAAATTTAATTATAGAGGTATGTGTACCGTACTTAAAAAGTTATTTCTATTGTACTTGAGTTCTGATTACCAAAAAATAGTTATTTTATACTTTTCAATGCTCTTTTTTACAGGCGGTTTAATTGTGATAAATTCCTAACGTCTCTAGCTATTTTCCGCTCAAACTAAAAACCACCAATCGACACGTGTTTCGCCTCTCAACGAAGCATCCTCAGGATATACCAGAGATAGGATTCGGCCACCTAACCACCGAATCTGTTTCGGTGCTGGTTAGGTGGCCGAAATAGCTAGAGATTTTAAGAATTTATCACATGCGATGGATTTCCGCAAAGTAACACCTGAATATATCCAATGGCGGTATAATTTTTTTCTTAACATTTTTTTGTTTCTCCCTTTTGAGTGATCTTAGCTTAAATAAATATCTAGGGCAGGTCTGCAATTAACTTCTTTCTAATTCTGGAGCGCAACGATATACAAGAAAGTCATCAATATAAATAAAGGTTATAACCAGGACTCGTTATTTGGTGTATCTTCGAAGTCCAACCTCCGATACCGATGAAATTTAAATGGTACCACCTATGAAGTATAACCTACCAAACAAAAAAAGAATCAACGAAATCAATTCATAATTGGCGGAGTAATCGCGTAACAAACATACAAAAATAACATACAGTCGAATTGAAAACCTCCTCCTTTTTTTGAAGTCGGTTAAAAAATATACTTACGTAATGCCGTCGTTCTGGGTGCTTCTTTGTCGCTTGGCGCGTGTTGTGACAATAGTCTCGCCACTGCTGCGCGGAATTCAAGGGGCCAACCGCCCTCACCGAATGCTTCCTACGAACAATATATTTGGACTTGAACAAATGCTTGAAAACTATTAGCAACGATTTTTTGCGCAAACATACTAATGTAGTTATAATCTTATCCTATACTGTTATAACCATTCGCATCATACTTAGGCGAAAATGTGTGAGGAAAATGACGAAATTTGAAGAAGCGAAAGAAGTATGTAAGGACCGCGACGCTTGACTCTCCGTCCTCTCTGATTGCATTGCACTACACACAACGAACAGGTGTAAATCTTGTATCTTGTAATTTTTTTTCTACTCTATATAATATTAATTGCGATCCGCCCCGGCTTCGCACGGATACAATGTAAATACTAATTCCTCGTATCCGTCTAAATAGCTTTCTAAACTCCACATAATATGTATCAATTTTTTTAAACGTTAAAATGGTTATAGAAGGGTATCCGTATAATATAGACATATGCCATCGCTGACTTTTTTGTAGTCCTAATAAAGAGGAACAATTCCATCATACATTGTTTTGGAATAAGACAGCATTTTCGATGAAAGCTTTCAGTCGGCTTGATTTTTCCGACATCTTGAACTATTATCGTCATATTTCAACAAATTAACACAAAACAATATTACACTATACGTATAAACCTTCCTCTAAATCGCTCTATCTACTGGTGAAAACAGCATTAAAATGCGTTGTGTAGTTTAAAAGATCTAAGCGTACAGAGGAACAGACGGCGGGAAGCGACTTTGTTTTATACTATATATAGATAATTATATGTTTGCATGAAATGTTTAATAATCCATATCAAAAAGCAAATTTAAATGAAAAAAAATTTGCGCTCCGAAAATGTTTCACCCGCCTCTTCGGTGGTAAGGGTTGACGGTAGCGCAAAAGTCGTCAGTGACACAGTTGTAGCGGTTCAAGCGCCCTCTACGCTCGTCACGCATATTACGTAACTTGCAGACAGCACGCGACAGCCAATATCGCGCGATATCTGCTGTCAAAACGAGAATTTGTGTGATGTAATTTGTATAGTGGCGCTAAATCTACCGCGAAAATTGCATTTTACGGTCATACAATAATAGATACGCTATCGTTATATATGATACTAATTTTTTATTATGATGAATCACCGATCGCGCAGTGATCGCGTGGCTGTCGCTGTCTGTAAATTTTTAGGTAATAATAGGAAAAAATATATAAAAATGTGGATTTAGAGTTTCCAGAGGCTCCTTAAACAGCGTGCGAAAATTCAGCGAGGTAGGTGAACTTGTAATTAAAAAATACCTGACGCCTGGACTATCTTACATGCGACGGAACGCACCTGCGCGCTGATTTGAACGCCAACTTTATGGGTTTTAAAATCGGACAGATAGTGAATCCTGTCGGTAAGTGCAGGTTCGTTCACAATTTGACGGTTTGACATGGATAGATTATAAACTATCGAAAATTAATACGTTATATTGTAAGCAATATGGTACAGTTCACAATTTATCGACAGTTTTATAATCTCGCGAGACAGATCATATACTAACGGTATTCACAATCATACGGTGACATACATATCTCGCACTAAGCATAATTACTAGTCACAGCAAAAAGTGCCAAATATAAACACAAACATAACAAAATGTATACCAACCAAAAAAACAATTAAAGTGTAATAATTCAACTATAATATAATTTTAATAAATAGTCATATTGATGGCAAATATTAATGGCAATATACATACATGCATGCATATCTTCACGCCGTATCCCTAACGGGGTAGTCAGAGAGGACGGATCGCCAAGCGTCGCGGTCCTTACATACTTCTTTCGCTTCCTCAAATCTCATCATTCTCCTCACACATTTTCGCCTAGGTATGCAAGTGCTTTTGACACTTTCGGCAGCTAACACTCTAGCTATTTGATCTTCATATAAGTCAGCCTTGGTCTTCCTTGACTTCTTTTAACACTCACTTTTGCTCTATAGATTTTCTTCGTCAGTCTTTCATCACTCATTCCTTTTATGTGCCCGAACCATCTTAGCATTCCTTTCTTCATTTTTACAATAACACTGTCGTGCAACCCTATCATACTGTCATACATAATGGCAATATGTAATTTTAAATTCACCGTAAATAAATATCGGATCCGACAGAATCGCAAGACGTGAAGCGGCTTTAATTCGCCACATCTTAAAACATTGGCCAATAACGAACCGTAACCAGTCTGCAACTTCAGAAACTAAGATTCGCAACAAATCTCTCGTAAAAGAATCACTGCCGGTCGGTCCTTTCGAGGTCCAAGTTAACGACGTTGGTCACGCACGTGGTACTTCGGCAGGGATTACGTTAGGGCGTACGACCACTAACACAGAGCTTCGAGAGTGAATTATGCAAGTTTTATTGAAGTCACACACCAGGAGTTTATTTACTAACTAGATGTACCCAGCAATAAGTTGCTGTGATGCGTTGAACAATCGAACTTTTACATTATTTACATAGATATAATAAAAACAGCCCCGTATTCGAATACATAATTGTGTCAAAGTTTCAAGTCAATCGGCTTACTATTTTTTTAGTATTGCGACCATAAACATACGAAGTTGACTTTTTAAATTTCGAACACCCCACAATATTGATATACTTAACCATGGCTGGGCGCATCGTCAAAAGATTAGTATTGATTGGATAGCGGGTTTTAATCGGCAATTTTGTGAAATGACTTATTGTCTAGACAGCATATCGTGATATATCCAATGAAAAATTTGCAGATTGACGAAATCAGTAAATCTGTTAATATTCCAAGTTAAATACTTCGCCACATCATTACATGACTAGGCATAAAGTAAAACATTCGAATGCCATGCTGCTAGTAAACTTGTCTTCCCGATCTCCGCTGTATGTGCGCATGATGGCTACGTCAGAACGAATTAGTCATCTGACTATTCTTATAAATAGACCAATGAAAGAAGAAAAGAAAGAACAATCATGTCTTTTTTCGACCGATGATGTGCTCAACGTGGCTAGAATCCTATTTGACTGTATAATACATACATAAATATCGCGACGTTATATGCAATAACTAGAACAATGAGCGAGCGAGTGAATTATCACCTAGATCACTCGTCATCCGCATACGGACAATTTGCGAGTGAGGCGTTCCAGTGACGATACGGAGTTAATAAGTGACCGTATGTATGGAAAATTCTTATAACAAATCCAGCACCTACGGAGAGATGTTGGTGGCGAATGAGCGAGGACCTTAATCCCGTCTTATTTCGTTTGTAAATCGGATGGTCAACTCGATTACATGTTGGCTAGACACGCAATTCCAGGGGAATAGCGAGAACGTTCTTCGAAATGACTTAAATATTTATATCAGATCAGCTCACTTACAGAAAGTTTCTCCACTATGACTTTCATCAGAAGGAAATGCAAGAATGTATCGAAAATTGATATATTATTTTAATGTGTCACGCTTTGATTGTCAAAGGTATCATGTGATGTCGGTGCCACATATTATTTGAGGGATCACTTTAGTGATAGGTGATAAGACCTCGTGCGGGGTCTGTCCAGATCGCTATCACCGTCTTACTCGCTTATCCTGTCACTAAGCAGCAGTGCTAGTCTGATTATAAGCCCATTATTAAGCGCCTACTCAGCAGTCAGCTATATTAAGAATTATAAAAATAAAACGCCATTCTAAAATTTAGCAAGCCGTATCCCGTCCTCCCTGGGGTCCAAATTCGATTCCCCGCCGAGCTTTGATGTCTGTATAGAAGCCCCATTTTATGGCATGAATAATTGCGAACCCATGGGACTCGCCATGTTTGTTTATGGTGTTTGGTTTGCTCCTGTAATAGATAATAAACACAATTATAACTTTATTAGCTAGAACCGCAGATGTGTATTGTTTGGGCGCGCGTAATCACATGATGGATTGACCGATTTTATGGGTGAATATGGGCGAATAATTATTCTTTTAAACCTCAATAGGGACGGTAAAAATTGTACCACAGTGTCATAGTGAAAATTCAAAAATTAATGTTTAGATAGTTCGGCAACATAGAAAAAATAAATATACAGAGCGAGAGGGACAGTAGCTGAAGACGAGAATGACTTATGAAGATCAAATAGCCAGAGTATTAGCTGACGGAAATGTCAAAAGCACTCGCATACCTAGGCGAAAATGTGTGAGGAGAATGGTGAGGTTTGAGGAAGCGAAAGAAGTATGTAAGGACCGCGACGCTTGGCGATCCGTCCTCACTGAGTACCCCGTTAGGGATACGGCGTGAAGAGATGTATGTATGGATGAATATTTGTTCTCTATGCGTTCCTTAAACCGTTTATCCGTTGTGATAAAATCGGTGAGTTGCTACGAGTAGGTACGTCCGGCAAGGTTACGGAATTATTTATTTACTAAAAAAAATATGCGAACGAAGTCGTGGGCAATAGCTTGTCACAGATAAATAATTATTAAGTAGCAACACCCTCTAAATAATAGTGTTGCCATATATAAATGATTATAACAGTTAATCATGAATATTATAGCTAATATAAGTATATAGGAATATTTTCGTTACTGTCGTCCCTAAGGTCGGCGGTAATCGATACTGGAGCACGCAGCTGAGGGAGCTCTAATGGATTGGAGTACCGAATGGCGAATAATGATTATTATTACAATCCACGACATTTATCTATAAACTTAGTAATGTAGCGATCCACGTTTGTTTGCATATTTGCTTATAACTTTAAAACTTCTAATGAAATTTCAGTGAAGTTTTCGCGTTCAACGAAAAAGGTTTATAATTAATAGTTTTAACAACAAATTTACTACTTTTAACCATTAATTATTTTTATTTATTTATTTATTAATATTTATTGCACACACAAACATTACAGAAAAATATGCATACAGAAAGGATGAGCAAAAGGTACAGCTTATTTCCAAAAGAAATTCCAGCAGACCTGCGAGTGACAAATTCAAAATAGAAAAGGTAGACACAGGTACTTGCTATAAAGAATAAAATACACTAACACAAGTTACATATAGTATATTACACACATATACTATACTCAAATGTAATACATGCTATATAATAAATAATACGTGTGAGGAGAATGATGAGATTTGTGGAAGGGAAATAAGGATGCAAGAACCGCGACGCTTGGCGCTCCGTCCTCTGACTACCCCGTAAGGGATACGGCGTGAAGATATGTATGTATGTATGTATGTATGTATATATTAAATAAATAAATATATACAGAAGAGACAGATAAATATACATAAAGCTGTATAAAGTAAAAAAAATAAATGCTCAACGTACATCTTTCATACAGTGCTCCTTGACAGCATGCTTGAATCAAGCAATGGACTGGCTTTCCCGAATGTGAGAAGGAAGAGCGTTCCACAATATAACCGCTTGGAGGATTTTGATATGGCTTTAGAAGTGTGAGGAGGAATTTGAAGGTAAGTACTAACGTGAGATCGACAGTTTTGTTTGTTTAATTAATTAATTAATAACTTGTAACATACACAATGTCAATAACTTTATGATCTCAAATGTGAGCGTCCAAGCAAAAACGGTCCGGTAGTGGGGTATTGAGTTAAGACCAGATTCGAAATTTAGAATAGTCAATTGATAATAAGGATTAAAAAAATAT
Source organism: Zeuzera pyrina (assembly GCA_907165235.1). Lineage (NCBI taxonomy): Eukaryota > Metazoa > Arthropoda > Insecta > Lepidoptera > Cossidae > Zeuzera > Zeuzera pyrina. The sequence goes on from OU015640.1 coordinate 1,388,592, forward strand.
TCAAAAACTAGCATATATTTTTTTCATCAGACATTTAAAATTGAAACTGAAAAAGCTAGTTTTGAGAAAATGCATTTTTAAAGCTTGATTGAAAAAAAAACCACACTTCTACTTGTTTCCACTCAGAAACATCATATAAAGTCATTTACTATATGAACTTGTAGATAATTGAGCATTAATTAATAATCAATCAAAATCGCGAAATGCCATTTTTTCACCCAACTTTACAAAGCTGCGTATATCTCGAAAACTAAATGCCGACCACTGAACCCTTTTTGCTTGGACACCCACAAATAAGTATAAAAATTAAATGTCATAATAATATAACGTCAACCTATTTTAAACTATAAAATTAATAGTTTTTTATACACTACAATTATTTTTTAAGGTCGCAATATTTTATCAAGTTAATGTATTTTCAATAAAGTGACATTATTATATTGTAGGGCATTATCTTTTTTACGCTGACAAATATAAACTTTATTGATTCGGTGCTGGTTAGCTGACCGAGTCCTATCTCTGGTATATCCTGAGGATGCTTCGTTGAGACGAAACACGTGTCGATTGATGGTTTTTGGAGTTTGAGCGGAAAATAACTAAAGGTTTTAGGAATTCATCACGTGAAATGCATTTCCGCAAAGTAACACCTAAGTCTGTACAATATAAACTTTATTGTTATTTTTACCAACTTAAAAGTGCTCTTAAAATACTAAATCCCTAAACCATCCAGTATATGAACGTGTATAACGTCAGATAACTTCAGCGATACTATCAAACACTGACGCAGCGCTACGCAACGAGAAGCTTACAGGAAGAGTATAGTAAACAAGTTCAATCCAACAAAACAAACAATTATTCACAAGACAATAATGCTACGCAAACAAATTGCACACAACAACGAACTGTAGTGTTTAAATAATATACAGGGTGGTCTATCCGCTTGAGGATTGCGCAGGCACGCGGCGGATGGTACCCTCTTATCCAGTCCTTGTTCGTAAGCTTAAATATATAAGAACTAGCGATGGGTAGATCCGAAACTTTAAAGACTTTAAGGATAGGAATCCGTACGTACATTCGGTTCCGTGGACCTACATCTAGATCACCATTCATGAACTGCGAGACAGACATAGAGATGGTGTTATTCAGCCGAAAGTAGAGAATAAACCACAAAAATAGATTCAATAATTATACATTTTCAAGTAACTAAAACGTAACATACTTTAAGTAATAAAAATGTAATACATTTTCAAATAATTGAAACATACATATATATCTTCACCCTGTATCCCTAACGGGGTAGACAAGGCAGGATGGAGCGTCAAGCTTCGCGGTGCTTACATCCTTTTTTCGCTTCCTCAAATCTCATAATTCTCCTCACACATTTCCACCTAGGCAGGTATACGAGTGCTTTTGACATTTCCTTCGGCTAACACTGGCTATATGATCTTCATAAGTCAATCTTCGGAAATGTGAAAAGTACTCGCATACCTAGAATTATATACACATTTCGATCAGTTACTTCTAATAGCAAGGTTGACAATTACACTGTTCATAGTAACGCAAACTAACGCCAACCTTTAATTTTGGCTTGACGTTTCGGCGGAATCGCATCGGCTGAAGTCACAAATAAACTGTCCTTTTACTATGCTAAGGACCGTAAAATCAAGTGCACTTTACACTATGGATTTCGTAATCTACGATAAAATTTGATCGACAGTTTAATCCATTGTCTTAATATCGAATGGAAATAGAGAACGGATTAGTAAAAGTAGTAAAACCTAGATTAATGTCTTATACCTGGTGATATTAGTCGTTTCGTTCAGTTCGTTCGTTCTTTTTAAGATTCTTTGTCAATATGCGATAATTCAATCTGCTCGTAATCGATTAACTGCCATTGATCTTACGAAATAATCGAAAACAGAAGATTAAACTCTCTTACGGCCCTAAGCAAGCACTTAGAAGGGATTTTTTATAAATTCGTGTTGAATTTTTATATTTAAAGGTTCAAAGGAAATGTCAAAAAATCGAAAATTATGAATAAATAAATAGTGATGTAACGAGTTTATCAGTCACATATCAATAAAGTCAATGAATAAAATGATTATAGTCATAAAAAGTACTGAAACACTAGCTTGATACAACGCGCGTTCGAAATTCAAAAATAGAAAGGAACGCGTTCTACCCGAACCGTTCGTATTGAGTACACAGTGGAAGCGGTAATATGTTTGCAGTGGGCTGTGCAAATAGACGGTATGGCATTGGCTAGAGATGGAACTGACACACGAGAGGTGTGTCTGACATTTGTACAAGCCCTCGAAAATCTAGAAATAGTGTTTGTGTGTGCTAATGTGTTTACAGGAAAAGCTATGTAGTCGAGAATGACTCTAAGCGGAAAATTTTAAACCATTAATACATTATGTTAAGTTTTAATATATTTGACCGCAATATACAAATAATATCTAATTTACGTACAACACATTTTCACGTCTTTTTACTTCCAAAGAACATAAATCAACAACAAAATAATAAATATCGACGTCATTTTAAGCATCAGAGCTTATAGATGGTATACAGTACAACTACATACACACATTACAATATTAAATTGCTAGCACACAGCTTAATACGAGTTCTCTACATAATAGAAAACTTGTGTAGTCTGCAATAATGTCTATAATATAATAATGTTTATAATAATATGATTCCGTCCATATACTGTTAAAAATGGCATCGAGGTGTGAGCGCCTTCATGTTCTTTTCGCTCTTAATGTGTAACGGTGTACGTATAGAGTAACAACTTTTAGGGGTTCGTAGCCAAAATCATATCAACAGAACCGTTACAGCTTACTGTCTATCTGCACCTACTAGCTGATATTTGATATAGAGGCGTAAATTGGTAACACAAACCCATAAATAAAAAAAACGATTATTTTGAAACACTTTTTTTAAATGTCAACTTTTTCTATAAATTACTACGGAATTATAAGTTAATTAGTATTCGACACGCTCTTAGCTGGTTCTTATTCATTGATTTTCCCAAAAAACCACCAACCAGCCATATGTACATCCCTAGCTACCCATTACGTAAGTAATAAATTGGCTCCTTGCCGTCTGGGCTGGCGATTTTAAATTGATTGACCTGCGCTCGCTGACTTTGTAACTTGTTAATCGAATCACGGCGCAAATTAAATATCGCTACCGACTATACTACAATAAATCAAGTACACTTTCAGCAATGTTTATATATTACCGAGAAGACACTTCTCATAACGGTAAGTGGATTACGGCCCATCGACATTTTTTTTATGGCGGAGGGGACAAACGAGCAAGCGAGTCACCTGATGGAAAGTGATCACCACCGCCCATGGACACCCGCAACATCCGGGGAATCACTGGTGCGTTGCCAGCCTTTAAGGAAAGAGTAGGCTCGTTTCTTGAAGGTCCCTAAGTCGTAACAGTCCGGGAATACCGCCGCTATAAGCTGTTTCCATAAAATTGCCGTACGTGGTAGGAAATTTGCAATATGAAGGCTAAGGAAACAACAGAATGCAAATGCATTAGCAACCCTGAGGACTAATCTGCCTCTTGTTCCAGAAAAGTCACCAGCTGTCTTACCCTCCACACCGGAACGCAACAGTGCAAGCACTGGTTTGGTGGCAGGATTAGCGAGTAAGAGATAGACACAGTATAAATATAACAGTAGGATGTCTTCATAGAAAGCTAGCGTACGCGGTTTGTACGCGTGCGCGCTAATATGCATGCGCCGTGGCACGCACACAACGGCAATATTTTGGGTGAATATGGGTAATTTATTGTACCGCATTCGAGGTCGCATTGCCGAGACGGACACAAACATGAGATTGCTTCCGTTTGGCTTTAATTCATTCTTCTCATCGTCATAAATACGAAAATGTCTAAATCGCATAAACAAACTTAACATAATGTCCTTAGGTGCCTTATAATTTTAGATATTCCAATGTAGAGTTATCATTATTCAACATAACTACAAGAAATTAAATTTAATAAACACGAAAAATTATCGGTGTGGATTGTTTTTTATTAATACGTACTTAATGTCCAACTAAACGAGGTGGTCTCCGCATCTCACATTCAATGAAACAACCCCACGTATCCCGCCGACAGTAGGCAATTCAGACAATAGGCAAAAAAAAACATATTGGTCTGTGAGTATAGTCTCTGTGTATTGTTTGAACCAGTGGTCGTTAAATTTTTTTGGTCAAGGGTCAATAAACACACTGTAGGGTGGAAGCTCGGGCCGCATGTCTATTTTTTTTTATTTACTTCTCCAACTCCGATGTATTTTCAGACCTTTTGTTTATTTCTGTTTTATTTTTGACCTCACATCTATTTACCTTGATCCGACCAGAAATCTAATCCGAGGCACCGGCTTAAAAGATAGATGCCCTAAAACTGCGACGACGAGTGAATAATTTATTAAAATTGCCATCACATACTTATAGCAAACTATAGCAAACAGTAATATTTAACACAGGTAAAATTCTCAGAAAACTTTTAAGAACAGATAAATGCGTAGCAGTAGATTAAGCCCCTCGTGATACTAACTTGACTTATTCGACATTTTACCGGTGTATTCTAAGGAAAGAATTTCTTTATAGACATCTTCCTATTTTACTCCAATCCAATCTCGCTCTCCTCCTGAGTGTTACAACTTCTCTCAACTTCTATTTTAAATATCTCCTAGTTTAAATATACAATCATTTTGAACTCTTTTAGATTCGTTCCTATTCTAATCTTATTCTATTCTATTTTATACACATTTTTATTTCCTTCCCATCTAGTATATACAATATTTCCATCTACAGCAACTATCTGTATTCTTTAATCGACTTAATATATTTATTGTCTCTTACTTATTTTAGAGCTAACATTAAATTATACATTTACTTAATTCTATGTATGGTATGTCTTTAAGTATATAACACTATATCCTTATGCCATACTTAATCTAATTCTTTTTCTTTGTACTTTGTTGGCAATTTCTTTACAAAATTCTAAAGTTTTGTCTTTCTTAATTTATTTGGTTTTTTTTTATAAAAGAGGGGGCAAACGAGCAAAGGGGTCACCTGATGGAAAGTAACCAACCGCCCCCCATGGACACCCGCAACATCCGGAGAATCACGGGCGCGTTGCCGGCCTTTAGAGAAATTAGTGAAAGGAGGGAAAGGAGGGGCAGGGGGTGATGGGCCACCGGCACTCTCACTCACCGAACGAAATACAACAGCAATAGATACTGTTATTTCACGCCGACATTATGTGAGAGGGTGGTATTTCACCGGGCGAGCCGGCACTATTCGTGCTACAATGCAGCATGGCTCTATCACGTTTCGATATGAATTCACTTAAGTTATCTTTTGTGCCGCATGTCTGTTTATATAGGTATATCCACGTATTTGTACATTCATGCCAGTGTAAAATTATTTAACCTCGTTTGGCCTCTTACATATATAAAGATAAAAAACACGGCGCATGGAGTAAATTGAATGCTACAGTGTAATTCGAGTATTATAGTTCCCCTGTGCACGTAAGATTTAGTTTATCCTACGCAAAGCAATTTTTCATTATGTACGCATATGCGCCCGTTCGGAGATGCTTGTCTAAGTACCTACTATAATTTATAACCGAGCCCTATGAATCGAGTAAATTCACTTCACACGAACCCATACTATATATTATGTTGATAATTCTACGACTCAGGCCCGCGGGCACACGAATCCTCAATTTGGACCGCAAGCGGCCCGCGGGCCGCAGTTTCACGATCACTTGTCTGAACCGAATACACGATGTACTGAGATGACTTAATTTTTCTTTTATGAGAACGTCTAGGAAGTAAAACCAACTTACCCTTAAACCTATGACCATTGCTATTCACTTTAGTACCTCGAGTGCACTAAATCGATCAATTAATCACCTTCGATTTACGCTAAGTGTTCAATCTCTACATTGGAACAGAACAGATCCAGCAATACTGTTTGGTAATAGGATTAGCAAATAAGATGTTCGTAGCGATTTGAATTAATCTAAGGTGTAGGACCTTGAGCGGGATCCCCCATCCCCATCCGTGTAGATGAATTGATTTCTAGCTTTTTGCTTGACAGCCAGCGGCTTTTTTCGCAAGTATTCTTGGTTATGTTTGGTTGAAAACGGACCAAAATACGAGTATTTTTGTCGGAATTTTTGAGACAAGACCGAAATTTAATCATTCTAGCTCAAAATGTATCTATGTATTCGCAATTCACTGTTACTTTAAAAATGGCCAAGTTGTATGAGGAAACAGAAATATCGTTACACCATAAATGTTAATTTATCGAAAGTTAACACAGCGAAGATATAAGTAATACTGAGATGAGCCGGCTAAGTCGACACTAAGCAAAGTTGAGCTAAGTCAATAAATCAAGACAGAAGCGCGGTGGTCAAACAAACAGACAAAATAATCACGTGCGGCAGTGGGAGATGAAACGTAAAGAAAGCGCATAACAAGGCGCCGAGGAGTTTAGAAACTTGATTTTGATACGGCTAATTATGGCCAATGGCGAGATTATTTCGATTGATAAAACACCTGGATATTATTCTATTGCTTCATAGATCAACTTTACAGAAACATGGATATAACTCGAATAAAACAATCGAGTCAAATATCTGAAAAACGGGTAATTAACGCCATTATCTTTTATCTTGGCTTGACGTTTCGACAGAGTTGCATCGGTCGTGGTCTCAAGCAAACTATTTTTTTTACATATTTTATAATGCATCGCGAAAGTTTAAATTGAGTCAAAGATTAAGCTGGTGTCGATCAACTCAAATCCAAGAGTAGAATAGAGTTCCGAAGCGATGTGTGAGAGAACTGTCGTGAGATCTATAAATAAATTAAATACTTTAGACAATTAGACCAATTATAAAGTGTGGAGATGCGGTCTCTCAGAAATATGTGCGATGTCACGCTTGCTGACAGGATAAGCAATGATGAGATACGCAGTATGACAGGGTTGCACAACAGTGTTATTGTAAAAATGAAGAAAGGAATGCTTAGATGGTTCGGGCACATGGAAAGAATGAGTGATGAAAGACTGACGAAGAAAATATACAGAGCGAAAGTGAGTGGTAAAAGAAGCCAAGGAAGACCAAGGCTGACTTATGAAGATCAAATAGCCAGAGTGTTAGCAGACGGAAATGTCAAAAGCACCCGCATACCTAGGCGAAAATGTGTGAGGAGAATGATGAGATTTGAGGAAGCGAAAGAGGTGTGTAAGGACCGCGACTCCTGGCGCTCCGTCCTCTCTGACTACCCCGTTGGGGATACAGCGTGAAGTTATGTTATGTTATGTTATAAAGTTTTTTTTACTTGAGACCATAGCCGAAACTCTGCCGAAACGTAAAGCCAAATAAAAGGTAATCGTACTAATTTGCCGTAATGTATGTAACAATTGTGTATGTGATATTGTATAGACTCAGGCGTTACTTTGCGGAAACCCATTTCATGTGATGAATTCCTAAAATCTTTTAGCTATTTAATCGTTTATTTAATGCTTCGTTGCGAACCGAAACAAGTGTTGAATAACAAAACTTTGGGCAAAAATTAGCTAAAAAGATACATATATTTATAGGCATAAACACACATACGTAATTCATGTGATGTATTCCTAAAATCTTTAGCTATTTTACGTTCAAACTTCAAAAACCACAAATCGACATGTGTTATGTTTCTGAACGAAGCATCCGCAAGATATTCCAGAGATCAGTGGAGAAACGAAACACGTGTCGACTGGTGGTTTTTGGAATTTTCCAATTGCCACATCAAAACATATTCCTGACTCGACGTGTAACTGACTACCGCGCACCGCTGCTCCTTGTTTGCTCCCAACAAATACGCCGTAATGATACTCCGGTTAATTAAGGAGGCCAGTGCAAACACATCTGTCGTAACGAGATGTGAGGTGAATACATTTGTTATTTTTACTGTTCAGATAACGTTTCAATTGCTACAAACGTATATATATATATAACTATATATGGCTGAAATATGATTCGTGTTTACCATAGGGAAATTTAAATGAGCAATAAAATTAACCATTTGAAGTAGAGCTTATTTAATTTATGTATTAATATTTGTAGAAAAAAATGTTATACTCCTTTTTAAGCACATTGCACGCACGGAAGAGTGTGAGATTTGGCATAGTTAAAGTTTAAATGGAGAAGGGGTGCAGAGAGCGAAAATTTATAATTAAAATATGTTAGAAATACATTAATATAAAACGTTCATTGTTTACGTTCACACAGACAAGGTCAAGCACATAATAGCCAAACTCTCAATATCAAACATATAATATGTACTTTGCGGTCAAACGGTCGCACAGAGTATAGAGCTTGTGTCGCCAGAGAATTTTAAAACGTTGCCAAAAATCTGTGAATTTTGTGTGATTTGTGAGTTGTAAGCGGTTTTGACTCTGTGGAGCGTATGTCAAAGAAAAAAAGCGTTTATTTTATATTTACGGTCGAATCTCGACCACTAGGCGACCACTTTGCTACTACTATTTATAATAGCTTCTACTATTTCTGATTTAAATCATATAACACTATTAAAATAAATTGTTTTGGAAATTGTACTATTAGTTTTTGACTGTAATTGTAAATCTCACCTGTACAATGTGGTGATCCATCTCAGCCAATGCCCTCAGTAGGTGGGCAGTCCTCGCGGCCCTCACAAACCCGCCGCACTCGTTAAGACCCGCTCCCTTGGCGAACAAAACGCAGAATTCCGCGCGACTTCCGCAGAGGCCTGTGCCCAGGGCGTATCGCAGAGACTGCATAGCGGATTGGCGGTCAGAGATCTATGAGGAACAAAGTCAAAAATATTAGTGACTAAAACATTGAAGCAATGCCCATTGGCTGGTCCGTTGTCGCAATAGCAGAGCATTTCCCTTCTAAGCCTATGGTCGCAATTCGATCCGTCAGATGAATTTAGGTTTTTTGAAACAAACTGTTCCAAATCAGCTTGGAGTTTAAGGATGGCTTGCACCAACTATTTAAATCTCGATTTAGGGCACCAACTATTAAATGGATGGTGCAAGTGAGATGGTCAGTTCCTTAAATTGTGATTTAAATAGTTGGTACAAGCCACCCTAAGCGTTACTGAGAGCCCCCGTTCGTTATGTGAAACTCAGCATGAGTCTAGTGCGCAAGTTTGTGGTTGCACAACTACTAAACATCTATCATGTAGACCATTCGCGGGAGACGTGTAGTAATCGAGAGGGTCACTCACCATCCGCATATGGACAGTTTGCTAGAGAGGCGTTCTAGCGTCGATACAGAGATGTCAATGAGCATATTGTATGGAAACTCCATGTAATAAGTACCAACCAGCCACACGAGGCGGTATGAGTTGGATACTTTTGTCAATGGTCCATTCACTTCGTGCAAAAAGCCTATACCTATTGCTCAGCTGCAACTTATACTGTTACGAATTGCTGGTAATCGCTAATAATGAAAGGTACTCACAACGTCAACTTCACAGGGATGACATAAGTCGGCGGAAACAGTTAGGAGTGTCTGGATGCTCTCCCGTATCTCACCAGCTCCTTCTGCCCGTGTGATGCAGCCACAGACGCAGAGATAACTGCAAATAATAGACTCTGTTACTACTATACATGGCAGCGCAAGAATAATACAGGCTTTTAATAGATCAAGGTCTAATTCAAAATTTAATATTAATATATACTTTTTTTATTTATTAAAGAAACCTTACAGCCTAAAAATCTAATGATATTTACAAGTAAGAAATCAAGGCCAATTACAATATTTCACCTGTAAATATTATAATAGCATAATAGACAGCACATTGAAAATCAGTGTAGATTAGATAAAAACAAAATAATAACAAATTTAAATGAGAATATAAACAGAAAAAATAAAATAAAACGCAATAAGATGAGTTTTGAAGTAGAACATAGGTAGAGCAGAGCATCTGCTTTGGAAACCGAACCTAAAAATTTGCAGACAGCGACAGCCACGCGATCACTGCGCGACCGGTGAGTAATTGTAAAAAAAATTGATATCAAGTATGCGTATGTGTAAACAATCGCGTGTCTATTGCGCCATGACCGTAAAATGTACAACATTTTTCGCGGTCGATTTAGCGCCACAACGCAAATTACATCGTAAAAATTCTCATTTTGACAGCAGATATAGCGCGATATTTGACTGTCGCATGTTTTCTTTCTTCATAGCGTGGCGCACAGATTAGCGCAAAATGATAGTAGAATTTACTGAAGTTTTATAGGACTTCTTGGAAGAGCGCGAGAACTTCAGCTGCACATGTTTATTTAGATCTACTCCATTCTTTTCACTTACACAGAACTTTAAAACACAATATACTATCACTTTTGTAATTTAAAACTCCCAAAAATGCAAAAAATAAACAATCTAAATAACATGACAACCTCACTTCTCCCGTTCCCGCCAAAAAGGCCCATGTTCACTGCAAGTTAGGTACTAAGCGTGCGGGTTACACTACAGAAAAACGTTTAGAATTTCTGACAATTTCGGCTTGTTGGGCGGTTATCTATTTGAATCAAACTTATTTTTTTTACTAGAAACAAACTAATTGTTTATGGCTACAAGTCGATTTGTTTGAACGAACAACATAACATTTATTAATGAAATGAATAAGTGGTTGAAACATACAAAAACTTGTTAAAAACAATAAACTTAATATGTTTTTGATAAAACCAACTTGTTAAATCAAACAAAAGATAAACTTGTAGCAATAACTACTTGTTATCTAGTTAATTTAATAAAAATATTATTACGAGCTGAGGGTAATAAGATGCCGGTTAAGGGTGCAAAGAGTTTATTTTTCTTCGTACAAGTAGATGTCAAGAACACGCGAACTTAATTACGGCGGTTCCTAATCTTCGTAGTCACCCTCGAAGTAGGTACTCGCGTAGTAGTCACCGAAGGTACACGCTTCACTCAATAACAACGTTCCTGAATCGCAGAGTTCTTCTATCCAAGGTCGTCGCAGTAGTCTTCGTAGTGGTCTTCGTAATTCGCCTTGATGTCGCCTCGATATATCGCTTCGAACGATAGTTGAGAAAGACTGACTCGGCGTTCTCGAGTACGTCTCGTTGCCTAAGCAACGGGGAAACAACTCCGAGGCTCCTGCCTCTCTATTGTGGTCCGCTTCGCCACACCCTACTAGGTGTGGGTCATTCGGGTGCCCACTTTGAATCGTGGGCATTGGTCTATCTTCTTCTTCTGTGGTATCAAAAGGGAGCCTACTGTCGCCGTCGATGCTCCGCCCGTCACTCTGCCGAAACCAGCGGTGTGCTTGCGGGGCCGGGCTCAGTAGCCTCCCGGCTTATGTCTTCGGCTTCACTTTTCTTGTTTTCTTCTCCCAACTTGGCTAACGCCCTGATGATGATCGGAGTTGGGTCCTTATTACTGAGGACGGCCTGTAGAACGTCCTTCAGGGCTTCGAGTGCCGTCCTCAACGTGCCGGTGCCCGCGTTGCCCGGGCGATTGGCAGTTGTCGGCGGCAACGCTCGACGCCTCGGTGAGGTTCCCGAGGTAGCCGGCGTTATTGTAGGGGGGGCTGTCACCCTCGCTGTGGGCTCTTCTAGGGCCGCAGGCTTCGCCTTCTTCTTCTTCCTTCTGGGCTTCTTGTTAGTCTTCCGGGAGTGAGCGGGAGGAGCGGGCCCGCTGCGATTGGTGGCTGCGTTTGCGCGTTTGCGGGGGCCATCAGTGTCGCCTCCGCATGCTCTTCGACGACTCGGGGCTGCAACTTCGGTTCCACGGGCTTCTTAACCTGACGGGTGAATGCCGTGGTGCACGCCTTCACGTTGCGCATCTCCTGCCTTCTGACGGGGCAAGTTGGGCTGTTCGCTGTGTGCGCCTCCCCGCAGTTGACGCAGGTAGGCGGAGCTTCTTTGGGGCGGGGGCACTCCCTCGCCACGTGAGAGTCCCCACAGCGGACGCAGGCGAGCTTCCGGTGGCAGTTATGCGAGGAGTGCCTGAAGCCCTGGCAGCGGTGGCATTGGGCCACCCCTCGCTTGCCTCTCCAGGCCTCGATCCTGACCCCCGGTATACACAGCAGCTCCTCCACGCTGTAGATGGCCGGGGTCGTCTGGGGGCCGCTCTTCACTTCAGCAAAGAAAATGCACCCGGGTCTGCCCCCACGTGCGCGTATAGGCCGCACGTAGTGCACCTCAAACCCTAGAGTGCGAAGTTCTTCTGCGATGTCCTCAGGATTGGCGTCTGCGGGTATGCCGCGGATCGCCAATTTGACGTTCCGCTGGCTAGGAGGCGAATAAGCAAACCAGCATATGCCTTCGGCCTCATGTTCGGAGAGGTACGCTTGTACCGCCCTGAATTCTGTCTCGTCCGCCGGGAGGAACCGGAAGCCCCCCCCGTACGGCCGGACATTCACAGCTTTCCCCAATTTTTCCCTGAGGGCCTTAAAGTGAGCCCCCCAGTTGGGGAGAGTTTCCACTATTAGTGGAGGAAACTTGGTCTTTTTCGGCGCCGGCTGGTTAGGCAAGGTCGCCGCTGGGTTAGGAGGCAGTGGTACGGGTGTCGGAGTGTTGCGCTGGGGTCTGGCAGGCTCGGCGGAGGTTGATCCGATGTCGGCCGATCTCGTTGCCTCACTTCTTGAATCCCGTGATTTCGTGTTTACAGCGGCTGCGTATGTCGCTGGCGGAATACTCGGTGGCTCGACTGTAGCCAAGGGTATTGCATGTGACGCCCCTCGGGCCCTCCGACTGGGGTCCCACCGGGGGTCGGGGTTATAAGTTTTCTTGGGCTCGGTTTCTAATTGGGTATTATCATGGGTGCCGGGACTGCGTTGCTTCCTCTTAGAGGGGGCACGCGCTTCTTCGCACTCCATGGCCTCTTGGGGGTCTTGGGTCTTAGGCGTCGATTCCTGATGTATCGTCGCTCTCGGTGGTGCCAGTGGCGCCATCTCTTGGCGAGCGGACGAAGATGCGGTCAGTGACGTAGACAGTGGCGCCCCCTTACGGGGAGCGGATGTGTTTTCAGTCTTCGGGCTGCTTGTTGCTATTGTAGCGGGTAATTCCGCAAGGCTGTCGGAGTGTAACGCCATCTCTCGGGGGATTGGGACAATCTTCGAACTTGATGTCATTGCCCTTATTATATCCATCCGTGAAAACGACTCTTTTCCGGCTTGAGCTAATTCTTTGACTGTTTCACAAAATTTTGCCACATTAACTGTGGTTTCCGCAAACCAGCATATGCCTTCGGCCTCATGTTCGGTGAGGTACTCTTGTACCGCCCCGAATTCTGTCTCATCCGCCGAGAGGATCTGGAAGCCCCCCTCGTACGGCCGGGCATTCACAGCTTTCCCCAATTTTTCCCTGAGGGCCTCAAAATGAGCCCCCCACTTGGGGAGAGTTTCCACTATTATTGGTGGAAGCGTGGTCTTTTCCGGCGCCGGCTGGTTAGGCGAGGTCGCCGCTGGGCTAGGGAGCAGTGGTGCGGGCGTCAGAGTGTTGCGCTTCAATTCGAGCGTAGTTCGCGTAGGCGGTGGCGCCGCCCGGCGGGAGTCCGACGAGCTATCACGGCTGTGAGGCGCCGCGGCGGGCGTCGATGTGGCTTTAGATTCACGCGTGGGTCGCGTCGACGAGGGCGCCGCCCCGCGGATGTTTGCGGTACTAACCGCACTCCGGGACACCTTTGCGGCCGCCCTTGGCGCTACGACCCCGCGTCGTGAGTCTCTTCTAAGACGGGCTTCATCCTTCTTCTGTTTCACTTGGGCGGTCTCGGTTGAAGCAACGTGTAGGCGGTTGCTTGGTTCGCCCTTAAAAGGGCGGTTTTCATAGCCCTGAAAAGGGCTTTTTATATCCGATGATTCGTCGCTCATCGTGAGGCAGCACAGAGGTTTCACCGGCACCGCGACCTATAGACGTCGGCTCCACGGCCGGACACCGCACCCCCTCCCCCGGTGGTTCCCGCTGGTGGGAGGCCGGGATCGGGAGGAACGGCGAGGGCCGAGCCGAACGCCTAGGACGCACTCGGGAACAGACACTCCCCGCTGCGCTCCACGACGAGTGACGTCGATGGGGGCAGGTGGTGTATTCGACGTATTATGGAATTATAATAGTCGAATATCCGATGACAGAAGTGAGGTCCGTGCGGTGCGACGGCTGGGGCAGCACTGACTCGGCGGCGGACACGGAGTTCTATTTATAGTCGCCTAAAACGAGGGTGGAACTTTCTAGTGAATTACGCTCGCTAACGGTAATTCGACATTGTTCTCGATGCCGCCTGTTTGCATGAGTCATAGGTACATGACACGTCATCGCTCGGGAATATTCGAGGTGCAACTTGGTTCTTCTTTCTTAATTTGACTTATACCATTCGATAGTAGGCCTTAAACCTAGCAATGCGTTTTTAGGTCATAACTCGATAAAGCCTAGGTCTCGAGATATAAGCACCAAAAGTTATGTTTCGAGTTCCACCAAAAATCGACCTTATTCCCTACGCATAAGGTCCAACTGTAACAATATCTTGTAATTTAACAGTACACTGGTCGAAACAACATTATTCTTGAACAAACTAACCATTGATGGCAACGAGTTCAAAATGCTGAAATAACAAGCTAATGTGCCTCGTTATTCAAAAAGTTATATTTAACATTAACTATTCGTAACTTGTGTTAACAAAATATGTGCTAATTTAACCAAAAATACTGCGTGTCTGCTAGGTACTCTAAACAATGACAGCTTTCTAAACTGCAACTTTCAGGAAGTGTTTAGTTTTAAAATTAATAATGTTTCCTACTAATATCCTACTTCCTACTTATCCTGATAGTATTATAAATGTGAAAGTTTGTGAGGATGGATGTATGGATGTTTGTTACTCTCTCACGCAAAAACTACTGAACGGACTTTGATGAAACTTTACAGTTATATAGCAAATACATCAGAATAACACATAGGCTATAAATTACTAAGATAGTTTGTTTTTGAACATCATACAGACAAAGTCTCGGGCAAAAACTAGTTGTAATATATATGTATGTACTGATTTAAATAATAGATTCCCAAAAATAATGTTGAATCCAACAAGATTCTGGTTGGAATTTTTCTCAGTGGTTCGTAGTTTCGGTCAATTCAAGAAACAAACTTTACTGAATTGGTGTGTAGTCTGGATGTACCTGGGAGCTCCCCAGTTCGTTTCTTGGTACTCACAGCTCAAGCCCAGTGCTTAGTTTAAGCTCACACAACAGTATTAAGAAAGTATTATTATTATTTTGAATTCTCACATAGCATAATTTAATAGTTAAAAAAATATTTTGAAACTTTGCCGTCATCGTTTTTAAGCCTCATCTAAAAACACCCTGAACGCTTATGTTGTGACAAACAAATGACGGAGAGAGCTAGTGCGAAATTATAGGGGTTCCATATATCCATTCCCTACGGAACCCTACTTGAAAGTAAAATATTATTTTTACCAATAAAATATACAATTCTTCCTAAACAATTTTTCCATTATATTTTCTAATATCATCCTAACGACTTTCGCCTGTGGTGTATGGATTTAAATTAAAATTAATTGTTAAAACTATTGATTTTATATTTTTCCATAACTAATGTACATCTATATGAATATTAAACAATTACCACATGTATAAACAGTCTCAGCTGAGAATGACTTGACCAATTTGTTTGATTTCTTTTTTGTTGTGTTCGTTATTGTCAGGACAAAGTTTGTATGAAATTTTTTGGAAAATCCACGGAAAATGTCGGAAACTTGGATGGCATTATTTGTATGAAAATCTCAATAAAAAAAAATTTTGTATGTTGCAAGCATTCCACATCCCACCGAGGCGAAGCCAGGGTGAGTCGCTAAGAATATATACAGAAATAGAAATGAACAACAGAATTAGTAATACGAACTACAATTTATCATATTTAAAATTCATAGTTTCCGCTATAACGTACCATTTTTGATGTTAATCATATAGGTACAGTATAAAATTAATAGTTGGCAATTTAAATTTATTATTTATACCCCTAACTATTGCTAAATATTTTTTTTACTTGAATCATAAACCACGGGCAAAAGTATAGCCCCATATAAAATCTTTTAATATAATCTGCTCTCATCCTTACAATAATTCTTGTAATAAATAAGCAATTTTGGTAAAACTATTAATTTCAATTGCTCATAGATAAAGTCATAATTAGTAAAATTAAAGTGAAAATTGTTAATTTTAAATATAAGCAATAAGTTGTAGTTTGAATTACTAATACTGTTGTTGCTTCTTTTTTAATAATCTGATGGCGGCCTAGGACGAAAGACAAAGATTTGCATATAGATAACAAACCATGTCCATGATCCTCTTTACAAATACCCAACACTGCCCCTATTTTTGCTTCTGGACCGACGCAACGTGTATTGTTTGCTTTTCATTCTGATTTGCTCATGGGTTAAGTGGTTTTATTTAAGGTCGGTAAATTGGACCGCAGTGTCCACACGGTTAATTCTAGATACATTGCGGATAGGGCGGATACTTTGCTTCGACAACAGCTCGTTAGAATGTGTGATAGGATTTTTAGTATCCAATATCAAAATTGGAAAAAAAATAGTATTTACTTGCGTAGCCAAAGAGTGCTGAAGAAACCCCATTACTAAGCCTTGGACTTGTGTCGTTCGCGACTGATTTGATCACATGATCGTAATCATTTTAAACTACTGATTGCAAACACAATTGAACGAATTGAACGTATCGTTCATAAATTCAATCTATGTATATACAGGGTTAATTTAAAAATAGTAATAAACTCTTAGTGCAAAATTCCTGTCAACATACCTAACAACTTTCGTTCTACGACTATTTTCAAAAGTCGATACGTTCCTTAAAGAAATATTTGTTAAGTTTTGTTGTACTGTGTGAAACGTAATTACTCTGTACGTATTTCCAATGGTGCAGTGCAAGCGCACCGGGCCTCAGCGCCGCGCTGTGCGTGAGCGCTTTAGCGACCGGGTAGAGTAGGTGCCATTTTCAGAAACATTTAATGTATTTTTATTTTGTATGAAAGAAAAAGCTTTCGGATTTTTGGAAGTCGTAAAATAAAAGTATTTTTAAATTAACCCTGTATGATATTTTATATATGATTGTATTTGCCGTGTAATGTGTGTCAGTTTATAGGCTGACGTAACATTTAATTTTATTGCACGACTAAATATGTAAATATCGGCAAAATCAATATCCACCTGTCGCTGCAATGAGATAATAATATCATACATACATATCTTCACGCTGCATCCCTGACGGGGTAGTCGGAAAGGACAGGGCGCCAAGCGTCGCGGCCCTTACATACTCTTTCGGCTCCTCGAATCTCATCATTCTCCTCACACATTTTCGCCTAGGTACACGACCACCAGACTTGAAATGTATCTCATTCGAAACATCGTAGTGCGTTGATATTTTTTTAATATGACAATATCCTTGAAATGTATGGGGTATTCCCGGAAAATCGTGTTTCAATTTTTTATTTTTTTATCGAACGGTTTATATCAAAAAGCATAACAATATTTTCTAAATAAACACTTGTTACTACAATACATACATACATCTCTTCACGCCGTATCCCTAACTGGGTAGTCAGAGAAGACGGAGCGCCAAGAGTCGCGGTCCTTACGTACTTCTTTCGCTTCCTCAAATATCATCATTCTCTTCACACATTTTCGCCTAGGTATGCGAGTGCTTTTGACTTTGCCGTTGGCTAACACTAGCTATTTGATCGTCATAAGTCAGCCTTGGTCTTCCTTGGCTTCTTTTACCACTCACTTTTGCTCTATAGATTTTCTTCGTCAGTCTTTCATCACTCATTCTTTCCATGTGCCCGAACCATCTTAGCATTCCTTTCTTCATTACTACTATAATAGACTAGTTACTATAATAGAAGTGGCAAAGACGTGATATCATTGCGCCTTGAATTTCTGCTCATCTGTTGCATCTGTGTTCAATGAACGATTGACTGGATCCTTTGGCTGAATCTTTTTTCATATCAATATTTTAATGATCGAATGTTTGAAAATGAGCGATTGTAAGCCTACGTCTTCTGACCGTCCGCCTATTTCACCTTTATGGAGCTTGTATCTTTTGAACCGTAATAGGTAGCCGGTTGAATCGTGTATAAGAGCATGGGAGATGTTCTTATAAAGAAATAAAGTACTTCTAAACGCCCATACAAGAAAGGTGTTCTTGTTCAGTTTTTTGTTAGTTTTTGCTCTATTGTTAAATACGGTAATAAATACAAGCGAAGAACTCAGTGTATGTAATTATAGTACAAACTCTAAAGTAAAACAAATAATAGAAACCGGCCAAGTGTGAGTCGATCTCGCGCTCCCAAATTGAATTAATCGACGCAATTTTTTAGTAGGTAACTACATATATTATATACTAAACATATTGTGCAGCGATGTGGTATCTTCGGTACGTGAGTCCATCTTAGATTTGGTCGCTTTTTTTAAGGCTTTAACATAAACAGGTGAAATTTGGATTAGTGTTCCAAAACACAAACATGCATCCAAAAAATTCAAGTTTAGGGAACGTTTTATCTTCACAAATAAAAATGTCTGAAAAAGAACGCATTACAAGAAATAATGCGTTCGTAAAAGACTGTTTTATGATTTGTAGCAGATGACAATACGCAATACTACGCAAGTACGTTTGGTTTTATTTCATAAACTTTTCGATATACATTGTTACTATTTTTTTTTATTATTATTACGTTTATTAATCAAGTAACATAGACTCATTTTGTTAGTAAGCTTATAGACACTTGTTAATACAAATTCATAATTATATTATCATTATTACATTATTCATTTGATAATTCGTGCCATTGGGACATGCAGTCCGCAGCAATGCGAGATGTAGGGGCTGTCTGCTCTACTCCCTATCATTCTCAAGATGTTGTTAGGGCTGGCCCGCACCCTGCGTACCAAGGATGCGCTCCTGATCCGCATGGTATATATATCAGTAGAAGCAATCTACGCGTGCTGCTGCAAACATCCCCGACGCGCTACAGAAGCGGGGCACCCCATCAGCACCCGGAACGCGTTATTATATTGGATCCGAAGGATCCAATGAAGAATCCAAAGAAGGACGAAAGAAGAATTAAATCCGAATTTACACATACTTTGCAGATGGATATCTCGACGTGGTGCTTACATTAAAGATTAAATCAGTACGAGCGAATCCGTGTCAGTAAACTAACTCAGCCCCTTGGATAAGATTCGATTATGAGCCGCTTACAGCACAGTCATCGCAAATATTTGATGTAGTTATAATTGGATGCGAGAAGAGGGGCTCAAGGTACCCCAATCGCAGGGTTAAGAGTGTATTCATTTTAATTGAATCATCAGATTTCTACGAATACTGCGAAGGCAATTTTTGAACGAATTTTTCCTCTTCTCTATAAATTTTGTACAACAGACAATGGGCATTTTTAATTGAGCACCGTCTCCCGATCAACAGACTTGAAATGTATCTCATTCAAAACATCGTAGCATGTTGATAATTTTTTTACTATGACGACATCCTTGAAATGTAGGGGGTATCCTAGGATAAAAAATAAAATAAATAAAATACTCCAGACTATTACACAGATTGTGTGACCCCAAACTAAGCAGTAAGCTTGTACTATGGGTACCACACATCGAAGTCTAGGGGAGTTCCCAGTAACACCCAGACTCCAAGCCAATTTAGAAAAGTACGTTTCCTAAATTGACCTAACCGGAGATCGAACCCGGGACCCTAGCTTGGAAAGCAGATGCATATGCCACTGCACCAACGGGCCAGTCAAATGTTACGAAATGTCAGAATGTTACGATTTAAAATTTTTTTTATACAACGGTTTGCGGAAAAAATTTTCAAAAGTAAAACATGACTTTCTAAATAAATACTTATTAGTAGAAGTGGCGAAGGTGTGATATGGTTGCACCTTGATTTTCTGCCCATCCGGAATGGGAAATGACATGCAATTATGTATGTATGTACAAAGTCAACAGAAAACCAATATAAAAGTGAAATAAATTTATTATTAATAAATCTCAAAAATGTTATAAAACTTTCACGACGCTTTAGGTCAACGTATGAAGGGATTTCTAATATTTTATACGCTATCTTCTAAACGCGCAGGGTTTTTCAAAGGTTTATGACGATGGCGTCCATATTTAGAAGTACCTAATTAAGACGAACCATAGACAAAGGTTCCGCAATAAATATCCTTTGCTGGACAGACATTTAAAAAACAACAGAGTAAAATGGCGCCGTCGGAACGCGAGGAATTCAAATTTGGAATTTGGTATAACACTCTCTGATTGGTCACTCGAGCATAATGTATTTGAAGACAATATTCACAGTACTGGAGAAGCATTCGATTTAAGATTTTATGCAGTTGACATAAAGCCTTTTGGAATATGTTAATAAATATGTATATTGGAAGTGTATTCGTGATAATGCCGGACCTCCTAGCAGCGGTGACGGGTGAAGATAACATAATCTTAAATATTTCTTGCCTGGAGTCCGCTTGGGTCTCCTAAGGTCATTTCGTCGGTAAAAGGAAATGTATAATAAAATAATTTAAACAAAGGCGACAAAAGTATTAACATAATCTCTACATAGAAATTATAATTGGTGCTTGTTAAAATATTACAACGATCATTGATCGCTCGAATAGCAATGTAATAATATTCTTTACTGTCAATGTTAGTTGACTGAAAGGTAAAGGTTGGGTCGGGTCTAAACCTACGATGATTTAAAAAAGATATTTTCCTGAATTAACACGACCAGAATCGACCCCGGAACCTTCCATGCTTAGATGCAAGACCTAAACCACTGCACCATCGAAGCCGAGGTCGTCGAGGGATGATTAATTCCAACTCTAATCCACAGCCCCCAAGGTTACCTTCAGTCGCCTCATAAGTGAAGCTGGCGATACTGTAGCCTTGTTTTTCTACTCCACAGATAAACCAGATTTAAGCAGATTCATTAGCTATGTCCAGTTTTTAAACGGAAGTTGTACGATATTCAAAACGAACTGAAAATTTTTGAACAATATAAATTACGCATTGTTAATTCCTATGATATATATTTAAACGTTACTTCTTCCAAACATATATGTATAATTTAATACTTTGCTCATATTTTATTCGATTATACAGGTTGTTGCAAGGTGTTAACATTTATATTAAAAAAATATTCCTCTTCTACAACATTCAATACTGTTCATATATTTCATATTACCTATGTATTCCATATATTTAAATAAACATATTTAAATATTAAACATATCTTCACACTGTATCCCTAACGGAGTAGTCAGAGTATGGAGCGCCAAGCATCGCGGTCCTTACATACTTTTTTTATTTTTTTTTATAACAGAGGAGCAAACAAGCAAGCGTGTCACCTGATGGAAAGTGATCACCGCCGCCCATGGACACCCGCAACGTCCAGGAAATCACGGGTGCGTTGCCGGCCTTTAAGGAAAGAGTAGATTCGTTTCTTGAAGGTCACTAAGTCGTAACGGTCTGAGAATACCGCCGCTATAAGTTGGTTCCACAAAATTGCCATACGTGGTAGAAAATGTCGTAAAAACGCAAAACGCACAGTTGTAGACCGCTATCCATCAAGGTAGGGGGGATGGAAGGGCAGTCGATTGAGTGATGTACGGTACGGAATTCAGCAACAGGCAGTACTCCGAACGATTCCTCAGACTACTACAATACTTTTATCGGCTTCTCAAATCTCGTCATTTTTATCCTCACACACCTTCACCTAGGTATGCAAGTGCTTGTGCTCTGGCTATTTGAT
Organism: Zeuzera pyrina; assembly: GCA_907165235.1. Taxonomy (NCBI): domain Eukaryota; kingdom Metazoa; phylum Arthropoda; class Insecta; order Lepidoptera; family Cossidae; genus Zeuzera; species Zeuzera pyrina. The sequence continues at coordinate 1,410,472 of OU015640.1, forward strand.
CTTCATAAGTCAGCCTTGGTCTTCCTTGGCTTCTGTTACCACTCACTTCGCTTTTCGCTTTGTAAATTTTCTTCGTCAATCTTTCTTCACTCATACTTCCTACGTGCCCGAACAAATTAAGCATTTCTTTCTACTGTCCAATTTTATAATACTGCGTATCTCTTTATTGCTTAATTCTGTCCGCGAGGGAGACACCGCACATATCTCAATACTATTATTTGAAATGCTTTTTTAAACTTAATTTCTGCAGATCTATAAAACCTAGGACCTTAATTACATTTTACCTGTAAACTTGAAAAGGCTTCGTATTTCTCGAAATTTCTATAATTATAAATCCAGTTGTTTCACAGATGAGTGGAGAGAATTGACAAATCGCAATCGAATACCCATTGCTATAAATTCTCTCATATTTAAAAAATATTAACTGGTGCAAAACAAATAGTTTAACAAGACTATGTCTCTCTATGTTTATAAGTTTTTGAGAAAAACGACTGTGATAAATGGACAGATAGACGGATACATTTCAGTTTCTTTTTTCTTTTGCGGTAGAGAATCCAATGAATAGTAACTGTGTCCGTAGAGTGATAATATTCATGACATGAGACGTTCTTAGTAGGCTCCTAATGACATTATAATGTAATGACGTCTATTGGTGGATATTGGTGATGGTTTGCATGTATGAACTTCACTCAAAAAACTATCGAATAGAATTATAAGCAAATGCAATATTTGAAAGACAAACTAGTTTTAATATAGTAATAATTTAAGATATAAATGTGTGAAATACGAAATCTCAATAATAATGATAGCATTTAAGATATTTAAGGAAGATAAATTGACAGTTAATTAAGAAATTTTCTTTTTTTCCATCTGTTACACTGTTAAGTGTTACGCGAAAAAAAAATACTGCAGAAAAACGATAAATTGCAATAAAAATGAAAACAATAATTTCGATTTATGAACAAATTAACAGTAAAATTTAGATGTTATTGTTTTATTATTAATCTGTTTATTCGTTTTATTTCATATTATATTTTCACCTATATTCTTCCAAAAATGAAACCCATTAATGGTCCTGTGAAAAATTTAGACATACCTCGTGACAAGGTAATATCGATTAATACGTTTGAATAATATCGAATGCAGTTAACAGTAAAATAATATAAATACAATTAGCATTCGAGATGAATATAACGAGTGGAGATGGATAGATATTGTATACAATAAATCAATACAAGTAATACAATATAACAATTTTTTAACTAAATATTAATAAAATTACATTGTGCATAAGAAAATTATGACAAAAAAAGAAATGTAAAAATAAGGAATGTTGATACAACTTTTGAAGAAAATAAATCGTAACACTATTTCTACTCTGAACCCCTGTAAAGTTTTGAGTTGGCGCCAATGATTCATGACTCACGTCAGCCAATCACGAAGCGTTCTATATTCAAACACGCTAATGGAAGAGGAGCTTACGACCGGCGCTTGCGATTCTATTGCGGTCGAGGTTGCAAGCATAGAAAAATTACCTCGATTTTTAGTAACCAATAAATGGTACATCTGACAGAAACCCATAAAGAAGTACACAGAACTAATGAAATCTTTGTCTTTTTCAGATTTGGTCATTTCGTTGCTGATTTAATTCAGACCGAAGTTTTTATTACAGAGTATCAATTTCAAAATCCAATTACTAAACCGGTAAGAAATATAATTGCACGTAATAAAATATTTTTAGCGCATAACTGCAAAGGAATGTTGATTAACAAAAATATAAAATAATGGCAAAAAATCAGTAGCCGATATCATTTTTAAGTTAATTTATTATATCGGTATTTTGATTGGATGCAATGGTTGTTTGTGCGTTATATTTTTTCAAATATATTTTTACAGCTTGTTATAAAATTTGAACATGATATAAAAAAAATTAATTTACGTTTCTAGCACACATTATCTTTTTAAGCAACTTTTTACGTGATACTGGCAACCCACAGAGAGAGCACTCTCCCACAAGAATTTATAGTGCGTTTAAAATGTTTTCGTTCTTAATTTCAGTTAGATAAATGACTGCAGTGCATTTCGGCGCCTTTACCGAAGTGAAATATGTTTAACCATTAAGGACTTCGTGTCGCCTTTGATATGTTTTGGAGCTAAAAACGTTCAGTTTATTTAGAGCTTTGATCTTGGATAATACTTCTTTTTAAAGCTGCGATTTTGTAAGGTTAGAGAGGGTGTGGGGGTCATCGCAAATTGGTTACAACTGAAATTGTTGTGGCATTTTAAAAGTGTAAGGTATGTTAATTTCCAGAGTGGATTTATTTCAATACAGAGTGGAAATCAAAGGGAAGTCTTAATACACATTTCCTTTTCAATATTTCATAAAAAATCATATCATAAGTGGCCTGTTTTACTTCTTAATGACAACTCTATTTTTGCGTTAGTTACAAAAATAGGGGTTAAAATATGAAATTGCTGTTTTAACGCAAGGCTACTTTGAATGGCTACTTTGAATTACAATTAAATCTGCATGGTAGCAGATTTCAGAGTGAAATTTTTTTCACGAGAAAACTATAATCTTTTAAATTTTAAAAAATCTCGACCTTTGATCACTACGAGAGCGGCGCGCGTTGATGCTTGCTTTACCTTGTTAAGCCGGTACAGAAATGAAGGGATTTTGGACAGAATTGTGAGACGTGTGACGAAAAGTGGATTCTTTACGATAATCGCAAGAGAACAACGTAATGGCTGACCTCAGGTCAAACGCCATACCAATGCTCTAAAGGGAACCTTACACAGAAAGGTAATGGTAACTCTTTGGTGGTCACTTCATGGTGTAATTCACTACAGCTTCCTCAGATTCGGTTAAACAGTAACAGCAGATGTCTACCGTGCAGAACTGTGAACAATTACGGCAAAACTCGCAGCAAAACAGTTCCGTTCATTTTCGTTCTCGTCAATCGTTCTTCACCATTATTGCTCAATGATAACGCAAAACCTCACACTGCTCGAGAAACAGTTTTAACACTACAAAACCTGCAGTTAGAAACCATCCGTCATACTTCATATTCGCCGGACCTCGCCCCAACCGACTACCATTTTTTGTGCGATTTGGACGATTTTTTGCACGGAAAAATATTTTCCTCCCAGGAAGCAGTACAAAATGCCTTCACAGTTTGTGTAGTTCAGTTTGTCCTCAAAATTCTATCGCAAAGGTTTAAATGATCTTGCCATTAGATATCAAAAATGTATAGATAACGAGAGTAAATATTATGATTAAATAAATATATTTCATCTTACAAAAAATTGTTTTAATTTTTCAGTACGAAATGACAATTTCATTTGATAAATTCCTAAAATCTTTAGCTATTTTTTGCTCAAACTCCAAAAACCTCCTTTCGACACGTGTTTCGCCTCTCAACGAAGCATCCTCAGGATATTGCAGAGATCAGACTCGGTCAGCTAAGCAGCACTGTGGTTTTTTGAATTTAATCGGAAAATAGCTAAAGATTTTAGGAATTCATCATTCATGAAAAAAACATGGATAGGCATATAATAATAATAAATACGTCAGACAATATACACCAATCATCTGGTATCGAACTAGGGCATTCCCTGCGCTATGAAAACCAAACTACAACTACAGGAGGCGTCTCCCAATACACCCAGACGCGAGACAATCTAGAAAAGACCATTGTCTAAATTGACCCAACTGGCACACAAGCTCGAAACCTTCCGCGCTCAGATGCAACGCCTAAGCTACTGCGCCATCAATGTTGTTTATTTATATAAAGAAAACAAGCTACTTCTTGACATAAATCTGATACCAGTGCTAACATTAATTTTCTATTATTTTTTTTAATTTTTGGAATCTGATGTGCTTTTGCGGCCTTTATATTGTCAATAAACCTTACCATCGCTCCAAATATTTGCTAATTTATCTTCCCAGCAGTATAAAAAATTACAATGAATCCATCATCATAAAATTTATATATCAGAACCCTTTTATAACCATACAGAGGGAGTACTGGATGTTTAAATGAATTTTAACAAAAGTTGTGCAAATGATTTGCATCTATTAAAGTTAAATAAAGATGTAACCCATGCATATTGTCACGCCCTGTATTACTCTCTAGCATCTATAAATGGATATGAGCTTTTATAGGTTAAGTTAATGTTTCCAACAACTGTTGCAAATAATAAACATTTCCAAATTCAAATTCAATATAGTTTATTTAATTAAACCAATTATAAAGTATTTCTTAGAGTTAAATCTACTATCAATTCAGAGGAACCTACACCGAAAAGAACCGACAAGAAACTCAGTCAGGTATCCCTTTATTATTAACATCATCCAATTCTACATACATACATATCTTCACGCCGTATCCCCAACGGGTTAGTCTGAGAGGACGGAGCGCCAAGCGTCGCGGTCCTTACATACTTCATTCGCTTCCTCAGATATGTATATGGATATACATACATACATCCGATTCTAATCCTTAATATGTCCAAAAGGTTATCATATTATAACATTCATAACATAACATTCTTGCCTTTTTGCAAAACTCACGACCGATTTTCGGTATACATAATACAGAACGAAGCCCGAAGCTTCGCGGTTCTTACACGCCCCTCGCTTTCGGTCCATTCTCCTCAGTCCTCACACAACAACGCGGATATTTGTGCAAGTGTTTTCAACGGTCTGTCGGCTAACACTTAGACTATCAATAAAATGTGCCATACAATAATGAAAACTGTATTATAATCTGTCCAGTAGAAATCTGGATATAAGCTGGACTTTTTGGCGGGAACGGGAGAAGTGAGGTTGTCATTTTATTTAGATTTTCTATTTTTTACATTTTTAGGAGTTTTATAGCACAACAGTGATAGTATATTGTGTTTTAAGTTCTGTGTAAGTGAAAAGAATGGAGATCTAAATAAACATGTGTAGGTAGCTGAAGTTTTCGCGCTCTTCGAAGAAGTCCTTTTTTAACTTCAGTAAAGCCTACTATCACTTTACTGGAGGAGTGTTAGGGACAGTTAATGTTTCTCGAAAAGTTACGTCATTAGGCTGATGATCTTGTTACCAATGCCTTAAGAACAAGAAATAAATAATAAAATAAATGATATAAGCGGACAAATTGTCAGAATGACAACAGAAATTATTCCTACTAAATTACAATTTTACTGTCAAATTTTGTGATAGTCATTTGATGACTCACTGAGTTCCATTCTACCATTTTTTTTAATTTCGTCCTTTTATAACTCAAGAAAATACCCAGGCGAAAATGTATGGGGAGAACGATGAGATTTGAGGAAGCGAAAGAAGTATGTAAGGACCGCGACGCTTGGCGCTCCGTCCTCTCTGACTACCCCGTTGGGGATACGGCGTGAAGGTGTGTATGTATGTATAATTCAAGAACGGCTTGACCGATCTCGATGAAAATTAGTATATAGTAAGAATAAGTGATTGCGCAAAAGGTTACATTTCTTTATCGAAAATCTACCACTAAGGGAGTGAAAAGAGGGATGAAACTTTAAATGGGAAATGCTAAATCGCTAAACCAATTTTGATGAAGTTTGGTACAGAGATAGTATATGCCCGGAGCCAGACGTTTTCTTCAGCCGGGCTTTTTTCGAAAACAATCGTTATAAATCGACTGGCCCGTTGGCGGAGTGGCATATGCATTTGCTTTCCAACCTAGGGTTCTGGGTTCGATCCCCCAGTCAGGTCAATTTAGGAAACGAACTTTTCTAAATTGAAGTCGTGGGTACAGCTAGTATATTAGATTGTTTAAGTTTTATATATAGGTTATAATTATTTCATAGGGTCCTGATATTATTTGAAATTGGTAAATTATTAACGAAGGGATAATATTTTAAAGGCATTATATATTTTTTAAGCGATTAATAGTATTTCATCGCTGTTATACCAATTTCTAGGTGATTTTAAATACACCCCACTTTTGTCAATACCTTCACACTTAAAAAAATCCAATAAGGAATTTCGCAAACTGAATTTATAATACGTAGTAAAACATTATCCCCCGCCTCCTGTCGGGTAATCCGGCTAAGTAATTCTCTCTGTAAGTAATGCGTTGATAAATGAAATTAAATCGCACAAACAAGTGCTACCTACGGCGTATGACTCCCCTTTTCATCTCCTCTTCATCCATGTGCAGATAGTGTTGTGACACATACGTCGTTGATAAGTGACGTGTTATCGATAAAAAGGACCGATAAATAATCAAACATGCGTTTGAAACTTGAACTAGCTTCAATTTAAATTCAAAAATGTATATTAGCGCTGAAATTCATCCTGTTAGGAATTAATTAGTCTGGAGTGTTTTGAAATATTCCTATTTCAACACAAAAATATAAAAAAGCTTTGTAAAACAAGATTTATTAAAACAGAAAATTTAAAACGTAGGCACTAAACACCTAGTAACATTAAAGTGTTGGTACTTAATGGGTATCAAAAACGAACTAGTTTGCATAATGGGATCTTAACAAAAGTAATATTATTAGTTAAGTAATGTCAAACCGTGATATTTACATATGTTTATAAAAAGATAAATTTACTTGTTAGATTTAAAAGCTTCTCGTGAGATTACAATAGAAAAGACATAGATAGACGTCGAAATTAATACTTACGAAAATTTAAATACGTATTTTTCTTTACACGATAGTCACGTGATATAATATCGACATAAATAAGTCTCATCTCTATAACAAAAGTTAGTAAAAAGAGCATCGCAACTCGACATGTGTGCGCCAATCTGTCGTTGTACGCCACTACACTTCAAACGGATCTCCCATCTCGTTCAGACCACAGTCCACTTTACAAACCCATCTCTCTCCAAAGCCCAGTCCCCCTAATCACGGCTGTCGCGACTATTTAGCGACGGTATAGCGATTATCACTTGTACCGATCGTATTGGATTGTTTTCAATTGTCCGATTCGATTACAGGGCAAAAAACGTTCATATTGTTAACTATCGAATTACTTCAATAATCAGTAGTCACATGTGTTTTAGAAATTTGAGAAATGCATAACCAACAAGGTTAAATGACGGTGTTATTGTAAAAATAAAGAAAGAAATGCTTAGACAGATCGAGCACATAGAAAGAATTAGTTACGTATGATTGACAAAAAAATCTTCAGAGCGAAAGTGAATGGTAGCAGAAGCTAAGAAAAACCAAGGTTGATTTAGGACTTAGGGAGATCAATAGCCAGACTGTTAGCCGAGGAAAGCACTCACAGACCAAAGCGAATGTGTGTGAGGAGAATGATAAGATTTTTTTACCACAAAGATGACAAACAAGCATACGGCCTGATGGTAAACGGCTATCGTAGTCCAGGGACGCATGCGACACCAAAGGCATCACTTGTGCGTTGCCAACACTGTAAGAACCTCTTCATATCTTCACCTTCAAGAAGTATGTAAGGACCGTGATGTTTGGCATTCCATCTCTGACTACCCCGTTAGGGATATAGCGTAAGGATATGTATAAGTATAACTTACAAATACTCCATTAAATTTTTAACAAAAACCTGAAAAAAGCATGTGGGACGCTCATTATCTTGGATTCTAAACAATTTTAGACAGAGTTAAATTAAAAAAATAATTGAAGCAAGTGCATGGACCGTTGACTTGTTGACGTTTTGCAGAGCATTATACGAGTATAATCATTTCACATATTATTAATTTCTCTATTTTTACTTGTATGTACATTTTGTACATATTATATGTGTTCTTACTGTAAACTACAACATATCCTCATTATTGTATTATAGCTGATGTCCGCGACATCGTCCGCGTGAAAGTCGGTTTTATTACGCACCCTGTAACAGGCAGCGACGAATTTAAAATTATCTTTAAATCTCAATGACTTCTTTCACTGTCATTCGATTTCAATGCAACAAGGTAAATGTTGCTCCAAGCTGAGCTTTATCTGCCTGTGAAAACCGCAAGAAAATCTGTTCAGTAATTTCGGAAATTAGCGTGTAGATACAGACAGACAGACAGACAGGCGACAGAGATATAAAAAATGCTTTTTTGTGTTCTCTTACTCTATTTTATCGCCAATATTTTATTTTTGGACACGCAGTTTCTATTGCTTTATTATATGTATAGATATAAGCGGTTATCTGTAACACAGGTACGACGGAACAACTGCCTCCGATTTTCCACTGATTCTTATAGATTTCTGGTTGCTGAATCTGGGAAAAATATCCAAAATGTTCTATCACGTCATGATTATATAAGAGTTACCAGGTTCTTTTTGAAACAGTTTAAGTTCTACCAGCCTAAAAATTTAGATTTTAAATATTTGAATTGATTAAATAGTTTGATTAATATTCGATTGAATCGTTGAATGGAAGACGATATCATACAAATGTGTTTGTGAGTTTAAAGCTGCAGAAGTATCGTCAGCGGTATCTCAAACGTTATAAACCTAATATTTTTTGCCCCTTTTATGGAAATGTGTGCGCTCAAAACCACACTAATAAAATTATACGTTAAAATATAAATAATTCGGTATCACTACAAAGACACGTGTCGGGGCGCTTTTTATAACATTTCTGAAAATGTCTTAGAAAACAAGACAATTCAAAATGAGCTTTACCGTCCTAAATATATTGATAAAATTCAGTTTTGTGATAATCATAGCAGATATATTATTAACAATAAAGTCGCCACGTGTCCGACGCGGGCGCTTGGGAATTTGTGGAATCGAACCGAGTACCCGGGAGAATAGATGTTCACCACTATAGCACACGACCACTGTGTCACATGTACAGCTAACAGACATGTCTCTGACAGCCACCGTTAATTTTTTGCTACACTATTCGTTGGCGCAATTGTAGCCCCTTTCAAACCAGGGCCACAGGTACGATTCCCGGTCAGGTCTATAGAAAACTTACTTTCCTAAATCGTGTGTGTGTTGTGTGGTACCCGTAGTACAAGTCAAGTGCTTAGTTTAGCGTTACACAATTGATGTATATAATTGTGTGGAGTACTTATTAAAAAGACACATTTAAAGACATTTTAAAATTGTTAAAACTATCTATAAAATGCTATTTATCGCTATATAAAATACTAATTTTATATACTATTTTTTTTTATCTTAAATCAATAACCCACGACCAAATGTCACTTTCAGAGTGACAGGAGAAATTATAATGGCTAAACGTGGAGCACTCAACCTATAGAGTGGCAATGTCTGTATTTTGTATGAAAACAATTTACGTCGAAACACTGTTGCGGTTACTGCTTTCTGTTTGATAGTTTGATTTTTTGCTGTTTTTGCAACACCACCGAATAGAACAGTAAGCCATTACATAAACATTTAAATATCTGTCGGAATATATAAAGATGTACACACAAGTCCAGTATTGGTTATGTACTGCTTAAAGCGAGCGAGAGTTGATGTTTGTTAGTGTAAATCAAATGAGCAGTGGTGAATAAAATGGTACGATATTTCGTCTCTATAAGTTGAGTGCCCCATGTTGCTAAATTATCCTCCGTCTCTCCTTCGGGTAAAAATTATAATATACAGAGAAAATTTTCATAGCACGTATTATTTAATATTATATTTTGACGTTGTTGTGACTCAGTACATACTATATTATTATTCGTGAGTTGTGGGTTTGAGTTCATACAAAAATCTCATAAAAAGCACTTTCGATTTTTTTCCAATTTTCAAATTTCTGGTAACTTTATCAATTTTTCTTTCTTTAAAAACCTTATTCAGACTGTCACGAACATTAAAAAAAAATTAGACAAATCGGTCCCGTCGTTCTCAAGCTGGAGTAGTATTTAAACAGGAGGCCACGCTCTGAGGAGGTAGTTCTAGTCGAGAAATTTAACCTTGAAACATCTCTATACTACTCCATCTCTTTTCATCTTTTGCTGTTGGTATAACTATATACATATAGCAATCTTATGTAATACTAGTAGTTGTACTTCCAGGAGTTAGAAAGAGACAGAAATAAAACGTTACTCATTAAAGGTTACTCAAGGTCGTCAAGGTCAAATATTTTGTCTTCAACTACCTCTTCAGAATACGGTATTCAGTTAGATTCAAAGATTCTTTTTGTCAAGTAATGCGCTTATCAAAGAACTGCATTTAATTTTCATTTATATTGATTATTTCAATTTGTTTATAGCTTTAATTATTTTAGAGCAACTGAACACTTTTTATCCCACTGCGAAGGAGGGTTATGTTTTTGAATGTATGTCTGTAGGTATAAAATTTCAATATGGCGCCTAAGAACAAGATAGGGGAAAAGTATAACAAATTGGGTATCAAATGAACAGTGATAAATAGCCAATTCCAAATATGTAATAACTAATAAAAGTTGTGAAATACAGTGGGTTTTTGTTTTTTTAAATAATTTAGTCTTGTTCAAGTATTTCTAGTTCAATGTAGTACTTTTACAGCAATAAATAACATTTTATCGTTACTATCATTAGCTTTAGAGTGCTTTCAAATGCAATCCAAACTTAAATAAATAAATAAAATCCTCAATAAATTCCAGTAAGTTCGTCAATGAATGCCCAATAACGATTGCAAGTACAACAAACGCCCTCCGACATCTCTATCGGGACATCCCGCTGCGCCTCCCGCTGTTAAGTTCCCCTCAATAGCTCCTATTGTGCCCACCACGTTACGTCGACTGCCCGCAGACATTGTTGATGTTATGATAAGATTATTAATAAAATTAACACATTTATCTTGACAAATAAGTAGTTTCAAATAATGAGTCGGCCGAATTGGCCGAAAGTCCAACATAGCATTCTATACCTTTAGAATAGGCACTTAGGAATGTTTGTGACAGAGTTGCACGACAGTGTTATCGTAAAGGAAAGCTTACATGGTTTGGGCACACAGAAAGAATGAATGATGAAAGATTAAAGAAGAAAATCTAGCGAAGAAATGTCAATACCTCTCGCATAACAAGGTGAAAGTGTGTAAAGAGAATGATTGGATTTGAGGAGACGAAAGAAGTATATAAGGACCGCGATACTTGGCTGTCCGTTCTCTCTGACTACCCCGTTAGGGATAGAGCGAGAAATATGTGTGTATATGTATGTCGGAGTGTTTACTAACAAGCGATATCAAACAAATAAAAATAAAGCAAAAAAGAAAGGTTATGCATGACATAAACAGCTTCTCGACTAAAATGTAATAGGTCTATGTAGAATAAACCCAAAAATTTGGAACTTTATGTTTCGTTTGACATTTATATGACCACTACGTAACATTGGCAACGTCTCATTCACGATTATGCAAGTTGGGTAGTAACTTGTATACGGCTACTGTGACATGAATAAATTCTCGGCATTAGTATTCGGCTGTGAATTCCTACCGTCATCTACGCTGGGGGGACGTCTCGACAATCCGTCGCTAAGTGCCGTGCGAAATAGCCAGGTGCCGCCGAGATTCGATTCCTGATTCGGTCAGAGCGGTGGGAGACTGAACACTTGGCGTAAATTGGGGGTGAAATATAGATTGATTTAATGCACTCGAGGTGCTGAAGTGAAAAACAATGGTCTCAGATTTAAGGGTTGGTCGGTTTTATTTCCTACCTTTATAAGTTTATACTGTAAAATTCCCGTTGATATAAAACAAATGTCGTGTATTCGAATGATGGTGCAGACAACACACGGAGACTATATTCTTACACCAATGTGTTGTGTACTGCAGGTAGGACCTTGTGACTTGTCCAACTAGAGCAGCAGCTATAGACAAGTAGCAAACACCTCGTACAACTCGTACAATCGAGCTTGGTAACGTTATTGCTTGTCAAGTGCCATTTTGCTACGTTTTTTACGGCGGTTTTCACACGACTTAACTTTTCGTTTGATTGAATAGAAAGTTAATAACGTTTCAACTACCAAATTAAAATTCGATACGCTAGATTACGTAGTATTTTTCATTCTATTCTACCACTGTGCTCAGGATAGTTAGGTCACACAGAAGGAATGAGTGATGAGATACTAACGAAGAAAATATACAGGGTGAAAGGGAGTGGTAAAAGAAGTCAAGGCGGACCAAGGCTGACTTACGAAGATCAAATAGCCAGAGTGTTGAATGATGAGATTAGAAGAAGCGAAAGAAATAAGAACCGCGAAACTTGGAGCTCCGTCCTTTCCGACTACCCCGTTACGGATACAGCGTGCACATATGTTTTCTACCACTATTCTACTAGTGTTTACGATAATTGAGCCACTTGTCTAGGCCCCCTGGTCCCTAGCATTTACTCGCTAATCTTGCCAACAAACAGCAGTCCTTGCACTGTTGGAGAATGAAACAGCCGGTGAAACTGGCAGAGGACGACAACATCTTAGTTCTCAAGGTTGCCCAACGTATTTACAATATGTAGCGCTTTCCAGCCTTGAAAATGTAAACGTCTATGAGCCTCAGTACACTTATCATAATGTGGATTATTTTCCCGTAGTATAAACCTGTATGATATGTCAGCAGCGAAAGAGATACCATGACGTAAATAGACTACAGCGAAAGACTGAACAGAAATTAATCACATTATGTCATTTGGACTTCATTTAAGGGATCCAGCAAGATACCGTATCTTTCTTTATGTGTAGGTATAGCATGCATCTTTAAATACGTAGCAAAAGACAATGTCTGTGTACTAGCTTGTAACTTCTATAATTCTAAGAGGATTTCAATGCGATTTTTGCCATTATTTTCACAAGCTATAGTACTATTAAAAAAATGATTACGTTAAGCGAATATATGAATAAAAATATAGTATAAATGAACCCAAAAGCGTACAACCGTCAAACTACCCTTAGTATCAATATCATAATTATTTAATTTTGTGGCACCGCAAAATTACTGCAGGCACGTGACACAAATGCAGTTTCGATGTACCCCCCTGGGAACGGGTTCAGTTACCGACCCGCGACGTCCCTGGCGACAACTGTCTGTCTGTCACTACACTCTACTGTACACGAGACACGCGTGCAAGGGTGAACCAAAAGTTAAACAATGGAATATTTCGTCAAACGTAAATTCGACTGATGCAAAGACAAAATTCGATGGTAGTGAATGAATTCGGTGCTGGTTAGCTACCCGAGTCTGATCTCTGGAATGTCTTGAGAATGCTTCGTTGAGAAGCAATATTCGGTGGTGGTGATGAATGAATTCGGTGCTGGTTAGCTGACCGAGTCTGATCTCTGTAATGTCTTGAGAATGCTTCGTTGAGAAGCAATATTCGGTGGTGGTGATGAATGGATTCGGTGCTGGTTAGCTGACCGAGTCATATTTCTGGAATGTTCTGAGAATGCTTCTTTAAGAAGCGAAACACGTGTCGATTGTCCGTGGTTCTTGGAGTTTTGAGCGGAAAATAAACATAAAGATTGTAGGAATTCATCACGTTAAAACTTACATTGCGATGAGGTGGATAAAGACTTTGTTTTGTACTATATTTTGAGATTGAAACTTACGCAAATATAATTCTCACACACAAATATCTTTACGCTGTATCCCCAACGAGGTAGTCAGAGAGGATGCAGCGCCAAGCGTTGCGGTTCTTACATACTTCTTTCGCTTCCTCAAATGTCATCACCCTCATACATTTACGCCTAAGTATGCGATTGCTTATCACATTTCCGTCAGCTAACATTCTGGTTATTTGATCTTCGTAAGTAAGTCTTGGTCTTCCTCGACTTCTTTTACCATTCGCTTTCGCTCTATAGATTTTAATGCTTTCTCCCTGTGTTAATAGTAAAATTGAGCTTATAGTGATGCCAGGGGCTACACAAGCACTCAACGGACCATCGCCAATTACCATAAGCAGCATTCGAGTGTTTTGATTTAATTTCACAGGCGGAGTGCCCCCATATGACATGGAGGCACTGTGACGTTACTAATTGTATTAGCCACTTCAAAACAGGTAACGAAGTATAAATTCAACGCATTGTGTATACTATGGAATTTGTATAACTCAATTCATAATTATATACGTGTATCTACACATTAATGTTTGAAAGTCAAAGTCTGGTACTAATAAAGTCTATATGTGTTGGCTAGAACGTTCCCTCTAATTTTTTCGCTGCCTGCGCGGTAATAGATAAGTATATGAGAGCAAATGTTCAAAACTTATGGAAAAGTGTGCATTTTAGAGGTGGTCCTGTGCTTGTGTTTAAAATCAAATTTTTTTTTTACATACATACATACATATCTTAACGCTGTATTCCTAACGGGGTAAAGCGCCGAGCGTCGCAGTTCTTACATTTTATTTACTCTTAAATTTTTTTAACTCTTGAAAATTAGTCAGAGAGGACGGAACGCCAAGCGTTGCGGGCCTCAGATACTACTTTCGCTTCCTCAAATCTCATCATTGTCCTCACACATTTTCGCCTAAGTATGCAAAAACATTTTAAAGTGTTTTATAATAACACACAAACAAGAAAGGATTTTTACATTATCGTTCGTATCTTTTTTTACTTACATTTTTTCTTTATTAGGGACAAGATCTACTACGTTTGAACGACATTTTACCATAAATATTAAAACTAAATTCCATTTATTAATCATTTCTACAACATTCTAAAATCAAATTTTAAAAAATAATTAACAAATCCATTGTGCGCAGTATACAAAAACTGCTGCGCTACTATCGAAAAATTAGTATCCGCGCAGGGATACTAATTTTTCGATAGTTGCGCGTAGGGAACTTTGGTTGGCTAGTCTAAAAAACCTGAGATATTGTGTTGTAAACTTTGGTGTTACTTGCAAAACATCACCTCAGTCAATCATTTACACACATTAGGTTGGATATGTAAATATTTACATACAATTATGGAGTAAATTGCATTTTAATAAACATATAATACAAGTACAACAAAAAAAACAATAATGTATTCAAAACAAACAAGCATCCATCTCGTAACAAAACACCGAACACATTTATCACTCGCACACTCAACCCAGTAGCTGCGGGGGGGTGAGCAGACACGATAAACGTCACCTGCCATTAAATCGAGCGCGCATCATTGACAAAACACAAATTGAATAGGCCCCCTGTCACGCTCGCTGCTGTCCCCTCCGTTACGTCAGAACTATCGAATAAATATTGTTAGAAGAATTATATTACATTACGTGATGTTATATATAAAATATTACAGAACCCAATTTGTTAATTAAATTAACTTTACGCCTGCGACTTCATCCGCGTGAAATGAAAATTGCTCAAACTTATTTCTATGTTACCAGTAAAACAAAGAAAATTTTATTTCTGGCCATCATAAAAAAATCTGGCAATTATGAAAAAAAAAGAAAAACGAAAACAAAATGGAGTTTTTGGCGGGATTTTATGGAGAGCAGTCTGACGTTTATTTTAATTATTTGAAAATTGTTTCTAGTGGATATTGTGATGTAAAATTGGCGTAGTTTTGGGTCCCGAGTATCTATGCTGTTGTGCGAGCTGTTCTCAAATGATGGTCCATCACCACGTATGATGGACCATCAATTGATTTTTCTTTTCTTTCTTCATGGCATGGCGCACAGATTAGCGCATTTGCCAATGTCACGTATTTATAAGTAGAATCTACGTGAAGCACGTTCGCAGTAAATGCGTTTTTTCTTCTTATCGTAAACCTCTTCCAGTAAAGTGAGTAGGCTTTACTGAAGTTATAAAAGACTTCTTGGAAGAGCGCGAGAATTTCAGCTACGCATGTTTATTTAGACCTACTCCATTCTTTTCACTTATATAAAACTTTAAAACACAATTTACTATCACTTTTGTACTTTAAAACTAACAAAAATGTAATAAATAGAAAATCTAAATAAAATGACAATATCACTTCTCCCGTTCCCGCCAAAAAGTCTGATTTTTATTTATGTAATACAGATCTATTAAAATAGTTTTAATATTTATTCAAATAATTAAATATTGATACACATAAGATACACTGACTCTCACACTGGATACCCAGTGTTGTGAGTTGTCAGTTCTATAGATCACAAACAGTCCAAACCACCATCACATTGTTCGGGTCGAAATGTTAGGGCATGTAAAAAGAATGAGTGAAGAACGACTGACGAAGGAAATGTAGAGTGAAAATGAGTGGTAGCGACAGCCAAGGAAGATGAGGCTAACTTGAGTAATTTTTTTGGAATATGTAACCCAAATGATTAAAACGGAGACCTTTACTCATATTTTGGTTTGTCTGTCTGTCCGTCTGTTTGCATCGTATAAAAAAATCTATACTATCATCTTCACGCCTACTTAGCTTAAATTTGAAACAGACATAAATCTTTGAAACAGAGATAAATCGTTTAATCCAAAACCAGTGTTACAAACAAAAAATAAAATAATGGCTATTTTAGATTGATTTTATATATTTTAGATCACCGTTTATTTATATTTTATATTCAACATCAAATTTATTCGAAATTGCTACAAAGCCTAAGTTATTTACAAGACATGGCATTACAAGATTTCCAAATACTATTTTTATTCCATATTTCAATATGGCAATATTTATCGTATGTTTAGTTCCAAGTTCAACCAGATGCGCGACAAACTTCGTCGCTAATAAAAAATAAATATTGACTCTGAATATCAAATAATGATTGAACCCCACAATTTTTTTAATAAATTAAAAATGTCCTCACTGAATTACTTATTGTAAAGGTGGGGTTCCATTGCTAGCGAGACATTAATTATTAAAAAATACATTTTTATTGACACAGCTATTTACGAATTAGTTGCATAGCTATGTAATTATTACTGTTAAATTTTCAAAACGAATTTATTTTGTAATAGCGACCCGCTCCGGGTACGCACGGTGACTTGATAACAAATCATTAATATTTTCTACATCTTCAGACAACATGTAAATGTGTTAATGCGTATACATAAAATAAACCTTTCTCGTTCTAAATTATAAAAACTAAACTGAGTTCCACTTAAGTTTGATCGTAGATCATAAGCTCAATTTTTCAATCATCTCTGCATCAGGATCAGAGCATAAATTTGACACAGAGACGTAAATTACCAGCCCAAAACAGAAATCACAAACAAAAGAATAATAAATAAACATTTTAGAGAACACTTGGACATTTATTTTCTATTTTTTATTAGCTATCCAAAATTGCTACAGGGCCCTAAGTTAACGCCTATCTGACATGCTCCTAGCAAGTATTTTACTATTTTTAAACTAATAATAATAAAACTCCAGACAAATACACAAATTGTGTGACCTCAAACTAAGCATAAGAATTTTATTATGAGTACCACACAACGAACTGAGAAAGATCTCAGTAACACCCAAACTTCTAATCAATTTAGAAAACTTTGTTTCCTAAATTGAACCGATAGGGAATCAAACCTGGGATCTTGGCTTGGACGGCAGATGCCACTGCAGCAACGGGCCAGTAAAACTAAGCCTAATAAGATAAAATTATTAAATATGTATTTTCAAAACTTTTAAATCCGCTCCGCTTATAAACTCGCTGACAGTAACGCTACACACAAGGGGTGTTCACGCCACAGGGTACTGACCGTTTTCATTTTGAAATTAGGAACTCAACTTTTTAATTTTGGAATTGGTGGGCGGAACATCGCGATTGGACGCCGGCGACATGCTGTCTAATTATAAAGCGGCTTATTGGCTTCTTGTAGGCGAGAGCTATTAGAGCTCGCTATTCATTAGGGAAAAATGTAATTTTATGCGAAGAATATTCTCGACTTTGAAATAGGTACTGTTAGCGTATATAAAGACCGTTTATGGAAACAATATTTATTTTCACGGAGTCAAATAATATTTGTTTTGCATAGATATCTCTATAACGACGTAACGATAAAGAAGTTACGAAATTCAAAGTTGTGCAAAGTTACAACTTTTTTTGAGACCTTAAGGTCTCGAAACTATCTAGAACGATACAAAATAAAATTTATAAGTCATCATCGGGGTGTCAAATGGAAGTTCTTTAAATATATAATTATAATAATAAGTATAAGTTGTAATTTCGGTAACATGTTAAAGAATGGAGAATATTAATGTTTCTATGTCAAAAGCTCTCGCATATCTAGGCGAAAATGTGTGAGGAGAATGATCAGATTTGAGGAAGCGAAAGAAGTATGTAAGAACCGCGACGCTTGGCGCTCCGCCCTCCCTATGACTACCCCGTTAGGGATACAGCGTGAGGATATGTATGTATGTATGTATGTCTATTGTCTACTCAATATCTATCAAAATTCAATAGTGGAAAATTGTTTATTATTATTCTTAAGCGTCAAATTGCTGTATGTTTCTTTAATACAATACAATAATAATATAAAAAAATATTAATTCAAAAATGTATAATGTTTAATAATTTTTGGAGAAAATCGCTTAAAAATCCGTGCCCAAATCTCCACTATACAGCTAATACGACTCACAAAAAAAAACCGAAAAATATTATAAGTAACATCCAAAATAAGCTGTAGGTAGAAGGAAAATTAAAGAGATAACAATATTTAGATAATTTTCACATCCAGTACAGACCCCTAAGGTTCATTAAAATCAATAGACAACGCACATTGCGGACACGTACCAGCACAGACATAAAAACACAATTATATACAACATTGCCGAGGTATGTCAGAACGCTCCGTCCTCTCTGACTACCTCGTTAGGGATACAGCGTGAAGATATGTATGTATGTATTGTCGATATTGTGTATCCACATTTACAGAATATGAGTGTAGCGTGTCCGCGCATACACGGCTCGCGGCGAGCCAGCATAATAACAATAACCTAAAGGTTAGAAATGGAAAGGAATCAGTTCTTTTCAACAATAATTTCAATCATTCCATCGCAGTTACGCAAAGGGCGCTCAGTAACTATCGAGTACTCTCAACATCGATTTCAAACAATGGGAGCTCCACTCTGAATCGAATGGAATCAAATTAAGCTCTCGAAATTGTTACCACTTTATGTTCTTGCCATTAGGTTCTTTGTGCGAGACTTTCGAGAAACAATTCTGACGCATATTTAGCTTCAGATATTTAAAAAAAAAGTGTGTGTATACCAATCTACGCACGTAGGGAGTTGTACTACTTTAAAATTTTTAAGCAAAACTGGCTTTTAAGGCACCCATTACTTAAAAAAAATTGTCTATGGTTGCTAAATTTTTTGTATGTATGTATGCAAGTAATTTTTTCCATTGTCTACCTTTGTCTACCTGTACATAGCTACAAATTTGCAACTGCTAAATTATTTTTGTAAAAGTAAAAATAAAGTATCATGAAATAGTAAGGTGATTAACAATTTATCAACAAGAATCTAATCGAAGAATTGTTACATTTTTTTTTCTTTCTGTGTGGCGTGGCGCACAGTTTAGCGCATTTGCCAATGTCACGTATTAATAAGTAGAATCCAGTAAAATCACAAGTAAATTAATTTTTTCTTATCGTAAAACTCCTCCAGTAAAGTGATAGTAGGCTTTACTGAAGTTATAAAGAACTTCTTGGAAGAACGCGAGAACTTCAGCTACACATGTTTATTGAGACCTACTCCATTCTTTTCACTTATACAGAATTTTAAAATACAATTTACTATCACTTTTGTACTTTAAAGCTCTGAAAATTAAAAAAAATAGAAAAGCTAAACAAAATGTCAACCTCACTTCTCCCGTTCCCGTCAAAAAGTCAATTGTTATATTGTACATTCAAAACACTGGCCACATATAAAAAAAAAAAACAAAATTGGCCACATATAAAAAAATAATACTGGCCGCTTGAAATGAATGAAATAAAAAGAAAGAAAGAACAAATTCTGTGTTACTTCGGCGCGCGCAACTTCGTCACACGCTAAAAAATACACTCTGATCTGTTTTTCCAAACGCAACAAAAGAAGTATAACTTCAAAAATAGCTTTACATGTACAATATTTTCCGAATACACATATAATTTCACGCCGTATTATGTTCAGGAGCAATATCATACATTGACGAGACTTCTAGCACATGGCAAAGTAGAACCAAACAATGAAAAACACCCATGTTTGGGGAGAATAGTAAGCTCTCGGAAGGATTAATAAATATTTCCTATTGACACCAGCACATGTTGTAGCTCACCTATCTATACTAGTTCCTTATCAGTGCTCTATAATACACCGACTTCTATGATATGCGCAGGAAAATAAGCAATTAACTCATGTTCCAAATTTTTCTTCCGGACCAGCAAGCATTAAAGCAAATAAACACATCAAAAAGTAAATTGATATACACGTATTACATTCCTATGCATCCTTCCTTATTACGTAACTGCAAATGGCAAGCGATAGCCGAATCTTACGCAATCAATCCCGATATGTTGTTAAATCGAGCACGATATGCATATATTCTCGCCGTATCCCTAACGAGGTAGTCAGAGAGGACGGAGCGCCAAGCGTCGCGGTCCTTTCATACTTCTTTCGCTTCCTCAAATCTCATCATTCTCCTCACACATTTTCGCCTAGGTATGCGAGTGCTTTTGACATTTCCTTTGGCTAACACTGTAGCTATTTGATCTTCATAAGTCAGCCTTTGTTTTCTTTGGCTTCTTTTACCACTCAATTTGGCTCTATAGATTTTCTTCGTTAGTGTTTCATCACTCATTCTTTCCATGTGCCCGAACCACCTTAGCATATCTTTCTTCATTTTAACAATAGCACTTTCGTGCAACCCTGTCATACTGCGTATCTCTTCATTGCGTATTTTGCCCGCAAGGGTGACACCGCGGATACTTCTAAGAGATCGCATTTCTACTGGAGCACGATATAATGTCGCGAATCGCTATTACTGTTTCTGTTGATTAATCAGTGAATTAAATACTAATGCTAGCAACCCTATTCATTCGACGAAAAGTCATTTTACCGCTCCGTGCCGTCATTACCGATTTATAACAATGGTGCAACTGTGGCGCAGCTATCTTTCTTTACGTGATAACCCCGCCGATTTGCATCACTGCGATCATTCTGATCTACTATGGTCGCCTCCACAGAGCACTACTAAATCCCACTGCAGCCAGGAAACACAATTTATTCCTTGGAACAACATTCTTAACTTCCACTCAGGACAATCTGGTTCAACCATCGACAAGTAAAAGTAAATAGAAAATGTCCCTCTAAGAGGTACAAACTACACAAAAAATGAAACTGACTCGCATTGCACAAAATTATAATGAATCATATGTTGAAGCAGATCCATTTCAATCCACAAGGCGTTGCTTCCGATGGCAGGTTAGGCGTTTTTTAAACGAAAATAGGGGTAGTTAATGTTAACAGTTGTAGACCGCCATCCATCAAGTTGGTGGGGATGGAAAATAGATGGATGGATAAAAAAAAAATTAAATTTCCGCAAATTATCTATGTTGGGGTAATCTTTTATTGGCATTTGTGTATTACGTGATTTTGTATATTGTTATTAATGAAATGGCTGTTGATTACCTGAATAAACAACAAAAAAATAAAGATATAGATATTAGGGGACAGAATAGGACCTTGGCGTATGTCCCGAGATGTTTCGCTGCTAATAAATAATTTACTACTGAATGCACAAAAAAAACAATTGTGTCAAGTTTTCCCTATCCAATGTACCCATAATCCATAATAGACTAGAACTGGGTGGGAAACAATTAGAATTAGCGAAATCAGTTACTTTTCCTCGTTTAAAAGTAGATAATAAGTTACAGTGGGCGGATCATATCGGGAGTTTGGCTAATAAGCTCAGTTCGCCAATATATGCTATTAGGCGCATTAGGCAGTTGACAGATGTGGCCACGGCTAGGCTGGTGTACTTCGCATATTTCCATGACCTACTACTGTGGGGATCAGCAGCATCTTTATTTTACAATAGAGTGCAATATGTATACCATCTACAGAATGAATACACAAGGCTCGCTGAGAGATCGTTTTAAAGACATCGATGTACTCACCTTACCACGTCATACATCTTTGAGAACATAATGTTCACTAGAAAAAAGATATTGATCTATTTCAAAAGAAAGGTGTTATTAATGGTATCCAAACTCTTATTCGTAATCAGCTAAATATTCCTAAATTTAAATAACACAAGTCAAATTGGTCAGAAATTATTCAATTAACGAAAAAAAAATGTAAACTTGTTATTAAACGCACACTGATTGGAAAAGCATACTAATTTAGAAAGCATACTAATTTGACAGTTACTGAAGTCGGTGCCAAGCCTACCAAATTAAAGACTTTCTGTTGTTGCACATTGATTTGGCACCGACTTCAATAACGGTCAAATTTAATTATATAGGTATGTGTTTCGTATTTATAAAGTTATTTTAATTGTACTTGAGTTTTGATTAGTAAAGGACAGTTATTTTATACTTTTCAGTGTTTTTTTTGAAGGCGGTTTAATTTTTTTTAATAAAAAAATTTTATTTCTCCCTTTTGAGTGATCTTGATCTAAATAAATATCTAGGGCAGGTCTCCAATTAACTTCATTCTCATTCCGGAGCGCAACGATATATAAGAGAATCGTCAATATAAATAAAGGTTATAACCAGGTCGTGTCATTATCTAGTGTATCTTCGAAGTCCAAGCTCCAATATCGGTGAAATTTAAATGGGACCACCTCTAAAGTATAACCTACCAAACGAAAAAAGTATTTTCGAAATCGGTTCATAAATGACGGAGTTATGAGGCAACAAACATACAAAAAAAAAAAAACAAAAAAATCAACATACAGACGAATTGAGAACCTCCTCCTTTTTTTGAAGTCGGTTAATTAGCGATTTCACATAATCCTCTCTCTTACGTACAAAGATTTATTTCTTCCGCCTCTTAGCTGTACTGGTAAGAATCTCACAAACAAAGGTATGTAATGTAATGCTTGTAGTACTGTTGCATTACGAGAAGCATTGCACGTTATGTCCAAGTATCCATTAAAGTCTTATGTCAATATGGTTAATAATTTAGAAAACGAATAGGACTGAGTTTATAAAAAACTAGCGGTCTGTCCTGGGTTAGCCTGAGTTGAATACATAATATATAACCTATGGTCCATCTGGAATAATGTACCTTTCGAATAGTGAAAAAATTTTTCAAATATGTACTGGGTTCTGGAGATTACACTCGCATATAAACGAACTTACAAAATCCACTCTTTCTCTTCATAATATTAGTATAGTTTAGCTATTAATAATTCTATACTTACAAAATTGATTATTTAGTCAGGGTGTATAAGGATGCTGGTTAATTTTGTTACATGTATATTTTCAAATAGTGAAGTCCCTTGTTATTGCAATGTGGCTACACTATAGCCCATACATTGGGGTCGTGTGACACTTATAGTGGGATATATTACATGTGATTATCGATTACATCTGATCGTATTAGTTTGATTAAAGCGTCGAGGGTGCGAAGGGGTAGATTGGTGAGATTTAATAAAATCTACAGAATAAAGTGAGAAATCTATATATAAATACATAAAGACAAACCGTTCAATACCTTATTTCTCTTGTTTGTCAACCGGTTATTAGCTATTGACGAGCATTAGTCACACATACAGAGACGACCTCGATGGCGCAGTGGTTTAGATTGTGCATCCAAGTGCAAAGGTTCCAGGTTCGATTTCCGGTCGGGTCAATTTAGGAAATGAATTTTTCTATATTGTCTCGGGTCTGGGTGTACTGGGAGACGCCCCCAGTAGTCGTCGTCTGGTTCTCATAGCACAGGGTATATCCTAGTTTGAGATCAGATGATTGGTGTGTATTGTCTGGCGCATTATTATTATTAGTATTACTATTACCGATAAAATTTGGAAACAATAATATTAATACGTGAAGCAAAAACTTCGAAACATTTTTAAGAATATTGCACGCACGGAGGTGTGAGATTTGGCATAGTTTTACGTTTATACGGCCAATGTCAAAAACTCATAATAATTTGTGATCATATATTTACCTCTCACTTTCGCTCTGTAGATTTTCTTCGTCAGTCTTTCATCACTCATCTTTCTAAGTGCCCGAACCATCTAAGTTCTAAGCATTCCTTTATATATAAATAGATTTATAATTTAATACTTTAATCGATAAAATCACTTTGTTAAAAATCGCTACAGAATCCTAAGACTCTTGGAGAAATGTATTGTGACGTCACAATTCACAACACACACAATGTCTCATAAAGGCGCATATGTGCACAATAGATGTCGACACGACGTCGCGTAGCTCACAGGTCACCGCACATGTTCAAAGTTCTCCGACATCCAACATGCATTCAATGCAATATAGTATATTGCATTGAATGCGTGTCGGAGAACATTGTTTATATATTTAATTGTATATTGAATATACAATTAAATTGATGCATCGAAAACACGCGATATATGTGAGTAATGTTTTGAAAATAACCAGGCGGAGTGATAAAGTTTATACTATAATGGATTCCGTAGCATAATTAGATAGACACAATGATATGTCAATGGGAAAATTAGTAATAGGAATAAAGAAACAAAAAAATTAAGAATAAAATTAAACCGACTTCAAAAACAAAACACTGAAAAGTACAAAATATCTTTAACTACAACTGTAACTAACCTTTACTAAACAACATTTAAGTAAAAAAACAACTCTAGACACGAATCAAATACCTACTTACCTATATAATTAAATTCGACAGTTACTGAAGTCGGTGACAAGGCTACCAAACAAGTAGATTTTCTGTTGCTGCACATTAATTAATTGGGCACCGGCTTCAATAACTGTCAAATTTAATTATATAGATATCTGCATCGCATATGTGAAGTTATTTTTGTACTTGAGTTTTGATTAGTAAATGATAGTTATTTTATGATTTTCAGTCTTTCTTTTAAGTCGGTTTAATTTTTAAATAATTTTTTTTTATTTCTCTTGTTTGAGTAACCTTGGCTTAAATAAATATCTAGGGCACGTTTAGAATAAACTTTTTCCCAATTCTGGTGCGCATATATAATATAATTATCAATATAAATATATAAAGCTTGTAAGCAGTTGGCGTTATTTGATGTCATTTAGTGTACCTTCGAAGTCCAAGCTCCAATACCAGTGAATTTTAAATGGGACCAATCTGGAAGTACGTGCTTTCAGATAAAAAATGAATTTTCCAAATCGGTTTATAAATGACGGAGTTCTGAGGTAACAAACATTAAAAAAAATACAACCGAGTAGTCCTCCTTTTTTGAAGTCGGATAAAATGGGAAGATATAGGGAAAAATTTCAATATTTGGAAATATTTCCTGGAATCTATTTACTAATTTTCCCAATTTCTACCTAAATTATCCCAATTCCAAAAATTCCAACGTCTATCCAGTTAGGGATACTACATGAACATATGTACCTACATAATGTAGTTTTTATTTAATCATTTATTAATTTAATCGTTTTGTGAGACATAGATACGAGGGCTGCTATTTATGTATCCGGAATAACAAAGTGAAACAAACATATAGCATTTATTATAGTTTTATTGCTTTTCAAAATATTCGCCATGATGATCGATGCACTTTTGCATGCGTTGGAACCAATTTTCGTAGCACTTTTTCCATTCGGATTGAGGTATCTCCAAAACGTGCATTTTGAACGCATCAACAGCCTCTTCACGGCTCGAAAAACGTTGACCGCGTTATTTATTCTTCACGGTTGGGAATAAATAGAAGTCGTTGGGGGCCAAGTCGGGGCTGTACGGCGGATGACCCGTTAGTTCGATCTTTTGATCTTCCAAATACCGAGTTGTTTCGGCCGATGTGTGGCAGCTAGCATTGTCATGATGAAGAAGGATTCTGCGTTGTCGGTTGTTCTTTCTTATTTCTTCAAAGACTTCTGGCAAACAAATGGTCGTGTACCATTCAGAATTAACCGTTTTACGATCCTCTAGTGGCACTGTAGCTACATGTCCATTTATACCAAAAAAACAAGCGACCATTTACTTCAAAGTGCTTTTTGAACGAATGACTTTTGTTGGGTTCGGCTCATCTTGGAACACCCAAACCGTTGATTGTTGTTTAGTTTCAGGATCATACGCATATATCCAAGATTCATCACCTGTGTAGATATTATAGACAGCTTTTGACGCACCCTGATTATACTTTTGTAACATTTTTTTAACACCAATCGACACGAGCCCATTTTTGGTCAATTCTCAAGTTGTGCGGACTCCAACGTGAACAAATTTTTTTTACAGCTAAATGTTCGTGTAATATTTTATATATACTCGTTATACTTATGCCCAGAGACGCCTCTATCTCGCGATATGTAACATGACGATCTTGCATTATTAGTTCCCGCACAGCATCAATATTTTGAGGTACAACAACCGATTTAGGGCGACCTTCTTTAACTTCGTCCGTGAGCGCAGACGAAAATTTTCACGACTTAAATCCATGGTGATAAAGACTCGCAATTTTCAAAATGACGCCACAAAGGATAAACAAATGACAGCTACATGAAACAAATTGTATTCTTCAGCCAAAGAGTTCCATTTTTAAATGTTATAATTACTTTTTTAATATTGTTCTGTAACTGGCCAGTTCCGGATACATAAATAGCAGCCCTCGTACAAATATAGTGCTAAAGTTACAAATTACAATAAGAGCCTCTGTGCTCCGCGTGTTACACGGCGTTACAAACACTAACAACGAAAATAATAACTTAGACGAATATGTTAAAAGTATATATTTAGTCATTAAATTGGAGTTAAAATTATATACGTAACTATGCAATATAAAAAGTTTTTCTAAATATCGTCCATTAAAGCATTCGCCAATGTATTTCGCGGATGATAGGCTTTGCACGCAGTTCATCCGGTCGTGTTCCGATATGGATGACAAGACAGTTTATTTTTCTTTCTTTCTTTATGGCGTGACGCACAGTTGAGCGCATTTGCCAATGTCACGTATTTATAAGTAGAATCACAAGGATATTAGTTTTTTCTTATCGTAAAACTCCTCCAGTAAAGTGATAGTAGACTTTACTGAAGTTATAAAGGACTTCTTGGAAGAGCGCGAGAACTATAACTACACATGTTTATTTGGAACTATTCCATTCTTTTCACTTACACAGAACTTTAATACACAAAATACTATCACTTTTGTACTTTAAAACTCCCAAAAATATAAAAAATAGAAAATCTAAATAAAATGACAACCTCACTTCTCCCGTTCTCGCCAAAAAGTCCTTGATGAAACTTCTGATACAAGAGGTACAGATTTTAGTCAAGGTTGCCAATGCATTTGCAATAATGTAATCAATTATTAATAACAATTTATTAATTTCTTTTTCTTAACATAAATCATGTGCCATCAGGTGAACCGTTTTTCGTTTTCCTTCTCCAAGGCAAAAAAAATGTAATTGTCCAATTTTGGGAATTTTCTCGGGAATGACACATCACTATTGAAAGGAATGCTTAGATGGTTCGAGCACATAGAAAGAATGAGTGATGAAAGATTGACGAAGAAAATCTACAGAGCGAAAGCGAGTAGTAAAAGAAAGTAGACTAAGGCTGACTTATGAAAATCAAATAGCTAGCTGACGGAAACGTGAAAAGCACTCGCATACCTAAGCAAAAATGTGAGGAAAATGATGAGATTTGAGGAAGCGCAAGAAGTATGTAAGGACCGCAAAGCTTGGCGCTTCGTCCTCTGACTACCCCGTTAGGGATACAGCGTGAAGACATGTTATGTTAAAGAAATATCACTAGATACACTTCAAGTATGATCTTTTTAGCCCTCGCCCCAAACAAGAAGGGTAGTCAATTAAATTAGATCAAAGTGCATGTATGACCGTTGGTATAAAAAATAAGGTGGTACAGTAATATAATTACTACTTTTACTTGGGGTTTTAAAAGCTTTTCAACATGCCCTTAAAATTTAACGAAGTATGTCATCTCTTTCTTGATTAAGGCGAAGAAATGAATAAGGTAGACATCTATACCTATCTATTGTATTATCCGTTTTATACAGAATTGTATAAAAAATATATAGATGCGTATGAATTATTCCGTTCCTTTAGCCCGTAAGCAAAAAATGAACACTTATGATTTCGTCCTGTCTGTCCGTATGTAGCAGCAGTTTTATTCGGAAACTATTGACATTACATAGATGAAATTTGTCGTTGTTGAACCGCTATACAATGTTGCAGTGAAATTTTTCCAAAAATGTTGATCCTCGATGGCGCAGTGGGTTAGGTGTTGAAGCCAAGCGCCGAAACTTCTGGGTTCGATTCCCGGTCGGGTCAATTTAGGAAACGAACTTTTCTAGATTGTTTCTGGTCTGGGTATACTGGGAACGCCCCAAGTAGTCGTCATCTGGTTCTCATAGCACAGGGAATGCCCTAGTTTGATTGATATGTATTATATTATCTGGCGTATTTATTTATTTAATTTTTAATTCTTTAATATTTAATTCCTTACCAAAAAACATAATTAACTTACCTTTTAAAAAATGTTGCCTAGAGCTGAAGACGTGGCTGGTCGAGGTGACTTTTATACAATTAAAGATTTTTTTAAAAAGAGTTCATGTCGATTCTACATTTACGGAAGTGTATTGTAATTTGTTGTTGATTATCGAATTTTACTTTAAATTGACATATTATGTATGTTAATCAATAATTATAATATTAACAGGGTGGAATAGTTAAATAGATTAAAATAGAGGAGATCGCTTCAAGATAGCGATAAGGCCGCCTTTTGTACCGCATTATTTAAAAGTTGTTTGTATTTTTTGTGTTTTTTTGTAGTTTGAATTTTTGGTGCAATAAAGTAATATAATAAATAAATAAATAAATCGACAATACCACGCTTTCTCTCATAGTATCCCTTCGTCTGGGGGCCAGGACTAACCTTCTTCACCGTTGCCGCTGTGGTGATCTCGTCGATGTACTAGGTCACCACGGTTTATCCTGTTTACGTAGTGCGGGCCGCATGTCACGACATGCTGCCTTGAATGACGTCATTCGGCGGGCTCTTGTCGCCGCTGGCGTTCCTGCAGTCTTAGAGCCTGTAGGTATTGTGCGCAGCGACGGCAGGAGACCGGATGGTTTGACGCTCATTCCTTGGAAACTTGGAAGATCGCTGGTGTGGGATGCCACTTGTGTCGATACACTTGCTGTTTCCCATGTGCCGGCGACTTCCAAGTCAGCAGGTGCCGCGGCCAGCACTGCCGAGAACTTGAAGCGGCGTAAGTATGCGACTCTCTCTGAGAGTTTCATATTTACGCCCTTTGCAGTCGAAACTTTGGGTCCCTGGGGCCCCGAAGCCCATCGACTGGTTTCTGATATTTGTAAGAGACTGGTCGAGGCTTCGGGAGACCGCCGGGCTGGCAGCTTCTTCCGCCAACGAATCAGTTTGGCTATTCAAAGAGGCAATGCTGCCAGTCTGCTAGGTACCTTGAGCAATGACAGCTTTCTAAGCGGCAACTTTGAGGAAGTTTATTATTTAAGATAATGTGTAGTTTTAAGTTTGTAAATATTAACATATGTATGTACTTTTTGTTAATAAATAAATATATTTTTATTTAATTTTGAAAAAGAAATTAGGGGTGGCAATCCATACACTTAACTGAGAGACGAAAAAAAATTCCAGTGCATATAGGAGTGCGGGGTATCTTCAGATAGGTCTTCAAAAATCATATCGATGTTTTAAAGTCGCTTTTTTATATAAGTTAGTAGTTGCTAAGATATTCATGCGTTTCTAAACTCGCAAAAAGTGTCCCCCTACTAACCTTTCAAATATGGGGTGAAAAATTCTGAAAAAATTTAAGATAGAACTTAAAAAGCACTTTCAATGAATATTGGTTTGAATAACATGAGGTGTGTAGTTTTTGAGGTATTTTCGATTACACGCTCACCGACCTTAGGAATAACGCTTTGAAATACAAACTAATTTTTTCTGCCGATTGAATGAATATTGTACATCCCGACCAGGGAACCCTTCATTGTGCGTTGTCAGACTTGTCTGGTTTCTATTTTTCCTAACTTTAAGAATTGTAAATAATTATGCCTAAGTTCTGTGAAAGTATGGAACAATAATTGGAATAAATTATTTAAACAAGCAATAAACCCGACTGCATTTCACAATTATATTATAGTAACTCAGACTCGCTCGAGCGCTTGAAGAGTACCGGTACAAGAACTTTATGCGCTTTTCGTTTGCGCTGTGCGGTTTTCGCACCATCTTCCATTCACCAATAGGCACTAATTCAAGCACGAGAAGCGGTTAGGTCAAGAAATATAATATCACAATTTTAAACGGGAATATGGATAACGCCTATCAACATAACGAAATCGTCAGCCATCATCAGGGAGTGTGTCCGGTGTGATGACTAAACAGCGACAATAGGTTATTGCGTAACTGCAGCCAGTAAGCGATGGCCGAATATCACGCGATCAATTGCGATATCTTGTTAAATTGAGCACGATATAACGTCGCCAATCGCTATCGCTGGCTCTGTTGATTAATCACTAATCAATGAACAAAAAAGTACTGCTGGGGACCCTATTTATATGCCACAAAAAGTCATTTTAGCGCATGATACCAATTTGAGACAACTGTCGCGCGAGTGCGGCGCAGCAATCGCTGTCTGCAGCTCTTTACGTGATATCCTAGTAATGCTGGTCGCATACCTAACTGGTGAATGAACGACACATTCACTGTAGGAACCTGTTAATTGCACATACCTGATAAGTGTATGGGCCCGACTCCTGACGGCCGCCAACCCCTCTTCATTCCCCACCGACTTCTTCTCCTCGTACAGCCTAGTGGCGCACAATACTGAGTCCAGGGCCACCGATAAACAGTCGCATAGCTGCTTCGCTAGTTCCATCTCCTTTGGGTCCGATTGCAGGTCTTTTTCCTACGAATAAGACATTCGTTATCCAAAACTGTATAGTTGGTACATATTTTATATGGAACGTCAAATCGTGGCGGCGTCAACTTTAAATATTGTGTATATTTTATATTTGAATGAGTGACTTATTTCTTCTTGAAAGCCTTCTCTTTAACATTTCAAAATGTTAACATGTTTTGCACTAAAATATGTGGGACATTTTACACTAAAATATGTGGGCTAATAAGATGTATAAATAGATTTGTCACAATTTTTAAAGTGTGTATGTCGCATAGTCTTTAAGCCTAACCGTCCATTGGCTACATCGCTTGAGCAACTGGTAGATTGCGAACAGTTGCCCAACTTCTATGTAGTAGTTAACGCCTATACAGACGCGTGTACGATCGATCGTGTCGCATCCAAATTTTCCTCTAAGCTGCGCGGGTACGCAGCTGCGCACAAATCATTTATTGTCTGTGTTATTAATATGCTTTAAAATGTAATTTTCAAGAGTATTTATTAAAAAAAATTTCACTTCAAACACTGGCACAAGACCCTGAATTGCACACTTTTACATACGTTTTGAACATTTTTTCTCCCATATATCTTTATACCGCGCAGTCAGCGAATAGATTAGAAGGAACATTGGTCGCTTCAGCAGCTGATTTTTCGATAGCGTGTTCGACAGTCACGTCCAGAATGGCAGACGATAAAATAAATGTGCGATTTGTGTAATGGGGGATTAGTGTAATCAAATAAATTAGCTACTTATGCTATCGCTCGGTCGCACAAATGACAGATTCTATGTCCGAGCGACAAGACAGCAGCGTATACCACCACATAGTAGCTTAAACGACAGAACGGCGGGGTTATTACCTAAAAATTTGCAGACAGCGACAGCCACGCGATTACTACGCGACCGGTGACTAATTGTAATAAAAAATTAGTATCATGTATGACGATTGCGTATCTATTATTGTATGGCCGTAAAATGCACTTTTCGCGGTAGATTTAGCGCCACTATACAAATTACATTACACAAATTCTCGTTTTG
Organism: Zeuzera pyrina; assembly: GCA_907165235.1. NCBI lineage: Eukaryota > Metazoa > Arthropoda > Insecta > Lepidoptera > Cossidae > Zeuzera > Zeuzera pyrina. The sequence continues at coordinate 1,442,366 of OU015640.1, forward strand.
ACTGCAGATATCGCGCGATATTGGCTGTCGCAGGCTGTCTGCAAGTTACGTAATAAGCGTGCGGTAGACTATGCAACTATCGCTCATATGACAGTAAGTAGCCAATGTGCGGTAAGCCTAAGACAATCGACTGTGACAGATGGACAGACACCTGAGTGATCTTATGAAGGTTCCGTTTTCCTGGAAAGGCAAACGGACAACGTTTCTTTCTAATACTAGCGATTCGTCCCTGCTTCGCCCGAGTTGAATATATAACATATAGCTTATGTCCGATGTACCTTTCAAACAGCGAACAAATTTTTCAAATAGATGCAGTGGTTCCGGAGATTATATACCTATCCCCCAAATATGAACAAACTTACAAAATCTGTTCTCTCTCTTCCTATTATAATATTAGTACAGATTACAGTAGGAATATTATGTACCTATGTTCTTACATTTACAGACATGGTAGATATTATGAAAGGTATTACAAATACCTACGCAACCGTCAGTACTTATATGAAACGTAGGTTATCGCTATGAGAGGTACAAGACATTAGACAAAGAGTGTTTAGATAAGCAAGTACACTTGAAAGTTAAAACAATTTCATATGTTTGTGCCAGTATATACTAAGTTTATGGTATATATAGAGAATTAATGAAAAGGCGTACTTTCCCTAGCCCATGTAATTCACTAGTGACTGACTTTTTTGACATTTAAAAGTACCAACTCGCATAATCTTATACATAAAAACGAATATTTCTTATATTTGTTATTTGTAAGATGGTTGGGGCACATGGAAAGAATGAGTGATGAAAGACTGACGAAGAAAATCTACAGAGCGAAAGTGAGTGGTAGAAGAAGCCAAGAAAAACCAAGGCTGACGTATGAAGATCAAATAGCTAGAGTGTTAGCCGACGGAAATTTCAAAAGCATTCGCATACCTAGGCGAAAATGTGTGAGGAGAATGATGAGATTTGAGGAAGCGAAAGAAGTATGTAAGGACCGCGACGCTTGGCGCTCCGTCCTCTCTGACTACCCTGTTGGGGATGCAGCGTGAAGATGTATGTAATATATATGTATGTAAAATTTTTGTTTATTTTTTGCCTATTTTATTCAATTTTGGAACGAAACACTTAATAATAAAAATGGCATAACTATACCCGCTCCAATAAATAAAAATATATTTTAAAGTCGCTTATTTCACTGTAACGGCGACAAATATTACCCAAACAAAATAAGAAATATTTTGTCAGTCATTATTAAAAAAGTAGCATTCAAAAAATAACTTCGAGCACGTACAAAGATGCAATCGAAAAGTCGTCCCTACCCTCATAAACACTGTGATATACAGTCGTGAACGAGAAAAACGCTAAAAAACACAAGATGGCGTTGGAGATAACGGACAATTAACATGGCGGACGGTCGTACGTTTTAATAAGCACATTTTAATTGCGAATAATAAAGTAAATATTTCGATTGTGGCGTATTCTCTCCGATATTACACTGATAAGGGAATTCCGACGGTTTATAATGAATACTGCATCAATGACATTTTGTCGGAATTTTAAAGTATTAGGTATAAGCAAATGTGGAATGAATGAAATCAGTACATATGTATGATGTACTTACAATGTGACCAAACGCCTAACGGAAGAACAATTGAATAAACACCATAGTAATGCAAGAGAGGAATTTCAATTTTTTGTGAGGAGAATGATGAGATTTGAGGAAGCGAAATAAGTATGTAAGGGCCCGCGACGCGAATGTACAAAGTTGAAGTCTAGATTAATACATATATTCATATTCTCACGCTGTATTGCTGATGAGACAGTCAAGGATGGAGCGCCAAGTATAGCGGTATTTGTATACTTCTGTCGCTTCCTCAAATCTCGTCATTCTCCTCGTACACTTCGGCCTAGGTCTGCTATAGGAAGCCGCCGGGGCACGTGATAGAGTGCAAAACGCGTCCCCAGTGCCCCGGCATCAGGCGCCCCGGAGGAACACCGTCAGGTTTTAGTGGGTATACTCGGCTTCGCACTATCAGCCGAGGAGTCCCACATATCCCCCCGCCTCCCCCAGGCGGGACGGAATGCATAAAGCATTTCCTGACGCAAAAAAAAAAAAAAGGTATGCTATAGGAAGGAAGTTATTTTTGGACTGAACAAGGGACAATTATTTTGTAGACTTCGATGTTCTTATATTGAAGTCGGATTAATAATGTATTACGTACGTATTTACGTATGTATCTATATTACATATACTAATGTCTAATTAATATATTTCACCCTAAATAAAATTTTATGTTCTTTGATTTTTAAACACGATCTACATTCGATAGTTTACTGAACTCAATGAAAGAACAAAGCTGGCCAAATAATTTGGAATATAAAATCAACGCTACCGATGCTCCTCCGTATCGTAAGATAACACAAACTCGAAATTTTTGAGCTCCTTTTTGGGTTCAGTAAAAACCAAAAGGAATGACAACAAACAGAGAAAATTATCCATTGAAAATGCAGAATAAATCATTCCTACATACAAATCACTTCACGATATATACGAGTATGTTACACGACTGATCATTTCACGACAATTCAATAATTCGAACCAAATAAAAACACCTAACAGTCCGCCTGAGCAGACTTTTGTGTTGGTGACCTGGATCTTGATATCTAAGAAGACTGAGAACTCTTTGTCTCGAAATCCTTAAACGAAAGATTTGAAAACATAAGATACAAGTTAATTTCATAATATTTATTCAGGAAACCTTAGTCTAAAAAAACTGAAGATATAAACTATATAAGTTTAAATCAAGGCCCATTACGACATTTCACTTGTAAATTAATTACACTAACAGGAGAATCCCTGACGGGGTAGACAGAAAGAATGGGGCTAAGCATTATGGCCCTGGGGACCTAGACAAGTGGCTCAATTGTCGTAAAGGCTAGTAGTACACAATAACAAATACCACGTAATCTGGCGTAACGAATTTCAAATTAATATAATATAATTACAGTCAAACGTTATTAACTTTCTTATATATCAAACGAAACGCAAAATCGTGTGAAAACCACCGTATAAAACAAAACATTTTGCTAGGCAAACAATTACAAATTGTAATTGTTTTTACAATTACATTTTGCCCAACACTGCCTTGCTCGTGTTGCTCGATTGCTCGAAGCGTTTGCCACTTGTCTAGCCGCTCAGTCTCTACATGTTTCGCCACCTCAAATCTTATTATTCTCCTCAAAAACTTTTGGTGAGGTATGCGAGTGATTTTGACTTCCGTCCGCTAACACTGGCTATTTGATCTTCATAAGTCTGCCTTTTTCTTCCTTGGCTATCGCTACCACTCACTTTCGCTTTGCAAACCTACATCAGTCTTTCCTCACTAAATTCTTCTATGTGCCCGAACCATCCAAGCATTCCTTTCTTTATTTTTTACAATAACACTGTCGTGCAACCCTGTCACACTGCGTATTTCATCATTGTTTATTTTGTCCGCAAGGGTGACACCACACATACATATCTCATGTACTTATATTAATACATGTATATTATAAATCTCTAAAGCACTCCCATATGTAGACGAAAATGTGTGAGGAGAATGAGATTTGAGGAGGCGAAAGAAGTATGTAAGGATCACGATGCTTGGCGCTCCGTCCTCTCTGACTACCCCGTTAGGGAACACAATGGTGAAGTTATGTTGTTTTGTTGTTGTTTCATATATATACAAAATACAATAAATCTATAACATAAATAAGATATATTGGAAGACCGAGAGCAAAAATTATACATCATCATCGAATCTGTCTTAACAAATTCTCGCTCAAAACATTTCATGCGGAACCCAGTTACCATTTATGACAAGGACTTCGTGAACATCTTATACAATCTTTATTATACGTATCTTTTTTAATTTTACGAGCTCAGAATTTGTTTAAACGAGCCGCTGACCGGCTAATTAGGCCGCGTTATTGCTGTCGTAATGCGATCGATGCCATAAATTAAACGTGCTCGCTTGACTTCGACGTTCATAATAACAGTAGCTGGTTCTGAATGTGAATATCACTATATCGCTAATAGAGAAAAAAAACGGCCAAGAGCGTGTAGGAGACGCATTAACTTAAACCAGGATGTTAGAAATATCGTATTGTAATATCCCACTTCGACGAGAAAAAGTCGCCACTTCGACTGCAGCTAACACTCAAAAAAAAAACCGTGCGCAAAGAATAAATACTCAATGAAACGAATAGAATTTACAGAAACATGAGGGCTGTCATAGAGGCAAAAGGAAGGATGCGTCACAATTATTTATACAAGGTGTTACAAAAATACCCTACACTACCGAAAGGATTCAGTTCAGTTTCGTGGATACGTCAACCCAACCCGGGTTGACGTATCCATGAAACTGAATCACTTTCCCCAAGGAACATAGGTCGCAATATGAGAAAAAATTTTGGACCTCTCATACTAATTTCACCAGCTGAGCGTTCATTTTGTATGAGAGGACCAAAATTTTTTTTCATATGTCGACCCATATTACTTAGGGAAAGTTGTTCAGTTTCATGGGTACGTCAACCCCCTTTCGGTAGTGTGGGTACTTTTGTAACACCTTTATATTAATACGTGAAGAGAAGACGTCATATCCCTTTTTAAGAAAATTGCGCGGATGAGGGAGAGTGAAATTTGGTACACTTAAAGTTTATATAGAGAAAGACTGGAGAAAGCTAAAATTTTTATGTAGTGTGTTACAAAAATACATTAAATCAAATTAAATTAAACGTTCATTGTTTACGTTCATACGGCCAATGTCAAAAAAACTGTCAATGTCAAAATCATAATAGTTCGTGATCATATGTAATGTAACCTCCTTGGATCAAACAGTCGCACAGAGTAGATTATCGCCAAAGAGTTTATATTATAAGTTTATATTTACGGTCGAATTTCGACCACAGGGCGACCTCTAGTATTTTTTTTATCTAGTAATTGTACTTGTGCCATCTCATGCTGACACAACATTTCCATAATCTCAATGCACGACCTTTGGTAATATGTATGCGACGGCAAAATCAATGTCCGCGTTGCAGAGATTGCAATAATATCGCGTAGATAATTAATATAGTGTTAAAGGAAGAGCTCTATTTATCTCAATAAAAGTAAAAGAGATGGACTATAAATAGAAAGGGATGTGGAATCAATGAAGTATTGACAGATGTCATTTAGACGTTCACCTGGAAGGCGAAGCGCCGCTAACGATGGTCGACGCGAGAGCATTTCACTTTTGCTCCAGACACCAAACGAAGAACACCTGCTCTCGATTGTTAATTCGTGATTGTTTTCTGTTCTTAAGAGTTATTAGATCTTCCTTTTAGTGATTTCTAGTTACTAGCAAAATAAATCTCTAAATCGATATTAGAAGTTGGGATAATCATCCGGCTTATAATTTTTTACTAAATCCTACTTAATAATTTGTCTATAATATTGGGTCCTTACATATGAAATTGGCGTTTTGTACGGGAGGAATATAAAGTCAATTTTTTTTTTTGTAAAATATATTTAATTAATCAAAGTATGCACCGTTGTTATCTATGCACTTTTGCCATCTCATAGGTAGTTCATTGATCCCTTTACTAAAAAAACCATGGGGGCGAGAATCAATAAACTCTTTGAAGGCGGTTTGGACTGCCGCATCGGAGTTGAATTTTTTTCCTTGTAAGAAGTTCTCCAAATTCCGGAAAAAATGGTAATCTGTTGGAGCAAGGTCCGGGGAGTACGGTAGATGTCGCAGACATTCCAATTGTAGCTCATTTAACTTAGTGGTTGTTTCTTGTGCAGTGTGTGGTCTTGCGTTGTCGTGAAGCAGCAGTGGCCTAGAGCGATTGACCAATCTCGGTTGTTTAGCAGCTAGTTCATCCTTCATGGTTTGCAGTTGCTGACAATAGATATCTGCCGTAATCGTTTGGCCAGATTTTAGAAAGCTGTAGTGAACGACACCGGCGCTAGTCCACCAAACACTCACAAGTAACTTTTTCTGAGTCAATTTTCGTTTAGGGCAGGATTTGGCTGGGTCTCCAGGGTTCAGCCATTGTGACGAGCGCTTCCGATTATCGTACAGTATACACTTTTCATCACAAGTAATGATTCGATTTAAAATCCCTTCATTATTGTGTCGGTTGAGCGAAGTAACACAGCAGTCGACGCGTGTTTGCAAGTTCGATTCACTCAATTCATGAGGTACCCATCGTTCAAGTTTTTTTACTTTCCCGATTTGCTTCAAGTGGATTAATACAATTTTGTCACTTACCCCGAAGCCTGCAGCTATCTCTGAAGTGCTTTGTGATGGATCCGCTTCCACAATAGCCTTTAATTCTTCATTTTCCACTTTGGTCTCCGGCCATCCACGGGGTTGGTTCTGAAGGTCGAAATTTCCAGAACGAAAACGTTGAAACCAAAAACGTACCGTGCTTTCTTTTGCGACACCAGCGCCGTACACATCATTAATCCTTCGAGCTGTTTCTGCAGCACTGGTGCCACGGTAGAACTCGTACTCGTAAATATACCGATATTTCATGTTTTCCATTGTACGGTAATAAGCGACGTCAAAGAACAAAATAATGTGGAAAAAAACAAATGAATGACTGTTTTCAAAACTCAAATGTACCAGCTAAATGAATTTATAAATTTGAATTTGGAATTCTTAACCAAAGAGGAGATATTTCAGATCAAAGTGGTCAGTACGACAAAACGCTAATTTCATATGTAAGGACCCAATATAATTTTACAAAGAGTCAAACTTTGTTTGTTTGTATGTAATGGATTAACTCGAAAACTACTCAGCCGATTTAAAAAATGCTTTCACCTACAGAAAGCTACATTATCAGCGAGTAATTTGGACTGTATTTTATTTTTTTTAAATTTCTTCCCGTATGAATCGCCGTATGGGTCGCTATAAAATAATATTGTAATGAGAAAAGCGCCATGGCGTTAACGCCACGCATTAGTACAATGCAACATGTAATAATGTTTTTTATTGTTTGTAGTGGACTGTATTTAATGTTATGGTCGTTGATTCTTTACACAAGAATAAGAAAACTGGTATGACTGTGTTTTCGAGGTTTAATGAAAGGAAGTATGACAGGGTTGCACGACAGTGTTATTGTAAAAATGAAGAAAGCAATGCTTAGATGGTTCGGAGACATGGAAAGAATGAGTGATGAAAGACTGAAAATCTACAGAGTAAAAGTGAGTGGTAAGAGAAGCAAAGGAAGACCAAGGCTGACTTATGAAGATCAAATAACCAGTGTTAGCAGACGGAAATGTCAAAAGCATTCGCATACCTAGGCGAAAATGTGTGAGGAGAATGATTTGAGGAAGCGAAAGAGGTATGTAAGGACCGCGACGCATGGTGCTCTGTCCTCTCTGACTACCCCATTGGGGATACAGCGTGAGGATATGTATGTATGTATGAAATGAAAACACATGATTTGAGATATATAAATAGGAATAGGAACCAACCGTTGACAGTTGTAGATTCAATTTGAGTTTTACGTAATGACATTAAAAAATGACAAAAATATTGGAATCACCTCGTATATATAATACGAATATTATGTCGTCTAATACGTAAAAATCAATGTTTGTTTGTTCGTATTTTATGGGCTGCCATAAGGTTCATCCGATTGCGGTTAAAGGTGTGGAGATAACTTGACTCCTGACCTGAGGAATGACAATGAGTCGCGGGCATCAGTTAGTTATTCAATGAAAACAAGTCCAAAGTAGTGTTATCTATTATTAATTAGAAAGGAATGAGTGGTGAATTTATAAGATTAAATCTCTATTAATTTGGCCACCCACTGTATGTAGTTTAACAAAATGTATCACGATACTAAACAAGATTGCTCGTCGCGTAGTTTCTAAAGACTGTGACAGGCGGAAAGACATAAAAATAGGATTACAGAATTTTTTTATACGAGTCAACATAAAAAAACACAAATCAGTCTGACCTAGTCTATACTAAATATTACTCAGAGGTAAACTTTGAATGTAATGCACAAACTCAAAAACTACTTAACCGATTTAAAAAATTATTTCACCTACAGAAAGCTACATTATCTGTGAGTAACGGGCTGTATTTCATTTAAAAAAAAATTCTACCCGTGCAAAGCCACGGCAGGCCGCTAGTCGTTATAAATCACAATGGTGAAACATGTCGCGGGAGTCGAGCGAACGTGTACATTCAAAAACTCAGATTCCAACTTGACATGCCAGCGCAGTGGACGGTGTGAACGATCGCGATGCATTAGCGCGGTATTAGGGCGCCACCCACACAGCGCTACCGAGACTACCGACCATAATGCACAGGGCTGCCACAACACTTACATTTACCTAATATTTCACATAATGTATATAAATAGGTAAAGACAAACCAATACAGTACTTATTTCTCCTCTGTCAACCGATTAGTGTTATCAAAAAGAAAAATGTTGGAAAGTTAGTTATATTAATACGTGAAGCGGAAACTTCGGATCCCTTAATGATTGAATACGGCTTTACTCGCGCATAATCGGTATAGGTACCGACTAGTTTCAGACCTATTGGAGGTCCATCATCAGGCTGAGTGGGATGAGTTCGCGGCCGCGCCCGGTCTCGCACTGCGCACCTGAGCTCGCAACGCGCGGCGCGACAGGGCGGGGGGCGCGGGGTGCGCCGGCGATGGTGACGAACTCGGTGAGACCGATGCGTTTATGTCAATATTGGTGTTTACGGGCTATTGGTGTGCAGTCCGTACCTATACCGATTATACGTGAGTAAAGCCGTATTCAATAATTAGTGCGTTAATAATGTCTCACGAAAGTTTTAATAATTTAATTCGGATACCTTTTTAAGAATTACTGCGTGCACGGAAGAGTGAAAGGGAAGATTTGGCATAATTTTACGTTCACAGCGCTAATGTCAAAAATACTGTCAGTCAATCTCATAATAGTTTGTGATCACATATATGTAACCTCCTTGGACCAAACAGTCGCTCAGAGTAGAGATATTCGCCAAAGAGTTTATAAGTTTATGCTTACATTTATGGTCGAATTTCGACCACCGGGCCACCTCTAGTATTTAGAATTAGATAACTGTTCAGCCGCGCGAAATTAACCATCGGTATAATGGAATCAGATAGGGCGAATTGCTTCTAGCCCATCACTTTAAGCTCCTTGTAATAAGCCCTGGCTTAAATTTTATGGCCTGTGCAGAAAAACAAGCGTCTAGTCCATTCCTCTACCTCTCTCCTAGACAAACACACGACTGAGTATTTCTGTTTAAAGAAATACCAGACAAACCAAAACAATTACACCGACTGTATGACCCCAAACTAAACATTTGATGAGATATACTCATTACAAACCGTTGAACATTAATAGCTAACATTAAAAAAAAGAAACAATGACAAAAATAATCTTAATGTTTTTAAACTTTCACGACTTTTACACATCTTACAATATTTACTAACGGGTCTATGTCGCGTTTATACTTTAAGGCTAGTTACCTATTTTATCCCGACGTTTCGACCGGATTGCACCGATCGTGGTCACGATCACGTGACCACGATCGGTGGTCACGTGTCACAAAAATAATCTTGACTAATATAGGCCAATTTCAATTAGTCAATCGGTATAAATACCGATTATAGCTAAGAAAAACTCGTAAACTGCAGTTTTGAAACAAAAAATGCGTATGCTTAACAGTTCATCCGTTATAAAATTATGATGGCACAGACAAAGAACGACGTCAGAATTATAACACATTCCTTACAGTCGGGGGCTGAAAATAACTCTAAATGCAATTTTAATTACATAGTTTATTTAAGACTCTATAGGCGTACTTTATTCCAAACCGTTACATACTTAATTACGGTAGTGTAAAGAGGACTTGTTGTCGTTATAGAGACAAACCGGGTATAAGTGAACCATAATTACAGAACAGACATTGAGACAGATTATACATTTTAGTCACCTATAGTACGTAATGTAATGCACAGGATGGATGCTGGCAAATTTATAAAAAGTTTTTACAAGTACTGATTTAAATTGACAGGAAATGTTTAGTTTGGAGTCATACAGTCGGTGTAATTGTTTTGGACATAAGATCAAATTAATTTAAAAAATTCAGTAATAACAAATTAAAGCAGATAAAAATAAAACTACAGAATATTTAATGTGACAACCCTAATCATACACGTCATTTGTCTCAAGCATGGCGACATGTACACTAGACAGTAACTAGCACTAGGAAGTCCCGGGTTCGACTCTCTGCAACAATAAACATCTACTTGTATTAAAATCAAATGGAACAAAAAATGTAACTATTTTTGTTATAAACGCGAATTTTTCCTCAAGTATTAGGAATGTATAGATTTTCATTATAAAACAGAAAAAAGTACCGTGACGTCATCTGTATAATGTATATATCCGTGACGATATATCTAAGGGCGTATGCAGAGAGGAGGGAGCGCAGTCATGGTCCTCAGATCTTTTACTTCGTCATATCTCTTCGTCAGCACTCTGGCTATTTGATCTTCATAAATCAGCCTTGGTCTTCCTTGGCTTCAATTACCACTCACTTTCGCTCTGTATATTTTCTTCGTCAGTTAAAGAGGCCAAGGAAGACCAAGGCTGACTTATGAAGATCAAATAGCTAGAGTGCTAGCCGACGGAAATGTTAAAAGCACTCGCATACCTAGGCGAAAATGTGTGAGGAGAATTGAAGAAGATTTGAGGAAGCGAAAGAAGTATGTAAGGATCGCGACGCTTGGCGCTCCGTCCCTCTGACTACCTCGTTGGGGATACGGCGTGAAGATATGTATGTATGTATGTATAAACTAGCATTCCTCCCCGGCTTCGCCCTGGTGGGATGATGAATGTTTGCAACATACTAAATGTTTTTTAATTGAGATTTTCGTACAAAAATACCATCCAAATTTCTGACTTTTTCCGTAGATATTCCAACAATTTTCTTTCATACAAACCTTGTCCTGACAATTACAAACACAACAAAAAAGAAAGCCAAACCGTTCGAGCCGTTCTCAAGTGATGCTCCGTCATACATGTGCCAATTGATTTTTATTTATACAGATATAGAACATATTTCATTTCATCCTATTTTATATTATAACTAAATTATTAATTTTTATGTGAATAAATAAATAAAGAAGGACGATTGATAAGAGCCAATTTTCGCGCATCGGCTACAAGATGTGATACCAATTTTATTTAATAGTAAACAACGTAACAAATATGAAAAACAATTACTTTAAATAAAAAATCGGTTATTGATGGAATAAATAAAACTAACGTTTATATAGGTTTTATTTAAATAAACACTGCTGTCATTTGTTTTAGCACAAAAATCAATTATAATTAGTATTCTAAATTCAAGATAAAAGAAAGTTGTTATTACTATGAACTCAATGTTATAAATATGGATAATAATCAACAATCGAAAATAATATCAGAAATATCAGAAAGATTGAGATACTTTATATAATACTGTTTTTAATTCCACTACTAGCTTTCTTCCTCCGAATCACTACTGGACCACCCTAAAGTGGCAGCATCTTGTAGTATATGGACATATTCAAGACTTGGTGTTGTAACTTCGATTAAACTATGGCGCCAGTAAGCCAAGAACCATAACACTGAGGCAACGTGTGCACAACACCCAACGACTCTTGCGCCTACTTTACACTGGCAGGACCATTGTATGTGTGCGATATTGTTTCTATCTGTTTTTATCCAAATATTATAGTTTCTGGAAGTTGTGTGCCTTGATCGTAGTTGAACTCAAAGAACAGAATCATCTTCACGATGTATGTAAATAGTGTAAAGACCTTCTTCATTTATGTGCTCTTGAGTGTAAGATTTACTTTGTTTAAGTTGATAAATACCAAGTGTTAATGTCGCAGCTCATCCCAAGTTAGTCGTGGAAAATCTTGAAGTTCTGTGTCAGTTAGCTAAATCCAAGCAGCTTTTTTTCTCGCCCATCTCTTTTCTTCGATTAATTGTTTTAAGTAGTTAGGTTTTTTTTGTCAAATCAAGCATTCGTTGAGCGATTATTTCGTCATCTTCGGTGTTTTCAATTCTTATAGGATGGAATGCATTGAGAATAGCACATATGATTCGCACGTAGTCGCCGATGTGTTTGGGTATTTGGTATCACTTTATCCAATACTATGCCGTTTTTCAACTGACCATTAAGAGCTTCAACGACCCATCTCAATTTTTGAACCACAGCAAAACAGGTCTAAACACGTTCACGATCACGGTGCAAATGATACGCGTAGAGTATATTTTTCCGTGTATGGTAGATGCGCTTAGTGAACCAAAATAAATTAGTACTCACATAAAAGTTTATTAAGAGCAGTATCGTTGAGCGTCAAAATGAATATGGTTAAATCAATGATGTTATAATACAAAAGAGGTAGATAGGTTATATGCACTCGAAAAGTGGCACCCTCAAAACTTTGCTAATTAGCCAACCCGGACTTGGTCAAAGAATATGAAAAAGTAATGTTACAGAACCAACAATGTCATGCAATGCCTATTGTGCATTCAAAATTCTAAAATATTTTAATAATCCAAACGTTTTTTATAATATACACGATCATGTGATGACGCAGCCACCCTTTTAATCATCGTTTACATTTATTAAAAGAAATAATATATAATTCATCATTTTCAAATTTATAATTAAAAAATGTTGGCGATCTTTTTAAATAAACATGTTCTCATGTACATGATTCAAGAGAAACGAAATTTGAAAAAAGCAAACATCATTTTTTACTGTCTAATCTCATTAGGTATCAATCATATTTTTTTTAAATGTCTGTTCTGTGGAATTAAATACTAATATTCTATGAATTAGTCACGGATTCGCTTAAAATGTAGTAAGACATTGAAATTGACCAATCACAATGATTTAGAGAGCTATGTGATTTGTTAGTTTGAAATGCAATTAAGTTTTACATTGCATAGCGACGCAGTGCAATGTATATTTGTCTCACTTTGTAACGTTGTAACTGGGACAATGTTTTACTTGGATTAGTACTAAGGTAACCTATCTACCACTTTTGTATTATAATATCATTGGGTTAAATGTTGAAAAAACGACAAAAATGTACAAAAAAGGCGAAACACTCTCTGTTTGGGCAGTAATTGCTTTGACTTACTATATTATTTATCACGTAAATGTCACTGAATAAAAAAATATATTCCTCTTATCAACCCTCCTCCTTTCTATTTTTATTTTTTATTTTTAAATAGCACCGTACGTGAGTACATTGCCAACGTCAAGTAAGGCGAGAAAACAATTCAGTAGATGATTAGCGCATTTGCCAATGTCACGCAATAACACAAACTAGTATACAGACAGAATAAGTAGAATCCATTTAGAATCACAAGTAAATTAGTTCTTTCTTATCGTAAAAGTCCTCCAGTAAAGTGATAGTAGGCTTTACTGAAGTTATAAAGGACTTCTTGGAAGAGCGCGAGAACTTTAGCTACACATGTTTATTTAGATCTCCTCCATTCTTGTCACTTACACAGAACTTTAAAACACAATATACTATCACTGTTGTACTTTAAAACTCCTAAAAATGTAAAAAATAGAAAATCTAAATAAAATGACAACCTAACCTCCCGTTCCCGCCAAAAAGTCCTCCTCCTTTCTTCTCTTCCTATTATAGTTTGATAATCTATTTATTAGTGCGTAAAGTGAAACCTTTGGTTCCCATTTTAAGAAAATTGCGCGGACGGAAGAGTGCGAAATTTGATACACTTAAAGTTTATATATAGGACTGGAGAAAACTAAAATGTTTATGTAATATGTGTTACAAATAAGTACTTACATTAAACTAAATTAAATAAAACATTCATTGTGTTCATACTGCTAATGTCAAAAACACTGTCAATGTCAAATAATAATTTATGATCACATATGGTATACATAACCTCCTTGGATCAAACAGTCGCACAGAGTAGAGATTGTCGCCAAAGAAGTTATATTATAAGTTTATATTTACGGTCGAATTTCGAACACAGGGCGACTTCTATTAATAATAATAATGTTCCATCTCCTACGTCACTGTCAAAACTTCGCTACCCATTTCAATCAGTGGTCGTAAACCAGATCGCGTAACAAGATTGCGTAACTTTTAGCAAAGGTTGATGATCTGATTGAAGGACATCAAAACAAACTGGTTGGAAAAATGTTTTTACCCCTATCTTTACGCGTGAAGAGTTTTGTACGAAAATTGGAAAAAACAGAGGGTATTTTTACCAGTACCAGTGCAACGAACGAGCAGCTGTTTGTAGATAGAATACTGTAGTTATATTGGTCCAAAATGTTTTGTACAAAACTTTGACTTGTACTAAAAAAATATTTGAAAGGGCTCTTTGGCCAGAACGAGAGAAGTGAGGCTGTCATTTAGATTTTCTAATTTTTACATTTTTGGGAGTTTTAAAGTACAAAAGTGATAGTATATTGTGTTTTAAAGTTCTGTGTAAGTGAAAAGAAGGGAGTAGGTCTAAATAAACATGTGTAGCTGAAGCTGTAGTGCTCTTTCAAGGAGTCCTGTATAATTTCAGTAAAGCCTACCATCACTTTACTGGAGGAGTTTTACAATAAGAAGAAAAAACTAATTTACTTCGAACGTGCTTCATGTCGATTCTACTTATTAATACGTGACATTGAGAAATGCGCTAATCTGTGCGCCGTGCCATTAAAAAAAAATTAAAAAATAACAATAATTAGTGGCTTGGTGCGTTGGTTAGCGTGTTTAACTCCCTAGTCGAGATTACTTGGTTCGATTCCACTCAGATAATTTAGGAAATTAATTTTCCTACATTGTACCTACTTTCGAGTGTTAGTCGACGGAAATGGCAAAAGCACTCGCATACCTAGGCGAAAATGTGTGAGGAGAATGAGATTTGAGGAAGCGAAAGAAGTATGTAAGGACCGCGACGCTTGGCGCTCCGTCCTCTCTGACTACCCCGTTAGCGATACGGCGATATGTATGTATGTACGTACTTTACGTCAGTAAGTAATTAAACTGTGATTAAGATGCTATAAGAGACTGACGAAGAAAAATCTACAAAGCGAAAGGGGGTGGTAGCAGTAGCCAAGGAAGACCAAGGCAGACGAATATGAAGATTAAATAACCAAAGAGTTAGCTAATGAAAATGTGAAAAAGCACTCGCGCATCTACGCGATAATGTGTGAGGAGAATGATGCGATTTGAGGAGGCGAAAGATATAAGGACCACGACGCCTAACGTTCCATCCTCTCTGACTACCCTGTTAGGGATACAGCATGAGGACATGTTGTATTGTAATTGGGTGTTATAGGAGTTCCCCCAGTTCGATGTACGATATCCAAACTACAATCCCAGTACTTAATTTAGGGTCACATAACTGTCGTAATTATCTGAAGTATTATTATTATATTCGAAATTACTAGAGAATCGCTACTTTAGGACAGAAATTTTAATGCATTTTTATCTTCAAATATGTCAATACTGGAATTACGACGCTTGTACACCAAATCGATAAATCAACATCGAACCGCTCATTAGGAGGAAGTTTACAAGAGAATATTTTTATGATAATAATCGCATTTTTAGTGTTGCGTAAAGAAATATTCGAAAGCACTGCGTTGTAGAAAAATTCTGATATATACATACATCTATATCCTCACGCTGTATCCCTAACGGTGTAGTCAGAGAGGACGGAGCGCCAAGCGTCGCGGTTCTTACATACCTCTTTCGCTTCCTCAAATCTCATCATTCTCCTCACACATTTTCGCCTAGGTATGCAAGAGCTTTTATAATTTCCATCCGCTAACGTCGCGGTTCTTCCATACCTCTTTCGCTTCCTCAAATCTCATCATTCTCCTCACACATCTTCGCCTAGGTATGCGAGAGCTTTTGACATTTCCATCCGCTAACGTCGCGGTTCTTCCATATATCTTTCGCTTCCTCAAATCTCATCATTCTCCTCACACATTTTCGCCTAGGTATGCAAGAGCTTTTGACATTTCCATCCGCTAACGTCGCGGTTCTTCCATACCTTTTTCGCTTCCTCAAATCTCATCATTCTCTTCACACATTTTCGCCTAGGTATGCGAGAGCTTTTAACATTTCCATCCGCTAAAGTAGCGGTTCTTCCATACCTCTTTCGCTTTTTCAAGTCTCATCATTCTCCTCACACATTTTCGCCTAGGTGTGCGAGAGCTTTTGACATTTCCATCCGCTAACACGCTAATATATAATAGTTGAAAATAAATAGCAGTTTATCGAAACAAATATTAACTATTAGCGCCCCGACCCGACTTCGCCCGAGGGGATATTAAATGTTTGCAACATACCATATTTTTTTCATTGAGATTTTCATACAAGAATAATATCGACGTTTCCGATTTTTCGGTAAATTTTCCAAAAATTTTCTTTCATATCAACCTTGTTCTGAAAATTACGAAGAACAAAAAAAAATCAGCCGCATCAATGGAGCCGTTCTGAAGTGATGCTCCCATCATACATGTGGCAATTGATTCTTATTTATATAATATCCTCAGACATTTCATTCATTTTTCATTCAATAATTCATTTTTGGTTCATTTTTGGGTAACTGTGTTCGTTTTTATAATAAAATTCCTCAAGAAATTACTCAATTAACGGAAAACAGATTTAAACTTGTCATTAAACGCACACTGATTGGAAAAGCATACTACAAAATTAACGATTTCATTGAAGACACAACAATAGACTGGAAGTGATCCTCTGCGTATGCATTTACTGGCTTTATAGATATTGTATTTTTAAATAACTATTGTACAATGATGGTGAAAAAATGATACCTGACTGAGTTTCTTGTCGGTTCTTCTCAGTATTCAGGTTTTCTTTTCGAACCGAACTAAAGTAGATTTGACGTTCAAAAATACCTTGCATTTGGGTTTACTTGAATAAATTGATTTGACTTTGACTTTGACATTTCACACAGCGTCATCTAGTCCCAAAGTAAGCAGCACAGCGCTTGTGTTATGGGTACTAGACAACAGATATACTACTTATGTACTTTTCTTTTGTAAATAAATACATATTATACATAAACACCCAGACTCGGGGCGGGAATCGAACCCGCAATCCCCGTTTTTACTTTCCGACGCGCTTGGCCGTTGCGCCACGGAGGTCGTCTTTTATTATATGTATGGAAGATTCGCTTTGTGCGCGATAACAGCGCCTACTATCGGAAAACGGAATTTACACTGTTAACAGAACTAGGACAGAACGAGAAAGAGAAATTAAATTAATCGATATTTTAACTCAGGATTACCAAGTTCGTAAGACCGTACAATGTGTTTGCATTTTTGAAATATAAATTCCAATTATAAATTCAGATCGATCATTCATTCAATATTATTATTAAGTCATTTATACATGAAAATGAAGAAAGGAATGCTTAGATGGTTCGGGCACATAGAAAGAACGAGTGATGAAAAACTGACGAAGAAAATATACAGAGCGAAAGTGAGTGGTAATTGAAGCTAAGGAAGACCAAAGCTGACATATGAAGATCAAATAGCCAGATTGTTAGCAGATGGAAATGTCAAAAGCTCTCGCATACCTAGGCGAAAATGTGTGAGGAGAATGATGAATTTGAGGAAACGAAAGAAATATAAGAACCGCGACGCTTGGCGCTCCGTCCTCTCTGACTACCCCGTTAGGGATTAGTATACGTATGTATGTCTGTATACATTAATTCATTCATCCGATTGATGATCCAGCTCGATACAACACGGCAACGAATATATATTTTTTTATAAATGTGCAAAATAAATAAAAGGAGCCACGAACATATCTATACTAAAGTATAAAGATGTAAACTGTTTGTATGTAACGGAGAAACTCAGAAACTACCAATCGATTTCAATAATTCTTTCACTTATTTATATAAGCTACAATATCAGCGAGTAACATGGGCCGCATTTTATTTTCAAAAAATTTCTACCCGTGCGACGGCGGGTTGGGTTTTGCTAGTAATTTATAATCTGAGGAGTCTTGATGCAAAAATGGGCGGAGAACTCTGTTTACAAAGTATTCATTACAAAGGAACTATTCATTACAAAGGAAACATTTATAATATCACCAACAGACAATGATTTTTTTGTCCACTCATTACCACGTCTTGCGCTGCTCTCGCTACCTTGTATCTAGAGAATATTACAGAATTTTGTCATCTGTATGTATTTTTAAGTGTTAGAGAAAAATGTATCACTAGTGACATCTATCGTCTTTTAATAAAACCATGAATACATACGATACAATGCGAGGGTTTCCCAGAACGAAAAATTCCAACTAAATATCAAACTATCCGCTAGATGGTGCTGGTAGCAAATTCTATTACAAAAAAGTGAATAGCAGATGGCATTACTTACTAAGCTTATTAATTTAGAAGTGTATTTGACAAGGTTTTGACGTTTCTGGAATTGTAACTATTTACAAAAATGTCTATAGATATAATATAAAAGTTGTTGCCTGCGACTGCGTTCGCGTTGTAATTGTGTTAATTCAGAAACCTTCCCCTTTATGCGCGCTATAACTAACCAAAATATCAGCACAATCTGATAAATAATTTAGCTATAGGAATGAATAGAGGACAAAAATACAAAGAGACATTCATTTTTGTATGCATATATAATATTATACCTTCCATCACAAATAAAAAACTAGATTCACAATGTTCTGTAAAATCAAGGTAAAATCGGTACAAAATGTCCGATTTGACATTTACATTTCTAATATCGTATAGTATTAAGGGCAATATTATGTTAATTGAAAGTAGATCTTATTATCAAAGCGTAAAGCTGTAAAAGCTGGTAAATAATATTTAAAATGCAATCCGTTTCGTGCTTAAACTATAAATAATTTATATAGTTTGCATTACTATGTATGTCATTTTGATTTGTTATGTGAAAATGACAAGGATAAGACATACATATATCGTCAGGCAATATTTGAAAAATATGATTACGAATTTTAATAAAAAGAGCTATGTAACGTTATCATTATTACGAAATAATAAACATATAAATTGAGAATAAGAATTTCCGTCCTTTTTCAGCATTCTAGACGTGTTATTTTTACAATGTTTGAAGGAGTACTTTGAGATGTTTGCTGTTAGCGTTAAACCAGTTAAACTGAGTGGCACTATACACATTTAGTTCGGAATTTTTTAGAATGTTGATTGTGTATCTTGTTTTTATATATGATAGAAGATATATAGATACAATAAAATTTTATTTTCAATGCGCATTTTATCTGTAGAGTGAGTGGTAAAAGAAGCCAAAGAAGACCAAGGCTGACTTATGAAGATCAAATAGCTAGAGTTAGCCGTCAAAAACACTCGCATACCTAGGCGAAAATGAGTGAAAATAAGAGAATGATGAGATTTGAGGAAGCGAAAGAAGTGTGTAAGGACCGCGACGCGTGGCGCTCCGTCCTTTCTGACTACCCTGTTATGGATACGGTGTGAAGATATGTATGTATGTATGTATGTATGTATGTATTTTATCTCAATGATCATGTTTCTTTCTAGATTTCTCTAAATTTTTTTTAAGACATATGCAGGGTCAGCAATGAAAAAGTAACACTAAGTAGGGTCTCATATTTTTTAATTCGTATGTCAGTGTGTGATGTGCCTCAGTATTGTAATGTTTGTAGCGAGTCAGTTGTAAAATATATGCGGTGTAAGCTAGACGTTGTTATTATTTATCAGTGGCGAACGAGGGTAATTTATTTATTCGTTTAGTTAAAATATTAAATATAGACTATAAAATATGTTAACGTGAAAAATACAGTTTCAAAAATGTCGATCGGTAAATTGAGTGAATTTGATATAAAAAACGGGAACTGGCAGTTATATTGTGATAGACTTGAAATGTATTTCAAAGTGAATAAAGTAACGGACGATTTAAATTACCTACGTTGATTGCAACCATGGGTGATTAAGCATATGAACTTCTAGTGAATTTGGCGAGTTCAAAAAGCCCTCCGAATTAAGTTTTAAGAATGCTACTGAACTTTTAAGCAATCATTTACAGCCAAAACCGTCACAGTTAGCTGAACGGTATCGTTTTCGTCAAAGGAGGCAATTAGGTAACGAAAACTTCTCTGAATATATAGCGGAATTAAAAAGAATGTCTAGATATTGTGAATTTGGGGCAAGTTTAGACGAAAATCTAAGAGATCAGTTTATATGTGGTATAAAGAGTGATCAAATAAGATAAAGGATGTTTGCTAAGAATGACTTAACGTTTCAAAAGGCTGTGAATTTGGCATATGCGCTAGAAGCGGCGGAGCGGGATGCAGCTGTGGTAGAAGCAGGCGGCGCAGGCGTCGGGTGTGCCTGTGCATAGCTCCGCGATAACGGAAGCGTCTGCAACAGTGCATCGCGTACAGATAAGCGGGTGTTTAGCGTGTGGTGACTACCGCCATAAGTAGAGTGATTGTAAATTTAAAAATTACGAACATATGAGATGTAAAAAGAGGGGTCATTTACGTCGTATGTGCTCGGAAAATGAGAATAAAATTGACGGTTTTGTCGAGAAAGTCGGCGAGGACAAGGCAGAAGAGGCAGATATACCAGATATACTGGAGGGCGAGGTGTCAGTGCGGATACCGTTGGAAGCAACAAGAAATGGAGGACGGGATCTACGTCGTCCGCGGGTCGAGTAGCTGCTCACTGGACAATGGAGAAGGAAGAAGGATCGGAGGGAGGAGAATGCGATGAAGAACCAATTTATCAGAGGGCTTTAAGTAGTTATAAACGGGTTAGCATTATTATTGATGTAAATAATAATAATTTAAAAATGGAAATCGATACGGGGTCTGCCTTATCTTGTATAAACATTGAAACGTATAAAAGAAAATTTAATAATGTACCTTTAGAGCCTTGTAGTATATCAGTTAGGTTTTATAGTGGTGTTAAAGTAAGACCATTAGGGATATTAAAAGTTGATGTAAGATACAAAAAAATTTGTAAAAAGTTAGATTTATACGTGTTCGATTCTGATACGACAAGTCTTTTAGGACAGCAGTGGATAGCAGAGTTAAAAATCGATATACCCACCATAACAATAAATAATATTTCGGCCGTTGAACTAAGTCAACATGAACGTAAAAAAATTTTGACAATTTGGTTTTCAGATTTAGGGAGTTATTCGATGGACAGTTAGGATGTTTCACTGGGGGTCGGGCGACGCTGCGCCTGAGGCCAGGGGTCAAGCCCGTGTTTTGCCGCGCTCGATACGCACTGCGGCCTCGTCTCGACGCCGAGCTTGATAAGATGTTGAGCGCCGGGATCATCGAGCCCGTCGATTGCTCCGCCTGGGCTACGCCACTGGTAATCGTACATAAGCCGGATGGATCTTTGCGTGTGTGTGCTGATTATAAAATTACATTAAATAAAGTCTTAATGGTCGACAAATATCCCGTACCTAAGATAAATGATCTATTTTCTCAACTGAATAACTGGCGATTCTTTTCAAAATTAGATTTGTCACAGGCGTATTCTCAGATATTATTGGATGAAACTAGAGATATAACCGTAATAAATACACATAGGGGTCTTTTTAAATACAATAGACTCGTATATGGCCTAGCCTCGAGTCCGGGAATTTTCCAACGTTTTATGGTAAAATAATTTGAAAAGGTATCAAATGTTATTGTATTTTTAGATAATATTTTGATATATAATAATTGCTTAGAATCACATTTAAAAACAATAGAAAAGGTATTACAGACATTATGCACTTATGGCTTGAAAATCCAGAAGGAAAAATGTGATTTCTTAAAACAAGAAGTTAAATATCTAGGATTTATTATAAATAGTCAGGGAGTACGTGTTGACTCAGACAAGATTAAGCCAATTATTAAAATGACGGCTCCCAGAAATGTTTCGGAACTAAAATCGTTTTTGGGAATGATTAATTTTTATGGCAAATTTATTAAAAACTTGAGTCTTCATTTAGTCCCTTGTATGAATTATTAAAAAAAGGTCAAGGTTGGTGTTGGGGGGCCAAACAAACCCGGGCGTTTGAAAATGTCAAAACGTTGTTAATAAGTACCGATGTACTGGCCCATTATGATGAGTCATTACCGTTAGTATTGACGTGCGATGCCAGTGCGCGCGACGTAGGCGCCGTGCTGGCGACGCGCGGGGGAACGGCTATGAACGCGTAATAGCATACGCATCGCGCGCGCTCACCGTGGCCGAGCGTAATTACAGTCAGATTCACAGGGAAGCTTTAGCAATTATTTTTTCTGTTAAAAAGGTTCATCAGTATTTATATGGCCGTCACTTTATTTTACGAACTGATCACAAGCCTTTAGTCAGCATTTTCGGCCCGGATTTCACGGTGCCAAACATGACAACAAGTAGACTTCAGCGTTGGGCTATAATCTTGTCAGCATATAATTTTAAAATTGAGTACATTAAAACCGATACGAATACAGCGGATGCGTTGTCACGCCTAGTTGACAGTTATCGAGCGAATGAAAGGATCAACGAACCCGAACAAACTTATTTGCATTTTGCATCCGATGTTACTTAGTCCACAAGTTATTAAAAATGAAACTAGCCAAGATCCTATTTTAAGTCGAATACTTAGTTATGTAAGAGATGGTTGGCCCACGGAGGTAGAAATAAAAGAGTTCAAACCTTATTTTAATAGACGTTTTGAATTATATACGGAATTAGGTTGTTTAATGTGGGGTCATAGACTCATTATTCCGCAATCATGTAGGGAAAAGGTGCTGAAGGAACTTCACGATACGCACATGGGTATTGTTAAAACAAAAAGTATAGCGCGAAGTCATGTGTGGTGGCCGGGGATCGACGAAGCAGTAGAAAGTATTTGTCGCCAATGTAGCGTATGTGCAGAACTAGCCGCGCTTCCGGCGCATCACGTGCCACAGCCCTGGCCATGGCCAACACACCCATGGACACGGTTGCATATGGATTTATTGGGGCCACTTGCAGGAAAAAAATATCTCGTTATCGTTGATGCAAGTTCTAAATGGATAGAAGTATGCGAAATGAAGTCGACTACGAGCAGTGCAGTTATTAAAGAAATTCGTGAAATATGGGCACGATTTGGCATACCGAAACAAATACAGACAATGGCTCACCTTTTGGCAGCGTAGAATTTAATTCTTTCTTGGAAAAAAATAAAGTCGAACATATGTTTTCAGCCCCATATCACCCTGCGTCTAATGGTGCTGTAGAAAATTCAGTAAAAGTAATTAAAAAGGTAATATTCAAAGCTATTTCTCAGGGTATTGACATTAATATTGCGCTTCAAAGATATTTATTGATGTATAGAACAACTGAACATAGTACGACAGATTCAGAAAGTTCAGAAAGAAAATCTGAAAGAAAATTCAGAAAGTTTGTGAACTACAGCTTCTAAAATTTTGGAAAAGAACGGTAAAATAGAAATAGGTCTGAAATCATTGAGAGTGCAGTGGTATCGATAGAATTAAAGACAAAAGCCAAATTGTAATTCGAAAATTCTAGTGACCTGTCACAGAATCAAGTAAATAATTCAATTGGCTAGCGACGTCGAGAACAATGTTCTGTTATTATTAGTGATGACCATTTTCTAGAAGGTTCTATGCCCAGTTTTTTCTCAGGCTATATACATTATGACGCTTTATACATACATATATTATATTCTAATTTAATTGTCCAGGGACTCAACGACCTGTCACATCTACAGCGCTAACGCTTTCCGCAAGTTACCTCCTTCAGACAGGATATTCTCTGGATGAGGAAGTTAAATACTTAGAAGTGAGACTCTTGACAATGTAATGAACCTTTCATCTCACCGCGTTCTGACCGCGTTGTGATATATAGAACCGGTTCATGTGCAAGGCCATTGCGACCGGTGCCCTTTCTTACATGTGCAACCCAGACCCTACACTGTGATTTACTGGTTGCCCACCATAATTCAAAATATAAAAGAGGCATAATAATCCCTCATTCACCACTCTTTCTTCACCCGAACCCGTAATGGCTAAAGCGTCATCGTACTCTCCCAAGACTGACGACATTTTCAACTTCCAATACGCCCATATATTAAGTGATGGAGATGACGAAATTATATAATACGATTGCGTCACATATACCATAGAAGCTCGTGGCTATTGAAGGATGGGAGTTAGCTGAAGGGGTAACTGACGATATCTATTTCAATTAGTAATACTCCGGTAATACTAATAAATAAAGGTGAACATCCATGATGCATTATATTTGCAGCTTGAAGATTGTGTGACAATTTACAAGAAATACCTGCACAACGTATGCAACTACCTGCGCATAACTAGGAATTACTTGCTTGTAACTGGCATTTAGTTGTCCTTCATTTGTGTGGTTATTTTTATTTTATTTACATGTGAAATTTAATTATTTTATATTTGTTCATTTAATCTGTAAATTTGATTCATGGTACATATACGGCTTGTACTTCAAACGTCGTTAACTATTATAACATTATTATTAATTATTCAATTCATTTAATCACATAATAAGCTTACAGCGATTGCCAAATCACTTATATGCTAGTCATACATAGTCATACATAGATAAAATAAGTTTTACATAGTGATACTGCTTTGTGTTCTTAAATAATCACTAAGGAACGAAACAGCCTCTCGGCAAAACATAACATAACTTCACGCTGTATCCCCAACGGGGTAGTCAGAGAGGACGGAGCGCCAGGAGTCGCGGTCCTTACACACCTCTTTCGCTTCCTCAAATCTCATCATTCTCCTCACACATTTTCGCCTAGCCACTCTGGCTAGTTGATCTTCATAAGTCAGCCTTGGTCTTCCTTGGCTTCTTTTACCACTCACTTTCGCTCTGTATATTTTCTTCTATTATAATATTGTGATACTTCATATACTTAGAAAATCGTACGTAACGTATACGAAAAACGTATTTAGAACGTTAGTAGGTAGTTCTAAAATGTTTCCAAGTAACAAACAATTCTTACCAGTTGAACAATAAGCACACATTAATGTTAACAATGCGTATTTATGTCATAGCTCTGCAAAGCCTAGCTCACGAGATATAAGCCCTAAATGTTGCGTATCACGTGCCATTCCATAATCAACCTTCTCTATGTATGATATCAGATGGATATCAGATATAGAACTTTACTTTTAGGAAAACAAAGTTGTGTGCCAGGTCTTTTAGCACGTATTGACAAGAAAAGTTGGTGTGCCTAAAACATACATTATTACATAACAATAACGGTGCAAAAAGTGCTAAAGAATGTTTCTTGAAAAATGTCAACAACCCATCTCTAGGTGCATGACAGTGTACGGTGTATGTCTACGTGCGGTGTACATCAGTGTGTGGTGTATGTCAGTATGCGGTGCGTGTCAGTGTGCGGTGTCTGTTAGTGTGCGATGCATGTCCGTGTGACTTTTGTCAGTATGCGATGCATGTCAGTATGCGATGCATGTCAGTGTGCGATGCGTGTCAGTGGGCGATGCGTGTCAGTGTGCGATGCGTGTCAGTGTGCGATGCGTGTCAGTGTGCGATGAGTGTCAATGTGCGATTCGTGTCAATATGCGATTCGTGTCAGTGTGCGATGCGTGTCAGTGTGTGATGCGTGTCAGTGTGCGATGCGTGTCAGTGTGCAGTGTCTGTCAGTGTGCGATGCGTGTCAGTATGAATGTCGGTGTGCGGTGTGTCAATGTGCGGTGTAATGTACTCACGAGACGGTCGGCCAGTAGTCGCGCGAGGTGCACGCACACTGGCGCCGCCAGCAGCCCCGAGGCGGCCGCTGCCCTCGCGCCGCTCGCGCCGCTCCCGCCGCCCGCCGCGCGCCACGCGCCGCACACGGCCGTCTGCAAACACCTGCGCACACACACACACACACACACACGGTTGACACTTGACACATACCACACCTTGCTACCGATGTACAACTACGAGAATCGCATACATCGACCACGGCTGATTACATCATCGAGCGAGAGAAAGGCTTCATTAAATACATTTACAAATTACGCATATGATTGGAGTCAGCCTATAACATACCAGCTTCACTTCGCTAAAAGGTACCTAATACACTCCGAGAAATAAAATCGTGAGTTTCACATACTATTATATATGATATACAATACCAATTGCAAAATGCGAAAAATGGTAAATTCTCAAACATCTTGACGCATTTTCCTTTTAAGATAGATCATCAAGGTGCAACAAAATACACCTTGACGCCACTCTCAGAAATAATTAAAGCTTAAAGATATTAAAGGAGAGTTAAATTGACTTTGACTTTGATTACGACGAGTTCTGTGGGAAGATACTCGTAAGCAGCTAGCGTTCCATAGTTTTCTTTCTGTCACAGACCGGCATGGCAGCAGCATCAAATGAAACTATTCTATTTCAAGTAAAATTAATTATTTATGTGCTATTATGGTTTAAATATTGAAAACAGTACGATATACGATATTGAAAATGTTTTTTTCATATAAATACGGTTTTTTTTTTACTTCAATTCCACATACACAACATACTTACTTTGGTGTGAATTGTGAAGTTAAATCCTCCCTTTCTGCTGCTACAGCTAACAACTGACTTAAAGTCTTTAGTCCATTCATTCTTTGGAACATCAATTTATCTGCTGAGTTCTGAAACAATGTTTTAAATCAAAAAATCAGTCAAATACGATAGTGTCTATGCAATGAAATTCCACATTACATGCAATAATTGGAAGATGCAGATCCGAAATATTTTTAGTTTTGTTTAGTGAAATCTGTCCACCTGATTTTTTGAGTTGGAAATTTTTAAATTTTAGTTTCATCGCATTTAGTAAGAAACTTGAATTTTTGACGAAGCTACAAATTTCTGAACCTTGTATGATATAATTTCAACTTCATATGATAAGGTTCCAAATATTGTAAATATGAACACAGACAGCAAATGTAAAACATACCTTATCAAACTTCTCGATCATTCTGTACAATTCATTCAACAGTTTTTCTAAACGCAGCGTGTCTAAAATCACTTTCGTCTTCTCGCTTCTCCCACTCGTCTTGCTCATATCACTAAGGGAACTACACACAGAATTCGTTTTGCTCAGTTTCGATTTATCATTCTTGTTGACTCTGTCGTTATCATTTTGGTCTTTATTCTTCTTATTTTTCTTCTTTTTAACAATATTATTTTCTTGTTTGGTTTCGTTCTTAAAATCTTCGTTCAAATTGTTTCCAAAATCTTTTTTCACATTATTTGCATCAATGTTATTGTCAATATGGTCTTGCGATGTAGCATTTGAATTTTCATTTACATCGGCTTCAGCCGACTTTTTCTTTTTAGATTTCTTATTTCGCTCATTGTGATCGACTTCACCATTAATGTTTTTATTTTTATTCTTCTTATTTTTCTTATTATTTTTCGCTACTTCTTCGATTTCAATAGTTTCTTGTTCATTTTGTTTAGGCTTTTCTTTATTCTCTGAGTCTAGTAAAGGTGTTATTATATTGTTTATTTGAGTTATCGTTTTGTATAATTTGTTAGTTGTTGGGTATATGTATAAATCGAATGCAAGCGAGTTATAATCTAGTTCTTCATAGTCAATACTCCTGTAGAAAAACAAAATGATATTAAAATCTTCAGTTAATATTATATGACACCGATATTAATACTAAGGGATACCAGAAACAGATGCAAAGAGGTTTCAAGTAACACTGACCACAGAAAAAACCACACAAAAAGTAATCGCTTTTGTTTAACCAAAGATGAAATCATGTCAATAACACAATATGATGTCCAAATTGATGAAATTTCGACCAAACCAATATTGGTATTGACATTTTCTTCATTATAGCATGGAGTCTGGGTATCATCGAGTTCTTTCCTACGTTATGTGGTACTGATAGTACAAGTGGTACAAGCATGGCGAATAGTTTAAGAGTCAATTGATGTCGATTGATTTTGATTGAATTGATTGAATTCTATATTAGAGCAAGGCGCAAACGGGTGTTATTATTTTTTTGCTTTCGTCGCTTTAAACAAACCTACCCACATTCAAAATTGTTTCAATCTTTAAAAGGAAAGCAAAGGATTTCCGTTCTCAACTTACAGTACGCTTAACTGTTGGTAAGGGTTAGTGCAGATCAATTAAACTAAAAACAGGTAAATCAGTAAGCAGTGATAAAAGTGACCTCTAGTTCACGGATTCTTAAAATAGGTTCCGCGGAACCCAAGGGTTCGTAAGGGTCGTTAAATCGGAATATTTTGGCTACCGTCATTTGCGGCAACATTATTTTTTAAACCATTTTTATTGTATAATAGATCCTTAACAATAAAAATGCCCAATTTTAAACCAATTAATAGTTTTCATAGAAAGCAGTAATATTTCATTCATCATATTAATCTTTATTTCAAATATTTCTAATAAAGGATTTTTACTCTTATTTCAAATTACTTTTTATTTTATTTTTTATGGTCTGCTATGAGGTTCCATAAACTAAAAGGGATTCATTCAGTGTTCTATGGCCTTAAAAGTTTAGGAACCATTGCTCTAGTTCGTCGAAGAACTATTTTTTTCTCTTAGATGTAGATATCCTTTTCCATCGTTCGTCGATGTGTTTCTTAATATTTAATCCAACATATTTTATTTATGTTAACATATGAAAAATATAATTTATTTGAAAATTTCATTAAAGACAAAAATATAGTCCAACAAATATGAACTTTGCACATCTGATTAGTGATTAGTTTCAGTGTAGTCAGCACAGGTGCAGTCTTCATGTATTGATGGTTTTTTTATTCAAAAATATCTTGCAGTTGCGTTTACTTATAGAAAGAAAAATAAGGACTTACATAAATCTACCTTTCAAAAGACATGTCATAACTTACGTGGTCAGTAGCTTCTGTTTTAACTTCCTGGCTTTCTTCTTAATGGCTTTTTGTTTTTCTCTCTCTTTTCGCTCCTGTTCCAGTCTCTCTGCTTCCTCTTCTATTTCTTTCATGCTTTGATCTTGGCTTTCTGATGTAGTCTACAAACACAAAAAATTATTCAGCAACATACTATAAAAACAGAGTATTTACAAGCAAGTCGGTTAATTTCGGTTCTTTCACTTAAATTGCTACGTCAAATTAAATGCGTGTGCGTGTGCGCGCGTGCGTGAGTGCGTGCGTGTGTGTGCGTGTGTGTGTCACCGACCTACGCGCGCGGCGCGGCTGCCCGCCTGCGCACGGCGCGCAGGCGACTCTCGAGGCGCCGCCGGCTGGCGTCCTGCTTGTCCCGGATGTGTGTGTGTGTGTGTGTGTGTGTGTCACCGACCTGCGCGCGCGGCGCGGCTGCCCGCCTGCGCACGGCGCGCAGGCGACTCTCGAGGCGCCGCCGGCTGGCGTCCTGCTTGTCCCGGATGTGTGTGTGTGTGTGTGTGTGTGTCACCGACCTGCGCGCGCGGCGCGGCTGCCCGCCTGCGCACGGCGCGCAGGCGACTCTCGAGGCGCCGCCGGCTGGCGTCCTGCTTGTCCCGGCTGTGTGTGTGTGTGTGTGTGTGTGTCACCGACCTGCGCGCGCGGCGCGGCTGCCCGCCTGCGCACGGCGCGCAGGCGACTCTCGAGGCGCCGCCGGCTGGCGTCCTGCTTGTCCCGGCTGTGTGTGTGTGTGTGTCACCGACCTGCGCGCGCGGCGCGGCTGCCCGCCTGCGCACGGCGCGCAGGCGACTCTCGAGGCGCCGCCGGCTGGCGTCCTGCTTGTCCCGGATGTGTGTGTGTGTGTGTGTGTGTGTCACCGACCTGCGCGCGCGGCGCGGCTGCCCGCCTGCGCACGGCGCGCAGGCGACTCTCGAGGCGCCGCCGGCTGGCGTCCTGCTTGTCCCGGCTGTGTGTGTGTGTGTGTGTGTGTGTGTCACCGACCTGCGCGCGCGGCGCGGCTGCCCGCCTGCGCACGGCGCGCAGGCGACTCTCGAGGCGCCGCCGGCTGGCGTCCTGCTTGTCCCGGCTGTGTGTGTGTGTGTGTGTGTGTGTCACCGACCTGCGCGCGCGGCGCGGCTGCCCGCCTGCGCACGGCGCGCAGGCGACTCTCGAGGCGCCGCCGGCTGGCGTCCTGCTTGTCCCGGATGTGTGTGTGTGTGTGTGTGTGTGTCACCGACCTGCGCGCGCGGCGCGGCTGCCCGCCTGCGCACGGCGCGCAGGCGACTCTCGAGGCGCCGCCGGCTGGCGTCCTGCTTGTCCCGGCTGTGTGTGTGTGTGTGTGTGTGTGTCACCGACCTGCGCGCGCGGCGCGGCTGCCCGCCTGCGCACGGCGCGCAGGCGACTCTCGAGGCGCCGCCGGCTGGCGTCCTGCTTGTCCCGGCTGTGTGTGTGTGTGTGTCACCGACCTGCGCGCGCGGCGCGGCTGCCCGCCTGCGCACGGCGCGCAGGCGACTCTCGAGGCGCCGCCGGCTGGCGTCCTGCTTGTCCCGGCTGTGTGTGTGTGTGTGTCACCGACCTGCGCGCGCGGCGCGGCTGCCCGCCTGCGCACGGCGCGCAGGCGACTCTCGAGGCGCCGCCGGCTGGCGTCCTGCTTGTCCCGGCTGTGTGTGTGTGTGTGTCACCGACCTGCGCGCGCGGCGCGGCTGCCCGCCTGCGCACGGCGCGCAGGCGACTCTCGAGGCGCCGCCGGCTGGCGTCCTGCTTGTCCCGGATGTGTGTGTGTGTGTGTGTGTGTGTCACCGACCTGCGCGCGCGGCGCGGCTGCCCGCCTGCGCACGGCGCGCAGGCGACTCTCGAGGCGCCGCCGGCTGGCGTCCTGCTTGTCCCGGCTGTGTGTGTGTGTGTGTGTGTGTGTCACCGACCTGCGCGCGCGGCGCGGCTGCCCGCCTGCGCACGGCGCGCAGGCGACTCTCGAGGCGCCGCCGGCTGGCGTCCTGCTTGTCGCGGCTGTGTGTGTGTGTGTGTCACCGACCTGCGCGCGCGGCGCGGCTGCCCGCCTGCGCACGGCGCGCAGGCGACTCTCGAGGCGCCGCCGGCTGGCGTCCTGCTTGTCCCGGATGTGTGTGTGTGTGTGTGTGTGTGTCACCGACCTGCGCGCGCGGCGCGGCTGCCCGCCTGCGCACGGCGCGCAGGCGACTCTCGAGGCGCCGCCGGCTGGCGTCCTGCTTGTCCCGGATGTGTGTGTGTGTGTGTGTGTGTGTGTGTCACCGACCTGCGCGCGCGGCGCGGCTGCCCGCCTGCGCACGGCGCGCAGGCGACTCTCGAGGCGCCGCCGGCTGGCGTCCTGCTTGTCCCGGATGTGTGTGTGTGTGTGTGTGTGTGTCACCGACCTGCGCGCGCGGCGCGGCTGCCCGCCTGCGCACGGCGCGCAGGCGACTCTCGAGGCGCCGCCGGCTGGCGTCCTGCTTGTCCCGGATGTGTGTGTGTGTGTGTGTGTGTGTCACCGACCTGCGCGCGCGGCGCGGCTGCCCGCCTGCGCACGGCGCGCAGGCGACTCTCGAGGCGCCGCCGGCTGGCGTCCTGCTTGTCCCGGATGTGTGTGTGTGTGTGTGTGTGTGTCACCGACCTGCGCGCGCGGCGCGGCTGCCCGCCTGCGCACGGCGCGCAGGCGACTCTCGAGGCGCCGCCGGCTGGCGTCCTGCTTGTCCCGGATGTGTGTGTGTGTGTGTGTGTGTGTCACCGACCTGCGCGCGCGGCGCGGCTGCCCGCCTGCGCACGGCGCGCAGGCGACTCTCGAGGCGCCGCCGGCTGGCGTCCTGCTTGTCCCGGATGCGGCTACGTAACGCACGCGCCTCCGACTCGGCCGCCGCCGCCAGCGCCGACAGTCGCGATCGTACACCCTCCGCCTGTACACACACATACGCACAATTTTATTACAAAACGTACAAATACGTGCCTCTACGGAGCCGCATAGACATAGTGATGAGGAGTGAGGCGAGTCCACTAGACCTGTGTCAATCTTTCATTTTCAAAGATTCGATCGTTCAAGTATTGAAATGAAAAAAGATTCAGTCACATGATCCAATCAATCATTGATTGGACCTGTCGTACACAAATACAATCATGTATTTTTATTTGAAATGAAAGATCGAACGATTTCTATGAGTAATCCGATTTTTTACAATTCGGTATTAATTCTGCTGCAATTGTAAATTTATTCCTTGTGTTTTATTAAGTCACAGACGACCATCGAATCGTCATTTGTCTGTAGACAACCCACTTCCCCGCTACCGAATCTCTCCTGAACAATGAGCTATTTGACTCTTTTTATTTATTTCATACAGTGTATAACGCAACACTAGCAAACTGTCACTAGAAGAGGCTAATGTCTGGTGCCAAGAATACTATTACAATAAATGCAAAAATTAGTAATTTTACGATTTTCATAGTGAAAAAATTTTGCTTATTCTCGATGATGAAACGGAACGATACAAAAAAAAGATAAAAAAAAAAACAAAACAAAATTGTTAATTAAAAAACCGGCCAGGAGCGTTTCGGTTGTGTTAATTCCATAGCAGTTTAGTTTCGGAAAAGAGTAGACGGTGAATTAAAATAGGTATGTATAAATTAAAAAAAAATTGTTAATTAACTATTATTATTTCTTTGACTAATTGAAATTTAATTTAACTTCACAGCATTGACATAAAAATGTGTATCTGTATTTGTTTTAAGTATATCAATACATAAATAATATGTATATTTGTATTCAAAAACGGGTCAGCACAGCATATTCAAAAAGGTTTATTTTATTTTGAACATCTGTATTAGGAGTACGCTGACCTGTGTATCACAAATAAAACATTTGATGTGATTTATTTTTATTGGTCCTTTCTTGTTTCGGCTTAGTAAGTATGACTATGAAGATGATGGAATAAATCGCCTCTGATATAAGAACAAACAGACAGTTCAACATTTGATTTCGATGTGACCACATCACGCAAAATTTTGACGTTTTGAATTCGCGTAAAAAAGCTTTTCCATGGGTGTGACTATCGCATAAGGTACAGAAATCTAAAAATAAGAAGTATAGACACAGTCAAACAAAAATGTAATCGCCCAACGTGGGGCTCGAACCCACGACCCTGAGATTAAGAGTCTCATGCTCTACCGACTGAGCTAGCCGGGCTATAACAAAGGGTATGAAATTAAGCCATTAATCCAGTAACCGGGTTACTTGTATTGGAACAGTATGGGGCTATCTGTATTCATAGGAGACACAGGGATACTCTTGGAATTCATTCAAATTTCTTTTACTAAACATAAAATTTTGGTCAAGCGTGAATTGTGTATAAAAATTATTGTAAAAAAAATCTGAACAGTCGAAATTGGTCAATATATTTTCATACTAGTAGGAAAATGACTTAATAGATTCATTCACTGTTCACGGAATAGATTCATTCAGTGTTCCTTAATTGAATGTCGAATTGATACGGCCTACCTCGGACAGTGTAGACAGTGTAGTAACAGTGGAAGGAGCATTTGCTCTAAGAGCGTGTCCTTAAAATGTCCTTTTTTGTTGACCGAGTTTCTACGTTTTAAACAGCGTTTTATACCATTCCCATCCGGATGCTACAAAAAGGGAATGGATAAAGTAAATTTTGAAATTTATTGGAAATCTTTTTAAATAAAATTCTATTTTAAAAAGAAAATTGTAATATAATTTGAAACAAATAAACCAATATTAATTTTATAAATAAAATAGAAACAGAAAGATATCAAAGTGGTTGTGATGGTGTGGTGTAGTTTACAAAAATCAGATATAAATACCTTTCACCTTATAATTTACACAT
The DNA here is from genome assembly GCA_907165235.1 of Zeuzera pyrina. Classification (NCBI taxonomy): domain Eukaryota; kingdom Metazoa; phylum Arthropoda; class Insecta; order Lepidoptera; family Cossidae; genus Zeuzera; species Zeuzera pyrina. The sequence goes on from OU015640.1 coordinate 1,476,193, forward strand.
TATGATAAAAAAAAACCAAACCACTGGCTTAAATTAGATTGTATTGTCCCATACTCCACTCTCGAATGTTATCTCCAAAATTATAAGTCGACTTTATATAATTCTGCAATCAGCATCGTCATTGTAAATATTAGGTCTTTACATATGAAATTGGCGTTTTGTACGGGAGGAATATAAAGTCAATTTTTTTTTGTAAAATATATTTAATTAATCAAAGTATGCACCGTTGTTATCTATGCACTTTTTCCATCTCATAGGTAGTTCATTGATCCCTTTACTAAAAAAACCATGGGGGCGAAAATCAATAAACTCTTTGAAGGCGGTTTGGACTGCCGCATCGGAGTTGAATTTTTTTCCTTGTAAGAAGTTGTTCAAATTCCGGAAGAAATGGTAATCTGTTGGAGCAAGGTCCGGGGAGTACGGTGAATGTCGCAGACATTCCAATTGTAGCTCATCTAACTTAATGGTTGTTTGTTGTGCAGTGTGTGGTCTTGCGTTGTCGTGAAGCAGCAGTGGCCTAGAGCGATTGACCAATCTCGGTTGTTTAGCAGCTAGTTCATCCTTCATGGTTTGCAGTTGCTGACAATAGATATCTGCCGTAATCGTTTGGCCAGATTTTAGAAAGCTGTAGTGAACGACACCGGCGCTAGTCCACCAAACACTCACAAGTAACTTTTTCTGAGTCAATTTTCGTTTAGGGCAGGATTTGGCTGGGTCTCCAGGGTTCAGCCATTGCGACGAGCGCTTCCGATTATCGTACAGTAACCACTTTTCATCACTAGTAATGATTCGATTTAAAATCCCTTCATTATTGTGTCGGTTGAGCAAAGTAACACAGCAGTCGACGCGTGTTTGCAAGTTCGATTCACTCAATTCATGAGGTACACATCGTTCAAGTTTTTTTACTTTCCCGATTTGCTTCCAGTGGATTAATACAGTTTTGTCACTTACTCCGAAGCCTGCAGCTATCTCTGAAGTGCTTTGTGATGGATCCGCTTCCACAATAGCCTTTAATTCTTCATTTTCCACTTTGGTCTCCGGGCGTCCACGGGGTTGGTTCTGAAGCTCGAAATTTCCAGAGCGAAAACGTTGAAACCAAAAACGTACCGTGCTTTCTTTTGCGACACCAGCGCCGTACACATCATTAATCCTTCGAGCTGTTTCTGCAGCACTGGTGCCACGGTAGAACTCGTACTCGTAAATATACCGATATTTCATGTTTTCCATTGTGCGGTAATAAGCGACGCCAAAGAAAAAAATAATGAGGAAAAAAACAAATGAATGACTGTTTTCAAAACTCAAATGTACCAGCTAAATGAATTTATAAATTAGAATTTGGAATTCTTAACCAAAGAGGAGATATTTCAGATCAAAGTGGTCAGTACGACAAAACGCTAATTTCATATGTAAGGACCCAATATAAGTTCTATAAACTCGTATGAAACTGGTGTGTCACCTTGATTAATGTGCTCTTTATCCGATTGAAGCCATTGCTCCCCCTTATTCTTGTCGAGGGGTCCATTTGCCTTGAAAGTTTGGGCGACATCAGTCTTCTGGTTCGAGCCTCTTTCTTTTTCACTTTGCCAACATCTTCTTTAATATTCTTAACAGACTTTACTTTTACAAAGAAATCAAATATCTTTTTTTGAGGAGAAAAATCATCTTTTCACTCCCTCACAACCTCTCTTGTTCTGCCTAAAAAACCACCTCGCTCTCTTTTTTTTCTCATCTTTCAAATCCTGTTCTATTCTTCCAAAAAAAACATATTTAAATTTTTAACTTGCCAGTTCTACAATTATTTTCTCTGACAACCTGTAAGCTCTTAAAAAGAAGGTACAATAGCGAAAAAATGTTACACAGTGTGCGTAATTAGGGAAGGGGCACAACGATACACAGCTGAACATGACATATTTTTATTTTTGTGAACACTAATAACTAAAATACTTATGATTTACGAGTATTTTGCAAATAATTATGTCAGCTCGCGCAGCTGGTGCAGGCGCGCGTCCCGCTGGCGCCGTGTACTGTAGTGTGTGGTGTAGTGTGTGGTGTAGTGTGTGGTGTAGTGTGTGGTGTAGTGTGTGGTGTAGTGTGTGGTGTAGTGTGGCGGACCTTCTCGCGGATGGCCGTGTCCCGCTCGCGGCGGCGCAGCTCGCGCAGCTGGTGCAGGCGCGCGTCCCGCTGGCGCCGTGTACTGTAGTGTGTGGTGTAGTGTGTGGTGTAGTGTGTGGTGTAGTGTGTGGTGTAGTGTGGCGGACCTTCTCGCGGATGGCCGTGTCCCGCTCGCGGCGGCGCAGCTCGCGCAGCTGGTGCAGGCGCGCGTCCCGCTGGCGCCGTGTACTGTAGTGTGTGGTGTAGTGTGTGGTGTAGTGTGTGGTGTAGTGTGTGGTGTAGTGTGGCGGACCTTCTCGCGGATGGCCGTGTCCCGCTCGCGGCGGCGCAGCTCGCGCAGCTGGTGCAGGCGCGCGTCCCGCTGGCGCCGTGTACTGTAGTGTGTGGTGTAGTGTGTGGTGTAGTGTGTGGTGTAGTGTGTGGTGTAGTGTGTGGTGTAGTGTGTGGTGTAGTGTGTGGTGTAGTGTGTGGTGTAGTGTGGCGGACCTTCTCGCGGATGGCCGTGTCCCGCTCGCGGCGGCGCAGCTCGCGCAGCTGGTGCAGGCGCGCGTCCCGCTGGCGCCGTGTACTGTAGTGTGTGGTGTAGTGTGTGGTGTAGTGTGTGGTGTAGTGTGTGGTGTAGTGTGTGGTGTAGTGTGTGGTGTAGTGTGTGGTGTAGTGTGGCGGACCTTCTCGCGGATGGCCGTGTCCCGCTCGCGGCGGCGCAGCTCGCGCAGCTGGTGCAGGCGCGCGTCCCGCTGGCGCCGTGTACTGTAGTGTGTGGTGTAGTGTGTGGTGTAGTGTGTGGTGTAGTGTGTGGTGTAGTGTGTAGTGTGTGGTGTAGTGTGTGGTGTAGTGTGTGGTGTAGTGTGGCGGACCTTCTCGCGGATGGCCGTGTCCCGCTCGCGGCGGCGCAGCTCGCGCAGCTGGTGCAGGCGCGCGTCCCGCTGGCGCCGTGTACTGTAGTGTGTGGTGTAGTGTGTGGTGTAGTGTGTGGTGTAGTGTGTGGTGTAGTGTGTGGTGTAGTGTGGCGGACCTTCTCGCGGATGGCCGTGTCCCGCTCGCGGCGGCGCAGCTCGCGCAGCTGGTGCAGGCGCGCGTCCCGCTGGCGCCGTGTACTGTAGTGTGTGGTGTAGTGTGTGGTGTAGTGTGTGGTGTAGTGTGTGGTGTAGTGTGTGGTGTAGTGTGTGGTGTAGTGTGTGGTGTAGTGTGTGGTGTAGTGTGTGGTGTAGTGTGTGGTGTAGTGTGGCGGACCTTCTCGCGGATGGCCGTGTCCCGCTCGCGGCGGCGCAGCTCGCGCAGCTGGTGCAGGCGCGCGTCCCGCTGGCGCCGTGTACTGTAGTGTGTGGTGTAGTGTGTGGTGTAGTGTGTGGTGTAGTGTGTGGTGTAGTGTGTGGTGTAGTGTGTGGTGTAGTGTGGCGGACCTTCTCGCGGATGGCCGTGTCCCGCTCGCGGCGGCGCAGCTCGCGCAGCTGGTGCAGGCGCGCGTCCCGCTGGCGCCGTGTACTGTAGTGTGTGGTGTAGTGTGTGGTGTAGTGTGTGGTGTAGTGTGTGGTGTAGTGTGTGGTGTAGTGTGTGGTGTAGTGTGTGGTGTAGTGTGTGGTGTAGTGTGGCGGACCTTCTCGCGGATGGCCGTGTCCCGCTCGCGGCGGCGCAGCTCGCGCAGCTGGTGCAGGCGCGCGTCCCGCTGGCGCCGTGTACTGTAGTGTGTGGTGTAGTGTGTGGTGTAGTGTGTGGTGTAGTGTGTGGTGTAGTGTGTGGTGTAGTGTGTGGTGTAGTGTGGCGGACCTTCTCGCGGATGGCCGTGTCCCGCTTGCGGCGGCGCAGCTCGCGCAGCTGGTGCAGGCGCGCGTCCCGCTGGCGCCGTGTACTGTAGTGTGTGGTGTAGTGTGTGGTGTAGTGTGTGGTGTAGTGTGTGGTGTAGTGTGTGGTGTAGTGTGTGGTGTAGTGTGTGGTGTAGTGTGGCGGACCTTCTCGCGGATGGCCGTGTCCCGCTCGCGGCGGCGCAGCTCGCGCAGCTGGTGCAGGCGCGCGTCCCGCTGGCGCCGTGTACTGTAGTGTGTGGTGTAGTGTGTGGTGTAGTGTGTGGTGTAGTGTGGCGGACCTTCTCGCGGATGGCCGTGTCCCGCTCGCGGCGGCGCAGCTCGCGCAGCTGGTGCAGGCGCGCGTCCCGCTGGCGCCGTGTACTGTAGTGTGTGGTGTAGTGTGTGGTGTAGTGTGTGGTGTAGTGTGGCGGACCTTCTCGCGGATGGCCGTGTCCCGCTCGCGGCGGCGCAGCTCGCGCAGCTGGTGCAGGCGCGCGTCCCGCTGGCGCCGTGTACTGTAGTGTGTGGTGTAGTGTGTGGTGTAGTGTGTGGTGTAGTGTGTGGTGTAGTGTGTGGTGTAGTGTGGCGGACCTTCTCGCGGATGGCCGTGTCCCGCTCGCGGCGGCGCAGCTCGCGCAGCTGGTGCAGGCGCGCGTCCCGCTGGCGCCGTGTACTGTAGTGTGTGGTGTAGTGTGTGGTGTAGTGTGTGGTGTAGTGTGTGGTGTAGTGTGTGGTGTAGTGTGGCGGACCTTCTCGCGGATGGCCGTGTCCCGCTCGCGGCGGCGCAGCTCGCGCAGCTGGTGCAGGCGCGCGTCCCGCTGGCGCCGTGTACTGTAGTGTGTGGTGTAGTGTGTGGTGTAGTGTGTGGTGTAGTGTGTGGTGTAGTGTGTGGTGTAGTGTGTGGTGTAGTGTGTGGTGTAGTGTGTGGTGTAGTGTGGCGGACCTTCTCGCGGATGGCCGTGTCCCGCTCGCGGCGGCGCAGCTCGCGCAGCTGGTGCAGGCGCGCGTCCCGCTGGCGCCGTGTACTGTAGTGTGTGGTGTAGTGTGTGGTGTAGTGTGTGGTGTAGTGTGTGGTGTAGTGTGTGGTGTAGTGTGGCGGACCTTCTCGCGGATGGCCGTGTCCCGCTTGCGGCGGCGCAGCTCGCGCAGCTGGTGCAGGCGCGCGTCCCGCTGGCGCCGTGTACTGTAGTGTGTGGTGTAGTGTGTGGTGTAGTGTGTGGTGTAGTGTGTGGTGTAGTGTGTGGTGTAGTGTGTGGTGTAGTGTGTGGTGTAGTGTGGCGGACCTTCTCGCGGATGGCCGTGTCCCGCTCGCGGCGGCGCAGCTCGCGCAGCTGGTGCAGGCGCGCGTCCCGCTGGCGCCGTGTACTGTAGTGTGTGGTGTAGTGTGTGGTGTAGTGTGTGGTGTAGTGTGGCGGACCTTCTCGCGGATGGCCGTGTCCCGCTCGCGGCGGCGCAGCTCGCGCAGCTGGTGCAGGCGCGCGTCCCGCTGGCGCCGTGTACTGTAGTGTGTGGTGTAGTGTGTGGTGTAGTGTGGCGGACCTTCTCGCGGATGGCCGTGTCCCGCTCGCGGCGGCGCAGCTCGCGCAGCTGGTGCAGGCGCGCGTCCCGCTGGCGCCGTGTACTGTAGTGTGTGGTGTAGTGTGTGGTGTAGTGTGTGGTGTAGTGTGTGGTGTAGTGTGTGGTGTAGTGTGTGGTGTAGTGTGTGGTGTAGTGTGGCGGACCTTCTCGCGGATGGCCGTGTCCCGCTCGCGGCGGCGCAGCTCGCGCAGCTGGTGCAGGCGCGCGTCCCGCTGGCGCCGTGTACTGTAGTGTGTGGTGTAGTGTGTGGTGTAGTGTGTGGTGTAGTGTGTGGTGTAGTGTGTGGTGTAGTGTGTGGTGTAGTGTGTGGTGTAGTGTGTGGTGTAGTGTGTGGTGTAGTGTGGCGGACCTTCTCGCGGATGGCCGTGTCCCGCTCGCGGCGGCGCAGCTCGCGCAGCTGGTGCAGGCGCGCGTCCCGCTGGCGCCGTGTACTGTAGTGTGTGGTGTAGTGTGTGGTGTAGTGTGTGGTGTAGTGTGTGGTGTAGTGTGTGGTGTAGTGTGGCGGACCTTCTCGCGGATGGCCGTGTCCCGCTTGCGGCGGCGCAGCTCGCGCAGCTGGTGCAGGCGCGCGTCCCGCTGGCGCCGTGTACTGTAGTGTGTGGTGTAGTGTGTGGTGTAGTGTGTGGTGTAGTGTGTGGTGTAGTGTGTGGTGTAGTGTGTGGTGTAGTGTGGCGGACCTTCTCGCGGATGGCCGTGTCCCGCTCGCGGCGGCGCAGCTGGTGCAGGCGCGCGTCCCGCTGGCGCCGTGTACTGTAGTGTGTGGTGTAGTGTGTGGTGTAGTGTGTGGTGTAGTGTGTGGTGTAGTGTGTGGTGTAGTGTGTGGTGTAGTGTGTGGTGTAGTGTGGCGGACCTTCTCGCGGATGGCCGTGTCCCGCTCGCGGCGGCGCAGCTCGCGCAGCTGGTGCAGGCGCGCGTCCCGCTGGCGCCGTGTACTGTAGTGTGTGGTGTAGTGTGTGGTGTAGTGTGTGGTGTAGTGTGTGGTGTAGTGTGTGGTGTAGTGTGTGGTGTAGTGTGTGGTGTAGTGTGTGGTGTAGTGTGTGGTGTAGTGTGGCGGACCTTCTCGCGGATGGCCGTGTCCCGCTCGCGGCGGCGCAGCTCGCGCAGCTGGTGCAGGCGCGCGTCCCGCTGGCGCCGTGTACTGTAGTGTGTGGTGTAGTGTGTGGTGTAGTGTGTGGTGTAGTGTGTGGTGTAGTGTGTGGTGTAGTGTGGCGGACCTTCTCGCGGATGGCCGTGTCCCGCTTGCGGCGGCGCAGCTCGCGCAGCTGGTGCAGGCGCGCGTCCCGCTGGCGCCGTGTACTGTAGTGTGTGGTGTAGTGTGTGGTGTAGTGTGTGGTGTAGTGTGTGGTGTAGTGTGTGGTGTAGTGTGTGGTGTAGTGTGGCGGACCTTCTCGCGGATGGCCGTGTCCCGCTCGCGGCGGCGCAGCTCGCGCAGCTGGTGCAGGCGCGCGTCCCGCTGGCGCCGTGTACTGTAGTGTGTGGTGTAGTGTGTGGTGTAGTGTGTGGTGTAGTGTGGCGGACCTTCTCGCGGATGGCCGTGTCCCGCTCGCGGCGGCGCAGCTCGCGCAGCTGGTGCAGGCGCGCGTCCCGCTGGCGCCGTGTACTGTAGTGTGTGGTGTAGTGTGTGGTGTAGTGTGGCGGACCTTCTCGCGGATGGCCGTGTCCCGCTCGCGGCGGCGCAGCTCGCGCAGCTGGTGCAGGCGCGCGTCCCGCTGGCGCCGTGTACTGTAGTGTGTGGTGTAGTGTGTGGTGTAGTGTGTGGTGTAGTGTGTGGTGTAGTGTGTGGTGTAGTGTGTGGTGTAGTGTGTGGTGTAGTGTGGCGGACCTTCTCGCGGATGGCCGTGTCCCGCTCGCGGCGGCGCAGCTCGCGCAGCTGGTGCAGGCGCGCGTCCCGCTGGCGCCGTGTACTGTAGTGTGTGGTGTAGTGTGTGGTGTAGTGTGTGGTGTAGTGTGTGGTGTAGTGTGTGGTGTAGTGTGTGGTGTAGTGTGTGGTGTAGTGTGTGGTGTAGTGTGTGGTGTAGTGTGGCGGACCTTCTCGCGGATGGCCGTGTCCCGCTCGCGGCGGCGCAGCTCGCGCAGCTGGTGCAGGCGCGCGTCCCGCTGGCGCCGCCGCTCCACGAGCGAGGCCACGCGCAGGCGCCGCGCCGCCTCCAGCGCCTGCCGCCGCGCGCCCACGGCCGCCTCGCGCGCCGCCTTCTGCTCCTGCCGGCGACATTGGACGGGCTCAATGACGCGACCACGGAAGGTTTCGGGTTCGACTCCCAGTCGGATTAAGGATTAATTTAGGAATCGAAATTTTGTAGATTATCTCAGGTCTGGCTGTACTGGGAGACGCTCCCACTAGTCGTCCTCTGGTTCTCACGGCACAGGGAATACCCTGTGCCCTGTGCTGTAAATTTGATATCAGACGATAGGTGTGTATTGTTTGAGGTATTTTTTTTTATGGCAAAGGGGACAAGTGAAACACCCAATGGAAAAGTTATCACCACCGCCCATGGATACCCGCAACGTCCGGGGAATCACAGGTGCGTTTTCGGCCTTTAATAAAAGAGTAGGCTCGTTTATTAAAGGTTTCCAAGTTGTAACGGTCCGGGGATAACACCGCTATAAGCTATTTCCATAAAATTGCCATACATGGTAGGAAATGTCGTAAAAAATGCACAGTGGTGGACCGTATCCATCAAAGTGGTGGGGATGGAAGAACGGTCGATTGCGTGACGTACGGTAATGGAATTTAGCAGCGGGCAGTACTCCGAATAATTCCTCAGAACATTCCCCATTACAAATGCGGTAAAATATTCTGAGGGACGCAACGTCCCTACGCAGAGCTGGAGAGTCGATCAGAGAGTACCGGATCGCCGATAACCCGAACCGCTCTACATTGTATACGGTCAAAAGGAAGGAGTTATTACTGGGGCGCTCCAGCCCACAAAAGGGAACAGTATTCCATGTGAGGCCTAAACTGTGCCTTGTAATGTTGTAGGCAATGGGTCGCCGTGAACTACTGTCCCACTCTACCGAGCACACTCAACTTGCCGCTATTGTTATGCAGCATGTCATTGACATGCAGAAGAGTAAGAGATAGCACACACCCCTGCAGGACACCAGCATTCACGAGCTAAGTCAGAGCATAAACCGTCTACTACGACTTTTATGCTACGCCCAAAGAGGAAACTGCCAACACACGTGCATAACTTTGTATTGTATGGTTCGTGTTATACCCAATATACATATGATGCTACGGAATCCGCTATCATGGAGTTACTAATTAAGTCTTTATTAATTCACGATAATAATATACTCAATTTATTCCTTTGCCACATATAATAAGTTCTTACTGCAGTTAGTACATAAACTATTCAACTACACAATTTTTATGATTAATGTGTGCGCGAGCTAGTAAGACCGGTAACAGGAAACGACTGAAAAACTCTTACGACTCCTAGCTTGCCGCGATCAAAGTTCGTAGTCTGCAAAACTACTGTGACGTGCCCCTACAACTTCTCGGGAAGCTGGAAGATGGAAGCTTGGAAAGTAAAACCCCGTGCCACACCCTATAAAGGCTTTCGCTATGTCCAGACATACTGTCAGGGCTTTTACTCTCGACTGCCTAAGCCCAGCGATGTGTTACGTAGACTAAAAGTTCACCAGCTAAGCAACCACGGCAAAAACCGTACTGGCGATCACTAATCAGCTGGTGCTCCTCTAGGTGTACTCTAGGTCTACAGTCCTGAGGAGCTAGCTGGCAGTTTATAATGGATTTCATTACTTTGTAGTGTAGAGGTAATGGCAATGGGCCTATAATTGGGCGTATCTGAGCGATCGCCTATTTTGGGATAGGGTGCACAAGAGCTGTCCTCCAGAACATCGCCTTTCTCTTTTGCAAAGTGGGCCAGGGAGTCAACGGTCTTGTGCAATGGTGAAAGAGACGGCCGACAGAAATTCTCAAGGACAGCTTTGGCGAGAGACCAAAACGCACGTGTCCCCGAAAGAAGAATTAGTCTCTCGCCAATTTTGCCTATGAACAAGGACATCGCTTCGCAATGTCTTTTTTAAAGGACCTAGCGGCATAGTTGTACTCCTTTTAAACGCGCTGGTGAAGCGGTTCACTTGATGGAGAGTGACCAGCGCCGCCCATGGACACCTGCAACGTCTGCAGAGTCACGGATGCGTTGCTTGCCTTTAGGGAAATAGGAAAAGGAGGGAAAGGACGGGGAGGGGGTGATGGGCCACCGGGACTCTCACTCACCGAACGAAACATAACAGCAATGCGATGCTGTTATTTCACGCCGATATTCTGTAAGAGGGTGGTATTTTACAGGGCGAGCCGGCCCAATTCGTGCTGCAATGCAGTATGGCTCTACCACTCATAAAAATGAATGTTCCAGATTATATCCCGGGTAGCGCACGTAGGAGATGTCAGAGGGATGATGATGGACGACATTTAGATTGGAATGGATACCTCTGACGTTGAAAAAATCTACGTGAAAGATTGCCGAGGCGACGAACACACATGTCCTCACTGACATAAGCACACACAAAGGCGCGTGGTACAAATGAATGTTTCAGATTATATATATATAGGAGGGGATATTTGCATCTCGGTAAGGACAAGTAAGGCCGGTTTTTCCGTCTCATGATCATGGTGGACGGCATTTAGATTGGAATGGATACCTGTGACGTTGAAAAAATCTACGTGAAGTGTAGGAGGGAGTACCGAAAGTTTTGCATTTCTCCTGCCTCTGGCACAATGTTGTATTATTATTTATTTATTTTAGTTTAAGGATAAGTAACGCAGCAGAGTCTCTTACCAGTTTATTTAGTCTTTCCCGCCTCATCTGCCGAAGACGGGTAGTGTGAGAGCGACACTGGTCGAGGAATTCGTGTCTTTTATTTTCTGCTTCTAGCTGCTTAATGAATGCGATCTCCCGCAGTTTCTCCTCTTCATCATGAGCTTTGCGGACTATATCCTAAAAAACGCAACACAACACTTCGTTACCTTGCAGAGCCTTTAAGTATAATTTCTACTAAACCCTAGTAAAAATAAACAATTCAAGAGACAGGAAGACGAAATAAGAAAATTAGCAGGAAAAACATAAACAAGAGCATTATATATGTTTATCATTTAAATTTTGAAGGATAATACGATTTGTTATTTCTACCGCACTCGGTCAATCGCCTTGCCCCATAGGACGTGGTATAGACCACAAAACGTATCAGCAAATAGTCGAGTGTCATTTTAATATAGGGTTTGACAGTTGCGATTATTATTATTATTATTAATTATCATAATGATCTAAATAGGCTGGATAACTGCTTTGAAATCCGACCGACCTCTCAGACGCTGTCGATGCTGGTGATCAAGTGGACGTTATTTATAGAGATATTAGTAAGGCCTTTGACCGGGTTAGTCATACACTGTTATTGCAAAAGCTGTCTCATATTGGATGCAGTGAACTACTGATAAAGTGGCTGGCATCCTATTTAGCGGATAGGTATCAGAAAGTGGTGGTTTGCGGTCATAAATCTGACAACTTTAGTGCACCTTCAGGCGTTCCACAAGGCTCTCACCTAGGCCCTATCTTGTTTTTAATCTTCGTTAATGATCTGGCCTCGCAGATCCATCACTCAAAGTTTTATCTCTTTGCAGATGACCTGAAAATATTTAAAACTATCCGTTCGCCTACTGACTCCCGCCTTTTACAGCAAGATCTAGACTCGATTACTAACTGGTCATTTATGAACCAACTGCTACTGAACATAGAAAAATGCAAGCATATTAAATTTACCAAAAAATGATCGCCGCAGCTTACTTCATATTTTATCAATGATCATGTGCTAGAAGAGGTTAGTCAAATAAGAGATCTCGGCGTTATATTTGACAACAAGCTGTCATTCAATCCGCATATTGATAATATTATCAGTAGAGCATTTCGCATGTTGGGCTTTGTTTGGAGGAACTGTAGGGTTTTCAAAAACATTATTGCTTTCAAATGTGTATACTATGCGCTTGTTCGTAGTATTGTTGAATATTGTTCCTGCATCTGGAATCCACAATATGGATGTCACGTGTCCAGACTTGAGAGAATACAGAAACGCTTTTTGTTCTTTTTAACTGTGCATCAGGGAAAATTGTCCGAGCTGACCTCCTACAGGGAGCGTTTGACATATAATATGATCTCTCTCCGAGACCGTCGGTGGGTGGCCCATCAGGTGTTTTTGTTTAGAATTGTAAGGGGACTCATTGACTACTCATATTTGTTAAATATGGTATCTTTTTCGGTACCTAAATGTAGAGCTGGGATTGCAAATTTTAGGCCTTTCGCATGCCGAAATTACAGAACCATTGTCGGTAGTGACTCTGTTGTTTGCAGGTTATGCAGAGAACATAACAAGTTTTATAAAAGTGAGAAATCGGCAGATGTACTGCATTGCTCTTTGCAACAATTTAAAAAAAATTTACTATCTTATATTATCGTTCGGTGAAGTGGGTGTGTTGAGTTTTATGTAGTTTTTAAATTATTATTATTAATAGTAAAGACCTTTACATTTTGTTTCTGTAAGTCTAATGTACGAGAATAGTATGTCTGTAGCAACATTTAATGCATGTAAGATTTGCCTGTTATTGGGTTTACATTTATGTCTATTGTTTCTGTATTATTACTCTATGATTTTTTTTTAAGTGTAAATCTGTTGCCAAGTTTAAATAAATTTAAAAAAAAATGTGGTATATTTTATAGAATAATTAAACATTTTGAATACGATTGAGAAAAAAACTAATTGACATTCATAGACAGATGACAGCAACTGGGTTTTAAACTTCAGTAGTGGAAACAGAGTAGGGATGAGCTAGAGGAAGATGGCTGTTGCGTCACAAAGTCGCAATTACATTTCACAACCATAGGAGTGACAGAGACGAAACTTATCACCACTAAAGTTTAAAAATGAATAACTTGTTGCGATACTTCTTCTTGGGCTTCTTGATGGTAAAATAATACTGCAGATTATGTGGTAGATGATATATTGGTACTGTGTGGCGTGATATCGCCACAGAGCTGTCGTTTACATCTCATGTCTTATACTAATTCTTACAGCTATTTATATCGGATATGTACGTGACCATCTTTGCAGCGATGCGAATATTTCATTTGTAGATCGCGCCCAACGTTACGATTTGCTGTGTCAGAGTAATATCTGGCACAGTACTCCCCTCTTTAATTAAATGTTCATTTATTATTTATTCTATATAAAATTATACCTAAATATATTCTTGTCTTAAATATTTACTTTACTTAAATAACTTCGATGCTTAAATTATATTTATAAAAAGATTAGGATGCACAACTACTGATGCTCATCGTTTTGTCGTGATCGCAAAAATCAAGCGGTGTAGGCACTGTCATATTTTCGCGACGACTTGTGTAATGCAACACGTTATATTGTACACGTTATATACACAATATACACGTTATCGTTATACATTCTCGTTTGAGTCTTGCTCATGTACTCATTTATAATTGTTGATTTTTTTTGTTCGGCTGATTCCTGGGCTCGTTACATGATAACCGAAGAAATGTAGCTTTGTTTAAAAAATCACATTTATCAATGGTATTTATTCTTCAATATTTGTTTACTTGTTCGTGCCGATCATGCTTTTCTCGTATGTGTATCAACGATCAGTCGTATGCAGTGAATAACTTATCGCTTGCGCATGTTTTACACATTGTTTGTGTTTATTAACCTCAGTATCAACCTATTTATACTACTTTTTCTGTTGGTTATAGTTGTGAGGCGGTTGAGTGAGTTATTGTCGCAAAGATCCGCGTGTTCTGCGTTGATTCTAGTTTTCTTTGTTTGTTTTGTGATTCACTTGTTCTCTTCTTATCTGAACATATTATTTTATATTTAGTGGGCTGTTCCTTGACCTTAATTTAGATGTTGCGACGGCGAATGCAGCGTCGGATGGCAATGTAATTATTGTGCATTGGTGGTATTTCTAGTTGAACTTGTTTCTGTGAGATGCGCAGTCCTAACAGCAACTGCACTATTATTTCACATTAAGATTTGCGTAATGAATTATCTGACAGCTATTAACTTGTCTGCGGTGTTATAATGCAGGTTTTATTGATGTTGTATTTTGGTATATTTTACCAGTTTCGAGAGCAGTCACCTAGCCTATTGATCGAAATTCGATCACAAGCGATACCAATATTTAAAATTACCTTCAGATGCTGGTCACGATTTTCAGCAGCCTTCTGCAACCTACGCTCCATTCTCAATCGTTTCTCTTCAATCAATTGGTTCTTGGCAACCTACAAAAGAAAAAGCAGTTGAAAGAGTGTCGGCCTCTCATTAATTTACTTATATTAGCTTTTAACTTAGAATTCGCCATAGCATCATAATCGCGTAATTGGTTGCATGACACCAATTTTAGATACCATCGCGCGATTACGGCGTGACGCTGCTATCTGCAAATTTCAAGATAATCCAGCGGTTTCAGATTCGACCGAAGCAGCAGAAACTGGGATTGAATTTCGATTGTAAAAACCAAGTTTTGGTTGTTGAGGACTCGCAACAGTATTTAAAACTTCAAGCCACAGACTAGTAAAGTCTAGATGATGCATTGTAATATATTTGTTAAACGTTAATCACGGCCACAACTCTCCGCCCCTCCTCTCTCGAATATCCAACGTCCAATGTCGATTGGCCAATCAGATTACAGAACGCCGTTCCGCGCCCCGTACCATTTCGACATGTTTGTTTCATTATAAATTACTGATAGTGCCATCTATGAAGTATTGGTCTGTGCTTCAAGCTAACCTTGACTTCTTCAACCCTAGCGAGCAGCTGATGTATCTTCCTCGTCCGTTCAGTCTGATATTCCAGTCTTTGCTGCTCGGCTCGAGCTTGTTTTGTTTGTAGCCTGTAATATAATTTCGATGAAGTATAAAAATCGGTCAAGTGTGAGTTGAACTCGTGCGCTGAGAGTTACTAAAATATTTGTAAAATATTATATTTCTAACTTAATTCCTGAAATAAAATATTTAAAAGCCTTGGAACGTAGGTGTTTTGTTACATTTTTTCTGTAAACTTCATTTTTTAAATCTACAACGCGAAAGCGAGTGGTAGTCGAAGCTACAGAAGATCAAAGCTGATCTACAAAGATCAAATAGCCAGTGTTAGCTGACGGAATTGTCAAAAGCACTCGCATACCTAGGCGAAAATGTGTGACAAGAATGATCAGATTTGAGGAGGCGAAAAAAGTATGTAAAGATCGCGAAGCTTGGCGCTCCGTCCTCTCTGATTACCCCATTAGGGATACAGCGTGAGGATATGTATATAATACTGGTTAAAAACCGGTTAATACAGGGTAAATATCGATTAACACAAGTTCTGATGATTAGAAACTATTACAAACCTGTACAAAGTGGTATTATTGAAACCGGTTTCGAGGTTTGGTTAATAAGCGACCCATCAAAGAAAGAGAATTGAAAGACAAAATAGAAATTCTTTTTTAATATATTACATGGAGAGGCCAGTAGCGCGAGCACGAATCTTATCGACAAAGTATTCATTCGTATCGTAAGCGTAAGCAAATTGTATGACTTTTAGTGCAGCGCCCCTATAGGACGTGAAAATAACTATTGCGTATCGCCTTCGTAACGTAACGTAAAGGTAACGTAAGCCATTTGTATTGAAATAGAGTAAAATCACGAGCACGAACCTTATTTTAACGTACGGTAACGTAACGTAAATCTCGATGACAGACGCACGAATACTTTTTCATAATAATAATAATATTGTGTGACTTGTTTTCATTTTCATGTGATGAAATTAAAATCAAAACGTACACAAAAAACGCAATAAACTTTTCCGCACAAGAATGTTTCAAGTCTCAATAGTGTTAACATAAAGAAATGTGACATCGAGAGGTTATTAAAACGACAAACAAGTCGAACAACCGTCAAATCTAAGCCGTTCGAAACTATCAACTATAATATAAAAACTAATTTTATTTTGAAAAATAATGCACAATTGTAAAACAATAATATATTGTTTTAGATATTTATAAGTTATAAATATCTAATACAATATATTTTTTAAAGATTTACTCCTTTTTTAATAAATTTATTATAATAGTTTTCCATTTCAAATAAAAATCTAAAACTTTCTCTGATTTCGTTTTAGGACGCACCCTTCATTCAATAAATTGTGTAGTTTACTCAAACTTGCCAGTCCCTAGTTACGTTAGGATGACGTCACCTTCGTAATCGTAGCGAGCTCTCGATAGTAAAATGCGCTTCGTGCTGCGACTCTCGTAATCGTATAGTAAACTCGCTACGATTACGTTACGAAACTGTCGAAAGTTCGTGCTCGCCCTACAGTTCCAGAAACTTTCAGTATACCTCACGTATTTCGGAAAAATCTTCATATCGCCAATAAAATACTAATTAATGCTGTTTTATTGCTATGAAGAACATTTTTATAGTACTAAAAGTATTGTAATAATGCGAAAGGAATTGTAGTCTTCTGCCTGAATATTCCGTGGCGGGCCCCTTACTACAGAGTGTGAGGTCATTATATCGAGGCCACATAGCCTGTGTAAGGATAGATGGTGACATGTCGCCCTGGTTCGAAACTGTTCAGGTATCAGATGGGGCTGCGTGATGTCTGCCTGGCTGTTCGTGCTGTATTTGGACAGTTGCCTCCAGGGATTGAAAGGTAGTATGTGTGGTATGACATGTGATGACACAGTGGTAAACTGCATTTTGTACGCTGACGATGCTGTGCTTATAGCATCATCAGAAGCAGAGTTGCAGACATTAGTCACGTGCATGAAAGAAGAATGTGAAGTGAAAGAATTGAATGTGAACGCTAACAAAACTAAGGTTCTGGTGTTTGAAAGGGAAGGGGTACAGACGAAATGTGAGATTTGGGTAAATGGAAAATGTCTAGAACAAGTGAATGAAATTGTATATCTGGGGAGTGTGTTTTCAAGTGATGGAAGATGTGTTGGATATCGAGAGATGGGTAGCAGCAGGCATAAAGCAGCAATAAAGTGAACGGTGCTCTGTCCGCATTAATACGCAGTGTGAATATATCTAACAGAGCCAAAATGGCCATCCATAATGCAATGTTGGTGCCAACTTTATTCTACGGTAAAAAGGCCTGGATATGCCCGATATCAAGTGAAAGTGTGCTAAATGCAGTCGATATGCGATCTCTTAGAAATATGTGCGGTGTCACCCTTGCGGACAGGATAAGCAATGAAGAGATACGCAGTATGACAGGGTTGCACGACAGTGTTATTGTAAAAATGAAGAAAGGAATGCTTAGATGGTTCGGGGACATAGAAAGAATAAGCGATGAAAGACTGACGAAGAAAATCTACAGAGCGAAAGTGAGTGGTAAAAGAAGCCAAGGAAGACCCAGGCTGACTTATGATAATTGAATAGCCAGAGTGTTAGCAGACGGAAATGTCAAAAGTACTCGCATACCTAGGCGAAAATGTGTGAGGAGAATGATGAGATTTAAGAAAGCGAAAGAGGTATGTAAGGACTGCGACGCTTGGCGCTCCGCCCTCTCTGACTAGGGATCCCCGTTAGGGATACAGCGTGAAGATATGTATGTATGTATGTGTGTAAGTATTATTTTTTCGCACTATTGTGGGTAGGTAGATTACCTTCTGAGTGCATCTTGTAGACTTCCACGTCTCTTTATACCTTGAGACAATTTAACATGAAGTTGTTGAGCTCGTCCTAAAAAAAAGTATTAATTCAATTAAAACATCTCATCCAATAAATGTCTGTCAATATGTATATGTGAGTAGGTATTAAAAAAGTGTGGGTTTATAATTCTGACGTTGATTGATTAAGAGACAGCAAGGCCACGTCTTGCCGGCTGTTCATTTGTCCATTAGCGCGATGGTAGGATATTTCTGTCAAACCGGCGTTTCAGGATTAACTTTCGATATCTCTGTTACTGGAAAAGGGCAAAACTTCGACGACAAATAAAGAACTAGATTCACAATCTCCTATAAAATTTAAACAAACTATTGTCGGAATTATTATATTATATATGTTACGTTATATATTTTTAATATCGTATAGTATTATCGGCAATATTGTGTTAATCTAAAGTAGACCTTACTGTCAAATCATAAGGTTATAAACGCTCGTAAACGATTCTTGCATGACATTGAAACGAAGTTCGTTAAATAAAATATTTAAAATGCAATCTTACGTCTCGTGCATAAAGTCTAATTCAAATAATCTATTTGCTTTGCTATTTATGTCATTTTGATTTGTTACGTGAAAGTGACAAGGATAAGACATATATTGTCAGGCAATATTTAAAAATATGATTACGAATTTAATAAAAAAGAGCTATGTAATTATTACTATAATGAAATAATGAACACGTAAATAATATTATTTATTTATTAACCGAAAATAAGAACTCGCGTCTTTTTTTAGCGTTCTAGATGTGTTGTTTTTGCAGTATTTGAAGGAGCACTTTGACATGTTAGCTGTTAGCGTTTTCGAATACTATTAAAACAGAAGTGCACTAAAATACTCATTTGAGTGCACATTTGGTTCGGACATTTTTGGAGCGTTGATTGTGTATCTAGTTTTTAAAAGTAAAGTCTTAGTTTTTAAAAGGCTAGGGCCGTCTTCGTGACGTGATTACAAACATATATCTTTATATATATAATTGTTCTATACGTGTGTATGTATGTCACTGAACTCTTGAATGGCTTAACCGATTTTGATGAAATTTTTTGTGTGTGTTTGAGCGGAGCCCTGGATGGTTCAGACTCACAATAGGACCCGATAGGTAGCGCTGCAATCGGGTTCTAGATTTTTTTTGTTTCGGGCAGGACAACGTCTGCCAGGTCCGCTAGTATACATATACAAATACTGCTCGTATAATAATACTAGCAACCCGCCTCGGATTCGCACGGCTAGCAGAGCCATTTTGGAAAGGACTTTCGTAAAATCGGTTCTTAGTGAGCATCGACACCGCGAAAGGAGTAATTATGCTAAATTTTAAGTCAATCGGACCCATAGTTTTGGAGATTTCGTGATAAATTAGTCAGTGAGTGGCATTTTGCTTATATAAATATAGACAAGCAACTCGCCCCGGCTTCGCAAGGGTAGCAGAGCCATTTAGTAAAATCCAGTCTTAGTGAGTGTCTACACCGCGAAAGGAGTAACTATGCTAAATTTCAAGTCAATCGGATCTGTAGTTTCGGAGATCTCGTGATGAGTCAGTCAGTGAGTGGTATTTCGCTTGTATACACAAGGTTACTTCGAAAAGATGTATAAATACGAAAGGGTATTGAAGTACACATGATAACGTAAAATTTGCATTCTACAACTTCAACAAAAGTTCTAGCGTAAAATAAAGGTGAAGCAAACCTAATAACAGCGTTTTTACGTCGCTAGCAAACATTTGGAATGTAGGGTATAACAATAGGGTTATCCATTTTTTTTATTGTATTTTTTTGTATAGACAACAAAATAGAACGTATCCCGTAATTATTATATCTGCAATGTAGCAGCTAACATTGACACGTGAAAACCCTGAAACATATATACAGGGTTAATTGAAAAATACTAATAACCTCTTAGTGCAAAATTCCTGTCATCATACCTAACAACTGTTGTTCTACAACTTTTATCATAACTTAATACGTTCCTTAAAACATATTTGTTAAGTTGTGTCGTACTGTCTGAAACGTAATTACTTTGTGCGTATTTCCAACGTCACAGTGTAAGCGCATAGGGCCGCCGCCACCTCTAGCCCCGCGATGCGTGTGCCGTTTTAGCGACCGGCATGTTTATTACGTAACTGCAGACAGCATGCGACAGCCAATATCGCGCGATATCTGCTGTCAAAACGGGAATTTGTGTAAATAGTGGCGCTAAATCTACCGCAAAAAGTGCATTTTATGGTCATACAATAATATACGCAATCGTCATACATGATACTAATTTTTTATTACAATTAATCACTGGTCGCGCAGTGATTGCGTGATTGTCGCTGTCTACAAATTTTTATGTAATAACCCACCGGTAGAGTGGGTGCCATTTTCGAAAACATTGAATTTATTTTAATTTTTGTATAAAAGAAAAAGTTATGAATTTTTAAAAAGTCGTAGAACAAAACCTATCCGGGATAATGTTAAGAACAAAATACTAAGAGGTAATTAGTATGTAGTTTGAAATGAGCACTGTAGACACAGTACAGTATAGATGTGTGTGTGTGGTGAGCGGTGAGCCCTACCGACCTGGGTCCCTGGCCACGAGCGCCTCGAGCGCCACGAGCGCGTCGACCCGCTCGGCCCACGTGAGCCCGGCCAGCGCCGTCTCGTACTGGTGCTCCAGGCTGGCCGCCAGCTCGCCCAGCGACGGGCCCGCCGCGCCGCGCCCGGCGCCGAAGCCCGTGCTGGCCAGCTCCGCGTCCGTCTGTCGGTGTCACTGTCACTGTCACTGTCAGTGTCACTGTCACTGTCACTGTCAGTGTCACTTGTACACTACCCATTTTAATCATCATTTTACCCTGGATCATTTATTTTTTTGCTGCCCGAAACTAAAATATTCTCTGTATGATATTCTTCCCCACTCTATTCCTCGTCCTGTAAACTGTAAATTTGTTTTGTCTTTGGTAAATACTCCTTTTGTTAAGGTGTTGGATAAGTTTTTATGTGATAATGACATCAAGTTATAATGTGAAGTTTGTTTGTGTTATAATTTACATACCACTATATTATTACTAGCTGTACATTATATGTAACTAATACTATTATATTATAACCTGTTGTGTTTGTGTGTCATCTGTCCTTCCATAATCTTATTTGTTTTAGGTACCTACATTTGTCTCAAAAACAGCAAATCAACATTTTTTTTCCGTATTATCCCAACCCCTTTATAGTGTCTTTTGCAATACGTGACATTGGCAGAATTAATGTGCTTGTCACATTAGAAGCCACCACCGAAATGATTGATTGATTGATCATCATTTTACCTTTAAATAGCGGACCAAGAATCTAAATTATTTATTTATTTATTTGGTACAACAACAGTTCACAAACATCAAAAACTATTCTAAAAACTTAAAGTACAACAACTGGCTAAGCGAGTTTGGAAACCAATAACACTCGTACTCGACTTTTACAAAAAAACCCACTCTCGCATGTGACTATTAACTATAAATTATGGTAAGTGAAAGTATAAAAACGCATGAAAATTACATGTTCACAGAAGAATCAGTGATGATCCTTCCGTAAGCATACAACTTCTGGTGAAAAACATCCAGTTTAAGGTCGTAGCTGAGCTCGTTGTACAGGCGACACATATACATAATAATAATACTCCAAAAAACTACACAAATCGTGTGACACACCACAACGAACTCCGGGGGAGCTCCCAGTAACGCCTAGACTCCAAGCCAATGTAAAAAAGTTCGTTCATTCGGTGATTGAATCCGAGACCCTAGCTTGGAAAGCACATGCTCTGCCTCTGCGCCAACGGGCGGTATGGACATGGACGGGCAGTAAGCAAAATAGACGGAGTATTTGCTTTAAGAGCGTGTCCTTTTTTTTATTGACCGACTTTCTGCTTTTACTAATGTGCGTGACTAGGAAAGAGTCAAAGTACAACTATTCACAGCTGAACACGAGATATTTTTTTTTTCTAATACTAGTAGCCTTGTATTAAGGAATATAATAAAAAAGAGTTCGATTATGCTAAACCTCGACACTGTTTTTTGTTTCCAAATTCTCATAATATTTATCTATTTTCTTTTTTGTACTACTTATATTTTTTATGTCTATTGTGATAACATATTATATTGTTTGTTACCCATTATTTTAGATATATCTATCTGTGTGTACATGTTTTGAATTGCATTCTTGTTCTAAACTTTTTAAGCATTTTTATCTTTAAATTTTATATGATTGTTGTCTGTTGTGTATACCTATTGAATAAAAAAAAAGCCAGTACACTTAAAATTTCCGAGTATTTTGCAAATAATTATTTTACAGTACATGAAGTCGATCATGAACTGGCACGAATTACACTGACAGTGCGAGTTTACCATACTTACTAGGCTACTTACTGTAGCTGTTTCACTCATAGTGACACTTGATGAGATGGAAAGAGACTCTAAAATTCGTTTGACACATGGCGTAAAGAGCAGCAACTTATTAGGGCTCCGTTGATTATGTTTCTCGATTCGAGATTTAAAGGGTTATTTAAGAGTTCCTAAGTTCCGTTTCAGTCTTTAACCGGTTGATTGCCCAGAATCATTTCACGCGATCAGGACCAACAATCGCGTTGCGCCAAATCTGTCTGGCCACAAATGTGGCCTAAAACCACACGTAAAAAAGATACTTCAAAACAGAACGGAACGAAATGGCTATCGCCGAAACTGAGGTCGTTTTGAGACTCAGTAATGAATATTCCGATTTTGAGTATGCCAATTGATTTCATGCTCCCGCGGTGTACCTTCGAAAAACAGTTTATAGTGGAGATGCCTTAAATGGCTTCAAGGAAGAATGTCCTGGAAACCTGGCAGTCTACTCTGGTACACCGATGGCTCGAAATAGAACGACAGGATGTAGAATTTATGGAGAACGCCCAAGTTTGAAGAGGAGCCTGATTCTTCGGAGGTCCGCGTCCATATTCCAAGTTGAAATGTTCGCCATTATTGAATGTGCGGACATTAACGTTAAAAATCATTACGTAAACCAAACCATACACATATATTCTGATAGTCAGGCAGCTCTTTTGACATTGCCCTCGAAAGTAATCACACCGAGGCTAGTTAATAACTGCGTGACTATTTTACACTCTGGCAAAAAAAAAAAAAGTGATTCTAAGATGGACTCCTGGGCATCGGGCATCGTAGGCAACGAAAATGCCGACAAACTTGCAAGGGCCGGCACCAAAACCACATTTATTGGTACAGAAACTTTTTGTGGTATTTCCAAAAGCCAGGCTCAACTTATTTTGTGGAAATCCTGTTTTAAAGCCTCTTGCGAGTATTGGAAGAATATTTCAGGCCAGGAGTATTCCAAAGCCCTAAAAGCCACATAATCGCAAGGTGGCTTCTAGTGTCACGGTAATGAGCCGGAGCAACTTGCGTATATTGGTTAGGGCACTTACTGGGCGTTGTTGCTTAAATAACTCGTGTTGAAAATGGGGCTCTTCGACACAAGATTGTGGCGGTACTGCCAAGAGGCGGATGAGACGCCTATGCACATTTTGTGTGACTGCGGAACACTGATGCGCACCGGTCGACCCTGCCTCGGTATTTTCTGAGTTCCGAGGAGGCTCAGTATATCACTACAAGCAATACCTTGCAGTTTTTAACTGCAGTGGGACTTGGTAGTAACATAGTGGCGATCACAATAGATCAATTTTGGTCGCAGTGATACAGGTCCGGTGGCATAGTCACTTATATGAAATAAAAAAAGACTCCTATATCTGCGTTGTTACTACACCGAACACGGAAAGAAAAATAATGACGTAAAGCTTGATATATATAAGGATTTCAAAACTGCTAACAGAAATACTTCGAACACGGAAACGATTTTTACCAGCAAGTTAAAGATAAGTTTCCGAAATTTTTTACGATCATTTAAACTATTATGCGTAATAAAAGGAAATAAATATGATAAGAGGTGATATTTCTTCTGCAATCTCTGAAAATTCCATCGAATTATTTATGAATTAAAATTTTTCTATTGTCATTGGCAAATTGACAAACATTTCAGGAATTTTTTTCCACACACGAGAAAAGTGAAGGCATTATGTTTAAATTTTCTATTTTTGAAAATTTTAAAGTACGAAAGTGATAGTTTACTGGGCATTGTAGTTCTGTGCAAGTGAAATAAATTGGAAAAGGTCTAAATAAACATATGCAGCTAAAATGTTCGCGTTCTTACAAGACGTCCTTTTTATCACTACTGGAGAAGTGTTAGGGACTAAGCTATTAGAATAAAGACATCTTACATCACACATGTTTCGTATGTGTCATGAATTATAAGTGAATTAGTATCATTATTATTATAATAAGATCATAGTGTTTTTCCAGTCACGTGATTAGGGTAATGGCCTGGTCCCCAATACCAATGTATTTATTTTATTGTATACTGTTATTAAAGTATATTTCTTACCTCAGTATCATCTGTTTCAGTGTCCAAATCAATATCTGAAACTTGCTGCAGCTCCATGATTTGTCTGTTCAAAAGGTCTTCTTCCTCGCACAATTTTCTTTGGTCTACCTCCGACTGAAAATCTAATGCCCAACCTAATTTTTTCTCATTCTCCTCAATTTGTGATGTCATTTCAGCAATTTCAGACATTTCAGTAGGATCCGCAGCCCTCAATATCTCGTTGTGATTAGTTTCTTGGTCATCATCATCTAGGTAATTAAAAGTGAATTTGAATTCAGCTTTCCACTTGTCGAAATCAAACACTTCTTCAGTACTTTCTTGAGATCTGGAAAGCCCAGTAGTTAAACTTTCTAGTGATGAATGTAGTCTGTTTTTGGTCAAGTCAGAACAATCATCATCTTCAGGTGTGTCTCTAGCTTTCTCTGTTTTTTTGACAAGTGCTTTGGTTCTGGCCGATCTTGTCTTTAAGCCAGTGACATCAGATTTTTGTCGAATAATCGCTGGATCTTTAAATAGATTGTCAGAATTAGAATCAGATTTTAGTTTATCAGTAACTTTAACTAATCTTTCGAGTTTTTCTAATTTTTCAAGTTTTTCTGATTTTTCAAGTTTTTCTGGTTTATCAAGTTTTTCTGATTTTTTGAGATTTTGTAATTTTTCAAGTTCTTCAGATTTTTCAAGCTTTTCTGATTTTTCAAGTTTTCCTAATTTTTCGAGTTTTTCGGATTTTTCTGATTTTTCAGGCTTATCTGTCTTTTCAGGCTTATCTCTTTTTTCGGCCTTATTTACTTTTTCTGGTTTATCTGTGTGTGGTTGTTCCGAATAGGCTCGATCTGATTTGGCGTGTTTAGGAGATTCAATAATTGGTTTAGTTTCTAATTTAGGCGATTCTATCATGTTTAATGTAGGTAAACTTGTGGTAGCAGACGGTTGATGAAATCTATTAGCCCAGTACGACTTGGACTGCTTTTTGGATTCGCGGCTTAGTCTTTTTGATTTTACTGTCAACCAGCCTTCATTATCATTCTTGTTGTTATCGACGTTTAAAACTTCTATTGAATTTGACACATCAAATATAGTTTGTAGCTCATCTGGTACCAAAGTTTTCAAACTTTCGCTCGACTCTATACGAGACATATCAATCTGAGTGACAATGGTATCCGAACTGCTATATTCTTCGCAATCTTTAATCTTCTTCTCCAAAGCAATATTAGCTTTTTCTGTTTTATCCCCCTTCTCATTTATTTTTAAAGATGTAGGTCTGTGTGGTAGTTTCTTAGAATCATCTTTACCGAATGGTGGTTTAGCATCTCCAGAAGCCATTTGACAATTCCTATTTAGTGGTTTCTTCGGAATAGCTCCTTTATTAGTTGTGTTAGAAGATGAAGATGTTGTCTCAAATACAGTACGACCTGTAGTTAAATTAAAAGGATAACTACATTTATTTGTTTGATTCTTTTTAGGAAACTGTCTTTGTGTTTTAGGAACCGTGTTTGGACGTATTTCTACGACTGTTTTGCTTCTGATTAAAGGTGTTGCTGACTTTGTAGGTGTTTTAATGTCAGCTCTGGTAGTAACTGATTTTGGTTTTGCTGCTGCTTGTGAATAAGCAGGTCTTGTATTAGGTTTAATTTCAGTCTTCGATTCTGATTTTGCTTGATCTTTTTTTATTTCAACTTTTTCATCAATTTCTTTGTGTGGAGGACTTATTTCTTTAACATCTTCCGTGATTTCGACTTTATTATTGTTCACTTTTTCTTTACTTATTATTTCAGTAGAAGTAGATTCGACTTTTTCAAATCTATCATTCTCTTTCTTTTTAACATCAGTGGATATAGCATTAACAGAATTTGTAGTTTTTAGATTAGCTTCCATTTGTTCAGGAGTTTTTGTTCTATCGCTTATATTTGTGTCCGTAGATTTCGGTGAATTATTACTAGAAATATCAGCGAAATTGTCTTCAGATTTAAATGAAGATTCTGTAGGCGTGTCTTTTTCTGAGCTAGTAGAGGTTTCTTTCTTTTGTTGGCTGCAATCTATACCCTGGACTGTTCCTATTCCAGATTTCCTCAGATCTTTGTCTTCATTAATCATATTGTCGTTCTTAGCGTTATTTTCAGTCAATTGTTTTGTTAGAAACTCGTTTTCCATTGCGTCCAATTTTGTTATTGTGGCTTTAGCTTGGTCCGAGAGCTCGATACCGGAGGTATTTTTATTTTCATGGATGACTTTAGAATGTATTGGAGACTTTATTACCACTTGTTTGGGCAACGTATTTGACCATTCTTTGGCTTTACCTAATTCAATTGAAGGTAGTGATTTCCCGTCTTCTTTCACGCCTTCTTTGCAGTTATTAACAACTTTAGTTTCGCCATTACTTATATTTGTATTTCCACTGCGTTTATTAGTGACAACTTCAATTACATTCACATCTTTCTTATCACTGTCAGTCTTATCTAGCAAGGTTGTTAAATCCTTAGCTGTCTTTTCTTCTGAAGACTCTTTTATATCTTTTTCTTGAATATCTGTTAATCTCAATACTTCTTTTGCAGTTTTAGGTTCTGGTTTAGAAGCTGTCTTAGCTACAATTTTGCTACTAAAAAATTCAATATTAGCTTTTGGACTAGTGCTGGAATGTCCTGAAGAGACCCTAGGACTGATCTTACCACTTCCTGGGCTGATTTTACCTGTTAGACTAGGGCTATTTTTACCACTTGGAGTGTTGTGACCAGAGAGGCAAGGACTATTTTTCCCTGAAACGGATGGCGAACTTTTTACAGAGTATGTGCGTCTAGACTCTGGTCGGACAAAATCAGTCTTTCTGATCTCCCATGCTAAGCTCTGAGGTCTTTGTGGCGGTGGAGTGTTATCGTATTCCCACTTCAGTCTAAACCATTCGCCTAAAGCTTTAAAATCTCGGGTGTAATTCTCTAACACTAATATAACTTCTTGGCACTCGTTCAAGTTCTCGTGGGCTTCTACTGTGTTATAAATTTCTCCCATCTGCGGAAAAACATAGCCATTAATATATTATAAATCAATTGTATTGTATGTTATACTAGAGTAGTAAATCAAAATATTGATCATAGTCCCACGCGCTGGCAGAGCGTAACTCGGGAAGTATATCTATCTCCTTTAACGCTTGGCGCTTCGCCGTAAGGAAAAGAGAGACAGTGTTATTGTTTCGTCGTTCCGAATGGGTAAATCCAGTTCAATGTGTGATAATGGACTTGTCCATGACGTTTTAATTTTGCGTATTTACGAAATCTAATAGTAAATTGAAATTAATAATTAATTACTATATAATTATCAATGAATAATAATTTAATTTTCTTTATTCCTTAGCACAAAGAGAAAAATCGTTCATTTATTTATTTAATAACCATGGTAAGTAGGAAATTAAGCGAAATGCATTATGTTATTTACAGCATATGCGTCAAAATGCATGTGAGTTAGGTGTGATTCCTTCCTGAAATCTTGAACCTCATTTTAGTGGAACATAACTATGCGTTCAAACAATCATTCCAATACTACATAAATATTCTTGAATAAATCACTCACATTATTATAAAATAAATAAATAAAAAATAAAAATAGCCTTTAATGCTTAGGAATAACAAATAACTAAAATATAATCCGTTAATACCCATTATCCTTGTGTGATTATTCCAAACATATATTATATGTATATTACTACATTACTCCATACATATTATACCATATTTCAAATCCATCGTATTTTGGCATGTTTCTTCCCTTTCTTTCCCAGCTGGTCTTCCGACATAGGCCTCTCTCAATTCGTTCCATTCTTTTCTGGTCTTTGTTTTTCTTGACTATAACGGTCCTGCTATCGTTCTAGTGTCATCCTCTTACCTGTTAAATTGTCATCCTCTTCTTGTTTTTCCATCCCTTGGGTACCATTCCGTTATTTTTGTCGTCCCCTTTTCCCTTGGATCTCTGATTATATGTTCTGTCCAATTCTATTTTAGCTCCTTCACCACTGTGTCAGCATCTTTAAACTAAGTGTATTTTCTGATTCGTATCAGGTTTACCTTATCTTTTAATTTTTTTCCTGTTACACTTCTATCTATTCCATCCTGACATACTTTGACTTTATTTAATTGTTTTTCTGTAAAAAACCATGTTTGGCAGCCATATGTCAAACATGGTAAAATACATGTATTGAATATTTTTCTTTTGTGCGATATATATAGATCCGAATTTTTCGTTATTTCTCGCAATGACCAATACAGCTTCCATGTAATAGCTATTCTCCTATCTATCTCCTTGGCCATACAATCATTAGTAGATATTAGGTGGCCTAGATATATATATATATATATACTCATTTACATATTCTATTTCGTCTCTATTTCTATTTTTGTTTCTTTTGAGTTATTCATTATTTTTGTCTTTTTTTTGTCTTCAATAGAAGACCTACTTTTGCACTTTCTTCTGACAATTTTTGTATCATGTGTTCCAGTATTTTTGGGCATTCTGAAAAGATCACTATTTGTTCCAGTATTTTTTGACATTCTGAAAAGATCACTAAGTCATCCGCAAATCTTAAGTGGCTCAATTTATCATCATTTATATTATTCTGAATGCCTTCATCTTCCCATTTCATGTTCCTAGATATCATCTCCAAAACTTTTGGAAATGGTATTTAGAATCATTTATTTATTTAAAGAATCAAATGCTTTATTGTAATCAATAAATCCTATGTATATGGTCTTATTATATTTATTATATTTCTGTAGGATCTGTTTCACAGTATGAATTAACATTCATGTCTTAGATAACTCTAATGTGAAGATTTTTTTTCTAAAACCTGCTTGTTTGTTAGACTGTTGCTCTTCTAATTTCGATGTGAATCGTGCTAAAATTATTTTTGAAAATACTTTATACAGGTTAGATGTCAAACCTATTGGCTTATAGTTCCCGATTTCACCCTTGTCATCCTTTTTGTGAAGTAATATCATAGTCGATCTGGTCCAATCATTTGGAATTTCTTCAGTAGTAAGTCTCCCATTGAATATATCTGTCAATTTAGGGAATATTTCATCTTCTATCACTTTCAGAATCTCATTTGTTATTGAGTCTGTCCCAGGAGTTTTCCCATCCTTTTGTGTTTTGATTGTTCTCTTTGTTTCTGCTAATAGTATAGATGGTATTTGTTCTTCATGTTATTCATTCTCATTCTCTTTTTCGCTAAATTCTTTCGTTAACCTTTGTGATATAAAATATAATCTTTGTATTCTTTTATTTCTTCGCCTAATCGCCTCATTTCGCTTACTCCAATATCTCATTTTATATTCTCTAATGCTATTTCCAATTCTGCTAATTTCTGCTGTACCCAAGGAGTGTGTGTTTAATGTTGCTATGTAAATATTTTTATTTGTTATCGGGCTTTGAAAGAGTTGTGAGGTATTGGTCTTTTCTCACATGATGACCAATCGGCTTGGGAGAGGTTTGTTCATTGTTTGTTCTGTGTTGTAAGTTACATTAACATTGTTCTTCCAGATGCCAGTTTTGGATGATTGCTATTGCTTTTCATTTAATTTTTCTTCATATGAAAAGAATCTGGTTCTCATTAAGGAAAAAGCGTCCACTTTATTCATTTTAGTTAGTTGGTCATGAGTTGAGGTGGGTGAATTTTCTGAATTGCTTGGAGGCTTCGTGAGTGATCGTTGTCTTTTTTCCTTTGGTGTTTTCTACACCATCAGTTTGTCATAGCATATATATGCTGTTTTCCCCTTTTTAATTTCTTGATCTAATTCCACCTTTAATTCCTTCCTCCTATTTAGAACTTCTTTCGGAAAATCCTCAGTAACATAGATATATTCCAGGAAATGTTTATCATTTTTTAAGGTCTCAATTATCCTCCACATTAGAATAAGTGCAACCGAAATTGGTCTAATTTTTTGTTCTTTTTTTCCTAGTTTTTGAACTTTGTTAATTTCCCATTTTCCCATTTTTCTAAACATGCATCAGTACTACAATTATTTAGTGTTTTCATAACCAACTTCATTAACCCACTATTTCTTCACCTTCAGCTATGCCATGAAGAATCAGGTTATTTTTTCTATTGTGGAAGTATTTATACCTATAGACGTATATTTTATAGGTATAAATATTTTCACATTTTTAACACTTTTTCTTATATTTTACCACTATTTAAGACCCGTTTCACTACTGACTGTTGTCGGTTAGTATTTACTATTAATTCTTGTAAATCTCACCATATTTTGTTAACAATTTGATTACTTTTCTTTTTAAAATCGCGGATGCGAATGACAAAGGTTTTTGATATGAAAACTGAGGGTAATATTTTATTAAAGTCTCATTTATATTATTCATTATTATATGAACACAAATTTCTTTGATATTTCAATAAAGCAGAACACGTTTGACAATTTTGCAATGTTTTAAAGACATTGAAACTATAAATTATATTACGCATAAAGTGTTAACTAAACATATGAGGTGCTTTTTTCAAGTGTACCAAAAAAAAGTCTTGATATCTTAATAAGTAAAAGGTTTCATTTCTTTAATACATATTATAATTAACACAACTCTGTCAACTTTGATTTCAAGAAACTAATAAAAAAGAACTACACTAACTTTAAAAATAATTGTATGACTATTAGACATACCCATAGTACAGATTAATTAGTTTACTACCGTAAACAGATGGTCAGTGGCATAGAGATAAACTGTCCCACATTAAAACTGGCTACGCAACTGGCTAGAAAGTTTACATTTAAATTGAACTAGATGGCGGCATACTCTGAATACATTTGAGACTGGTCACAGCTATGACTTTTTTC
The DNA here is from genome assembly GCA_907165235.1 of Zeuzera pyrina. Taxonomy (NCBI): domain Eukaryota; kingdom Metazoa; phylum Arthropoda; class Insecta; order Lepidoptera; family Cossidae; genus Zeuzera; species Zeuzera pyrina. The sequence continues at coordinate 1,506,678 of OU015640.1, forward strand.
TGTCCCCTTCACAATAGATGTCTTTAGTCATTACATATTTCTATTACACGAAAGATGGCGATAATATTGAGGCGGTCAAGTAGATTAGTCGAAAACAATAATTCAAAGTGACAAAAACTTTTGTGTGCTACGTAAGTGTTCCACGTTTGAATTTCGAGTATGACGCATCGACACGAATTCTACTATGGAACACTTTAAATTAATTCTTCCCAAGTGTTCCACATTTAAATTTCATGTAGGACGTATCGACATGAAATTCAGTTATGGAACACTTTAAATGAATTCTTCCCGAGTCATTCGATTATGATTTAGTACATTAGCTTCTTCTATTGCATGAAAAAATTATTTATTCAATTTGACTAACTTCTGTTATCCACATTTTTTCTTCCCATGCAACGAAATGATGCTTAAATAAAACTGAGGCGATGTGCATTAAAAGAAAAATTGCCAATTGTTCTCCAATTTTTATGGACATCTCGCACTTGACTAAAAAGTTACATAATGTCAATCGAGTGAAAAATCGAGTGAAAGTAAGATAAATGCAGTAGAAATGCGATCTCTTAGAAATATGTGCGGTGTCACTCTTGCGGACAAAATAAGCAATGAAGAGATACGCAGTATGACAGGGTTGCACGACAATGTTATTGTAAAAATATAAAAGAAAGGAATGCTAAGATGGTTCGGGCACATGGAAAGAATGAGTGATGAGACTGACGAAGAAAATCTATAGAGCAAAAGTGAGTGATAAAAGAAGCCAAGGAAGACCAAGGCTGACTTATGAAGATCAAATAGCTAGAGTGTTAGCCGATAGAAGTGTCAAAAGCACTCGCATACCTAGCGAAAATGTGTGAGGAGAATGATGAGATTCGAGGAAGCGAAAGAAGTATGTAAGGACCGCGACGCTTGGCGCTCCGTCCTCTCTGACTACCCCGTTGGGGATGCAGCGCGAAGATATGTATATATGTAATATAATATACGCGTATTTTATTTTTGTCGTCTAGAGCAGAGCCAAACGTTCTAGTCCCGAGCGTATTTAAAAAAAATATTTCTTTTTCTCTCTGGCGCGTGACTACTCACGTCGTCGTTATCAGCCAGTAAATTTTTTCAAACATTATTTTCGTTTGACCTCTTTGATCACGGAACCAGTACGGAATAATATTCGTGTTCCTTATTCAAACTCATTTCTGCTTCTATGAAAGTTTATTATGGAGACTTTTTGGCGGGAACGGGAGAAGTGAGGTTGTCATTTTATTTAGATTTTAGAAGATCCAATCATTACGTAACGAATACATGGAATAAAAGGTAAATATTAGTCGTGAAGTATCATAGATAAATAGTTCGTTAGGTAGTTTTTTTATTTAGGTGCTTTCAACACACCCTGATGTATTTCTTATTTCTTTTGTAATTTTACTGAATTAAAATATTTTGATTAACTTATTTACTCTATAGGGCGCTACTCTATAGTGTGCTTCCTTTATATCTTTGCGGCATGAAAAAATAATAATTAGTTTTTTAAGTTTAAAGGCTATTATTTCAATAAACTAAAAAACGAAATATTTTATGTAAAGGAGAATTATTTTTAAATAACGTTATTATTTTTTAAAATCGATTTGATACCCCTTTTCACCCCTTTAGGGGTTGATATCTTACAATCTGCTAAATACATGTTTCATTGATTACCCGAATGAATCTGTATACAATATGCATTTTCTTTTTTTGTTTCAATATTCTTTGACACTCCTTTTCACCCCGTTATGAGTTGATTTATCAAAATTTGATAAATCCGTGTTTCGTAATTTTTTTAATGGATTTTATCTTGATTTTATACAGAATGTGTGTTTTTTATTTTTATAGTACTTATTTGACACCCCTTATCATCCCTTCGGCCGTTGATTTTTAAAAATCGACCAAATGCATATTCAATTAATTATTTATAGTTTCTGCATACTTTCAAAGTTTTACCACAGATTAATTAGTTTAGTAGCGTAAAGTTTTACTTTGTTACACGTTCTTAACTTTTTTCATAAAAATTAAACCTGTTCAGAGGTTAATTTTTCTAAATTGAAAAAATACACGTCCAAGTAATTATTGAATATTATAATATGGGTATACAAAGTTTTGGGTTCAGAATTTGGATTTAAATTATTTTATTTAGATACTGTGTAAATAAAATAATTAAAATCCATTTTACATCCTTTTAACCTTTTTAGGGGTTGAACTTCCCTTTCGACATCGTATAAGAATCTCATGTGTAATTTGTCTGTCAGCTAGCTTTTCCTTTTATACATATAAGAAAATTAGGTACATTTCACTATGGCGTTGTTTTGTTGACGAAAAAAAAATATTTTTTTTTTCACAAGCTAGGTATTTCTTCTACAATGTTCGCAATAATTCTTGATTAAAAGTACTAAAGGGCTAACAAAAAAAACAAAGGAAGGTCTGACCGCATTGCAGGATCCGAACCCGCGATTTCGGCGTGGTAGACCTGCGTTCTAGCCATTGTGCTATAGAGAAGGTAAACTGCTGCAAAAATAAAAAAGTTTCGAAATTTAGTTTCGAAGTTTTAGCTAGGTCGATTTCTTACCCTCCTCAAACCATATATTGTAAATTTCATCGAAATTACTAGAGCCGTTTTCGAGAAAGTGATATCAAATATATATATATAATAATATAATAATACTAATAATACTCAGACATTTCACACAGCGCCATCTAGTCCCAAAGTAAGCTGCATAGCGCTTGTGTTATGGGTACTAGACAACTGATATACTACTTATATACTTTTCTTTTGTAAATATATACATATTATACATAAACACCCAGACTCGGGACGGGAATCGAACCCGCAACCCCCGTTTTACTTTCCGACGCGCTAGACCGTTGCGCCACGGAGGTCGTCATAATATACACACCGGCACAATTAGCGGAACACAAAAAAAGCAGGATTTTAAAATCTTTTACTTGAGGAACTGGCCAGTTATGATATTTTTTTAATTTATTGTCAAATTTAAAAATAGAAAATTAGATGACATACACTTTTTTCATTCATTTGTTTTATTTTCCCGAACAATACGCTTTGTCAACTTGTTCGAGTAATAACTAAGTAATTGTAATTTTTTTGAAAAATTGCACTTAATGGTTTTTTATAAATTTGTTATTCTATAGGCAATTTTGTTTATTAAAAGCTCTTTATTATGCCTGACTTAACATCACTGGAAATCATTAGGGCTGATGAAATGAGAAGAAATGGCCATACCTACAGATCGATTGCCTCAAGGCTTCGTCGACCAGTATCAACGATTCATCGCAGCATCCAGCGGTACAGATCGTCTAATTCTCTTGTGAGGAGGAGGGGTCAAGGTAGAAAAAGATGTACATCGAGGCGAGATGACAGTTTTTTACAACTTGGAGTTCGTAGGAATACGCGATTAACGGCTGTACAAGCTCGAAATGAACTGGAAGACGTTCGAGGAGTACGAGTAAGTGAGCGTACAGTTCGCAGGAGATTTGAAGAAGTTGGTTTAGGGTCGTATATACCTGCCAAAGGCCCAAAACTTGAGAGACGTCACCGCGTAAACCGATTAAGCTATGCGCGAGAACATCGTCATTGGGATTTGAACGAATGGCAGCAGGTTCTCTTTACTGATGAGTGCAGAGTTCTTTTAAAACAGATCGATGGGAGACAGCGAATATGGAGACGCAAAGCAGAACGCCACATACAGTCTAATTTTGAACACACAGTGGCTTATGGTGGCGGCTCGATTATGGTTTGGGGAGGGATATGTTTGGGAGCTCGCACGGAGTTAGTGATAGTCACAGGAGGGACCATGACAGCAGATCGATACATCAGAGACATTTTAGAAAAACATGTTTTACCATTTGCCCCATTTATTGGTGACGACTTTATTCTAATGCAAGATAATGCTCGTGCTCATAGTGCACAATCGGTACAGGCATATCTGAGCCACGTAGGTATACCGGTGATGCAGTGGCCAGCAAATTCCCCCGATATGAATCCGATAGAGCATGTCTGGGACTTGCTAAAAAGAAGGGTTAAATCCAGAATGCCACCCCCCAACAATCTGAATGAACTTGGAAACGCATTACTTGAGGAGTGGGAGCGGTTGCCTCAAGAAATCATCGATAACATAATCTGTAGCATGCCCTGACGAATGGAAACCGTAATCAGAGCAAGAGGGGGAAACACTCGTTATTAATTTTGCTTTAATTTTATTGTTAAATCATTTAATGCTTACTTTTTTTTATTTTTTGTGATGGTTCATAATCATCTAAAAATTTCACTTATTTCAAATTTCTTTATTTTTCAATAAAAAATAACGAAGACTTTTCAAAGTCGTTGTTAAAAGATGTTAATAAATTTGTTATTTTGTGTCTAATTACATTTTCGTCAAATATATGCGTTATTATCTCATAGTCTCACTTTTTTTTCTGTTCCGCTAATTGTGCCGGTGTGTATATAATATACAAGGTGTTACAAAAGTCCCCCTAATCCGTGAAAGGTATTTATTATAAGCATGTCAAGTAGAGAGTCCACCTATGAGATTATAAGTCCTGTGATATTTTAATTTTGATAAAACTTAAATAATTTTAACGATAAACAAAAGTATCGACTAAACTGACGGCATCACTATTTTGAGTTCATGACCCATATACAATCCCACGGAGTAGTGAATTACCTGCTAACTACCTCATTCGCTAGGCTACTAGGAGACCACGCCCACAGCTGTTAGATAGTTGTGTAGATAAGTATCTATTGTTAAATGCTATGTGCCGTTGGCACGCGCCTCGCACCCGCAACATAGTACACGTATACCTATCGTTAGCAATTAAATCGCGCGTTACTTAGTAGATAATAAAAAATAAAAGCTACTTCGTCTAGGTATGCACATACCTAAGCAAAAATGTGTGAGGCGAATGATGAGAGAAGAAGCGAAAGAAATATGCAGGAACTGCAAAGCCTGGCGCTCCGTCCTCTCTGACTACCCCGTTAGGGATACAGCGTGAAGAAATGTATGTGCAAAAGCTACTTAATAAATAATAGGTGCTGAAATATTGTACAGATATGCGTGTCCGTTAACTCTCGCAAGCTGTGCTACGTCCCGACGGCACGTGGCTCGCGCCTGCTACATAGTACATAAACATTCCTACTGTTAACAATTATTTCGCGCGTTACTCAATAAATAAAATAAATAAAGATTACTTAATATTATAATAGGTGGTGAAATACTGTACAGATATGCGTGTATGCGTAAGAAAAGTAGGTACGTTCAGTGCGGCGCGAGCGTTGTTTTGTTGACGAAACAAATTATTTCTTTTCACAAGCTAGGTATTTGTTCTACAATGTTCGCTATAATTTTTAATTGATGGTACTTAAAAAGCTAACAAAAATATTTCAGATATTCTTTGCAGTTTAAAATTTAGCGGGGGACATGCTTTGCTGAATTTTATATTTCCAAGTATTTCATTGAAATTTTTGAATACGATCTTCACGGTACTTATATAATTTTATAACTGGCATGTTGAAATTGCAAAAAAAGAAATGTAGTCTTTATAAAATAATGCCTGTGTCAAAAGTATGCGTTCGCACGAGAGCTAAAAAAAGCCTTGTGTAAAAAGCGTCGGTGGCATATTTTGTTTAACCGCTTCGATCCTCAATGTTCATATGAGCCTTGTTAAAAAAATCACTTGTCTTAATATTTTGCTAGAGGCGGATGCACGATTTATATAGCTGAAATTCCCGCATTAGCTATTAATATATCCATCCATGTTTTTTTAACTTTTATTATAAGTCCATGATAAGTGCGAAGTGATTTTATGACTTCCATGATAAGTGCGATCGCGCACGGAAAGTCAGAAAGTCTATCTAAATCGTTAAAAACAGCTCACGCTAAAAAGTTGATAAGGATCCTGTGCGAACTACATAAAAACCTAACATTGATATTATTATTGAATACTGATTATTTTCAAACTGTCAAAAAGTCATGAATGAATCAATAAAGTAGTACATACATGCATATCTTCACGCCGTATCCCTAACGGGGTAGTCAGAGACGACGGAGCAATAAAGTAGTAATTTCTATAATTAGGTAGATAGGTAGGTAATAAAAAAATCGGCCAAGTGCGTGTCGGACTACGCAGTGAAGGATTGCGTAGTTGGAATGCACAATATTCATTTAATTGCCAGCAAAATTAAGTTTGTATTTCATAGCATTTTTCAATAATACCTGTAAGAAACAAAATATTTTTGCGGTTGCTGAACGTGTAATCGAAAATTGTATTGAAACTCATTTTCGTAGAAAGTGCTTTTTAAGATCTACTCTCTCAAATTTTTTTCAGAATTTTCCACTCTATCCATAATTGAAGTTTGAGAAAAAGGGCACACTTTTAGGGTTCCGTAGCTAAATGGTAAAAAACGGAACCGTTATAATTTCATTTGGAAAATTGATTTGAATAAGGATATACATACATATCTTCACACCGTATCCCTAAAGGGGTAGTCAGAGAGGGCGGAGCACCAAGCGTCCCGTTCCTTACATACTTCTTTCGCTTCCTCGAATCTCATCATTCTCCTTGAATTGAACAGAATTAAATAAGAATGTATCGTGCAGTATAGCGGTTTGTGAAATACACCTATCTTCCAAATTCTATCTATGTCGTGCCAATTATAGTCTCTAAGTAGAATGACTGACATACGGACAGAATGAAATTATAAGGGTTTCTTTTTTGCCATTTGGCTATGGAACCCTAAAAAGGGGAATCTGACCAACTATCGAAATTCAAAACTATCGAGGTTTTAATGTTTAATGTAGATTACAAACAAATAGGAGGTGTTGCGCAGGAACTAAATTCAAAAACCCCGAAAGCATCGTTGGATAAAGTCCAAGTTTTTAGGCTTTGATGATTTGATGTCGTTTGCTTTGTTTGCGAACCTATTGTTTAGATCTGTTAATTTAGATCATAAAAAAATAATTTCCGAAAATAGCGTTATCGCATATTTTTTTACGAAAATATTTCTCAAAAGATTTGAATTGTCATCCAAAATAATTGCAAAAAAACCCCAATCTGGCAACGCCGTTTGAAATGTAAAAAGGATAACAGGTCTATAAACTACCAAATAAAGAAGTGAGTGGTTTGATTTAATCCTTGATATTGAAGATGTTTAGATAGGGACACTCTTCAATAAAGCTCAGACTCGTTGTATACATAGCATTTACTTATATTAAATTCAATACAGTTTTTATAAAATTAAAACGATACGTTCTCGTGTCTCTGACGTGAAGTAAGATCGACTTGAAGTGAGCGCCGGTTTGGAAGCCATGTCGAAACGGAGGAGGGGAGCGTTGCTCATCAGCCATAGATACTTAACATGCCCCCCGACGTTGAAAGAGAGATCTTTCAACCTGTGGTCTCTTCTATTGGCAGAGGACATATCCTATTGAAAGCGCGGCGAATCACGCTCTTAGCCGTTCGGATGTCTGCCACTCGACTAACACCATCAGTGCCAGGGTAAGTTTTCATGATACGTCCAAGACTCCACTTCATGGGAGGAAGAGAATCCTCCTTAATCAATACCAAATCACCATCATTGAGACTCCCATATGACGTATGCCACTTCGTACGTTGTTGAAGCTCAGCGATGTATTCCTTAGACCACCTGGTCCAGAACTGCTGCCGCATCTGCTCCAGTCTCTCCAAACGTGTAAGTCGATTTTGGTTTTCATTCAGGTGTTGGCAAAGCGGTAAGAGGTCGTCCCACCAGAAAGTGTCCCGGCGTTATCGGTGTTAGGTCATGTGGGTCAGTCGATAATGAAGTGAGAGGTCTTGAGTTTAAAATTGCCTCAATTTGAACTAAAACGGTATATAAATCCTAAAAACTAAATAAGCATTGCCCAGAACTCGATGAAGGTGTGCTTTAACAGACTTTACCCCCGCTTCAGCTAACCCCGCCATATGAGGTGCATAAGCTGGTAAAAATTTGAATTCTATATCTTCCTCTGACATATCCCGTGTTATTGATTCAGTGTGATCCCTAAAGAATTTAAAAAGCTCATTACGAGCTCTGATAAATTGGGTACCGTTGTCAGAGAAAAGAGTACATGGCTTTGAACGCCTGGCTTTGAACGCCTAGCTATGAACCTTCGTAATGTAGAAAGAAAAGAATCTTTGGTCAGATCGCTCACAAGCTCTAAATGTATGGACTTAGTGGTGAAGCAAACGAATACTGCGATGTATATTTTTATCGTTCTACTTCCACGACCTACTTCCACGACTTCCACGACCTGCATAATCCCTACCAGTAACTTGAAAAGGATAACGTGCTTGGAGCCGCTGTTCAGGCAAATTGCCCATGATAGGTTTTACAGTGCGTGCGTTCATGCGAAAACATCTTAAGCATTTGTGCACGACCCGTTTGGATAAATTGCGCCCACCAATCGGCCATAATTGTTCTCTGATTGATGATAACAATAATTGAGGACCGGCGTGCATCAAATGTATGTGTTCATATTCAAATATTAGTTTTGTTAGCGGATGCTTAGAACTCGTCAAAATTGGATGTTTTTTATCGAATTCGAATTTTCCATTTGCTATACGGCCTCCGACACGAATCAGTCCACGTTCATCAATAAATGGACTTAAATATAACAATTTGTTCTTCTTGGGTAAGTAATGACTGTTTGCCAAAAGTTTATATTCTTTCGGAAAACTCTCCAACTGTGATATTTTTAATAAGATCTTATAAGCTTCCTGTCTCTCTACATGCGTAATGAAATCCTTTTCTTTATGAGTAGACTTTTTACAGTTTGAAATGAAACGCGAAACATACGCCATGACATTTTTCAATCTTTGTAGTTTTGAGAAACGTGAAAATGGAAACAATTCCTGAGATTCTTCCGTCACAGGCACACTAGCAGTAATTTCCGGTAAATCACCATCATTAAAGTTAAATTTGTTTGGCGGCCAAACGTCTCGTGAACTCTGCAAGAATGAAGGACCATTCCACCACAAGCCCAATCTATCAATGTGAGTAGATATAGTAACACCTCTACTCAATAAATCTGCGGGATTACTTGCGGTAGGTACATGGCGCCATATGTAATTTTGAGTCATTTCTTGAATTGTAGAAACTCTGTTTTTCACAAACTGCTTAAGTCTATTGGGTGGAGTCTTCAGCCAACCAAGAACCACTGACGAATCCGTCCATAAGAAGCAATCGACAATGTTCAAGCGTGTTGTTGTTATGACTTTCTGTAAGAGTTTTGCGCCTGTTGTAGCACCACACAACTCAAGGCGTGGTATCGTTTGCGCCTTTAAGGGAGCTACTCGACTTTTTGCACATAATAAATGAACTTCGATATTGCTGTCTATATCTTCAGATCTCACATAAAGACATGCACCATATGCGTCCTTTGATGCATCACAGAAAACATGCAGTTGAATGTTTATTGGACTATTGCAAACGACATGTCTAGGAATGCGAAGCTCACTCAAACTATGTAAGTTACTTGTAAATTTGGCCCACAAAGTTAAAATCTCCTGCGGCAAAGGATCATCCCATTGTAATTTATGAAGCCAAAGTTTTTGTAATATAATTTTACCAGTAATTATAAAAATGTTTAAAAGTCCCAAGGGATCGTATGTCTGTGATATGACCGAGAGAACCACTCGTTTAGTGACTTGTGTTTTTTCTGTTTGCTTGATCAAAAACCATAACTGATCCTCATGAGGTGACCACTTCAGACCCAATGCACTAGATTGTTCATGCTCGCTCAAATTCACGACAGTCGCTCCATCCGATGGATCAGAATTATCACAAACAGGGAGATTAGATCTGAACTTCCTCAAGTTGAAGCATCCAGAAGAAAGTACCTGAGAAACAAGTGTTCTAATGCGCAGAAGACCTTCAGCTGTAGAATCGCCTGTTAACAAATCATCAACATAAAAATCTTCATTTATAACTCGTTGAACTTTCTCATCATTGCATTCGTTGGCTACTTGGTTTAAACAACGAATCGCCAAAAATGGAGCCGACGCAGTGCCGTATGTCACTGTATTTAAAGTGTAAACCTCAAGTGGTTTCGATGGATCATCCCTCCAAATAATCTGCTGTAAGTGACGTTGATTCTCGTGTATAAGTACCTGTCGGTACATCTTCTCGATGTCTCCAGCCACAACAAAACGATGCTGCCGAAATCTTAATAGAATTGAGAATAAGTCACTTTGTATTGTTGGCCCTACCATTTGAATGTCGTTTAACGATATTCCAGATGTAGTTGGAGCGCTTGCGTTAAAAACGACGCGTAATTTTGTAGTAGTACTCTGTTCACGTAGGACACCATGATGTGGCAGAAAATAAGAGTTTTTAGGAATATTATTTATGTCAACTTTAGTCATGTGTCCCAGCTGAGCATATTCCTTCATGAAATCTAAATACATTTCTTTTAATTTTATTTGTTTCTGTAATCTTCGTTCCAGCGATAAGAAGCACTGTTTCGCCCTTTCAAAAGAATCACCTAATTTTGTCTCAGGCATTTTCAAAGGCATTGCTACTGAGAATCTTCCATCGTTTGTGCGTAATAAGTTCTGGATGAAGTGCTCTTCACATAATTTTTCTTCTATTGAAAACACTGGTTTTGTTGATTCTGGAATTTCTTCGACCATCCAGAATTTGGTTAACTGTTCTTGAATATCTTCAAATTGACTTACATTACAGGTTATCTTGTTGCTACGAGGAAATCCAGTTGGTCCAGATACAATGTACCCGAACTTAGTTTCTTGTAGAACTGGATAATTATTGTTCACTCGTATTTGATTAGCACAAAGCAAATCCCAGAATATATCTGCGCCAAGGAGCAAGTCTAGACTTGACGGATTATAGAAGTCTGGGTCAGCAAGAGTAATATGTGATGGTATGTTTAATTTGTTTACCTTTATAGAACTAGTTGTAGATAATGTAATGTGAGGTAATACAAATAATGTAATATTTATTTGAAATGAATTAAGTCGGGACTGTATAATTGCATTACATTTCTTATTGATTGAAGAAATTGCATTATTGATACCTGCAACGGTAAATTTCGTATCTTGCGCATCTAGAGATAACTTTGACAATAATGCTTCCGTCATGAAAGAGGCTTGACTACCTGAGTCTAGAACAGCTCTCACCTCATGCAAGTTATCATGAATATCCTTGATTTTAACAATTGCCGTTGCAAGTAATACTTGACCACAGTAGTGATTGACAGATAGTGCTGTAGTAGTTGACGGCGAGGCAATAGGGTATGTAGATTCTACGACGTCTCTATGAAGCATGGTATTATGTTTACGTTTGCACGTTTTACAAGGACCCAGTCGGCACACTCGCTTATTATGACCTACTCTAAAACAATTTATACAGAGTTTTGCGTTTTGTACAAATTTCTCCCTATCGCTGACAGCCATTTTTATAAATTCTGCACACTGGTATAATGCGTGTGTCTCACTACACAGTGGACATTTAAATGTTCGTTTTGGACCAGGTTGTGCAGTAGCTGCTAAGACTTTGTAGTTCCTACTGACTTTATTAGACGGTATAACATTTGTTGGTTTATTTGAACTCAACTCTATAGTCTCCAGTAATTCAGCTCTATTTGTAAGAAATTTAGTAAAACGATCTAGTGTAAGTTGCTTGTATTTAACCCTTTGTTCTTCCCATTCACGCAGCGTACGGGTGTCCAACTTAGATGAAATTATATAAATGATGAGAGTGTCGCACGAATGTGTAGGTTCACCCAAAATTTGTAGGGCGCGCATATTTTTCGTGTATGAAGTTAGAAGTCTTCGTATAGAATCTGCAGATTCTCTTTTTAAAGGTTCCTCGTTGAAAATAGCTTTGACATGATTCTGTATCAACAATCGTGTGTTATCGTATCTTTCGCACAATGAAGTCCACGCAACTGTATGGTTAGAAGATGAAAATTCTAACGCTCGAATAATTTGAGCAGGGCTGCCATCCAGCGATGCTCTCAAATAATGAAACTTTTGTATACTGCTGATTAACGAATTATTATGAATTAGCGAAGTAAAAGTGTCACGGAATTCCAGCCAATTGCCATACTCACCTGAAAACTTAGGTATTTGTATAGTCGGCAGTTTTACACCCTTAATCGCAGCATTCGCTTCCCTCACCGTATCCTCATTATCCGATTGGTCAGAAGACAGTGGGGAAGTATCGGAGGATTTCACCTTTTTTGACATAGGTTTTTTATAGGAAAGATACAATTCTTGAGCTCTGGCCATTGAACGATAATATTGTGTTTCAAATTCTGACCTTTGTACCTCCTGACTCGCGAACTCTTCCTCACTCTCTCCTGACTTTTCTATACACGACTGGATTTGATCAAACTCACGAAAATTATCCTCCATTTTAGTAATTCTTAATTTTATTTCAATAGCTTGAACCTCATTGCAACTAGAAACATTAGAAAAACTGCTTATATATTTTTCAAAATTTGTGAGACGACCCTTACATGTTCCTCTCTTTCTTATTAATTCATTCGTTTCACCCATTATTGTAATATAAATAGTACTTCACTTCTAGTTAAATATAAAATTAAATAAATTTTGATTTGATTTCAACAAAATATTGAATGCACTCAACACTGAATCAAAACAAAGAAAATACCTAACTCATTTAAAAGAAACTATAAACATTAATGAACAAAATAATAATATTTCTATCTGTTTTCATATAAAACAGTGAAATTAATAAATATTAAAGTACCTAATATATAATTAGTTATTAAATATTTGTTTTAATAATGTATGTATAACAAAATAGTAGTAAACAATAATTTATTTCAATTCGCATTTAACGAATTGAATAAATCCTTAAATATCGTAATTATTAATATATAATAGTTCCTTTGTACCGTAATTGAGGCATAATAATTTAAATTATAACGAAATTTCACGAAATTACTTCAACAATAACTTAAATATAAAAATATTAAAAAATAACAGGTAGTGATAAAACTAATTCAAAGAATAACCAGTTTTCATAGACCCCTATTGACAAAACTGTTCCCCGTTACGATGTATCAACTTACAGTGGATTTCAATTAGATCATTCTAAGTTGAATTACTTAATAAATATATAATATTGGTAAATTATTGCTGTAAATAAATGTGTTTAGCCAATATGTCGGGGAATTTTGATTAAAATTACTTTTGTTTGATTAGATAAATTGGGATGTTATTTTTCTATCGTACCTAAGTATAACGAAAGGAACTTAATGTACGGGACTAACTCAAACCACTTGCCTTGTTTTTATCCACAATTTTACGGTGGTTGTTTCTTGTTCATTTATTAACAATAGAATTGTTCCTCATGTAACTTCGACATAAGTAATCTTGTAAATTCTTCTCGTAACGTTTTCGTTTGTTGATGCTTTTAGTATTTTGATGTTTTCATTAATCCATAGGTTCGCAATCCGATCGTAAGGTCCACATATGTTTAGATAGGGACACTCTTCAATAAAGCTCAGACTCGTTGTATACATAGCATTTACTTATATTAAATTCAATACAGTTTTTATAAAATTAAAACGATACGTTCTCGTGTCTCTGACGTGAAGTAAGATCGACTTGAAGTGAGCGCCGGTTTGGAAGCCATGTCGAAACGGAGGAGGGGAGCGTTGCTCATCAGCCATAGATACTTAACAGAAGAACATCATCTTTTTTTGTAATGTAATGGCCCTCTGTCGCGAAATAGAATTGTTTTGACATATCTATATATCCCTTTTAGTTTTTAACTTTACCGAATTGAAAAGTCAGTGCGCTTTAAGTATCATCATGTAATTAGAGCATTAACCTAATTTTGTTGTATTATGAGGCCATCTGTCGTTGAGTAGAATAGAACACTTGCGTTGATACTCTCTAAACATTTTAACATAAATATAAAAGATATTACTAGATGCCACTGACATTGAAATTTAATAAAAGGTTTTTCATTTTTATAATTGTAATTAATACATAAAATGTGCGTGAATCTAAAAGTATTCAGTTCTAAATAGCAATACAAACTATATTTTTGGATACATTTGCAATTACAAAAGAATTACTTTATGTTCACATTCTACTGATACTGGTAGTGACATCTTTCATTGTTCTTAGTGTACCGTGAAATCTAATGTATGTCGCTGATACCACATGCCCATAGTATTTACATTACTGTTAAGAAAAATTTTGACTCACGGCCCGTTGCAAGTCGCCAAACAGCAGTGCCCAGTATCTGGCCCGAAGTTCGGAGCGTTTGTCTCTTCCTGCAGAAGCAGAGCGGAGACGAGACGCAGGAGCGCGCGGGGGAGCGCGGCGGAGGGGCGGGGCGGCGGTGGAGCGAGGCGGCTTGCGCGCTACACGGGCTGTAAATATACCTTCAGACAATAATTGAAAATTTCATGTCAACTTTTATATAATATTATACAGATTAAAAATTATTTATAAAAATATTAGTATTAGGATATAGATACTTTTGACTGTCTTCCTATATTACGAAAAAAAAAACAGAGACGAAATATGTCCTATTATTACAGTAGAAAAATAATATGAATGAATGGAGTGAGTGAAAATTTAGGCAAGATGATGCTGTTGTCTGTTTTGAATTTTAACTTTATTTTTAAATAAATCTGTTATAGTACACCTTAATGTTGTATTATTTTTTTACTTTATGATATCAATTTAGCCATTTAACTACTATAGCAAAAGAAGTTGCAGGCAAGAACTCGTGGAGTCTCGGCGCAGAGAGAGAAAAATGGAAAAGGATGGGGGAGGCTTTTACCCAAAAGGGATCCATTTCTAGTATTTAAGTATTTAATTAAGTTTTATCTATTAACATTAGAATATAATATTAATAACTAACTAACTACACATGTAAATAATAGACTAAGAAATGGAATAATAAAGCTTTATTATTATTATTATTAACTACTATAGCGTAAATCTTACGTTAGGGTGAGGGGGGGTCCACCAAATCTTACCAAGGAGAGGGAGGAGTCCAAATTAAAAAAAACAGCTCACGTAATTAATGGGTGTCCTCATATGTATCTTTTATTTATTTATTTTTTCAAATAAACCCAATTACAAGGTGTTTTTGAACGTCAAATCTACTTTATATGTACTAAATGTATGACAAAACGTGATATTCTCCGCATCTTACACCCAACACAACGACCCCACGTATCCAGCCGAAAGTAGGCAATTTTGTTACGCAGAAGGCGAGTCGGTGATACCTTCATACAAGCCCAAAAGCTTGCCTCACTAAAGTGCTGTCAAGAACACAAAATACTAACTAGTATTGAGTAATAAATATCAACTTCAAATCAAATAAAACCGTTTTAAAAATTCCCGCCAATTACTTGTCAAATAAAAACAGTGTAGGAATCTTAGAGAAGTAAAAAAGCTTTTTGACCTCAAGTCGCGACCAATCAGTGTGTCAGTTGATAGGCACTAACGACCTCTCAAGACATAATCAGAGCAAAAATCAGAGTAATCAATAGTCTCACTCTCATGGTTGGCTTACAACTTTTTTCTCTCTAATGGCAAAATTCGTTATAGCTGTAGCTTTTTCACTAAGGTTTATATAGCAATTACCTAGTATTAAGCCGAAAACCCAGCTTACACACAACTTCGTACAGATCGAGAGATAGGATATGAATACAATTCGGAATACAATTCAACTTCGTTGTTTTTATCTAATATTTATCTGTTTGAGCCCTGAGTATTTTTTTAACTTCCTTCACAAGTGAGTTAATTTGTAGTAAAAAATCCAATAAATTGTTCATCATGAGGACAGAGCAGCAAGCTCTGCCCATTTTTTATTTCTATTTTCTTTTTCATTTACGTTTTTATGGTTTTTATGTTTCCATTTATCGCTTGAGAAATAAAACTAAGTGTGTTATAATGCAATTTAGTACGTTGTAATTCTGTAATTCATCGTTGTTGTAGCCGGGTCGGATCGGAGGCGGGAAAAAATTTCCACCAACATTTAGACGCTGTGCCCCGACTGTGCCCTGGCCTTGGCATGGACTCGGCCCGGTCGAACATGAATTATTTCATACGAAAGTATGTTATAGATATTTCATCATGCCCCGCCCATGGTATAGCCTGACCCTAACACGGTGTAACGTGAATCATGCAAAGTGTATACAAGTTTTAAACGGCATAGAAAATGTAATATCTTTGAACTTTGTACAGAAAAAACAACTAATTGTTTCAAAACCTAGGCCTGATTTGTGTATTACTTGACTAGTAAATTGCATAAAAGACAATAAATCAGTATACAAAACTATTAAGCTCATGGATTATGTAATAATTCATATCATAAGTAATCGCATAAAAGGCAATTTAATATATCAGTTTACGAAACTAGGATTTTTGTTTGTTCTCCTATCAAGTTACTTATTATTATTGATGCTGTATATTTTAATCAAGTGATGAAAATATTTAGAATTGTTCTGGTTATGAGGATTAAAAACTAATACTGTCACTATAAAAAACACAGGAATTCACAGACACATGAATACAGTGATGTCTTTTAGTAATTTGGAGAAACAACAAATTGAGACATATTAATATGTTAAGAACTGATGAACTATTTATGCCTGTATACTTTTAATAGCAATGTATTCTAAAAATAACAGGAAGCGATCAATCTCTTTCCTCTCTTCTTGTCCACTCCACCATTTGTGGCAAAATGATGATTTATTAGTAATCTATAAAATTTAGCCCTTCCCTATACTTTTACAAAAACAATGAAGAACTTATGCCGGGCTTGCCCTGTTTTGAAGACCTAGGCACGCCACTGGTATGTATGTATGTGCCAATGTACTAATGAGACAAGTGATAAAAATAAAATAAGTTTAATATGCATTTATGCAGATTAACTTAAATTAAGGGCTTTGTCAAGTTTTTGGTGTAAAGAAGAAGCAAAGAAAATATCGAAACAAAATGAATCAATAAATGTGAGTATGTTCTTGTATAAATAAAGTTTACAGCATGTAGTTACATACGTAAGTTACATATAATTACATAGATCTTAAATCCTTATGTAACCCAATTTTGGAAGCTCCATTTAACTCGCTAGTAATTGTTATATCGATTTAAAACTATACAAATGCATGTCAATTGATGAAATTATGGAGCTATGGACTATGGAGCTGATAAGATGATGAATCTATATTCATTAACTATTAAATTCATAATTAGATACTAGATAGTAAGCTCATTGAATTTGGGCTCATTCGATTTGTCTTCATGAGACCTTTATGACTAAGAGTTTAAAATAAATATACAGTTTAAAAACCACAGAACATGCATCACGACTTTTTTTTTAAAACAACTAATTCATTTAAAAAATACAACAGTTCTTATTAGATTGTGATAATATTCAAGTAAGACATAATGTACGATCATACGAAAATTATTAAAAAATCATTACTTTTAAATATTTCATTAGAAACATAACTAAATAGAATTTCAAGATATTATTGAATTAAGGGCTGATCAATCCACAGAAAAGACACAACAAGGAGTATAGGCATGAGCATTTTTTTAACATATTCTTAAAACAGACGATTATAAATATAGCACTTTTCAATGGAGTTTTTATAGCCTAACTTTTTATTTAAATATACGATTAGGATTGCAAAAAAATGATGAAAAGAATTTTATGATGACTAAAATCAAATATCGATAGGTTTGTTTATACGTCTAATTAATACAAACGGGCACTCCTAACTTACATAGTTGATTAAACAACGCCTACGTTTTTTGGTTTCCCAAATAGACCCGAAGACATTAGGGTACGTTTACCTGGAGTATCCATTGCAACGTGGAAGGCCACCAGGTTCCTCGCCTCCCTGCCTTCTTCCTGAACCAGCTGTCTGACCTCTTCCATTTCAAATCAACCAGAAATATGAACTTTTGTACGAAAATAAAAAGACACTACAAAGTACATCACTATCGCACATGTATTATTAAGATCTACACAATATATATTCATTAGAAATTAAAATATCATTTAATATAATATTATCGACACAAATACAATAATGTATAAGTAATAAAAGACGTTTGCAATTGAAAAATTAGAAAGATGGTATTTGATAACAATTGGGGTTTTGACAGCTATTAATTAGAGATGTGAAGAAATAATCGATTTTCATTTTAATCGATTTTTATTCCTTAGTATCCGATTTTTTAAATCGATTAATAAATTACACTTGTTTTTATTAAAAATATGAAGAAATGAAGGAAGCGCTTTAGCTTGTTATCTTATTAAAAGAAGAATTAGTAGGACGACAGTAAAATAAGTAATTAACGTCCTAATACATTTTATAACCGGTAATAAATTGGGTAATAACGAAAATCAATAGGTACTTTTTTTTTTAAACATGTTTGAAAAATACATAAAATTGGTTACATTTTGGATTGACTGTTATTGAATAATTGAATGACACAGTTACTACAAAAGGCATTTCCAATAAGTTCTCAAATTTTAAAACTTCATTCGTCAAGATTTAACACTTTTCAAACATTACATATAATCTAAAATTATATTTTAATTCATAATTTTTAAGTTTTTACGTAACTATAAATTATGTATGACTTAAAAGCAACAAAAAATTAATTATGATATAGACAAGTTTTTTTTTAATGTAGGTATCGAAATATTGACAATTATGTTATCAGCCTCAACCTCGGACCAAGAACCTTGGTCCGAGGCCTCGTTATATGAAACTTGTTTTTAATATTTCTTAAACAAGTGAAGTTCCCTTTAATAACATACCATTTGATTGCTTTGATGATTGGATCCGCTATTAGTACCTATTTGCCGCTCATGGACTCAATACGTTTGTTATATTTAGTCATCTTAGACATTATGTTCACAAAACAAAATTTAATCTAATTTACACACTTTGTACAATTAATACACTTACCTAACCTAACCTACCAAAAGAGAGTATTCTAAAAAGGCGGATTCCGACCTGGCGCTTCGCCGGCCGCTGCCGCGGCACGCTCGCTCGGCTCACGCGTTGTGGTTTATATACTTACCTATCTAACCTACCCAAAGAGAGTATTCTCATAAGACGGATTCCGACCTGGCGCTTCGCCGGCCGCTGCCGCGGCACGCTCGCTTCGCTCGCTCGGCTCGCGCGTTGTGGTTTATACACTTACCTAACCTAACCTACCCAAAGAGAGTGTTCTCATAAAGCGGATTCAGTTTATACACTTACCTAACCTAATGTAACCTACCCAAAGAGAATGTTTTCATAAGGCGGATTCCATTCTGTATTAAATTCACTAATAACATAAAAAACTTTGGCTGTAAAAGTATATAGTTCCTTTCCCTCCCAAAAATTAGACAATCATAAAAATAATGTCTATGATTAAAAAAATTAATATTACATCGAAAAAATTGTCAGTTACGAAAGTTTACGAAATTGATATCTTAAAATATTAAATCCCGTAAACATATAATGTTTGAAAAGTGTTAAATCTTGACGAATGAAGTTTTAAAATTTCAGAACTTACTGGAAATGCCTTTTTTAGTAACTGTGTCATTCAATTATTCAATAACAGTCAATCCAAAATGTAACCAATTTTATGTATTTTTTTTCAAACATGTTTTAAAAAAAAAGTACCTACTGATTTTCGTTATTACCGGTTATGAAATGTATTAGGGATTAGGGCGTTAATTATTTATTTTACTGTCATCCTACTAATTCTTCAATCTTCTTTTAATACGATAACAGTCTAAACCTTAGCCGAAATGAAAAATAAAGAAATCTAATGCTGCCAAAATTACACATTTTAATTGCGACGAATGAAAAAACGCGAAGTAAGTTCACTACCATGAACAAGTCGATCAAAAGACTGCGCCATCTATATATATGTACGTAAAACAGTTTCGTATTTGTTCAACAGTTTCCTTTCTTTCGAGTGTAAATAATTAAAAAAAACATCTTCTAACGGTAAAACACCTAACAGCGGCTGGCGGAAGTATTTTTTCATGAAGAAGGATAATACCACAGTATATTGCAAATTTTGCCCGAAAGATTAAAAACATGTAGTAATACTACAAATTTGAAGCAACATATGGAGCGAAAACATCCCACTGTCCTACAGGCTAACCAAGTAGCATAAATTATTATATTTCATTATAATTATGGTCCTTATAACTAATAGTGTCTGCCAAGCGAGTCATGCGCATGGCGCACAGATTAGCACATTTGCCAATGTCAAGTATTATATTAAATCTAGATGAATCGTTATCTAGATCGTTATCGTAAAACTCCTCCAGTAAAGTGATACTGATAGTAGACTTGACTGAAGTTTTATAGGACTTCTTGGAAGAGGGCGAGAACTTCAGCTACACATGTTTATTTAGATCAACTCAATTTTTTTTGCTTACACAGAACTTTAAAACACAATATACGATCACTGTTGTACTTTATAACTCCCTCAAATGTAAAAAATAGATAGTTTAAATAAAATAACGACCTCACTTCTCCCGTTCCCGCCAAAAAGTTCACATTAAAATTAAAAGCACAGGAAGTTTTTAGTTAATTTTTTTCAATAAGCATTGGCATCGAGACCATCTGCTCAAACACTTAGTATTTTCTAAAGTATTTTCTTTTCCTGAACCTTGCTTACTTTTAGGGATAAGTTTTATATTATTTTGAAACTAACGGGTTACATATCTTTTAATTGATTTTTTGCCGTAGAACTCTCGTGAAGATGATATTCAGGATATCAGCTGATGGAAATAACTCAAAACATAGCAAAAATGACATGCCGGGACAGTCTAACCTAACCTTTTATTTTTTTTTTTCATTGTGCAAACTTAGAAGTTTTATGAAAGATTTGTTTTGAAACCAGGTTGACGTTTTGGTTATTTTTCGTACTTATCATTGTATTTTATTTTTATTCTAATAAATTGTTAATACTATACTTATCTCTTAGTTTTATTACTATGTAGAAAAGCAGCTTTTTTTTTCAATTAATACTAAAAAAATCGTTTTTTTGCAAAAATCGATTATTTCTTGTAATTAATTACGATTTTTCTCAAATCGATTAATATTGAAAAGAAAACAATCGATTTTTAAGTAATCGATTTTTTTCACTTAATGTCACATCCCTACTATTAATCAGTGTTGCCCCAATTTATATCTATAATATTGACCTAAAGTAAAAACTTTATTTACTACTTTACTACTTAAAAAGAAACCACGACATTGGTCATCCCGAAGTTCCGACGTAATAAAAGTGAACTTCAACATCAGTTGAAATGCAAAATGCAATTCAACATTTTATTATCGCCAGGTCGCTACAGATTTCCCGACCAACCGAAAAATGTCGGCAATAATAATAATAATAATGAAGTCGAACAACTTCACCACAGACGTTACAATTTATTGGCGTCGTCGGATGGTTGTTCGACACCTTGTAACGTCTGTGGCACCATAATTGTCAACCAACATGGCGCAGTCAACCAACATTGTGGTTTCTGTGCAATAATGTCATATTTACAAAAGAATCATTGTCTCTGTGCTTTTTCTGGGTAACATACTCTTCTGAAAATGGTGATGCACAAAAGTATAATAATCAAATAACAGGTCATTAACCACATAATAGTATAACATCTCCATTATGTCTTCTTCAAAATAAATGTTAAATTTAAATGAACACATTTGTCTTTAATTTATGAGGATTGTGGTTACCGTTTGTCCTTCTTTTCTTTCGCTATACAAAATGAAATTACATATCTATTCACACACTTATATGATGCTTTGCTGGTTACGTCTTACGCGCTTCTACATTTACTCAAACCTAAAAAATGAAACGTAATTGGGCTGTTTTCAAAAAATTGCAATTTTTGACGAAAAATAAAAAAACTGTACTGAATCTGTTTTTATGTTACAGCGTTCAATTAGTTAAGTAAAAATGAGAGCCTTTCACTAGAAGGGAAGGAACTATAGCCAGTTTTTAAGCAGGTAAGAGGCAGGTTAATTAGATAATGGCAGGTTATATATAATAATTAGATAATGGCAAAAAAGGCGATAAAAGCTTCTAAAAAACTATAGGCCGATATCACTTCTGAGCCACGTATATAAGTTGTTTTCAAGAGTCATCTCGAATCGTCTTGTCAACGTCGATTTGACGAATTTCAACCTCCTGAGCAGACTGGGTTTCGAAAGGGCTACAGCACCGTAGACCACATACATACGCTGCGGCAGATTGTACAGAAGACCGAAGAGTACAATCACCCTCTTTGCTTGGCGTTTGTGGACTACGAGAAAGCTTTTGACTCCGTCGAAACCTGGGCTGTTCTAGATTCCCTGCAGCGATGCCAAGTCGATTGGCGCTACATCGAGGTGTTGAAGTGTCTGTACAAAGCCGCAACCATAACCGTACAAATCCAAGATGTCCAGACAAGACCAATACTTTTGCAGCGTGGATTGAGACAAAGAGATGTTATCTCTCCGAAGCTCTTCACCAACTCACTGGAGAACGTCTTCAAAACACTGGACTGGAACGGTTTGGGCATAAATATCAATGGTGAGTACATTTCACACCCTACGATTCGCAGACAACATAGTTATAATGGCGGAGTCGTCGCAGGACTTGTTAGGGATGTTGTGGAGCCTAAGTATTTCTTCCAGACTGGTGGGTCTGGGAATGAACTTGGACAAGACGAAAGACATGCTAAATTCAGTCGTAGACCCAACCCCAATTACAATCGATAATGTCGGCATCGAAGTTGTTCAGGAATACATCTATCTAGGATAAGTTATTCAACTGAGTAGAAACAACTTCGACAAAGAGGCTGACAGAAGAATACGTTTGGGTTGGGCAGTATTTAGGAAATTATGTCAAATCTTTGAGTCGCCACTGCCTCAGTGCTTAAAGTCCAAAGTATATGACCAGTGCCTCCTCCCGGTCCTGACCTATGGGGCGGAAACGTGAACACTGACAAAAGGCCCGTCCACAAATTCCAAGTTGCACAGCAAGCTATGGAAAAGGCTATGCTCGGAGTTTCTCTGAAGGATAGAATCCGAAATGAGGATATCCGAGAGAGAACTAAAGTGACCGACATAGCCTTGAGAATAAGCAAGCTGAAGCGACAGTGGCCGGGGCACATATGTCGCAGAGCCGATGGACGTTGGGGTATACGGGTTCTGGAGTGGAGACCACGTTCAAGACGTTCCGTAGGACGGTCTCCCGCTAGATGGACCGACGACCTGAAGAGAGTGGTGGGAAGCAGACGGATACGGAGAGCCTAGGACCAGATATGGTGGCACAATATTGGAAAGGCTTATGTCCAGCAGTGGACGAACACGGGCTAACGATGATGATGATGATGATGATGAGGTTAGGATAGAATAGTCCCAGGTAAATGATAAAAGTTTGATAAAGCAAGAAATATAGCAAGACACACAAGATTTTTTTCTAAGTATCTCTTACTTTTTTCTTTTACAAATGTAATCTAGAAACACGCTAATTGACAAATTACTTCTATCATATAACAGTTAAAAGTTAACTTTTTTCAAAAAAATCTATACAAGCGATACGAGGAATATGTCACATAGCTTGTTTGTTTTATAACTATGACTTTCTTCATAGTTTCTTTTTTTTCCTTATGAAATTAGTAATGAGATAATTTAAAATGTTCAGGTCGACAGGCGCAGGAGAAATTTTTGCTTACAAAAATTTAACTCTTTTTTTTCCTAATTTCTCGACTAAGTTATACAGAATTTTAAAGATATTGTAGCCTGGTCTTCTATTAATTACGTGCTTTATTCGATGTCGCTATTTACCAATGAATTAATTTTTTATTGTACAACATAGTCAAACGTTCGTCCTTCGGACACGCAGGTGTATGAGAAAACGTCATTACAAACTTCAAACTCAACCTTTACTTTTATTTAAAAATCAATGTTGTTAAAAATGCATAAAACTGATTTGCCTCGATCCACTATTTTGCATTGTCAACTACCCCTAAGAGTTATATTGCCTAAAATTAAAAACGAATTAACCAAAAGTAAAAAGTTTCTGACAGGTGAAAACGCCGATTGTTTGAAAACAACCCAAATACAGACTGGCTAGATTGGCTAGTAGACTACAGGCTAGTAGAAAGAGTACCGGCTAGTATCTTCTAAGCGTCTAAGCATGGTTGACGTCGAATTTACATTGAGATACAAACTCTTTGCATTTGAATAACGAGGAGACGAGGCTGTAGGGGTATAGTTTTCTTTGCCTTCCAAGAATTAGAGACGTTATGACATTAAAAAAATACTAAAATTTTTCTTTTCGTTGTCTAGCAAGATGGCAGATCAGGTATTTGTTTATTTGTCCAGAAAATACTAAATTTTTCATATATTTTACCAATGTTCTATCATTGTAATTGTCTTTTTCCTGTGAAAAAATCTCTTGAGATAAACGAATAGTGAAAACAAGTGTTTATAGTGTAAAATGATATTGATGTGTCTACCCACGTGGAAATTGCTTTCCCGGTTATTTAGTTAAATTTTTATGAAAAATGTGTTTATAATTTATGTTATACGTAATTAAATTAACATATATACAGTCCATAATAATTTCCAACTTGTTCAATGTTTTTTTTTTGTTAGGTTAAAAAGGTTATGTTATTCAGAAATAAATCTTACCATATTTCGGAACATAAAGATAACATTTCTATTGTTTCTGATTAAGCATCTGTGCATTTTGTTTTTATTAACCGTATAGCGAATTTAATATTTGACTAACGCAACTTCAAATTGCAGACCGAACGCTCATTTCAAAAACAGCCGACAGTGTTCTTGAACCGTAAGAAAGGCGTCGGTCTCAAGAGGAGTCGTAAGCCTTTGAGGTACCACAAAGATGTGGGCCTCGGTTTCAAAACACCGCGTGAGGTAATTGCATGGAGTGTGGTTTTAATGAGTGTTTTTTTTTCCGTAGACAGAGAAAGCTTTCCAAAAGCAGGCGACCGTCTTTCTTAACCGTAAGGGAGGACTGAAAAAAAAGGATTTGAGGCATTACAAAAATGTAGGCCTTGGATTCAAGACCCCACGTGAGGTTTGATTGACTTTTAGTTATACCACTTGGGAGCTGTGGCAAATGGTGGCGGCTTCGTTGTATAATTATGGTGTCATTGTCTTGTAGAATGGACACTGCTTACATAACACAAATATTACAAAAAATTGACCAAAATCTAAACAAAATATGAAGTTAACTTGTACACACTGAATTTGAATCATCCCGAATATAACTTCTTTCATAGTTACAAATCATTACAACATTATCTATTTAGTGCTATATCGAGTGTTCGAAGTAATTACTATGTTCCACTCACCTAAGGCTTGTGGACCATATCTAGCTCACTTCTAATTTGATACTTGTGCTGAACACCTCATTTTACTTCATTTCATATTTAAAATACTTAACATAACTAATTAAAAAATTGATGCTTGGATAGATACATATTGACTGGCCCGTTGGTGCAGTGGCTTATATACATCTCCTTTCCAAGTTAGGGTTCTGGGTTTGAACCCCGGTCAGCTCAATTTAGGAAACGAACTTTTCTAAATTGGCTTTTACTATGGTTGTTACTGGGAACTCCTCCAGAGTTCGTTGTGTGGTACCCATAGTACAAGCTTACTGCTTAATTTGACACAATCTGTGTAATTGTTTGGATTATTATTATATTAGACTCCAAAACATACAAAAAATGGATTTTTAAAGAATTAAACTTATTTTATTGTATGTAAAATTAAAACTTGAGTAGGTCTCCCCTGTGATTAGACAATAGCACTGTCTCACTTTAACTTACGACTAAGCTACAATTCTTGGTCCCTGTTCAGCATATAGTACCACAATTGTTGTTTTGATGTATTATTTTTTTGTAACATATAATTCAATTAATCAGTAAGACATGGGACTTTTGATATAACTTGAAACGGAGAACATTATGTTATAGTTTGCAGTTTATTTAATTATTTTAAATTTGTACTAAATATGTAGAGATTAGTGACCCACCCCGGCTTCGCACAGTTGTGCAGTCTGTGTGAGGTATGTCGTATGACTATAGAATGACTTCATATACCATGTTTAGAGCTGTTTTTTCATTAGATAACACAAACAGATTCGGTTTCCTTGTGAGCGATTAATAATTTTAAATCTGTTTAAAATAGCTTCATAAATATCCCATTTTTTTAGTAATATCTAAAAGATAAAAATGGTTATTGTGATAGACATATACCATCATGGACTTTTCTGTAGACCTTTTTAAGATATACAATACTGTATTACATTATTTTCATATATCTCGTAATATTTAGCCAGCATTAGCAATGTAAGCCCCCAAAAATATATTTTTACGACATCATTACAAATCATTGAAATTCTCATCTTTTCTCTGATAATATGCATGTATTATACATTCAAACCTTTCAGAAAAAAATATCTAATGATAGTGAAACCGTATCAAAATCCATTGTGTGGTTTAGAAGAAGTTAGCGAAGAAACAGACAGATGAAAACAGCGATTTTGCTTTATACTATTTAGAGATTAATAATCATTTTAACTAATTTTCAATTTTTTTTTCAATTTATGTCACTATCCTTTATAATTACTATAAATTGCATATTTTATGAAGTTTTGTCAATATATTACATACTGACATCTTCACGCCGTACCCCTAATGAGGTAGTCGGAGAGGTCAAAGCGCCAAGTGTCACAGTCCTTATAATCCTTACAAATCTCACCATTCAAAATATTACGATTATAAATATCTCTAATACATATCAAATAACTACCGTACTTGTCTACGTTTTGGTCAATAATTTCTTTAAACAAATTATTGAATTGTCCATTCTACATTTGCTTGTCAAAGGTGGTCAGGTCTGTCGTAATCATCTCTTGTTCATAATTACTTCTCATTAATACTCATCATTCACAAAACTTGCTGGTAAGTTGCATGAATATCCATAATAGTATTACCATTGTTTATGTTATATTAAAAAAAATGACACTTGTATTTATATATTTTTTTAAATTGCCTGATTATTATTGCAAAAAAAATTGATATTCACTTACACAATGACCACACTAATGATCCAAAAAGCGTTTTTTCTTTAAAATTCCAAAGTAATAGCAAAGTTAATTGTAACATGATGGCCTGTTGGTGTTGCTGTAGGACAATTGCATTTTAAATCCAGCCCCCGGGTTTGATTTCTAGTCAAGTCAAAGTAGGAATCACACTTCTCAAAATTGGCTTGGAGTCAAGTATTGCTGAGAGCTTCCAGAGTTCATTGCATGGTACTTATTCACGGAACAAGCCTGATCCTTATTTTGGGCTACATATTTAGTGTAATTGTCAGAAGTATTTATTATTATTAGTTTGGCATTATTCTTCAAATGACGCAATCAACATTCAAATCTAATCATTGGGTACTTTGTGAGTGATTCCAAACATTTCTGAGCGATTTACAATCATGTAATAATAATAACATTAAAGTAATAAATCTGACTTAAATGTTATAGTATATTTGGCGTTTACTCGTTTTTTGTGTCTTTGACGATTGTCTGTCAATCGTCAAAGGCCTCCTCCAAGCTTGTCCATTCCAGCCTATTCCTAGCCTTCATACTCCATGTTATTCCTTCGACCTGTCTAATGTCATCATTCCACCTCTGGTCTGCTGCTCTGCCTCTGTCGTTTTCGTTTTCTTGGATACCATTGAGTAACAACTTTATTATTCCATTTGTCTTTCCCTCTAATCATTACCTGAGCATTTCCATTTTAGTCTTTTAATTTGCATCGTTATATCCTGAACATTGATCTTTTGCCTGATGTAACTGTTTCTTATACATACATGTCTTCACGCTGTGTCCCCAATGGCCTAGTCAGAGAGGTCAGGGAACCAAGCATGGCCCTTACTTCTTTCGCTTCCTCGAAACTCATCATTCTCCTCACACATTTTCGCCCAGGTATGCGAGTGCTTTTGACATTTCCGTTCGCTAACACTGGCTATTTGATCTTCATAAGTCAGCCTTGGTCTTCCTAGGCTTCTTTTACCACTGGCTTTCACTCTGTAGATTTTCTTCGTCAGTCTTTCATTACTCATTCTTATATGTGCCCGAACCATCTTAGCATTCCTTTCTGAATTTTTATAATAATTCTGTCGTGCACCCCTGTCGTACTGCGTATCTCTTCATTACTTATCCTGTACGCAAGGGTGACAACGCACATGTTTCTAAGAGATCACATTTCTACTGTAGTTATCATACTTTCACTCTATTTTGGGCATATCCAGCCCTCACTACCATACAATAAAGTTGGCACCAGCACCGCATTGTGTATGGCCATTTTCTAAAAATTATCTTTTAAAATCTATGAGCCCCAGTTGCACTTAATTCCATACATTTTTTTTATAACTTATTGGTAAATCATGTGTAGGTGAAATCAAAATTTAATCTAATGTTATTGTTAAATTACTACTAATTTCTATAATATTATTTCATGTGATTAATTCTTATAATTGAGATTTTAGGCAGAATAATTACAAGAATTCGTCACAACACACCTTAATCTTTACAATAAAATATCATTAATTATAATTCTGTTTCATGTAGGTATAACATATTACCTTCACTACTGCTAAAATTATCTATTTTTACATCATTAGGGCAACATTCATAAAAATATGGAGCTTTTCAAATGCGTGAATTCCATCAGTTTACAGTGACAACGTGATATTGGTGTCCGACAGTACTGCTTGCTTCAATAACGTAACTTGTATGTCTTGTAAGGGTGCATTTGCGATCAAAGTAACTGGTGGGGGTTTGGGTTTCCTTACTCTGTTTTTTTATTAAAATGTCATTTTTATAGATTTCTGTAAAAGAGAGTAGAAGGAAATTTGGTGAACTTGTTCACAGTCTGGTGAAAATATATTGCAAAATATAGAACAAGAAAACACGACGACAACTATGAGGCATAAACACACTATAGGGAAACACGGAACCCTTATAAGATGCATCCCTTCTGTAATAGTCGATTTTCTCAGAAGCAGTGATATAAAAAAAACTTGAATGTATTGTTAACCCGCATATTTCGCACTAGTTAACATATAATATTCATAGAATAATTAAAAAGAAACTGGGTAAAACTCAAACTCAATTTCCGTAACAACGACCTAGCGACGGTAAATAAATTTAGACAAAGATAGTAAAAGAATGAAGGAAATATGTGTAAAAAACGATCTATGAGAGAATGGACTAAAAACAGGCGAAATGTAAATTGATATAATAATAAATAAATAATTAAAGAAAAAGAAGGGCTCTGAAAATACGAGAGGTGGAGGAGAAATACTATAAAAAAAGAAACGACGACCTATTGAATAAAATTTTAGTAATTCCAGAAAGGTTTTAGGCAGGTCTTAGCTTCCCAGAAATGTTTACCATTGAATATCGTTAGGAGAACTCGGTGCGCGAAATTTTTATAATTCAGGCCCAGTGTGAATAGACACTGTGTAACATGATGAAATCCACACGACGGTCTTCTGATAAACACATGAAGAAGATAAGTGTTTTAACCCAATTTCTGATTACACAGTGATTATTCTTACATTTACTAATATGTGAAAGATGAATTGTCATGAATTCTACTGGCAACAGAAAATAATTGAAATTCTGTTGTAAAATGACACTGCACCGAGTTTCTTGCCTTTTTCCAGTGCCTGATTTAGTTTTTGCCCGTTTACAAACTGATAACAGGCAAAAACTAAATCAAGAAACTGAGCCAGACCTGTACTGAGAATCTCAGTACAGCCGTGCGATTCTCTAAAGCGAATTAGTCGAATTTGCGGTGAGATTGTCAAATGTGGACTGGTATTCTCTAATGTCGACAGAGATACTAGCGCCGCCTCGATGATTGCGGCAGCGAGTCATACCATCGTTAATGAATTTTTTGGCGTTTCGCTAAATATGACAATCTAATCTAAGAAATAACAAGTTTTATTTAACGTAATTATCTCAGAGAAGTTAAAATACACTACGACGAAATATCGACTGAGATGTTTACTCATACGGCAATCCCCGATAAACTCGCATCTAATATCACTTCACTTCTCTCCTAGAATGTTTAGTTTAGAGAATTCCATTTGAAGGTCAAGTGAGTTCGAATGCGAAGTGGGGTGAATTGTCGAGCGAGTCTCGATTGGGTGATTCGAGTTTACAAAATTGCATGGCAGATCTGGCTTAGTTTCTTGCCTGTTTAGTACATATACGAATGAGTTTTTTGGCCGGTTTTCAGTACAGGTTTCTTTTTTGCAGTAGTTTTTTTTTTTCAAATTTAATAGATTCTACTTTCATACTGTCTAATAAGGTTTACCTGAATAAAAATTGAATTTGATGTTCATACCACATTTTCTCAAATTCCAGGCAATCGAAGGCACGTACATCGATAAGAAGTGCCCATTCACCGGGAACGTGTCCATACGAGGTCGCATCCTTACCGGTGTGGTGCAAAAAATGAAAATGCAGCGAACCATCGTTATTAGAAGAGACTATCTTCATTATGTACGAAAGTACAACAGATTTGAGAAAAGGCACAGAAATGTGTCTGTCCACCTGTCGCCTTGCTTCAGGTTCGTATAATAATACATTTGTTATTCGAATGTAGTTTGGGACCGTGCTAAATGATTTTGCGGTCTTAAGTGTTGAAGGAAAAACTGGGATTAGTTCACGCCATTTCTCATGTAGGATGGACCAAAAGCAAATCACATTTTGACTCCGTTTAGTAATGACCATTTAGATTTCTACCCAACAATCTGTCATCAGTCCCATGCTGTATAGTGAATATAGGACCCCAAATATGCCACTGAATCTGAATCACGTCGTTGATTGCCAGTGACCATGCGCAGATTGCCGCTTCATTTCGCGTCTCCATTTAGGCTTATAATTGGCAAAGTGGAAACTAGATAAAGACACGTTGCCATTCCATCACCGATAGAAGTTCCATATAGTAAGCCCTATTTCTTAACCACCTCTTATGACTGCAGTAATACAAACAGTTTTTATATTGTATACCTTTCTACCAGACCAGTATCGAAGCTATCTCCTTATTGGATTAAGGTATCAATCTCAAACAGCAGCAACTAGGCAAAGTTTCCAGTTAAAAAACATCAGATTATCACAACACACTAAAGTGACATCACAGAAAAAAAATAAACTATACTTGGCTATACTTGGCTAGTATTTGTGACACGTCTGACACTACTCAACATTGTGCTATTATACCTGTTATTTATGTCTACTTTCGTACCTTTTATATTACCTATAGCTTAAATGTAAGTAATAGGCAATATAAAAGGTACAAAAATACACATATAAACGTTTCTTTCATAGATTTAAAAATGACTACCGCATTTATTTAGCTCGGTCCTCGTTTATACCTAGTTGTCAACTAAAATCCTTATTTTAAGAACATTTAATAAATTAATAAACAAAGGCGCAGTTTTCAGAAGTTTTGGGCCCTAGGGCAAGCAAATTATGGCCGCCTTTTTTAAAAGTCCTCTACTTTGCTGGCTTCAGGGCACGGCCTTAGCCATAGCTTTTAAAACTGAATGTCATTTTGAGTAGTTAATTATACAGAATTTTAAAAATGCCTCCCTCTTTAAAATCTAAGTACAGATGAATACCAATAATTTTTTTTTGCATGTTAACTTGTACTAGGCTGACAAGTAAATTTTTTCGAAGTGATGATATTCCACACAAAGGTCTTCTGCACACAATTTGATGAAAACTGTTCTAACCAAGAATCTTATTACCAATCTGGTTACTTGCAACAAATTAAAAAAACAATCTTCATTAAAAAAATAAAAAGATATCTTGTGTTATTTTTCCAGGGACGTGGAACTGGGAGACATCGTCACGATTGGCGAGTGTCGTCCACTGTCAAAAACAGTACGTTTTAACGTACTTAAAGTAACAAAGGGGAAAGGCTCCAAAAAATCCTTCAAAAAATTTTAATATAATATAAATTAATGTATTAAGCGTTTTGTGTTTTATTAATTTGTAATCGTAAACTGAATAGGATCTATCCAAACTTCTAGTAGCAATTTTCTTTAAACATTAAGTTGCAACGTAGTGCCAAGCATATAAATAATGAATATTAATGCAAAACCTAAGTCTTGTACTAATAGCATCGATCAAATCATATTTTAGAATATGTATTTAGTCTGTCTAACCCTGAGACCTATTAATAAGTAGTTATATATAGGTACCTAACTATAATATGTAACCAAAAATAAATACGAACAAATAATAAAATCCTATAAAAAAACTATATTTTAAGTTTCAGGGAAGCGAAAGAAGTATTTTAGGACCATGACGTTTGGCGCTACGTCCTTTGACTACCCCGTTAGGGATATAGCGTGAAAATATGTATGTATATAAAAAAAAACTACTTATAGGTACTTTACTATCTAACCTTAATATACTACAAAATTAACTGGTTTTCTACATGCATTATTCAAGTTACATTGTACTCTACACAAAACTTATGGTGCGAGTATAACAACCAAAGAATATGTAACCGCTAATGCTTACTTCCTACGATATTCTGTAACGGTACTGAAGTTATCTATACTGCCTTCTCTTTTGCAAGCTTGATTGCTTGCAAACATTGATATACAAACTATATTCATCTGATTGTTTTCTATGTATTGTATTATTTTTTGTTTTCTTTCAAACAGTAGAGAGCTATAATATAGTATTACCGTGGACCATGCACAGCACAGAGTACACAGCTTCCATTTTTTTAGCGTAGCTAGGTAATGTCATTTTACAGGATCCGATAGGTGGCGCTGTAGTACACTATCGCAGGTAAAATCGCGGGGCACAACTAGTAACTTATATTTAAAACTAGCCATTACGGCAAGAGCTGGTCAACTGGCATGTGCTTAGAGCGTAGACAATGCACGTACCATTATACTAAATATTCACTTTGATGTTCCATCGCAGACTGAATCATTACTAATTTGTGGACAATCACTGAAGAAATCGGAATTCTTTAATGTAGTCTACAGAACACCATCTCTCTAAATTTAGGTCAGAGAATGCTGAGTACTATGTAATATAGATGTAGGGTTGTAGGGCCATAATTAGTCTTAAAATGCTATAATATCGTCATAATATAATATCTAAGAACAGTGGTAGATCTGTGTATAATATAGTCGACATAGGCCTAGTTTACGATAATAACTAATTAATCTATGGGTCTAGCTCTTAGAAAAACAATAAGTTTTTGGCGGAATTTTATGGAGAGCGGTTGGACGTACATTTTAATTATTTGCAAATGGTTTCTAGATTCTAGTGGATATTGTGATGTAAAATTGGTGTAGTTTTGCGTCACAAGTATCTACGCCGTTGTGCTGTTATGTGAAATTGTTGAAATAAGTGCTCATTTAGTGGAGTGATGAGATTTTTAACAGACTTCCAAAAAAGGAGAAAGTTCTCAATTCGGTTGTATGTTTTCTTTTATGTTGTTACCTCATAACTCCGTCATTTATGAACCGATTTGGAAAATTCTTCTTTTGTTTGAAAGAATACACTTCCAGCCAGATTGGTCCCATTGATATTGGAGTTTTGGTTTCGAAGATATACCAAATAACGCGACCTTTATTATATTGATTCTCTTGTATGTCGCTTGTTAACTATTGTTATCCCGACATTGTATAATGATAGTAGGGAGAAGATATAAATTGCCTGTGATATAATAAAATCAGTCAGTAGAGTAGAATCAGTCTTGTGGTGAATAGAGAATAAGGCTGGTGGCTGTCGTCTTTGGATTGGAATACAGCTAGGGTGTAATTATGATGTAACTTTTACACTGTTCTTTTGTAACTGATTGATATTGATAATGGGTAATAATATCCCATGTTCGATCTGTTCGCATCTTTATTGTAAAAGCCCACGGTTTGTGCTCTTCAATAGAATGGAAGTTAAAACATTGCGCTTCAGAATTAGAAAAGAAATTATTTATAGACCTGCCCTAGATTTTCATTTAGGCCAAGGTCACTTAAAAGGGAGAAATTAAAAAAACATTAATAAACAAAATATACATTAATAAAAAAAAAACATTAAAAGGTAAGTATGAAATAACTATATATACTAACCAAAACTTAAGTACAAAAATAACTATAAATACGATACAAATAGTCATATAATTAAATTTGACAGTTATTGAAGTCGGTGCTATACCTTAGTTTAGGCTTAGGCTTAGATTTAGTTTAGGTCTAGGCTTACTTTAGGTAAATCTACAGAGCGAAAGTGAGAGGTAAAAGAAGCCAATGAAGATCAAGGCTGACTTACGAAGATCAAATATAGCCAGTGTTAGTAGACGGAAATGTCAAAATCACTCGCATACCCAGGCGAAATGTGTGAGGAGAATGATGAGATTTGAGGAAGCGAAAGATAAGTATGTAAGGACCGTAACGCTTGGCGCTCCGTCCTCTGACTACCCCGTTGGGGATACAGCGTGAAGATATGTATGTATCGTATTCATAAAGTTATTTTTGTGCTTAAGTTTTGATAAGTAAAAGATACTTATTACTTTTCAGTGGTTTTTTGAAGTCTGTTTAATTTTTTTATTAAAATTGTTTAGTAGCTTAGTCTGTCTCAGCGGATAGAAAAACGGCCCCAATATATTTTTCGCCAGAAACTCCAAGGAACATCTAAATGTATTACCTCGACATTTTGATGATATAATACGAAGAATTTATCTATTTACTACTGAAGACGTCGGTTGTATAAGCTAAGATCCCTTTCTTCTTCTGACCCCCCTAAAGAACAAACTACTACCACGACTTTTTGGCGGGAACGGGAGAAGTTACGCAGTCATTTTATTTAGAATTCCTATTTTTTACATTTTTCGAAGTTTTTAAAGTACAAAAGTGATAGTATATTCTGTTTTACAGTTCTGTGCAAGTGAAAATAATGGAGTAGATATAAATAAACATGGGTAGCTGAAGTTCTCGCGCTCTTCTAAGAAGTCCTTTAAAACATCAGTGAAGTCTACTATCATTTTATTGGGGGAGTTATTACGATAACGATTCTATTTACAATACGTGACATTGGCAAATGCGTTAATCTATGCGCCATGCCATGAAGAAGAAAAAAACTACTACTGAAATAAATTATTGTAAAACGCAATGATGTTATATTTAAAAAAGAGGTAGATAGGTTACGTTACTAATAATGCTTGTAAAATAATGTCCCGGTTACGCACGCACATAAGCTTTGTTCATACACACTAATAAAAAGATGAAGTGTAAATAAGATAGCATGACAATTACCATAAGCAAAGTGAGACAAATATACATTGCACTGCGTCGCTCTACAATGTAAGACTTCAATTGCATTTCAAACTAACAAATCACACGGCTCTCTAAAACTATTGTGATTAGTCAATTTCACTTTCTTACTGCATTTTATGCAAATCCGTGACTAATTCATAGAATATTAGTAATTAATATCACAGAACAGACATTTTCGAAAAATATGATTAATGTCTAATGGTAAGACAGTAAAAAAGGATTTATGTTTGATTTTTAAAATTAATTTTTCTTGAGTCATGTACTTTTGGACACAGAATTATTTAAGTACATACATTCGTAAAACAATTTTGTTATAAATTTGAAAATGATAAAAATAAAACACCAGGTATTTTCATGTAAAATATTTTTTATTTTGTGAGATTATTTATTGGGATATTAGACTTACTGCTAAAGCTTCTGATTCGTTTTAAAAATACTTATATTATAACTTATATACCAATTAAATAAACGTAATCAAATGTTTAATAGGCACTACATGACATTGACGGTTTTGTAACATAACTTTTTATATTCTTTGAGAAATATAATATATTGCCCTATGTCGCACTTGGTAACTGGGGTATTACCTATCGCATTTCAAAGTTTTATGATTTAATATTTTACCGAAATTTTAGATTTTGGAAAAAGTGGTGACACAAATGAATTAAATAAGTATACTTACGCATGATACATGATTCGTGAACCTTTGGAAGTCTTGTTAGTATAGTTTCTGCAGTATCTAATAACACAGGATTGCATTTAATGATAATATTAGGAATGCACATACGTGTTAACACTGTCACGTTGTTACACGAATGAGCTCCAGGTTGGCTAATTAGCAAAGTTTTGGGGTGTCAGTTTTCGAGCGCAATAACTCATCTACCTCTTTTAAATGTAACATCATTGGTAAAACGCTTTTTATTACATACAGTACCTTAGCATTATTTTCTGAAACTCACATCAATTGTTGAATCATAAAAAAATCTTTAATCGTCAAAATTTTTAAATCTTTTCTACTACTTGAAGATATAGTTTAAAATTACTTTTAAATACCTACGTGTATCTCTCTTGAATAACCTAACCAGAGAGAATGTAACAGCCTAACATTGGGAAAATTCGTATATACATATACAAGAAGCTAGTAATTAAAAAAAAATTAATATTTTTCTCGTTACTACGATAATATCGAAAAGTACGTGTTTTACACATGAAAATCAATGACAACAAAAATAAGTGCAGTTTAATTTTTAAATCTGGCAATTATTTACAATGCACTTTGTTCTTTGTCCTTGTTTCTCTTGAGCTGTGCTTGCTTGACACAAACAAATATGTCCGACTTGTTTGCATATGATTCTGTGCATATGAAGTGCATCAGCATTTTGTAGTGAATACTTTTAACGATACAAACAACATTTTTTTCGAGAAATGCTATCGCTGTTTTCAAAACTGTCCGTAAACAACACTCAGAAACCTGTGGAAGTGGCAAAACCCGCTTATATGGACAAGAGCGCATCATTACAGGAACTCGGATATAGAGACGAGAATGACCTAAGAGAAACCATTTACGGTTTGTTTTTCTAAAGTTTAGTGGAATATTGGGACTTTTTGGGACTTAATTGTGCTTATTAACGTGTGTTGTGGTGTTTTAGACTTTTTGCGGACGATACGGGACCCCGAAAAACCGAATACACTCGAGGATTTAAAAGTTGTTTACGAAGCTGGTATTTTCGTGAAGGAGCCTACCGCTGACAAAGTCCCCGTTTTGCGAGTGGAATACAACCCTACAGTGCCTCATTGTTCGCTGGCGACGCTTATAGGCCTGTGTATTAGGATAAAGATACAACGATCTCTGCACCACCCTGTCAAACTTGATATTTACATAAAAAAAGGGGCGCATACCACTGAAGATGAAAGTAAGTTTTTTTTTGTCAGTTGTAGCGTCCTATTGGGTCGTACATTTACCTAATAGAAATAACAATGGAATAGCTACCTGGTTCTTTTGACAAACATGCTAGTAAGTTTTGTGAAATTTTAAACTAAAATTATTTTTACAACAACTTTATTTTTTTATACATTTGGCGTTTCTATGTGCACATTAAAGCAAGACTGTATCTGTCATGAGTTACAGTAGTTATTGATACATTTCTTTTTTGGTTGAGTGCTTTGTTTTTGTGTTAGTGCCTTAGTTCCTGTAACTATTGAAAAGATCATTTGTAAGTAGAAATATTTCAGAAAAACAAGGCAATAAACTAAATACTATTTGGGAAATATTAGGATATTATACAATAATATACTATTGATATATCTAGGTCGAATTTTTGTTATAATCTTTATAAATGTGTTTTACACATTAATATATAATTGTAACCTAAATAGACACCCAACAAGCTGCACCTTTTCTCGAGTGGTTAAGATTTTATACATGGAGTTTTTATACATTGCCCCCTTAACAATTCCTTGTCAACACCGGAATGCCTCACTTAACTTGCTGTCCATTCATTTAAATTGTGCCCATTGTGAGTAGGTAGATGCTGCCTGCACTGGGTTCATTAGGTTTTAGTAACATTCTCAACAATTTGTTTACCATGCATTATCCATTTTTTGTCACTGTTTCATGGATGTGTTAATTGCGAGGGATCAGCTGGCCATCACCTAGTTGACCACTTAGTTATAGGTGAAAATATGCTGTCTAGTCATTGCTGGGGTTGTTATTTAATTTCAATACTGTTTGCCTTGACTTACCTATCAGAATCCTCATTTATTTCATTTTATTCTTTCTCTCTTTCATTCTTGTATCATCTCTTAAATCTTGTGTATCTTCTTCCTATCCTTTCGCTCTTTCGTAGGTCTATCCTACTTCCTAACTTCCTATTTTATATTATCTTTATTTATTTATTTCTTGCTTCTATATATTAATTCCTTTTGTATAAGTGGGTCCAAATCTGCTAACTGGCTAAAATGAAACGCCGAAAATGGTTATAAAAATATTAGAAATTTGCATTTATTTCAACATAGAGGTTTTGTGGTAACATAAAGGTTACTAATGATTTCAATTTTCATACATTTTAATAGAAAATTCTAAGTTTTATGGAGAATATAAAAAAATCGCATGCCAGGAAAATGACAAGACACAGGATAATGATCATCCCATTACCTATTCCTTATAAAACTCTCGATATTCATGAAATTTATCACATCATATTCATTTTAAAAATATTCTTATAACAAATTTTAACGAACTCAAAATATTTTAAAATCAATACAACGTTATATTAAAGCCTCTAAGACCTCATTTTCTTAATAGATATTAGTTATTTTCTTATTGTTTCTAAGAAATGAGATCTTTGGAATTTTTTTTGAAAGAAAACTTAATATGCTACCTACACCTAAAAGCAATAAAGGAACATAAAATTTCAATAGAATAAATTTAAAAATCACCGAGATCTAATAACTTAGAGCTATGCACAGTTGAATATAAAAAAGTTATTGTTCGAAAACTGGTATGGGCTTATTAAACTTGTAAAATATTCTTTCCCCTTTAAGAAACGATGATGGCTGAGGGAGACGTTCAATTATATCATCGTAAGCTACGCCATATACAGCATTTTCATCAATTTTAAATATTTTTCCATCGTTGTTTACTACTTTTAGAATTGTTCCTTTTATTTCTCCATCAACATCGTTCATGTCTCACATGCACAATCCTGCGTATTGGTATTCCGATTTTTTAGTGTTAAATTTAACTAAAACAGACACCGTTGATGTAATCTGTCTGATCACGATTGTCTGACCTTTATGATAAGTTCGTTACAATAACTAATTTTGAGATACTTGCCACAGGATCTGCTTCAGTGACACGAACTTGAATGGTAAACCACAAAATCTACAATTCTCAGACAGCAATTATTATTCTTGATATCTTCTTCTGGTAGTACTTAAGTTTTTCTTTTAACTTCGATATTTTATCGTTTTTTTGCTCCAATATTTTGTTTTTATTATCCTGTTCTTTACAACCAATAAAAGCTCTTCTGTCAAAGGTTGATCCATTAGTTGCAGGAACTGTTGGTGTTTGCTGCCAACGAATGAGATTTGATTCTTCCTCTGAATCTGGTGGTATTGTATAGGCCATATTTTATGTACCTTGGTTTGTTCAGATTTTAGCTTAGTTGCTCAGATTTGGCTTTCTCCTTTTTCTATACTTGCTACTATTTTCTCGCCACTGTTTTCTCTTAGACCTCTGTTCTCTAGAAATTAAATTTTGGATACTTTGTATTTTGCCATCGCTTTTCTTTTTTTTATAGTTTTGCTACTTAAATTCTGACAATTTAGCTTTATTTTGTTTGATCTCTTCTTATAAGGAGAGATATGAGATGTCATAGATGCCATATCTCTCCTTTTCCCATTTTTATTTCCGTGCTAAAATTTATTTATGATCCTTGGTCTTCTGTGTTAGTGCCATTTTTTTTACTTAGAAAAAGGTAAAAATACTGAAACATCATGCATAGCATGTCATCCACCGAAGCTGACTTTAAGTTCAGAAAAACACAGCAAACATTTTTTAATGCAACATATTTAATGTGTTAAGGTAACAAGCTGTATGTAGGTAGATTGTTAGTATAATAATTGAATGATAGTTTAACATGCTAAGTATGCTAGCCAAAAATTAGTATCATGAAAATCATTTTCCTGTCATGTCGCCATTTTCCTGCTACGTTTTTGCCAGGAAAATGATGATTTTGCATTAAACTTAACCTCCAAACCTTAACTGATTGAATTTGATGATTTTTTTAATAAAAACGTTATTTACTTTCTGTATTTACAAATAAATCTTCAGTTTTCTTTCGAAAATACGGTTTTTAATCCAGATAATGAAATCCAGGAAAATGATTTTACAAATGATTTTTTGCCACAAAGACACTTCAACAAAGCGTGACGTTAAATTGGTAAGATGGCGGATTCCAAATTGACACTAGAGCAAACTTTAATATGAACTTGTGCTGCTACCAAACAAAGAATATTGCAAACTCGATAAAACCGCCATAATTTTCGAGTTAAATATGAGACAAGATAATGACACACTATTTGGTCGCACTCCAAAAATGTCCTATAAAATACAAACAATTCGTCATTTAGTTTTTATTTCAGTTTAAAATGACATTCTTTTATATCGTATCAATAATAGGGCATGAAATAAACATTTAAAATTATCATTATTGAAATTACGAACCAATGAATGATGCAAAAGGGAAAAGTCCCACGGCAGGATATATGATGATCGACACGACACATTGTGATGAAATTTTAAATTATTTCATTGTTTTGTAATTGTTTTAAGTACTGTGATGTGGTTACTAATGATATCTTTTAAGAGTTAGTCACAAGAAACTTTAAAATTTAACAGTAAAACGTGATTAAAAATCCAGGGGTCACTATTTTTACACTTATCAGATTTTGACCCAAGTGCTGTTATCACCTTCGTTATATAACTATTTCATATGTTTTTAGGTATCCACTGAAACTTCTGAAATTAAATATTTGTATAATTTTTAGGCTAGGTATTCTCCAAAGCATTAATTTGTTAAAGAAATATTATTATGACACAATCATAAATCAAGTTTATATAACAATCTGTTGTATTACAACTAGCTTCTTCCAATGTTTTCAAATGTACAAAAAAATTATGTATACTTGGTGAATAGGAAAATATTGCTTGGTGGATCTGAGAGAAACATAAAAAATAAGATCATGTGTTTATATTGAACACATACTAGGACATCCTATCCATATTTTATAGTATTTATTGTAGCAAATAAAGAACAAACACTCATACAGTCAGTTTTACATTTAATTTCTTAATATTTATCAATAAATAATTAATAACAAATTACAAACTACATGTTGTAACAAATAAGTTAACGACAAATAATTAATGGTTAATCACACAAAATGATGTAGAATGAACCAGACCTTGGCTCGTTCGGCTTATATTGACTTGCTGACATCACTTATTTTAAAGTTATAATTTATAAATTATATAAAAAACAAAATATTCAGATTTCCTAGGTACATGAGCTCAGAACAAGCGCGGCGACGTACTTTATACGACGCGTTGCCAGTCGCCACGCCAATAACCGGTCTGACCCACTGCATAAGATGTTACACATCAATAAATTTTGGTCTTTATTAAGTGTCAGAGGAACCCTCGTTTGTTCGAACTACTGTTAGCAACACACAATGAATATAAAGGGGAACACTGGTGCCCTCTAGCAAAGCGCGACGGTGTTCGTGACGTCATAGTAAAGAAAGACTGACTGCTTGTTCCCCACTACCGTCTGAGATTATATAAGTCAAAACTCTAGCGCTCCACGTCTCTCAATTGCTTTTTACCTTCATGACTGCAGCATGGAGTGTTCGATTACAAATAAATTAATTATTAATTGATATTAAATATGAATATTAATCAATTAATCGATAAATAATTTAAGTAAAGTTTGGGCTGTTCCATTGCTATAAGTATCTAACTTAATATTTAATTTTATCGCAGCTAACACTACTTTGTTTCTTCTTCCATATTCTGCAATTTGTGTGCCTTATAGTATTTTTGATAACACATTTTCAGATATAAGATGAAAAAAGTTCAGTTCAAGTACAGAATTCTTGCATGACATGATGAAACCACAGATTAATTAGTTTACTAGCATAAAATTAAACTATACGTGGATGC
This sequence comes from Zeuzera pyrina, assembly GCA_907165235.1. Taxonomy (NCBI): domain Eukaryota; kingdom Metazoa; phylum Arthropoda; class Insecta; order Lepidoptera; family Cossidae; genus Zeuzera; species Zeuzera pyrina. Next base: position 1,548,834 of record OU015640.1, read on the forward strand.
AGTTTTTACCAATTAGGTTTTCGAAATTTTAATATTAACACCTATAAACTAATATTACACTAGGGATCTTATTCCTGGTCGGTCTGGATGAATTTGGATGTAGATTGTATGCAGGGACATCTGCCAGCCTGCAGACGGGTCCTTATTAAAAAAAAGACCATTCAGTCCCATTTATTTGCTTGCAGCTTCAATTACTACTGGACGGTGAGCTTTCCCTCTTTGTCGTGGACAGTCGACAGAACAGTAACTTTTCCTTGAGAGAAATAATAGTAGACCTTTTCTAATAACTTTTCTGTTTCGCCCATCTCTCTTTTTTCTTAATTGTGACATGAACATGATGAGAAGTAACAAACTTTGATTTTTTATCCGATTATGGCAAAGGCAAAAGCGGGCCGCCACTTACAGCCCTGTTTGGCTGCCCAATCCCCATACTGTAGATAAAAGTGTATTTTTCATATTCATCACAAGGCCTATATAAAACCATGACTGAAAATTAATCACGTATTATAGCACTTTGTTATAATTTTGTTACAAATTAATATGGATTTATGAAACTTTAATAAAGTTTTTCTACATGTATGATTAATAAAGCTATTTTAATTACTAACTGTACCTTCATGTTAGATATAGCTTGTTATTGAATCTTAATAAACATAGTGTTGTGGGCTTTTCTTTAAAATTAATTCAGAGGAACAGAGGAACATTTCTACACATTACTTAGCGATTTATGCAACGCACGCTATGAAAGCTCTCAATGAGCTTGATTTTTTCTGACTTGATCAACGAACATCATAATTCCGCTAATCTGCAAAAATGTTTATAAATTATGTACCTAAATCTTTCTCATTAATCAATCTATTTATTAATCAAAACTGAATGAAAATCCCTACAGTAATTTCTGAGATTTATATAATTCTATTGTATTGCTCCGTCCTCTTTGACTACCTCGTTGGGGATACGGCGTGAGAATATGTATGTATGTATATAATTGTAGAAACTGTATAAGAAAAAATATTCCATGACCTTTCTTACTACGTGTTATTGAATTCAACTAATACGATTCAAAACCAGTTTCACTTCTGACGGCGTTTGCGTAACAATTGTTTACCAATTACGACATAAGGAATATGCTTGTAAAATTTTCATTAAAATCAAATTATTTTAATTCATTGAAACTACATTATGAGGTTGAAGAATATCATGAATACTAAATCTTATTAAATATTAAATGGTCAGAAAGAAATTGCATTGAGAAGAACTGGCAAATCAGTTAACAGTTTTTTCGATGTTAATGTACATTATTTGACAATAAAATTGTCTAATTACAATTTAAAACAATGTAGACAAGATCATCCCCAGAAATTCCTGTTTTTAATAAACTTGTAAATGTAATTGTAAAAGTAATCTTATATTAAGATTTTCTGCTTAATGTTTGTTTAACAAATTCAATAATTTTTATCGAAAATGGCGGCGCACAATATAATCGATTTGGAACAAAAAACAAAAAAAAAATACTAAGGTTGCTATGTCTTCAAGTGACACGTTACAGAGTTATTGTCAGATGGTATGAAAACTTCAATAAACATGAAAAAAAAGGCCAGGATAAATTAAATTAAAATGTCTCAAAAAGTAAATGTCCTCCTGGACAGATTCTCGAGATTCATATAGATTTTACAATCGATTTTTCAATCAACTAGAATAAAAAAAAAAGAAAATGGCGGCCGTTGAGTATGCTAGGCTCCGAACAAAAACCATCAAACCCCTTTCTTTTCTTTAATTTTCTTTAATTGATTACATGAAACATTATTTGAAAAATGAATTAATGCAGTCACATAGAAAATATTTATTTAAATTTTGTAGGTAATTTAGGGTATACCACTATAGCACTGGTTCCCAAACTTATTTTGTCTACTGAGTCGAGAGCTCATGCAGTCGTTGTCTAAGATGCCTCCTAGCTAAATGAAATTACAAATCACCCCCCAGGCCTCTACACAACGCCCCCATTTTTTTCTGGGTCTCTTACCGCCCCCCTTTAGGCCTGCAGCGCCCACAAGGAGGCGTTATCGCCCACTTTGGGAATGGCTGCACTATAGTATGAATTCAGGTCTTCATACTATTCATGTGTGAGTTTTCTATTTTGGAGTGATTCATATTATTTTCTAGTAATACATATGTTTATTTATTTCTATTCATTGATACAAACAGCCAAAAACAAGGAATATAAAAGAAAATAAAAATGTATACAAGTAATAAATGGTTTAAAAAATGAAATATATAAAAATGCAAACACACATTGCATTTCAACAGTTTCTACCAACTGTTATACTTCTTATTACAATTATCAACAAATTATTTGTATTACTTGAAAAATAAACACATTTCTATCAATACAAAGTAACGGAAAAGCTCGTCACTAAGAATTCTCCTTGCCAAACAAGCACTCATGTTTTAAATATCTACCTATAAGTTAACTCTTTTTGTCAATTCCTTAGAATTGTTGCTCGGTCGCAATGAAAAGGAATTTGTATGGTAGATGGTAGAATCAATTGGTACTAAAAGTGGTAGAGTCTATCGAAATTGCCGAATCCTCAAATAAACCTCAAAGAAGTCCTCGACATTCATTTGAACCGTTTGAGGAAAAGTTGGGGTAAGATCATAAGCAGGGTAACATCGTATACTTCCTAATAATGTATAACTTTTACATTGAAAATGTAAGATCGTAGGCGGGATAACATCATATAAATAATAATACTTCCTAATAATGTATCATTTTTACATTGAAAATGTAAGATAATTGGCGGGGTTACATCATATATATATATAGTAATACTTCCTAATAATGTATCATTTTTACATTGAAAATGTAAGATCGTAGGCGGGATAACATCATATAAATAATAATACTTCCTAATAATGTATCATTTTTACATTGAAAATGTAAGATAATTGGCGGGGTTACATCATATATATATATATAGTAATACTTCCTAATAATGTATAACTTTTACATTGAAAATGTAAGATCGTAGGTGGGATAACATCATATAAATAATAATACTTCCTAATAATGTATCATTTTTACATTGAAAATGTAAGATAATTGGCGGGGTTACATCATATATATATATAGTAATACTTCCTAATAATGTATAACTTTTACATTGAAAATGTAAGATCGTAGGCGGGATAACATCATATAAATAATAATACTTCCTAATAATGTATCATTTTTACATTGAAAATGTAAGATCGTAGGCGGGATAACATCATATAAATAATAATACTTCCTAATAATGTATCATTTTTACATTGAAAATGTAAGATAATTGGCGGGGTTACATCATATATATATATAGTAATACTTCCTAATAATGTATCATTTTTTATTTTCAATGTAAAAATGATACATTATTAGGAAGTATTACGTTTATTACCCCGCTTACGATCTTACCCCAACTTACCTTATTAACCTTTAAAGTGACGTGCGGCCTCACAGGCCGAGCAGCGCTAGCGAAATGTCATTTCAACCGCTTCCTCGCGTTTCCTGTATTTTAGCGTCTAAATAGCTTCGAGTTCAATTGCGCCCACGCCGTAGAGGGGGATGGCTGTGTCGGTTGGACCTAAATAGGTAAGTAAGATCGATGCAAAGTTTCGTAACGGCCTCTCAGACCGTATGTCACTATTTATGTAACTTTTTTGGAAATTTTAGTGCGTCGTATTGTTTCATTTATTTTACAGCGACTACTTGCAACGGATAATTTCAGACGTCCTAAAAGGAAGCGTAGAGGATCAGGAGACAGAAATATAGTGCCAAGTACTAGTAAATAAATTTTATCAGTCACAAATTTAAATTTTGATTGTCAAATTGAAGAATGGTTGGTACATGAAGACACGAGTGGATCGGAAGGCGAAGATGTTGTGAAAACTTGTGCCACTTGTCCTCCTAAACTAAACCGTAAACCAAATTACCAATGTTATTCGTGCAAAAAACATGTGTGCTTACACTATGCCAAATAATTATGTTCTAAATGCCAATAAAAATATACCAAAGTTCGAAAATTGTCAATTTTGCAATATGACATAATATGGTATTAGATTTTTATATTTTTTTAAGGAGAATAGTCTAAACTTTATTGGAAAAAAGTACCTTTGTAATAATATGTTGATTTTAATTATTTCATTAGGAAGTCTTGATCTCATGTCTATTATTTTGATTATAAAGACTACATACTCTATGATTGCATGTTGCTAATTAAAAAAAACTTGTACACAAAGTTGTTTTTATTTATCCTTTAATATGTGTTTTAAAAACAAATAAATACTAGAATAAGCTAGTCTTTCATTTCTTTGATATAAATCAGATACGGCAGCGGTCTGTTAGGCCGCTCGTCACCAGTTACGTTACATAAAAACCATGTCACCACTCAAAGGTTAAGTAAGATTGTTAATGTTCTCAAACAGCTAAGAATATTTTTCGAAAGCAAAAAAACAACATTTAAATCAGTCATCCGTTCCCGAGCTACAATATTACATATAAACACACGATAGATAACGGAGTCAAACTTATAATGTAACCCCACTTTGTTGTTAGAGGTTAACAATAAAGTTTGCATATAAAATATTATGAACCTTAGTATCAACATGTGTTAAAATTTATTCTTTCTTTGTTACAGTTAATAAGCAAATTAACGATAAGGAGCGGATTGCCGCTGCAATGGAAAACCCGAACCTGAGGAACCTCGTCGAAAATTGCATAGCTGATGAAGAGTGATAAATATACTCGACAAACGTAGTAGTAGTATTTCATTATACAGAAACATCGTGACAAGAGAATGGCGCCGGACGCTGTCTTCTCAAACATAACTGACAAAAATGAATTCTCTAAGTTCACCAAATTCTTGGCGTATAAAGGCGTCCAAGTGATCGTCGAGTCGCGGAAAGGCATCAAAATTGACGTTAACAGCATATCTGTAACTACTTCAGACAGTGACTGGTTTAATCTACAGATACCTGACTCTCCAGAAGTGAATCAAGCTACCAAAAACGCTCTGCCCTCAGATCGCATATTAGAGACGATTCGTTCACAGTTACATGTGGAAATATCCGTGCAGACCGAAGACGGTGACGAAATGGTACTGGAGTTATGGACTCTTGAACTTGATGAGTCTCAATTCGACACGTCTTTGAAGGCTATGAATACAGTATACTTCAGAATGGGTATATTGTTGAAGTCCTTGATAACTATCACAAGGATAACGCCAGCTTATCACCTATCTCGCAAGCAAAGGACTGAATCATTCACCATCTTTTACAGAGTGTACAGCGGTGAACCAAAAATAAAGGCTCTCGGGGATTCTGTCAAGAAAATCCAAGCTGGAATGCTTAAAACACCATTAGGAGGGCTCTGTTATTCTGTTGCATATCGGACAAATTTCTCCATTACACCAAATAGATTTGAGAAAAGCAAAACGTTAGTGCTGAAGAGCGATCACTTTGAGTTAAGTCCGAAACATATAATATTTAAAACTGAGAAGAAGAAGGAACAGAAAGAAAAAGAACCAAAACCTCTAAGAGCGATAGATCTTAATAAACCGTTGCGGATGGCAGCCTTTGTGGATGAAATGCTCATACAGCAAACATTGGAAGATTTCCTCACACAAATGCCTGTGCCGAAATGTAAAGTAGTTACCCGACCGAAAGAAGATAAGTCTTGTATATCGAAAAGCACTCAGGACTTGGATTTAAAGGAAATAAAAACTTCTAAAAGTCCAAACTCTTCCGAGATGCCCCCAAAGAAGTTCTCTGGATTCCGAAATGAGAATGAACCACCACTAAAATTACTATGTTTTCCGTTTGCAGATAATCATCCTATAAGGGAACTGGCAGAGTTTTACAAGGAGTTGTTTAATGCTCCTCAACTGAAACTCGCGGAAGAGTTAACAGGTTCGAATATAGAGAGCTCCGAGTCGATAGACGATGTGGATATGGTGAGGGAAGATTTGTCAAAAGATTTGGAAATGTACGAGAACTCGTTACAGGAGTTTGACGAACTTTTGGCAGACATGTGTCGCTCTGCAGAATGGAGTGGAAATTAGTGGGAACAATTGAATGTGATTAGGGCGGCAACGCACAAACCATTATCCGACAATCTGACGCGAACTTTTCAACTATGATTTTTATTTTTATTGTCTATTGCCAAAATGGTTTTCGGATGACAGAAATCTGTGTGTTGCTAGTTTAAACTTAACACTCTTTATTGCGCTCAATGAATTATATGATGATCAATACTTTTAGATCTGTCGGAAAGTGTATCAAATGAAAATAAAATTTGTTATCTGGCTAAGGGCTGTAAGATCAAGGGTAGTTTAAACGACGGAAGAGAGTTTAATCTTCTGTCTTCGATTATTTCGTAAGATCAATGGCGGTTAATCGATTACAAGCAGATTAAATTATCGAATATTGACAAAGTATCTTAAAAAGAATGAACGAACTGTGAACGAATATTACCATGTGTAAGACATTAATCTAGGTTTTACTAATCCGTTCACCATTTCCATTCGATATTAGGACAGTGGTTTAAATTGTCAATCAAATTTTATCGTAGATTACGAAACCCATAGTTTTAACTACTCTTGAACTTACGGTCCTAAGAATAACTTAAATTAAATCGAATATTTTTGTTATGTCTTCATGTGCTGCTGTAGCTGAAGTATTTGGCGTTGCCTATAACAAAAAATCATATCGTTGTTTTGTTATGGATGCAAGCCTATCAGCTATACCACAGTACAAACATAGCAGTAGGGTGGCTTCATAGAAAATTAGCGTATGCGGTTTGTATGTGTGCGCGCTAATACGCATTCACCGTGACACGCACACAACGGCAATATGGGTGAATATGGGTAATTATTTCGGGGTCACACGACGCGAACAGGCAACCTGTGTCTTTAATTCGTCCTTCACATCGTTACAAATACGAAAATGTCTAAATGACATGAACAAACGTATTACGAGTATAATGTCCTTCGATGCCTAAATAATTGCAGTTATTCGAATACAGTTACCATTATTCAACATAATTACAAGAACTTAAATTTAATAAACATAAAAGTATTCCTTTTATTATAATTAATGACGACCTCGATGGCGCAGTGGTTTAAACGTTGCACCAAGTGCGGAAGGTTCCGGGTTCGATTCCCGGTCGGGTCAATTTAGGAAATGAACTGTTCTAGATCGTCTCGGGTCTGGGTGTACTGAGAGACGCCCCCAGTAGTCGTCGTCTGGTTCTCATAGCACAGGAAATACCCTAGTTTGAGATCAGATGATTGGCGTGTATCGTCTGCCGCATTGTTATTATAAAACTTATTCGTGTGTATTGTTTTTTTATTTATTTCTTATTATTATAAACTAAATGTATAACTAAACGAGATGCTCTCCGCATCACACTTCCGATACAACCCTATGTATCCGGCCGACAGTAGGTTATTCCGCTACGCATAAGGCGGGAGTCAACCTTCTTTTTTACAAAATCTTTGGCTATGCAGACTTTTTCTGTCTGAAAGAAATTGTTCACCATTTTCTCATTGAGCGTACATAGGAGCTCTAGTTTATGGGAAAGACTGAAGATTTTCTACATATAGACTTATGGATTTTCCTTTTATTCTATAATTTATTGATTAGCATTTTATTCTAATTAAAATTGTGTACAATGTTCTAATGTTCCTTGCTTAAATTATAGAATTTATATGTTTGTCAGTTATGTTTAATGATAGGCTGATTTTAGTGTTAAAAGTAGTACTCGATGCAGAAAAATATGGTTTCATATCGCAGTAAAAGTCAACAAACTTAGTCGAATTTCGAGCAAATTAATTACTTTCTTATTTTGTTACCACTAGAAAATATTATTAACAAAAAGTCGAGTTTTAACTAGTGATGTGCCGAATCGTTAAAAATGTATATCTGCGGATACAGATCCGAATACGGATATTTGGTGTCAAGATCCGCGGATACGGATCTTAACTTTCTTACTCGATCGGTGTCGGTGCGCGTGACTTAGAAACAATAGTTGACACCACTTGATGCTTTGCATGACAGGACATGTTTAGACTTATATAGAATTTGATCTGTCTTGAAAATTAATAAAGTAAAAGATCCGCCAAAAAGTAACGGATACGGATCTTTCTTCTCCCTTGGATTTCCGCGGATACGGATATCCGGCACATCACTAGTTTTAACGTAGTTTAATTGCAATTTATTAAATATAAAAGCCAAGAACACGTCTCTCTTGAGTTAATGTAGCGATAAAAATAATTGATTAAACATTGTTTTACTCAATTGTGTTTGTAAAAGTTGAACCATTTTTTAGTGTCTTTTTTATTGTATTGAACTACAAATAAATTATACTTTAAACAACCTTTAATTGATTGATATAAAAATCTAATACACTATTTTAGTGTAACGTTTAAAATGAAAATTAATATTAGTCACGAAAAAACCTGATTATTACTAGTTATGAATCTTATTTTGATGATCTGTTTACATTATCACAGTACGGATTAAAAGGAGCTATCTCTGGCCGTGTGGTCTGTGACCTTTACCTTTCCCGAATGGGATAAATAAATTAAAAAGTGGAGCTTTCTTTGGAACATTAAGATTGTGAACTGAGCCCTCAGTCGAGATTTTTCCAAGAGACTACAGTATAGGGTTCAAAAAAGGCGCGAAAAAGTTTTTACAGGGTAACGTGCAAGTGTCTCTGGTGTTGCAAGCGTCCCTAGGTTATTACCATCAGGTGCGCCGTATGCTTGTTTGTCACCATTGTGGTATAAAAAATAAACGATAAAGGTTCTAGGTTTGATTCCAGACAGGTACCAACGCAATTTAAGATTCATGGCAATTTAAGGGAAGTTCGTCTCCTACACTGATCTAAGACTATTAATAGGGAGTGGTACTAACATTCAAAGCAAGGGGTCAAAGTCAAATCAGTTAATTCAATTAAACCCAATTGCAAGATTTTTGAATGTTAAATCTAGTTTAGTTCGGTTCGAAAAGAAAACCTGGATACTGTAAGGTCAGTCTTTTAATTCCTTCAATTTCCATATTTAGGATTTTTATATCAATTAATGTACTACCCTCAGTTAAGTATTTTCCTTTTGTACATATAACTTGATCGATGATTAGAACCAATATAGTTTGCACTATGAATGACCACTGAAACATGGAAAATGATCTTAAATAAGGTCACTGAGTCTTCGCTATATAAAATTAGGCTGGTTAGTCAATTTGATAGACAAGTGACAGAAATTATCAGAAAGTTTGAACGAGTGCATTTTTTTTACTCAAAGAAAACTAGTAAGTACTGACATCATAGTGGTTCTAATCTTCTTGAACATGTCCTGTAAATAGAATTAAAAAATATTGTCATTTACCTTCAAATCGTTCTGTTCAATGTTTATTGGTTTAATGGTTAAATAAAATAAATGTGTACAAAAATTCATTTCGTTTTATTATTTACAAAATATAATACCTAATTTATTATTAGAAGTGTGCTGTCAGTCTATCTATCTCGTACAGGTCGGCCATTATCTCCTCGACTTTCGTTCCTATTTTTTTTGCAATCTGTAACAATAAAAAACACATAAGCCCTATCTGAAACACATTTTTTAAACTGCCATTCTAGATGGTGATTTAATTACTTCATATTGTATACAAATCTATTTAATTATTGTAGTCAAGAGTGGGGTTGTTATAAACGCACATTACAAGTACAGAATAATTACAGCTAATTATTCTAAAACTGACAAAAACTATTCCTTGCTTATTAATTTATAAAATTCTGAGGATAACACTACCTAAACTTATGAGACAAAGTAATAGTAACAATGAAATTGGTTCTTTGCTTAGGTGGCATTTTTTTTTGCAAAAGAGTATGTCAATTTACTCAAAAAAATATATAACAACACTGCATAGGCATTGTTTCTCAACCATTTTTATGTCGGGACCCACGAAAAAGGCAAAAAGTTTATAAAATCTTTGAGACCCCTTCATTATATAATTATAATAATATTTTAATTAATACTTTATTTAAACGATTAATTGAAATTTTTAAGGCTCCCTCAGGCGATAAAAACGCAAAACCGCGCATTACAAATATAAATTATCGCGCGTGTAAATCGTGCTCGCCTGTCTCGAGGGTCTAATATTACCGTTTAGATTTTAGTACATTGAATACATCTATTGCATGAAAAATTTTTCATTAAATTTGACCAACCTCTGCTGTCCAGACCTAATCGTCCGATACAATGAAATCACGCTTATGTGAAACTGACTCAATCTGTATTAAGAAAAAGAAATCGTTAATTTTACTAATTTTCATGGACTACTCACGCTTGACCAAGAAATTTGTAATGCCGAAATTGTTTTCACAAAAGGGACCGAATTGTCGCTAAGACGGTTTCTTTGTATTTTCTATGGATTCGGATTTCCCCATACTGTTGTATTGCATGAAGAAATATTTTATTAAATTTGACCAACCTCTGCTGTCAAAAAATTGAAAATGCCAAAATTATTAGCACAAAAAAGATCAAATGGTTCTTAAGATAGCTCCCCTGTATCTCTTATAGATTCGGATTTCTCCATACTGTCCCAGTAAAAAAAAAACACTGTATAGTATATTTTGTTCTATTTTGCGGCCGCGAAGAAATTCGTGTCGAATAAACGCGCCTTTACATGGTTATATTTAATTTTATAATACTACACTAAAATTCATTTCTTTAAAAAACGAATCTTTTGTATATATGTCTTATATTTTTTAATAGACTGCGTGACCGCCTTTAATAACAAACGCGACCCCCAGGTTGAGAAACTCGGGGTTACAGGTATACGAGTCAGTACAAGCACGTGGCGGGCGATGCGTGACGTCAGCGTCGCCACGCCAACAGCCGGTCTGATCCCGCAAAATATGTTTCACATCAAGTATTACAATTCCCCGTGAGTCAGTGAACTGTATTTAATAACTACAACGACGGAAGTCCAGTGACGAACGAGTTGGAGTAATCAAGACCGACTCACCTGCGTCTGGAACCGTCACACCTATACCGACGCCGCCTATTTATATTACAACGACAATAACGGGCTACACTGGACTACGACAGTATCCACGACTTCGTCTGTACAGAAACTTTTTCCGTGGCTTTCCCGGATTAGGTTAGATTATATGCACACATGTACATTAGTATGTTTAAAGATGTTTTTGAAAAAGTCTACGTCTAGCCTACGTCTGTCTCCGGGCACATACTGTCTCTGTACCAAACATCATAATTGCTTCGGCGGTTCAGCATTTCCCATTAAAAGTGTCATCCCCCCTTTTACCCCCTAAGGGGTAATTTTTTGACAAAAATGTAGCCTATGTCCGTTCCCAGGTATCCAACTATATCCATGCTACATCATAACCAGTTCAGCGGTATAGCATTTCCCAGACATACAGACAGATAGACAAAAATTTTAGAAATGGTAGAATCGAAGTCATTGAGTCATAAAATGACTTTTACGTCCGTTACCGCCGTTATACGACGTCACGACCTACCCTCACTGGACTAACTTTTACTACTACTACAAAACACGCGAAAACTACCCACATGTTGATGTAAAAAAAATTTAATTGTTGCTATGCTAATGTTACATATGGTAGTTTTATATAAAAGTTTAAATTACTCTATCGTTTACTGTTGTTATCTTTATATTATTGCTTTACAATTACACTAGCGACCCGCCTCAGATTCGCACGGGTAGAAATTCGTAGAAATAAAAAAAAAATGCAGCCCATGTTACTCGCTGAAAATGTAGCTTTCTATAGATGAAATAATTTCTGAAATAGATTGAGTAGTTTTTAAATTACCTCTAAAATATTAGTATAGACTTACGTAAATATTGTTAGTGTGTGTGCGTAATATTGTCAATATTTTAGTTACAGGATTATGGAAAAATGTTTATTTCTTATACGAGGGCTGCTATTTATGTATCCGGAACTGGCCAGTTACAGAACAATATTAAAAAAGTAATTATAACATTTAAAAATGGAAGCATTTGGATGAAGAATACAATTTGTTTCATGTAGCTGTCATTTGTTTATCCTTTGTGGCGTCATTTTGAAAATTGCGAGTCTTTATCACCATGGATTTAAGTCGTGAAAATTTTCGTCTGTGCTCACGGACGAAGTTAAAGAAGGTCGCCCTAAATCGGTTGTTGTACCTCAAAATATTGATGCTGTGCGGGAACTAATAATGCATGATCGTCATGTTACATATCGCGAGATAGAGGCGTCTCTGGGCATAAGTATGACGAGTATATATAAAATATTACACGAACATTTAGCTGTAAAGAAAAGTTGTTCACGTTGGATTCCGCACAATTTGAGAATTGACCAAAAATGGGCTCGTGTCGATTGGTGTGAAAAAATGTTACAAAAGTACAATCAGGGTGCGTCAAAAGCTGTCTATAATATCTACACAGGTGATGAATCTTGGATATATGCGTATGATCCTGAAACTAAACTACAATCAACGGTTTGGGTGTTCCAAGATGAGCCGAACCCAACAAAAGTCATTCGTTCAAAAAGCACTTTGAAGCAAATGGTCGCTTGTTTTTTTGGTATAAATGGACATGTAGCTACAGTTCCACTAGAGGATCGTAAAACGGTTAATTCTGAATGGTACACGACCATTTGTTTGCCAGAAGTCTTTGAAGAAATAAGAAAGAACAACCGACAACGCAGAATCCTTCTTCATCATGACAATGCTAGCTGCCACACATCGGCCGAAACAACTCGGTATTTGGAAGATCAAAAGATCGAATTAACGGGTCATCCGCCGTACAGCCCCGACTTGGCCCCCAACGACTTCTAATTATTCCCAACCGTGAAGAATAAATTACGTGGTCAATGTTTTTCGAGCCGTTAAGAGGCTGTTCATGCGTTCAAAATGCACGTTTTGGAGATACCTCAATCTGAATGGAAAAAGTGCTACGAAAATTGGTTCCAACGCATGCAAAAGTGCATCGATCATCATGGTGAATATTTTGAAAAGCAATAAAACTATAATAAATGCTATATGTTTGTTTCACTTTGTTATTCTGGATACATAAATATCAGCCCTCGTAGTAGGGCATGTTTGCCTCAGTTTATATAGTAGTCTTTGTTTTTTTTTTCTTTATGGCATGGCGCGCAGATTAGCGCTTTTGCCAATGTCACGTATTAATAAGTAGAATCACAAGTAAATAAGTTGTTTCTTATCGTAAAATTTTGAAAGTGATAGTAGGCTTTACTGAAGTTTTAAAGGACTTCTTGGAAGAGCGCGAGAACTTCAGCTACACATGTTTATTTAGATCTCCTCCATTCTTTTCACTTACACTTAACTTTAAAACAATATACTATGATTGTTGTATTTTAAAACTCTTAAAAATGTAAAAAATGTAAATAAAATGACAACCTCACTTGTCCCGTTCCCGCCAAAAAGTCAGTAGTGTTTGTTTGTGAGTGAGCATGTATATGCAGCGGTACTCACGTCTAGTTTCTCGGCGGTAGGCATGGAAGTGTAAAGCGCTACCAAGTCGCCGTCCAACATTCCCCGCGCGGGCGCGCCGCCCATGAGCCTGCGCGCCGCCTTGTATGTCCTGGGTATAGAGTTCGTTATTCAATACCACCACTTTTAGATATAAGACTAGGTTCTGTCCGCGATTTCGTCTACGTGGAATTAGAGAAAGCAGACCGTGTAAACAGTGTTTGCTTGTCAATAATACAACTTTTAGATATAAGACTAGCTTCTGTCCACGATTTCGTCTACGTAGAATTAGAAAAAACTGACTGTGTATACAGTGTTTTCTTATCAATAACACCACTTTTAGATATGATTAGCTTCTGTCCGCGATTTCGTCTACGTAGAATTAGAAAAAACTGACTGTGTATACAGTGTTTGCTTATCAATAACACCACTTTTAGATATAAGACTAGCTTCTGTCCGCGATTTTGTCCACATAGAATTAGAAAAAACTGACTGTGTAAACAGTGTTTTCTTATCAATAACACCACTTTTAGATATAAGACTAGCTTCTGTCCGCGATTTCGTCTACGTGGAATTAGAAAAAGCCGACTGTGTAAACAGTGTTTGCTTGTCAATAACACCACTTTTAGGTATAAGATTAGCTTTTGTCCGCGACTACGTCTGCGTGGAACTAGAAAAAGTACACAAGTGTACACAGTGTTTGCTTGTCGATAACACCACTTTACACGCATGCTATAATTTTTTTATTGAAATAACGTCCCTTATTTCTCTTACTTATAAAAAAAATTCAATTTGTGTTATCAATGTGCGACAGAACCGAGATACCCATAACACAAGTTTAATCTTTTCTTGGGTATCTAAGTATGTACACTTAAAAGTAACCTCCGTAGGTAACACTAACCAGATTTTTTGTACATTTCAATTATGTTATTTGTGTATGTATGTGTTATGAAATAAATATTTTATTATTACTTTTACATATAGGACTAGCTTTTGTCCGCGACTTCGTTCGCGTGGAATAAAAAAAGTAAGCTATGTCTTTCCTTTGGGTTTAATCTATATCCATTCTAAATTTCGACAAAATCGGTTCAGCAGTTTAACCGTGAAAGGTAACCGAATTTATGATTAGTTGTTAGCGTATATTAGTATAGTTTACATACATGGCAAAAGTATGCCATACATGTCATATTTTTAATAGCATGTGGATATTAATCTGCGTGTGTGAGTGCCAACGCGTATATGTACGTGTATTTGCGTGCGCACATGTATATACGTGCGTATCTGTGAATGTATGTAGGCGTGTATTTTCGTGTGCCTGCATATGTGTGTGAAGGTAGAAAGTGTGACATCGTTTAAATAGCCACAAGTTAATCAAATAGATTTTATTGCTATTTAAGCAATACTTCTCATTAAAGTAATTAATTGTAATTATACTGCTTCAAAGAACTAAACTAGTGTACTATTTTCGTTGTAGAATATTTTGCACAATAATTAGCCGCTTAAAGGCGCTACATGTGCATAGAGGCGAAGCCTACCCGTACTAACCTACTACCCCTACTACCTAACTAACTACCCGTAGTTTTTTTTTTGGTATCTGAGAGGGAAAGAGAATTCCCACGGATACTCAGCCGAACTCTACGCCAACTGAGTAGTGTCAGACTAGAACCGACTAATCGAAACCCTTCTTTGCTGTTAGCCCTAGTGGCTTTTACTGCTTCACAGGTCGCGTTGGGGTGAGCGCTAAAGGTGCCCTGCCAGATGGTTGACCGGTTGAGGGTTCCTCCAGGCTCCAGAGGCGGTGGTAATATGTCAACGTTGCGCCGTCATTTATTAATTTATTTTTGGGTTGGTAACAGTTATTACAGTGAATACAAATTTAAGACACTTGGATTAATTGTATAACCACTAATAAGAAAAGACAGCTCAAGAAAAGCATGCAGTATATTAATAAATAAAAACAAAAAAATATGGGTAGATAGATTATAGGTATATATAACCACTCTAAAAGACAACTAGTGGTCACTTTGTTATAGGTATGATATGTTTCATACGAACAATCGACGTCACGTCACGTACACGCGAGCGCGCGTGCGCATGCGAGTGCGTGCGTGTGTGAGTGCGTGCGTGTGTGCGTGCGTGCGTGCGTACCTGTGCGCGCGCGGGTTGAGGCCGGCGAGGTGGCAGCAGTAGTTGTTCATGACGTTCTGCAGCATGAGCAGGCGCCGGTACACCTTCTCCGACACGGGCACCACGTACCCGATACCGCCGTCCAGCGTGGCTGGGGAGTGACACGTATCACATGTACACCGTTCGGTAATGGAGAAGGCGCTTCGGAATAGGATTTCAACTATTTCTGTCGGAAATCTAAATTTACTGCGTTTTTTGTGACTTTCTGCTCTTAATTTTGGGTATTTGGTATTTGGCCGAATAATGATTCAATATTCGGTGTAATAATAAGAAATTAACCGAATATTCGTTGCAATTCCATTCTAAATACTATATTAACTTAACATTCACTGTATTTACAGACTTCTCATTGACATTGACATGGCTAACACTTGGACATATGCCCATACTCACTGTATATGGTGACATGCCGCTTGCTGGGCCCGCTGCAGGGCTCGCCCGTGCGCGCCGCGAGCCGCAGCATGGCGTACACTTGCTGGCCCAGGTGGAAGTCGCACTTGCGCACCAGCCGCTGCCCTGGAGTTAACGTATACGTTCCGGACTATTACTCTCAATGTCACAGTATTACACGGTTACACGACAGTGTTATCGTAAGTGAGCGGTGCTTTGTCCGCGTTCGTAGGCAGTGTGAATATATCTAACTCAGAAAAATGGCCGTATACAATACGGTGTTGGGTGCCAACTTCATTGTACGGTAGTGAGGCCTGAATATGCCCGAAATAGAGTAAAAATAAGATAAATGCAGTAGAAATGCAATCTCTTAGAAGTATGTGCAGTGTCACCCTTGCGAATAGGATAAGCAATGAAGAGATACGCAGTATGACAGGGTCGCACGACAGTGTTATTGTAAAAATGAAGAAAGAAATGTTTAGATGGTTCGGGCACATAGAAAGAATGAGTGATGAAAAACCAACGAAGGAAGTCTACATAGCGAAAATGAGTGATAGCGGAAGCCATGGAAGACCAAGGCTGACTTATGAGGATCGAATAATCCGAGTGGTAGCTAATGGCTACATAAAAAGCACAAGCATACTTAGGCAAAAGTGTGTGAAAAGAATGATGAGATTTGAGGTGACAGAAGTATGTAAGGACCGCGACACTTGGTGCTCCGTCCTCCGCCCTAAAAAATAATATGTACCTAATAGCCCTTTAAATTTGTGATAAATTTCAATATAAATAATAGTAGTAATATTTCCAAGCGTGATCTCGTCGGAGGACCGCTAAGTTTACTTGTATTTAAATTTCATACATACATTATCATTTTTAGTTGTATTCTCTTTTTATTACTTTATTTACTTAGCGGTCCCCCGACGTGACGACGCTTCGATATATTACTACTACTATTTATATTGAAATTTATCACAAATTTAAAGGGCTATGAGGTATATATTATTTTTTTAATTATTGGAGCTTTTTATGAGTGGGGGTTTTTAAAATTTTTAATTTAAATTTTATTTCATGCTCTTTAAACACTACGATCTACACTCTATCCCTACATTCACGCAAATACTTTTCGGGACGATACACGAAATTGCGACACAAGATCGTACCTAGCCGACAACTGAGTATTCTGACAATAGTCGTCTGATCCATCATCAGACCCTAATCACCATCTATCTATCTATAACCTATTCATAGAGACACCCAATATGAATACTACAATTTTTGCTTAGGTATGCGAGTCCCTGGATATTTAATTTCCATAAGTCAGTCTTTGTCGTCATTGGCTTTTGCTACCACTCATTTTCGTTCTACAGATTTTCTTCGTCAGTCTTTCATCACTCATTCTTTACATGTGCCCGAACCATTTAAGCATTCCTTTCTTTATTTTTACAACAACATTGTCGTCCAACCTTATCATGCTGCGTATATCTTCATTGCTTATTTTATTCGGGAGAGTGACATCGCACTTAATTTTATATTTATAAAAATCATTATTTAATTATTATGTTTGAAATGTGTAGTAAATTCTGTAACACATTGCACACGGGAGGGTGGTGCGTGTGTGCGTGCGTGTGAGCGTTCGCGTGCGTGTGAATGCGCGCGAGTGAGTGAGTGAATGAATAAGTTAGTGCATGCGAATGAGTGAGTGCGAGTGCATGTACGCGTGAGTGAGTCAGTGTGTGTGTTTGTGAGTGCGTGCGTCTAAGCACGCGCTATTGGGAATGAATGAGTTAGTGCGTGGGTGCTAGTGAGTGGAGTGCGTGTGTACGCGTGAGTAAGTGAGTAAGTGTGTGCGTGAGCGTTAGCGCGCGCGAGAGATTGAAGAATGAATGAGTTAGTGCGTGCGTGCTAGTGAGTGAGCGCGAGTGAGTGCGTGTACGCGTGAGTGAGTACGAGTGAGTGCGTGTACACGTGAGTGAGTGTGTGTGCGTGCGTGAGAGCGCGCGCGAGTGATTGAGTGAGTGAGTGAGTGCGAGTGCGTGCGCACGTACGTACCGCCGTAGCTCTCGCGCGCCTGCGGCTGGTACATAAAGAGCAGCAAGTTGCCCTCGGCCTCGCTCACGAGGAAGCCCAGCTGGCCGCCGTCCACCACGAACTCCATGTCGTACACCTGCACATCATATGGCGTAAGGGCTGGACATTTATGAACTCAAATAAATGCTACCTGACCGAGTTTCTTGTCGGTTCTTCTCAGTATCCAAGTTTTCTCTATGAACCGAACTAAAATAGCTTTGACGTTCGAAAACACTTTGTAATTAGGTTTACTTGAATAAATTGATTTAACTTTGTTTTCAATATTAAACTATGTAAATACCTTGAAGTAAGGCAACGATATTACTTCAGGCAAGACCTCGCTTCCATTTCACATTAAGTTACCATCATTCTGATCCCAGATCCATTCCACTTTAATTTAATTTAACAATGGCTGCTATGACGCAACTTTGACGCCTCTTTTGACTATATATATTTACACTTACGAACAGGAAAGCAAAACTAGATACTGTTTTTTATATATAACTAACTGTCGTCCGCGACTTCGTTTGCGTAGTCTTTTGCTCACAAATTAAATAATTCAGGAACCTTCGGGGGTATACGCGAAACAACTCACCAAAGTTTCATCGCATTCGAATGAATATTTATGAACGTATAGAGAACAAACATACAGAGAAAAATTCTTTTTTATATATAAGATAATAGATTACTTCAAGCATTTACATAAATTGTGTGACCCCAAACTTAGCGTCAGATTTGTACTATGAGTATTACACAACAAACAATGGAATCTTCCAGTGACACCCAGATTTCAAGCCAATTTATGCTAAAGGTATTACGCAACGAACCAGGGAATCTTCCACAAGCATACAGACTTCAAGTCAATATAAAAAAGTTTGTATATAATCTGACCGGTAATCAAACCCGACACCATGCTTGAAAACCATATGCTCTGCCACCACGCCAAGGGGCTTACAATGATAAGTGGCTAATCTATCACCTACATCAGTTTCTTGTAACAAACTGGATATGGCTTGGCCATATTATAATTATTCATATAGTAACATTTATAAAGTTCATTTGACTGTGTCGATATGTCTGTGTTCACTCACCTGTGCAGATCGCAAGTCTCTAGAAACCAGTGAGAGCGTCCGATGATGCTCCTGGTACCGCAAAAGCGACACGGACTTATACACATCGGCCACGAGCACCAAGTTTTTGACAGCCAACATGCGGTGCACGTATATCTGCGTGTCGATGAAGGCCACGCCCACCAGATCCTTGTCTTTCAGTTGCCAGATGTAGATCTGGTGGTAGGGAAATGGTGGCAAGTGGTAAGACCGTCCAAATTCAGAGGAAAAAGTGCATAGACTTGTTATTATATGTACATTAATTAGTAAAGCTGTAAAACCAAACACCAACCAGAAGCATGACAGATAGTATTAACTTAGGGGTAAGGCCAATTAAAAATAAATAAGAAAAGGGTCCAAATCTGATTATTTAATTTTTTCTGTGCTAAGTTTCAGCTCGTTAAGTGCAAAGACGACGGAATAAATCTGCTGTGATATATGCGTCACATGACGATTCTATTTTTGAAATTTTGGTTATGGAATCCTAAAAGTCTGTGAATAATTCGTTGTACATGTGCTCACTAGCCTTTAGTAAATATTGCAATAAATGTTATTAAATTATTTTATACAATGACTGAAAAAATTCTACTTTCTTGCTGGTTGCCGACCTTTTGAAAAGTACTAATCGAAGTTATAAAATGCAGAAAACGCTTTGATAACAATTTTGAATGCAAATATCTCGTGACATAACTTCTGACATACATACAATACAAGTGGTGCCTTCATATCAGGAGGAAATGATGGGTCTATTACATAAAGACGCGCGGACAGACAGGCTGAAACCATAACGATTTCTTGTAGAGGCGTTAACATAGGGTGCTATTCATGATCGCCCCGTGCGCTACTCTAATGTCTTGATTACACGTGAAGAGTAAGAGAGCGAGGCAGCGCACTCAGCCGAGTACTCAGCCAAGCGCCCGATCGAGTAAATGAGCGAGACAATAGCTCGGACCCCATTCTATTTATTAGACCGAGTGCCCACCCCTGTGCTTCTTTGCACTTGACTCGTTAGCGCACTCGGCACGTTTAAACACGGACTCGCCATGTTTTATTTTTTTTATACAGAAGGGGCTAACGAGCAAGCGTGTCACCGATGGAAAGTGGTCACCGCCACCCATAGATACCCGCAACTTCCGGGGAATCCCGGGTGCGTTGCCGGCCTTTAAGGGAAGAGTAGGCTCGTTTCTTGAAGGTCTCTAAGTCCTAACGGTCAATGTGCATTTGCATTTAATAATACAATTAAAAAAAGGGTAGTGACAATAATTATGTTCCTTACGCGATTGGAAGGGAACGTCATATAAGCCCTTCATTATAACACACACATTTGTAATACAAGAACGAGAATCTCACCCACACAATGCCACTACAATTAACACTTCACAAATACATACATATTACACACATATTCTGTACGACATTAAAGTTCTTACGTACCTCATATCACAATTGTAAATAAATAAATGTGATAATTACCTACTGGACTTTTTGGCGGGAACGGGAGAAGTGAGGTTGTCATTTTACTTAGATTTTCTATTTTTTATATTTTTGGGAGTTTTAAATTTCAAAGTGATAGTATATTGTGTTTTAAAGTTCTATATAGGTGAAAAGAATGGAGTAAGTCTATATAAACATGTGTAGCTGAAGTTCTCGCGCTCTTCCAAGAAGTCCTTTATAACTTCAGTAAAGCCTACTATCACTTTAGTGTAAGAGTTTTACGATAAGAAAGAACTAATTTACTTGTGATTCTACTTATTAATACGTGACATTGGCAAATGCGCTAAACTGTGCGCCATGTCATAAAGAAAAAAAAACTACCTGCTGCAGGTAAATTACGTTTTACTTTAACTTTTGTGAGTAAGTTAACCTACATCACAAAAGTTACAACACCTACATCACAAAAGTTACAATAACCTACATCACAAAAGTTACAATAACATACATAACAAAAGTTACAGTAACATACATCACAAAAGTTACAGTAACCTACATCACAAAAGTTACAGTAACCTACATCACAAAAGTTACAATAACCTACATCACAAAAGTTACAATAACATACATAACAAAAGTTACAGTAACATACATCACAAAAGTTACAGTAACCTACATCACAAAAGTTACAGTAACCTACATCACAAAAGTTACAATAACATACATAACAAAAGTTACAGTAACATACATCACAAAAGTTACAGTAACCTACGTCACAAAAGTTACAGTAACCTACATCACAAAAGTTACAATAACATACATAACAAAAGTTACAGTAACATACATCACAAAAGTTACAGTAAGATGTATATATGAAAAATGCTGCTGACTCTTGTTCATAAATAAAATAAAAACGTTACACAGAAGAAACACATACAAAATGACAAGAGAACATAAGAGAGCAGAGCAGAAGCTCACCTTCTGGCCTACGGCGGAGATGAGGAAGCCCAGCACCTGCGTGAGCGCCGTGACGGGCCCCTTCTGCTCCTTGGCGTAGAGCTCCTTGAAGCGGTTCTTGGTGAGCGGCTGGCCCGGCTCGGGGACCACGTCGATTATGTCGTAGATTATTATCTGCAGTGCGTTGAGACAGCCGTTACACATTTACTGCAGATTACGACACACGACGGTCACAAATAGTAAGGTACCAATGTATAACAGGTACAAAGGTAAACACATACATATCTTCACGCCGTATCCCTAACGAGGCAATCAGAGGACGGAGCGCCAGGCGTCGCAGTCCTTACATACTTCTTTCGCTTCCTCAAATCTCATCATCTGGCTATTTGATCTTCATAAGTCAGCCTTGATCTTCTTTGGTTTCTTTAACCACTCACTTTCGTTCTGTAGATTTTCTTCGTTAGCCTTTCATCACTTATTCTTTCTATGTGTCTGAACCATCTTAGCATGCCTTTCTTCATTTTTACAATAACACTGTCGTGTCGTCAATAAAGGTAATTAAGCCATACTAGACGGTCAGACAGTAAATTACGAATGACTGATTGTCATACGGTAAATTATCCATACACGACAACGAAAAATAGTAATTATCATACCCATACATAAAGGCGAGAAATGGTAAATTACCGATACATAATATAACGGTCAGATATGGTAAATTACCTATACATGACGGTCAAGAGTATTGCTAATGTAACGATGTCAAGCAAAGACAAAAAATGAATTTCATGTTGTTTTTTACCAGTTTATCGGAGAAATATACTATAATAATGCTCTAAAACAGTGATTCTTAATCTTTTTAGTAGTGAGGGATCATTTGACCAAGTTTAATCTTGCCATGGACTACCAACTGTTGGGCATTATATAAATTATGAAAGATAAATTAATTCTTAAGTGTTCTATAAATAATACAAATAAAAAGACCAAACATTCGAGACCCAAATATTATAATATTTACGAAAATTTTATATTAATTATATTTTGACAACCTCGATGGCGCAGTGGTTTAGATGTTGCACCCAAGCGCGGAAGGTTCCAGGTTCGATTCCCGGCCGGGTCAATTTAGGAAACGACTTTTCAAGATTGTCTTGGGTGTGGGTGTACTGGGAGACTTCCCCAGTAGTTGGTCTAGTCTAGTTCTAGTCGGTTCTCATAGCACAGGGAATAATACCCTAGTTTGAGATCAGATGATTGGTGTGTATTGTCTGGCGCATTATTATTATTATTATTTCCGTGCGATTTTTGATACTATATACTGTTTATCAACTAATGAATTCTTCGTTCAGTCCTGCTTGAATCTGTGTTTGAAACTATTCTGTATATTTTTAATTATATAAAGCACTGACTGAGAATTCCTGTTCGCATTAGTATGTGGTTAAAAATAGGTTTCGGTAATGCAAAGTAATTTCTCGAATAAGTCTGGATGTACGAGTCTATGGTCAATTCTGTTCCACGTTAAATACTTTATTTATTTTACAAAAACAAAATACATACATACATGTCCTCACGCTGTATCCCTAATGGGATAGTAGGGAGGTTGGCGCGCCGAGCATCGCGGTCTTTATTTCTTTCGGCTCCTCAAATCTCACAATTCTCTTCACACACTTTTGCCTGGATATGCAAATACTTTTGACATTGCCGTAAAAAAAATATATGAAATACATGTAAAAACAACATGATCCACTTTGGAAAGTTATGTAAATCCGTCTGCGATATATAACTGCGTTTATTATATATTATTATATACACATACATACATATCTTATTATATTATACATTTATTATATATAATATATAGTGTTATAGTAATATATAGTGTTAATTTTATAGTGTTTATAAAGTGTTAATAATTATAAAGATCAAATAGCCAGTGTTAGCAGACGGAAATGTCAAAAGCACTCGCACACCTAGGCGAAAATGTATGAGGAGAATGATGAGATTTGAGGAAGCGAAAAAGGTATGGAAGGACCGCGACTCCTGGCGCTCCGTCCTCTCTGACTACCCCGTTAGGGATACGGAGTGAGGACATGTAGGTATGTATTATATATACATACATACATACATATCCTCACGCTGTATCCCTAACGGGGTAGTCATAGGGAGGACGGAGCGCCAACCGTCGCGGTTCTTACATACTTCTTTCGCTTCCTCAAATCTCATCGTTCTCCTCACACATTATATACAATATATATTATTGTGTTTATTGATATAAATATGTATTATATATTTACGTATTATATTCTTCCTATTACTTTTATGATAATAATATAATTAAGGTTAGGTTAATTTAGCATTTTCATTTTTAAATATACGGCACTATCAATATTTTCTCCGTTTAGCCTTATGGTTGACTGGTAGTGAATGCCACATGGCATTAAGTCCGCCTTTTGTACATTTTTGTGAAATGAAGTTTAAATAAATAAAGAAATAAATGTATGTACACAGGCTTAGCATTTGGGAGAGAATTCACCGATATCCTTACAAGATACTCATCAAGATAATTTTATTGGAAATTGAAAACAGTATATTTTTTTACACAATATATACATAGGTATATGCATACATGAGATATCCTTTCCAAGCAAAACTCACCCTTCCTCTAGACGTGATATCTTCACTGTAGTTATAGTTAGTACCAATAGCGATATATCCTCTAAGACCTGATCTGAAAAAGAAGATAAATCCAATTAATCAATATTAATTTCATACATCTTCATGCAACTGATGGTCTCTCGTTTTGAATACCGCTCATGTCAATTTGGGATAGAGATGGATGATAGTTATTTTGTACTATTTAGTGTTTTTTTTTGAAGGTGGTTTCATTTTTTTTTAATTTTTTTTATTTCTCGCTTTTTCGTAACCTCGGCCTAAATAAATATCTAGGGCAGGTCTACAATTAACTAATTTCTAATTCTGGAGCGCAACGACATACAAGAGAATCATCAATATTGTTCACGCTTGGAATTTAAAAACATCGGTATTTGTTTATTCACATAGTAAATGTACTTTATAGAATATAGATGGTGACAAATGAAACTACATTACGCACGCATTTGAATTGATATATGTGTATTAGTAATAAATAAAATCATCATCATTAAAATAAAGAAAAAAAAGTAAAAATAAAGAAAAAATCGCTGAGCGATTGTATGAAAAAAAAACCTTTTTTCCTGTAAAAAAGTAAACCTGTAGTTCATTACAGGTTTCTTTTTCATACAATCGCTCAGCGATTTTTTCCTTTTTTCCTGTAAAAAAGTAAACCTGTAGTTCATTACAGGTTTCTTTTTCATACAATCGCTCAGCGATTTTTTCTTAATTTTTACTTTTTTTTCTTTATTTTAATGATGATGATTTTATTTATTTCTTCATCTAATACTAACGACTTCTAAATATATGACCGTTGTGATCATACATACAAACAATATGTTTGTACAATAGAAAAATGAAGTGCCGTGTGGTTGGTTGCAAGTCGCATTCAGATGGATGCTGTGATACTCTAAAAATATCACATTTCATGTATAAGTATCAATTTATACAACATTACATCGAAAGTTCTAGAAAGTTTTCTTGTTCGTGTAGGTTTTAGTATTCGTCGACAGATGTCAACTTAATCACCATTTAAAATCACATTTTGGACTCCGATATCGCTAAGCATATTAAAAACCTACCTGTTTACTCCTAACATTGCTTAATTAATTTAATTAATGAAATTGTAAAAAAGCTACATCGATTCATTTACACCGAGTGAAGTGACCTCTGTTGGGGAATAAAAAATACTTGGTAAGTGACATTATCACCAGGACTGCACGCAGGAGAGACGTATTATAATAATACTTACCGTTTTTTTTTTGTTACGGATAATTTCTATTGGGGAATAGAAGTTACTTTGCAAAACTAACATTATAAGGACCGCACTCAGACGTATTAATACTAATATACTCTTTTATAAAGGATAATTAAAGCCAAAGAAGACCAAGGCTGACTTACGAATGTTAAGTAGCCAGAGCTGTTAGCTGACGGAAATGCGACACTCGCATACCTAGGCGAAATCGTGATGAGTGATGAGCTGATGAGATTTGAGGAAACGAAAAAAGTATGTAACTTTGACTACCCGTTAGATACAGCGTGAAGATAATATGTTGTTGTTGTATAAAGGCTAATTTTTATATGCATTTCATAAACTAATTCTTTAATAATAACTATTATTTGATACTGCACTAATATTTTTTATTTTATAACGAAGTTATAAGGTAATAAATAATTGACCAAAACTAAATTACGCATATACTGGTGTAGCAGTTTTATAGTAATGGGAACTGCTTACATAGACCATAGAATAAAATTGGTCTAATTCAAAATTTTGAGATTTTGTTTTGGCAAGTTCCGACATTGAATTCACATAGAATAATAAAATGTATTTTTCACAAATACATCTTTAAATATTCTCGCGATATGTTGCTAATGACACAGGCAAGTTTGTACTGTATCTATAAAATTAAGTAGTAGGTATTTTTAAGTTTATTATTTTAAACCGAAATTCTAAAATTTTAAATTAAGTCGTTTTCATTCTAAAGATGCGATATATTGTCTTACTAATAATAAATATGTAGCGATCTGGCGAAGCTAAAAGTGCTGAATTGCATTTTAGTAGAATATAAAGCAATTTGAAGAGGCGAAAGAAATATGTAAGGACTGCGACGCTTGGCGCTCCGCCCTCTCTGACTACCCCTTTAGGGATATAGCGTGAAGATATGTATGCATGTGTATAACGCGATTTGAACGCGTGGCTCGTCAGTCGCTTTCATACCTGTTGCAACGGCAACACAGGCCCGCGGGGCCCACTTATTATTTTTAATCTGTTTTTTCTGTAATATAATTTTCATCTACCTTCCCTGTGGATTTTTCTGATTACACGTTTGTAAATGGCGAATTCATAGTTTTATTTTATCGTCGTATTCTAAGCACCTACAATCAGACTTACCAGCCACCTATGGATACAGTTACACGAACAAATGTTTTTTTTTTCACCATATACAAATCGCCCTGCCATGCCACTTCATGCTAGTTAAATTGTGCAAGTAGAAAATAAAAGTTCGACACCAATATGTAATTAATTTATTTGGATTTATAATAAATGAGGAGAATGGACACTAAGAAAATCCTTAAAAACACATTACAATTTCGTAAGAGCGTATCTAGACGGATTCCCCACTACAATCGCTTGTCAAGACTCATCTTTCGTGGCGCGATCTGTATTATCATTCTATTTAAATAAAGAGACAGTAACAGTTGCATGATGCGCATATAAACAAATCGACAAACGTTAATTTAAAAATTGCTATTCTAGACCGTTATTCGGTCCCCAACACGCACGATACATACATATATATCTTCACGCTGTATCAAACGATACGTTGTATTACGATAAACAAAATTTACAAATCTAAAATTACATCTCATCCGCTTTACTGCTCCATCATAATATACATCATGGATTTATATCAATTTACTCTTAAATACAAATATAAGTATTTCATAACTTAATGTGAAAATTTTTGAATCGTGCAATTTCGAGTTACTGCTTAATCATTAAGTACGTCTCTGTATCGAGAATGTATTTTACTCATCTGGTGGTCAATAATAAAACTACTTGAAAAATCATAACACAAAGAGACTGTTACAACTCGCTAGATGGCGGCAGATTCGCAACACCCCCTCCATTTATTCCGCGTCCCTCTCAACCCGCATGTTGTTACACTGGTTTGTATGAGGAAAATTTGTTACGGCGCCTCCTCTTCGTTTTTACTTCGTGATATAAACAGACAGATATAGCCCTTGTAGGAGCGATGACCACGTCCTTTAGTGGTCCGGATGTTAATCGGTCCAGCATAGTCAACACCGCTGTTCTGAAACGGTCGAGCTGGTGTGCATCTCACAGCCGGCAAGGATCCCATAAATTGATTGTGGCTAGGTGCGCTGTTCTTCATGCAAGTAACACAATTGGGGATGTGTTGCTCGACCAAACTTTTGGCACCAATTATCCAATACGCAGTGCTTAAGTAATTAAGTATCAGTTGCTGTCTTCCGTGTAACGTTTTATCATGAGCTTCTGCCACTATTAATTTAGTTAATGGCGAATTATGGGGCAAGACAATTGGCGACTTAGTTTGCTCTTCTAAACGAGTTTTTTAAACGACCAGGTATTCTTATTATGTTTTTATCGTCTAGATAAGGACTTAAAGTTCTTAGTTTGCTTCTTTTCTGGGTTATTGGCCCTCCTTGTTTTAATACTTTGTACTCCTTGAAGAATTCCGTTTCCTGCACCTTTTTTATACAACATTGCAGTGCTTCGTCAATTTCGACTTTAGATAAGTATGTTACTTTTCCCGTCATCCTCTTCAACCATCTTCGGCAATAAGCTATAATGTGCATTAGTTTCTGCAATGTAGAATATTTAAGGAAAAGTAGGGTGAGGAAATCCTTAGACACTTTTCCTACGTGTGTTTTAATGGATTTTTCTATGGCTGTGTGGAATTGCTTTTGCCTATTATACTTGATTTCCGGTTCACTCAAAAAACTTGGCCCAAAAAACCAAAGATCATTATTTATTAAAGAGGCAGATGATGTGATGATTTTGATTGCTAGAGACGTGGGACCAATGTGACGACTCCCAGCGTGGTCAAAATTTTAGACACCCTGTCGCCAACAAACATTTTCGAGCGGCTGGGGTGGCTGCTAAGCCACGCCAGAACTATTGTCGAATCTGTCCAAGTATGCACCTTGTCTTTGGGAACCCTTAGAAGAATTTCTGCCGTTTCAGCTAACAATCGTGTTAACAAGACGGGGGGGCACCGGCACCCTCACTCACCGAGCGAAACCACAGCAATAGATGTTGTTATTTCACGCTGATATTCTGTGGGAGAGGGCTATGCTCGGAGTTTCTTTGCGAGATCGAATCAGAAATGAGGAGATCCGTAGAAGAAACAAGGTTACCGACATAGCCCAGTGGATTGGCAGGTTGAAGTGGCAATGGGCAGGGCACATAGCGCGGAGGACTGATGACCGATGGGGTCGAAAAGTTCTCGAGTGAAGACCACGTACCGGCAAGCGCAGCGTAGGACGTCCACCCACAAGGTGGACGGATGACCTCATTAGGACCGCAGGATCGCGCTGGTTACAAGCCGCTATCAACCGGTCTTATTGGAGATCTTTAGGGGAGGCCTATGTCCAGCAGTGGACGTCCTATGGCTGAAAGGAAGGAAGGAAGGAAGGAAGGATTCTGTGAGACGGTGGTGATATCAGCGGGCGAGCCGGATCAATTCGTGTTCCAATGCAGCATGGCTCTACCACATCACAAATGTGATGAGAATTAAAATGGTAAAGTATAAAATTAGGTGGTAAACATTTTAAATTGAGATAAATGTTTGAATTCGCAATAATGCTTCAATTACATCACCTCAAGTACGTGAAAATATGTTAGGTATGAGACTGCATCTCCACCTAGTGGAACAGTTTCTAGCAAACAACCCTATTGTGTTTATAATTTTTAATTTTCTTTCTGTAGAAAACATACAATACTTATTGTATTGTATAATATAATACTACTGTATGGAGTGTTTATTTGTAATGTAATATAATGTGTAATAATAATGTATATACATTCAATTCCAACTTACCGCGTTCCTTCGTAGGACAACGAGACATTCTTGAGGCAAGTGACATGTTCCCATTCCTCAAACTCTATCTTGGTGTTGGGTATGATCTCCCAAGAGACCGGTGAGAACAGCGTCACTGAAAACCGCTCTTGCATCGGATACGGGAACCTGAATTAAACAAGTTTCCAAATGCAAAACTGTGCATCATATTCTTTGTATTTTTTGCTGTATACGATTGTAGATTAATTGTATAAATGCATTATTATTTATATAAAAAAAAACCTATTATTAATATCAATGTATAATAGAGTATAGTAGGTCGTGTGCAAAGCGACATTATGTAGCTTTCAGCAGACACGTTTGTGTCCCAGCGAGGAGCCCTGTGAAGTGAAAGGATTGAATATGAATGTGAACAAATCTAAGGTTCTGGTGTTTGAAAGGGAAGCGGTACAAACGACATGTGAGATTTGTGTAAATGAAAAAGGTCTAGAACAAGTGAATGAAATTGTGTATCTGGGGAGTGCGTTTTAGAGGGATGCAAGATGTGAGTTGGATGTGGAGACGGGTAGGAGCTGGTAATAATGTGAACGGTGTTCTGTCCGCATTAGTAGGCAGTGTGAATATATCTAACACTGTCAAAATGGTCATCCATAATGCGGTGTTGGTGCCAACTTTATTGTACGGTAGTGAGGTCTAGATATCCCCGAAATCGAGTGAAAGTATGATAAATTCAGTGGAGATTCGATCTCTCAGAAATATGTGTGGTGTAACTCTTGCGGGCAGGATAAACAATGAAGAGATACGCAGTATGACAGGGTTACACTACGGTGTTATTGTAAAAACGAAGAAAGGAATGCTTAGATCAGGGGTTCCCAAACTTATTTTGTCTACTGCCCACTTTGAGTCATGCAGTCGTTGTCTAAGATGCCTCCTAGTTAAATGAAATTACAAATCACCCCCCAGGCCTCTACATAACGCCCCCATTTTTTTTCTGGGTCTCTTACCGCCCCCCATTAGGCCTGCAGCGCCCACAAGCGGGCGTTATCGAAGCGAAAGTGAGAGGTAAAAGAAGCCAAGGAAGACCAAGGCTGACTTATGAAGATCAAATAGCCCGAGTGTTAGACGGAAATGTCGAATCTAGGCGAAAATGTGTGAGGAGAATGATGAGATTTGAGGAAGCGAAAGAGGTATGCAAGGACCGCGACGCTTGGCACTTCGTCCTCTCTGATTACCCCGTTAGGGATACAGCGTGAGGATATGTATGTATTATTGTTTTATTTTGCCACAAATTGTCCTAAAAGGGCGCCGTTCCAGTATTGGTAGGGCGGTGGTGGTAGTGGTAGCGGTAGCGGCAGGAGCGGTCGCGTACCTGTCGCCCTTGGGGTCCGCGGCGCGCTCCTTGTCCTCCCCGTTGAAGCGGTAGTAGGCGGCGGCGGGCGCGGCGGTCGAGGCCACGAGGCAGTAGGTGCGGGACTCCGCGTGGTACGTCACGTGGTGCGGACTCATGCGCAGCGGGACCTTGCGCACCGGCCACGGCGCGTCGTACGACACGTGCGTGGGCAGCGCGCCGATACGGAGCTCGCCCTACACACACACACACCACACACACACACACATATGTAATATGACACGTGATACGTGCAGGACTCGATAAATTTCAAAACCGATTTAGGTTGTTGACCCCGAACCGGAATTGATTGCGGTTTGGATTACGGTTACCAGTATTTTAATCGGTTAATTGAGAAACCGGTTTGATACATACTCTAGTTCTGTTAACCGATATTAACCGGTTTTAAGTCGCCCCGTGTATACTATAATACATACAAGCTTTTGCCCGCGACTTTATCCACGTGGTGGTAACTTACAATAAATACAAGTAAGCACGTGAGAATGAGAAAAAAGAAAGAACACGTCGCATGACATGACGATGGCGCGCCGGTGCGCGGAGTGCGTTGCGCTCGGCTTTGATTGATCGACAACGCGCATCTGAGTAATACCAGTTAAATTAAGCTTTAGTATCGCTTTTAGTTTCATTTTCTTCACTAATCGGTACCCTAAAATTATTTCGGTTTATTCGAAACCGTTCCTTTCATTAACCGGTCAATCAATGGATGGAATTATAACCGGTTAAAGAATGATATTAACCGCTATTTCGAAACCGGTTCAGAGCCCTGAATACGTGACACGTCATCAACATACGACACGTGAGTGGGCAGCGCGCCAATACGGAGCTCGACTTGCATACACCACATACATACACACATGAAAGGTAAAACCTCACTGTCGTCCAACACGTGCGTGTCTGTTTAACGTGACTTTTCAATTCAATCACATTTAATGACACTTATACAGAACTTTAAAGCGATATACGATCTTCTGTATCTTAAAACTGAGAAGCGAAAGACGGCCGCCATCTTACAATTGTGATAGTGTGTATGTATGTATATGGTATTTGTATATATAATATATATACAATTGTAGACATGATAGTTTGTGTATATCTGTATGAACTTAGTATGAATGTGTACGTGCGTCTATCTGTGTGTGTACACTCACCTTGGAGTTAAAGTACATAAACCCTTGCGGACAGTTGGTGTTGTTGAAGGAAGCGAAAGTGGCGATGGGCGCTTCCTCGATACAAATGGGATGGACCCTAAGCTCTCCCCGCGCTGTTAGCAGTAGGATGTACGGTGTTTGGCCGCATACAAAAACACCATTGTAGCCGCCTACGTTACCTGCAAATTGTTACTACATGAGTGAGACTAGCTTTTGGCCACTACTTTGGCTGCGCGGTTTATAATTTTAGGGTATGGAATTTTTTCCCATACAAAATAATCAAACATCAAAATACTCACCAAAATACCTCAAATGCCT
Organism: Zeuzera pyrina; assembly: GCA_907165235.1. NCBI lineage: Eukaryota > Metazoa > Arthropoda > Insecta > Lepidoptera > Cossidae > Zeuzera > Zeuzera pyrina. Next base: position 1,581,114 of record OU015640.1, read on the forward strand.
GACTCCGTCCCTCAGTATAGCGGCCTCGTACGAGTCGTCTTGTCCTCCGACGGTCTTGCTCACGTACCCGAACGGGAAGCTCACTTGGATACGAGAGAAACGCATCTTCAGGTTACCGCGAGGGTATTTATATGCCTGGAATGTGATTAATCAATTGAAGGTAGGATTACGTATACAGGATGTATGTATGTGAATAATTCTTGTGATTTCTAATTATCGTCTCACGTAATATTCAGACATTTGCTGTTTTACTGGAGGGGAACGAGATTTCTAGGATGTCAGCTACGTGTATATCATATACTATATGATCAATGCCATCCAAATCCGAGATATAGTTTATTAAATATTGAGTTCAAAAAGAAGACAGTTCTCTTTCTCGTCGCACTCTTATATTTTTTCATTAATGTATTTGATATTAATTATAATGCTATCATTAACATAAAATTAATTATAAAATATGGCAAAATCTTTTGAGCAATTTGCCTTTAACGCATCTTATAAAATACAGTATACTATTTTTAACCGACTTCAAAAAAAGGAGGAGGTTCTCAATTCGTCTGAATGTTTTTTTTTTTCTTTTGTATGTTTGTTACCTCATAACTCCGTCATTTATGAACCGATTTCGAAAATTCGACAGTTATTGAAGTCGGTGCCAAATCAATGTGCAACAACAGAAAGTCTATTAGTTTGGTAGGCTTGGCACCGACTTCAGTAACTGTCAAATTTAATTATATAGGTATGTGTATCGTATATATAAAGTTATTTTGATTAGATTTTGATTAGTGAAGGATAGTTATTTTATACTTTTCAGTGTTTTTTTTTGAAGGCGGTTTAATTTTTTTTTAGTATATTCAATCAAAGCAGTATCGTCTGGCGCATTATTATTAATACAATATTTTAGTACATGATGTATGAAAGTGTATAAATATCATTATTATTATTAAAAAAAAGGAAAAATCGTACTAGTTGGAAGAATATCTAAACTATTTTGTGGAGTACAAGCTAGGGGGCCCCCTTGGACGTCGGTAAGCAGCAGTTGCTCGATAAGTGAGTTTAAGTTTCTCTATTCAACTGTAGCTGTCGAAGTAAATTCTATAATATTTCCAATAACAATAATCATCGATACGTTCAAATGATCGCAATCAAATTACTCAATTAATCCCGAACAGAGGTGTATGCGAGCGCCGAGTAGACCTGGTACAGCAGCAGCTGGTCCTCGCCCATCCTCATCATCAGCAGCACTCTCGCCCCAGTGGCACACTGACCTGGTACAGCAGCAGCTGGTCCTCGCCCATCCTCATCATCAGCAGCACTCTCGCCCCAGTGGCACACCGACCTGGTACAGCAGCACCTGGTCCTCGCCCATCCTTATCATCAGCAGCACTCTCGCCCCAGTGGCACACCGACCTGGTACAGCAGCAGCTGGTCCTCGCCCATCCTCATCATCAGCAGCACTCTCGCCCCAGTGGCACACCGACCTGGTACAGCAGCAGCTGGTCCTCGCTCATCCTCATCATCAGCAGCACCCTCGCCACAGTGGCACACCGACTTGGTACAGCAGCAACTGGTCCTCGCCCATCCTCATCATCAAAAGCACCCTCGCCCCAGTGGCACACCGACCTGGTACAGCAGCAGCTGGTCCCCACCCATCCTCATCATCAGCAGCACCCTCGCCACAGTGGCACACCGACTTGGTACAGCAGCAACTGGTCCTCGCCCATCCTCATCATCAAAAGCACCCTCGCCCCAGTGGCACACCGCCCTGGTACAGCAGCAGCTGGTCCCCGCCCATCCTCATCATCAGCAGCACCCTCGCCACAGTGGCACACCGACTTGGTACAGCAGCAACTGGTCCTCGCCCATCCTCATCATCAAAAGCACCCTCGCCCCAGTGGCACACCGACCTGGTACAGCAGCAGCTGGTCCCCGCCCATCCTCATCATCAGCAGCACCCTCGCCACAGTGGCACACCGACTTGGTACAGCAGCAACTGGTCCTCGCCCATCCTCATCATCAAAAGCACCCTCGCCCCAGTGGCACACCGCCCTGGTACAGCAGCAGCTGGTCCCCGCCCATCCTCATCATCAGCAGCACCCTCGCCACAGTGGCACACCGACTTGGTACAGCAGCAACTGGTCCTCGCCCATCCTCATCATCAAAAGCACCCTCGCCCCAGTGGCACACCGCCCTGGTACAGCAGCAGCTGGTCCCCGCCCATCCTCATCATCAGCAGCACCCTCGCCACAGTGGCACACCGACTTGGTACAGCAGCAACTGGTCCTCGCCCATCCTCATCATCAAAAGCACCCTCGCCCCAGTGGCACACCGCCCTGGTACAGCAGCAGCTGGTCCCCGCCCATCCTCATCATCAGCAGCACCCTCGCCACAGTGGCACACCGACTTGGTACAGCAGCAACTGGTCCTCGCCCATCCTCATCATCAAAAGCACCCTCGCCCCAGTGGCACACCGCCCTGGTACAGCAGCAGCTGGTCCCCGCCCATCCTCATCATCAGCAGCACCCTCGCCACAGTGGCACACCGACTTGGTACAGCAGCAACTGGTCCTCGCCCATCCTCATCATCAAAAGCACCCTCGCCCCAGTGGCACACCGCCCTGGTACAGCAGCAGCTGGTCCCCGCCCATCCTCATCATCAGCAGCACCCTCGCCACAGTGGCACACCGACTTGGTACAGCAGCAACTGGTCCTCGCCCATCCTCATCATCAAAAGCACCCTCGCCCCAGTGGCACACCGACCTGGTACAGCAGCAGCTGGTCCCCGCCCATCCTCATCATCAGCAGCACCCTGGCCCCGCGGTTGCCCAGCCCCACCACCAGCAGCTCTCGCAGCAGGTCCACATCCCCGCCGGCCGCGCCGCCGCTCGCGTTCGCTTCCTCCTCCTCAGCATTGCCGCCCGTCTCCATGGGAACCGTCTCCAGACTGTCCGCGAGGATCTGTTGGACGAAACCGTTCCATATGTTATTAATTATCCCAATATGGTTTCACAATTCACATTGCTCTATAAAAATAACCGACGAAGAGCGTGTCAGACACACATTGAGTGTTTCATAATTTTTGATTTTAATTTAATTAAATAAAAAAAAAAAATAGGACCAAAACACTTCCTTTTGTTCATTTCTAGTTTTAGGTTACTAGTTGACATATCTTTGCCAAAATGGACTCAGACCAAAAATCATAATTGACGCAGCCAAACGAATTTTCCTGTCTATCTTATTGAGCATAACCACGAGTAAAATAACTGTAGTAAGTTTGGTAAAACTGTCACTGTCAGTACAAATCGTGCCAGCTTATTATCGGCCCATGGTCAAAACATTGCATTAATGAAATAATTATCTGCGAAATATGTACTCGTTTTTAAGTGTTTGGTAGTAGTATTCACAAAAATAAATATATGCATGTCATATTCAGCTATGTATAGTTGTACCACAGAACACATATACTCCAAGGAGAAGAACTACAACTCCATACAAAAAAATGTAGACTATGCGCCATCTGGTAATGCTTCCATAAACTAAAATGACGGGAATTTAAATAGTACTCTGAGCATATTTTCTTAGACGACTAAACTAAATCAAAATTAGCGAAAACTATAAAGTTTTCGCTTATTTTTTTTTAGTTCAGCGGATAACAAGGTAATGGAATTTGAAAAGTTAATGAAAACAGAATTAGTGATAATTTTTTTATTTTAAATCACGAGTTCTAATTACAATTAAACGTGGATATAATAACAACAATTTCTAATTATTTATTATGGAGAACAAAAGTCTACTTTTTTGTCCTTTCAAAAGTCACTGTCTTGATCCACAAGTCTCAACCACATTCGAGTTTCCTCAAGCGATCAGGGGGAGAATAGCTCGTGTGAAACACAGAAAAGCTAAAAACAAATAGAAAAAATAATTGAGGGCTATGAAGAAAATTTTTCGATTTGTAGTTTTTGACATTTCATCAAACAGGGTTGCTATATTATTGAATTCAATTAGTTTATTCGATTATTAATATCGATAACAAAATGTGTTACTTTTGTTCAAATTATTTATAAATATTTTTGTTCAATGAAGTAGATAGATAGATAGATAGATAGATAAACAGTTTATTACAGTACTACAACACACAAGGTAGGTACCTTTACAGACATAAACATTATTAAAACAAAGTACACAATAAAAAATAATAATAATAATAGTAACAATCTTAAAAGTAGCTTAAAGATACACAAACAATGTTACAACGACATAAATATCAATGCATGTCCCATGCATGATGAACTGCATGGACCATGGACAGGTGATTAAGTATAAGCAAAAGCCCAGGTGTGTTGCAGCACTGCAAAAGGTCATAGCTCAGAGTATAACATTACTCTAACAAGAACAAAACTCTGTTATTCTGCTATAGCCTAGGAGCATTTGCGAGCTAAAAAGAAAAGGGAAAGCAAAAAGTTAATATAAATATTTGCTACGTGTGTGTTCGTGTGCTTCATGTCGTGTTTGTTTTGTGTGCGGTTGCTCAATAAAGTAACTGTATAGTGTCCAGACAATGTAATGTCCATTCCAGATATAATCAGAATAATGAAGATGAAGACATGAAACAATGATAAAATAAAAGATATTAACAATGAATTGCACCATCTACACAAACTCAAATTTGATTGGTTTAAACTGTATACCAAAATTATTTCACATAAAATTAATAAATAAAATTGAAATTAATAGATTCATCTCACTATGATATTGAAGCTGCTGTTGTCAAAGAGCTGGCTGGAACTCCAGATTGTTGTTGGTCTAGTAAATATTCTTTAAGTTTTTTCTTAAAAATGAATTTTGACTGAAGAAGTCTTAACGGGGGTGGGATGTTGTTCCAGCATTTTGTTGCTTGGTAGCGAAAACTACCCTTGAAAGCAACAGTTTTATGAAGATGTGCAGCTAGTAATGATCGTGATGGTCTTACATTATATCTGCTGTGGAATGGAGAGAATTGCACCTTCTTGTACAAATATTCGGGTGTCCTATATTTAATTACGTCAAATACCAAACCAGCGAGGTGCTGATGCCTTCGGAACGCCATATTAAGTGTGGAGGTTTTGTTTAGATATGGTGTTATATGAGTGCGGGGTGGAATGTTGTAACAATACCGACAACAAGCATTCTGCACTCGTTGTATGAGACGCTGAGTTCTAGAGTACAAACGTGGGCCATACACAAGGTCACCGTAATTCAAAACCGACAAAACAAGAGACTCACAGAGGGTAACCCGCGCCGTCTCAGTAAGTAAATTCCTTATATTATATAATATTTTGAGTCGGTAAAAGCAATTTTTAACCAGTTGTTGCCTCAAATCGCAACTCACTGTCAAAGATGATTCCAAGATTCCGAGTCTCATTCACCCTGTCAATAACATGTCCCGAAACAGTAATGACTGGACATGAGCCCAATACACGTGCGGTTTGTTGCTTGGAGCCAAGAACAATACATTTTGACTTCAAGGGATTTAATACCAAGGCGTTGTTCAAAGACCATTGTGACACACGCTCCAGATCATTATTTATCTTAAGCAATGCATCGGCAACACTATTGCGTGGCACTGAGATGTAAATTTGGACGTCGTCGGCATAAAAGTGCGTCCTACAGTGAAGAATATGACTGGACAGATCTGCTGCATAAATAACAAACAGCAAAGGACCGAGCAGCGTTCCCTGCGGTACGCCACGATTGACGGTTCTAATGTCCGATCTAAGGACCAAACCGCTCTCTTTCTCGAGTTTTACTGATTGCTGACGGTCTGTTAAATAGCTATTAAACCAGGACAAAGTACTGCGGTCTAATCCGTAATATGATAGCTTTGAAATCAAGAGGGAAGTATTTAAACTGTCGAAGGCACGAGAGAAGTCAAGTAGTGTTAGAATAGTAGCTCTACCAGAATCCTGCTCAGACAATATATTGTCTGTAACGTCCAAAAGCGCCGTTACTGTGCCCCTGCCCTTGCGGAAACCGGACTGACTATCTGGTAAGATCCCTTTGTCTTCTACGAATTTGCTCAGTTGAACATAAACTGCTTTTTCCAGTACTTTAGACAAGAATGGTATGATGCTTATAGGTCTTAGCTCTTTAAGTTCCGTGGGATTGTCCACTTTAGGCAATGGAGAAACGACTGCGGTCTTCCACAACGTAGGTACAACACCAGTAGATATAGATTTGTTAATTATAGCTGTTATAATCGGAAGAGTACGCGGCATTGTTAAAAGAACCATCTCTCGTGTTATGCCATCCACACCACAAGCATTGGATGTAATAGTCAGAATATATTTGCTAGTGTCACTCTCATCAACAGGCTTTAGTATTAGCTTATTGCCTTCAAGTCCATGGTGTTCAAAGTAAGACAGTTGTGATATAGCTACTGTAGTAGAACCCGGTACATCCAGAAAATGGTTGTTAATATCATCTGGGTTACTAAAGTGGGCAGGAAGTGAAAAGTTCTGTTTACTGTTAGGCATGATTTTTTCTTTCACATTCTTCCAAAATATCTTTGGGTCGTCGTGTTTTGAGTTGATTAAATGGTTATAATATGCACGCTTTTCGTAATATATACTATTATGAACCAACTTTTTTAAGTCATTATAATATTTTTTGTGACTGTCCCGTTTTGTATCTCGGTATCTTTGTAAAGCAGAATTACGGAGATCAATCATGAATTTTATATTATCCGTAATCCAAGGCAGTGATGAATAATTTTTTGTTTTATAAGTTTTCAAAGGCGCATGCTTGTCAAACAGAGACAAGAGAAAGCCATTGAATGTGTGGACCATACAATCTACGGAGGACAAATTGAGTATAGACTCCCAGTTAATACTGTATAAATCACTATTAAAGTCACTTAGATTGATGTTTTTAATAATTCGATGTGAAAACCATCGCTTCAAAGGTTTCTCTTTCTTCACATTTATTGTGACATTCACCATGGCATGCCCCAGTGATCCCGTTATATTAGTAACAGAGACGTCCCGAACTCGTGCGTTGGTGCATACGACGTCAATAAGTGTCTCGTTATCTGTGGAAAAGTGCGTTGGCTCGTTAACCACTTGCTGAAGGCCACTATATTGCAGAAACTGATTAAACTTTCTAAGCTTTGTGTTACGCGAATCCATCATATTGATATTGAAATCACCCATCAAAACAATATAATCATATCTCGAAAAATGAGCTACAGATTGTGTAAGCGCGTCTAAGAATAAATCTACATTCACCCATTCAGGGCGATATGCAGTACCGATAATAATACGCAATCCATTTAAAGCGACCGAGATCCACATCTGTTCAATGTTGGCTTCGGGGTGCGCGATGGTTCGCGCGCGTACGCTGCCCGCAATGTAAAACGCCACCCCTCCCCCTCGTCCGTCACGCATATGCAGCGGTCGAGGCGTCGACTTCAGTTTGTAACCTGGAGCAACAGGAGCGCGCGCCTCCTCACCGCTTCGCAGCCAACTTTCGTTTATGGCGACCAAGTCTGCGCTGTGTCTATTCATCGCGATTATAAAGTCGTCGTGTCCAGTGCAAAGTGAACCAGGGTTGTAAAGTGCTAACTTAAGATAATTAGTCTTGCTAGCCATCGGAGAATGTTAAAAAGCGTCCACAATCTATAAACAAATAGTGGTATGTATGTATTCCGATGCTAGTAATTGCATGATTATGTAATCGGTGCAGTAATATTAATAAGAACCATAAGTATAAATATGAGATATGTATACATGTGTGTTTATAAAGTTTTTTATAAATACTACAAACAAGCAAAGCCACAACACACCTAGGGTTATGTATTCGCATATGTATTCTATAATAATAAGGCATTGTCATTTTTATAACCTCATCACATGAGGACAAGGACTCAGAATACATAAAGATAAAGAGACAGAAAAAAAAGCAGACACACGGTACAAAAGACAATACAATATGTCCCCTAAAATTATCAACATTAAAATAAATAATAGAATAAATAATAGAAGCCAAGTAACTAAACAAATTAACACACATTTTACTGACCTTTATAATATAACATAAGTAATAGGCCCTATTTGTTAGAACAAACCGAATGAGATCCAAAAACCCTTCCCAGATCTGCTTCAGTATGCAAACGGACCCTCGGTGCACCCTGTCGCTGACGAGCATATACGCGACCGTCTCTCGTCCAGATGTAAGTCCAGTTTTCTCTGCCAGCAGCCTCACGCGCTTTTTGGAAAAGCTGTCGGTTGGTACGAGTCAGCCTCTCATTGACGTAGAAGCGCCTCGGTGTCCCCGGCAGGCCAGCACCTTCGGTGGTAGACCCACGACGGACGCGTGCAGCTTGCAGCAGCTGATCACGCAGCGCGCGCCGCGTCAGACGTACCGCAATGAGACGCGGCCGCCCAGGGCCGCCGTCCTCCATTGGCACGGACACTCGACCCACACGTGCGGCGCTTACAATGTCCTGTTCCGCCAGCGTGACTCCCAGCTTATTGGATAACGTCATAACCACGTGTGAGACTGATTCACCCATCTGCTCTGGCACACAAGAAAGCTCTAAGTCATTAAGTAATAATTCCTGGTCACGCTCGTTTAAGTCATGCTTGAGTTGTGCGATTGTGGTGGCAACCGTAGGATTAGACGGACGAGTTTCGATGCTTTCTTCTAGCCGACGCTCCAGGATATTCATTTGTGCGGTAAGCTCATCAACCCGTCTGTCGTAGGTTTCGACTTTGAGCAAGACCTCGGATACTACAGCAGTCAGACTCGCCATCTGCTCACGGACCGCACGCATCTCCTCTCTAAAGAGACGAATCTCGTCGATAAGCACCTGGACGTCCGATGATTTGGGTTCCGCAGCCGGCGTATCGGCCGATTCCTGGTCCTTGTTATTACTCTTTACAGACGCCGAACCGCCCTTACGGACTGTGACGTTTTCGGTGCCGTAATTACGCACTGGTGTGTTAACATTTCCTGCTTTCGGCTTCTTACTCCTACAGAGGTCACACTGCCATGAATCTTTGCCGGCTTTACTCATTGTAGTAAAGAAACGAGTCTCGGATACATTTGTACATTTCCGCTCGTAAACATTCCTGCATAGGCAACAACGTAAAAACTCCTTATCAATAATAGGATGCCTGCAACCTGCACATACCATATCGTCCGACATATTCAAAATAACAATATACGCAACGATCTACAATAATAGGCAGAGTAGCGGGCGCGGGACACGGGCCTGCGGCAGCAGCGCTCAGGTGGGTAGAACACAGGTGACGTGTCTATGTGTGCGCTGTGTAGCGATACGCACAGCTGATTCGTTGACGGGCGTCAGCTGATCGCGAGTACGTAAGTCACCGCTTTGAATTTACTCGCACTGTTAACCGTTGAACAATTATTACGAATATAAACACCTCAATCACAATTATCACAAACACAATTCTCATGAAATTTTAGCACAAACAAAAAGCCCGGAACACTAGCTTTCCTTTAGTGTACTTTTTAACTTCAAACAGTAAGTTTTTTAGCAAATCTCGAATTATTTATTTGGAGCGACGTAGACGCGATGTTTACTTGTCAAGAACCCGCGAATGACACGAGTAAAATATTTTATTATTGTCATTTTCTATGTAGTACTCAAATAATTATAATAAATTAACGAAATAAATGAAATTTCAATATCAATAATCGATATCAGTACATCGATATATAATATTAATAAATTATATTTTGTAATGACATCCCTGATATTTTCTATCTTCTTTCTTTCTACATCTCTTGTCACTTTCATTTTGTTTCCATATAAAGTCTGCAATAGCTCCATACAAAGTTGACACCCCCTGAGTTGTACTCTGAACCTTCCCTAGACATTGCAAATGAGCGCAAATCTAGAACCAAGCTCCAGCCATTATTATTCTTGGACCGAGGATAGACCTAATGCCACAAACCATAGATATCACTTTGAGTAATATTATAACGAAAACAAGTGTCAAAATGTTGAGAGACGTAGACGGTATGACGTGACACCAAGATTTGACGTTGAATTTTTGAAAACGGATTGGTGAAGAATTGTGGGCGTGATCGCCGTTTAAGTGACATATTACTAATTACTAGGTACAAGTGTTCTCAGAAGTGTCATCTAGAGTTTGTATTCAAAAAGCGGAAAGAGATTTAAATTTAGGATTTAAAGAGATTTCAGGAAGCGAAAGAAGTAGGTAAATACTGCGAAGCTTGGCGTTCCGTCTTCTCTAACTACCTCGTTAGGGATATAGCGTGAAGACATGTATCTATATTTAAATTTAATTTTAGAGAAAGACATAAACATACCCTGTGTCCAGCGCACACGTCACGAACCAAGAAGCTGAGCCGCATCTCCGGTAGCGAGTATATCTCGAGGTTGCCATTATTTCTCACGACGAACAACCAGTAAGTCGGCTTTATTTCGGCGAGGAATTTCTTCCACCAACGTGATATTCGACGAGGGACGCCCGGGTTCTTGGATTGTTCTGCGAGCATTATCTGAAAGCGAATATTAATTCAATAATTTCTGAGTTTTTTTACAAATTCTATCAAAACAAAACCGCAGAAGTTCGTCGTAATTATGAAACATATTACTGTTTAGTCAATAGCAAAATAAAATTTATAGTAGGGATTTCTTAATTAGTCCGTGGCCTGGAGTTTACTGCTCTGCACTTGTAATGTAAATATTAACATACATAGACCTGTGGAGTTATTAACTAAACATTTGCAGACAGCGACAACCACGCGATTATTGCGCGACTGGTGACTAATTGTAATAAAAATTGATATCCTGTATTACGATGGCTTATCTATTGCGCCATGACGTTAAAGCACTTTTCGCGGTAGGTATAGCGCTACTATACAAATTACATTAAACAAATTTTTGTTTTCACAGCAGATATCGCGCGATATTCGGCTGTCGCATTCTGACTGCAAGTTAGGTAATAAGCATGCCGGGTCATTTATTATTATAAGACATCTTTATTTTTGTATCGTGCAATATATATTGTTTTTAAAATTATTATTACAACATGAAGTTAAAAATATCAACATCGACTGTCAGGCCACATCAACGACCTGGCGATGCAGCTTGAGGGAGCAGGCAGTCTTGAGTTATATATATACCTAATCTGAACAATAGATTTGACAGCAGACACGAGTGAGAAGTTAGTGGACGACTCTCTCAAACACACAATCTACCCAGAGAAAAATGTCTTAGTTATAACAGTGGCTCATTGTTCAGAGAACAGATTGCCATGACGCAGGATATTAAAAAAAAATGAAGTTAAAATGTTAGTACAAAGATTTCTAACTACCGTCAATGTCAATGATCGTTAATTCTTCTTTATAAAAACAACAAACTCATGCATAAAAGGAAATATACTCACGCTAGCCATGGACGCCGGTGTCTGGTCGCCTCCATACAACAGTTCATCCTCATCGTTGAGTTCGTACACTGTGCCTGGCTGAAAACCTTCTGCTTTCACGTTTTTACCCTTTCCTTTGCCAGTGAACTCACCTTTCACCTAAAGTTTCATGAAAATTAATACAGCATATAAAGTTCATAACCTTTTAGGGTTCTGTAGTTTAAAAATAACAAATGGTACTCTTATATCACGCATGCGCTCATCTATCACTATCGACTTTCTCAGAAACATTTTGTTAATGTAAGATTGATTAAAATTTTAAAGCATTTAGAGTAGAATTGGAGAAGAGATAGATTGACTACTCTAAACTAGTCTTGTTCTTCCCCTTTTGTGTCAATTAGAACTTAATTTTATAATTTTAAATTTGGGAACATAAAGGCTTGCCAAAAGTTTACGGGAAAAACATAACAGGGGTGATACAACTCATAGATTTTCGTTAAATTATTTATAAAAGAGATGTTTCAGAATTTTAGGGAGTTCTGGTCATGACATTGTACAGTATGACATAACGTACGTAGGTTGTACTGAACGTACCTAATGTTGTATTGAACATTGTCTACCTTTATTTTTGGTCGTATTTATTTAATTTCCCTGTAGAAAATAATTTTTAAAGTACGTGTATCACTTGGTAAACTGGGTAGGCGTCAAACGCCATCTTTTTTCTGTGTTGTCTTAACACAAAACAAAAAGATGGTGTTTCTCCAGTTTACCAAGTCATACACTCTACTTTTGATTCCCCTCTATGAGAAAAAGAAATGATGCTAATCAATATGAAAAAGTACAAATTTTATATTTTTAAATTTTTAATTTCTTTTTTTTTGGCGCGTGGTTTTCGCCACTCAGGTAATCATCAGCCAGTAATATTTTTCATGCAATATTCATTTGACCTTATTGTCGCAGAACATTAAGGATGAATTCGTGTTCTTTATTCAAATTTATTTTTGTTCTCTACGAAAGACTTTAAGAGTCCGCCTATGCAGCTGTGCTATCGAATTCGTCCATTACCCCCGCGTCCTATGACGTTAACAGTAAAGTTGAATTTCGCAGTTGGAGTTTGATCATATTTTAGCGTGGAGTAATTTCAATATTTGTTTTTGCACATTATTGTAACTTGCAAGAAAACTACATTAACAATTAAAAAACTGGTTTTAGAGATTTGAGATATTATAATTACCTATTCATTTTAGTAAAAATCATTTTAATATTCTGCACAAATTCGGAGATGCAACGGTGTTTGTGTAAAACAGTTGTTTCTGAAATTTTTTTATTGAGATTTTTTCTCTAATTATGTTTCTATATTTAAGGATTTCAAGATAAAGAGCTGAAATTGTATGTATTCAAATATCTGTCAGTCTTTTTAGATATCGAGATTCAGGTCAACAAACACACGAAAGCCTGGATGGGCGGACTCTTAAGAGAAAAGAGTAATTTTGGTCACACTTATCGAAGAACCAATCATCGTTTTTAGAATAGATGGAATGAAAAACAGTACTATGTTTATGTCAAATTGTATGTAATAATTGTATGTATTGTATGAGATTTGAGGAAGCGAAAGAAGTATGTAAGGACCGCAACGCTTTGCATGTATGTATGCATGTATGTATGTATGTATGTTTAACTGGCCCGTTGGTGCAGTGGCACATGTATCTAGTTTTCTAGGCTAGGGTCCCCTGGGTTCGATCCCCGGTCAGGTCAATTTAGGAAACGAAATTTTCTAAATTGGCTTGGAGTCTGGGTGTTACTGGGAACTCCTCCAGAGTTCGTTGTGTGGTACCCATAGTACAAGCTTATTGCTGAGTTTGGCGTCACATAATCTGTGTAATTGTCTGTAGTATATATATATTTTTTTTCAGGTTGGCTGGACTACACATCCTCACATACCATGGATCCGAGTGAATCCAGAGTGCCGCTGTGCTGTGATGTTGTTGTATGGGAAAAATCAGCAGTATTACCATATAGAAAGGACATGACTTCCGAAGAAAACGATCCATTATAGGTAAAACCTTTAGCCGACTTGAAAAAGAATGTAAGTACATGTAGAGTATCACGATTTAAATCTGCGTATTGATGTTCTATGAAGAATGAATGTATAAGAGTTGGTTGTGTGGTACCCATAGTACAAGTTTAGTGCTTAGTTGATCGTCACATAATGTGTGTAATTGTGTGTAGTATGATTATAATGTAACTAGCAAATCTGGGCCGTTTCACTGGGCGTTAGTTGAAGTTAAAATAAATTAAACAGTTTTTATAATTATTTTGATACTGCAAAAAAAAACAAAAAAAAAAAATTTTACTGATCCGATCGCTACCAAACTTTACAGGAACACCCGCTAGGCCAATCTGAAGATTCCTTGAAAGTTTCATCGAAATCGGTCCAGCCGTTTCGGAGTCCATAAGGAACATACATACATACTTATTACATACATACATCGCCTTTTATATATATAGAAGATGTGTAGTATAGAGTAGTGTGTGTACGTGTACCTGCACCGCGTCCACGTCCGAGGCCGTGAACAGGCCGCTGAGGTCCCGGTAGGGCGCGGCGCGCGCCAGCGCCGGCCGGTGCGGCACGGGCTGCCGCGTGGGCGCCAGCCGCGCCGACTGCGACACGCGCACACGTGACACACGCGACACACACACATTACACACACGTGACACACACACGCACGCACGCAACTCACTCGTCGCACTACTATAGTCTGACCAATATCTCACTGCAAGTACAGTACGTGCAGGTACCTTATCGATAATAAACGGCATTAAACTTGGTCGTTCTATTATAGGTCTGACAACGCGTAATTGAAGTGAAACTTCTTTATCGACGTATGAGAGAAATTTTATAGCAATTTAAAAAAAAAATCGTCACGTTTTCTGTTACGCGCCACCGTTCTTTCTATTCCGTTACGCGCCATCTTTTTTTCTAAGTCACATTTTTTTTTATATGTGGCCAGTTTTGTTTTCTATTTTTATTCACTTTAAAGAAGTATAACTTCTTACGTGCGTACGTGAGTACACACATGCTTTTCTTGGCTTAAACTTTATCTAATTTAGATTTTTTAGCTTTATTTAAGCAATTTCTGTAAAGTTGTAAATAGTGGATCATTTTTCGAAAAATGATGTCATAAAGAAGTTTCACTTCTTACGTGTGTACTCTAATACACAAAATTTTAACTTTTTATATTTTTTATTTATTACATATTTAAATAGTCAAAATCAAATCAATTTATTTAAGTAAACCCAAATGCAAGGTATTTTTGAAGGTCAAATCTACTTTAGTTTGGTTTACAAGTTTTTATTAAACACGTAGTCGGGCTTTAGTTTTATAACTTATTTTATAATATACTTTTTACGCTTAAAAACGTTAACGAATACGTATATATCCGTATACGTATTGTGCCCCATGTGATGTATATTGAAACGACTTTCTCGACCTCTTAAATGAAACCCATAATAATGGGATCCAATGATTTCTTTCGAAAAACAACTTACTCTATATGTCATGCACGTAATTGAGACGTAACATAGTTTACATACGCTGCTAAAATTATAACTCATTTTTACTCGCCGTGGCCGGTTAAAAATAGCTTAATTGTGTAAAAAAAATGAAAGTGAAAATTTGAAAAGAAAACCTGGGTACTGAGAAGAACCGACAAGAAACTCGGTCGGGTATCATTTTTTCAACATCATTCTACAATAGTTATTTAAAAACACAATATCCATAAAGCCAGTAAATGCATGTGCAGAGATAATTAACAACATAAAGGCTAAATAACAACTATGTACTAATTTTCTATAAGTTTGTCGATAACGTTATCGACACAAGCGCCATACATTCTAGTTGCCATAAAATCTAGAGGTGCGAAGGAGTCATATACTCCACTCTGCTCACACGTGTTATCGCCGCGCCTGCAGCGAGATATTGCCCATAGTAAGATGCGACTGAGGCAAGGAGTTTGCATATCAGTATTTAAAGCATTATTTAGACAATTTGTGGAAAGGAAAAATGGTGAGACCTGATGGGTACACTTTGCAAGTCAAAAATACTAACTCGAATAAAAGTTAAAATTTATAAAACCATGAGACTGCATGATTTTTTTTTTATTACACAGAAAAAATCAGCACACAATTCCTGGGGAAAACTTTTATCCAACAGAACTGCGATTGTGATCCTTTATACAATTTAAATTGATATCTTAGGAGTTATCGTAAAATGAAAACTGTCGCGCGACAAAATAAATTCAATCGGTCCCACGCCTACGCGACTCGCGTGAGCAATAAGCAGATACGACACTACGTCAGAAAAAAATGTAGGCATATATGCTCTGCTACCCGAGCGAAGCCGCAGCGGGTAACTAGTTTAATATATTTTTTGTGCCCCTCTCTTCGTATACATATTTCTGGTAACAGAGCATGGCTCAAATTCCCTTTTTAAACAGTGTATGTAGTAACCATGCCGTGCGCCGCCCGGAACTCCCTTAGCGCCAGGACGAGCGCCCGCCCACACGTGGACACGACGCACACGTAGGGGTCGGCCGCGGCCGCGTACGCCGCCGTCCACTCCAGGCTTATGGACTGCAGCTGGACGCCTCCTACGGACGACACTCCGTCATACATTAACACGTACTTTTGTCGTGCAGCACAGCCGCCGTCAATTACCTCTTCCACGTCGTAACTCATGCATTAAATATATCAAACAAATCAAAGGAAAACTCATTATTGACGGGCCCGTTGGCGCAGTGGCATATGTATCCGCTTTCCAAGCTAGGGTCCCGGGTTCGATCCCCGGTCAGGTCAATTTAGGAAACACTTTTCTAAATTGGCTTTGTGTCTGGGTGTTACTGGGAATTCCCCCAGAGTTCATTGTGTGGTACCCATAGTACAAGCTTACTGCTTAGTTTGGGGTCACACAATCTGTGTAATTATCTGGAGTATTATTATTATTACTATAAAATAAACCCATATTACAAATGCAACTTAACTAAAGAGAGCTCATTTTAGATCTCAACTTCTAGACGGCGAATCACGATAAAACATACCTAATCTGCAACCTCACTCTAAAAGATGCAATTATGGAAACCATCTTTAAATTCTTGCACTACTTATTGTGAGATGCTTAAGTACATATATGTTGTATATCCAGACAGACATAAAAATTCTAAAAAAACTGTTTTGATTCACATTAGCGTTATGTGTACCTCTCGGCAATTTTTTTTTATATATTTTTAATTAACAGGTGCCGATCAACTTACAGTTTAATTATTTGTAAAGTTTTTGAATTCTTACATACGAAGCTCAGATTATTATCGAAAAAATTATCTAACTTCCTGTGAATGTCACGTTAAAATCGGTCCAGCCGTTTTGAAGATTAGGCCGAATAAACAGACCGTCAAAAATGTAAAAAACGCGGGTTTGGGTTTGATTAATGTCCGAATAACCTTAAGAAAAAGCCTTTATTTCAAAATTACAGACAGACAATTCAATTTTATTCATATGTATAGATTGTTATAAATGTAATAGATATCGTCTTGATACCTGGCTTGCAATACTTCTTGTAAGCTAGCATTACTTTAGAACTTTTTTATTTAACTTTACTACTAGCGATTCTATTATTTAAAACACAATGTATACATGCCTAAGAAAAAATGCAAGAAAACTTAGTTCTAATGAGTCCTAAATGGAACAGAGAAGCCAACACTGAGTCAAAACAAGTCAGTCGGCATATATGGGTCGCTATTTAATGTTCTCGCTTGCGATCGCTAGTTATGAAGAATGCATGAATTTTTCGTACAAGTCCAAACTATTCGCGCTACACCATTAAAAAAAGTCCAACCTCTACAAGCGCTCGCGCAGGTCTCAGATTCATTTTTTTGGTTTCTGAGAAGCGAAAAAATACCCACGGACACTCAGTCGGACTCTACGCTGAGTAGTGTCGGACTCGAACAAACTAAAATAATAATAATAATATACTCAGACATTTCACACAGCGCCATCTAGTCCCAAAGTAAGCTGCATAGCGCTTGTGTTATGGGTACTATACAACTGATATACTACTTAAATACTTTTCTTTTGTAAATATATACATATTATACATAAACACCCAGACTCAGGACGGGAATCGAACCCACAACCCCCGTTTACCTTCCAACGCACTAAGCCGTTGCGCCACGGAAGTCGTCAAAATGACCCACCCCTCTTTGCTGTTGACCACTCAGATACACGCGTCAACATCTCGATTTTATACTGATTTTATTGTTTATTATATTTTTTATTACTTATTAATTTAAAAAACTAATTTCTGTCATATATTGTACATTGAATAAAGTTTCATTCCATATCGTTTTTTCGTCATTGCTTTTTTGGAACTAAATCGACGTTTATTCACGACACTTTATCATTGAAATAAGCCTTTTTAAATTTTTTTTTTTTTGTAAAAAGAAAGACATTTATGACATTTTCATTACACTAATATTCAATAAGAATATGTACTTGATCTCAAAATGATTTTTGAAATTGTTAGAACTCGATGAAACAATATTAATTAGGACATCAAAGTAGCGCGTCTAAGAAATTTCCTAGTAAAGTGACTCCGTAGAATGCTTATTGCAAGATATTACAAAATAAATATGAAAGTATGTAACACTAATATTGAAGAAGGGAAATGGATCTATTATAAACTGCCAGCAGAATATTAAAAAATCTTAAGGTTTCTGAGAATTAGAACGTCAAAATATCATTATCTCGCACAAAAGTGTCAAAGGGCTTTTAAGTCATTTTGAATGCGCTTCATATTTTTAAAACACTCTTATATATGAGTGTCCGAGCAAAAAGGATCCAGTGGTCGGCATTTAGTTTAGAAAAAATGACATTTCGCGATTTTAATTTATTATTAATTAATACTCAATCACAGATAAATTAGTTACTAACGTAAAGCTCCATTATCTATAACTTCATGTAGTAAATAACTGTATATGATGTTTCTAAGTACAAACAAACACGTAGAAGTGTGATTTTTTCCAACAAACTTTAAAAATGCTTTTTCTCAAAACAAGTTTTTCCAGTTTCCACTTTGCCTGATAAAAAAAATATATGACAGTTTCCGAATATTTTTTTAATCCTTATTATCATTTGACTATTTTAAATTCAGAATCTAGTCTTAACTCAATATCCCACTACTGGGCCCTTTTGTTTGGACGCCCAAATATTAATGTATAAAGTAAAGTAACGCGCATTGCAGTAATAAACGTTTTATGCCACAAAAAAAAAAGATGTTTTCCTTATAACAATATTTATGGCAAGACTCTTTTGGGCTTGACGGTAAAATGATTAAAATTTAGCCTGCAAAATCCGGTTTGAGAAACGTAGGCAGTCAGAGCGAGATAGACTATAGTAGTAGACGCAATATCTATTACATTCCTGTGTACTAGTAAATCTGTGAATCCAAGCGTTAAAAATCCATAACATTCTGTGGTTGGAGCCAGAATTAAATATGAATCTGAGGAGTTGTATGTACATCCCCATCATTATTCTTTAAGGCTCTTTGGACCGGTAAAGTACGAGGATATGGGATTTTGCTGAGTTTTGGGTAGAGTTTTTGGGTTAACTAAGTAAATTATACAAAAACCGCAAGTTGAAATAAGTAGGCCATTCTTTCATCTATAATCGTATGGATTTAAATTTTTAAAATTCATAGTAGAACATACTGAAATTTTTTTTTTCTCAAAGAAGATTTTTCGCATTTACGCAGTACGCGAATTTATTGATTTTCAAGGAGTCCGCAAGGGCTTTTTAATCAAATCACACACAAAATTTAAGTTGAAATATATAGTTCGTTCTTTCGATTACAATCTGATGAGAAAAATTTTTTAAAATTAATAGAAAAACATAGTGAAATAAATTTTTTTCTCTGAGATGAATCACCAAAGAACAAGAAATTACTAACTTTTGAGTGTTATGTTCGGGCTTAATAAGCAAAGTATACACAAACTAAAAATTACAGTAAATAGATCATTCTTTCGTCTATAGCCAAATATGTAGGAAGTTTTAAAATTCATAGCAGAACATAATGAAATTATTTTTTTTTTCTGACAAGAATCGCTACAGTACGATAATTAGCTGATTTTTGGGTACTACTTACGGGCTAACTAAGCAAATTACACCCAATCTGTAAGTCAAAATAAATTGTTCAGTCTTTTGTCTACAATCGTATGGATTTCAAATATTGAATATCATAGCGGAACATACGAATTTTTTTTTTTTCTGAGAAGTATCCCCCGGTCATGGTAATTTTACTCGTAACTTTGGAGGACAAGCCAGCTATAATGAAAGAACAGAAAAGTTTTCTATTATCACTAAAAATAAGTTTATTGTTATAACAACCATAAAAAAAAAATATATTTTTCACATTCGATAAGAAAAGTAAAAAAAACAGGATTCATTGACTCGAATACTTTATGTAAAAGTTGATGTCACCGATGTGGCGCTTCAGTCGGGCTACGAGCCCTGTAGAAAGTGGATGTATACACGAATTTTATTCATAAAAAGTGTTGCCAGTGAAAAAAATAAATGTAATATCGATATATTAGTTCATGTGTCCAAAATTTTAATAATCGGTTAGTATTCAATTTAAGTATGACATAATGTAACTCATTTACTGTAATATAACGTAAATTGTCATAATTATGTTATTTAGAAAGAAAACGAATGCCTAAAAGTATATTAAAGTTAATGTAATGGCAATATGCCAATTTTATGTCAGTAAGTAAGTGTCAGTAAGTACCTAGTTATAATTATATCTATAATTTATATTTTTACCAAATTTTTGGCGGGAGTTTATGGGAGCGGTTGGGCGTTTATTTTAATTATTTGCAAATTGTTTACTAGTAAATATCGTGATGTAAAATTGATATAGTTTTGCGTCCCAAGTATCTACGCTGTTATGCATTATGCGAAATTGTTGAAATAAGTGCTTATTCTGTAGCGTGATGTTGGGATTTTTTTAGTGGTTTAGTCTGCTAAAGTCGATCCTACTATAAAGACTGCTTCGATATATTTGTCGCCAGAGAATGTAATAAACATTAAAATGTATTATGTCGACATTTGATATTTTAAGAAGAATATTTCATTTCATACTAAAGACGTCGGCTGTTATGTGCATAGATTCCTTTGCCTTCCCTCTCAAGGCATAATTGTACAAAAAATATATTTTCACCGCGCTTTCAAAATTTTTTTATCAATTTTGTAATTTTCTCAACTGCAAATACATCGTTATCATAATTTTTTCACTTATCGCTATTTATCATTAATTATACAAATAAAAAATCTCTCTTTATTTATGTTCAATTATTCTTCTGTAAAGATAGTATTCGTAAAAGTGATTGTTTAAAAACAATAACTTTGTATATTTCAGATGGGGAAAGTAAGGCAATTTAACAAAATTACCAAAAAGAGGCGTTTGCATTTACAAATCTGTATAGAAAATACACGCAATACAACACGAAAACACCATTCAGAAAGGTAGGTAATTATTATGTTACAGAAAAAATAGTATGCTAGTTACTAGTTAGGTATGAAACTGTTATAGTAAGTTTGAACCCATTGAACGTTTATAATGTATACTTGCCTATTTGAACTAACGAGAGCATCGATTATAACTTGTATAACAAAGTGATATTTAATTAATATTCATTTCAGACATTTCTCATGTCACAATTTAAACTTTAATTAATAGTTCCTAATGCATTAATGGTATTTTAGTGATTTTGTAAATGTCTCAGATCACCACTTATGTTACCACTGATTTATACTTATACCATTTGTGTGACCCCAAAATAAGCATACTTCATACTATGATGATGCACTCAGGCTACAAACTGGTAACTGGTAGTCTGGATGTTACTAAATACTCTTCCAGTAAGTAGACTCACAGTTTAACTCGTTTCATGAACAGAATTAATCTGAGCAGGACATTGAAAGAACAAATTAAGTGATCAGACTGGGAATCAAATAACTCGGATCCTAGGACCTCGGAATGAACACAGCTTTATATTCATGTATATTAAGAACCATAAAAAACGCATAAGGCCTATTTATAGAAAAACTAATACATCCGAGAATCTGGTAGTAAACTAGTATCAGTAACAAATAATTATAACGTAGAACTGTTGTTCTATGAAATTTCTATGTAGGTACTTCATTAAAAATCACATCTATGACTTCACAAGTAAAGTTAACTGTCCCTAATTTATAATATGTAAACTAGGTGCCTAAATGAGAATTTATCAGAAATTGAATGCGAAGAGGACACAAAGTATAGTTTTAAATTTAAAAAATAGTAATCAAATCAATTAAATTTTTAAAAAATTGACAAATTTATATTATGTAAGTGAAAATTGTAACAAATATATTAATTTTATGTAACAACAACAAATAATTATAATGAAAAACTTGTTCCATGAGATATTTCTATGGAGGTATTTAATTAACAAATCACATTTGTTATAAATGAAATTAACTATTCCTAATTCATAATTTGTAAAGTAAGTACTTAAGTGAGAATTTATAAGATATTGTATGCGGAGAGGATATAAAGTATAAAGTTTTAAATTATAAAAATAGTTAATTATTATTAATGATTCAATTTTTAATAAATTGTTAAATTTATGTTATGTAAGTGAAAATTGTAATAAAGCCCATATATTAATTTTATGTATTGCAGTTCTATCAACCAGCATCTAACAAGTGGAATTGATCATTTCGAGTGCAACAGATTGAGACTGTATCTACAGTAAGTACTTACTACTTTATGTAATGTGTAGGATTTTGAAAATTTAGTACCTATGCCTACCCTAATATGATACTTACCTATATGACAGTATTTGCCTAATACTTACCTAATATTTTTAATATTACAATAATGGGTTTTTTTAACAAAAATATTGCAATTAGTTTGCAATGTAAAGAAATGTAGTCTATTCGAGGACGATGTAACCCAGTCTATTACATGAGTAATGGTAACCATTGTCCACTGTTACTATTACTACATGATATGTGAAAGATGTAATAAAAAATAATTATGTTTACATAGTCATGTTATCTGTAGTAAATACAATTAATATGAATAAATATATTATATAGTAGGTATGTATAAAAGAGCAATAAATAATGTGAAATAGCTTGCTTGTTTGAAGCCAATTGGCAGCAACTCATTTAGTCAATCACCAGCAAATGACATAACACGTCTGATTCGTAAAGTAAACATTTCAAAATCTTATGAAATTTTAAATAAAACATATTTATAATTTAATTGATGATGATACTAGATAATTAATAGTTTTTCTGGCCAGTATTTAGGATTAAACACTTTTAGTAGCTAGTGCCCGTGGAAAAAACTGGACATGAAAAGTGGTATGTTACATTCGCAAATGAATTGATCTCGGATTTCATTCACTTCAATGATGATATTCACTGCTAGTTGGCAACATTTGCATTGCAATTTCGATATGAGATTATAGATACGTTCCGTAAAAAATTTCATAATTATTTCTTCCAATTGGAAAAAACATATAACGTTTGATTTTAAATGACGGTCACAGTCACACTTGACTGAAAAGTAACAATTGAACTATGAAGTCAGCATTATTCTTGTGTACAAAAAAGTTATGATTGAAACTCATTTGAACTAGATTTATCTATACCATTCCAATGTTCCAAATAAAATTACCATATTTAGTAAGTGATGTAGGGTGACCAACGTACAATGATAAATAATGGAAACTTTCTCTAATGTTATTACTGAAAGCAATAAATACTAATTTGTGTCGTTTTCCATATGGTAGTTACAGGAAAAATTTCTAAGCTTGTTTCTTATTGTTACAACTAATGTAAATTCTTTCTTAATGATCCGTTTCGAATCCATAACTTATTCAGAAATATATTTTATAGTAATAACAAATAGAATTGGTGTTTCCATTACATTAATCCGTCTATTAATGAAATAACGTGAGCGCATCTTTCATAAGTATTTAACTGTTAGTATCCATAACAAAACTTTTATCTTGAAAATACTGAATATTGCATCAATTTGTCTCACAGTTACATATTTCGAATAGTCAGATATATTTGTTTTTTAATTTCAGAGTTTGCCAGTAAGCAAAAACAAATGCTTGCTAAAAGGCAAAGAGAATTGTAGACAGATTATTTTTTTCAACAAATTCAGGAAATTGCAGATCATGAATCTCTTCATGACTGTAAGCTTTCTTATTTAAATATTAATAGAGAAGTTAAATTTGGTCTTTACTCAAAATTTTATGTTAATTGTAAATTGTGCAACAAGGAGTTTAATTTGGAGACGTCTCGTAATTTAAAAGAAAAAGCGACTATTAACCATGAAGCAGTAGCTGGAATAATTTCTATTGGATGTGGTTTCTCTCATTTAAGATATTTTCTGGCAACCTTAGACATACCATTTTTCACTGTGAAATTATATCGTTCTCACCATGACACCATGTTCACCTGGTGGGAACAGACAACTGCACACAGCATGGCTCAAGCTGCTCGTGAGGAAGCTGAGTACGAGCACCGAAATTAATTGGCAATGTGTAAATTCAGTGTGGCGTAAATTAAGGCCGGAGGAATGGGATCTGCGTGTCATGAAGCGTTACTATCAATAACGCTGTACTGTTATTAAAAAGGTATTCGTAATTTATAATGCGTAACTTTTATCATTTATTTTTGCTTTTATCTTCCCTAAAATTTCTACAATGTTCATTCCGTTAAATGATTATAATGTTCATTAGTATTGGTTTTTATTTTATAATAAACTTTTATGATTTTCTGATCTTCCTTTATACCATGTATTTCCAGCATATAGCAGACACCAGACTTCCCCGATGACAATTTGGTGGTGGTTTGAATGATATGTACATTGTATTAATAGAGAGTAAATGTTATAAATAAATAAATATTATCTCTTCATACTATGTTTTATCTCATAGTAATATGTAGTATAGAACAAGTAAAGAGACAAATGGAAGAAGGAGTACCTTCATGCCAGGGGATTATAATGTTCGTTATTACATCTTTTTATTTTATATTATATTAACTTTTATCTTTTATAATTTTTGATCTTCCTTTATTTTTTCCAGTATATTGTGTCCCTTCATACTATGTTTCATCTTCTACTAGCAGGTAGTATGGAACTAGTGAAGAGAAGAAGAGGGAAGAGTGAAGAAAGAAGAGGGAGTACATTAAAGTCAGAGAAGAGGAATGGATGTGAGGGTCATGAAGCATTATCATCAATAACGCTTGTTATTATATACATATATCATCAATACTTATGAATAATGGCAAACGGTATTATTATTATATGATGTATTAACTTTTATCTTTAATGATTTTTAAATCTTTCTTTATATTTTTCCACCATATTATGTCCCTTCACTCTGTTTTTATCTTCTTAATACACAGTTTTGGAGAAGAGGTGATGTATTTAGTCTCTTCAGAAGAGAGAAAGAAAATCGGTGGGTCATGAAATCTTGGTAATGAACGGGTAATAACGTTAAACTGTGTAAATACTTGTATAATAAGATGTTAATCGATGTTAGTATTATATATCAACTTCATCTCTTATTGTTTCCTATATTTTTAATCCCAACCCAAAAAGAGGGGTGTTATAAGTTTGAAGTGTGTCTGTTTGTGGCATCGTAGGGCCTAAACGGATGAACCGATTTTGATTTAATTTTTTTTGTTTGAAAGGTGACGTGATCGAGTGTCCTTGGCTATGATTTAAGAAAATCTGTTCAGCCGTTTGAAGAATATTAGTTCTTTTTTAGTTTTTGAAGGGACGCGAGCATCTTCTACTAGTCTGTTCGATACGAAATTTAGTATCTTATGACTTCAATAATGTCACAATGACATGGTAAACTTGACCTGATGCTGCAGCATCGTCTGAAGTCAGCAGGATACCCAACTCCTCGCCACTTATAGTAGAGATATCATGTTTAAGCTCATTGAAATGGTCTCTATGAATAGGGTATAGATAGATAGATGGTGATCAGGGTCTGATGATAGATCACACAACTATTGTCAGAATATTCAGATTTTGGCGAGGCACGATCCCATGTCGCAATTTCGTGTATCGTCCCGGGAAGTATTTGCGTGAATGGAGATCGTAGTATTAGTGTAGATTGTAGTGTTTAAAAATCATGAAATAAAACAAATTTAAAATTTAAAAACCCCTTATTCAATAAAGAAACTCCAAAAAGTAAAATAATAATGTGTACCTCATGGGCCTTATAATTTGTGATAAGTTTCGATATAAATAGTAGTAGTAATATATCCAAGCGTTGTCGCGTCGGGGTACCACTAAATAAATAAAGTAAAAACTTAGCAGTCCTCAGACTTGAAGACGCTTGGACATATTACTACTTCTATTTATATCGAAACTTATCATAAACCTAAAGGGCATTGAGGTACATATTATTTTCTTACTATTTAAAGGTTTATTTTTGTCGGGAGCTTTTTATGTTTTTGATTTTCTTGTCCTTCATACAGTATAGTGTGTTGCAAAGGACAGATACATTATAGACTAAATAGGAGTGGAAATAACTTGTAACTCTTCGATATTATCAATACTTTATTTTGTTTTGTTAAGTTTATTGTTTTTGATATAGACAGAGTGAAGAGACGAAAAATGGAAGCAGAATTATCTTCGATTACAGTGAAGAGGTCCTGCAAGATGCGAAACGCTACTAACAGTAACTTGGAATAAAATACAGAAGAATCCGTAATGAGTAAAATAAGAATGGACACCCTACTATTATTAATGTATAGTTTAGTCAAAAGTGTACTAAGTTTTAACAAAATATTTTAAATAAAAACTAAGTTATAAACGTTATATTATTTGCGTTACATGTAATTATATAAGTGCAGTTTCCTCTTTACTTGTACATACAATTGTCATACATACTTTCCTGTATTTATTACCTAAATTTTAAAAAATATAAGAAACCGATTATAATCTAGTATTTTTTTCTCAAATTAAATTAATAGTAATAGATCCGACTGAGGTTGACCTTCCCTAATCAAGTTTCCTAATAAAATAAATATTTTATACAATATAATGTATAAACGTATAATAAACAAAACGAGCTAGGGTTGCCACCCCACATCCCTGCATTTTGAATTAAAAATTATTGAATTAATTTTTTTCAATAATTATTGTTATGCAGTTTCTAACGAGTAAAAGATGGAAATAAAACTCCAAAGTAGGGTTGCAAACAAAGATAACCCTATACCATCGTGTTCCTAATATTATTATCTACATTTTCACATATAATTTTCATATGTAAGGAAACTCTATGAGAGTAAATTACTAATACACACTTACCTATTTACACTTATCAACCTTAGAAAAAGGTAGGCAACCCTACTTTGGCGTTTTATTTACATCTTTTACTCGTTAGAAACTGCACAACAACAATTATTGAAAAAAATTAATTAAACAATTTTTAATTCAAAATAGCTATGCAGGGATGTGGGGTGGCAACCCTAGCACGTTTTGTTTAATTATACATTATATTGTATAAAATATTTATTTTATTAGGAAACTCGATTAGGGAAGGTCAACCTCAGTCGGATCTTGGACTAATTAGAAATTGGAATAATTAGAAATTACCGTATAAGTGACCTTCTTTTTTTACTAGGAAGTCTGATTTTAACTAGCTGCAAGTGTATAAAGTTGAAATCAACCTTGGTGCACGTCTGGTTCAAGTTTAAATTACTAGCTAGCTTACATAGCTGCATGGATGGATGACCGAAGCCTCACTCCGTTCGCTCGCGACCCCAAAGGCCGGCCTCTTGTCTTTAGAATACCGTAGCCAAATTCTCTGGCCCAAGCCACAGGGTAGGTGTTCTTGTTATTGCCGCTGACTCCAAAACCATACTCTTACTCATACTAATAGAAACCTTGGTATTCACCAATATACTTACATGTCAATACCAAATAAGCCGAAGTCGAAATGGTCCGTAGGTACTAGACGGCGAATTGTTAACTCCACGGTATCATTAGGCTGTTGGTTATCATCCATTACCAAAGGACTTGTCGAAATCAGTAGAATGAGTTGGATTTCAATGGGTTTATTATGAGTCGTCTGACTAGGAGTACTTGGGTTTCGTTATCTACTGCATCACACTCAGATCTCTGAATCACATCATCAAGTACAGTACAGTACATAGAATATAATATAAGTATATCCTTGCGCAACATCTGATCCTGGCCCTAGTCTCGTGACAGCAAACAGGTCAAAAAATCTTTACGATATAAGTAGGTGTAACGCATTATTTTTTATTTTATTATATACAAATGAACACCTAATATAATATATGAGAATAGGTGTAATATTTTTCAAACTACGTTTAATATGTTTATTTCTAAACTAAATACGATTTCATCTCATAAATATTTCTGAACGTAATGCTTACGAAACATTCAATAGTATTATAACTTTATTTGCATGTGTGGCCTACGGGAATCGCGCGTGTGTGAGTGTGGGAGAAATCTGTGAAATTAGGTACTATGAACACGTTCGATAAGCAAACGCCATCTAGCGTACGAATGTTTCCCCTAAAAGGAGAGCCACAAGGCCTTAATATGCCAGACATCTTCTGGGTGATTAAAAAAAGCAGCTGGCATATTGCCCTATTGACCAGCCAGCCTATCAAAAAGTTACAGATAATCATAAGACATTGGCAGTTTTGATGGCAACGCGCAGTTACCTCTGAGCAGGCGGATGGAATTGGTGGTGACCTGCAGCATGAACTTGTTGTTCCCGAGGTTGCCCGCAAACACTGTGGGAGCGCCCGTGGCGAAGCCCGAGCTGTCCACCTCGTTGATCTCCTCGCCGGTTTGCAGAACCTGCCCGTGATTCCGTCAGTTGACGTAGTTACCAGCACAGCTATTGCTATTAGGGATGTTACGGAGCTTTGACTCCGACTTCAAAAGGTCGGAACTTTCGATTTTACATCTACGATTTCGCCTTCAACTTCTATAATTTTGAATCGGAGGTTAAAACGAAGATCGATTGTACGTAAAAGATTTGACTTGACGCCCGGGGAGCCTTGACATTCGCGTTACCGTTCTCTGTTCGTTTTGTGTTTTGCGTATTAGATGCGTTTCTAGCGTCCATTAAACTTATGAGTTGTGAATAGACATTATTAGCAGTGTATTCAGTATTTTTGAACTACGATTTTATTTAAAGATTGAGCAATGAAGCCAGAAACAAGTGATATGTAGATCTATTTTCGACTTCGATAAATCAGATTTAAAACCTCTGGCTCCGACTCCGGTTCCAGTATACCCACCTCCGTAACATCCCTAATTGCTACCTCCATATAATTAGTTCTTCCAATTGAAACATTCGTTATTTAAACAATGACCTTAATTGATCGCGAAATGGTAATTACTGGTCAATTGTCTCGAGTGATTGGTCTGTATTAAGTAACTGTTTATGAAGTGGTCGAAATATACAACTGATTCAAAGTTTAGTTGAAAACGATATGGTCAGAATTAGTAAACAGATTTCTGACAGAAGCCTACGTCTGTCCAATAGGTTTCTGACATAAATTTATTGACTAATTAATTGAAAATAGTGACCGATTGAATTAGATTGATTTGATTCGATTGAACAATTAATTTAAGACGTCCTAATGTGGTGAATTGTCTTCAAATAACCGCTCATAAATAGGTCATTATAATGCTGATCGATTACTCAAAACAACTGACCAATAACTATTTCAGGATCGCTTTTTCATAGTAAATTTCTCAGTTGAAATGATAATTAGAGTTGCCGTTACCCACGACTTTAGCCGCATTCGTTTGTTTGGAATTTGTTTTTCTCTACTGACTGATATCCCTTTTAATTTTTTAAAGTAAGCTATCAATTGTTCTAGATATTCAATTATAACTTAAAATTATTATTAAAGAAACTTAAAAACATAAAATTTTTGAATACAACTGTGAAATAACTTTCGAAATTCATTAAAAATTGTTTTCAAATTCAATTACTGAGAACGAGGTGGGGATAAGGACTAACCTAGAGAGAGATGACGGTACTGTGACGTCACAAACTTGTAGAGTCATTGCTCAGCATCTAGAGTGACACATACATACATATATTCACGCCGTATCCCTAGCGGGGTAGTCAGAGAGGACGAAGCGCCAAGCGTCGCGGTCCTTACATACCTCTTTCGCTTCCTCAAATCTCATCATTCTCCTCACACATTCGCCTAGGTATGCGAGTGCTTTTGACATTTCCGTCGGCTAACACTTTGGCTATTTGATCTTCATAAGTCAGCCTGGGTCTTCCTTGGCTTCTTTTACCACTCACTTTCGCTCTGTAGATATTCTTCGTCAGTCTTTCATCACTCATTCTTTCTAAGTGCTCGAACCATCTAAGCATTCCTTTCTTCATTTTTATAATAACACTGTTGTGCAACCCTGTCATACTGCGTATCTCTTCATTGATTATCCTGCCCGCAAGCGTGACACATTACATATTTCTGAGAGACCGCATCTCCACAGCATTTATCATACTTTTACTCGATTTCAGGCATATCCAGGCCTCACTACCGTATAACAAAGTTGGCACCAACACCGCATTACGGATGGCCATTTTAGCAGTGTTAGATATATTCACACTACCCACTAATGCGGACAGAGCACCGTTCACTTTATTGCCAGCTGCTACCCGTCTCTCCACATCCAACTCACATCTTCCATCCCTCGAAAACGCACTTCCCAGATACATAATTTCATTCTTTGTTCTAGCCTTTTTCCATTTACACAAATCTCACATGTCGTTTGTACCGTTTCCCTTTCAAACACCAGAACCTTAGATTTGTTCACATTCATATTCAATCCTTTCACTTCACAGGGCTCCTCGCTGCACGAAGCACGAACAGCCAGGCAGACATTACGCAGCCCTGTCTGACACCAGAACAGACTCCGAACCAGGGCGACATGTCACCGTCAATTCTTATACAGGCTCTGTGGTCCCGGTATAATGACCTCACAGCCTGCAGTAAGGAGCCCTATTCAGGCAGAAGACTCCACAATTTCTTTCGCACCACTCTATCGAATGCTTTCTCTAGATCCACGAAATCGCAGAAAACTTTCTGACCTATAGCCAGAAACTTCTCACTTTAACGCGAAGCGAGAAAATCTGATCAATACAACACCTACCGTTCCTAAAACTTCCTTGCGCCTCCCACAAATATCTTTCCGAAACTGCTAGACACTAGAAACAAGAGTGACAGAGAGAGTTTATTTTATCCCCACTCGGTCCCCATGACCCTAAATTTTTAACGAATTTATTAATTTACACTGATTTTTCAGTGTGGAGGATGGGCGATCGAGTTATATGATAATCTTACCATAGTACCATCTTCTTGTGTCAGTATGAGGTAGGCGTGGGTGCCCTCCATGTCTCGGTGAACATCGCGGGAGGAATCGCTCGCGTCGGCCGGTTCCCCTATCACGGACCACATGTCGATGCAGCCTGGACATACAATAACAGTTTACAAACACAAATACATACATACATATCTTCACGCTGTATCTCTAACGGGTGGTCAGAGAGGACGGAACGCCAAGCGTCACGGTCCTTACATCTTTCGCTTCCTCAAACTTTATCATATAAATTATATTTATTATATAATATGGATAAAATGGATATAAAATTCGGATAGCATGTCCTATTATGTACATACATATACATTTTCACGCTGTATCCCCAACGGGGTAGTCAGAGAGGATGGAGTGCCAAGCGTCGCGGTTTTAATATACTTCTTTCGCTTCCTCAAATCTCATCCTTCTCCTCACACATTTTAGCCTAGGTATGCGAGTGCTTTTGACATTTTCATCGGCTAACACTCTGGCTATTTGATACCAACACAAATACATTATTCTAAAATATGAAGTAAAACAATTACATAAATTTATAAACCAACACAAACCCGTAAGCCCATAGATAACGCTTCGAGTAATTCGTCTATAATACATTTTTTTTAGTGTCAAAAAATTGAGCAGTGGTGAATAAGATGGACGATATTTTGTCTCTATAGATTGAGTGGTCCATGAGTGGTCCACAGCACATAGTGAGCCGGTGACTCACCCGGCAAGTTGAAGGCGGTGATGAGTTGCGGGCGCACAGACCGCTGCAGCACCGTGAGAGCGCCGTTCTTGCCGCGGCCGCTGCACGTGACCAGCTCCACGATGGGGTTGTCCGCGTGCCGACTGTACTCCTCCGACAGCAACTGCGGCTCGCCCATCGACACGTCGCCGATGGGACATATATTCAGCAGCGAGTCGCACACCTGGACAACCACACGAGCAAACGACTTACAGCCATAGGATCAAGAGTAGCCGTGCGATTCTCTAAAGCAAATTAGTCGAATTCACTTTTGAATTCGCGGTGAGATTGTCAACTGTGGACTGGTATTCTCTAAAGTCGACAGAGATACTAGCGCCGCCTCGATGAGTGCGGCAGCGAGTCATACCATCGTTAATGAATTTTTTGACGCTTCGCTAAATATGACAATCTAATCTAAAAAAAAAATAAGTTTTATTTAATGTAATTATCTCAGAGAAGTTAAAATACGCTAAGACGTAATATCGACTAATTTAGTCTTATAGCAATCCCCGATAAACTAAGGTCACTTCACGTCGCTCCTAGAATGTTTGGTTTAGAGAATTCCATTTGAAGGTCAAGTGAGTTCGAATGCGAAGTGGAGTGAATTGTCGAGCGACTCTCGCTTGGGTGATTCGAGTTTTTACAGAATTGCATGGCAGTTCAAACTATGGATTTTGTAATCTACGATAAAATTCGACCAACAGTTTAATCCACTGTCCTAATATCAAATGGAAATAGTGAACGGATTAGCAAAACCTAGATGAATGTCTTACATATGGGTATATTATTCGTTTCGTTCACAGTTCGTTCGTTCTTTTTAAGATTCTTTGTCAATATCCGATAATTTAATCTGCTCGTAATCGATTAACTGCCATTGATCTCACGAAATAATAGAAGACAAAAGACTAAACTCTCTTCCGTCATTTAAACCACCATTGATCTTACCGCACAAGGTGGTTCGTTCAGGCTCCGTGCATCTCCATTCTCAATAGATGGCGCCACTTACGTAAATCTGAGGTATTTACTTTTTTATGGAGTTATCTTTTAATTCAAATAGAGATGTGCCGGATTGTTAAAAATGTGTATCCGCGGATACGAACACGGACGCGGATTATTAGTATGTAGATCCATGAATACGGACATGGATAAGGACCTCAACTTTCGTACTTCGTTTGTTGGTTCTTAATATAATTAAATTAATCCTATTTTACGTAAACATAGTGAGGTAACTTATTACTATTATTTTATTATTATTTACTATAATTATTTGTTAGATTTTTGCAATTAAAAGTGTCAAAACTGCAATGTAATCATAAAAATTAAAAAGTATTTAAGTTATTATATTTCATTGCTATCTATTTTTAAAATTCCATATAATGAAATGTGTAATGAAATTAATGAATATCAAAGTTCCGTGTTCAAGATCCGCTAAAACCTAACGAATACGGATACCGATACAAATCTTTTTTTCCGCGTGGCAACGTGTCGCCAAGTGCTTGTACTGAGGTCGTACACCTAGCGTATGGTGTTAATCACTTCAGAACACAACAATCTGAACTTTTTTTTAATTATGCCATATTTATTTCCTCTAATAAACCATCCTTTCATGCATATTTTCTATACAAATTAGATTCGATGTTTCACATCTACCAGGCGTCATATGACGGCTCGTTTTTTTAATCAAAAATCTACCTCTAAGGGGGTGGAAAGTTAAAGGAAACTGTATGGAAAATGCTAAAGTGCGAACCAATTATGATGAAATTTGGTAAAGAAATATAGTATGTGTCCGGAGACAGATGAAGACTACTTTTTTTTTATTGAAAAAACTTCCTTTCACTTGGGAAAGCCGTAGAAAAATTTTCCATGTGGACGAAGCCGCGGATACAGCTAATATATTAATAAATAGTTCTTGTTGTGTAAATTACTTAAAAAATAATGCGATTTCCGTTTCCTCTCTCTCTCTTTCCTTGGCTGGTGCTGGTCACGTCATATCGCTCTGTAATTGTACTGATTCATATAATAAATAATCAAGTCGAATTACTTATAGAAAATATAAAACAGTTCTGACCTCGAACACATAGCTCGTGAGTTGCGTGGACGTCCGTATGTCCGACCCGTACACTTCCAACTCGTCCTTGTCGCTGATCTCTATGACGTTGCTTGCCACACAGTCGCTGATCGTGTCCATCCGCCGCTTCTTGGCCGCAGGGTCGGATGCTGTGTCTTTTTGTTGCTCCTTGTTACCGTTGGTGTCCTGTTCCTTATCTACGTAACATGAGACAAATTCAAATTCATGGCATAACTAGCAAATTATGTGTGTGGTAGAGCCATGCTATATTATAGCATAAATTGGGCCGGCTCGCCTAGTGAAATCTCCCGCCACCCTTACTCCCTATTCAAAATATCTAAAACCCTTATTGAGAACTGCATCATACTTTCAAACAATAGCTCTATCACACTTTATACTATTGATAGCAAAGGCAAAGCAGTGGAGCTCTATTGGATAAAGGCACACGATGATATTAAGGAGAATGATAGAGCAGATGCCCTGTCCAGGGAAGCGGCGGAAAACTAAAAAAGAAGCCTGATTATGACTATGTCCGGTGTCGTTCGTCAAGAGACTAATCCGCGAGTTGTCGCTTGACGAGTGGGGCCAAAGATCTGAGACAGGGAATACCGCAAGAATTACAAAAATTTTCCTTCCTGTGGCCAGAGAGGCATATAAGACAGTCAGGAAAATCGAAATGATAAATCTAATTTCACAGATTCTGATAGGGCATGGTGGATTCGCCACCTATGTAAAAATATAGAAGGCGCAGTGATATGATGTACTCTATCAGCTGATGGCTGCGACATAGTCTACATGCAATCTAATGTTCTATACTTATTTATCAATATCGAACAAGTAAATGTTTGATTATAATTATTCGGTAGATTCTTTACACAAAATGGTGACTTACTATACATAATTAGTATCCGTATTAATTGACACCCCTTTTCAAAAGTTAAGGGCTCAATAAATTCGCTTAGTAATATCTGTTCACGATATACATATGTTTCTATAAGGAACCTTTGTACATAACTTCAAGTTTCTAGACCCAGCAGTTTAGGCCGTGCCCTGATATGGCAGGACGGTGAGTCAATCATTGATTGACTCACCGTCTGACACTGATTGACTGATTCAGTTTCTTCTTTAATTTATACAGAAAATTTATTACGACATTAATATTGCTAATAGAGCAACTTGCATTGAAATCCCGTTTGAGTGAAGCTTGAAGAGATGACCACACAATGAGATTCTAATGTTATAAATGTTTGCCTCGGACTCGGAGAATTACAAAAAGACAACAGAAATAACCCCCAAATCAAATTACAGCATTAAATAAGTTTTACCTGTTTCAGATAAGGTGAGGTCGACAGTAGCCTCCAATGGCTTCTCTACTGAGAACAGCATCCTGTTTTCTCTCTCTGTCACACGCAGCAGGAGAGAGTTACCGAGACGAGATCCCAGGAACAGGAAGTCCTCCTCAATTACGCACATCTAGAAAAATATGTCTTCTTTGTACTACAGAGAAGACGAGTAAGAGAACTGTCACTCTGATAGTAGCTGGATTGAGGCTCATGCGTCATTTAGTATAAAGATTAAGAAGCAATTTTAGATTGCAAATGCGTTATAGAACTAAGATGTTGTGCCTCTTGTGTAAAGATTTCGGATGACTTATCCTTCATACAACAGAGTAAGCATTGCCGTTTGGCTGCCGAATTAGCAAGTTAGACGGTGGTAGGGATCCGGTTGACTTCGCTACTATTCGCAAATGTAAATTATATAGCTACAGATATTATTATTAAACAAAATGTGAGACGCTCCCTGCGAAATTAAGGTGGTATCGAGAAACTACTGACCACACATAGAAATTAATAATGGAAGCGCTTGCGTTCTGATCCTTGAAAAAAATAAGGAAAAGTATTTGATTAAATGTGCGTACTTGTGTGCAGAGCAGAGTATTCGAAATGGTAAAGTAAATTTCCGAATATCTATAAAACTTTCTTGTAATTGTATTATCCAGTAAACTTCACTGTGCTGTGCAGTGTGTGTATGGATGTGTGCAGTGTGTGTGAGTTTGTGCATGTGCATGTGCGTGTGTGTGTGGGTAAGTGTATGTGTGTGTGTGGGTGTCTGTGGGTGTGTGTATGGTGTGGGTGAGTGTGTGTGTGTGTGTGTGTGTGTGTGTTTGTGTGTGTGTGTGTGTGTGTGTGTGTGGCGGTAGTACGGAGGGGCGACTCACGCAGGCCGTGAGCACGGAGGCGGCGGCGCGGTCCAGGTGGAAGCTGCGCACGGAGCGCACCGAGTCGGCCAGCAGCGTGAGCACGTACAGTGTGTGTGTGTGTGTGTGTGTGTGTGTGTGTGGCGGTAGTACGGAGGGGCGACTCACGCAGGCCGTGAGCACGGAGGCGGCGGCGCGGTCCAGGTGGAAGCTGCGCACGGAGCGCACCGAGTCGGCCAGCAGCGTGAGCACGTACAGTGTGTGTGTGTGTGTGTGTGTGTGTGTGGCGGTAGTACGGAGGGGCGACTCACGCAGGCCGTGAGCACGGAGGCGGCGGCGCGGTCCAGGTGGAAGCTGCGCACGGAGCGCACCGAGTCGGCCAGCAGCGTGAGCACGTACAGTGTGTGTGTGTGTGTGTGTGTGTGTGTGTGTGGCGGTAGTACGGAGGGGCGACTCACGCAGGCCGTGAGCACGGAGGCGGCGGCGCGGTCCAGGTGGAAGCTGCGCACGGAGCGCACCGAGTCGGCCAGCAGCGTGAGCACGTACAGTGTGTGTGTGTGTGTGTGTGTGTGTGTGTGTGGCGGTAGTACGGAGGGGCGACTCACGCAGGCCGTGAGCACGGAGGCGGCGGCGCGGTCCAGGTGGAAGCTGCGCACGGAGCGCACCGAGTCGGCCAGCAGCGTGAGCACGTACAGTGTGTGTGTGTGTGTGTGTGTGTGTGTGTGTGGCGGTAGTCCGGAGGGGCGACTCACGCAGGCCGTGAGCACGGAGGCGGCGGCGCGGTCCAGGTGGAAGCTGCGCACGGAGCGCACCGAGTCGGCCAGCAGCGTGAGCACGTACAGTGTGTGTGTGTGTGTGTGTGTGTGTGTGTGTGTGTGTGTGGCGGTAGTACGGAGGGGCGACTCACGCAGGCCGTGAGCACGGAGGCGGCGGCGCGGTCCAGGTGGAAGCTGCGCACGGAGCGCACCGAGTCGGCCAGCAGCGTGAGCACGTACAGTGTGTGTGTGTGTGTGTGTGTGTGTGTGTGTGTGTGTGTGTGTGTGGCGGTAGTACGGAGGGGCGACTCACGCAGGCCGTGAGCACGGAGGCGGCGGCGCGGTCCAGGTGGAAGCTGCGCACGGAGCGCACCGAGTCGGCCAGCAGCGTGAGCACGTACAGTGTGTGTGTGTGTGTGTGTGTGTGTGTGTGTGGCGGTAGTACGGAGGGGCGACTCACGCAGGCCGTGAGCACGGAGGCGGCGGCGCGGTCCAGGTGGAAGCTGCGCACGGAGCGCACCGAGTCGGCCAGCAGCGTGAGCACGTACAGTGTGTGTGTGTGTGTGTGTGTGTGTGTGTGTGGCGGTAGTACGGAGGGGCGACTCACGCAGGCCGTGAGCACGGAGGCGGCGGCGCGGTCCAGGTGGAAGCTGCGCACGGAGCGCACCGAGTCGGCCAGCAGCGTGAGCACGTACAGTGTGTGTGTGTGTGTGTGTGTGTGTGTGTGTGGCGGTAGTACGGAGGGGCGACTCACGCAGGCCGTGAGCACGGAGGCGGCGGCGCGGTCCAGGTGGAAGCTGCGCACGGAGCGCACCGAGTCGGCCAGCAGCGTGAGCACGTACAGTGTGTGTGTGTGTGTGTGTGTGTGTCTGTGTGTGGCGGTAGTACGGAGGGGCGACTCACGCAGGCCGTGAGCACGGAGGCGGCGGCGCGGTCCAGGTGGAAGCTGCGCACGGAGCGCACCGAGTCGGCCAGCAGCGTGAGCACGTACAGTGTGTGTGTGTGTGTGTGTGTGTGTGTGTGTGGCGGTAGTACGGAGGGGCGACTCACGCAGGCCGTGAGCACGGAGGCGGCGGCGCGGTCCAGGTGGAAGCTGCGCACGGAGCGCACCGAGTCGGCCAGCAGCGTGAGCACGTACAGTGTGTGTGTGTGTGTGTGTGTGTGTGTGTGTGTGGCGGTAGTACGGAGGGGCGACTCACGCAGGCCGTGAGCACGGAGGCGGCGGCGCGGTCCAGGTGGAAGCTGCGCACGGAGCGCACCGAGTCGGCCAGCAGCGTGAGCACGTACAGTGTGTGTGTGTGTGTGTGTGTGTGGCGGTAGTACGGAGGGGCGACTCACGCAGGCCGTGAGCACGGAGGCGGCGGCGCGGTCCAGGTGGAAGCTGCGCACGGAGCGCACCGAGTCGGCCAGCAGCGTGAGCACGTACAGTGTGTGTGTGTGTGTGTGTGTGTGTGTGTGTGTGTGGCGGTAGTACGGAGGGGCGACTCACGCAGGCCGTGAGCACGGAGGCGGCGGCGCGGTCCAGGTGGAAGCTGCGCACGGAGCGCACCGAGTCGGCCAGCAGCGTGAGCACGTACAGTGTGTGTGTGTGTGTGTGTGTGTGTGTGTGTGTGTGGCGGTAGTACGGAGGGGCGACTCACGCAGGCCGTGAGCACGGAGGCGGCGGCGCGGTCCAGGTGGAAGCTGCGCACGGAGCGCACCGAGTCGGCCAGCAGCGTGAGCACGTACAGTGTGTGTGTGTGTGTGTGTGTGTGTGTGGCGGTAGTACGGAGGGGCGACTCACGCAGGCCGTGAGCACGGAGGCGGCGGCGCGGTCCAGGTGGAAGCTGCGCACGGAGCGCACCGAGTCGGCCAGCAGCGTGAGCACGTACAGTGTGTGTGTGTGTGTGTGTGTGTGTGTGTGGCGGTAGTACGGAGGGGCGACTCACGCAGGCCGTGAGCACGGAGGCGGCGGCGCGGTCCAGGTGGAAGCTGCGCACGGAGCGCACCGAGTCGGCCAGCAGCGTGAGCACGTACAGTGTGTGTGTGTGTGTGTGTGTGTGTGTGTGTGTGGCGGTAGTACGGAGGGGCGACTCACGCAGGCCGTGAGCACGGAGGCGGCGGCGCGGTCCAGGTGGAAGCTGCGCACGGAGCGCACCGAGTCGGCCAGCAGCGTGAGCACGTACAGTGTGTGTGTGTGTGTGTGTGTGTGTGTGTGTGTGTGTGTGGCGGTAGTACGGAGGGGCGACTCACGCAGGCCGTGAGCACGGAGGCGGCGGCGCGGTCCAGGTGGAAGCTGCGCACGGAGCGCACCGAGTCGGCCAGCAGCGTGAGCACGTACAGTGTGTGTGTGTGTGTGTGTGTGTGTGTGTGCGGTAGTACGGAGGGGCGACTCACGCAGGCCGTGAGCACGGAGGCGGCGGCGCGGTCCAGGTGGAAGCTGCGCACGGAGCGCACCGAGTCGGCCAGCAGCGTGAGCACGTACAGTGTGTGTGTGTGTGTGTGTGTGTGTGTGGCGGTAGTACGGAGGGGCGACTCACGCAGGCCGTGAGCACGGAGGCGGCGGCGCGGTCCAGGTGGAAGCTGCGCACGGAGCGCACCGAGTCGGCCAGCAGCGTGAGCACGTACAGTGTGTGTGTGTGTGTGTGTGTGTGTGTGTGTGTGGCGGTAGTACGGAGGGGCGACTCACGCAGGCCGTGAGCACGGAGGCGGCGGCGCGGTCCAGGTGGAAGCTGCGCACGGAGCGCACCGAGTCGGCCAGCAGCGTGAGCACGTACAGTGTGTGTGTGTGTGTGTGTGTGTGTGTGGCGGTAGTACGGAGGGGCGACTCACGCAGGCCGTGAGCACGGAGGCGGCGGCGCGGTCCAGGTGGAAGCTGCGCACGGAGCGCACCGAGTCGGCCAGCAGCGTGAGCACGTACAGTGTGTGTGTGTGTGTGTGTGTGTGTGTGTGGCGGTAGTACGGAGGGGCGACTCACGCAGGCCGTGAGCACGGAGGCGGCGGCGCGGTCCAGGTGGAAGCTGCGCACGGAGCGCACCGAGTCGGCCAGCAGCGTGAGCACGTACAGTGTGTGTGGGTGTGTGTGTGTGTGTGTGGCGGTAGTACGGAGGGGCGACTCACGCAGGCCGTGAGCACGGAGGCGGCGGCGCGGTCCAGGTGGAAGCTGCGCACGGAGCGCACCGAGTCGGCCAGCAGCGTGAGCACGTACAGTGTGTGTGTGTGTGTGTGTGTGTGTGTGTGTGTGGCGGTAGTACGGAGGGGCGACTCACGCAGGCCGTGAGCACGGAGGCGGCGGCGCGGTCCAGGTGGAAGCTGCGCACGGAGCGCACCGAGTCGGCCAGCAGCGTGAGCACGTACAGTGTGTGTGTGTGTGTGTGTGTGTGTGTGTGTGTGTGTGTGGCGGTAGTACGGAGGGGCGACTCACGCAGGCCGTGAGCACGGAGGCGGCGGCGCGGTCCAGGTGGAAGCTGCGCACGGAGCGCACCGAGTCGGCCAGCAGCGTGAGCACGTACAGTGTGTGTGTGTGTGTGTGTGTGTGTGTGTGTGTGGCGGTAGTACGGAGGGGCGACTCACGCAGGCCGTGAGCACGGAGGCGGCGGCGCGGTCCAGGTGGAAGCTGCGCACGGAGCGCACCGAGTCGGCCAGCAGCGTGAGCACGTACAGTGTGTGTGTGTGTGTGTGTGTGTGTGTGTGTGTGTGTGTGGCGGTAGTACGGAGGGGCGACTCACGCAGGCCGTGAGCACGGAGGCGGCGGCGCGGTCCAGGTGGAAGCTGCGCACGGAGCGCACCGAGTCGGCCAGCAGCGTGAGCACGTAGAGCTGGCCGCCCCGCAGCGCCAGCGCCAGCCGCGCCTCGCCCAGCGGCGCCACGCTCGCGCCGTCCAGGGTCACGCACACGCCCTCCTGGATGCCTGCCGCGACACGACACGTCACGCCACGTCACGTCACCACATATCACTACACTGCACTTGCCACGGATTGACTAACGTCTACGATTGTTTATTGGCGGAGCCTACATTATTAGCGATTCATACATACATACATATCTTCACGACGTTATACCTAACGGGATATTCAGAGAGGATGGAGCACCAAGCATCGCGGTCTTTACATACTTCTTTCGCTTTCTCAAATCTCATCATTCTCCTCACACATTTTCGCTTAAATATGCGAGTACTTTTGACATTTCCGTCGGCTAACACTCTAGCTATCTGATCTTCGTAAATCAGCCTTGGTCTTCCTTGGCTTCTTTTACCACTCACTTTTGCTCTATAAAATTTCCTTGTCGGTCTTTCATCACTCATTCTTTCCATGTGGCCGAACCATCTCAGCATTCCTTTCTGCATTTTTACAATAACACGGTCGTGCAACCCTGTCATACTGCGTATCTCTTCATTGCTTATTTTGTGCGCAAGAGTGACACCACACATATTTCTAAGAAATCGCATTTCTACTGCATTTATCATACTTTCACTCGATTTCAGGCATATCCAGGCATCACTACCGTACAATAAAATTGTTTTACTTTAGTATTAGTGATTCCTATGTATTTTTTCCCGTAGAACACAATGGCGGGGGTCGGTACAGTCAGAACCGCGAGGTAAAATTCTCATTTAACAATATATAAAAACCTCCACCCACCTCAGACGGAACTCCAAACGCAATTGACATTTCGACACAATAACATGGCGAATGAATAAAAGAACGATCAATACTTTTTTGTAATCTTACTTATTTTATTTTTCCGAATAAAAATTCCACGTTTCATGTGTTTTCAGTTGAATAAAAACAATGAAGTTAATATTCAAATAAATAGCGAAGACCGTCACTGGTTACTTATTTCCAACAAACTTTACTAAATTCGTAAATAAATAAACCGAACCGAATTTCAAACTCAGAAATCGAGCATGTTGTAGTTAATACATAGAATAAAAGTTTCTATTAATTTTGTAAAAAAATTATTCAACTGATTCGCCATTACAAAATGTTACCAATCCAACACAATAAAAATCAAAAATAAGAACATAACAAAAATCAAGTTCAAAAACTCGAACAGGCCTCTTTAATTTCCCGTCGGAGACTTCACATACTTTAAATTCAGTAGAGATTCTTGCTCACCAACTATTGCCAACAGATCAACATATTCTAATACTCAAATCAAATACAATTTCTAATATCTACTTCCTATGTACATCCAACATCAATAATAATACTCCAGACAATTACATAGATTGTGTGACCCCAAACTAAGTAGTAAGCTTGTACTATGGGTACCACACAACGAACTCTGGGGGAGTTCCCAGTAACACCCAGAGTCCAAATCAATTTAGAAAAGTTCGTTTCCTAAATTGACCTGACCGGGGATCGAACCCCGGACCCTACCTTGGAAAGCAGATGCATATGCCACTGCGCCAATGGACCAGTCCTGTATAGTTTATTTATTTTACAAAAACAAAATACATACATACATATCCTCACGCTGTATCCCTAATGGGATAGTAGAGGTTGGCGCGTCGAGCATGGCGGTCTTTACTTCTTTCGGCTCCCCAAATCTCACAATTAGTCACACACTTTTGCCTGGATATGCAAATACTTTTGACATTACTTTTGACGTAATACTGATATTTTGCGTCCTCTCTGGCCGCCCCGTTAGGGATACAGCGTGAAGATATCTATGTATGTATGTATGTATTTTGACAGTGTTGTTAACATCAACATTCTTTCCCCTAAAAGTCATCCAAAATTACTTAAAATCAAACCAAATCCCAGTAGCTAATATTATTCTAACATTTCGTAGACATGTATACAAAGAAAATATTTTGTTTTATTCAAATTACAAATTAATTTCAAATAAATGTAATTTTGTTGTTACATGAAAAATTGAAGTATGATAAATTTTTAACCTTATGACTAACGACGCTCTAGCTTCGCCCGGGTGGAATTTACTGTATTATACCTACATAAAAACTTATAGGAAGAAATTATCTAAATGATGGTAAAAACCGTATTTAAATCTATTGCGTAATTGAACAGAACTAAACGCACATTATACCTACATAAAAACTTCTAAGAAGAAATTATCTAAATGATGGTAAAAACCGTATTTAAATCTATTGCGTAATTGAACACAACTAAACGCACAAAGAGATAGACAGATATAGTCATAAGAAGGAACTTTGATATCGGACATGTGCTTTATGGTAAAAGATGAAGAGTTTTTACATTAAACAAGTGCTAAATTAGAATCTGAATATTGAATACGGAATATGTATGGACATAGTTGCCTTTGCCTCCCGTGAATTGGGGAATAATATTAAAAAAAAAAAATGTACTTACGTAACGGGAAGTTGGTTGTGTGTGTGGCGATACTGTTGAGCGACACGCCGTACGGTGGCACCGACTGGTTCAAATATATCAGTGAATTCACCGCCATTATTAGGCAACCACCTGTGAAAAAATTTAAGTATATTGGAACGATAGTTCCTTACAGCAAGCTTGGAGGAGATAGCGATTTTGCTGCGCGACTGAACTGAAAAAAATGTGAGACTAAAACCGTAAGAAAAATATATAACGGAAGTTACGTATAGTCCGTGAGATTTAATAGGTCGGATTTGACATCTGTTACATGGCTGCGACTAGTTATGGGACCAAACAAATATGTCTCGATTATTTTTCGATTCTAACGAAAATCGATATCATTGTTTGATGTTCATAATAACATCATAATATTTCATTTATGATTACTAGTTTGTTAACTACATAGTACGTTTGTTGAGATATGGTATTTGTTACAGTAAAACATATTTAAGTATATGAATAAACTTAATTCGATATATTTATTTTTTTGGACGAATGTACAAGAAACTTCATTATTTAATACTATAATAAGCACACTACGTATTAGTAGTAAATAAAGGCAGACTGTAATAAAAGATATTGGTAAAAAATTAATATTTAATCATTTTTTGAGCTTGGATCCATGTCCGTAGAGCTATCTTCGTCGCCGACGCTCGACGAAAAAAGTAAAAGAATTAAACTTGAAAATCATTCACGATTAATTGTGATATTATTATTGTGGTTTATTTTTAAACGAAAGATCAATAATCGATTTTACTTGGCTTCAAAAAAGTCTGTCCTTGAATTTTGTTATATACAATTTTACTAAAACGCAAACACAAAAAAAGAATACAGAACTAAAATTATTTAAAAAATATAATGATATCTTAATTTTAAATCATTCGATTATTACGACATTTCAATCGATTATCGATTTCCTCTGGTAACGAAACGATTGCAAATGGTAGCAGTACTAGAGTAATACGCCTCGTGACATAACATTGTAACAACGTCCATTTAGAAAATTCTTTTGAAGATATATAAGAAAATATCTGTGTTTTTAACTAAAAGAAAACAAAGTTAGTAGGTTTGTGTAATGATCAGTCGTGGGCAAAATAAACAACGCTTTTTTATTCAGCATTTACTTAATTGAATTTGTATTAGGTATTAGGAACGTTGATACAAGGTTATAGCGG
Organism: Zeuzera pyrina; assembly: GCA_907165235.1. Taxonomy (NCBI): domain Eukaryota; kingdom Metazoa; phylum Arthropoda; class Insecta; order Lepidoptera; family Cossidae; genus Zeuzera; species Zeuzera pyrina. Next base: position 1,625,285 of record OU015640.1, read on the forward strand.
CATGAAAATTTAGAAACGTCAAATCCGACCTATTAAATCTCACGGACTATAGTAATATTACAACTGCAAGGGAAGGCAGAGATATATGCTCATAAAGCCGATGTCTTCAGTAATGTGTAGATATATTCTTCATATCATTACGAAAATGATGTTCATTTTCAAATCCAAGATCGCGAATATTACTTTTTTTTTTTTGGATAAATCGATATGGGTATCAAATTCTAGGTTTTTCGGGGTGCTGATTACGAAAATGACGTTCATTTTCAAATCCAAGATGGCGAAAATGACTTTTTTGGATAAATCGATATGGGTATCAAATTCTAGGTTTTTCGGGGCGCTAATTACGAAAATGACGTTCATTTTCAAATCCAAGATGGCGAATATTACTTTTTTTTTGGATAAATCGATATGGGTATCAAATTCTAGGTTTTTTGGGGCGCTAATTACGGAAATGACGTTCATTTTCAAATCCAAGATGCCGAAAATGACTTCCTTGGATAAATCGATATGGGTGTCACATTATAGGTTTCTCGGGGTGCTGATTACGAAAATTCTGTTTATTTTCGAATCCAAGATGGCGATTATTATTTTTTTGGTTAAATCGACATAGGTATCATATTCTAGGTTTCTAGGGGTGCTAATTACGAAAATGATGTTCATTTTAAAATCCAAGATGGTGAATATTACTTTTTTTTTGCAAATTGTGTTGCTTCTATATTATCCGAAGGAACTGCGTTCCTAACTAGTGTCCCATGACACCACATTTAATTTATTTATAATAAAGTTACAAATCAGCAATCAAAACCAAGTCACAGATTATATAGTTACTAGCTTAAACCAGGACCTATGTTTTTCATTCGGTGTTTGGAGCAAGGGATGAACGTTGCCATTACGGTGAACATTGGACCGAGAATCATAATATACGGAGTCATAATGAGTTGCCGGTCTTATCACCATGTGTCAAACAATTTTCTTATCTCTATTTCGTTGAGTGTAACCCCGAGTAAAACAGTTAACTACAGTAAGTTTGACAACCTTGTACTGTCGGTGGTGTCGGTGTGTCGGTCAAAACATTGCAATACTATGTGAGGACGGAGCTGAGCTAAGCAAAAATGAAACGCGGCGTCCGCTCCCCGCAGTCGCCGCCCGGGTGTGGTATAGAATAGTTTGATACTGTAATTATATTTATTTCTCGGGATTCAAAGTCAAATCAATTTATTCAAGTAAACCCAAATGCAAGGTATTTTTGAACTTCAAATCTACTTTAGTTCGGTTCGAAAAGAAAACCTGAATACTGAGAAGAACCGACAAGAAACTCAGTTAGGTATCATTTTTTCAACATCATTCTACAATAGTTATTTAAAAATACAATATCTATAAAGCCAGTAAATGCATACGCAGAGAGGATCACTTCCAGTCTATTGTTGTGTCTTCAATGAAATCGCTAATTTTGTAGTATGCTTTTCCAGTGTGCGCATAATGACAAGTTTAAATCTGTTTTCCGTTAATTGAGTAATTTCTTGAGGAATTTTATTATAAAAACGAACACAATTACCCAAAAATGAACCACTTGACTTTTGTAATTTAAATTTAGAAATAACTAGCTGATCACGACCACGAGTTTCCATACCACTAACAACACCTTTCTTTTGAAATAGATCTAAATTTTTTTTTGTGTACATTATGTTTTCATAGATGTATAACGAGGGTAAGGTGAGTACATCAATGTCTTTAAAATGATCTCTCAGCGACTCTCGTGCTTTCATAATGTAGATGGTACGTATTACCCTCTTTTGTAAAATAAAGATAGATTTCATATGCGCCGCTGATCCCCACAGTAGCAGAACATAAGACATAAGGCTATGGAAATATGCGAAATACACCAGCCTAGCCGTAGCTACATCTGTCAACTGTCTAATGCGCCTAATAGCATATATTGCCGAACTGAGCTTATTAGATAAAATCCCGATATGGTCTGCCCACTGTAACTTATTGTCTACTGTTAAACCAAGAAAAGTAGCTGATTTCAATAATACTAATTCTTTCCCATCCAGTTTCAGTCCATTATGAATTTTGGGTACATTGGATAGGGAAAACTTAACACAATTGGTTTTTTGTGCATTCAGTAGTAAATTATTGGCAGCGAACCATCTCGAGACATCCGCCAAGGTCCTATTCTGTCCGCTAATATCTATGTCTTTTCTGTTAACTTTAAATAATAATGATGTGTCATCAGCAAATAATATTATTTCACAAAGGTCTTTAAGCATAAATGGAAGATCATTAATGTAAACCAAAAATAGGAACGGTCCCAAAATTGATCCTTGAGGAACGCCCATCATTAATTTAGAACCGACAGATGTAACCCCATTTACATTCACTTTTTGTTCTCGGTCAGCCAGATATGAAATCACGAGATCGAGAGCTTTATCACGTATTCCATAGTATTTCAGCTTGTAAATTAAAGTTTTGTGACAAACACAATCAAAAGCCTTGGAAAGATCACAAAACACGCCAATGGCATCTCGTGACCCTTCCCAAGCCTCTAGTATATTTTTGACCAAGCTTGCTCCCGCATGTGTTGTTGACCGTCCTCTCGTGAAACCGTATACTATTGACCATGAAAAATCCTGCAAATGTTAGAATGTGCCAGCATTTGGTTGAGCATTATTTTTTCGAATATTTTACTCAACGCTGGCAATATTGACACTGGGCGGTAGTTTGTAGGATCTGTGTTTTCTGGATTAATGAATCGTTTAAGTAAAATAACGTTTGGACTCAATTACTCTAATAGTGAATATCCCAACAAATGGTGACCCCGACGTGTTGTGATATGCGACAAGTATTAAACTTCCCACATCTACTTGGGTTCAGTACGTAGTGGATAAACATTTTTGGCATTTTTTTTACGTCGCATCGGACTTTTACATTGGCAAATCCAAACCAGCAAGGACATAAACTCAATTCTCCGTCCAGCTCGAGTATTCAGCCAAGGAGCGATCTAGCTAGTATCAGCGTGGTCTCAAAAATTCCTGAATTTTGGATGGATATACTGAATCTTTAGTTTGCACAGTTCGGTGCAGTGATGAATCCGCAAAACAGGTCGATGCTGCGAAATATAATATGGTTGTCACAAAATTGGGCCGCGAGGCTTTACAACAAGTAAGAGATTTGATTTACACGCCTCCGGCGGATGACAAATATTTTTATTAAGGATTAAGTAAAATAATGTTTGGACTCAATTACTCTAATAGTGAATATCTAAACATATTAAAATAGTTATTTGTAAAATACTCGTAAATCTTAAGTGTTTGAGCTACTAGCATTCACAAAAATTAAAATATGTCATGTCCAGCTTGTTGTACTGTGTACTACCAGTATTGTTGTACCGTGACCTTTCCCTAGTCATGCATTTTAGTACAAATCTAGAACCTCATACCTAAAACAAAAGCTCCGCCTAATATGAGTCTTGATGTAAGAGGTGAACGTTTATGTGACATGTGTCACTCATTAACTTATTCTTTGTTCTCTTGTTCGCTCTTTTTTATTTAAACCACTAGTTAATCTTTAATACCCAGAAAATAACACCAATTGTATAACTTTTTATGAGTATTTGTTTGGCACAGATCAGTAAATCCACAGTTGACATTTTGAATAAAAAAATGAATCAAATGTATTGAAATGTTGCAGATCGGTATGCTGTGATGTGATTAGTCACATCGAGATCGGACGTTGAATATGTCGAATATTTGAGTGTTGAAACTGTTTGTCTGTTGCGTTTTAACGGCTGGACTGATTTTGAAGAAATTTAGAATAGAGACCGATTCAACCCTGGAAAAGGACAAATGCTATTTTTTTAATTCTACACGAACGAAGTTCCAATACTTAGTTGTCAATGAAGTCGATCACACCCCCCCTTGTTTCGTGGATAAAAGAGATGAAAGTGACTCACCCAGCGGTTTCGGTATAGGCACGGCTTGCAGACAGTCGAAGGGAAGACCGCCCGTGGACCAGATAACGGGGTGGACGCGTGCGCTCATGTTGACGCTCACGCCGGCCATGGCGCATGTGTCGTTGCGGACGGCCGTGCGGCTGGCACACACACGAACACACACATATAGACAGTTTACAGCACGCACGCATGCATGCACACATGCACGCACATAGGATATTCCAAAGATCAGACCGAGTCAGCTAAGGGGTCGTCCAGTAATAACGTGATATTTTTTTGTAATTTTAAACCTCTTCCTGGTGATACGTGGTGAGCTTTTAGACTACCTCCCTCTACCCAAAATCGCATGTATTTTTTGGTACAAAATATCTTAAAAATTTCAAAATCAGAATATTATCTTTAAATACAGGTATAATCTAATTTCATTCTTGTATATTGTATAGACTCAGGTGTTACTTTGCGGAAATCCATTTCATGTGATAAATTCCTAAAGTCTTTAGCTATTTTCCGCTCAAACTCCAAAAACCACCAATCGACACGTGTTTCGCCTCTCAACGAAGCATCCTCAGGATATACCAGAGATAGGATTCGGTCAGCTAACCAGCACCGAATTTCGGTGCTAAACACACCGTGCAAAACGCGTGTCGATTGGTGGTTTTGGAGTTTGAGCGGAAAATAGATAAAGACTAGGAATTTATCACATAATTTAATTCTGGAAAATTAATAATTAAGCACCATGATATAAATGTGCAGACAAACATTAAGGGTTTAAGAAAAAATAAATACATGTGATATCTCACTACACTAATGTTAATTTTTACGATAACGATTGAAAACATTACAATTGCCTGTTATTTTTGGAACATTACTACAAAAATAAATAGTTCATATAACCTTGTAACAGCGCAGTACGGATTTAAAAATATATCGTTTTCCTATATATTTAACATAAAATTTAACATTTTGTTGACATTAGTTGATTGACAAATGACAAAATAATATAGTTTTTAATGATAATTTTTCGTTAGTTGGGCAAATAAACACTAAAAATATTTTTATCCTAAATTCAACGCCATTTCAAAGTTGTCGTCAATTCGATCACGACCTGTCAGGAACGCTATCTCTCAGCGGCGGACTATAGGTGATTGGCTAGAAATCTGTCAATATCAGGTACCTCTTTTTTATCTGTGTACTTATTGCTAAAAGAGTATAATCTCGTTACATTTCAAGTTCTGTCTTATTCCGATTAAGAATGGCGTAAATTTAGCTTCTCATAAAAATACTCACCCAGCAAAAGTCCTAACAGGCTCATACAGTAAGAGCAGTGTGGGCTCATAATAGCCATGTAAAAATTGTATGTCCAACACATTGTCTATCTTTTCGTCGAGATCTTTTAGCACTATGACGTATGAAGCTAGTGTCGGCGCCCGCATCACTGGTTGTGTAGGCGCCTGAAAAAATTAACTTTATTAGTACTAATATTAATCGATAGAGTTCTTCTAGTTGATCTAGAATCGTGAAATTGGGAAAGAAGCGCGGTCATACTGCACAATAAAAGGAAAAAGTCCAAAAATTACAAATTTCTAATTATATTACACTTTTTTGCCATTACAAACTTACATTTGTAGTTAGAGAGTATGGGAGAACATGTCTTTCAACTGTAAAGTTGAGTTTGTTTTAAATTGGACATATTTTTTTGGTAAATACATAACACAAATACATTGTATGGTGGTATGGAATCCTTGGTGCGCGAGTCTCATTCACACTTAGCCATTTTTTTGTTTCTCATTTCTGTTTATGGGTTAAAAATTTCCATCTCTATGCCAAACAGCTCAGGTGTATAGATGACAAAGTAAATCGGCTTTAATATACAGACAGACATAATGAAACAAAATATTCGTTTTTACCAATTTGACTATGAAAGTCAAGCCGTATGAAAGTCAAAGTGAACCCGTCAAGTGTGAGTCGAACTAGTAATTACTAGTGCATTGAAGGTTCCGCACTATACATTACAACTGACCCCACAGCATAATTTTATATTAGTGGTTATGTCGGTGGTAGAAAGTTACGTAATAATCCCACATATAATTACACATCGGAGGAGACACATAAGACACATAAGAATTAATGAGAAAAACCAGCAAAAAAACTTAGATATCATTCTTTATACATTCAAAGTCAAAGTCAAATCAATTTATTCAAATAAACCCAATTACAAGGTATTTTTGATAGTCAAATCTACTCTAGTTCGGTTCGAAAAGAAAACAATTTGATACATTTGACTTATGTAATTTAAATTTTGGAATAACCAATTTATTAAGACTTCGAGTTTCCATTCCAATAATATCGCCTTTCTTTTTAAACAGAGCTATATTTTTCCTTGTATTCATAATAATTTTAAAGATGTATAATGATGGCAAGGTGAGTACATCAATGTATTTAAAACTCTCTTAGAGATTCTCATGCATTCATACTGTAGAATCTACAGTATGAATGCAATATGTGCAATCTACAGTGTAGATTGCACATATTGTTTTTCTTTGTAAAATAAAAATGGAGTTAATATGCGCCGCCGATACCCACAGCAGAAGACCATAGAACATTAGAGTATAAAAATATTCGAAATACACTAGCCTAACCATATCCACATCCCTCAATTGCCTAATGCATCTTATGGCATTCATTTATTTATTCATTCTTCATATAGATCATTTATACATGCATTCTTCATAGATCGTCAATACACAGATTTATATCGTGATACTCTGATATGTGTACTTACATTCTTTTTCAAATCGGCTAAAGGTTTTGCCTCTAATGGATCACTCTCTTCGGAAGTCATGTCCTTTCTAAATGGTAATACTGCTAATTTTTTTCCATACAACAACATCACAGCACAGCGGCACTCCGGATCCACTCGGATCCATGGTATGTGAGGATGTGTAGTCCAGCCACCCTAGAAATATAATGAAAAGTATAACTAAATATTATATGTCCAGTTATCAATCCTCAAACCTATATCATTCACTCAGTATAAACATAACAGTAAGATGTTTTCATAGAAATCCAGTGTTTGCGCTTATACGCACGCGTTGTGACACGCACACGAGGCAATATTTTGGGCGAATATGGGCAATTATTGTGGTGCCAGTCCGGGTCGCATTCAACGCAAATATGCGACTGCTTCCTTTTATGTTTAATTCATTCTTCACATTGTCACAAATACAAAAATGTCTAAATAAACGAACGTCATATAATGTCCTCAGATACCTAAATAATTTTAGTTATTCCAATACAGAGTTATCATTCTTTAACAAGAAATTAAATCTAACAAACAGAACTACTTATTTGTATGCATTGTTTTTCATTATTATGTACTAATTGTATAACTAACCAAGATGCATACCGCATCTCACACACAATGCAACAATCCCATGTATTCGGCCAAATCCTTCCGAGAGCAGGCAATTCTGTTACACATGAGGCGGGTACTTCTTTCTCTTGTATGGTGTTCATTAAAATTGGTTACATATATTGGTTTTTGAAGGAAGTCGTACACCAATATGGTTGAGAATGATTTGAGTTAATGAGATGATATTGGTATAAATGAAAATAAACCTTTCGCTGTGAGCAGTAAAGTGCATTTTTATGAGAGCTGCATCTTTGTAATGTTAAGTAAGTGTTTTTCAGGTGTTAAGTAAGTGTCCACAAATGTCTTACAAATAGGATGTAGATATCTTATAAATAGATGAATAGTTAACTAAATAAATAAGATTGAGTTAAAAAAAAAATGTTTATTCATTTTTGTGCATGAGCTTTTGGTTATTTCTAATAATATTTGTTGTACTAAATATTATTTATGCTTTTATGGTTTTCTTAGTTGAAAAGAGAAAATCAGTCATAATAACGAAGAACAGTCAAAATTTCATTTCTCACATAAACCCAGTTTCCTCTAAACCATTGTTTCTCAACCATTTAGCAAAAAAGATACCAAATAATTAATAAAATGTTTTATCAGAAGCTGTTAATTTTTATTAAAAGTCGACTGTTGCAAACTAGATTTCTTTCCACACTCTGCCAAGAAATGGTTGTCAAGAACAATTCACTGCTTTTCCATACTGAAGTGAGATGGCTGTCGCGAGGAAAAGTTTTATCAAGGCTTTTTGAATTGCGAGATGAATTAAAAATCTTTTTTACAGAGAAAAACAGTTCATTTTTAGAATTTTTACAAGATAAAGAATCTTTGTTACTGTTAGCTTACTTGCGTGACATATTTTCACATTTGAATGACATGAATGTGAGTTTACAAGGCCGTAACATAAACATTTTACTTATGACAGATAAAGTCAATGCCTTTATCAAAAAGCTTAGTATTTGGATTATACACCTTGAAGAACGAAATTTTGATGCATTTACTGCAACTTCTGATTATATTAACAAAAATGCGAATTCAGAAAATTCAGTTATTGACCACCTGTTGGAGAGCATGAAAACACATTTAGGTGAATTAAAGATTCAGTTACTAGAATATGTTCCAGATGAGAACAACGAACTCTCGAAAAGTTTCAATTCCATGAAAATATTGTTGCTGCCAAGTTACGAATGAGACTCACAATCAACTAATTGAACTATTAGCTGATGAAACTTTACCACTGGAATTTTTATTTCAAGATTTAGATAAATTTTGGCCTGCACGACAACATGAGTATGGAAGCTTAGTAGCGGAAGCTTTGCAAACATTGATATCTTTGCTACTTCTTACCTGAGCGAAAAAGATTTCTCGTCTATGGTGGGTTTGAAAACTAAATACAGAAATTGTCTGTTATCACTCGAAAATAGTTTACTTATGAGTGTTTGCAAAGATGATCCATGAATAGAAATACTTTTAGGTGAGAAACCAACCATCACATTAATTAATTAATGTTCAAGATTAATCGTTTTAATTAAATAAAGTAAACTATAAGTTTATTTTTTCATGTTGTTATTACATGGTAATATTTAATTTTATAACAATGCACTAAAATTCATTCCTTTAATAAACATATCTTTTATATTTCTTATTTTTTTAACAGACTGTGACCCCCTTTTAATAACAAACGCGATCCCCAGGTTGAGAAACTAGGCTCTAAACAATAAATAAAAAAATAGAAAAAGTATGCCTTCTCTAAGTCTACTTCCGGATCTCTGACTATTTACAGGAATCTAGTTTTACCTTCATATCGTCTTCTTCAAAGTAATGCATACTCAATGTAATCAAGTTGTTTGTCTGTGGATCATACTGCACTACTGACAGCTTCGCTTCTTTAAAGGATAATAGCAATAAATCACGGCCTGCACTTGGACATTTTACTGATGCCATAGACATGACATTACCCCACAATGTGTATGTCGCTAGACATTCTAGCTTCATCTTTGGAGGTACGGGCTGCCCAGCTGAAAGTAAAAAGATTATATTGGTATAGTTACTTTGGTTCATTTGAAATTTGATTATCATAGCATATTGTTTTTTTAACTGGAACAGTATGGAGAAATCCGAATCCATGAGAGATACAGGAAAACTATTTTAGAAACCATTTCGTCTTTTTTGTGAAAACAATTTTGGCATTATCGATTTTTTGGTCAAGAGTGAGATATTAATAAATAAAAATTAGCAAAATTGGTAAAAAAAATTTTTAACCAGATCGACTCAATTTCATGTAAGCATCATTTCATTGTATCGAAGTAAAAAAACCTGGACAGCAGAAGTTGCTCAAATTTGATAAAATATTTTTTCATCCAATACAGTATGGGGAAATTCCAATCCACGAAGATACAAAGGAACCGGCTTAGGGACCATGTGAAAACAATTTTGGCGTTATAAATTCTTTGGTTAAGCGTGAGTTGTTGATAAAAATTTGTAAAGCAGGCTACTTCTTTTTTTTAATGCGGATCGACTCGACTCAGTATCACGTAAGCGTCATTTCATTGTAATGGACGAAAAATATCTGGATGCAAAAGTTGGTCAAATTTAATGAAAAATTTTTGCATGCGGGAAGAATTCAATGTACTAAAACCATAGTCAACTTACTCTGCCCGGTTTTTTTTGTCCAATACAATGAAATAACACTTCACAAAAAGACCAAATGGTTTCTAAAGTGGTTACCCTGTATCTCTTATAGATTCGGATATCCCTATATTGTCCCAGTTAAAAAAACTATACATTTGGGTTCGGCCACATAGAAAGAATGAGTGATGAAAGACTGACAAAGAAAGTCTACAGAGTAAAAGTACAGTAGCAGAAGTGAATGAGTGATGAAAGATTGATGAAGAAAGTCTACAGAGTAAAAGTACAGTAGCAGAAGCCAGCAAAGAAGACCAAGGCTGACTTACAAAGATCAAATAGCCTGAGTGTTAAGTGATGGAAATACCAAAAGCACTCACATACCCAAGCCAAAATGTGTGAGGAGAATGATGAGATTTGAGGAGGTGAAAGAGGTATGTAAGGCCTGCAAAGCTTGGCACCCCATCCTCTTTGAATACACTGTTAGGGATACAGCGTGAAGATAGGTTTGTATCTATATAGTTCAGAAAGTTGTATCCTCTTTTCATCAAAAACAAAACATTTTTACTAGTATTTAGGTTTACAAAAGGCAAAGCGGAACTATGACAGTAGCCCATCTCATATACTAATTGATTTTTTTATTATAATGTAAGTGACTATGCAGGGGTATCACAGCTATATCATTGTGACCACTTCTGATCTATTGGATTGCTACTATGCTACACAGTACAGTTAAGACACATTGCAGCTAGGAACAGATATTCCTGGTAATAACATACTGAACCTTCACCAGACTCAGGAAATACCAGCTGTGCGATTCCATCAGTGTGCATCCGTGATTTACAGACACACAGAAAGAATATATGCATTTCTTATGCCTCTTGGCAGTACAGGAACATTTTTGTGTTGGAAAGCTCAATATAAGTCAAGTGTCTATTGAAGTAACAATGCCCAGTAAGTCTCATATTAAAATACATATACATTGATGGCTAAAAATTCGCTTATTTATTTATTTTGTAGATACTGTGATGACATTTTTGTAAAAGATGGCAATCGCTGATTTAGATTCACTGCATGAAGCCCTTTCTACCAAAAGAAGACTTCTGGCAGTTAGGAGTCTTAGACAATCGCGTAGTGTAGCGTAGCAAATTAATCTAGTGTAATATTTACAAACTTAAAACTACACATTATCTTAAATAATAAACTTCCTCAAAGTTGCCGCTTAGAAAGCTGTCATTGCTCAAGGTACCCAGCAGACTGGCAGCATTGCCTCTTTGAATAGCCAAACTGATTCGTTGGCGGAAGAAGCTGCCAGCCCGGCGGTCTCTTACAAATATCAGAAATCAGTTGATCGGCTTTGGGGCCCCAGGGACCCAAAGTTTCGACTGCAAAGGGCGTAAATATGAAACTCTCAGAGAGAGTCGCATACTTACGCCGCTTCAAGTTCTCGGCAGTGCTGGCCGCGGCACCTGCTGACTTGGAAGTCGCAGGCACAATGGGAAACAGCAAGTGTATCGACACAAGTGGCATCCTACACCAGCGATCTTCCAAGTTTCCAAGGAATGAGCGTCAAACCATCCGGTCTCCTACGTCGCTGCGCGCAATACCTACAGGCTCTCAGACTGCAGGAACGCCAGCGGCGACAAGAGCCCGCCGAATGACGTCATTCAAGGCAGCATGTCGTGACATGCGGCCCGCACTACGTAAACAGGATAAACCGTGGTGACCTAGTACATCGACGAGATCACCACAGCGGCAACGGTGAAGAAGGTTAGTCCTGGCCCCCACACGAAGGGATACTATGAGAGAAAGCGTGGTATTGTCGATTAAGGTTCCTAAGTTTTTTGAAGGTATTACCTTCAACCAGTGTCCTGACTCCTTCTCAGAAACAGCTAAGAGGCGAGACCGATCTTTTTCGTACTGCAAGAATCTAAAAGTTATAAATGAATATTTTTGCATAGAGGCTCATCCCAGTGTTTCTGAGAAAAGGTCGAGGTAGGCAGGTTAGTACTCGGACAAACACTTAGCCAAGCATTTCGAGCATCAGTCAAGCACGGCACCTTAACCGATCCTAAGGAAGGGCGAATAACAGATAGGAAAAGGTTTTCTGTGCTGTAGGCTGACGAAAGACAAGCAGGCAGTGACACACTCGAGATTTTGCCCAGGCCTCCATAACAGGGCCTTGGGTACCTTGAGCAAGGACAGCTTTCTAAGCGGCAGCTTTGAGGAAGTTTATTATTTAAGATAATGTGTAGTTTTAAGTTTGTAAATATTAACATATGTATGTACTTTTTGTTAATGTAAATAAATGTAATCTAGTGTAATTCTTTTTATATATTTATGCGTTTTCCAAAAAAATCAAATAATTTGAAGTCCTTTCCCATAAACTAATAAGCGAAAATTCTGTAAATGCTTACACTATTCTATCTGTTCTAAGGCTGTGGAACAGTGTCGGCGATATATATCACCAATATAAGTTAAGTAGCTTAATCAGTCGCAGACAGGTGGCCGACCTATTATTCTTTTTCAAAATTATCAACGGAATGATTGATTCACCGGAGATTTTGAGTGACTTTGGTTTTATTTGTGCAAGGGTTGAGCTGAGAGCGAGAAGATTACTAACAGTTAAAATATCAAGCAAAAATATAATATATATATAATGGACCCAGAAATAGAATCACTAACTTTTCATCAGAAACTTTTTTGGAGGATCCCTTTCATTATTTTCAGCTAACATAAAAAAATTGTTATGAACTAATTAAATGTAACATCTTTTGTAATTAGATTCATATCATAATGCGACTTACTTAAATTTATTTCATGTGTTTAATGTGTATGTATAATGCCGATTGGTGTAAATAAATAGATAAATAAATAAATAAACTTTTACAACTTACATAGCGTATTCTACATATTTCTTTTTCTCCTACAACAAGGCGGCTAGACAAATGGTAAAGGCTTCGTAAAACAGAACCGCTGGCTGGCGTTATTGATTGTCAAAAGCACCATTTGGCTACATTTTATACGGCGGTTTTCACACGATTTTACGTTTCGTTCGATATATAAGGAAGTTAATAATGTTTGATTACCAATTTAAAATTCGTTACGCAAAATCACGTGGTATTTGTCAGTCTATTCTCCTAGTAGGCCCCCTGTACAGAACTAACAATTACACAAAACTTAGATTACCTGCATTAACCTCTTTGCTATCGCCTTCAGGCATTAGCCGGAATACTTTTATGACATTGGCACCAGCCGTGACCAAGCACACCTCATCGTTGTTGAAGAAGCAGCAGCTGACCGCGTGCTCGATGCCTGTTGCCGGATGTGTTTGCCGGCAAACCGTAAACATTTTCTAATATTTGACACACTTACAGGTTATGTATTACAATTATTTATTTCACTTAATTATAACTCGGTTTTAAAATAGATAGTTGAATAACATTATTCTAATTCACAAATTATTATTTACGTAGCTAATAATAATGTTTTAGAGCAATTGTTGTTTAGAGTACATAAAAGTACAAAGCAAGCATTAACAAACGTCTAACAAACAAAAACAAGCAACAACCACAGATTAAGTATTTGTAACTAGCTACAGATGCGACAGTCACTTTGCTTTAACTGTTATGTTATTCGTTTTGGCGCTACTATTGCCTACTTTTTTTTCAACCGTACTATACGTATGTACCAAGGGCGTCGTCAGCTTATGACTAAGGGGGGGGGGGGGGGCAATGGGGCAATATTATGGAGGATAAAAAATATGAACGCCGAGAGCATGAAGCGTTACACTTTGGAAGTCTTTGCCTCGATGACGATTGTAATAAGAACGGTTCTAATATCAATGTATAAAACTTCACAAGTCCTGGACAGCACAATAACTAAATCAAACTTTTAAACACAGTAATAATTATTTATTTTAACAAAAATAATATTTAATTAAAACATAACCTGCGGGGATTTTTTGCAAAACTTTCAACCACTTTATCATTAAAATTATTTAGGTTTTTATTTATTATAGCTCTGTGTACACTCATCATGGCCAGACCATTAAGGCGATCTTCTGTCATGGTGCTTCTTAGCCATGTTTTTAGTCTTCTGAGGCTGCTAAAGGATCACTCTACTGTACAGGTCGTGCATGGTAAAGCGATCAAAATTTTCAATGCTTTCTCCGTTTCGGGAAAGAAGAATGAAGAAAGAAGATGGCAGAAGCGATTACAGCGCCAATACAACTCGTTCAAAACCATTCAGACTAAAAGTGTCTCAGGCCTGGCAAAAGCAAGTAACCACTAAGTAACATACATTTTTTTAAATATTTCTTAAGGCATTGGTAATAAGACCATCAGCCTAATGACGTAACTTCTGGAGAAACACTAACTCAGTCCCTAAGCACTGCTCCAGTAAAGTGATAATAGACTTTACTGAAGTTAAAAAGGACTTCTTGGTAAAGCGCAAAAACTTCAGCTACACATGTTTATTTAAATCTCCATTCTTTTCACTTTCACAGAACTTTAAAATACAATATACTAACACTACAATATACTATCACTGGTGTACTTTAAAATTCCTATAAATGTAAAAAATAGAAAATCTAAATAAAATGACAACCTCACTTCTCCCGTTTCCGCCAAAAAGTCCCTGACATTTTGAGTAGTTGTAGCAAAAGTCTGTGGTTGCACAGACCAGCACAGACTATAGTAGTAGCAGTAGTACGATTCTTCCTTAGAAGAGAAGGTAAAGGAATCTAGCCGATATAATCTGTCTTCAGTAATTAATATTTACTGAAGTTTTTCATACTATTTCATTAAATGTAGACACAATACATTTTAATGTTTCTTGGCGTTTCTGGCGACAAATAGATTGAGGCAGTCATATTGATACGATCCGCCGAAGCAGACTAACCCACTAAAAATAATTACACATCACACAACAGCGTAGATACTTGGACGTAAAATTACGTTACATCACAATATCCATTAGAAACAATACTTAACAGAACTAGAACAATAATTAAAATAAATGAATAGCCAACTGCTCCACATGAAATCCCGCCAATAACTTTCCGATGTTAAGCCTCCGAAACACATCAGCCGATGTCTTCAGTAATACATAAATTTAGTTACGTTTAATATTATTTTATTAAAATGTCGACGTTATACATTTTAATGTTTCTTAGAGTTTCTGACAACAAATATATTAGGCAGTTTTTGTAATAGGATCCGCTGAGGTAGACCGAGCGGCACTTCGGTACTTCGACACACTACAATACCGTCTGTTGATTTCTTACAGCTGTGATATGTTCTCTGACCCATTCTGCTATTGTTCTTTTTGTCTGTCCGATGTAGGAACTACCCCAGCTGCAGCAATCCACCTTGTAGACACCAGGTGTCTGGTGATTTGCAAGTTTAGAGTGCAGACTATACGCTGTCTTAATGGAATATTTCTTTAGTACTGTTACGGCAAGAATGCTGGCACTGCCGAACTCGGGGGAACGCTCCCTTCTCCGCAGACATCATGTGTTCCTTCTGTATCCGTTTTGTTTTAATACTTCCTGTACATGTGCAAGTTCACTATCTTAATGTTCAGGGTCACATATGTATAGGTCATACGTTCGTATTCACCAGTGAAACTACCACGGATTGAAGGTGTCCCGAATGATGTTGCGAATTAGCATGGAGATACAGTGTGTGTGGGTTTTTGATATAAGTACTGTATGAGCCAAGGTACCATTATCTCATCTCGCCGTTACTTTCGAAAGGGCTACTACTTGAGAAAGGGCAACAATCTGTCTATCTCCATTTCAAATGTGAACTTGATGTTACAGTGTATGGAGTTCAAGTGGCTAGCCAATTGTTCTACCTCCTGTCTGCCTCCTCTCATAAGACAAGGACATCATCTATTTACGTATTTCTTCCACAGTTTCACGTTTGACAATTGTGGTTTTACCACAGCCTTAATATATAAACGTGATATAGACCAGTTAATTAGTAATGTAAGATGTGTACAAGTCGTAAAAGTTTAAAAACATTAATTGTCTCACTTGGCGCTCCGTCCTCTCTGACTGCCCCGTTAGAGATACAGCGTGAGGATATGTATGTATGTATGTTACGTATAATTCTAACAATGGCGATCATATTTTGCTCATAGCTTTCATGCAATTCATTTATCTACCAAATTGTATAGGTACCTAATATTTGCTTATTTAAGGCCAAAATATTAGATTTAGGGAATAGGGAAACTCGATTTAAGGAATTGACATGTCGCTTACTCCAATTATTAAATAGTTGGTGCAAGCGAGATGTCAGTTCCTTAAGTCGAGCTTAAATAGTTGGTACAACCCACCCTTAGGCTTAGAAACATAAGTACAAAAATAAAATGTTGAGGACAAATAAAATCAATGGAGTAACAATTAAATAACATGAATATCCTTATTATTTAAAATTAATATAAAAATTAGAAGTATTGTAGTACACCATCAGTACATGTAAATTCCTTTTTCGCGTCTCACGAGGAATATTAGCCTCAGTTTGAGTAGAGCTTCAATCTAAATTTTTTTTTTCTTTACTATTAATATTTTCAAGAGGTAATTTGTTTGTTTGTATGTAATAGATAAACTCAAAACTACTCAACCGGTTTCAAAAATTCTTTCACTATAGAATCAGCTACATTATCAGCTAGTAACATGGACTGTATTTTATCTTCAAAGGAATTTCTACCCGTGCGAAGCCAGGACGGGTCGCATAATGGGTAACATGGCACATAGGTGTTTACTTCTTGGCTAAATGCATTTTTTCCTAACATAACACATTTTGTTATTTACTTTATACTAACGACCCGCCTTGGCTTCGCAAGGGTGCAATGTACTAATACATACATATCTTCAGGCTGTATCCCTAACGGTATTCAGAAAGGACGGAGCACCAAGAGTCGCGGTCCTTACATACTTCTTTCGATTCCTCAAATCTCATCCTTCTCCTCACATAATTTCCCCATGTACTAATGTGGCGTCATAAGTATCCGAATGATCATATTATGTACTATCCCACACATTTCATGGCCATCCATTCTTTAGTTTGTTGATAGATTAAATTGCCTTTAAATTTTAAAATCCAAATGAAAAATATATTTACAAACCCGCAAGCATACGACACTTTTTATAAGAAAATAAGTTATTCAAAATAATTATATTCACTAAAATTACAAATGAAATAAGAAATACACCAGGGTGTGCTGAAAGCACGTAAATAAATTCTGCCTACCCAGATAGCAATTTAAACTTGAACCAACCGTGCAATGGACCTGATGTTTCAAAAAATAGGGTTGCACCAAGTGTGTCCGGCAACCATATAGCAAGCGTATACACCTGAGTCACATTAAAATTTGACTTATTTGACTTGTTCCCAAATATCAAATTTGCATGACGTTCTTTGCTACCATAGTATATTGTGCAACAAGTGCGGTAAGTTGTCGACAACATCGCACGAGTTGCAGATACTATTTTTTATTACTAATGCGGAGATAATTTCGGTAGGTACAAAGAAAAATTAAAGAAAGTAATTAGTTTATTATTATTTATACAGCGTGAAGATATGGATGTATGTATTTATTGTTATATTAATCTAAAAGTTCGAAATCAAGAATTTCTTTATCTTTCACAGATGTCAGTAGGCACTAAAATCGATTGTTTTTTTTAGATATTCATTTTTACATTCTTTTTTTAAGTCGCAAATATGTGCGTTTAGATACTGTTTATCCCGCATGAGTAATAAAAAGAGGATGTAATGTCGATTAACAAACTTGCAGATGACTTACAAACAAGATGCAAAATTGCCACAACTAAATAACGGTAAGCATTTGAGGTTTCTTCCGGAATATAAATATATATGATTAACTTTGCTCTGATTTCATGTGAACAGCCTTATAGTAATCAGTGCTGATTAGTATAAAGCTATTTATACGAAACCAGAGCAAGGTAATAGGAATATTTTAGGAAATTTTCTCGTTTTAGATGACTACTAAGGATAAACACATTGACATTAGTGTGACTGCGTACCTTTAATAAAGGTAAAACAGGAATTGTAATTTGTTTTGTTTATTTAAGCGTAAAAAATCTATGCGAACAGTATAATCTAAAAAAATATTATTTTCATAGAAATTGTCGGTGCTTTGGTAGTAATTATTTCAAGAATAAGTAGCAAGTAGCAACATTGGATTCATTTGGAATCCGCCGCGGCCTGCATGTCATGCAAAGTTTTTGAAATTTTTTTTTAGGTATTTAGAATTTCATTTTCCGTTACGTTATGTTTATATTCTTATTAAAGTTAACTGAGATAAACTACTTTTATTATACGGCCTCCATTGTGTATCTGATATGTAGTTAAATCTGAATAAAAGTTACAATTAAACTTAAATACTATTTTTTTTATAACAAAATCCAAAACTATTCGATACCTTAAGGTATCGCTACTTCTCTTTCGATGCTTTGCTTGGCACCGATACATATCATACAATACCAGTACTAAGTACAATATCGATACTTTCTTCACGATACCGATACATCGATGTTGAAACTCCTAACATCGCCGATACATCGCTCTTTATGAACGATGTTTTATCATAGTAGTTCTGTAATTATATATAAATTAATACATAATGTACTGTAATATAATACATAGTGTACTATGTCATTCACATAGTACACGCGTACACTTTTCTATTTAAATAATTCTTCTATCTTTTGTCTTAATAAATTTGATTAATTACATTTCCCTCATTGTATTTAATGTTTTTTACTAGTAAAATATAATTTTAATCAGTCAATATCCTACACTATTAATTAAGCAATATTTTTAGAAGTCTTTTTTTGTTCGTAAATTTTATAATCGTATTCTCAAAAATGGCTCTAACGATTTCGATAAAATCTTCAATTAGAGGCTTACTAGGCGAAAAAACGACCTAGATAGATCAAATTTACGAGAAAACCCGTTTTCTACCGTGTTTTAGTTTTTAGAGCAGTGCTCGGTCGCCTAGATATTATTTTAAAAAACATCGAAAAAACTTCGATGTATCGTTCATAAAACCGATGTTATCGACATTGATGTTTCATTTTTGAAAACCTTTTCTATGAAAAATGTTGCATCCCCAATCATGATGATGCATCAACCGCTTATTAGTTGTAAACTAATAAATAAACTCAAATAATTCCGATATGCATATTAATTATTACATACAATAATTATACTTACAGAAAACAACAAGGAATCCTGTTTCACAAGTGAAAAAAAGTAAAATAACATTAAACTAGGTATTTGACCAAAAATTCATAATCTCTTCTGTGTTGCTAGTAAATAAATGAGGAATTACCAAAAAAAAACTGGGAAACTATCATCATCATCATTATCATCGTCAGCCCGTGTTCGTCCACTGCTGGACATAAGCCTTTCCAATATTGTGCCACCATATCCGGTCCTCGGCTCTCCGCATCCATCCGCTTTCCACAACTCTCTTCAGGTCATCGGTCCACCTAGCGGGAGGCCGTCCTACGAGACGTCTTGAACGTGGTCTCCACTCCAGAACCCGTCTACCCCAACGTCCATCGGCTCTGCGACATGTGTGCCCCGCCCACTGCCACTTCAGCTTGCATATTCTCAAGGCTATGTCGGTTACTTTAGTTCTCCGTCGGATATCCTCGTTACGGATTCTATCCTTCAGAGAAACTCCGAGCATAGCCCTTTCCATAGCTCGCTATGCAACTAGGAATTTGTGGACGAGGCCTTTTGTCAGTGTCCACGTTTCCGCCCCATAGGTCAGGACCGGGAGGATGCACTGGTCATACACTTTGGACTTTAGGCACTGAGGCAGTGGCGACTCAAAGATTTGACGTAATTTCCCAAATACTGCCCAACCCAAACGTATTCTTCTGTCAGCCTCTTTGTCGAAGTTGTTTCTAGCCAGTTGAATAACTTGTCCTAGATAGATGTATTCCTGAACAACTTCGATGCTGACATTATCGACTGTAATTCCCAAATACTGCCCAACCCAAACGTATTCTTCTGTCAGCCTCTTTGTCGAAGTTGTTTCTAGCCAGTTGAATAACTTGTCCTAGATAGATGTATTCCTGAACAACTTCGATGCTGACATTATCGACTGTAATTGGGGTTGGGTCTACGAATGAATTTAACATTACTTTCGTTTTGTCCAAGTTCATTCCCAGACCCACCAGTCTGGAAGAAATACTTAGGCTCCGCAACATCCCTGACAAGTCCTGCGGCGACTCTGCCATTATAACTATGTCGTCTGCGAATCGTAGGTGTGAAATGTACTCACCATTGATATTTATGTCCAGACCGTTCCAGTCCAGTGTTTTGAAGACGTCCTCCTGTGCGTTGGTGAAGAGCTTCGGAGAGATAACATCTCCTTGTCTCACTCCACGCTGCAAAAGTATTGGTCTTGTCTGGAAATCTTGGATTTGTACGGTCATGGTTGCGGCTTTGTACAGACACTTCAACACCTCTGTGTAGCGCCAATCGACTTGGCATCGCTGCAGGGAATCTAGGACAGCCCAGGTTTCGATGGAATCGAAAGCTTTCTGATAGTCCACAAACGCCAAGCAAAGAGGGCGATTGTACTCTTCAGTCTTCTGTACAATCTGCCGCAGCGTATGTATGTGGTCTACGGGGCTGTAGCCCTTTCGAAACCCAGTCTGCTCAGGAGGTTGAAATTCGTCAAATCTTCGGGCAAGACGATTCGAGATGACTTTTGAAAACAACTTATATACCTGGCTCAGAAGTGATATCGGCCTGTAGTTCTTTAGAAGCGTTTTATCGCCTTTTTTGAAGAACAAGGTGACCACACTCCTAGACCACGCCTCGGGCGTTTTATGCTATCCGTGTAGACACATTACCAGTTTCTATCACGTTGCTAGAGAGAACTCTGTTGAGTATCATGCCAACCCCGCCCTGTGACGTCTTATCGCCCTCTCGATAGTAGAGTAGGTGCCCTGATTCTGAGATTATAGATATCAGATTCTGAGATATCTGAGATTACCGTGTGCTCCTTGTCTTCGGATTTCGGTTATTCCCAGAACATACCAATTTATTGTCCTAGCTCTGACTCGAGCTCAGCAAGATAAACGTCATCCTTCAACGAACGAGCATTGTAGGTCGCCAGAAATAGTCGTTGTTTGTGGTGACCAGTCCGCGCCCGGGGATTCTTCGCACCCTCTGTCCCACCAGGACTCCAGCCGTCTCCACGATGGCCGGGATTATTGGGACCGCCGGAAACTGAGGGCCTTATTTTAGTGGCGCTGCTCATTTTTGGAAGATTTGCCCATACTCGCACACGCTGGGCAAGGTCGGATTGGCGAGCGCAGTACCGTGCTGTCTTACGCATGTGACGCTGCTGCCCATCACAGCTACATTTACAGCACAGTTGATTGGATGGGTATCCCGCCATCGATCGGTCGTCACAGCCTCGTTCGTTAATCAGCAGGGTGCACCACGGGCAGGTGAGGTTGACAGTTTTGGAGACACTGAGATGTTAAGGCTTTACACCCCTTTCTAAACTGAAACTATAATCTTTTAAAATTCGTTACAATAAAGATTTATATTTTTAACAGGCTTTTAAAACTTTTTACTCTTTTGAAATTTAATTATTTTTTTAATTTTTTTTTAATTAGTTTTATTATTAAAAGAAATATTTAAAAAATTAGAATTTTCTAAAATTAATAATTTTTTAATTAGTTTATTTTGGAGCAATTGTTAATTCTGAGGGAGCATTTTTGGCACAAAATTTAAGAAAAAAAATATTTCTGCACCAACATCTGCCACTAAAAACAAAGAACATCATTTTTAGGTAACGATTCCTTTATATGGTATCCTATTCACACTCATTTTAATTGCCTCATTTTGAATTTATAAATACATACGTATTTTGTACGGGTCAGTTAATTGGAATTTATAAATGTTTACATAACCTTTACATTAGGTACCAAAATATAATTAGAAACTTGTGACCCACTAAAATAATAAGATGGCAGGAATAATGTCAAAGACTTTCCTCGTCAAACTTGACAAGCAATTTATAATCAAAGAAAAATCTAAATCAAGCATGCGACAAGTCTCTATGCTATCTGGGTACATTTCTAAGTACTTTATAAATAAAATTATTCACTTTTCATTCCATATATTCCAACAACAATGATTTGATCTTCGATAAGTGCGACCAAAATATTCTATTCTAATAGTCTATTCTACGTCTTTTCACTTAGGTATAATAAATTTTCATAGAAAGCAGATTTAAGAGGACAGAAATGAGTTGAATCGCTAGGACCAATTGAATCATAATAGTTTGAATAAGGAACAGGAATCCGATCCGATTCTGATCAAGTTCCGATGCTGCAGAAGTCAAACAGAAATATCGTACGAAAAGTATTAGGTAAATACTGGCTGATTAACAATTTATTACAAATTAAAAAAAAAATGAAATACGCTTGTATCGGGATTCTAGAATCTTTCGCTCAGCTCTAGGTTACAAGATATCGACTTTTCATTGAAGAAATTTTCTCGAAGAAATTCATTGTAAATTATAGTGTAAACTGTATCAAAACCAGTGGCGTAGTTTAGAAGAACTAAACAGACAGACATGGATAGATTTATACTATTTATAGATATCGACGAGTTTTCTGCCTCAGGTAATATAACTAAGAAACCGACCCGTGAAACTATGTCATCCGCGTCGAAGTGCGTAATTCAAACGTCTGGTTTTCTGTTCTGCTCCAATTTCATCAATTGAAAGTAAAGTAAATAAAAAATGCACAAAAAAAAACGATAAATTACAGCTAGGTCTGTGGAGCGCGCGTGACGCGTGTTTTGTTTTGGCTAAAATTTTGCATCATCGTAAGCTATGTAGTTAAAGAGCTGAAAACTTTTGAATGTTTTTGAATGTTTAAGCAAAAATCCCGTAAAACTTTTTAAAACTCACTTAGTTTATTAAAACTTATTTAATATTTCAAACTTACGAACTTTTTTAGACACAAATGGGAGAGTTTTTTCTTTATTATATAAATAGTGGACTCAACAACAGCGTTATCTACCAGGTGCAATAGCTAAGAAACATCCAGGTGACCCCACAAGTACAAAAAATTTCATAAAAATTAGTCAAGCTGTTCAGGAAGAAAAGACTTACGAACACACACACCGGAATGTTATACAGTATTAAGATTTTTAAATATGTATTGTAGATATTGCGAAGTCATTGTTTTAAAAGTTTTCACAACTATGTTTACGGAATATCCGTTCTGATGATCAATCTATTTCTTTATCACAACTTCACAAGCATTTGACTAGGAAACTTGTTTACAAAAAAAATAATAATTCGGTTAATAAACGAAAATAGAAAAATTTCCTTATTTGTTAAATTTTTTGATTGATTGCTCCGTATCTTTCATTGAGGTTATACAGAAATCGAGAGAGCAATAAATTAAACCTTTATACCACCAATAACACTATAAGCTATGATAAGTATTTGGACTTGCAATGTCAAAGCAGAACCAAATACTGTCGGGTCGCTAGCTCACCTCAAGCCTGTTTAATTTTTTTCTTAATTATTTCTTTTTTTTTAATTTCTCCCTTTTGAGTGACCTTGGCCTACATAAATATCTAGGGTAGGTCTACAATTAACTTCTTTTCTAATTCTAAAGCGTAATGATGTAGAAAATAATCATAAATATAAATAAGGCTTTTAAACAGGGTTATTTGGTGTAGCTATCTTCGAAGTCCAAGCTCCAATATCAGTGAAATTTAAATGGAAACACCTTGGATCTATACTAAACCCAATTATTCATTGAACTCGATCAACAATTGACGAAGTTATCAGTTAATATACATAAAAAAAATACATGTACAGAGAAACATGAAATCTCGTCCTTTTTTTAAGTCGGTTAAAAAAATGATCAATTCGTACTTATAATATTAAGTCGTTAATTAAAAAAAATCAAAGTAATACCCACTGACTCCTGGCCTACATTGTATTAGCAAAGAATGAAGATTACGACTAGAACAATAGTTATAATTAACCATTATATGAATTTTCTTCCGGTAACAGGTGGATGTGTTCGTGGCATTATGTAAAGGTTCTAATTATGTCTATTTTCTATGCCTGGAAATAAAAAAGACTAGTCAAAGTAGCGTGGTCGGTTGTTATCTGTGTCACTACGTGATGCAATGGCGAAAATAATAAAATTTTATATTTTAGTGCAATATTTTTGACATAGGTTATATTATACCCAAATTTTAATTTAATAGGAAATATAGTTTACATGAATGTACCAACGACTTCCAAGTCAGCAGGTGCCGCGGCCAGCACTGCCTAGAACTTGAAGCGGCGTAAGTATGCGACTCTCTCTGAGAGTTTCATATTAACGCCCTTTGCTGTCAAAATTTTGGGTCCCTAGAGCCCCGAAGCCCATGGACTAGTTTCTGATATTTATAAGAGACTGGTCGAGGCTTCGGGAGACCGCCAGGCTGGCAGCTTCTTCCGCCAACGAATCAGTTTGGTTATTCGATGAGGCAATGCTGCCAGTCTGCTGGGTACCTTAAGCAATGACGGCTTTCTAAGCGGCGACTTTGACGAAGTTTATTATTTAAGATAATGTGTAGTTTTAAGTTTGTAAATATTAACATATGTATGTACTTTTTATGAATAAGAATATATCTTATAATAAATTCATTATTATTATTATTATTTATTGCGACAAAAATTGCGTACTAACCACTCGTATACCTAGGCAAAAATGTGTAAGGAGAATTATGAGATTTGAAGAGACGAATGAAGTATGTAAGGACTGCGATATTTGGCGCGTAGTTTTAAGTTTGTAAATTTTAACGTATATGTGCTTTTTTGTTATTAATAAATGTCAAAAAAAAATATTGTTTACATGCATATAATTTATTAATGATAAAATTCACCGCTAAAGAATGTATACGCAGTGCCACGAATAGAGAGAGATGGAGAGGTATCGCAAAAGTCGCAACTAAACTATCAGAAGAGATAGAGATATCTATTAAGAAGAAGTTTATATTAGCAAAAGAATTAGTAATTCGAACTATAGTTCGTTTATTAAATTGATAGTTTGCGTTATAAAACTCTGTCTGACTGAATGACTTTAATGATATGTGATTTAAAATTAATAATACTTTCAATAATTTTATTATTTATAGCTATTAACAATGTATGTATTGTATTAATAATTACAATGATATATTTTTTTAACTTTAAATTTAAGGTTTTGGCGTTTGAAAGGGAAGCGGTACAAACGAAATGTGAGATTTGGATAAATGGAAAATGTCTAGAACAAGTGAATGAAATTGTATATATGGGGATGGTGTTTTCGAGGGATGGAAGATGTGAGTTTGATGTAGAGAGACGGGTAGCAGCTGGCAACAAAGTGAACGGTGCTCTGTCCACATTAGTAGATAGTGTGAATATATCTAACACTGGCAAAATGGCCATCCACAATGCGGTGTTGGTGCCAACTTTATTGTACGATAGTGAGGCCTGGATATGCCCGAAATCGAGTGAAAGTATGATAAATGCAGTAGAAATGCGATCACTTAGAAAGATATGCGGTGTCACCCTTGCGGACAGGATAAGCAATGAAGATATACGCAATATGACAGGGTTGCGCGACAGTGTTATTGTAAAAATGAAGAAAGGAATGCTTAGATGGTTCGGGCACATAGAAAGAATGTGTGAAGCAGTGAAGCCGAGTAAGACTAAGGCTGACTTATGAAGATCAAATAGCCAGGGTGTTAGCAGATGGAAATGTCAAAAGCTCTCGCATACCTAGGCGAAAATGTGTGAGGATAATGATGAAATTTGTGGAAGAGGAAGAACCGCGACGCTTAGCGCTCCGTCCTCTCTAACTACCCCGTTAGGGATACAGCGTGAAGCTATGTGTGTATGTATTTTTTTAACTTTAATCATATGATGTAAACCACCGGCAAAAGTTTTACAGCATATGGGGAAAAATGTTTTTTTACTTATAATTTATTATTTTACAGCGTCATAGTTTTTTTTAACGTAGTGTAATTTTAATGAAATGTTAACATTTAAATGTAGTAAATTTATATTTTTTTACAGCAATAAATAGCATAAAACATATTCAATTGTTCGGAGTACTGCCTGCTGCTGAATTCCGTTACCGTACGTCACGCAATCGACTGCCCTTTCATCCTCACCATCTCGATGGATGGCGGTCTACAACTGTGCGATTTTTACATCATTTTTTACCACGTACGACAATTTTGTGGAACCACCTTATAGCGGCGGTATTCCCGGACCGTTACGACTTAGGGACCTTCAAGAAACGAGCCTACTCTTTCCTTTAAGGCCGGCAACGCACCCGTGATTCCCTGGATGTTGCGGGTGTCCATGGGCGGCGATGATCATTTTCCAACGGATGATGCGCTTACTCGTTTGCCCCCTCTGATATAAAAAAAAAAATATTCAAGTTGTGTTTATATTACCGCCTGCCCCGCTGACATGTTCGCTGGGTCGATGGATCTCCATGCATCGGCCCCCGTGACACTATCATCAACCGCAGAGTTTTTTATTTAATTTTATTTAATTTGAGACTGGAAAGGGGGGATGGAGTGGTCGTTAAGAGAACCCCCAGAGTTTTTAGTACGAGGAACGTCAAGTGGAGCCAGTTTAATGATAAATTGGCCCATTTCTGGTTTGCTCTAGACTCCGTCGTAAATAAGTCCCTGCAACCTCTGGCGGTGAGGACCCGTGCAGGTATTGCTAACGTCACAAAACGAGCTTCAATGAAACTAATTGGTAATTCCTGATTTGTAGGCTTAGTCTATATGTCTATAAGTATAAGTTTGTGTCTTGTTATTTGAAGATACTACAAATATAATTAAGTCTCTTGTTCCAAACGAAATTATGAGGTTATTATTTCTTCGATTTATGATGAAATCAATGTCATCTACTTCTTTATGGAGAGAAAGATGAAAGGACACAATTTAGAAAAAAGTGTTTCCAGCTACTTCTTTATGTTTTAGACAATTTGCGTGTAGTACAATCTTTCAGCTGCTTCGTCTCTCCTTGCACAATGAGTCACGGAGATAATAAGAACTCTTATACAATAAAATACACATTCAAAAAGGAAGGTCTAATATATAGGTAGACACAGAAAGAATAAATGATGAAAGACTGACGAAGAAAATCTACAGATCGAAAATGAGTGGTAGCAGATGCCAAGAAGACCAATGCTGACTTACGAAGATCAAATAGACAAGTGTTAGCTGACGGAAATGTAAAAGAACTTGCATACAGAGGCCAAAATTTTGTGGGGAGACTTGAGGAGGCTAAATAAATATGTAATAAGGACAGTGACGCTTGCTCCGTTCTCTCGTTTGCCCCGTTATGGATATAGCGTAAAGATAATATTTATGTGCATATATACACAGGTAGGTACTTGTTCTCGGATATTTCAACTATAGAAAACGATAATTGAATATTGTAATAATATTTCACTATTACTAATAATATTAATATGTAAAATTTATTAAAAACTATATCTATACTTTATACTATACAGTAATACCTCGACTTACGCTATCCCGACTTACGCGAACCCGGAGTTACGCGATTTTCAAATCTCGTCGATTCGTCTTTTGTTTGAGCGTCACATAACTCGATTATCGATTATAGACTTACTGCCCCCACACTATTGCTGTTAATGCACATGTTGGGACTTGTCGCGCGGAATGAATTTATTATAGCTACATAGCTACAATTTATTTTGTTTTATGTACATAATATTTATTTTTTATCTACGGAGTGCGTGTTTGTTATTAAATTTTTATAGACTACTAATGCCATCCAAGCGAAGTAAAACTGATTCTTCTGCTTCAAACAAGACAAGAAATCTTTGGAATGTAAACTTAACGTGATCTAAGATTTTATTGAACATTTTTTGTCAACATTATTTTTTTCTTCTTCTTCCGGTCCCAATTAAACATCATTTATATGTATTTATATACGAAATTATACCCCGACTTACGCGAATTCGACTTACGCGGTAATCGCTCACTCAGTCCCACCTATCGCGTAAGTTCGGGGTATTACTGTACTATAAAAACTATCTATAGGTATCTATACTATATTTGTACTAATATAATAAAAAGGTAAACTTTGTTTGATTGTAGGTATGTAATGGATAAACTTAAAAACTACTTGACCGATTTCAAAAATTATTTCATTTACAGAAAACTACGTTATCAGCGAGAAACATAGGCAGTATTTTATTTTCAAAAAATTTTAACCCGTGCGAAGCCGGTGTGAGTCGTTAGCACTTAATCTATTCTATAATGTATAATCTATACTATAAAAATTCTTTCGCCTATAGGAAGCTACATTATCAGCAAGTAACATGGGCTGTATTTCATTCTCAAAATAATGTACCCGTGCACAGCCGGGGCGGGTTGCCAGTTAAAAATAAATTGGTTAAATGATTGTTAATCTTTTCTTCAATGTACCTATCTCAGTCTCCATTTAAGTTTACTTATTAAATATGAATAAAACTTAGAATATCTTGTTCTCTACAACTCTACTAATATACATTTCGCAAAGATAAAAAAGCCGAATTATTTACTAAGTAATAATTAATGTTTACCATCGTTTAGATATCGCGTTTACTTATCATTCATACCTGTTTTACTCGTACTTGCGACCTAACATTAAACCATCTTAGACACAAAAATATCATTTTAAAACAACTTTCACTGGTCATAATTCGTTCAATAAAGTTAGTAATTTTTGCGTTTTGGTAATTTTGTAGCATACGGTAGTCAGTTTAACGGTTTGCCAAATTCAGTTTTACCGTAACTAAAAACCGTTACCGCGAAAAAATTAAATGGATCATCACAATGATTAAAAATACAATAGCATAGTAATTTTAATATGCAACTTTCATTGTTTTAGGACACAAACATTAATCTTAAATGACTATTACGTCAAATTGAAGTTTATTTTCATATTAACAATATTTGAGGTATTCGAGTGTTTTTAGGGTTACGTAGCCAAATGACAACGAACGGAACTTATAATTTCGAACTGTCTGGCCGTCTGTTCATATGTTACAACTTTTTGGAGTTTACTCCCTAAGAATCGATTTTCATATAAGGCCCCCGGTATGAAAAAAATATGAGGAGTAAAATCTACTCATCGAATAACAGCGTTACGTTTTTTTTGCGCAACCTATTGTGCGCACCTTTCACTTTTCAGTCGTGAGTATTAAGACGTACATAGGGTATGCTGCGGGGCAGCTTACGCATGTAAGTATTATGTGTATATAATATACCTATATGTTATTTCTATATAAAAAATATAGGTATATAATATATACTCTACAGCGTCTTCAAGTGATGAATATATATATATATATCAAAAATATATCTAGGTTTCTCGGGGTGCTGATTACGAAAATGATGTTCATTTTCAAATCCAAGATGGCGAATGTTACTTTTTGGATAAATCGATATGGGTGTCACATTATAGGTTTATCGGGGTGCTGATTACGAAAATTATGTTTATTTTCGAATCCAAGATGGCGATTATTGTTTTTTTGGATAAATCGACATAGGTGTCATATTCTAGGTTTCTCGGGGTGCTAATTACGAAAATGATGTTCATTTTCAAATCCAAGATGGCGAATATTACTTTTTTTGGATAAATTGATATGAGTATTAAATTCTAGGTTTTTCGGGGTGCTGATTACGAAAATGACTTGAAAATGATTTCAAATCCAAGATGGCGAATATTACTTTTTTTTGGTAAATCTTCATGGGTATCATATTCTAGGTTTCTCGGGGTGCTGATTACAAAAATGACGTTCATTTTCAAATCCAAGATGGCGAATATTACTTTTTTAGATAAATCGATATGGCTGTCAAATTCTAAGTACCTCGGGGTGCTGATTACGAAAATGACGTTTATTTTGTAATCCAAGATGGCGAATTTTTTTTTTATAGATCTACATGGGTGTCATGTTCTAGATTTCTCGGGGTACTGATTACGAAAATGATGTTCATTTTCAAATCGAAGATGGCAAATGCTACTTTTTCTATATCTATTAATTTTGATATTTAATATTATTGTACACAGAGAAGTGAATAAAAATATATAAAATATGGAAAAAACCAGTAAACTCCAGTCGTGCGTCGGAGCTGACACACATACTTTTTTTCTTTTTGTTTTAATTGCACATAAAAAACACAGAAATAGAAAACAATGTCAATGGCAAAAGACAATGCTTATCTCTTTAACAGATTTCTTCCAGCACACCTCAGTGATAGAGTAAATGAACGAGGGTAGTATGTACTTAAAAATAAATGTAAGGAAACAAAATATCACCGAAATATAAAATAATAAGTATAATTTAAAATTAAATTATATACAAATATAAAATATATACATACATAATAAATACATAAACATACAAATATAGGTACATAACAAACATACTATAATACATACATAACTATAATATTATATGCACGTAATTACCAATACTAACGCACACATAAATACAGATAGCATAACCTTAATTCACGTACGTATCTCATCAGATAATACATATCACAATAAAAAGTAATTATGCAAATGCCAAAAAGTGTTCTTTTAAGCTATTGTACAGCTATTTTACTCGGAGACTATTGACACTATATAGATCACTGGTTCCCAAATTTATTTTG
The DNA here is from genome assembly GCA_907165235.1 of Zeuzera pyrina. NCBI lineage: Eukaryota > Metazoa > Arthropoda > Insecta > Lepidoptera > Cossidae > Zeuzera > Zeuzera pyrina. Next base: position 1,656,039 of record OU015640.1, read on the forward strand.
TCTACTGAGTCGAGAGCTCATGCAGTCGTTGTCTAAGATGCCTCCTAGCTAAATGAAATTACAAATCACCCCCCAGGCCTCTACACAACGGCCCCATTTTTTTTCTGGGTCTCTTACCGCTCCCCTTTAGGCCTGGAGCGCCCACAAGGGGGCGTTATCGCCCACTTTGGGAATGGCTGATATAGATGAAAGGAAGATAGGTGTATTCTGTAAGGCGCCATTCATTTATTACGTAAGACGATTTTTGCCAGTTTTTGACCCCCTCCCACTCCTATGTAAGAAAAAATAAGAATAGGCCGACCCCCTCCCCCCCCTGTTGAATATGTATTACGTAAGAATGTAAAGGAAAAAAATAATACACGTTTGGTTCGTTTTAATTTAAATTGTTCAAAGAAACAATTTTTAGAAACAATTATTTGTACCTACGAAGGTACTAGTAATTTTTTTTTTGGTAATAATCAACTTTGGTTTTATTTTAAAGTTTTTTTAGGGGCTCAAAACCCACTCGGAAAGTGGATCTGCCACTGGAACGTCTCTGTTAATAGGTGTCGCTTCTAGTTTGTTATTCAGGATTGTGACGTTGTCGACGTCCACCCATTCAACATCAGCACCGATGCGGCACAAAACTTCTTCGCCTCGCCTTGAATATATGGCTAAAGCTTCTTCTCTTTCAATATTTGGAATACAGCCATGAAGTTTTTGTGAAGTTGTGCTGCCTTTTTACGAGCAAAGTATTTAGAGCGTACTAAACAAATTCGTCCTATGAGCGCGTCGTGTATTGATGGACAGTTAAAATCGTAAGGAACGATCTTGAATGGGGCCTCAACTTCCATGTTTAAAGATTGTCGCACAAACAAAGATGCAAGGTGATCGGATGCTTTAACATCCTCTGGGGCGGGAAACATGAATCAACTCAAGCAAATACCCAATAAATATAAAGATATAAATAGTATCTATATGAACCCATTGTCCGAAACAATAGGTAATAAAAAGAGTAATTTAAACTTGATAGTGACGCCGTGGTCAACAATGGATGAAAAGTGAATGATTCATAGAAATGAATCATTAGAACACAATGGAGCAATTCAGGCCAACGCAGTATAAATATAGCTGTCAACAGCAACCAGTAGACCATTTGATTAGACCATTAGACCATAGCACCTTAGTCTTAGTGTAGGATAAGTTAGCACTGTAAAATAGTGTATTTAATTAAATAAATTTATTTTTAAAACTAATAAACTTGTTATTTTGTCTGGCGCCCAACGTGGGGCAGCGAAGTTTCACACCGTAATGGGCATGGTGGAAGAAAAAACCCTTGCGGAAGGATTTTACGAATGTCACTCCTTATATCACCATATCATTCCTTATCGGTGCTTTTTACAATTTGTAAAAAGTATTGGGACTCTTGCACATGTCTCATATACCTATGTTGATCATATACTAGTACACAAGAGAGGAGTTCCCGGGACGCGCAGTACGGGCGGCACGGGTCCGTTGCCATGAAAATGGTTTACCTACACGTATTCGAGCGCGCACCTCGGCACTCGCGGGGATTCCCGCACTTTTTCAATCTATAATCTTAACTGCACATTTTCGTGATCTTACGTAAGAACTAGACTCCCTCCCACCCCTTGGTAAGAAAAAATAAGAAATGGTCGACCCCCCTCCCCCTAAATCGTCTTACGTAATAATAGAATGACCCCTAAGCTGTTATACAATAGTGTAGTGAAATTAAGAAAATAATAAAATTAGAGGGACGCTCCATACATGCAACTAAGGGATAAAAAAAATTCAGTGCACATACGCGTGTGGGGTAATTCGATTAAAGGATTTTTAATAATATGACAGGGTTGCACAACAGTGTTATTGTAAAAATGAAGAAAGGAATGCTTAGATGGTTCGGGCACATGGAAAGAATGAGTGATGTAAGACTGACGAAGAAAATATACAGAGCGAAAGTGAGTGGTAAAAGAAGCCAAGGAAGACCAAGGCTGACTTATGAAGATCAAATAGCCAGAGTGTTAGCAGACGGAATTGTCAAAAGCACTCGCATACCTAGGCGAAAATGTGTGAGGAGAATGATGAGATTTGAGGAAGCGAAAGAGGTGTGTAAGGACCGCGACTCCTGGCGCTCCGTCCTCTCTGACTACTCCGTTGGGGATACAGCGTGAAGTTATGTTATGTTATGTTTATGTTAATAATAAATATTTTTATTTATTGTTTAAAAAAGTTAATAATAATATAATTTTTTTCAGTGTCTTGGAGGAATACTATGAAATATTAATTTTCTCCGCCGATTAAATAAATAATGAGCATCTTGGCTAGTTCACTGTATGTATTTCGACACAAACTTGGTCGGTTTTTAAACTGTATTCTTAACCTAAACGTAACGAAAACCGTTTTAAAATTTTCAGTGGAATCAATAGTCTCTTGTAAGGTACCTACCTATTTTTCTATGATTTCCATTAAATTTCATCACAGGGTTTTAAATTAAATACTACTAGCTTGTATTATGTACGAATATTACACAACATACGGGGTGTCATCACTCATCAGTCACCGCAGACTCCAAGACTATGCGGGAAAAATTGTCTAAGCAAGTATCAATCACATCAACTTAGGATTATGTAGCATTTATGACAAAGTTAAACAAAAAAAAATTAAAAATTAAGGAAAAGTTGGGTTTAAATAGGTCCAATTTACCTAAATATTACTCTAAAATTTATTGCTAAGTAAGCAAAATTTAGAGCAAGATGGCACGCGTCTACGGCTCTCGTCTGAAAATCACTATATCTATGTGTTAAAAAGATATATAAATTGGCTTCTTTATACCTAGATTGTTCTTGATTATAAATAATTGAATAGAGCTGGTAGAATTTGGTAAGTGGAAGAATTTCGGACTAGAATATTTTCTTATTTCACACTTTTCAGTGTGTTTTTTTCCCTAGTCGGGTTTTAGGTTTTAAACTTATTTTTTCCCTTCGCGACTGCACCCAAAAGTGTTTAAATACAAACTAATTAATTATTATTCTAAGTAAAGTTTTAGGAGTTCATTCCTATAGGTATTTAACATAACATTTGCGCAACACTATTGTATTTACGCATTATATTTTTATGTTAATAAATAGTATTTTTTCCGTTATTTTTATCAATTTTAAAGTGCTTTTAAACGTACCTATCTGTTACACCACTAAGTATAATTATATAAGTACTTATTCACGGTTATTACTTATTACGTAAGTACCGGAATATTTATATTTAGTGCTCATAAAAAATGACCTAGAGAATGGTGTAACGACCTACCGTTACCGGTTTTTATCATTCTATAAATAACATGACATAACGGAACCTTTATTGTTTCATGTCTGTTCGTTTATCCCAGTGATTCTCAACCACTGTGCCGCGGCATTTTTGCGTGCTGCCAAATTCTTAGTGCCGCCAAATTTTAGAAATGACAGTAAAAAATATAATGCTTTTTTTTGTTACTTGTAATTAATCCCTTAATAAACGTACTGTTCTTTTTGTAGTACATATTATTTTATTTTACATTCAAAATTATTATCATAAGCTATTTTAGACAGTGTATTATAGGTAAGTAAACAACTTTTAAACTTATCTTGTTCTTTGTGTGCCGCCAAATTTTGAAATCGTTGAGAGTGCCGCTTTAAAAAAAAGGTTGAGAATCACTGGTTTATCCGTTTGTTTACATGCCCCTATGTTACTACTGACTTCCTCAATCACCCATTGAGTTGAAATTGGCACAGAGTTGCAAATTGGTAGCCCTGAAAGCCTAGCCAGGTAAAGCCTAAAACCAGATATCTATATAAACGACCTATATGACGACCTCCGTGGCGCAACGGTCAAGCGCGTCGGAAAGTAAACGGGGGTTGCGGGTTCGATTACCGCCCCGAGTCTGGGTGTTTATGTAGAATATGTATGTATTTACAAAAGAAAAGTATATAAGTAGTATATCAGTTGTCTAGTACCCATAACACAAGCGCTATGCTGCTTACTTTGGGATTAGATGGCGCTGTGTGAAATGTCTGAGTATATTATTATTATAAATAAAATGTATGACGGAGCATCACTTGGAAAGGCTCGACCGATTTGGTTAATTTTTTTTGGTGTGTTCGTAATTGTTGGAAGAAGGTTTGTATGAAAGATAATCTTGGAAAAATCTATCGGAAAAGTTGGAAAAAAGATGGTATTTTGTATGAATATTTAAATAAAATTTGGTGTTGCAAAAGAAACGAAGACGAAATTTTTTATATTTGCAACAACGTTTCAAATGAAAAAGTACTATAAGCTGAAATTAATCTGAAAAGAACATTATTTTCGCCGTATAAATATATAGTCTATAAATATATAGGCGAAAATGTGTGAGGAGAATGATGAGATTTGAGGAAGCGAAAGAAGTATGTGAAGACCGCAACGCCTGGAGCTCCGTCCTCTCTGACTACCCCGTTAGGGATACAGCGTGAAGATATGTATGTATATATATGTATGTGTGTAAGAATAGAAAAACCAAAAGCACTCAAAAAAATACGTGGCGCAAAACAGATCCAACTCAGCATGTGCTAGCTTTACAGCCAGCGCTGATCTACCGTTTGGTGACGTTTCGGTATAAAGACCCTAATAACTACTTTATCATAATAGCAATTATATTGAAATAAATATTATAGTAGTTTTTATTTCCTATATTAAATGGATGTAGAGTACCCAACCGGTTCATTCAGCTCCCTTTCCATGTATAGTCAAAAGAAAACTAAAAAAGTTAACAGTATCCGCACCTTTACTATGAGATTACAACCACGAATTTAACAGTTAATAACTATACGTTACTCTTCTGGTAACAGTACATTTGATACTCTGATTGAAACCGGAAATGTATCAAAAACAAAACAGAATTGTTGCTTTTGTACTTATTTCCGAATGATAGTAGAGTAAGTGACATAACAAAGTTGTCCAGAACATAGAGACCGCTCGTTTTTTAGTATAGTACATGGGTCGTAGAGAGCAAGATAAATTGGATTTGATATAGATCAAAATAAAAGCATGTAGATGACTAGAACGCGTTCAAACATTTGAATTTCGAATGTCTGCGAAGTATAAAATGGCGCGCGAATTTATTGTGACATCATAAGTACTTGTGCAACGCAACGGGTGACATCCAAAATGTGCTCAGTTCAAACATATGTGAGTTTTTGTGCTAATTACAACATGACATATAATAATTTAAAAAATGTAATTAATTGATATACGCACGCTACAGTGACATTGTGGTGCGTCGTGAAAAAATATTTTTAATGGAAAGCGTTGTGTGGGTTTTAACTAACCGGAAGTGAAATTTTATATTTTTTTTCATATTGTGGCGTTATGTAATTTTAACGAATACCATAAAATTAGGTACTTACTTCGTGAGATATAAAACGTATTATATCATTGCGTGCGTATCTGTTTCTAAAGGAATATTTTTATAGGAAAGTGATATTTGTCTTACTTCAAGAATTATAAAAATAATGTTACTAGTACAAAAAAACGCTAACGTAAACAAAACCTTGTCATTTTTAAGGTTCATTTTAAAACGTTATGTGTAATAGGAAATAATAAAATAATTTAATTAGGTATTTATTGCGCTTCAATATCAAATGTTTTATGTTAATTTCAATTAAATGAAAATTCTTGTCCTACTTGCAATCAATTGATCAGGTAACTATCAAGATATAAAAAGTTTATTTCCTAAATAGCATAAGAATCGAAACTGCAGCCCTTAGTATGAGGGTAGACCCTAGGGGTAGACATATCAATATACGAGAGTAATTTGTCGGTTGCGGTTAAAATAGCCGAAGGGGCGTACTAAAAGTAAATTTCGCAAACAAGTACATTTCTTGTCCAATGGCAGATAATAAACATATTATACTGCTTACAAAACGTTAAATATCTGTAAGAAATAACTGCATGTGGCTACTATACATCACTTACATTACATCCGGTGACGTTAGCCAACTGTAAAAAAACTTTTTACTAAGAGATAGCTTTGTTAGCTTAGCTTACAGAGATAGGTTTGAATAATATGGAATAACGTTTACAAGTTCTTTTTTGATTATTTTAATCTAGGGGAAAGTGTGTAAGAATGATGAGGATTGAGGAGGCGAAAGAAGTATGTAAGAACGTCCTGTGTGACTACTCCGTTAGGGATACAGTATGAGGACATGTATGCATGTATGTATGTGTACAGGGTTACTTTAAAAATAGTAATAATCTCTTAGTATTTTGTTCTAAACATTATCTCTAACAGTTTTTGTTCAACGACTTTTAAAAATTCATAACTTTTTCTTTCATACAATTATAAAAATACATTGAATATTTCTAAAAATGGCACCTACTCTACCCGGTCGCTAAAGCGGCACACTCACATAGGGGCGCGGCGCTGAGGCCCGGTGCGCTTGCACTGCACCATTGGAAATACGTACAGAGTAATTACGTTTTAGAGAGTACAACAAAACAATAAATGTTTTTCGAGGAACATATTAAGTTTTGAAAAAAGTCGTAGAACAAAAGTTGTTAGATATGATAACAGAAATTTTTCACTAAGAGATTATTAATATTTTTCAAATAACCCTGTATATGTAATCTCTAATCGTGGTATTAATGCTAATCATGCATGCTCAGCACGCTACACCCTACACATCTCTTCTAACGACTCTAGAACTCGTCTATCCCAGCCAGCAGTTATCGTTCTACGACAAACGCGATCAGTCTACTGCCACTTCAGTTTGCAATTTATCGAGCTAAGTTGGTTATTTTGGTTCTCTGCCGGATAGCCTCGTAACAAAATTTTGATACACTTTGAAGGCGTAGATGTGCGAAATTACTTTCCGTGTGTATTGTCTGTACTAACAATAAGTCTACGCGCTATCCTGGCATGGAACAACGGATAGCCAATTCGTAGCTAGTAGCTAGCAGTGAGTACAAGCGTCTCAGGTGTGTAGCCAATAATATTAACTGACTTATAATTGTCTTGATATTAAATGCTTACGCTACATAAATTAACACGTAAAGCATGATTCACATTACACCGTGTCGGGGCCGGGCCCTGTCCGTGCCGTGTCGGGTCCACCGGGCTGTTTATAAGTAATTGTTGCACGCCCGTGTCCGCGTATAGTATACTGAGTGTTGTCAAGCTGATGTTTGAAACGCAGAAATAAAAAACGGGTAGATGCCCGTTTTTAATTCCTAGTTTCTTTTTCATGAATGAAACTTCATTAATAACAAAAAAGTACATACATATCTTAATATTTACAACCTTAAAACTATACATTATCTTAAATAATAGACTTCTTCAAAGTTGCCGCTTAGAAAGCTGTCATTGCTTATGCCTTTTCATTTATATTTTATTAATTTCCATTTATCGATTGAGAGATAAAAGTAATGCAATGTGTTATAATGCAATTTAGTTCGTTGTAGTTCGTCGTTATTGTCAACGGGTCGGATCAGAGGTGGGAAAAAATACCCTCCGACATGTCAACGCTGTGCCCCGACCGTGCCCCGGCTGTGGCACGGACTCGTCTGAACATGAATTACTTCATACAAAAATATGTTATAGATGTTTCACCGTGCCTTCCCCGTGGCACGACCTGGCCCCGACCTGTGCCCCAACACTGTGTAACGTGAATCATGCTTAATAGATACTTACATGTAATGAAACATGGCTTCAGTACAGTCGAGCTATACAAGATACTTATTGCAGTTAGATACCACTAACAAATCAGCTACTAATTTTAAAATCACTTTTTATACATATATGTATATCTAAGGGGCACATAGAGTGGCCATTAGCGTGAGGACAGTAGGAAAATAAAATAAGTAAAAGAAAATGAAAGTGGTTACTAATAGTAGCTCCTAACAGCGGCTATTAATAATAGTTAGTAATAAGAGAAGTAAGTAAGATAAATACAGTAGAAATGCGATCTCTTAGATATATGTGCGGTGTCACCCTTATGGATAAGCAACGAAGAGGTAAGCGGTATGACAGGATTGCACGACAGTGTTATTGTAAAAAAACAGAAAGAAATGTTTAGATGGTTCGGGCACATGGAAAAAATGAGTGATGAAAGACTGACGAAGCAAATCTACAGAGCGAAGTGAGTGGTAAAAGATGTGGAAGATCAAGGCTGACTTATCAAATCAAGATCAAATAGCCAGTGTTATGTGTTAGCTGACAGAAATGTCGGAAGCACCCGCCTACCTAGACGAAAATGCGTGAGGAGAATGATGATGAGAATGATGATGATGATGAACTTTGAAGAGGCGAAAGAAGTGTCTCAGAACCGCGAAGTTTGGCGCTCCGTCCTACCCTCTTAAGGATACAGCGTGAAGATATGTATGTATTAATAACGGTTACTGATAGTGGCTGCTAATAGATAGCGTCTATTATAATGATTTAATAGTGATGATTAAGAAATAGTTTCTGCGTAAACTCATTTTTGTCTGTTATTGTTCGACGTAATTTATTAACTTTTATTTGCCCTATTTATTTTATTCATTCATTATTTTTATAGAAATGTTTGTCTTGTAAAATAATATTTCATTAGATATTATATTTCTTATTCGAGATAAGTTATTTGACTATTAAGATGAGATATTTGACTTTCATTCAATTATATTTACTCCTAAACCTAGTCCCGAGAGTCTGTCTCGTTTATTATTCAGTAACATTATGTTTATCTATTAAAGTGGATAGTTCATTTATATATATATAAAGTAAATAATGTTAAATTTTAAGTATTTGACTATTTTGTCTGTACCAAATAAGATGTATGTATTTTACGTCCAGAGGTTTTGAAGTTTTCGTCAGTGACGTCGACAATTTAGGTGATGGTAGCTCTTCTTACAAGGTTATTACACTTGTTAATTTTTATCTGGTTTTTTTTTCTCATATATTAGCGGATTTGTCAATGTCACGTATTGTAATAGTATTAGCACAGATTAATTAGTTTATGATTAGTATAAGTTGAATCGTTATCTAAAACGTTAAAACTTCTCCAGTAAAGTAGACTTTACTGAAGTTTTACAGCACTTCTTGCAAGAGCGCGAAAACTTCAGCCACACATGTTTATTTAGACCTAATCCATTCTTTTCACTTACACAGAACTTGAAAATACAATATACTATCACTTTTGTACCTTAAAACTCCCAAAAAATGTAAGAAATAGAAAAGCTAAATAAAATGACAACCTCACTTCTCCCGTTACCGCCAAAAAGTCTTTATCTAGTTTGGAAAAATTAACAAGAAAATTGGAAATACTATCATTGCTATATTTATTAAAAAAGTATTTAACTTTAATTTTCATTAGATATATTTTTAAATAATCTTTCAGATGTTTTTAAAAGAGAAAGTAAGCATTGTTTTGGAGGAATTTAATTTTGTTGTCACAAATCAATGTGAAATTAATGTCTTTATTATTTAACGCTTTCAATTAAAAATAACACAGTTCAATCAATAATTTTTTCATTGTCATTTGTTGAATTTCGCCAAAATATTGAAGAACGTATAAGAAAATTCTACTAGTTCGTTACATATTTGGGAGTTAGCTGGAAGAATACAGGGATAAGGTGACCTTTATAGTAATTCTTAAAAACATTGTGTGGCATAAAAATAAAGTAAGATTGCATTTCTTATTTTTCAAAAGATGTACATGTATTACATTGCATACATGTACATGTATTTTTTTATATAACAGGTAGATCTTATAGTGCTTCACATTAAAATTAGAAAAACGGAGCACTTCTGAAATATCTCGGTGTCTGTGTCTCTCACAAACTTAATTCTCAGAGATTATTTGACGTAAAAATCCGAAATATAGAACACTGTCAGTAGTAACCCAAATAGAATTTAGGGTTTAGTTTTAGGGGCTGAATTACAAATAGAATTTTTTTTTACCTTATTGTGTTTATTTTTGAAATAAAAAAAATAATTAAAATCAACGATATCATGTAGTACCTAATTTAATGATTAAAATAGAGTAAAGTGATGATTGAAAAATTATTAGGATTGATATTAGATACATTTGTACTTAAATAGGAAGCACTCTGACAAATTTTGTGTTGTGGTTACAAACAATTAAGAATTACGGAATACTTATTGTACTTCGCTGGTTTTGTACGATAATTACATTATTACATTTATTTCCATCAGCTGATAAGCGCGGTGCTCGTCGCGGTCTCACTCGCCGAACAAACACAATGGACACCCTACCCCATGAACCTACAATTGGACAACATGCAAGCATTACAAGGGTTCGCCAACATTCAACAAGATCAACAGGTACATAATGTTTTACATTATTTAAAGTGAAAAACCCCTGACAGAACATAATCGTTCGATTGCTAAAGAAGACTAATGAAGTTGAAAAAATGATACCTGACTGAGTTTCTTGTCGGTTCTTCTGTGTCCAGGTTTTCTATTTGAACCGAACTAAAGTAGATTTGACGTTCAAAAATACCTTGCAATTACTTGAATAAATTGATTTGACTTTGACTATTTTCATAAATTGCAGCTTTGAAAAATAGGTTGCAAATCAGTTCATCCGTATATGAAATACGATACACAATTAATTCACAATAAATACATATACAGACAACGTTTTATAATTACATATAAATAACCACCGAATCTATGCAGTCTTAGTATTCGGACGTGTTAATAATAATAAACCTGTCTCATGTGAAAATTATTTATGAGCCTACTCATACATGAAATTTAATATCATTGTGCACACTATACGCTATATGTGTGTCTTGTGTCGGATCAACATGGTTTGTCTGGACAAGATATAGTGTTTTGAAAACGATTTATATAGTGTGTAGGATACATAAGAAAAAATCTTGTCTAATCCCTTCCGACAAATTGGTTATATTAAATAGTAAAGACAATGTTCACAATCAACCGTTCAACCGTTCACAATCTTATAGAACTCTTCTTTTCATCATGGGTTAACAAATAGGTGTTCTCTAACGTGATTTTATAATGAATATTGTGTTAAAAATGAGAAATCGTCTAGTTATTTGTTTTCGTAAAAAATTCTTTTCACCACACAATGGAAGTTAACAGTTAATAAAATATTTTCCTGAAAACTATTAGCCCCTTTTATTTTCCTGTCAAGTAAAAATTATATATTGGTTTAGGCTTCGGGATATAAAATGCAGACTGAAAAACATTATACCCTCTCCTGAGGTACATAATAGGCTAAAAAACGTTTTCATTTATACAAAAACTAACTTATTTGGAGTCTTTTGAGCTTTGGAGCTAAACTGTTAATTTAAATCGTTTATTTATTAAACACAAAATATGTGAGGAAAATGACAAGATTTGAGGAAGCGAAATAAGTTTGCAAGGACCGCGAAGCTCGGCGCTCCTCTCTGACTACCCCGTTAGGGCTGTAGCGCGAAGATATGTATAGTATTAGATACGAACACAGTAATAAACCACAATACACAATTCGAGATAAAAAACAGCCATAAAACCAAACAGACAACGACAACACGTCTTCACGCTGTATCCCTAGTGGAGTAGTCAGATAGATCAGAACAAACGACATTTGTGCGAATAACTTAAAAGAATATATTAAGTGAAACTTCTGACACAAAACATGTAGATAAACAAGAAACATTAAAAAAAGCAAAGAAAAAGAAAAGAAACATAATAGATAATGATAAAATAATAGTTAAGACAAATGAGACATACAATTGTAATTTTTATATTTTATATTAATATTTACGAAATTTCAAAATGGCGCGTAAGTGTGTAAGGAAAATGATGAGATTTCAAGAAGTGAAAGAATGAAGTTATGTATGTAGTAATCGTGATATTTTGTATGCCCTCTTCTCTGTCTAACTTGTCGAGGATATATCGTGAGGATATTACATATGTATGTCAATCACTAGTTGATTGAGTAGTGGAATTTGCCGTCTCCCCCATGAATTCGCTAATAGTTCCATGTATCGAATTTATTTATTTGCGTTAATTGAGTAAATATATTTATTTAACTAAACAGCTCATTTGAAATTGATTTTCTGGAAACTCAGGTTTATCATAAAAGCAAATAGCAATTAAAGTAATTCCAACATTATAAATTGCTTCGTTGGGAACTATTTCATCTTGCAAATTAATCTACATCTACAGACAAATTATTTATTCGAAAACTACTGAGATATTAGGAATACGTTGATCTGCGGGGTTATTCACAAACGTCGGAAACTCAACTTTCCGTATCCGACAGGAAACTTTTCGATGATTTTGTTTATACGCGATTCATAAATCCGAAATCATATTAAATTTGTATTATATATGTATCATATCATATATAGTCGTATTCACAAATTCAAGCCGTCGGATTGAATTTATGCTTTTCGACGATCGACCTTTCCGCCATGGAAAGTTTCCGACGTTTGTGAATACCCCCCCTGAAATATTTCAAGTTAGTGAGAAAACTATTTGTCTTTCTATAGGTGACTACGAAACTTTGACATTCTTTTAAACTATGATTTATGAATGATACAGAAAATATTATACAAATTAAATAAATCGGTTAAAATAATATGTAAACATTTTCATAATATCTCACTTTTGGGGTAGACAGAGTATCAATATTCAACTACTTTGGAACAATGAACTATAAGAGGTGTAGTTGTAAAAAAAAACAATGCAACGCTACTTAGCTAAAAACAAAACCATTACATCTCTTTTATTTAGTTCTAAGACGTTATTTATTTAGGTAATCTTCAATCATATTCAAAATATGCGCGGTGTCACTCTTGCGGATAGGATAAGCAATGAAGAGATACGCAGTATCGTAAGGTTGGATGGTTCGGGCACATAGAAAGAATGTGAAAGAGTGATGAAAGACTGACGAAGACAGTCTAAAGATTGAAAGTGAGTGGTAAAAGAAGCCAAGGAAGACCAAGGCTGACTTATGAAGATCAAATAGCCAGAATGTTAGCCGACGGAAATGTCACAACCATTCGCACATCTAGGCGAAAATGTGTGAGGAGAATGATGAGATTTGAGGAAGTAAAAGAAGTATATAAGGACTCTGTCCTCTCTGACTACTCCGTTGGGAATACAGCGTGATGATATGTATGTACTCTTTAGATTTGATACATGATTAGAACTGGATACCCTGTATATTGTACGTTTCGGTTCCCGGTGAAATTATTGTATTAGAGTAAAGGTATGCATAAAAGTATGTGTCAATGTAAGGGTGAAAATAAAAAGTAGGCATTTCGAAGTTGGTAAAAATTATAATAAAAACGCTATTTATTGCTTTAAAATATATAATGTAGGTACCTTTTTTTTTACGTCAGGGAATGCGTTACGCATCCTCTCCCGCCTAGGGGGGTGGCAGGGGGGGTATGTGGGACTCTTCGACATTAGGGTGCTAGGCCGAGTCTACCCACTAAAACCTGACGGTGTTCCTTCTCGGGGCCATAGTGCCGGGGCAACGGGTGCGCGTTTGCATTTTGCTGCGGCCCCGACGGCCATGCCCAGCCTAAGCCGGGCCCTCCTCCGTGTGCGGGCAGTTTGACCTGCCCGCTCTCCTGGGAGGCGCGCGGGAACACCGCGCGCACCGTCCCGAGGCCTTTTGGCGTGGCGCCTTCCCCGAAGGACAGCCCAGGCCTCCAAAGTGGTGGCTTCCGCCCCCCACCTACACCACGGCAGGAGCATCTGCACGCCCACCTGATTTTTACGTGTTTACTCACGGGTTTTTACAAGTTTTTCTTCTTCCCGCCTTTGATTTTAACGTGTTGTCTCACGGGTTTCATTTCGAGTTTTCCTTCTCTCCCCCTCTGATTTTAACGTGTTTTCTCACGGGTTTCCTTTTGAGTTTTCCTTCCCTCCACCTCAGATTTTAACGTGTTTCCTCACGGGTTTTTAAAAGTTTTCCTTCTTTCCACCTCTGGGGCCCTCCGCAGAAGGCACGAAAACACAACATTGCACAAACGCGCACGACAACCATTCCCCTCTGAAAGCAGAGGGGTAAGGTGACGACAACAACAAAGCGAAGTCCATCAACGTCCATCCTTCAGGATACACGCGGATGGACACCCCTTACCGCCCCGTTGGTCGGGCTATTAGCCGCCGCCCAGTAACAACTCATTCAACAACGAGCAGTTACCGGTCGGCGCCCAGGGTGCACCACGTGGAGGTTGCCCGACCCAACACCCCTATATATATAATGTAGGTACCTACTGTAATAAAATGTTTCTCCTTAATTAAAAAGAAAAAAACTTCTAATGCAATAATAATATAATAATAGAATATAATATATTTACTCAGACATTTCAGACACACATATAATACAGTGATGCTATAAAATAATTGTAGGTTTCATTATAATATCAATTGAAACGGTAAAACAGATACAATTCCGTAAGTATATTATATTTGTCAATAAGATTTTCTGCTGTCATATCGAAAATTACAACTACCTTCCCTTTAATTTACATGATTTAAAAAAAAATTAGTGCGAAAAACTTTTTATTTAAAACTTGACAATTGATAAGTTACAGTGGAAACTACTGATTTTATAATATAATAAATAAATAATTATAGTTTGAATCAATTAATAATTCTTATTACTAATTACTGCTCTTATAATTTGGTCGATAAATTCTTTGGCAATTTGTATGTATCTACTACTTACGTATGTATGCACCTTTCCTTTTGAGCTTCGCTGCTATTAAAAAATATATAAGTGCATAAAAGTTAGTATCAATAAATTCCGTTTACACGTGTAACGTAATCGCTATTACGTAACTCGTTATTCAATAACCGTTCGACATTCTACTGCAATGAAAGGTAAAAAGTAAAAAAACTTTAAAAACGATCTACTTTCTTCAATTGAAGCGAACGTTCGCGCCTACTTCTTTATCGTAATTTATTTGTCTCGCCGATCACAAAAAGGCGCGAAACAGTCGTTTGAATTCCGTAAGAGAGTTGGTATCTTAATGTATGAAACTTGTTTATTCCTCCATAAAATTGTTTACTCAAAAAAATACCAAATATTGATTTGGTATTTTTTTGAGTTTTGTAGTCAAAATGGCAAACGGGGCCGTTACAGTTTGGTCATATTTATGTCTAGCTGTCCGTATGT
Source organism: Zeuzera pyrina (assembly GCA_907165235.1). Taxonomy (NCBI): domain Eukaryota; kingdom Metazoa; phylum Arthropoda; class Insecta; order Lepidoptera; family Cossidae; genus Zeuzera; species Zeuzera pyrina. The sequence continues at coordinate 1,671,194 of OU015640.1, forward strand.
CTCAAGTACACAACCCATTTAACCCATCATGTTTAAATGTACACAAGGAGATTATATTATAGTATATGTCTGGGAGCACACAATTAGAACTAAATAAACTGTCGAAAATCTGTGATTATGAGCTAAGCGAAAGGCTTACTTACTTAGGTATTTCATTTCTTTCGCTCTAGCGTATAAAACGGTCTAATACGGAAATACTCATTAAATCATAAAGTTAGAAGTTACAATTGAATTCCTTCGTTAGCAAGATCTGCTTACCTTTATTTTTTAGACTTATTTACCTATAAATATTGGGTCCTTACATATGAAATTGGCGTTTTGTACGGGAGGAATATAAAGTCAATTTTTTTTTTGTACAATATATCTAATTAATCAAAGTATGCACCGTTGTTATCTATGTACTTTTGACATCTCATAGGTAGTTCATTGATCCCTTTACTAAAAAAACCATGGAGGCGAGAATCAATAAACTCTTTGAAGGCGGTTTGGACTGCCGCATCGGAGTTGATTTTTTTTCCTTGTAAGAAGTTGTCCAAATTCCGGAAAAAATGGTAATCTGTTGGAGCAAGGTCCGGGGAGTACCGTGGATGTCGCAGACATTCCAATTGTAGCTCATCTAACTTAGTGGTTGTTTGTTGTGCAGTGTGTGGTCTTGCGTTGTCGTGAAGCAGCAGTGGCCTAGAGCGATTGACCAATCTCGGTTGTTTAGCAGCTAGTTCTTCCTTCATGGTTTGCAGTTGCTGACAATAGATATCTGCCGTAATCGTTCGGCCAGATTTTAGAAAGCTGTAGTGAACGACACCGGCGCTAGTCCACCAAAAACTCACAAGTAACTTTTTCTGAGTCAATTTTCGTTTAGGGCAGGATTTGGCTGGGTCTCCAGGGTTCAGCCATTGCGACGAGCGCTTCCGATTATCGTACAGTATCCACTTTTCATCACAAGTAATGATTCGATTTAAAATCCCTTCATTATTGTGTCGGTTGAGCAAAGTAACACAGCAGTCGACGCGTGTATGCAAGTTCGATTCACTCAATTCATGAGGTACCCATCGTTCAAGTTTTTTTACTTTCCCAATTTGCTTCAAGTGGATTAATACAGTTTTGTCACTTACCCCGAAGCCTGCAGCTATCTCTGAAGTGCTTTGTGATGGATCCGCTTCCACAATAGCCTTTAATTCTTCATTTTCCACTTTGGTCTCCGGCCGTCCACGGGGTTGGTTCTGAAGGTCGAAATTTCCAGAACGAAAACGTTGAAACCAAAAACGTACCGTGCTTTCTTTTGCGATACCAGCGCCGTACACATCTTTATTCCTTCGAGCTGTTTCTGCAGCACTGGTGCCACGGTAGAACTCGTACTCGTTTTCCATTGTGGGGTAATAAGTGACGCCAAAGAAAAAATAATGAGGAAAAAAACAAATGAATGACTGTTTGACTGACTGAAATGACTGAATGAAATGAAGGACCCAATATTACTTACTTTACTTATCAACAGTCATAATTAAACTTTTTGGGTTTTATTTCTACCATTTTGAGACACTAAAAACTGAGAAGAAAAGAAGTATTCACATTTTTTAAAACACTGATATTCTGTTTTATTTTGCAAGAGAAAACAACATTCTGAGAATTATAACTCATGAAAATAAATTGCTTTACTTATTGAACAAGTTTATTAGAAGAGTTTGTCTTAAAGGGTCATTTTGCGGGTGTCTCGCTTCCTGTTTCGTTATTCTCTCTAAAATATATTTTTAAATATTGACCATTATTGTCGGCATTAGCATTAGACAGTATAATATTAATATGAAATATAATTACAGAAGAAAGCACTGATGTAAAAGCGGCATATGGTAGGAGCGTCTCGTATATTGACCTAATAAATGAAGTTCAAACACAAACCAGCCTTAAACGACGGTGACGGGTATCTGCAATTGCCCACAGTTTAGTAACATATTACTTAAACAGCTACTATGCCCACAGCTCTCTGCCTTTCCGGCTTCAAATATTCAACCATTCTCGATGAGACCAATCAGATCCCAGGACACCATCCTGCGTCCCGAAAAATGTTGACACGTTTCGTTTTCATTATCAAATTACTCAAGACAATGACGTCTTTCGAGAATGTATTCGTCTACACAGTATAAACATAACAGTAGGATGTCTTCATAGAAATTCAGCGTGCGCGGTTTGTATGTGTGCGCGCTTATACGCACGCGTTGTGACACGCACACTACGGCAATATTTTGGTAGAATATGGGTAATTATTGCAACACTAGTCGGGGTTGCACGCGACGCAAATACGCGACCGCTTCAGTTTGTCTTTAATTCGGTGTTCACATCGTCACAAATATAAAAATGTCAATCACTTAAACGAACGTATTGTAATATATTTAGGTGCCTAAATAATTTTAGTTATTCGAATACAACTACAAGAAATTAAATTTAACAAAGATAAAAAAGTTCTCCACATCTCGCACCCAGCGAAACAACCCTACGTATCTGGCCGAGAGTAGGCATTATCATTAATCGTTATTAACGTGTAAACCGGTTTTAAACCTGTATTAAGCGGTTTTTTATGATTACATTTGGTGATTTAAAAAAAAGTAAAAAAAAGTGATCATCATGTGGGATATCAAATTAAAGTTCTTCAAAGTTAACACTTTATTTTTTAATTCAGTAATTTTTTTAATGTCGTCTTTCAACATGTTTCCAAAAGTGTAACTTCATAAATTAAAAAAATTCATTAATTTTAATAATACGTAACACATTGAAGGAAAATTGTTTTATTTTCATCAGACATAATATTGGACAATTATAACAATGAAAACGACCGTTTATTTTCTCACCGCGATATTAACTTTTTTTTATGGCGGAGGGGGCAATGAGCAAGCGGGTCACCTGATGGAAAATGATTATGTGGGTTTCTTGATATTTCGATGCTGTTGCAAGCACCATGATCGTGGGCGCACCCAAGGGGGCAGAGGAGAGCAGTTGCCCTCCTCTGGGCTTGCACAGCCACTCCTTGGCCCTTTCCCTTCCTTTCATACATTTAGCTGGTTATATGTCTGTGCTTAAGTATGCATAGGCATATAATAAATATGAACTCCAAAACTATAGGGGAAATCATCCAGCTTACTTTGTCAAGGGGCATAGTTTCATAGTCATATTCTTGTTCACAGTTACAAGCGAGCGACTACTCAAGCGGGTACGATTTCGGCGGTCACGGTGACATCTCGGCCTTGGAGGGTCACGACGAAGGCCACGGGTTCGGTGGCCACGAACTGAAAGCCCACAGCTACCCTGTCCACGAACATGTCCATGAAGAAACTCCTGAACCAATCAAGCATTACAAAGAGGTCATAGTACCAGTGCCCAAAAACGTTCAGTTCAAAATACACCAGCCAGTACTAATCCCTGTTCCGCATCCCGTTCCGATTCAGGTTCCAGTACCCAAAGCTGTAGTGATTCCAATCATTAAAGAAGTGTCGATACCCGTCGAGAAATCCGTGCCGTACCCTGTTGAAAAAATCGTCCACGTACCCAAAGTGAAAGAAGTACCTTTCGAGGTTGTAAAGCACGTGATCGTAGCCGTCGAAAAACCCATACCCTTCAAAGTACCTGTTTACGAAACGATTATCCACACAAAAAAAGGCTCGCATAAGATATAAATTATTTGTTTAGACTGGTAATTGTTCTGTTGTTATTGTTAAATGTTGTGAGAACGTGTGACTGAGTGCTATGTACCTGTTGTGTTGTTAATATTATTTTATTTAGTTTTTAAGCATTGTAATAAAGACTACTTGTTTTCTATTATTTCGTTGTTTTCTTTAAACATAGATATACGAATCATAAACTTAGTATATACCAGCGTATAGACGTACAAAGTGCGTGAGTGAGAATGTAATCTTTTATGATAGTGGCACGAGTAGGAAAGGGACAGCAAACGAGATGCTATTGTAACCCGCGGCGTCATTACCTAAAAATTTGCAGACAGCGACAGCCACGCGATCACTGCGCGACCGGTGATTAATTGCAATAAAAAATTAGTATCATGTGTGACGATTGCGTATCTATATTTATTATGCGTATACCTGCGTAGGTATATTTCCTATGACCGTAATATATATCTACTTTTCGCGGTAGATTTAGCACTACTATGCAAATTACATTACACAAATTCTCGTTTTGACAACAGATATCGTGCAATATTGGCTGTTGCATGCCGTTTGCAATATACGTAATAAGCGTGGCGTTTTGAACGAGAGGTCGTCACAAGTCGTCACGCTGTGCATGACGCTGTTGACTTATTTTGTTATTTTGTGTTATTGCGCCATGACAGTAAAATGCACTTTTCGCGGTAGATGCTACTATAAAAATTACATTATACAGATTCTCGTTTTGACAGTAGATATCGCGCGATATTTGGCTGTCACATGCCGACTGCAAGTTAGGTAATAAGCATGCCGGTCTCCTGTAGTTATGATGGAGTCACTGGCTTGAAAAGTTCTGAAGAATCCGATTGATGGTTTGTTCAGGTCTCGATCGGAGACTCTGGAGGTTTCCCCTTTCAAGCCTTTGGCCCCATCAGCTGTTTTGGAGGTCCAGGGAGAGTAGATAAGATCGTCGAATAAACGAAAAATCAGTAGGAATTCGGGAATCAGAAAACTTGCATTTGAAAGCCTGGAAACCTAGAGTGTTGCTGTAGGTGTTAAACGGTTCGTAGGCACGATGGGTAGACAAACAAGCGTTCTATACGTAGGTCCACAGTATTTACGTTTTTCCAAGAATTAGCTCTTAACTTCAGCAAACACTATTATCATTGTACTGGAAAATGTTAGGGGTTAGAATGGTAGAAATGTTTGTATAAATATGAAACGAGTAGCCAGTATATAAAAGAAAAGGAAAGGAGTTTACGAGCGAAGCCGAAACACGATCGTGAGTTTTCGAGCTTATTGGAGACGAACAACAAATTGGCATAATGAGAATTCGCCCCATACCATGTACAAAGTACAGTAGAAAGTATTTTTTCGATTACCCATTCACTTCTTAAATGAAATCTAAATCAAAGCTATTAATTTATTAACCGTTTTTAAAAACGCAAACACATTTGCAATTAGATAAAATGAACGGGCACTTAAAAAAATGTGTATAAAATTACCGTAACTTCTAGTTTCTTTAATTCAACTCACAGAAAAGAGATTTTAACTAGTTATTAAACGTACACTGCAATCAGTGCACAGTTAACTTTAAAAAGCGTACTAAGTATAAAATAAACGATTTCCATACCATAGCCTGGGAATAACCTCTGTGCAATGGATTTACTGGCTATCCGAATATTGCACTACTTATTTTAAAACACCTATTGTAAAATAAGGTTGAAAAAATTATAACTGACCGAGTTTCATATCGGTCCTTCTCAGTGGCGCAGGTTTTTTTCGAATTTAAGGGAGAAGTGACGTTCCAAAATACCTTGCAAATGGGTTTACTTGAACGAATTGATTTTAATTTGACTTCGACGGTTATAAAAACTATTATTTCTAAACTAAAGATTTCATCTCATAAATATTTCTGAACGTAATGCCTACGAAACATTCAATAGTATTATAACTTTATTTGCATGTGTTGTCTACGGGAATCGCGCGTGTGTGAGTGTGGGAGAAATCTGTGAAATTAGGTACTATGAACACGTTCGATAAGCAAACGCCATCTAGCGTACGAATGTTTCTCCTAAAAGGAGAACCACAGGGCCTAGAAGTGACGTTCCAAAATACCTTGCAAATGGGTTTACTTGAACGAATTGATTTTAATTTGACTTTGACGGTTATAAAAACTAGTTTCGTACGGATGTCTATTATAAACTATAATATAATCTATACTTACCTACACTAATATAACAAAGAAAGAGAGTATGTTTTGTAAGTTGAAATGTGGAGGGTAATCTCCAGAACTCTGCACCTATTTCAAGAATTCTTTCACTATTAGAAAGGTACATTATTATAAACAACCATAGGCTATACAAGGTATTGTGAAAGGGGGTATAAATCCGTCACGGTTTCAAGGTGTCAATGTCGGCTGCTATATTGCAGACGTAATAATTATGGAATACGTTTACTTTGCTGTCCATACAAAAAACGGTAATACAAAAAAAATGTACGACCCTATGGTTATGCCCTACATTTCAAATGTTTGCTAGTGACGTAAAAACGCTGATATTAGGGTTGCCTCGCCTTTATTTTTATTTCAGCTTTGAGGTGTTACACTAGAACTATTGACTTTTGGCAAAATCTAAGAATGCAAAATTTTCCATTGTCATGAGTACTTTAATACCTTTTCGCACTTACACATCCTTTTAAAATAACGTTGTTTAAGTATTCAATCCGGGCGAAGTCGGAATGGACCGCTAGTTAGATAATACAATACAATTACTACTACAATACAATACAATTACTATGTATTATACTTACAGGAAATAAATAACATAATTCATTATATTTAATCTTATATTACATCAATGATTACAAGTTTCACCCAATTTAATGTGAAAGTGCGTTTCTTACAAGCCTAATAATTTTGCAACCATTTAATGGATTCATAATATCATCTAATAATACAGATATGGTTACACCGTAATGGCGTCCAATAGCATTTCATGTGCGCAGTCTAGTGCGTACCAGACTTTGTTCCGTTGAAGCGAAGTTGGGAAATGATATTACGTAAGATAAGAGAGAGAAAGGATTTGTTGGAAGGGTTTTTTCTAAATCCCATCACAAATAAGTTATGTAATTTATGGTTTTTAATGTGTTTTTAATAGCTTTCGTGTTGAAAATAAGTAAAAATTTGAGGAAGAAATTTTCAACAACTTCGAGTAAGTTTATTATTTAAGATAATGTGTAGTTTTAAGTTTGTAAATATTAACATATGTATGTACTTATTTGTTATTAATAAAGTAAGTTATTTAGTAAAAAATATAATTGAGTTACATTTAATATTAAAATTAAACCAACGATTAACCAAACAAATGAAGTTTCAATTAACTAACTGTTATTCGCAGCGCGACCATTAAGTTGTAACGAGCTACCGACAAGACCGACCAATCAGGAACGTTTCACAATTTTAAGGTGATAAAATCGGACAGATTGTGAATCCTGTCGATAAGTGCAGGTTAAGTTCGCAATTTGCGTTTGACATGGATAGTTTATTAACCATCAAAAATTAATACGTTATATTGTAAGCAGTATGGTACAGTTCACAATTTACCGACAGTTTTACAATCTCGCGATATAGATTATAAACTAACATTGTAACAATGTACTTTCTAATTGCATGAAAACCTACTAAAGACATTTGTTTTTTTCATTTTTGGCTAAATGATGTGTTATTACGTATTCTCCATCGTCGTGATTTGCATTTGCGATCTCGTATTCCATGTTGACTTCATCTATTTTATTTTGTCCGCTTTCCTGATTAATATTCTTATTTGTCGATCTGAAAAATATAAAGGTACATTATATTAAAAAGTATAAGCTTAAAAATTAAAACCTAAGTACAGATTTAAAAAAAAATGCAACCATTTACAAATGTGTTTTAAACTTATTTTAAATAATAAGTTCTGGAATTCGTCGGAAGGCGTGGAAGGTTCGTTATCGTGGTGCACACACGGGTGTGTGTGTCACCACGCTAACGAACCTAACGCTAACGAATCCAGGTGGATTTTCGGATGATTGCTGGACAGAAAATAGACGAATTTCCGGCGCCCCGGACGCTTCTATTTCAGTCACATTATACACGCCAAGCAGTCCACTTATATTTCTAGCCATGATGAACCAGTTACTTATCTGTAGGTATTTATTTTTGGTAAGAAGAGAAATACAGTTTTAAAAATTGCATCATTTGCCTGAATCTCACGGTGCATTTTACAAGAGAGATAAGATTTAACTGCGAATTAAGGTCGGAGTTGTAATTGCTTTCGTCGCCACGCATGTACTTGCATAGTGTTGTGTAGAGCGATTCCAGTGGTATCCTTTTTTCGTCTGATTTCGGATCAGAATCGCTTTGCGAATGTCTCAAGCAAACTGTGTTTTGAGTTTAAACCACGGCACTTGAGACCACGGCCGATGCAACTCGGTCAAAACGTCAAGCCAAAATAAAAGGTAATCGCGTTAATTTCCTGTTTTTTAGATATAGTATTCCGCAGTCGGGTTCTAGTATTTTAAGTTTATATTTGCTTAATATTTAAAATATTTAATAATTAATTATTATGTAAAGAAAATGTTATTTCTTTATTTTGAATTCACCCGCGCTGTTATACGCGACTGATAAAATTAGTATTGAAGGATACGGGTAGGTAAGCATAACGAGATTAAGAAAAACAATTCGTGTGTGATGCTCAGTATAATTAAATAAAAATTATTTGGACCTATTTAGTTGTTAAAAGTATGTGTGTGATAAGGGAATGACATTGGTGAAATTATAGGCTCTAAATGTTGTTTCTTTGTTTACAGGTGAGAAAAGTTATTATGTGTTATTGTATTTGGTGGTGGTTTCAAGTTTGTGAATATATAATAATAAAAACAACTTTGTTTACAGAGAAACACAATTTGGTTTATTTTCTGGTGTCAATATTCCTAAACAATATAAAATATTCTTATATATTAAACCATTGTTCTACGTCATGCTTTGTGTTGTATATTGTTAAATGTCTTTTAAAGTTCTTAAGTTTAATGCCCAACATGATTGGGTTGCCCGATGATATATATTATATTCATATTACATCGAAAATAACCTAATTAATGCCTCTTACGGATATAGATTAAGTAATTGCGAAATCGATTACTGTGGTTACGATTGTATGAGGTAAATCTGAACATACATACATACTGTTCAAATATTTTTCTATACTGCAACGGTGGCAAACAAGCATAGGTATACCTACGGCCCACCTGATGATAAGCTACCTTAGACTATGAATGCCTGCAGTACCCAGGGTATGACATGTGTTTTGCAAACCCTATAAAAGCCTTTCCACACTCTTTTTGTAGAACCCATATCCATGTTCTCATTCCACAAGGCAAGTGTTCGAGGGAGGAATCTGTTTTGAAACCGTATACCGTGCGCAATCAATTCAGTTCCAAAGCGAACGAACTCCTTATCGATGCGGTAGTGAGCGGTACGACAATAGAATAATGATCTGCTTGAATTTTTTTCAAAACTTCATTTAACTTTAAAAGATATTTACTTAAACTATTATAAATTTGATTTACTCACAATTTATTCATTAGAAGGATGATTCTAATGACAGGGGTTCCAATAAACAGTGTTGCAACTAGACTGAAGACGGTTGTTACAGCAATTACTCCATTAGCATTGACAAACTGGAAGAATATCATTACTGAATGATCTGCAACCTTCGATTCTTACATCATAAATTTGTTCACTTAGTCTTAGTTGTATCCAGTTTTCGGGAAAGGAAGAAACATACAATGTGCAGCTTTTTATCTTTTATATTTATATATCATATACAAATGAGGAAAAAATCATATACTCCCCACAGTAAACTTATCGTGTCAAGAAGAGTTGCGTCCAACGAAAGTGTTTCTTTGAATAACTGCCGAATGTATCAGATAGACACCGTATGATAGTCGGCTGAGAGGAACGAAAGCTGTATTACAATTAAATAAGAGTCGGTATATTATGCAGACTTTGGTATGGTGAATTCTTATAATTTTTACCTATATTTAGGCTCAAACTTGTTAATTGATACGTGTTTCGCTCAGGAATTTCCAGAGATCAGATTCATTCACCTCCGTGACGACCTCCGTGGCGCAACGGTTTAGCGCGTCGGAAAGTAAAAACGGGGATTGCGGGTTCGATTCCCGTCCCGAGTCTGGGTGTTTATGTATAATATGTATATATTTACAAAAGAAAAGTATATAAGTAGTATATCAGTCGTCTAGTACCCATAACACAAGCGCTATGCAGCTTACTTTGGGACTAGATGGCGCTGTGTGAAATGTCTGAGTATTATTATTATTATTCAGACAACCAGCACCGTTGTTCTCGATTTTGGTGTGTTCGGTGACTTGTACCTCGATGTCTAAGAAGACTGATGCTCGATTTCACCAACTCTATCTCAGTCGTCACATAATTATTTACCACCCAGATTAAAAGGACCCATAAAGCCGTTGTTAGATAATATTCGTTTTCACCAATCTAACGTTTCCCTAGTAATCCCTAGTAATGGCAGACGTAGTTATGTGACGTTTTAATGTTTCCATAGTGACTATTCGTTTCCAAAAGCTTATCGATAAAATAATATTGTTTTACTTCTAAGTTTTTATATAATATAATAAATTGTTTAAATAATATAATTTTTGTTCCAAAATTTACATATGCTCTTCGCTGTTCTCAGCTTTTTAAATTTCAAACGCTTTTAAAATCTGTAGACAATATTCTAAAAAATACATTATCTAAAATATTAAATTGCTCCTTTGTTGATGACAGGGTCTGGAATCAAGCCTCGCTTCCCATCTGTTATGGAGGCCTGGGCATACGCAAAATCTCGAGTGTGTCACTGCCAGCTTTTCTTTCGTCAGCCTACAGCACGGAAAACCTTTTCCTATCTGTTATTCGCCCTTCCTTAGGATCGGTTGAGGTGCCGTGCTTGACTGATGCTCGAAATGCTTGGTTAAGTGTTTGTCCGAGTACTAACCTGCCTACCTCGACCTTTTCTCAAAAACACTGGGATGAGCCTCTATGCAAAAATGTTCATTTACAACTTTTAGATTCTTGTAGTACCGAAAAAGATCGGTCTCGCCTCCTAGCTGTTTCTGAGAAGGAGTCAGGACACTGGTTGAAGGTAATACCTTCAAAAAACTTAGGAACCTTAATCGACAATACCACGCTTTCTCTCATAGTATCCCTTCGTCTGGGGGCCAGGACTAACCTTCTTCACCGTTGCCGCTGTGGTGATCTCGTCGATGTACTAGGTCACCACGGTTTATCCTGTTTACGTAGTGCGGGCTTCATGTCACGACATGCTGCCTTGAATGACGTCATTCGGCGGGCTCTTGTCGCCGCTGGCGTTCCTGCAGTCTTAGAGCCTGTAGGTATTGTGCGCAGCGACGGCAGGAGACCGGATGGTTTGACGCTCATTCCTTGGAAACTTGGAAGATCGCTGGTGTGAGATGCCACTTGTGTCGATACACTTGCTGTTTCCCATGTGCCGGCGACTTCCAAGTCAGCAGGTGCCGCGGCCAGCACTGCCGAGAACTTGAAGCGGCGTAAGTATGCGACTCTCTCTGAGAGTTTTATATTTACGCCCTTTGCAGTCGAAACTTTGGGTCCCTGGGGCCCCGAAGCCCATCGACTGGTTTCTGATATTTGTAAGAGACTGGTCGAGGCTTCGGGAGACCGCCGGGCTGGCAGCTTCTTCCGCCAACGAATCAGTTTGGCTATTCAAAGAGGCAATGCTGCCAGTCTGCTAGGTACCTTGAGCAATGACAGCTTTCTAAGCGGCAACTTTGAGGAAGTTTATTATTTAAGATAATGTGTAGTTGTAAGTTTGTAAATATTAACATATGTATGTACTTTTTGTTAATAAATAAAAAAATATAATAAATTATTCTCCATATTGCCAAAAACTAATACACAAATTGTCACATAATGTTATGAGTTCGAAAATCGAGTTTATAAATTTAGGCGGTCCGCTATACTTTTTTATGGGAACTTTGGTGAAATTAGGCATGAGAGTTATGTGGGATTTACACGGGTGACTGAAGCCGCACGATTTTTGCCGCGCGGCGAAAATCGACCGTCTAAATGGCAATTCGGCTAGGTCGCAAGTGACTAAAGCCGCAAGCCCCAAAGTGGGGTAGCATCCGACTTTGGCCGCGCGGCGACCGGTCGTATGCGGCTGGTGACTAAAATCGACCGTGTAAACAATCAGTTGCAGGCGACCGCCCGCCGCATGAAGGAGTGTTTCGCGCACGTTGTTCCACTACCGCGATTCTACGTACAGATCGTTTGGTTAAACAACCATGAATAAAAATAATACCATACTATACTATATACTATACGAACTTCACGCTGTATCCCCAACGGGGTAGTCATACGGAGCGCCAGGAGTCGTGGTCATTACACACCTCTTTTGCTTCCTCAAATCTCATCATTCTCCTCACACATTTTCGCCTAGGTATGCGAGTGCTTTTGACATTTCCGTCTGCTAACACTCTGGCTATTTGATCTTCATAAGTCAGCCTTGGTCTTCCTTGGCTTCCATACAGTTTTTGAAATCCATCCACGTACCCAAAATTTACCTTTTCTTCTTTCCTTTTGTTTCTTCTTCTCTCTTTGTTCTTCAAGCAGTTCTTGAATAATTGAATAACTATTTCAATTCCGGCACGAACACCTATTCTGCTCAACATTTTCGAAGGAAATGACCGAGCCGCATGCGATTTTAGTCACTTGTGTAAATGGGCTAGCGATGCAGCTTGGCGAGGCGATTCGAGTAGCGACTAGCCGCACGGCGAAAATCGACCCGTGTAAACCCCTCTTTAGGTATAAGTATAATTGTGGGCGTCCATGCCAAAAGGGTCCAGTAGTGGGGTATTGAATTAAGACTAGATTTGGAATTTAGAATAATCAATCGATAATAAGCAATAAAAATATATTCAAAATCTGGCATATATTTTTTTTATCGGACTAAAGAACCTTGTTTTGAGAAAAAGCATTTTTAAAGTTTGATTGAAAAAAAACACATTTCTACTTGTTTGTTTTTACTTAGAAACATCGTTTAAGTCATTTACTATATGAACTTGTAGATAATTTAGGATTATTAGTTAATAATCAATTAAAATCGCTAAATTCCATTTTTTCACCTAACTTTATAAAACTGTGTACATCTCGGAAAGTAAATGCCGACCACTAGACCCTTTTTGGTTGGACGTCCACATTTAGATATGGACAATTTTAACTCTACGTTAAAATTTTCAAACGTCGACACGTTTGGAGAAGAATCTTCGTAAAAAAAATCAGAAAAACCTTATTTTGCACAAAAATGCAGTTGGATCTTCGTAATTGTAGAATTTCAAAACGATTTTTGCTACAAGGATAATTATAATCTCAAATCTTTCAAACCAGTTTTTTAATTGGTACTGTAGTTTTCTTGTAATCTATAGTTGTACAAGGTTATTGTGAAAGGTGGTGTAAATCCGTTGGGGTTTCAATTTGTCACTATCGATTGTTATATTGAAGATATAATAATAACGGGATACGTATAATTCGTTTTCCATACATACAAAAAAAAATTATTAAAAAAAATTAACCCGCCTTCAAAAAAAAAAACACTGAAAAGTATAAAATAACTATCCTTTACTAATCAAAACTCAAGTACAATTAAAATAACTTTATAAATGCGATACACATACCTATATATTTAAATTTTACAGTTACTGAAGTCGGTGCCAAGCCGACCAAACTAATAGACTTTCTGTTGTTGCACATTGATTTGGCACCGACTTCAATAACTGTCAAATTTGGCCTATGTGAACATCTCTATGCAAGTTAGTTGAAGCAATTGGCGTGAGCTAATCGCATCCCGGGTCCCGCGCGGAATTCGCCTCAGACGTAAAAACGCTTATATTAGGGTTGCCTCACCATTATTTTATTTTAAACTTTGAGGTGATACACGTAGAACTGTTGACTTTTGGCGAAGTTGTAGAATGTAAGTTTCCCATTGTCATCGGTACTTTAATACCCTTTCGCATTTACCCATTGTCGGTACTATGGGAGTACCTACTTAATATATGTCTAGATGCTATGTATGTATGTAAGCAAATAAAACTATTAGTTCCGATTAGTTGTTATGTAATATCCACCACAGGAGCATACAATATTTTATGTGGAGATGTATTTTATGTGTCCCTACACCCATCTTTTTGAAATAACCTTGTAATCTTGTATACAAAAACAAATTTTGAGACAAACTTAACTGCCAGAATCAATCTTTTTCCTACCGCAATATGACATTGGGATGAAAAACGAATTCGTTTTTACTGGGCTCCATAATTAAAATGAGATTTTTACCCTAAAAACTTCAGACCAAGTATGGTTTTCCGGGAGATCTTTATTTGGATGTCTTAGGCTTAAGCCTATCCCAAAAATACTTGGACCGTGAGTATTATTTATGAACGAAAAGGTATGGATTCTAATTTTGAAAATATTTCAAAAACTATGAATTTTTCGAAAAACATAACTAGGAGAAAATTGTTGCTCCCAAAAATCGAAATGAAAGAAGTGGTTACTTTTACTTGGCTTTTTTCGTAAGATTAATCGTTTCAATTATTGATTTAAAAAAAAATGTTTTTAAAGGCGAGCTTTTCTAGATTGCATTGTCACTGCTCAAAAGTGTGTGTGAATTTCAGTTCAATATGTTGGGTGGTACGTGGATGGAACTGGTTCATAATTCAGTTGTATTTGACCAATACTAACTTACAAGTCGAGACGAATTACAAATTTTCATGAAAACATCAAAATTAGAAAAATGTTTCAAAAATGAAATGAAAGGATATTTGAATTTTTGATTTTTTCCATCTCTCTAATTTTATCAGTTTTTTTTTATATTTACGTAGTTTCCCTTGTACACAGCAGAAAACGAATATAGCAAGGGCTGTAGCCCACAATACCCTATTGACAGCGCCGAATAACACATGCTCTATAGCAGAGTATTCTCTGCTGAAAAAGTGACTCCCCATTGCCATCAGCAACGCCATCACGGCTAGTGACGTCACTGCACCCATTGTCGACCATTTCTGTAAATAAAATTGAGATGGAAAATTTTAATACCTGTATAATTAAAAGTTAAACGTTGACTTACAGTGGGTTTTTTACACTCACATGTTGGATTCAGTTATCATATATCAATTTGTAATCGGAAAACGGAAACAATGACATATTATTTAATTTATCGCCAAAACTAATGATAAAATGCTAGAGTCATTTCGGGAACGTTCTTTAAAATATTAGCACTCATTGTCGACCACGGCTATCAACAAAAAGCACTCAAAATAAATCGAAAGAGAATCACTTTAATTGAAAAAAATTGGCCAATTCTGTTTTAAACGCGCACAATAGTTTTTATAACATTTTCATGAAATGGCAAATTTCTAAAGTTAACTCCTGAAAATCTATAAGCTCTAGAGAATATGTTTTAAAAAGGCCGACTGCGTTCCCGAGAATTGCCTACTCTCGGCCAGATACGTAGGGTTGACCTTAGCCATATCTCATCAATAAAAAAAACAATACCAACGGATACTTTTTCTATGCTTCGTTGTTTCAAAAAAGTAAAAAATAGAAAATGTAAATAAAATGACAACCTCGCTTCTTCCGTTCCCTCCAAAAAGCCCTACTTACTACTTATTAATACGTGACTTGGCAAATACGCTAATCTGTGCGCCATGTCATCAAGAAAAAAAAGAAATTAAAAAAAAATGTCAAAATCTAAACAATCTTTTTTCGTTTCTTGTTTTGAGTGGTATTGAATCTCTGTATGTGTTAAACTTCAGCTCAAATCAGCTTTCAGCTTGTGACATACGAGTTATTCCTTAGTCATTGCTTATTCCACAGACCTTCTTTTATAATCTGTTTTGTTCATTCCGTCAAGGGTGAAATTATGTCCCACAACTTACTTTCGCAAGATGAACATTTCGGTGAACGCTCATGAAATAGCCGAATGCTAGACCAACAAAATAGGCACCAATACGAAAATGTGTCTTTGAATACGTATGAGTTATCACACCATCTGCTCGTAGGTTTCTCATCATCCTGTAAAACAATAATAATAATATATGTAAATAAATTGGAGAGTTTGTAGTCCTTAGTATGTTGAAAGAACTTTTTTGCAATTAGCAAACCAGAAAACATAAAGAAGTTGTCCACAAAAAGGTCAAGAAGAAGAAAATGTTTAAATATCTTCGAGTGTATGACCTGAAATAAATAATGAATTTTTAATGTACCTAGTTACATTGAAATTCGTCGAGTAATTTCTGTGCGTTCTTTTGCGAGGTTTATAATACTGCGTATTAGTGCGTATCTTTTCATTGCTTATTTTGTCTGTAGGGGTGAAACGGAACATATTTGTGATAGACTTGTGTCAATCGTTCATTTTCAGATTCGATCGTTGAAGTGCTGACATGAAAAAAGATTCGGTAAAATGATCCGATCAATCATTCCTTGTACACAAACATAATCATGTATTTTTGTAATGGAAGATTAAACGATTTAACGACAAGCGACGTCGAGAACAATGTCGAATTATTGTTAGCGAGTGCAATTAACTAGAAGGTTCCACTCTCTTTTTATTTCTATTCGTTATTACTACTAGCATTCGGGGTTGCTCTGGAAGTTTCTACCCTCGTTTTATCGCACTATAAATAGAACTGCATGTCCGCGGTTGGTTCAGTTTTTTCGACTATCGATCGAGGCGTTATATCGAGGCAAATTACGAAGAATTTTACGACAACCACTGCGACTACTCTAGATTAAAAACTGCTGCGATACGGCAACGTTGTTTGTGAGTGAAGCAAGTACCTTACGGTGATTAATATGCGAGTACTGCTACGAAGACCAGGAACCGCCATAATTAATTTCGCGTGTTCTTGGCATTTGTGTATACGAACAGAAATGAACTCTGCACTTTCAACCGGCATCTGTGTTGAGCATATACATGAGCATCCGATCATTTACGACAGCGATATTTTTAAAAGTTTTCAGTACAGTTCTACTGCATTTTTAATTTTGTTTGTGTTGAAAAATAATGTGTGTGTGAGTTTATCTTATTTTATAAATTCCAGTTATTCTCACATCACACGACATACACAATCATAATACCGAGATCGATTCTGTCGAATGATCGAATCGATGATATTTTAAAATTATTGTAATCAAATGACCGAATCAGTCGCGAATAACGCAGGTCTACTTTGCGAGAGATCACATTTTCACGGCACTTATCTTACTTTCACTCAATAATGAATCAATTTAAACATGTAATTTCATTACCTTAGAAAAATAGAATAGTTTTCATATAAGTACCTTTACATAATTCATCCTATTGCCAACGGTCATGGCGTGCGTGAATACGATTTGGTGAAAATATACCATTATCATGCACTTATCCAACGAATTCCATCTATAACTTGTAAGTTTTTGTTTAAAGTTGTATTGAATACGTGTGACCAATTACTTCTCAAGTCGAACGCTTTAAAAACGTCTATAACAATAACATATAAATTAAATTTGTTTCATTTTGCTTCTAAGTTTTTATATGTAGCTTAGTTGTAGTTTTTAGACAACCAACTTACGTAACGATGCCTTTTCTTTCTTCTGCTGCGTGTAGTTTTGGAAATGATACATCGAAAATGAACACATTAATATCATTGACGCCACAAAGAATCTGAAAATAAAATTAATCCCTACAAACACCTCACCTAATCAAACTTCAAGAAATTATGATATATACACAAACAGGAAAGAATATAAGCAGGCTTCAGGAGAATATAGAAATGGTTTGAATATAGAACCGGACAACTACTGTTGGGCATTAACTACTGCGCTAATGATTTAAACAAGACAATAGGTGGTATTGATAAGAACAAAGTTCAGCTTATGAATTAGTAGTGGCTAAGCGATTAAAAAAATATTTTCGTGGGACTGAGCTGTATTATACCGACTACTCAACTACTGGTTCGACTACTGGTATCGTCGTATTTAGTGTTTCCTGATTAAGAAAAACGGTGTTGTCACTTTCTCACACACATTGATGGAAGGGGGACCTATGACATCACAAAGATGGCGATTCTCGGTTTAAATTTTGCCGAATAACTCAGAAATTACTTAACCTATTTGGAGGAGTAAAGTGTCTAAAAAGTTATTTGAATAAAAACATAAACTGGAAACTGTTTTTTTTCATAATTTAAATAACGGGGTAAATATGCCAATTGCATTAAAAATGGTTCAAATAAAAAATTTTGCTTCGTTTTTCATCTGTAATAGACACTGAATTTTTAAAATCGGATAATAAATAAACTACAGTTTTAAACGAACACGGCGCATTGTGCAGGCGCGTGTGCCTGTTTGCTAGACACGGTCGGCCGAGTCAGAGCGGAGCCAACATGCGACAGTTTCTTACTGAGTTACATAAACTTTTGAACTTTCACGTTGTTTTATAAAAAATCTAAAAAACGGGAAATTAGGCGATTATCATTTATTTCGGCTCTACGTTTCGGCCGGTTCCATCGGCTGTGGTCTCGAGCAAACTGTCATCGGCATGCTTTTGGAGTAAAGCACTCCGAGCCAGATTTTTTAACATCTAATCTCGAAATTCGTAAATAACTTTTATTAGACCTCCTACACATCATACTCACAGTGTCCACACATTTAACCGGAAGCGAAAAACGAGGTTTTGTTACATGAAACACGGGATTCCATTGTTGATAAATTGTATCAGCTTTTCCGATCGAAAATTTTGCGTCTCTTGGTTTCCATCACTTCACGCGCGACTTGGATAACAGTGGCGTTCGACGGAAAGTACTTGGGAGAGATGAAATTCAATCTAATGATTGATATCTAATTGGAAAACATGTTCCGCTAGTGCTGATTTGGTTGTTTGCCGGTTTCTTACAACTGTGATGTATTCCTTAATCATTTCAGCAACAGTTCGTTTCTTTTAGTCAATGTATGGACTACCGCAGCTGCAATCTATTTTCTAAATACCTGGTGTCAGTAACAGCAAAACTTCTTTCGATATGTACAATATTTTGTTCACTTTATTTCCCAGTGTACACAGTGCGGATGAAGTACTTTTTCAAAATCCAACCAATTTTATCCATAACTCCTTCACTGGGGTATATAAGTAGGTTGTCTGCACACGTCTGGATGTCTGTACTTCTTTTTAGATCGCCTCATTCGTAGGTTCATCTGATATCCGTTCCTTGTCAGTACCTGCTGTTGAGCTCCTACTCCAGATGTTCAAGCTCACACAAATCGTACGCTCTATTCTTTAGTGAAGTTACAACTACATGGCTTATCATAGATATACAAGTTTGACGTGCCTTTGTGTTCTATCGTAAGTCAAATTGCATTTCTTACTTATATTCTTGCGAAACACGTTGCGTACGGTTAAATGTGTGAACACTGTGACTGCGGTGTGTAGGAGGCCTAATATAAAATTATTTGTGAATATCGGACGTAGATAATAAAAAAATTTGCTTCGGACACTGAGTGCTTGTTGCAACAGTTTATTCGAGACCATAGCCGGTGCAACTGGCCGAAACATCGAGATATTATAAAAGGTAATCGCATTAATTTCTCGTTGTTTAGGTATTTTATAATACAACTGCATACCTACGGTCTGAGATACCTTTATAAACTATGTAATCTTTGCTGGCAGAAAGGAGTGGTTCCGAAGGACTGGCGCACCGCAGTCATAGTATATTTCTATAAAGAATAAGGGTCTCGTCCAGGCAGTGCATGCTATACAGCCATCATCAGCTTAGCAAGTAAAGTCTATACCAGGGTACTGCCCGAAAGTATGAAAAGCATTTTTGAAAGATATTCGTCGGAGGCGTGAAGAGGTTTAGAAAAAGCGTTAGTTAGAAACAGTTTGAGGAGAATGATGAGATTTCAGGAAGCGAAAGAGGTGTGTAAGGACCGCGACTCCTGGCGCTCCGTCTTCTCTGACTACCCCGTTGGGGATACAGCGTGAAGATATGTTATGTTATGTTAGTTAGAATAGTGAAAATACAATTGTGGACTCTTCTGCCTAAATATGGTGTGAGAGGTCCCTTACTCATTATATCGTGGCCACAGAGTCTGTGTAAGGATATATGATGGTAACATGCCGCCCTGGTTCCAAGTCATTTTAGGGGTTAGACAGGGCTGCGTTATGCCTGATTGTTTTTTTTTTTTTTTTTTTTTTATTTTTTTTTTCAGCAACCCCTAGCGTGGGCAAAGCCAGGGCCCTTTTTTATCCCTTCCATTCCATTTCTCACTTCTTTTCATCATCTGGGTTTTACTCCCATACATTCTCCTGTTCTACCTAACAGTTGCTTAGCTTCCTGAAAATTTTTTATTGTCATGAAAAATCTTATCCTTTACATTCTTAGAGCTATTTACATTTCTTAATAATGCCTAGTTTACTTCCCTATATTTTACTGTCACAATCGTTCTTATACCAATTTATTTAACTTTAC
Organism: Zeuzera pyrina; assembly: GCA_907165235.1. Lineage (NCBI taxonomy): Eukaryota > Metazoa > Arthropoda > Insecta > Lepidoptera > Cossidae > Zeuzera > Zeuzera pyrina. The sequence continues at coordinate 1,691,434 of OU015640.1, forward strand.
ATTTTTCTACTATGGTATCACATTTAGTTTTTTAACATCTCGGTTTGTCAACTCTTAATATTAGATCTTATAACTATATCACATACAATTATTTTAATATTTTCCCTCAGAGAACATTTATCTTTGTATCTTTCATATCTTAATTCTAGTTCTTAATTGGCAATGTGACAGCAATACACATGGCCACCAGACAATTGTAACAACTGTTGAGAATCCTCTTCCCAAATACTTAATTTTAACAACTTAGAGCTACACATATACACTATGTTCGTCGTCGTTATAAACGCTTGTCCATAAACTTAACTTAAACTTAATGCTAATATCACACAGTTTATTAGTCTCATGTAATCATTCTATCAATTATTCACAGTATTATTGTATAGCTCCGATTGTCATATTTTACTGTAACACTTTTATTTAGTCTTATTACGTTCTATTGTTTTCTTTGCTATCACTCTACAATAATTCAAAAATATCTCTATATCCATCCTGTACCTGCTGTAGGAGGGGCAATCACATAACACATGCATCACACTTTCACTCTCATTCACATCACAGACACACGACGGGCTCTCCTTGCACCGGAAACGGTGCAGATACTCGGAGAACCCCCCGTGGCCCGTGAGCACTTGTACTATCACGCTATCCATTCTTATCTTTCTCACCACCGGATGAGCTTTAATGACGTCCGGGAAAAACACTTTGGTGACAGAGGCCGTTGTCTCACTTACGTACCTCCTATCCCATTCATCAATCGATTCCAATCGGATATGTCGCTTGATGAATGAGATGGGGCACTTATCGTAATCCGGCCTCGTCTTCCTATTGAGTGCCGCATCCTTCGCCAGCTCATCGGCCCTTTCATTGCCCTGCATCCCTGCATGCGCACGAATCCAGTGCAGTCTTACGGATCTGCCTGTATTAATCATCTCACCGATGTTTGTTCTGCATGATATAACCAAGGGATGCAGAGATCTACTTCCAACCACAGCGTCCAGAGCAGATCTGGAGTCGGTGAATATGCAGCAGCTCGGGGTGTCACAGCTGAGCACGTATTCCAATGCCCTAGATAGAGCCAGGAGTTCCGCCTGGAAGACAGTGCAGTAACGTTCCAGACACAGTTTTTTCCTTCCAATCTCAGCGGCGCCATCCCAAATGGACAGCGCCGCTCCAACTCTTCCATCTATCTTACTACCGTCGGTGTAAATATTACACCGACTATCCTTACAGAGTTCCAGTTCCGCACTGTCCTCCACGCGTTTATACTCCAGCTCCATCAGGCATGCCGGATGTGGCATTTCAGTGTAAGGTACCGGCCCCTCCACATCTCGGTCAGCTACCACCCGCCGGGAGTACCCCCTCTTGACCTCGTAAAGAAGGGCGGCTTCCCGCACCCTCACGTCAAGAGGTAGCATCCCCGCGAGCAGCAGCACCGAGTTGAGAGAGACCGTCCTGTATGCCTTGGCGATCTTCTGCCCGATACCCCGCTGTACCACCCCCAACCGCTTGCGTATCCCCAGTCTGTTGGACGCCGGTGCCCATACATTAGCCGCATACAAAACAATCGGTTCGACCACTGCCATATATATGGTCCTAATGATCTCCGATTCCAACCCCCAGTTGACCCCGGCTGCTCGCGACACCTGCTTATATACGTTCAGCGCTTTGCGGCATACATTGTCCACATGAGCGCTGAACGTAAGTTTCCGGTCAATCGTGAGCCCCAGGATCTTAATCTCGTCCGAAAGCCCGATGCGCTCCCCACCCATATCCAGCACTAGAGGATCATACTTCAGTTTGTTCGTGACTAGCATGGCCTTGGTCTTGCTAGGCGCGAATCTTAACTTATTCTGAATCCCCCAGTCCCGGACACAGGCAAGCGCTGCATCAGCCTTCCTTTTGAGACTCTGAGTGTCTTCCTCGGAGAACATCAGGACCACATCGTCTGCGAATGCTTGACAGTGGTCTCCCCTTTCATCCATTTGTTTCAATAGGGGGTCCAACAATATATTCCAAAATGTCGGCCCCCCTATCGAACCTTGCACACACCCTTTCGCAGTACTCCTTATACACTCCTCGCCAGCATACCGTATTCGTACCTTTCGGTCGGACAGATACGAGTCCACAAGCCGCCTAAGGTTTACCGGACAATTTGTTCTGGCGAGCCCGCACCGTATTGCCGGCCACCACGCGTTATCGAAGGCTCCCTCTATGTCCAGGGACACAACCAGCACGATCCTCTTCCGTCGTACCTGTTCCCTAATGTAATTTATCATGACATAGAGGGAGTCCTCGGTTCCACGCTGTGGTGTAAATCCGTATTGGTGCGGACTCTGGTCCGGCAAAACGTACCACCTGATCCTGTTAATTAATAACTTTTCCAGGATTTTTACCAGAACAGGTAACAGGCCTATTGGTCTGTACGACTTGGGACTCGTATAATCCGACCTACCAGGCTTCCTCAATACCTGCCTGATTGGTTATTCGTGCTGTATTAAGACAGTTGCCTCGAAAGTTACCTAGTATTACCTAGAAAGGTAGTATGAGTGGATGATATGCGATGGCACAGTGGTAAACTGTCTTTTATATGCTGTGCTTATAGTAACATCAGAAGCAGAGTTGCAGACGCTAGTCACGTGCATGAAAGACAAATGTGAAGTGAAAGAATTGAATATGAATGTGAAAAAAACTAAGGTTCTGGTGTTTGAAAGAGAAGATGTACAATCGAAGTGTGGGATACATATGTGTAAATGGAAAATGTCCAGAACAAGTAAATGAAATGGTATATTTGGGGAGTGCGTTTGCTAGAGATGTAAGAAGTGAGTTGTATGTGAAGAGACGGGTAATAGCTGGCAATAAACTGTGCTTTGGCCACATTAATAGGCTGTGTGAATGTATCATCCGAAAATAGATGAAAGTAAGATATCTGACAACATAGAAGCTGCTCAGAAAAGAAATGTAAAAATACTTAGTTTCAGATGTGGATTTTCGCGAAAGCTTTCGGGATATGAGGATAGATTAGTTAAGTTCAAAATTATTCCACTTCACTTAAGACGTACACAGAGTGACCTATTTATCCTTCATAAGTTAATTCACTCTCACTTCGACCGTCCCACCTTACTCGGTTTTCTAAATTTTAACTTGAAGTACATTTGTGGAGACCCGAAGCTCTTCATTTTACAAACTTTTAGAAACAATACATTATATTGTTACCCAATTGTGCAAATGTGTCATGTGTCGTCAATACAACAGTTTGGTCTCGGATCACAAGCACATTGACACTTTTAATAAAAGGTATATTGCTTTCAAATCAAATATCAAAACCGTGCTCAAATAGCACTCGCCCAACGACTGCCATAGATTATATAAATCAATTGGTCATTTTATTTTCTTCGATCCACAATAACTGTCCAAATACAGAACGAAAAGCCAAGCAGACATCACGCAGCCCTGTCTGACGCCTGAATAGATTTCGAACCAGGATGGCAAGTCACGTTCTATACTTACACTGGCTCTGTAGCCTCGATATAATGACACACAACCAGCAGTAAGGGGCCCTCCACGCCACATTCAGGCAGAAGACTCCACAATTTCTTTCGTACTACTGTATCGAATACTATTTCTAGATCCACGAAAGCGCAGAAAACTCTCTGACCTATGGCCAGAAAGTCCCTCACGATACCGCGGAGCGAGAAAATCTGATCCATACAACCCCTACCATTATTAAAATCTTTATTATTTTAGTGTTTGTTTCTTTTTATCAGTTGTAATGTTTTTACTGACCTCAAAAAAAAGGAGGTTGTCAATTCGACCCGTATGTATATAATATTGCCAGAATTGCACAGTTTTTATATGTGTTAGTCTATACTAGCTTCTAAACATGTGTGCCAAATTTTAAGTGTATACACGTTTTTGGGTTTCGATCTAATTAAGTATAATATAATGTTTGTCCATTATTGTATTGGGAATCTATTGTGACTGTTACCCATTATATGTACTAAATAAAAAAAAATACAGTGAAAATGCGATCTCTTAGAAATGTGTGCGGTGTCACCCTTTTGGACAAAATAATGCCCGCCAACACTATCAAGTATGCATAGTCCAGTCCGTCCAATTTGGACGAAGCGGAGGTGGCATAAAGTTTATTTGATTGTGTGTGGCATTCTGGAGACGTCATGCCAAAGAACGCTTCATTTCAATTGGACGGGCTTCAAGCATATTCGATCGTGTGTGGCGGGTATAAGCAATGATGGGATACGCAGTATGACAGGATCGCACGACAGTGTTTTTGTAAAAATCATGAAAGGAATACTTAAATGGGTCGGACACATAGAAAGAATGAGTGATGAAAGACTGACAAAGAAAATCGACAGAGCGAAACTGAGTGGTAGCAGTAGCCAAGGAAAACCAAAACTGACTTACGAAGATCAAATAAGCAGAGTATTAGCTGGCGAAAATGTTAAAAACATTCGTTTACCTAGACGAAGATGTGTGAGGAAATGATGAGATTTTAGGAGGCTAAAAAAGTATATATGGACCACGAAGCTTGGCGCTCCGCTATATATATCTGACTACCCATTTAGGGATACAGAGTAAAGTAATGTATGTTTTTTATAATACAACGTAAAAGCTTATGTAGCTCGGTTTGCAAGAAACTGTACGTGTTGGCTCGGCTCTGACTCGGCCCTGACTCGGCCGACTCGTATAGCGAACAAGCAAACGCGCCCGATCAATGCGCCGCGTTAGTTTAAAACTGTCGTAGTTTGTTTATTTATTATCGGATTTTAAAAATTCTAAATGTACATTACCAATGAAAAATGTAGCAAGATTTTTTATTGGAACCATTTTAATGTAATTGGCATTTTTACCTCGTTACTTTTATTATTTATTATTAAAAATTTATTAACTATAAAAAATTAACACTTCGATTTTTGTTTTTTATTCAAATAACTTTTTAAATTTTGCACTTATACTAATGGTTTTTAAACTATTTTGTTCAGCATTTTAATACCTTTCATATGACATTTTATTCGTTCAAATAGGTTAAGTAGTTAAAGAGTAATTAGGCTTTAAACCAAGAATCGCCATTTTTGTGACGTCATGTCTCCACCCTCCAGCAATTAAGAAAGTAACAACACCGTTTTTCTTACTCAGGAAACATTACTGAATACGACTATACCGGTTGTCAGTATAATACTGCTCAGTCCCATGAAAATCGTTATTTGACGACTTTATTCAAGTTAGCCTCCCTACTAAATGCAAATCATATGTGTGTATGCATTTTTTTATTTTGTAAAGATGGCAAACGAGCGTACGGTCGGCTTAATGATAAGCCGTTACCGCAGCTTTGCAACATCAGAGGCATCACTTTACCAACACTGTGACAAGATCTCCACGCCTTTATGAAGAACTCGATGGTATGTTGAGTGCATTATAGCAAGTAATCAAGTGGAAAGTAATATGTGGCCCATTACGGATACAGAGAAATGTTGATTATATTTTCTCCTTTAATTAATATTGTTAACATTAATCTTACTGTTGTATGACCAAATTATATACGTATGAGTATTTAACACGCCCCTTGTAATAAGCAATCTTTGCCCTTTGGCAGAATAATACCTGACGAACGACATGAAACACGGGGAATTTCCGAGCACATCGTGAAATTACGTTTCAATTTCGGGTGTCTTCAGTGGCCGTTATGCTTTCTCTTTTACTCTTGTTGCCTTCATAATATACTACTACCTATTTAAATATTATTTGTTTGTGTGTGTAATATCGAAAATGTTTTACTTCGGGAATTGTTAAATCTTCGTTTTCGGAATAGAGCAACTCTACTGCAGTTTATGATAGTCTTTGACCTTTAAGTGTACCCTTTGCCCTACTTTATACATATTATTGCCTTTCAAAGTATAAAGAAGCTTATTAATAGGTATGTCACTGTATCGCCCATCCAGTAGACCTGTGTCAATCGTTCATTTTTAAAGATTCGATCGTTCAAGTATTGACGTGTAAAAGATTCGGTCAAATGGTACAACCAAAACTGTTTTGGTTAGATCATTTGACCGAATCTTTTCGATTGTATCATACAGATACAATCATGTATTTTTGATCGAAATGAAAGATCGAACGATTGTATTGAATGTTTGAGTAATTTGATCTTTAACGATTTCGTTTTTTTTTTTAAGTTTTTGTTATAATCTTGCCATATTTATCATTTTATTGTTTATGTTTTAAAAAATAATGTTATAATATGTAAATAGTAATCTTGTAACTTTTTTGATTTTCACCTTTCGACAAATAATAACGACAAATATTGAGATCGAATCGGTCAAATGATTGAATTGATGAACGATATCAAATGACCAATCAAATGACCAAATCAATCACGAACGACACAGGTCTACCATCGAGTAGGTGCCGTTCGCAGCGGTTCTTCCTCAGTAATCGCCCAATACCAAAGAATCATTATACCACAAGTCCTTACACTGTACTCAACATTAGTAAGTTCAAGTTTGCGAATAAAATTAAAAAAATCAATAAAATTATTACTTACACTGATGTATTTTATTGCTGGTCCATATGGATCGAACTTATCTTTCATCCTTTTTGGTTTCTCGTGAGTTAACTGAATGTCAACGAGACAGTACTGCGTGGTTAGCTCTGTATGTGTGCGGTGCCAGGGAGCTTTCATACACTCGTCGAAATTGCCCAAATGGTAATTTGAGCCATATAATTGTCCTGTCGGGGATTGCATACTATCCCGTACTACAAGGAAAGGAAAGAAATATAATTTAATTGAACAAGGCATTTTTTTAACTTCAACTCAATCTCCAGCTCGGAAAAAAATGCGTACTGAGATAAATCGGTAAGAAACTCAGTTAAGCAGTCGGATACCAATATCATTTTACAATATAATAAACAATGTTGAGTAAATCAGAAAGAAGATTATTTCACACTGTACACAGGTCGTGTTATCTAATGTATCTTCGAAGTCCAAGCTCCAATATCGGTGAAATTTAAATGGGACTACCTCTGAAGTATTACCTACCAAACGTAAATAGAATTTTCGAAATCGGTTCATAAATGACGGAGTTATTATAACAAACATACAAAAAAAAAACAACATACAGACGAATTGAGATCCTCCTTCTTTTTTTGAAGTCAATTAAAAACACTCTAAAAGCAAACTTTTATTTTAATGATCTAAAAAAAAGAAAATAGATTTTAATTAAATCAAACCCATCAATTTATTATATTATACAATTTATATGATATAAAAGCTTGTCGCAAAATTTACCTGTACCTGTGTTTTATTTTATCAAATACACATATTTTTTCTTAGAATTACTTATGTTAAGATCAAGTTACATATTGTATTCTTGTTTATTTACACAAGTAAATCCTTGAGGAGTTCCCTAGTCAGGGTCGAACCCTGAGTGCAGCAACCATGTCATGGTAAAACTTAAAACCGGCTATCACAATGAAATACGTACACAAAATTTCGTGTCTGTGCTGTTGATTGTTTAAGAGTTCCTTTATCTGGAGCTAATCCTGAATGCCGATTCCGGTCGTACTCAGCATAGAAATGCATTGTAATCGGAACTAAACTGATATGTAAAAATTCAACTCCGTAGGATAAGAGAAAGTGGGTCTAATCCACTTTGCAACATTTGACCTAAACAAACCAACTAACATACATACATTGCAAGTTAAATAACAACTCGTAAAAAAGTGTTACTTTAAACCTTAATGATTGTATCACTTATTACGCTACAACTACGCCACAAATGTATAAAAAAATGTAATAAAAAATTTAAACTCACTTCAAAAAAAAGCACTGACAAGTACGAAATAACTATCCTTTACTAATCAAAACTTAAGTACAAAAATAACTTTATAAATACGATACAAATACCCATATAATTAAATTTTACAGTTTCTGAAATCGGTGCCAAGCCTACAAAACTAATAGACTTTCTGTTGTTGCACATTGATTTGAAACCAATCTGGTAAGTGTACCCTATCAAATAAAAAAATAAGTTTCCAAATCGGTTCATAAATGACGGAGTTATGAGGTAACAAACATAAAAAAAAAATACAACGGAATTTAGAACCTCCTCCTTTCTTTGAAGTCGGTTAAAAATGTGTGTTCAAAATGCCCTACACACCTTCCAATTTGTTGGAACTACGTTCCTAGGGATGGCGATCTGAGATCGATTAATGGCAGAATCGATCATTCGATCTCGAGCAGTGAATCGATCCAGTGAATAGACGACAGACACTCAAAAATCGTTCTACGAGTTTATTTAAGTTTTGCATGGGATAGATAAAGTTATACGACCCAAAAAAGCGCTAAATCTGACTCCGAGAGCGCTAAGGTGAGGGCAGTGTTCGATATATGTATGTATAATTTATTAAAAAATTCCACGATAGCTCATTATTTTATAGTTGCGTTCTTATCAATACAAATATAATGGAAACTCCATTTTAGGGTGTCCGCAATCAATTCACTAAATCGATTCTCTACTCGAGAGCGATCGATATATTTTTCCACTAATCGATCTCGTATCGCCATCCCTAGGAAAGGTGTTCCAACAAATTTAGGGAATTTTAGTTTTAAACTTTTGAAATAATCACTCCATGTCGCCCACAGAGTAGTGTTCTGCACGTTATCCAATATGGACACCAGTTTGTTGAAAGACGGCTGTTCCTCGCTGTCCCAGTTCTGGTTCAGCAAATCTTTCTTTATCGTGTACAGGCTCTGCGACCTTATATTTTGTGCTAACTTCGCCTACACTAAAATTGTTTTTTTTTTTTCTTTTTAATATAAATAAAGATTTATTAATAAAAAGGACATACATATGTTAATATTTACAAACTTAAAACTACACATTATCTTAAATAATAAACTTCCTCAAAGTTGCCGCTTAGAAAGCTGTCATTGCTCAAGGTACCCAGCAGACTGGCAGCATTGCCTCTTTGAATAGCCAAACTGATTCATTGGCGGAAGAAGCTGCCAGCCCGGCGGTCTCCCGAAGCCTCGACCAGTCTCTTACAAATATCAGAAACCAGTCGATGGGCTTCGAGGCCCCAGGGACCCAAAGTTTCGACTGCATAGGGCGTAAATATGAAACTCTCAGAGAGAGTCGCATACTCACGCCGCTTCAAGTTCTCGGCAGTGCTAGCCGCGGCACCTGCTGACTTGGAAGTCGCCGGCACATGGGAAACAGCAAGTGTATCGACACAAGTGGCATCCCACACCAGCGATCTTCCAAGTTTCCAAGGAATGAGCGTCAAACCATCCGGTCTCCTGCCGTCGCTGCGCACAATACCTACAGGCTCTAAGACTGCAGGAACGCCAGCGGCGACAAGAGCCCGCCGAATGACGTCATTCAAGGCAGCATGTCGTGACATGCGGCCCGCACTACGTAAACAGGATAAACCGTGGTGACCTAGTACATCGACGAGATCACCACAGCGGCAACGGTGAAGAAGGTTAGTCCTGGCCCCCAGACGAAGGGATACTATGAGAGAAAGCGTAGTATTATCGATTAAGGTTCCTAAGTTTTTTGAAGGTATTACCTTCAACCAGTGTCCTGACTCCTTCTCAGAAACAGCTAGGAGGCGAGACCGATCTTTTTCGGTACTACAAGAATTTAAAAGTTGTAAATGAACATTTTTGCATAGAGGCTCATCCCAGTGTTTTTGAGAAAAGGTCGAGGTAGGCAGGTTAGTACTCGGACAAACACTTAACCAAGCATTTCGAGCATTAGTCAAGCACGGCACCTCAACCGATCCTAAGGAAGGGCGAATAACAGATAGGAAAAGGTTTTCCGTGCTGTAGGCTGACGAAAGAAAAGCTGGCAGTGACACACTCGAGATTTTGCGTATGCCCAGGCCTCCATAACAGATGGGAAGCGAGGCTTGATATTTTAGATAATGTATTTTTTAGAATATTGTCTACAGATTTTAAAAGCGTTTGAAATTTAAAAAGCTGAGAACAGCGAAGAGCATATGTAAGTTTTGGAACGAAAATGCAAAAGCGGACAATGAGGAGAGCCATGTGGGAATTAATTATGAAAAGTTTGTCTGAAGACTGGCTAAATTTTTGTATTTGATCATTGATAAAGCAGGGTATGGAGTCATCTAAGACGGGAGCACCTAGGAGGTACAGCGATTCTTTTGACAAGACTTTAATACCTGGTGCCAGATTGTTAAATTTATTAATTATTTCATTTTTTGTAATAGTTGGAACAGAATCGGAAACAAAGAGTTCACATTTAGAAAAATTTAATTCTAAGCCAATATCTTTAAACCTTTGAATGAGGGTTTTAAGGTCTTCTAAAACAGTAATTGCTTTACCTCCTATTGTTCCGTCGTCAAGGTACCAAATATTAAATTTGGAATTTAAATTACAAATCGCAGGATGGATAGCCAGACTAAAAATAGCTGGTCCGAGAGGATCACCTTGTTGACAGCCAACTTCGGAATGTAATAAATTATCTTTATATATTAATTTTGAAGGACTGCTGTAAGATTGCCAGAGGTAGGGATATATGTCCGGAACATGCTGTTTTATCTGTGTCAACAAGGTGGATCTATCAACAGAATTAAATGCATTTTTATATCTACTTTGAGGAGTACCTCAAATTTTTCCATTTTTTATGTTTATAACAACATAAAAGCAATAAGTAAAAATATAATTTTTACATTTTATTGACGTTCTAATATATTTTATGAAGTGACAAGAAAGACATGTTTTTTAAATATAAAAAAAATACAAAAAAGGTTTTATGTTCGTAACATAAATTCCGCCACTCGAATAACTTAACATTTCTTCAATACAAAGTTCCTATTTATTATATATTTTAAACAATATACCTATTTGATAAAAAACAACTTAAAAGATAAAATAAATCGAATTCACAAACAAAAATAAAATTAATGAGTAATTACTAAAATCAAATAACAATAGTAACTAACACGGTAAAGGTGAAATTTTGGCAATTGACCTGGTGTGGGTTTTGCCGTCTGGAGTTTTTACTTCCACGACACGAACTTTATTATCCGAGCCGTAAAACACTAGTAATTCTAGCCATTGGCCAATCCAACACAGGAACATTATCTTTTTTTTAAAATCACCAATTGATCAACTTCTAAATTGGGATGTGAATCTTTCCACTTTGGGCGATTTTGGAGTTGGCATAAGTATTGCTTTTGCCAAACTTTCCAGAAGTGCTAAAATTGTTATTATTTATCTGTAATATTTCTAAATTTATTCTTTGAAACACTATTCATTCTTTTCGCTGTTTGAAATGTATTTTAATAAGTCAATCAAATGTAATATTTTATTATAATTCCGCTAAACTAAGAAAGCCAATTTATTATTTCTCGTTACTAACCTCAAGAAAATAATAAAATACAAAAACAAAACATTTCTTTCATATTTCTTTAAAAAATAACTAAAGCGTTTAGACAAACTTCTTTCAGTTATTTAAAGAGGACAAAATCTGCGTAACCAGTGTATCAAAAATGCCTTACGAAGTGTTTATGGATCGTTAACATCTAGTATTTGCAGATGTTGGTTTGTGACTTTAACTTTTAATTGGTGTGATAATAAAATTGAAATATTATCAACTTCGGTATCGTTTAATTGAAATTAATTCACTAATAATAATTGTTCAGAATTTTTTCATTGAAGTATTTAGTTACATTAATAAGTCCTTGTCTCAAGTGCTACCACTATTTCATAAATTATAGACCGAGAGCCTAGTTCAAAAAATTACCCTTGTCAAACATTGTCATAAAAAAGCTAAATAAAATATAATAAAAAATTTCACCACCAAAAACAATGAGCACTCACAATTAAAAAGATCACTTAAAACGCTTTTTACGCCCTTAAAGCGCGATAAATAATCATAAATACTGGAGTATTTATGATTATTTATCGCGCTGGGGACACAGAGGGCACAATACTGGAGTATTGTGCCCTCTGTGTCCCCAGAGACACTCATACTATAACCAGCGGAGTTAGCAAATTAATAAATGCTTAATGAATCGCTAAGGTTTATTATAATATTGTTTTCTTCTGTGAGAATGATAAAGCAATTTATACGTATCCCATAATATTGTTTTCTTCTATAAAAATTAATAACGCAGTTTAAACGTACTGGTCAAGGGCGTGTCCACATTCATTAACTTACAGTTTCATACTAAATTTAGAGAAAACAGAAATTAAATTTAAGAAATGAATGTTGGTCATGACGAAACTATATTCATTGAAGACAAAACTATAGTCCAGAAATAATTCTCTCTGCACATGTATCTTTGTAAAATGATGTTGAATAAATGATAACTGAGTTTCTTGTCGGTTCTTTTAAGTGTGTTATTTTTGAACCGAAGATAGATTTGATGTTTAAAAGCACATTGCAATTGGGTTTATTTGAATAAATTGATTACAATTTGACTTTGACTAATCGAGTACTTGTCACTTAAAGCTAGAACGAGTACCTTAAGTGTAAGCTGTATACGAGTTTTAAACGAGTGCTTATCTACTATTTTATATTTTTTATTAGACCGATGATCGATGAAGATAACTTTCAGAGCAGGGCTCTTAGACCATTCTGATGAGTTGGTAATTAGTATCAAGCGTAATTGTATGGCCTTTTGTTACATTACAGGGTCATGTTGCAACTTCAAGCAACTATCATATAAAATGTTATTTAGTGTTGTCAAGTGATAGAACTGAGCCGATATCGATTTAGATAAATAGACAGTTTACGGGCATTGTCCACCCTATACATATAAATTAAATGAAATGAATGAAAGTATTTTTATTTGCAATTACATTTCTCATTAAAAGTACAAAAACCTAAGATCTACAACTGTATTAAAAAAACTAAGAAGCACTCAATAACAGAAAATGTATTGCAAAACGGAGCCAACTCAGCATGAGCTAGCTTTACAGCCAGCACTGATCTTCCGTTGGACCGTTTGGTGACGTCTCTGAATAAAGATACTAATACCATACATAAGTAGGTACATAGCTATCCCATTTTATCAACCAATAAAAAACACGCAAACATACATAAATATAGATGCACAAACATATACTCACACGCATGCATATACACGTACATTTATACACATACATATATTTATTTATATACACACATGCACATATATACATTACATTTAATTTAATTTAACCTACATATTTAATAAAAACTGCCCAAAGAAGAAAAAAATAATTACTGACAACAAGTTACATTTCTCTGATTGGGCGACAAAAGGTATTAGAAAAAGTAGGGACAGACTTTATGAGTTGTATGATGAAAAATCATACACATCGGATGAAAACTTTCATAGCTATGTCCGCAATTACTCAAAAATATTTAAAAAGGTATCAAAGCACGCGAAATCAATTCATATCGCCAATAAAATTAGTAAGGCAGATAACACAGTAAAAGCGATATGGAACACTATTAATACAGAAGTAGGGAAACAAAATAAGAAAAACGAAGATCTCTCAATATACATTAATAATAAAATCGCTACTAATAAAAAACAGGTTGCTGATGGTTTTGCTAAATTTTTTTCAAATGCACCTGTACACATTACTAGTGGTCTAGCATCCTCTGCACATACAGCACGGGCACTATTAAGCCAAAATATAGGAAAGTGGTTCCCTAGTTTTCAGTTTAGGCACACGTTTTCATTTGAGATAGAGAAAACTTTCAAAGAATTAAAAAAAAGAAAAGTGAAGATTTGTGGGGATTATCTGTTCATGTACTGGCTCATATAATGCCAATAGTAACACCGATTTTAGTAAATATATTTAATAAATGTGTCGATTAAGGTGTGTTTCCCGATTTGATGAAGCATAGTAAAATTATACCAATATTTAAATCGGGTTGTAAGTCAGATCCTACAAACTACCGCCCAGTGTCGATATTGCCAGCGTTGAGTAAAATATTCGAAAAAATAATGCTCAACCAAATGCTGGCACATTTTAACATTTGCAGGATTTTTCATGGTCAACAGTATGGTTTCACGAGAGGGCGGTCAACAACACATGCAGGAGCAAGCTTGGTCAAAAATATACTAGAGGCTTGGGAAGGGTCACGAGATGCCATTGGCGTGTTTTGTGATCTTTCTAAGGCTTTTGATTGTGTTTGTCACAAAACTTTAATTTACAAGCTGAAGTACTATGGAATACGTGATAAAGCTCTCGATCTCGTGATTTCATATCTGGCTGACCGAGAACAAAAAGTGAATGTAAATGGGGTTACATCTGTCGGTTCTAAATTAATGATGGGCGTTCCTCAAGGATCAATTTTGGGACCGTTCCTATTTTTGGTTTACATTAATGATCTTCCATTTATGCTTAAAGACCTTTGTGAAATAATATTATTTGCTGATGACACATCATTATTATTTAAAGTTAACAGAAAAGACATAGATATTAGCGGACAGAATAGGACCTTGGCGGATGTCTCGAGATGATTCGCTGCCAATAATTTACTACTGAATGCACAAAAAACCAATTGTGTTAAGTTTTCCCTATCCAATGTACCCAAAATTCATAATGGACTGAAACTGGATGGGAAAGAATTAGAATTAATGAAATCAGCTACTTTTCTTGGTTTAACAGTAGACAATAAGTTACAGTGGGCGGACCATATCGGGACTTTATCTAATAAGCTCAGTTCGGCAATATATGCTATTAGGCGCATTAGACAGTTGACAGATGTAGCTACGGCTAGGCTGGTGTATTTCGCATATTTCCATAGCCTTATGTCTTATGGTCTGCTACTGTGGGGATCAGCGGCGCATATGAAATCTATCTTTATTTTACAAAAGAGGGCAATACGTACCATCTACAGTATGAACGCACGTGAGTCGCTGAGAGATCATTTTAAAGACATTGATGTACTCACCTTACCCTCGTTATACATCTATGAAAACATAATGTACACTAAAAAAAATTTAGATCTATTTCAAAAGAAAGGCGTTGTTAGTGGTGTGGAAACTCGTGGTCGTGATCAGCTAGTTATCCCTAAATTTAAATTACAAAAGTCAAGTGGTTCATTTTTGGGTAACTGTGTTCGTTTTTATAATAAAATTCCTCAAGAAATTACTCAATTAACGGAAAACACATTTAAACTTGTCATTAAACGCACACTGATTGGAAAAGCATACTACAAAATTAGCGATTTCATTGAAGACACAACAATAAACTGGAAGTGATCCTCTCTGCGTATGCATTTACTGGCTTTATAGATATTGTATTTTTAAATAACTATTGTACAATGATGGTGAAAAAATGATACCTGACTGAGTTTCTTGTCGGTTCTTCTCAGTATTCAGGTTTTCTTTTCGAACCGAACTAAAGTAGATTTGACGTTCAAAAATACCTTGCATTTGGGTTTACTTGAATAAATTGATTTGACTTTGACTTTGACTTTGACATACATATTACTGTTAAATATATTTTAACATTTATACTAATAATAGAAATTAACAATATAATATTTATTAGCAGACATTGGGTATGTCCCTTACATAGCACTTGTGGTATGTTTCTGAGTTTCCTCATTCCTCTGGTGTTCGCACAGATATTTCTTCAATTTATTTCTAAATTGTTGAACACATTGCAGGTTCCTTATAGGAGGAGTAATATTATTCCAACATTTTGATGCACTATAACGAAAAGTACCCCTAAAAGCGGCCGAGGCATGCTGAGGTGTCAAGAGTTGCATAGTGCACTGCCTGACTCCACCAGACCTATGGCTAGATTTCCAGCACAACTTTTCATAAAGATAACTAGGAGCTATACGCTTTATGACACCAAAAAGAAGGCTAGCTAAATGAAGTTTTTGGCGATATTTTATTTTTAGAATTCCGTGTTTATTGAGATACGGAGTTACATGAGCTCTCAAAGGAATGTTAAAACAAAAACGAGCACATGCGTTTTGCACCCGTTGTATCAACTTTTGTGTTCTTGCTAAAAGACGGCGGCCAAAAACGGCATCCATAGAATTTAATTTAGATAAGACAAGCGATTCCACAAGCTGGATACGTAAATCTTCTTTTATGAATGGTCTAATTTTATATAATACTTTTAATTTATAAAAATAGCTTTTAAATGCAGAAGCTACATGTTTTTCAAATCGGAGATCACATTCCATATGTAAACCCAAATTACGCGCCTCATATACACGTGTGTTGGGTTCATCCATAAGCGTGACGCTTATCGACGGATTTATATTGGCCAGTTGGTGTTTACTGCCGAAAATTAAGTATTTAGTCTTGTTGGGGTTGAGCAATAGGCAATTGTTAGTAGACCATTTGGCTATTCTTGATAGATCTTCTTTGAGTCTTACTATTGCACTATCGATTTCTGAAGGTTTACATGATATACAGGGTATGAAAACGGGACAGTTACTTTAATGGATGAAAGGGCATAACTTTAGTATGTAGATACAAAAAGAATTATCGAAAAAAACGTATCCGTTTAAGAGTTATGACCGTTTTAATTTTCAAGTGTTATCCCCACCATTTCTCGTAAAATTCGTACAGTTACAGATTTTAAATCTTACGTATTTTTTTATTTTGTAATAATTTCATCCGTTACTGAAATACAGCCTGAAAACCATTTTCGAAAATAATGCGTATACCCCTCGTATACCCCTTAACAATGTATACAAATCGCTAAGGTCATGAACTGTCAGCTGTTCAATATGGCGGATTGGCGGCGTTACATCAAAGAAAGCCACTGTAAATCACACGTCGGCAAAGTCAAATGCAGAAAGTCACAAAGATGCCGACAAAATCTAAAGGTGTGTACATACGAAGTACGAATTGATTTTTTAATGAATGAATATTTTTGAAAGTTTCTATGAAAGTGGACAGAGAATGAATTGATGAGGTAAGAGCATTGTTTCAAGGAAGCTCGGCTTCTCAAGATGAATTTCAGTAAGATAAAATGTTATCAAAATGTACCAAAGTAGTTCGACGGATGTAAGACACAACGACATTATCATAACAGGCCAGTAAATAACGGTTAGTAATAATGGTTATTGTTTTACATTGATGAAACATCTACTAGAAAGTTGTTTTTTTAAGAAGAGCTTCGTATATCGCTACTTACCTACAATAATTATCTATTTTCTTATTAATAAAAAGCTAATTTAATATTAATAAGTTAATAAGTAGTTTTATGCAGATAAAATAATGAAATCACTAAAAACAGTACCTAAATCGATCGAATGTTACAAAGAAATAAAAATGGTCCATGATTGTTTATCCCTAGCTATTGTGATCCGACCTTTATCTACCTATGAATGATAAGGATTTTTTTCAAAAATTATTAAATTTTTTCAGTTGCATTTAACCTTCCGGCCGACCTTGTACTATCATCGGGATGTTCATCAAAATGCATTCGGATTACGATCTCTGTGAGACGTATTCATTGTGTATATCGTCAATTCGTTTTTAACTACTTACGAATTATTTTCTTGTTGTTTTATCTGTATAGTAATCTGCAATACACCGATATGGTTTTGGCTTATGGTATGGCTAGTGGTAATTCTAGTGAAGCTTTGTGTTTGTATTTGGACCATTTTGGACATCGTAATGATGAGCACGTGCCTTCGAGTGGTAGAATACCGACGCGAGTGGTGCAACGGTTAAGGGATTATGGCAGCTTTACATCGCTCAATACAGATTCCGGCGGCAATGCTAACCAAGGCATCCGCGATCTCATTCTTAATCATTTTGATGAACATCCGGATGATAGTACAAGGTCGGCCGGAAGGTTACTACAGGTGCCCCACAGTACGGTCCATAAAGTGCTGAAGGAAGACCGGCGCCATCCTTTTAACTTAATCTGATACAGAAGAGGTCATGAAGCACAAAATCATCGATGCCTTTAATAAATTACAACGAGAAACGTCAAACGTATTGCATCGTGTGCATAGTGAGATAGCGCGGCGTGCACGTGCATGCATAGAAGCGCAAGGCCGCAATTTTGAACATTGACGTTTGTGAACTTGTAAATGTGTAATTACTACTGACCTCAATACATATGGAAAAAAAGTGATGTGAAAAAGTATCAAATTGTAGCAGTGTTATCGTGCATTTTGTGATTTACCCACATTGGTAATTTGCAGCCTGAATACAAGGTCAGAGTCTATCTTTTGTTTTTTTATCGATTTCCTTCATAACCATTTGTACGTCCGCAGTGAGAGGTCAGAGTCATTGTGACGAGAACGTGGCGACAAAGGCACACTACCTACCTATCATTCTAATCTAATTTAAAAATACGTTTTTTCCACATACACAGGAATATCAACCTTATTGTTACATAAATAAAAGAGGTTCTGTGGATTTGTGAAATTAGGCAAAAATTAAATTTCGGTGTCTTTTACTTGTGTTAAGGGGAAGCACAAGTGAAATAAATTGTGTTTTAACCTGTATCTTTGTTATTATTGCATAATAATACTTTATTAAATCGTAATCAAGATGAATTCTCGATACACTATAGCATATTCAAAAATATGTCCCGTTTGTATGTACTCCCTGTATATATTTGTATATCGTCTGCATATATATGAAATTTGCAATGGTTAACATGTATTTTTATGTCGGCGGAATACAAAATAAAAAGCACTGGACCTAAGATAGAACCCTGAGGCACACCCCTACCAACGGCTACTTTATCTGACTCAAATGAAGAACCGCCATTACCATTCAACTTAACAAATTGGTGATGGTTATTGAGATAACTGTTAAACCACTTTAAAGCTGCGCAGTCGAAGCCATAGTAATTTAATTTCGACATTAGCAAATCAATATTTAACGAATCAAAAGCCCTAGAAAAATCAAGTAGTACGAGAATTGTACACATTTCTTCATCTTGCGAGCACAGTATATTATCAGTCACGTTGAGCAAGGCAGTCGCGGTACCACGTCCCTTCCTAAATCCCGATTGCACTTCAGGTAATATATTATTTATCTCCAGATAATCCGTAAGTTGTTCACAAACCGTTCTCTCCAAAATCTTTAACAAGCAAGGTAAAATGCTAATAGGTCTTAAGTCTTTTAAGTCAACCGGGTTCGAATGTTTCGATAAGGGACGCACAATTGCATGTTTCCACACATCAGGAAAAGTAGATGTACGAATAGACAAATTTATTAACTTTAATATACATTCCATTGTGTACGGAAGTGTCATTCCGTACACAATGCATTCACTTTAATATACAATTCCACTCAGTGTCACCAATATCCAAGCTAATGCCGTCACAACCAGTTGCATTTGATTTTAAACTTTTGATTATTTTGATTAGCTTGTCAATACTAAGCTGTTCCATATGAAAGACAGCATCACCATATTTGTGATGTTCAAAGTATGTCATTTGTGACATGGAAACCACCGAAGTGTTTGGTGTATTTAAAAAATAATTATTTATAATGTTCGGCTCATCAAAAAAGTTCGGTAGTTCCGTATTATTTTTGGGTAGTAAAGTATTTTTAAGATTCTTCCATAATAGCTTTGGTTTACGTATTTGATTGTTAATATTAAATTTGAAATAGACTGATTTCTCATGATAAAGTGTGTACAAAACAGGTTCCCAAATCGAGTGTTAAATAAAACCAATAGGTAATATTCAGCGTTATATTTGGTATTCAAAATTTAAACATCACAAACCGTTCTATGTAAATTAAGTCAACGGAATGATAGCGCGTTTTAAATTGCTGCTTACACCATCTAATAACATTTTATAATACAAATTGGACAAAGTGCTTGATTTACAGCAGTTTTTTATGTTTCATAGAATATTTTTTTACTGTTAATCTTTGTTCTGTGGTAATCCCTTGCAGCTTTATCACGCAACCTCATCATTAATTTAATTGTATCCGTTATCCACGGGTAGGAGCGATCTTTAATATCAATTGACTTCAGAGGAGCATGTAAATCGAATAGATATATGGTACTATAATTCAAATCACTAATCATATCGTTAACGTTATCAGCTGTCGAAATCAAATCCCATCTTACGTTTTTCAAGTTATCATTAAACTTTTCCGATACCGATAAAATCACTTTAGAACATATAGGGTCTATATGTTCTAAAGTGATTTTATCGGTATACAAATCTGTACATACGACATCGATAAGCGTCTGGCTAGTGTCGGTAAAATGGGTGGGTTCATTGACTAACTGCGACAGATTTGCACATGACAAAAATGTAAAAAAAATTATTGTGTCTATGTCACTTTTGGCACATAAATTAATGTTAAAATCACCCAACAAAACTAAATTATCGTAATTGGAAATAGAACTAATGGAATCCGTAAGAGCATCGAAAAATATATCAACATTCATCCACGGCGGACGGTAGGCCGTGCCAATCGCCAGCTTTCTTCCACCAATAGTCACGAGAAGCCACATTTGCTCAACTGAGCTGTGCTGTGGGTCTAACGGATGAGGCCAGGTGCGAGCGGTAACATTCCGCTTAATGTAAAACCCCACGCCACCTCCACGCGATCGCACTACTTGCAACCGCGGGATATGACGTAAATGGTAGCCCGGCAGCGCGGGTGCTCGCCCCTCCTCACCTTCCTTTAACCAGGTTTCATTTATTGCTAATGCATCAACATCGCTCCTTGTGACAGTGGCTATAAAATCGTCATGATTTGTGCCAAGGGAACCTGCATTATACAAACCTATTCTCAACCGTTTGTTAAGCATTATAATAACCGGTAATGTACATAAATATTGCTAAAAGGCACAGTGTGCTATGTAATAAAGTAATAATACAATGTAATAAAATAACATACTTAATAAACGTATAATCACATAAATACAATATGTACATTATAATTAAAAATGAGCTATACTGTAATAAATTTATAATAATATGTGTTAGAATAAAATTGTAAATTAACATAAAATTAACACATGTGTATACAATGTACACGATAGCTGATAAAAAACACAATATGCAATGTGATAATGTAAAGATATAATATAACACAATAATATTCCCAATTAACATACAATTATCAATACGAATTATTTCTAATACATAAGTATCCCTTACATAACATAGTTTACAGTTCACAAAATAACTAGTTATATTGTAAACTAGAAGATAGGACACTTATTAACATAGAACTACTTACAAAAATATCGTTTACATAATACTTGTATTATGTAAACGATAATGTATTATGTAATTGTATTGTATTGAAATGTATGTAACTGATTGTTGAAAAACTTAACAGGTATGCTTATGACTAGAAGGCAAACTGGGTAGACTAGTAATAAAGATTTATATAAATAAGATGAAATTATACAACTTGGTTTGACTTTGTTATTTATGTGGTAAATAATATTTACAAAACTAAAAACGGGGTAGAAAAATAAAAAGCTGTGAATGACATTGGTTATTTCAAACGGTTTCACTACCAAAAACACGATTGTAATCAGCGTCTGACCGAATTAGATGGACTCGTTTTCCGTCGCCTTGTCGTGTAAAAATACGACCTCTTTTGGTCCACGAGTACCTCCACTGTCGCCTGCGGCATTCCTCTCGCACTCGTCGAAACAACTGGCGGTTGGTCCACGTCAGTCACTCATTAATATAAATACGATTAGTACCTAACCGACCAATGTCAGCCGCGGTAAGACCACGGCGGATGCCTGCTGCGTGCAGAAGTTCGTCCCGCACATGGCGGCGCGCAAATCGGACCACTACTCGGCGCCTACGATCACCCATACTAGCGTCGTCGGGAGCGCCGGCATTCTCGCTATTAGCGTCGGCGGAATTGCCCCCGCCGACACCGTCTCTAGCAATCGCTCCAACGCGCTCAACAAACACGATGTCCCTATCCTCAAGAGTGACACCCAGCTTCGCCGCTAAGATGATTACGGTTTGTTGGACATTTTCCCCATTCTCCTCCGGAATATGTCCGATGTCCAAATCCGAAAGTAGCATCTCTTGATCTCGATCATTTATGTCCATCTTAAGTTGAGACACAGTCTCTCGCAACTCAACAATTTCATCAGATTTTTCCTTTTCTCTGCGCTCAACTACCTCGAGTCTCCGTTCTACTTTATCCATCCGCACTCCAATGCTCGCCATGGAATCTCGAAGCTCTTCACGAAACTCACGCAGTTCGACCATATATTCAGCAAGTATGCGTCTCTTATCCTGGACATCCGTCTCAATATTGATGACAGAAGACATAGCGTGCGACGCCGCGTCACCCTGCATCGAACCAGTAACATCACTAACATGGGTAGACAGGAGAGCGGAGTCACCATAATTTTCACCTTTCACAGGGCATATCCAGTTTTCAGGAACAAGCGTATTGCTGGTAATCGCCACACACGCTTTGTGGAACATACATGGACATGTGGTACAAGTGGCAGCCCCTGTCGGAGACAAGTATTTACCGCAAGCCGAACACTTAACCATAGTTATAGAGAGACTGCAATCTGTAAGTCAATGGACAGTATAGGTACCCGACGATATGTCACACCAGTATTTTAGATGGCGCGATAAAAAATTTATAGTCCTTTGTTTACGCGAGTCTCGTAGTGAATATCTATTATAGAAATACCCACTCTAACAACAAAGTCAATTTAGTTATCACAAAAAATTTACAAATTACTTTTACAATAATGCAGCAATCCGAGCACACCAGTATACACAAACACGCTCACAGACACCCCAGACGTAGGAGTACACACCACCAGCACTGTTACAACGATTTAATATGATTTATTATTTTTACGGACAAAAATTACGCCAACTTACACGAGCTGTTTTGGTATCCTCACGTCACCTCAATTAGAAAATTATAATTTAAATAGAATACTTAATTATTAACATTAGTTTGTAAGTGTTGTGTTACTAACAAAGATGACCTTTTCTGGTCCGAAATAAAAGATTTTATTTATTTATTATATATAATTTTTATTCGCAATATCCGAACTCTTTAAGCACTTAAACGATTAAAATGTCAAGACAAAAAGCAGCGGTTTTTTAACAAGGTGAGTGAATAAATTTTATGTTGGAATGGTCATTGTCTGAAAGACAACCCGTTTTAACTTTAAAAGGGAAAGTACAAAACCAACGTTCCTATATGTTAAAAATTCTAAATTTTCGCATACAGACAGACTCAGTTCTAGCACTTGACAACACTATTTTAGCTGGCCACATTATTTAGAAGTTTGACACATGGACTTTTTGGCAGGAACGGGAGAAGTGAGGTTGTCATTTTATTTGGATTTTCTATTTTTACATTTTTGGGAATTTTAAAGTACAAAAGTGATAGTATATTGTGTTTTAAAATTCGTTTAAATAAACATGTGTAGCTGAAGCTCTCGCGCTCTTCCAAGAAGTCCTTTATAACTTCAGTAAAGCCTACTATCACTTTACTGGAGGAGTTTTACGATAACGATTCTACTTGTTTTAATACAATACCTGACATTGACAAATGCGCTAATCTGTGCGCCGTGCGCCATGCCATGAGGAAAGAAAAAAAAGTTTGACACATTAAAACGTCAAATCAATCTATCGAATTAAAAGTTAGACTATAAACAAAAGAACCAATTAGACCTGTGTCAATCGTTCATTTTCAAAGATTCGATCGTTCAAGTATTGATTTGAAAAAAGATTCGGTCAAACGATCCTATCAATCATTGATCCATTGATTGTATACAGATACAATCATGATTCCATTTTTGATTGAAATGAAAGATCGAACGGTTGTGTGAGTTATCTTATCTTTTACGATTTCGATATTTTTTATAGTTATAATTATAATTTAGACGCATTTATAATATTATTGTTTGTGTTTTAAAAAACAATGTGTAACTTTTTTGAATATAATTTTTTATCACATTAAACGGCATAGACAATCGATTAAATATCGACAAGTACCGAGATCGAATCGGTTAAATGATCGAATCGATGAATGATACGTTCATTCAAATGTGATTGCAATCATCAATACTTTGAAATGATTGCAATCAAATGATCGAATCAATCACGACCGACACAGGTCTAGAACCAATTAGAAGCTATTAATTAGAAGTTGAAGTTAGACCACTGTTATTAGCTTGAACGATGTGATGAATTTTACTTAAAAATGAAATGTGCAAAAAAATAATGTAGTTATATACAAGAAACTGACTCACTGATCCCCATCTGGATGACGATTTACAAGTAGCATGCAGTAATCACAATCCAAATCTAGGAAAAATGGTTAAAAAGCTGTCCTAATTTCGAAGAGAATAATCTTTTTTAATAAATACTGACTACATATAGTCGTCTACCGTTTTTTTTGTTAATTTTAGCCACAATGTGGGTAATGTGGCCTATTTGAAATAGTTTTTATGAATATGCGGTCCGAGAAATTAAAAGATATGGCTATGTAAAGAGACATGTCAAAAACATAGTGAAAGAAAAAATATGGGTTCTTAGATTGTGTCGAAACTATTAAATTTTTAATACCATTAAGGATAAATTAAGGTATTAAAACAAAGGTAGTGAACAAGCATACGGCGGTGATACGGCGTATCTGATAGTGTAGGCAGTTTTACTGCACCCTAATGACGTCTGCAACATCGGAGGTATCACGTGCGTGTTGTCGACCCTGTAAAATAGAGATGGGTCGAAGGTTTGTTAATTATTCAGTACCTAATTCGAACTAAATAACTTAATTCAAATATTCGACATGGTACGTTTTTACCGAACGTACAGCCGAAAATTCATATTCGGTAAAACGCATATTTGGCCCATCACTTGTAAAACCTTTGAACGACCTTTTTGAGCACACCTTAGCGTAATTTCTAGGGAAAACCTGCCTTACTGTAAGACTTTTATAAAGAAAACTTATTTATTCATTGTAATGACTATGAAACATTTATTTTATAAATTAACAAATAGTATGTTATATTATAGGTATAAAATAATAGCATTATTAACTAAGAATATTAATTTGTATACTAAATAATAAGACCTAAATATTACGTATATACTAAATAAAGACCTAATGAGATTTCACTTTATTGTATTTAAATAAATGCATTGACTCTTTAATTATGTTCTCCGAGTAATTTTCATTGCCGCCATCGTTCTTAAGATTTACAAAACCATTAATTTTCTTTGAAGTCGTACCGTTGTCCGCTTTTGTTTCCTTATCTGCGTTTATCCGATTATTAATTTTATTCTTTGAGCTGAAAAAGAATTGAAATCATCACTGGGTATGTACGACTTGACCCAGGCAGTTAAACATATTGTGATGTTTGATGAAACGGCCAGTCATGACTCGCCATTTAGTTTAATTAACATCGTTTGACGTTTCATCCAGCTATAGACGATTAGACACTACCAAATCGATGTGTCTAATATCGATTTCGTAGGATGTCTAAAGTTTTGGTAAAATATAAATAAACTTAGTTGGATAAAACTCTTGTAACTTCTACTAATAGCTTCATTAGAATAAAGCTAACAAGCTGTGTCGATCTGGGAGATGCGTCAGTTGCTTATCTCTTAAAAGTAGGCGAAGGGGTCGGGTTAATATTTATGCCTGGTAACGCGTTGCGTGAATGATCAAGTACGATTTGCTTTCAGCAAAGCATCTAGCCAAACAGCTTTAAGATGTGATTTCGATTCTTTTCAATGCTTTCTTTTCTGTCCACTTCCAATGGAAATTGACGTGAAGTTATGTGAGTATTCATACATACCACGAATACTTACATAATAATTCTATAACCTCAACACTATTGCAAGACGATTTCTAATGATATTCCGGCTCTATAAAGGTTTATTTTCTAAATTGTTGTCGCCGGAAACTAAACTCTTGAAACCTTGGCATGTAACTTAAATGTAAATAATCGTATCAGAGTTGAAGTCATGAGTAGACGAAGTAAATTGAAGACCACAATGATTGATGCTCTGGTGTGTTCACCATGTTATGTATATGTAGGCTCAAAAATCGAAAATGCATAGACCGAAAAAATAGCTTACAATGCGTTGTGGCTTTTTTTAAACGGTCACATCGCGAAATTCGCGTCACGGTACTTTAAAAAACGGCCATGACGCGTTCTAGCAAATACAAAAAGACCACATAGCGGAATTCGCGTCATGGCTATCATGCTATACGATCACAATGCATTGTGGCAATGAATAAATGCTAGGTACGTTCGTTCTGATGACGGACGTACAGCTCCCAGAAATGTTTCTGGCGAAGCCCCAGAACAGAATCGGCTCTATTCGGGTAGAACATTCTTTTTGGGTAGGTTAGGTTAGGTTACTGCCACACTGCGTTGTGATCGTACAGCATGATAGCCACGACACGAATTTCGCTACGTGGTCTTTTTCTATTTGCCAGAACGAATTTCGGGATGTGGATGTTTTACAGTGACCGCAACGCGTTGTGAACTGCTTTTTCGTTCAATGAGCGTTTTGATTTTTGAGCTTAACGTATACAATACGTCTGCGTTTGTAAATTCAACTTCAATCTGCTTATGCAAAAGTGTATTAACTACAAATCACGGTACAACGATATCATATCTTGACACGATGTCTGTAATAATATATAATATATATCCTAACGCTGTATTAGCTAACCTAACAGGGTAGCCAAAGAGTAGGGTGCCTCAAGCATCACGATTTTACATACTTCATTCGCCTTCTCAAATCTCGTCATTCTCCTTAGACACTTTCGCCTAGGTAAACGAATGTTTTTGACGGCTAACACACCGCCCGTTCGATCTTCGTAAGTCTGGCTTGGTAATATTCGATTTCTGCTACCTTTTACTTTCTATAGTAATAAGCGTTTGTGTTTACAGGTGACAAAGAGAAAGGGATAAGTCCTTAAAAAGTGTGTATATGCGTATTTACTTACAGCTTATCTGTTAACTGAAGAATAATCTTCGTAACTGGAACTACGATACTCAGCCAAGCGATTAGAGTTAGAATGGATGATAAAGTAATCGTGCCGATGGCGTCCACGATCTTAAAAAAACAACTGTGGTTATTAACAATGATATATCCTGTGGAAAAAGTTATTGCAATTACGCATATGAACTCCATTAGTCTTACTTTTAGATTACAATATCTGTATCAATCATAATAAAAAGCTGGACAAGAATTTATACCTTTCAAACAAGATATAAGTAATAACTGCAGTTAATCGAATTATAATTGTAATGTATTTAGAATAAAATTACTAAACAGAGCGTGGAATTGTTTCCGAATTATTCTCTTCTCCCTGGATACTTTTGTTATTGTCATGGTTATGCGATGCAATGGAGGCATTATTTTACTTTGTTTTCCACTTTGTTTTTACTCGGTGATTCTACTTCAATAAAGTGAAATTAAGTTTACGTGTTTTATTATATGCCAAAGGCTTAGTACACCTCACTAATGAATTCGATTAACGGGAGTCCGTAGCCAAGAATTTTAATTACAGGGGATAGTGGAATTCAAAGGAAGAGTGAATAATAAGTTCTGGACCAGTGTGAGGTAATTTGTTTCAAACAGACAGCACATCATAGGTCTAACATTCGCCTATTACATTACAAAAAATGTACTAACAATAGTAAATGGATCGTGTCTGCCAGGACTGCGCGCTGCGAACAGGTTCCTTTGTATAATTGCAACGTGGAATAAATATACGCCGTACGAGAGACGACTGAGGTGGATGAAAGGCTTCCAACTCCAAAACTTCGTAATCAGGGCTGCAATTATTAGGATTTTTTTCTCTTATTATGGTGTAGCGTAAATTAAGGTAACTGTAAATAAGGTATATTATCTAGGAAGTAATAACTAGTAGTAGTACTTCTGGATAAAGATTTTCTTCAACAAATGATTCGAAACTGGATATACTGTACTACGTAAGCCCTGAGTGGTGACAGGAATCAGGTTATTAATTTACATTACATCTAGTTACTAGCGACCCGCGTCGGCTTCGCATGGGTGAAATGTAGATACTAATTCCTCGTATCCGTCTAAATAGCTTTCCAAACCACTTAATTTGTAACATTAAAATGGTTATAGAAGGCTATCCGTATAATATAGACATATGCTATCACTGAGTATTTTTGTAGTCCTAATAAAGAGGAACAAGTCCATCATACATTGTTTTGGAATAATAAAGCATTTTCGATGATAGCTCTCAGTCGGCTTGATTTTTTCCGACATCATGAACTATTATAGTCATATTTCAACAAATTAACAAAAACCAATATTAAACTATACGGATAAATCTTTCTCTTGAATCGCTCTATTTATTGGTGAAAACCGCATTAAAATGCGTTGCGTAGTTTAAAAGATCTAAGCGTACAGACGGACAAACGGCGCGAAGCGACTTTGTTTTATACTATGTACAGATAGATACCTTATTCTACCTGCGAAGGGGAATAAAATCCATACGGACGTTCACCTGGACTAAGCCAACTGAGTAGTGTTCGACTGGCCCGTTGGCGCAGTGGCATATGCATCTGCTTTCCAAGCTAGGGTCCCGGGTTCGACCCCGGTCAGGTCAATTTAAGAAACGAACTTTTCTATATTGGCTTGGAGTCTGGGTGTTACTGGGAAATCCCCCAGAGTTCGTTGTGTGGTACCCATAGTACAAGCTTACTGCTTAGTTTGGGGTCACACAATCTGTGTAATTGTCTGGAGTATTATTATTATTAGTGTTGGACTCGAATCAACAAAAAAATCCTGCTCTTTGTAACTTGAGTACTATTGTATAGCAACAGCCAAGATACTTAACGTGTTCTTAAAAGTAGTGACAAGCTGAAGATGGATGACACTACGTTACAAGTACAGAGGCTTGTAATGAAATTACGTGAATGTTATGACGTGATTGGCCACGAGCCACGCCAGTTGGGCAGCAAACATGGCTGTAGTCTTCTCACCCAAGTTACAAGAGCATTGCAAAAATTGCACCTATTCGTATTTCCTGCTCGTTCTTCTCGGCGAAAGTTTTTTCTGAATCGATGGTAGGCTTAAAGTTGAAAAATACCTTGAGTTTATTTGAATAAATTGATTAGACTTTATTATAAGTGAAAAGGAAGATATGGTATGAGCATATTACGCAAAGATCTCATAAATGGAGTCCAAATATCTGTACTGTTGTTGTGCACGTACCCCGTAGTGGTTTACTTTTTCTTTCTTATTTATGAAAAGATTCCTTATGAAAAGTGACTTGGGGCGATCACATACCTATTATAGACTATATTATATTATGACTCAGATGTTACTTGCAAAAATCCATTTCAAATCATGAATTAGTATGTTTATAGCTATCTCGCTCGAAGTCTCAAATGTGTTGATCAACATGTATTTTACTCCTCAAGGATGCATACTCAGGAAAAAGAGATTAGATTCGATCAGACTCGGTTATTTGGTACAGGGTTGACCGAATCTGATATCTGGAATTTTATGATGACGCTTCGTTAAGAGGCAAAATATGTGTCGATATAAGGTATATTATAAGGTTTGAGGCTGTGCGTGGAGGATACATGAAAATCATACCGTGGGTGGGAGAGTACAGATTACAGAATCACACTTACGCAAATATCCATATTCGCAGCAAAAAATCAATGTAGAGAGCGCAATAGCCCATATTACTCTGTTGACAGCACCGAATATCACGTGTTCAGCTAAATTGTACTCTACGATGTAAAGGCGCCCACTTATGGCCAGAATCGACGCCATAATTGACAAGGAAATCACTGCACCGACTGCTGACCATATCTACGAATGCAAAGCAAAACCTTGTCTTTGTTGTTATGTCATTTAGCATTGATAATTTTGGAATTAACACATTAAATGCAGCAAGAGATCTGAAAAGATTTTCCTTTCATTTTTAATTCAGTGTTCTTTTTTTGTACTACGTCTGACAAAGATCTAATCCATTTATTCAATTTAGTAGTCGTTAATGCTCAATTAACAGAATCGTCTCAATGATGTATTATCTATATATTGTAACATTTTTTCGCTATTGTACCTTCTTTTTAAGAGCTTAGAGGTTGTCAGAGAAAATAATTATAGAACTGGCAAGTTAAAAATTTAAATATGTTTTTCTTTTGGGAGAATAGAGCAGGATTTGAAAAATGAGAAAAAAAAGGAGAGCGAGGTCGTCTTTTAGAGGAGAACAAGAAAGGTTGTGATGGAGTAAAGAGATTATTTTTCTCCTCAAAAAGAAGATATTTGATTTCTTTGTAAAAGTAAAATCTGTTAAGAATAATAAAGAAGATGTTGGCAAAGTGAAAAAGAAAGAGGCTCGAACCAGAAAACTGATGTCGCCCAAACTTCCAAGGCAAATGGACCCCTCGACAAGAATAAGGGGGAGCAATGGCTTCAATCGGATAAAGAGCACATTAATCAAGGTAACGCACCAGTTTCATACAAGTTTATATAACTTATATTTACAATGACGATGCTGATTGCAGAATTATATAAAGTCGACATAATTTTGGAGATAACATTCGAGAGTGGAGTATGGGACAATACAATCTAATTTAAGCCAGTGGTTTGTGTTTTTTTATCATAATGTGTAAATTGTAAGGTGAAAGGTATTTATATCTGATTTTTGTAAACTACACCACACCATCACAACCACTTTGATATATTTCTGTTTCTATTTTATTTACAAAGTTAGTATTGATTTATTTGTTTCAAATTATATTACAATTTTCCTTTTAAAATAGAATTATATTTAAAAAGATTTCCAATGAATTTCAAAATTTAATTTATCCATTCCCTTTTTGTGGCATCCGGGTGGGAATGGTATAATATGTAAAAGGCGATGTATGTATGTATGTTCCTTATGGACTCCGAAACGGCTAGACCGATTTTAATGAAATTTTCTGAGAATCTTCAAATTGGCCTAGCGGGTGATCCTGTAAAGTTTGGTAGTGATCGGATCAGTAGAATTTTTTTCTGTTTTTTACGCCCAGTGAAACTAACGCCCAGTGAAACGGGCCGGGTTTGCTAGTTAGTAATAGAAAGAGGCACATCGAACCTACTTGAAATGTTGGTAAAATTAATTAAAATGACTCCCGCAGAGAACATGGTAATATTTCAAATCGCACATTGTGTTTTAAATAAATAATAACGGAGATTTAATTAGACTACGTTATTAAAAGCAAGGATTGATTATGTTAATTAAATAAATGTAACTATACACAAACAAAAAATGTAATCAAGTGTGATTTAGTTTCGAGCCTCGAGTTGAAATCGCACTTGATAATTTGATATTTCATACAATGCTTAATTAATAAGCGATATGTTTGTAAAATTTTCTAGATCTATGAATTTGATACTAGTTTATATTTCTTGAAATTTTTAAATTTCTTTTTTTAGTAGGTTTGGAGCTAAGGGAGGATTAAAATGTCGGGATGAATTGTAATACAACTTGCTTCATCTTGCTTTTCTTGTGAATATTTTAAAGCGTTAATTAATGACAAGAAAACGTAGGTATGTTACATGTAGGTTCAACAATATGTATTGTTATGCTATATTAAAGTTTTTACGTTGCATAATTTATACATATTGTTAGTTCCACATTAATTTTAATCACATAAATTACCCACATGTGATCTTATGTAACATTTTAGTAACAAGAAAGAGGGTAGAATGGATTCCCTCCGTGTAGTGGGCCTGCGTAAAAGCCTGATTTTGGACTTGTAAGAGTTCAGTTGTCGAGCAGTCATCGAATAGTCAAAGACATAATAGTTGTGATGAAGAATTGATAGTGTGTTTATAGTGATCAGTGCTCCCGTTACATTTCATATTTAACAATATATTGTGTAAACGAATGTTTCTTTGTATGTTGATGAAACGTTGGTGAGCTGTTTTGCGTAGTCCGTGAAGTTGAAAGTTTTTGAATTATTTAACTTAGTAATAAAAGACTTCGCGAACGAAGTCGCGGGCAACAGTTTATAATATACTTTATAATAAAAGCGACTGTGGCAGACGAATATTGGACTAGAGATGAGTGATATTAGAAAAAAATAGATGTTGATATTGATGTTTAGGTGCTAAAATCAAATACGGAATAAGAATATATTTTAGTGACATCTAGCATAAAAACTAAGAACTATTTCGTTCGTTAAAGTTCGAAATATAAATTTCAAATTCGACATTTCTAAAGGTCGCTTGAAATTTTTTGATTTTTGTAAACAAATTTTATACCTTAAAATTTTGCATACATGCATACATATCTTCACGCCGTATCCCTAACGGGGTAGTCAGAGAGGACCGAGCGTCAAGCGTCGCGGTCCTTACATACTTCTTTCGCTTCCTCGAATCATCATTCTCCTCACACATTTACGCCTAGGTATGCGAGTGCTTTTGACTTTTCCGTCGGCTAACACTAGCTATTTGATCTTCATAAGTCAGCCTTGGTCTTCCTTGGCTTTTTTTACCACTCACTTTTGCTCTATAGATCTTAAAATTTTGCATTACCTCAATTTGATTTTTACATCAAACAAGTCTGGACACATCGGTTTTACATATAATTTTTTTTGGTCCTAATATCGATGTTAAAACATCAACGTTCCGATATCATCGATGAATGTCGATCATTCCTATATTGGACGAAAGCGGGACACATGGGTGTATCTATATCTATATATAAAAGACGTATGTATGTATGTTCCTTATGGACTCCGAAACGGCTGGACCGATTTCGATGAAATTTTCAGGGAATCTTTAGATTGAGCTAGCGGGTGTTCCTGTAAAGTTTGGTAGCGATCGGATCAGTAGAATTGTTTTTTGTTTTTTTTTTTGCAGTATCAAAATAATTATAAAAATTGTTTAATTTATTTCAACTTCAACGAGCCGGGTTTGCTAGTAAGGTTATAAAAGAACACTACTTATCAATTCATTAAATATTTATGTATTTATATTTCTGTATTTATGTATGTATGTAATATTATTATTACGTAACTATTAAGTAAATATATTAAGTATTACGTATGTATTATGTATAAATGCTTATATAACTGTCTTCATTTATTTATGTATTTTTTTTGTTTATGAGGCATGTTTTTTTTAAATTGTAATTTTTTTTGCTCATGTTTATATAGAATCAAATGATTAACGCTTACTTAAAATTCAGTTTTTTACCCTCTTAAGTATTTGCACCGCTTCGTAGGGTTAGCTGGAAGAAATCTCTTATAGAGGTAAGCTAGCCTTTGTACGAAATCTCAAAATGTTATTAATGTAACCTTTGTATTGAATAAAGTGTGTATATAAGGTTTCAGTTTTCCTAAAAAGAAATTGAAAAGTAAACAGTGTAGGTATCTGTCTTACCTTCGAAATTCGTACATTTTTAAACCATGATATAAGCCATTGCTAAACCAACAAAATAGGCTCCAATTCTATAATGGGTCTTCACGTACGTATCGCTGAAAACGCGATCTACACGGGTGTTCTTCATCATCCTGAAATATGGTTACATTATTACATCACATGACTTCACTCACCATCAAACAGAACATCAATTAGATCACTTCCTGACGTCACTTTTAGCTGTACTATTTAGCACAGTTAGCAAAGCGCAAGGTAGTGATAGATTGCTAGACCAATGACTACACGACTTCTTCATAACTAGCTTTAACCCTTGGTCGATTCAAAATCTGTGTGGTAAGCAACTAGAACATTCTGTTCTTTCTCTACCAGAGTATCACAATTACTCAATGCCTTAGGTTCTTCACGAAGCAGCTATCAGGTTGACATGTTTTGTAATTGAACTGATTTGTTGATTTGTAATTGAATTGATTATCATATTTCAGCGCGGAGAAGTCTCAAAATTTGTTTTTGTAAATAGTTGTAAATGTGATTAATTCCTAAAATCTTTAGTTATTTTCCGCTCAAACTCCAAAAACCACCAATCGACACGTGTTTCGTCAGCTAACCATTTAACCAAATTCGGTCAGCTAACCAGCACCGAATCGAATGGATTCGGTACTGGTTAGCTGACCGAATTCTATCTCTGTTATATCGATAGCTAAAGATTTTAGGAATTTATCACATGAAATGGATTTCCGCAAAGTAACACCAGAGTCTATACAATAGTTGTAAATAGTAAGAAAACGAAATTACCAATTAAAAAACTGGTTTGAGAGATTTGGGGTATTATTATAATTATCTAGCCATTGCAGTCAAAAAAAATTTGATATTTTGTACTATTTCGGAGATTAAACTGATCGTATGAAACAGTTTTTCTATTCTGGATTTTCTTTATAGAGATTTTTTCTCCAATCATATTTTTACATATAAGGATGGTAGGATAAAGAGTTGAAGTTGTATATATCCAAATATCTAACTTTCAGTTTCCTTGGGTATCCAAGTTTAGGTAACCAAACACCATAAAGATAAAGACTTTTAAGTGCTCCTCATAGCCACCGTTCGGGAAGTCTTCAATTGATAGATGGCCTAACAGCCTAACAGATAGGTTGGATTAAGGCGACGCATTGATAAACAATAATTTAATCTAATCTTTGTCACAGCTAGTTTTTAAATATCATCTGAGGAAGTGGTTGTTACACAAACAAAGTTTACCTTGATGGCGTGAGAGGCTTCCACTGCCCGGTATGTATATGTATTTACACACATTATCTACTCGCATATGTATATTTGCATATTTGTTTATGTATATATATATACTTATTGTTTAAATAATTTTATTACGTATTTATTTATCTGTTTATTTCTGCCTATATTGTTTTTTATTTATTGTATATTTTAATTTATTATATTTTTTAAGGAGGAATATGTTTAAAGTAAGCTGTACAGAAAATTTAGAGATATAAATCGGTTCCATTGCTCCAAAAAATGTAAATCTCTGTTTTAAAAGAGGTTTCTTTGATATTTTTTTTTGTGTTACAAAAGTAAATCAACCGTATATCCCAACTGTCAATGAAATAAAAAAACAGGATACCGAATATCACTGTCATACGTTTTGAAGTCACTTAGAAAAATTAAGATCCCTTGGGTCAAAATTTCCAACGCGTCGCCTTAATTCCTTTGTGTATCGCAAAACTGAGGGGCCGTTTATATTAAGGTTCAACATAGTCACGATGTCTGATATCATTTCTAGAATTAATGTTTGCATTTACAAAGTGAAATCAAAAAATAGTGACAGCCATTCCCCTCTATCAGTTCCATTTAGTACAACAGTACAAACTTTTACGACTTGTATGAAAAGGTAATCAGAGAAGATATTTATATATATTTTTCTTCTCTATTCTACATAATCTTTAAATAATCTTACTCTTTATCGAATATGATGAATGCCGGTACTTGAGTCCTATAAATTTCAACAGCCGTTACCACTATTGTCAGTACAAACACGGTTGCACCGGCGACGGTTCCCCACCTTGGGCTCCGTTTGTAGAGATACAGTACAATCATGCATATTGCGCCACTATGGAAGTCACAAGGTAAGTACCAAGTGATCAAGTAGCACTGGAAGCAAACAAAGAGCATTATTGCGCTACTATGCTAGGCAGCAACTCCGATATTCCTCGGGGGCGCGGGGTGCGTCGGCGATGGTGACGAACTCCGCGAGACCGATGCGTCTACGTCAATATTGGTCAACTCCGACACGTCACATTATATTAGGTTCAATAAGGTGAAAGTGTTGGCTCGTGAAAAGAACTTTGTATCACACAAGCTCCTTGAAGCCATCGAAATCGACCGCCGCGCCGGCCTGATTTTAATAGAGACAAGGGATGGGCTCTGCCGCTTACTTGGAAACCCGTGTTGTTAAACACGACGCAGAATAAGAACGATAGTGCTGACGAGTATGTAGCGGACATCGTAAGTACATTTTGTGCGCCCGTAAACACCAATATTGACGTAGACGCATCGGTCTCGCGGAGTTCGTCACCGCCCCCCGCGCCCCCCGCCATGTCAAGCCGCGCGTTGCGAGCTCAGGCGCGCAGTGCGAGACGGGGCGCGGCCGCGAACTCCTCCCACTCACCCTGATGATGGACCTCCAATAGGTCCGAAACTAGTCGGTACCTATACCGATTACACGTGAGTAAAGCCGTGATCAATAATTAGTGCGTTAATAATGTCTCACGAAAGTTTTAATAATTTAACTTAAGTCTTTTAACAATTACATAGGATTGCTTCATTAATCGCGACAATAACAGGACTACTATTTGAGTGAAATTTGGTACCGTAAATACAACACAACCATTATGCTGTTGCATTGTTATATTATTGATGCTTATTGGAGGTAATATGAATATTTATATGACTGCTATATAATAACATTAGAAATTTAGTATAAAATGTGATTTCGCTAGTTGGGGGAATGGTTCACCTTATAGCCACTGGGTATGACAGTTAAGGGCGACGGTAGTTCAATTCTTTTACTCCAAAACTACAGGGTAGACTTTTTGGCAGGAACGTGAGAAGTGAAGTTGTCTTTATTATATAGATTTTCAATTATGTCCATTTTTGGGAGTTTTAAAGTATAAAAGTGATACTATATTGTGTTTTAAAGTTCAGTATTAGCGAAAAGAATGGAGTAGGTCTAAATAAATATGTGTAGCTGAAGTTCTCGCGCTCTTTCAAGAAGTCCTATAAAACCTCAGTAGTCTACTATAACTTTACTGGAAGAGTTTTGCGATAACAAAATTAATAAAATACGTGAGATTGGCAAATGCGCTATTCTGTGCGCCATGCTATGAAGAAAGAAAAAAAAAAACTACAGGCTATCGTTATAGAAACGTCATCCAACACATTACTTTCCAACATCTCGCCCAATTTAGATGTTCGCTTTTGGATTTCAGATGTATAATGTCAGATTTAATATACAATTTAGAAAATGTAGGGTGGATATAAAATCGGTTCTTACCTGACATAACGTTTGAAGATATCAATAAATAAACTGGTTATTTTATATTTCTCAGTACGTTCAAAGAAGTTCTTTGCTAACAATAATCCTGATATCCGAAAAAATTGTCCACCAGCATGTCTGAACGGTTGAAATTATTTGTTATGTTCGACTCTATCCACTGCAAACAAAGTTTTGACTAATAGCTAATTTTCAAAGTAAATTTTCAAGATAAGATTAAATCTCATTTTAAGTACTAGACTAAATGAATGGTTTATCAATCATGAATCCAATTGTGAAGAAATGTTTGAACTTAATTTAAAAATACAAAAGTCATTGGTTTTTTATACTAAGTTTCTGCAATCATAACTTTTAAAGTAATACGAAAATAAAGTGTCTCTGTTACTCGTAGCATTGGATAGTAACACTACAAGTTTGTGAAATCGTAGTCCAGTAACAGCATATTACTCTAATGTATCCCCATTACGTAGTGTAAAAGGCAATAAATATCTCAATAATTTTTTTTTTCAATTAATATACTCACAATAATATAATATTTCACAATAAGACATTTCACATAGCGCCATCTAGTCCCAAAGTAAGCAGCACAGCGCTTGTGTTATGGGTACTAGACAACTGATATACTACTACATACTTTTCTTTTGTAAATAAATACATATTATACATAAACACCCAGACTCGGGGTAGGAATCGAACCCGCAACCCCCGTTTACTTTCCGACGCGATTAGCCGTTGCGCCACGGAGGTCGTCGAATTCAATTCAATCTAATAATCGTCGTCGTCATCAATTGAATCTATTAATTGATTATTTCAATTTTATGGTGTAGGTGTAAAAGGTAACAGATGAGAAAAGTGCTTTTCAATTAAGCTTTATGCAAGCCGCAAAACTAACTGCATTTAATTTTTATGCACTGATACTTCGGACACTACAACATCGCTGTGTTCGGCTATTGTTGGCTCAATCGTCATTCTTCGAATTTTAACAGGGTATATAGATTTACACACCAATTATTGAATTATGTGGGACTCTGCTACTTGGACATAGAAACCAGAATTTCTAAATACATTACATACCCTTTCCAAATGTAATCCATTACTAACAGTTGTGCTATTGAGAAATAAGCCTTGGTGTCCAATGACAACGAAACATGCGCTCAGCCACCTTAATCCATACAACACTCGGAGACTATCGCTCGTTGGCATGTAGGAAAAATATAACCAATTCTTCTTTAGATCAAAGGTTTCTAAGACGTCCATATCTGAAAATTTCGATAACAATGTATTTCTTAGTTTTCGTCCGTACATTAAAGTGAACACGGCGTCCTTACAAGATTTCTCGTGAAACCGACCGTCCATCCGATGTCTGTCATATTTTGACCCACGACGGACGGAACGAAACGGAGGCGGTACATTCAGTCAAGAAAGTATCGGGAATGATTTGTTCATGATTCCAAATTCAATTTTTTGTTTTTTTTGGTGTTGTTAGATTGGCCCAACTGTTTTCCATTTTGGCGCGGAGTTTTAGTTGCATCTGTTATTCAGATACATACACATACAGTGTTGTTTTTAGTTATATCATTCTAATGTGTATCGCGAATTTCATAATGGACAAAAACATCGAACAAAGAGTTTGTCTTAAATTTTGCATCGCCAATGGAATTTTGGTTCGGAGTCACTGAAAATGTTACAGAAGGCTTATGGTGAATCGACTTATCAAAAACACGTACTTATGAGCGGTACAAAGCGTTCAAAAGCGGTCGAGATGTGATGGAAGATTTTTCTCGCTCTGGTAGGCCATCAACGTCTGCAACTGAAGTTAACATCGCAAAGTGAAGGAAATAGTGACTGAAAATGCTCATTCAAGTTTGAGAGAGATAGCCGCCGAACTTTCTGTGTCTCACGAGTCGATCTGTACCATTTTAAATAATCACTTGGGTATGAAACATGTTGCCGCTCGGCTACTCCCAAAAGACCTGAATTTTCTTCAAAAACACAATCGCATAAGAGTCGCTGAGGACATGCTAGAATGAGTCAATTCCGACCCAACATTCATGAAACGCATTGTTACTGGTGAAGAGACGTGGGTTTACGAGTTTGACATGCAAATTAGTCAACAAGCTTCGAAGTGGCGCCTTCCAACTGAACCGAAACCGAAAAAACCACGCCAAAGTCGATCAAAAGTCAGTCATGTTGACTGTTTTCTTTAACGATCGCGGTGTTGTGCACTCGGAATTCTTGCCAGAAGGTCAAACGGTAAATAAAGAATATTATTTGGGCGTTATGCGGCGTTTAAGAGAGCAAATTCGACGAAAAAGACCAGATTTGTGGAGAGAAAATTCTTGGATTTTACACCACGATAATGCGCCTTCGCACAAGGCCATCATTGTGAACAAATTTTTTACCAAAAACTCAACAAATACCATCGAGCAACCACCTTATTCACCAGATATGGCTCCAGCCGACTTCTTTCTTTTTCCTAAACTCAAATTACCACTTCGTGGCACCCGTTTTCATTCGATAGAAGACATAAAGGAGAATTCGCGGCGAACACTGAACTCAATTCCGGAAAAAGCGTTTAAAAAATGTTTTGATGATTGGATTATTCGTTGGCGTAACTGTATCGTTTCTGAAGGAGCATACTTTGAAGGTGATAAAATAAATTTGGATGAATAACTAACATTTCGTATATTATTGATCTTTTCCCGGTACTTTCTTGACAGCGTAGTTAATGCGTTTGGGTTTAGAGGTTGTTTGTGTGTATATATGTCTGTTACCATTTTCCTCGGTTCGGACCAATTTCGAAGCGGGTATTTACAGATAGAAGGTATAATTTCAGAGGAGGTTCTTAAATATGTTCTGTAGACCACCAGAGGACACTGCAGCAGCCAGGACAGTCAGCGTTTGAGGGCTTTTTATTAGAAAAAAAAAACCATTTTGACATTTATAATGTTATTGAGATGTAGATAGTAACGTAGGACTTTTTGGCGGGAACGGGAGAAGTGAGGTTGTCGTTTTATTTAGATTTTATATTTTTTATATTACAATAAGTAAACCGTTTGCTTGAGACCACGGCCGATGCAACTCGGCCGAAACGTCAGGCCACTAGTCGGGGGACTGTAAAAAAGCTAATTATTCCTTTTTCGATTACGTTTTAACATCCGGCGTGGGATTTTTCAAAACTTTTAATTTTGTTTTTTTTTAATTTAACACAGACGTGACATTTCTTCGCCCACATATTTTGCACTAGTTAACGATTTCAAATATTTTATTATTGTTTAACTAAAATTGTCGAAATTTCAGTATTTAGTTCTGTGTAATGTACAAGCATGAAGATGTGGGGTAAGCGAGTTAAAGTTCCATGTTATTCTGCACTAGTAGTAAATATGAGCTTAGGATAACAGGCATTACAACTTACAGAGTGATTTTTTCGTTTCATCTTTTCGCGTGTTGTGAAAATAGTAAGTAGATATCACGCACAAAAGCAATGCTGATGCAATCAAAATTCTGAAAACAAACCAATAGGCATGGTGATGATATTAATGAATCAATGAATAAATGGTTTTAGAAAAAAATGTATGTTGAAATGATTCTAAAGCACGATTCAGAAGTTTTACTTTATGCATTGAGATTAATAATATTTTTAATAAAATAAGAGTATAAAATACTGCAATCGGCCATGTTAACTGAAACACCAATCAGAGCGAATTACGTCACACCTAGGTAAATATAACTTTTGTATTCTATCTAATTTGTGAATGTAACCCTAGTAACGTAATGTAGAACAATATTTACTTAGGCGTGACGTCACAAGCGGACGCCATGACACCTACCAGCGTTTCGCGCTTAATTTAAATTACATAGAAAAAATTACCATAATTGGAAATAAATTTAGTTTATTTGCTGCAATAATATTTTCTTCCGAAATAGTAGACGTGTACCTCCATTATAGAAGTGTACTCAATCATCATGCCTATTATGATATGTATAGCAACAATTAGAATTAGTTAAATCAGCTACTTTTCTTGGTTTAGCAATAGAAATAACTTACAATGTGGGACCACATGACTTTGACTAGTAAGCTCGCTTCAGCGATAACAGTTGCCGAGATTTATGCACTTCTTAGAAAGTAACTAACTTTAACTTTTCAAATAAGGACCTATATATACTTTAGACAGTTGACGGATATAGACTACGATTAGGCTGTTGTACTTCACATATGTCCATAGCTTAATGGCTTACGGGCTTCCACTATGGGGTTCAGCGGTGCATATTAAGTCCAACTTTATTTTATACTAGCGACCCCCCCCCCCCGGCTTCGCTCGGGTAGAAATTTTTTTGAAAATAAAACACAGCTCCTGTTACTCGCTGATAATGTAGGTTTCTATAGGTGAAAGAGTTTGTGAAATAGGTTGAGTAGTTTTTGAGTATATCGGAGTTGCACCGGCCGTGGTCTCAACCAAACTTTTTTCAAGATCACGGACGATGCGACTCGACCGAAACGTCGAGCTATAATTTTTTTTTTTAATTTTTTTATTTCTCCCTTTTGCGTGATCTTGTCGTAAATAAATATCTAGGGCAGGTCTGCCCTAGATATTTATTTACGTCAAGAAGTTAATAAATATCTAGGGCAGGTCTGCCCTAGATATTTATTAACTTCTTTCCAATTCTGGAGTGCAACGATGTACAAGAGAATCATCAATATAAATAAAGGTTATAACCAGGTCGCGTTATTTAGTGTATTTTCGAAATCCAAGCTCCTATACCGGTGAAATTTAAATGGACCACCTCTGAAATATGACCTACCAAACAAAAAAAATATCAAAATCGGTTCATAAATGACGAAGTTTGAGGTAACAAACATACAAAAAAAAACAAATAAAACATGCAGTCGAATTGAGAACCTCCTTCTTTTTTTGAAATCGGTTAAAAATTAAAAGATAATCGCGTTGATGATCGGTGTTTTTAGATACTTTAACCAGTTTTTAGGGTTCTGTAGCTTAAAGCTAAAACGGAAACCAAGTTCCGTCGTGTCCGTCTGTCCATTTGTTTGTTTGCATGTCCATTCACTTTTGTAGCAAATGAGCTTGTACGGAAATAAAATTTGGTAAGTGATATGATAACACAAAACCTTAACATTTCTTCATAAGAATTTTAAATATTTTAACACGACTTCATAATGTCCCCTTACACCTTCGAAGCTCATTCATTCTTCGAAGCGGATTCAAAAAGTTTTGTGAATAAAATAACTTACTTTCAATAACACTGTCTTCACTTACATATGATACTTTGACTGGCGCTTTACATTGTCAGGTCAATTTAGGAAACGAACTTTCCTAAATTGGCTTGGAGTCTGGGTGTTACTGGGAACTCCCCCAGAGTTCGTTGTGTGGTACCCATAGTACAAGCTTACTGCTTAGTTTAGGGTCACACAATAGGTGTAATTGTCTGGAGTATTATTATTTATTATTATTATTATATTGCCTATATCTACCTATACTAATATAATAAAGAGGGAAACTTTGTTTATTTGTATGCAATGGATAAACTCAATAACTACTCAACCGATTTCAAAACTTCTCTCACTTTTAGAAAGCCACATTATTAGCGGATAATATGAGCTGTATTTCATTATCAAAAAAAATTCCCGCGCGAAGCCGGCGTCGGTCGTTAATCTATACTAATATTATTATCGCTAGTTATCTATAAAACGTCAAATAGTTACATCATTCGCTAAATTATTCATTCATTTTTGTTGCTTAATACGTAAAAAGATTTAAAAATGTTAATGTAGGTAGATCTCATAGATTGGAAAAAAATATCCAATTAGCATTTGTCATCATTTTATGGTGTCATTGCAGAATTTTCTTGTCTCTTATGATATCACAATATTGTAATCACTAGACCGTCGCTGTGAAAATTTTCGGCAGTGATTTGGAAAAATAATGTTTTTTTGGTTTTT
The DNA here is from genome assembly GCA_907165235.1 of Zeuzera pyrina. Classification (NCBI taxonomy): domain Eukaryota; kingdom Metazoa; phylum Arthropoda; class Insecta; order Lepidoptera; family Cossidae; genus Zeuzera; species Zeuzera pyrina. The sequence goes on from OU015640.1 coordinate 1,734,308, forward strand.
TGTTTGCCAATTAAATTTGGCACATTAAGGATGGCTTGTACCAACTGTTTAAACTCGATTTAAGGATTTGACATCTCGCTTTTCCAAGTCCCAGACTGCAAAGATAGATAAGACTGCAAATAGTCAAGACTTTCTCGAAGAAATATGCCTCAAAAAAATATGCCTCAGCGGTTCATATTTTCAAGAGCTATGTGGTGCCACTTGCAAACACAGACAGACAACGACATAGATAGACATAGACAGTTCAAACCAAACGTTCTTACATAGTATATACATATATATCTTCAAGTCGCATCTCTGACGAGATATTCTTCAGAGGTGGTCTCCTATAAATTTCACCGGTATTGGAGCTTGGACTTTGAAGATACACCAAATAACACTAAACAACACAACCTGGTTATAATCTTCATTTATATTGATGATTCTCTTGTGTATCGTGCTCCAGAATTAGATAGAAGTTATTTGTTGACCTGCCCTAGATATTTATTATGATATGATATGATAGATTTAGGCCAAGGTCACTCAAAAGGGAGTAAAAATAAATAAAAAAAATTATGAAAAAAAATTAACCGCCTCAAAAAAAAACACCGAAAAGTACAAAATAACTCGTCTTTTACTAACCATAACTCAAGTACAACAAAAATAACTTCATAAGTACGATACACATACCTATATAATTAAATTTGTCAGTTACTGAAGTCGGTGCCAAGTCTACCAAACTAATACACTTTCTGTTGTTGCACATTGATTTGGCACGTGCGCGACTTATGTAACTGTAAAATTTAGTTATATGTTGTATCGTACTTATAAAGTTATTTTTATTTCACTTAGGAGAAAGCTCCTTTCAAACCGAACCGTGCGCGACCACTCGGTTCCAAAGCCTGAGGATGAATTCCCTGCCGGTAGCGAGCGGTGCAATAGTAAAAGATGGCCGTGGCCATTTACGCTGCTAATATCATAACCCACTTCTATCTTTATCGTTTACGGGTAATAAAATATTAAACTTACATGAATAAGTAGAATCCGAATGAATACTCGTGCGGCGTTCCGGCGACTTGGCACGAGTCAACAGTGATAGCGGCATTGGCGGCCAAGGCGGTAAAATATGAGGCGGCGAACAGGGCTTTGCTGAACTTGGCCACGGAGCCTGGCTGGCAGATTGCCGGCACACAAACCCCCCAAGTTAGCGCATTGAACTCCTGACCGTACCGCGATGCTGACTAAGAACACAATGTCATATGACGTGTGAAATACTAGAAAGCTCATAGACACTGAGTAAATAATAAATTTTAACTAGAAGTCGCCAGGTGGTCGAAATTTGACCGTAAATATAAACATGAACTTACAGCATATACTCTTTAGCAACAATCTCCACTCTGTGCGACTGTTTGATCCAAGGAGGTTATATATATCATGATCATAAACTATTATAAGTTTGACATTGACAGTATTTCGGCATTGGCTGTATGAACGTAAAACTATGCTACATCTCATACTAATACAAAATATGTTTATTTATTCGAATAACTTAATTAATTATGAAATAACGACGCTACAATACCATCTCAATACAAAATAAATGATTTAAATGTCAGATTAGTCGATCGCTTTAGTCGAATCGATATTGACTGAGTTCTTTCACTTGACAACACTAGCGCTTTAACTGGCCACATTATTTTGAATTTTGACACATTGTAACGTGTAACCATTCTATCGAATAAAAAGTTAGACTATAGCAAAAAATTTATCAGTTAACTTTGTCAAATATTGAGTTTTAGTGAGTTGTGTATGAGTTATATATTATAATTTTCGATTATCCCAAGACAGTATTGCGTTTTTAGTTCAGGGTGCGTGTGGAGCCAGAGACCTTCCATACACTCGTCGAAATTGCCCAAATGGTGATTTGATCCAAACATTTGTCCCGAGGGTAAATGCATGCTGTCCCAGACTGCAAAGAAAAAAAGTCAAGACTTTCTCGAAGAAATATGCCTCAAAAAAATATGCCTCAGCGGTTCATATTTTCAAGAGCTATGTGGTCCCACTAGCGAACGCAGACAAACAACGACCTCTAATTTATAACATCCCTTTTTCCATAGACAGTTAAAACCAAACGTGCTTACATAGTATATACATATATATCTTCACGTCATATCTCTGACGAGATAGTCACAGAAGACGGAGTGCCAAGCTTCGGTCCTTGCGTACTTCTTTCGCCTCCTCAAATCTCATTCTCCTCGCATAATTTTGTCGATGTGTGAGAGTTCTTTTAACATTTCCGCCAGCAGTTTATTTATTTTATTTATAAGACAACTTTGGTCTACCTTGGGTTCTGTTACCACTCACTTTCGCTCTGTAGATCTTCAAATGTAAATACTTACTTAAAAGAACATTTAAATAATTTGTATTTATCATTTTTTTGGATTCCGTTTTTAAAACTGATAAACGGAAATCGTACGTCTTCCTATTTTTGTCACAGCCTATTTCGTCCCTCTCTTTTTTTTTAAATTCGCCAGACGATACACACCAATCAACTGGTCTCAAACTAGGGCATTCCTTAGGTTAAGAGAACCAGACAATAACTACCAGGCATCTCCCAGTACACTCGGACCCGAGACAATCTAGTAAAGCTCGTTTCCTATATCGATCCGACCGAGAATTGAACCCGGAATCTTTTGCACTTCGATGCAAGACTTAAACCACTGCGCTATTAAAGTTGTCAACCTTCACAGCTACTCAGCTGGTTAAAATTCAATGAGATTTAACTCACAGAGATCTGTGATATTATATCAATTGATAGTAGCTCAACTCTGGACCAAGGTTCGTAGACATTTGTCCGTTCTCCTGTGGTACAAAGACGTAAATCGTAATTTAATCGCATAAAACAATAGATATTTTGAGCCAATTTCATATTTTTTTAATTTATTTTTATAGGAATAGTCGGTATATGTATACTGATATTCATTATGGGTCTCCAAAGCATGAACGCCTTTTGCTAGTATCAAATGAATGAGAATCTCGCAACTAAGCGAGTAACAAATGAGGAAGAAAAAAAAACACAAACACCACCTACATCCTTTCTTAAAGACACCTTTGGGTTGGTCAGAAAAGATGGAGCGCCAAGCGCCGCGGACCTTACATACTTCTTTTGCTTCCTTAAATCTCATCATTCTCCTCACATATTTTCGCCTACGTATGCGAGAGCTTTTGACATTTCCGTCGGCTAACACTGGCTATTTGATATTGCTTGATGCTTTGTTTTTTTGGTAATACACATTTACCATACTCTTCTCGGCGGGTTTGATCCAATCTGCTGAATATGTAAAGAGTTAAAAATTTAGGTGAAATGGCGATTATGTAATTAGCAAGGCCGTATGTATATTACGAAATCGAAAAATGTCTCTTTTATTTTAAAAATAATGTCTTTTTACGTTAAAATGGTTTTTAAAACTATAAATCTCATTACTTCTTTGTAAAACAGGCTCTATATACTTACTCCATGTCGCCCATAGAGTAGCGTTCTGTACATTGTCCAATATGGACACCAGCTTGTTTAAACACGGCTTTTCCTCGCTGTCCCAGTGCTGGTTGAGCAAATCCTTCTTTATTGTGTCCACACATTCAATCTTCGTGTTTTGTGATAACTTTATTTCAGGTAATTGTGCATTTACTAAAAGAATCGTTACACGCTTTTTGATTGCTAATATCAAGCTAGATTACACGAGTACATATCATATGCTTAACTTATATGTATTCAATCATAATAAATAGGATTTATGTTTAGGATACAATTAAAAGCCCTTTAAATGGTAATAATATTGCTAAATATGCAAATATGCATTCCTATAAAAATATAATGCTCTAACGATGTTATCACTCCATTAAAAATACACGAATTTGTTAAAAATAGCACTATAAAGAAATATAGGCTCTGTAATATATTGAAACAATACAAAATAATAGTTTGAGCTGTAAAATGCTGTACTTATCAATATTTTTATCAATATTTTTATGGTGTCATCGAGACAGTGACTTTGCTTGTAGTTTAGATATATATATATATATATATATAACTAGCGATAGCTACTCTATATATATATATAACTATATATATATATATATAACTAGAGATATTTAATAAATGTGTCGATCAAGGGGTGTTTCCCAATTTAATGAAACACAGTAAAATTATTCCATTATTTAAGTCAGGTTGTATGTTGAATCTAACAAATTATCGCCCGGTGTCAATATTGCCAGCATTGAGTAAAATATTCGAAAAAATTATACTCAATCAAATGCTAGCACATTTTAACATTCACGGGATGTTTCACGGTCAACAGTACGGGTTCACGAGAGGGCGGTCAACAACTCATGCGGGAGCAAGCTTGATCAAGACTGTACTTCAGGCTTGGGAGGGATCTCAGGATGCCATTGGTGTTTTTTGCGATCTTTCCAAGGCTTTTGATTGTGTTAGTCACGAAATTTTAATTTGCAAGCTTAAATACTATGGAATTCGTGGTAACGCTCTCGATCTCGTGGTCTCGTATTTGTCTGGCCGGGAGCAAAAAGTGAGTGTCAATGGGGTTTTGTCTGTTGGTTCGAGGTTAAGAATGGGCGTTCCCCAAGGATCAATTTTGGGACCTTTTCTGTTTCTAGTCTACATTAATGATCTCCCATTTATGCTCAGGAACTTATGCGAAATAGTATTGTTTGCTGATGACACTTCATTGCTATTTAAACTGGACAGAAAGAACTTAGATATTACCTGGGTGAACGGGATCCTGGCGGACGTCTCGGGGTGGTTTGCTGTTAATAATTTACTACTGAATGCACAAAAAACCAAAAGTATTAAATTTTCCCTTTCTAATGTACCAAGAATCCATGATAAAATAGAATTGGGTGGGAAACAGTTAGAATTAGTTAGGTCTGCCAGTTTTCTTGGTTTAACAGTAGATAGTAAATTGCAATGGGCGGATCATATCGGGGCATTGGCTAGTAAGCTCGGTTCCGCGATATATGCCATTAGATGCATTAGGCAATTGACGGATGCAGATACGGCTAGACTGGTGTACTTCGCATATTTTCATAGCCTAATGTCCTATGGCCTTTTGCTGTGGGGATCAGCGGCGCATATTAACTCGATTTTTATTTTACAAAAAAGAGCGATACGTGCTATTTACAGTATGAATGCACGAGAATCACTAAGAGATCGTTTTAAAGACATTGATGTACTGACCTTGCCGTCCTTATACATCTTTGAAATTATTATGTATACGAGGAAAAATATAGATCGATTTACAAAAAAAGGCGATATTGGTGGTATGGAAACCCGAGGTCGTGATAAATTAATTGTTGTTCCAAAATTTAAATTACATAATTCAAATGTTTTATTTTTGGGTAACTGCGTTCGTTTTTATAATAAAGTTCCTCAAGAAGTCACTCAATTAACAGAAAATATATTTAGATTAGTTATAAAACGTACATTGATTAGACAATCATACTATAAAATAAACGATTTCGTTGAAGATAAAACAATAGTCTGGAAATGATTTTCTCTGCACATGCATTTACTGGCTCTCTGAATATTGTATTTTAATAAACCTTTTGTAAAATGACGTTGAAAAAATTATACCTGACTGAGTTTCTTGTCGGTTCTTCTCAGTGTCCAGGTTTTCTTTTCTCTTCTCTTTGAACCGAACTAAAGTAGATTTGACATTCAAAAATACCTTGTGATTGGGTTTACTTGAATAAATTGATTTGGCTTTGACTTTGACTTTGACTTAGCTGTACCCGAGACTTCGTCTGCACAGGAAATTTTTTCGTGGCTTTCCCGGATTAGGTTAGATTATATATACATGTGCATAGTATGTTTAAAGATTGTTTTAAAAAAGTCTGCGCTAGTCTACGTCTGTCTCCGGGCACATACTACCTCTGTACAGACATCTTAATTGGCTCGGCGGTTCAGCATTTCCCATTCAAAGTTTAATCGCCCTTTTCGCCCCATTAGGGGTAGTTTTTTTTATAAAAAAGTAACCTATGTCCGTTTCTAGGTGTCAAACTATATCCATTTCAGCAGATTTTCTAATAAATAAGTAGCCTATCATGAGTGCAATCATGTTTCTACTAAGTACAGATCTTCATCAATATCGGTCGAGTCGTTCTTCAGTTATATAAGGACATACAGACAGACAGACTGACATAAATTTTAAAAATGGTAGAATCGAAGTCATAAATAAACTATGTATCACAAAATTGGACAGTAAATTATAATTACAGATAGACGCTAAAGATTTATATAGTAGTATAGATTGAGTCAAAAAATTTGTGTCAAATTTGTGAACATATATGAAAAATTAAAAAACATGAATTTGCATATGATTTCAGTTAGAAATAGTTTTACCTGGTAAGTTGAGATTGAATTAATAAGTTTGTTGCTCACGAATAAAAAATATTTTAGGTAGATTTTTTTAAACCGACGGAACGAACGTTGAGTCGGTAGAAATCGTCACGTAAGGAAAAAGCGTTACGTGGGGTGGAACCCGCGCGTGGCTCGGCGCTAGGTTTTTGGTTTTGTTTTAAGTCATACGTGAGTTTTATTGTCTCAATAGCAATTATATTTTGAGAAATTTAAAATGCTGGTAAGAAACTTCGTTCCTGACTGGGGTCCTTCGTCCGCACGCGTTTTTTTCCACGTAACTAAAATTATGCCTTGTAGCGACAAATCGTACAGCGTTAAAACAGAGACTGATTATTATTATTAGTAGTGGCTATAAAGAAGAGTTATTAAGAATTAATATGGTCGGTATAATTTATATCTGTTTACTTCAAAAAATAATAATAACGAAACTTTGTCCAGTTCTGCACTCGCGTTAATTTAAATGGAATTCGCTGCACAATCACATATAATTTTTTGCAAAGAAAACGAACAACCGTCCCAAAATTCACAAAGATGACAACGAATACATACACACATACATATTTTCACGCCGTATCCTTAGCGGGGTAGTCGGAGAAGACGGAGCGCTAAGCGTCGCGGTCTTTACATACTCCTTTCGCTTCCTCAAATCTCATCATTACCTCACACATTTTCGCCTAGATATGCGAGTGCTTACGACAACGAATAATTTCGATAAATCGTTCAAGTGTTTAAAATATTTATAAGCTGTGAATAATATTAACTTATTTAGGTACATACTGACCTGATGCAAATAATACTATTACATTAAAATAATACATTTTCCTTAGCAATCCGTAAGCACACAACACAAAATCAACTGAAAGCGAATATACATGGGTCACGGCTTATATACACAAACAATTTTTAGAGTACCGTAACTTAAAAGGAAATACGGAATCCTTATGAGATGAGTTGTTTCCTTCCATATATACAATTGTTTGTCTGTCATTTTTCCATAATTATGTTCAGAAAAGTATGTAAGCTTGTTTGGCTTAGTGAATTAGTAATCTGGTGGTGGATCACGCCGATCCACATGTTATACTTCGTAACATTTTAAAATATTTATGGCAGAAGTAAATAAAAGCGAATTTCCTTCTCTGTTCCGACTTTACTGCACGTAGAGTTAAAAAAAAATGGAATAAACTTAAAAGCACCTTTAAATTAGTAAAATTTCCTTCATTAAAAATAAATTGTCCTTAAAAAATTTATAGAGGCTACAAAACAAGCAGTGCTAAAGAAATAAAATAAATGAAAATAATTTAAAATATTAGATTGTGCTTCAAAATTAATAAAGTTCTCTATTAAATAAATGAACAAAACTTAATTGCTCAAGCTGTTATCTTGACAATGACAGCTGTCATTAGTTTTACGAGCGTATCGTAACAGTTTGAACTTAGCTGCCGTCGACGGAATTTGTTTTTTGATATTTTTCTTTCTTTCAAGCAGTTAAAGAAACCTAATAACGAAGTCTAAGGCGATCGCCTCGTATTTCTAATTTAACCACTAGAAGTAGTCTTCGAAAAGAATTAGTATCTTTTTTTTCTTATAAAATTATTGCAGTTTTTATTCTACAATTGCAAAAGCCAAGTTCGAACCGTCGATAAAATAAACTGTGAAAAAGGTTAATTTTAAGTTTACCATATTTAGTGGATAAAAGTAAATACATTTATTATAAATTATTAATTTTAAACTACTGTAATTTAAATTAGCGAGTTTGAAGTAAAATTTATTAAATTTAAATATGATAAATTCTAGTTAGAATTACTAATTTTGTTGGTCAATATACATACATCCTTTAAAAATTACAAGATAAATAGAATGATAACGATATTGCGCCTGACAATACACATTGATCATCTGATTTCAAGCTAGGGCATTCCCTATGCTATAAGAACCAGACTAGATGACCACTGGGGGTGTATCCCAGTACACTCAGACCGGAGAAAATCTAGAAAAGTCCCTTTTTACACGCCTTATATTAGCTTCACCTGTATGTATGTATGTAAAGGAATCTTTCAGCGTAATTTTTATCAATTTCCAGAAGTCTGATCAGCTTGAAAATTTGCACAGGGGTCAAGGACTGATGACAATACAATTATTTCATAACTTTGTTCTAATGTCCTGACTAGAATCATCAAGATAAAAAGAAATTTAAAAAATGAATGGTACGATTATAGTACCATAGATGTCGCTACGGATCGTTTCTACATGCATTTTGAAATTAATGGACCACACTAAGTTTTTTTGAAATAATTTGAATTTTTCTAAATTAATCCGATCGGGAATCAAATCCGGAACCTTCCGCGCTTGAATCAATAAAAGTCTTACGTTCCATAGATTTCAAAAAATTAAGTTTACAAAATGATCTTATAAATGTCTACGGTACGGAGCCCATTAAGAGTGAGCGGAGCTCGCGCTTGACAGCTTTTTTACATTATATTGTCATGAATATAATATTTATGTTAAGGACTAATACGTTTTTATTACTTAAGTTTATTTACTTTTTAAACATACAAGTAGTGTATCCATGCTTTTTACGTAGATACATTCGTATGCGTACGTTTACGCCTCAGTTATTATACCTATTACATTTTTTAAAGATATATATTATACAGTATTACTAAAATACATACATACATGTTTTCACGCTGTATCCCTAACTGGATAGTCAGAGAGGACGGAGTGCCAAGCAGAGCGGTCTTTACATACTTCTTTCGCTTCCTCATATCTCATCATTCTCCTCACACATTTTCGCCTAGATATGCGAAATTTTTGCGACATTTCTGTCAGCTATCACTTTGTATATTTGATCTTCATAAGTGAGCCTTGACCTTCCTTGGCGACTTTTACCACTCACTTTCGCTATGTAGATTTTCTTCGTCAGTCTTTCATCACTCATTCTTTCCATGTGCCCGAACCATCTAAGCATTCCTTTCTTCATTTTTACAATAACACTATCGTGTAACCCTATTACTAATTTATCTACTAAAATAAGATAACATAAAAATAATAAGCGAAGGGAGATGAAGACGAAGATAATCTACAGACCGAAAGCGAGTGGTTGTAGAAGCCGAGTAGAGCAAGGCTGACTCGTGTATTCGTGTATTCTTGTTAAAAAGACTCATAACTTCAGAGAAATTAAAGAAGTTTTAAAATATTGTGTATCAAATGTAGTAGAAACTTGTGCAATCGAGTTAATTGAGCACAAAATCATAGTTATATGTACCTATAGAGTGCCGAGTAATAAGAACATCTTAAAAAATTTAGACATATTCTTTGACATTTTACATGACATACTAAGTTTATTTTCTTATAATTCAAAAATTATTTTATGCGGAGACTTTAATATTGACATCTTAAAGGAAACAAATCAAGCAAAGAGGTTTTATCATTTAATTCAGGGCTTTAATTTAACGTTTGGGTTTGTCAGACCAACTAGACAACAAAGCGGCACATGTATTGACAATATCATTCATAACGTAAAGGGATCGAAAGGAGAAATGTACGATTTTGCAATATCCGACCATAACGCCCAAATATTATCTTGTCCTGTAAATAAAACTTTTAAAATAAAGAAGTGGTGTAGATTTAAAAGAGACTACTCAAGAGAAAACATGATCAAATTTGAGGCTTGTTTGGATAATATAACTTTTAATGAAATATATGACTGCAAAGATGCTAATAATGCTTTTAGTAAATTTTACGACATTTTTAAATTATTTTATGACTTATGTTTTCCCATATTAAAGATTACTGTACCCACAACGACGAAACCTAGATGGATAAGTCGTGGAATTAGGATTTGTAGTAGACGTAAAAGAATATTACTATGGAAATATAGACTTTCACCGAATAATGATAATAAATTCAAATTTAAATCTTATTCTAAAAGGTATCGCAAAATTATTAATTTAACTAAAAAAGCGCACAATAATCATTATATACAATGTGCTACTAATAAATCAAAAGCTGCATGGGAAATAATAAATAACATAAAAACGAGTTTGCCAAAGGAAAATATTGCACGAATTAAAATGATTGGTAAAGTTTTGACGGATCCTCAGTTAATTGCAGAAGCGTTCAATGATTTTTTTATAGATCAAATAAAACCGCAATTGAATAAAAACATAAATACGTGTAATTTTGTCAACAACAATTCAATGTTCTTAATGCCCACTATTCCATGTGAGATAACTGAAATTATAAACAAGCTTAAAAATACAAACAGCACTGGGTATGATGAAATAAGCACAAAAGTAGTAAAATTCGTATCACCGCTCATTGCTCCAGTAATTAGTCATATCGCAAACTTATGTTTGGAAACTGGAGAGTTTCCAGATAAATTGAAGGTTACTATAATTAAACCATTATTTAAAAGAGACGATAGAGAAGATATAAGAAATTACAGACCTATAGCATTACTATCAATATTTTCTAAAATTCTGGAGAAAATAATTTATAAGAGATTATACTTTTACTTTGAAAATAATAATCTATTCACTGACGAACAAAAGGGATTTAGGAAAAATACGACAATAAATACTTACAGTATACGACTTTCTTTATACAATTATGACAAGAATGGATAAGAGATTGCCAGTGTCAGCTCTCTATATGGACATGACTAAAGCTTTTGATTATGTTAACCATAATATATTATTACAAAAATTAAACTGCTATGGAGTTAGAGGTAATGTTAATGATCTATTAAAATCATATCTAGATAATAGAAAACAAATCACGTGCATTAAACGCTTTTGCACAGAAACTAGGACCGAAGTAACATATACGTCAACCGAACGTATTTCTCAATATGGTGTGCCTCAGGGTAGCGTCTTGGGTCCATTACTATTTATCATTTATATAAATGACTTACCGAAATCAATAAAATATCCCGTGTTGTTATTTGCCGATGATAGTACTGTGATATTTAATAACAATAATTTGAATACGTTTGAAAATGAAATTAACGATTGTTTGAAAATAATAATTAACTGGCTGCAATCTAATAATCTTTTAATTAATTTAGATAAGACTAAAATAATGACTTTTAGACAACGACAAACTAGTTTAAATTTTAATATTGAGTACGGTGGTAAATATCTAGATGAGATAAACACGACAAAATTTTTAGGATTATATATTGATAACGACATGAAATGGAATACCCATATTGATGAAACATACAAAAAAATAAACAAATTTTCATATGCACTTTATAAATTAAGTGAAATAGTAAATCGTTCGGCAGTATTGACAGCTTACCACGGATATGTCGCTTCGATATTACGATACGGCATTATATTTTGGGGTAATGCAAAAGGGAAAGAATTAGTATTCAGAGCACAAAAAAGATGCATAAGATCGATTTGTCATTTAAAGCAAAGAGACAGCTGTAAAAATCATTTCAAAGAATTAAAAATAATGACACTTCCGTGTATGTACATCTATGAAGTACTTATTTTTGTTAAATACAATAAAAACCTATTTGATAGCGTAAAAGGATCAAGGCGTTGTGGAAATCTCTGTCTCGTTGCATGTAGGACTACATTATTCCACAATACAATTTTTGCTCTGGCACCTAAATTATATAATAAATTACCGAAGTTTATAAAAGATAGCACTAATTTGAATATTTACAAAAAACAATTAAAGAAATTTCTATTAGAAAAGACGTATTACTCCATTGACGAATTTTTTAATGATGATATTTAGAAAAACTTTTTTATATTTTTTTATTTGACACGTATATAATTTTGATTGCAATGTAATGAGTAATGACTATATAATAATTAATAACATTTTAAATCTAATTTAATGGCATAAATTTAACTCCAAATTTAATGACTGTAATAATATTTATCTGAGTTATTTGTTTTGTTATAAATGTTTTTGTAACGCCATGCATGAGGCGGAGCACAGAGGCTCTTACAGTATATTGCAACATTAACACCATATTTGTACCTGTGTCTCACAAAATGACTTAATGAATAAATAAAAATGAATAAAAATGACTTACGAAGATCAAATAGCCACCGCGGTAGCTGACGGAAATGTCATAAGCTCCCGCATACCTAGGTGAAAATGCGTGAGGAGAATGATGAGAATCGTGCAACCGCGAAGGCGCTCCGTTCTCTCTGATTACCCCGTTACAAATACATCGTGAAGATATGTATGAATGTGTGTATTTATGTACTAAAATATCTCTTCATTATTTATATAATTAAAAATTAAAAACTGTTCGTTGCTAGTCCAAAACTTGAGAACAGCTAGAACGATTTGGCAAATTTTTATACGCGTTCGTAATAGTTCGAAGAAAAATTTGAAAAGTTTCACGGAAGATTGGAAAATTCGGGAAGAATTGAAAAAGTTTTTTTTCTATGTGATTTTTGTATGAACTCAAGACTCACAAATAATAATATAATACTGAGCCAATGCTTAGGAACATCTAGTTTCAAACGAACATTATGATTTTTAATGATTTTTATTAACTGCGTGAAGGCGGTTAGGAACAGTTATTATCATGTTCCGTCCAGTGAAATTAGAATAATCACATGTAGTAACGTATATTGTGTTACTAACTATATCTTATTTTTTTAATTTTAATTTTGTTGTAAACAAACAAGAAGCTAACCAAAAGTTCGCTAAATATTCACCGTTCTCTGGTCCAGCATAGCACTCTAATAACACCGCATTTCTGTTATATACACGAAACTATGAAATATGCACATATAATACTAATATTATCCAACATAGTACAGTTGAAAAAAGTATTGATTTGTAGTGTTACCTAAAGGTTGCCTTGTTCCAAGATCAAATTAGTATCACAAATTAGTTCGCTTTAATTATGAGAGTGACACGATTCATTCGAAATGCAGGACAGAATAATAACAGAAGAATATTATTGTTTGCGATGTGCAAGTGTTTTTTAAAAATACAAATTCTTACACTTATCATGGCGTTTATTATTCTTTAAATTTTTGGTGGTTTTATAGAAACACACAAACGGACGAAAATTCTAAAAATGTTTGTACCCATATAAATTTAATTATATGGGTATATATAAATACCCATATAATTAAATTTTATAGTTTCTGAAGTCGGTGCCAAGCCTACTAAACTAATAGACTTTCTGTTATCGAACATTGATTTGGCACCGACGTCAATAACTGTCAAATTTAATTATATGGGTATTTGTATCGTATTTATAAAGTTATTTTTGTACTTATTTTTTTACTTTTGATTAGTAAGGGATGGTTATTTCATACTTTTCAGTGTTCTTTTTTGAAGTCGGTTTAATTTTTTTATAAAAGTTTTTTTATTTCTCCCTTTTGAGTGACCTTGGCCTAAATAAATATCTAGGGCAGGTCTACAATTAGTTTATTTTCTAATTCTGGAGCGCAATGTATTAACTTCCATTCTATTGAGGAGCACAAACCGTGGGATTTCACAATAAAAGATGCGAACAGATCGAACATGGGATATTATTGCCCATTATGACCAATATCAATATCATCAATATAATATATCAATATCAATTAGTTATAAAAAAACAATGTAAAGGTTGCATCATAATTACACCCTAGCACTATTCTTACAATCCGAAGACGACAGCCACCAGCCATATTCTTTGTCCGCCACAAGACTGGCTCTATGACTGAGAATTTATTATATCACAGACAATTTATATCTTCTCCCTACTACCATTATACCATGTGGGGACAACGATAGTTAACAAATGACATATGAGAGAATCATCAATATAAATGAATAAAGGTTATAATCAGGTCGAGTTATTTGGTGTATCTTCGAAACTCAAGCTTCAATACCAGTGAAATTTCAATGGGACCAATATGGAAATGTATCCTTTCAAACAAAAAAAGAATTTTCCAAATTGGTTTATAAATGACGGAGTTATGAGGTAACAAACTTAAAAAAAAAACATACAACCGAATTGAGAACCTCCTCCTATTTTGAAAGTCGGTTGAAAAGAATATCCCAACTAGCAAAAATAATGGGTATAAAAGTCGAGAGTACGTGTTTTACCTTAAAGTTCTATGAAAGTCCTCAAAAATAGTCGAATAAAAGCGCAGAAAACGTTTACCCAATGCGATTTGGGCACAATTTTTTATGCTTAAACTCCTATGAAAGTCACATAATTGTCGCGAAGGAAGCTAAATAGTAGAATAAATATTGGTAGAACGCGAAAGTAAGTATCTTTTATAGTATAAATGCAATATCTTAGCAATTATAGAGACAGAACTTGATTAATAGTGGTCACATTTGCTATTAATCAACAAATTCGTGGAATGTACTATCACTCAGGTTTTTATTAGGTAAAGGTGAAAATATTGTTGAGATTCCACTTTTTGAAAGAACGATTATATTTTCAGAGACCATTATTCATTTTCTGCATAAAAGGAAAGTGAAATCTATCTTTACGTCACCAAGATAAGTCGCCATGATTACGAGTATTATTATCCATTTTTCTATCCATCCACTACGATATAGAAATATTAATATTTCTGTTGTCATTGATGACTTGCAAAATCATTTTTTTGACAGTTTTATGTGTTTTTAAATATATTTAAATGGGCCCCACTAGTTTTATAATATTTAATAAATTGATTTAATGTAAATTTATCGCATGTAGTAAAAATGCTTTAATAGATCTTATAGTATCTAAAATACTTTTATGCAACATTCAATCGATCATAAGTAGAAAAAAAATTTATGTGTAATTTTATTAAACATTCCTATGTCTTTAGCAGGAGGTTTTTTCTTTATAGATTTATCATAACCATGGTCGTCTACATGGACGTGGAGAAATTCATCACTAGAGATGATTTAATGTTACTTAAGGAATGTACATGGCCTTGGAAGAAAACACGTTCTTTACTCTGCGAGAAATGTTACGGGCGTGGCACTAGCACAGATGATAGTGTACTAAGAAGATTTCGCTTCGACCTGACCAACAAGAATATAAAATGTTTACTAAATTTAACTAGCTTCTGGTGTCAAAGCTGTCCGTTTGGCGTTTATGATCACTTTTCGAGAGATGGGTGTAGTCATTGCAAGGGACCACAAGCATTGTTACTATGAGTACGAAATAATAAATTATAATAGTAATTAAGAATGATAATTAAAATACTTTTAATTGTGGGTATACCAATTTCAATAGATATCAAGGTTATGCAGAACGTTATCAACATTTCCAATGCATTCAGTTATTGTAATATTTGTGATTTTAATTAAAAAAATAAAATATGTAATAATGTTTCAAATTAATATATGTATTACAAATTATGTATGTAAGGACCGCGACTCATGGCGCTCCGTCCTTTCTGACTACCCCATTAGGGATACAGCGTGAAGATATGTATGTATGTATATTACAAATATTTACAGTCAATATTTTTTTTGATAATGATTTTTAGATAAGCAGGTTCTATGTATATTGGGAAACAGTGTGAAAAAAAAACGAGAAGAATCAAAAGAAAAAGAAGATTCCTTTTGTTCTTCTTCGGATTAAATGATTCTTCGTTTGCTTCTTCAGAAGACTTAACGTCCTTATATTCAATTGTAAGACGCGTCAAAATGATTTTTATATGGCTAAGTACAAACTGTTGATTTTTATTGTGATATTGAATTGTAAATTTTCTAAAGATAGCAGCAGCAGCTTTTAAGTGCGGCAATGTGCTTAAGTCTCCTAGAAGAATTGTTTAGTTTCCTAAGGATAAGTTAAGTACAAAATGAAAATGTTTATTGTGATATTAAACTGTATACTTTTAGGGGTAACACGAGTTGCATTTAGTACGTAGTTTCAGATGCAATCCAGTTAACCGTCTTCGAATTATGAATTAAAGTTTACTGAGGCAAATTACAAAATATAAATTTTATTGCAATATTAAGTTATACATTCTCAAGAAGTAATATTTATAAAAGAGTACCTATTACATATATATAAGAGTCATTATCTGCAATCTATGAACTTTCCTTAAGCGATTATAGGAGCAATTACGTTCATTAATGTTATACTGAATTAAAATAATTACATTATGTATCTATATTTAGAATATATCTATATAGCTTCCAACTATAATTTAATTTTCAAGCCTCTAAGTACAAAATATTATGTTAATTTCTTCATAAATTACGTTTAAAAGAACTAGGCCTCTTACGGACAAGTAAACTGCAAACAAAGGAATTTTTTAGTTGTTAGGGTTTATTTGTGTGTGTCCTCAAAATGTTGAATGATGGTTAAATGTTGATTTGAATACCTACTAATGTCAATTATACATAAACTTCAAAGTCAAAGTCAAATCAATTTATTCAAGTAAACCCAATTGCAAGGTATTTTTGAACGTCAAATCTACTTTAGTTCGGTTCGAAAAGAAAACCTGAACACTGAGAAGAACCGACAACAAACTCAGTCAGCTATCATTTTTTCAACATCATTCTACAATAGTTATTTAAAATACAATATTCATAAAGCCAGTAAATGCGCGTGCAGAGAAGATTATTTCCAGATATTTTCTTCAATGAAATGAAACCTTGTAGTATGCTTTTCCAATCAGTGTGCGTTTAATAACAAGTTTAAATCACTTTTCCGTTAACTGAATAATTTCTTCAAGTGATTATAAACTTTTTAATAACAAAAGTTTAAATTTCAGATTGCCTAACAATTTTATGTGAGTGAAGTAGAAACCTCCATTGAGCTACCGAAAAAACTATCACTATTTTTTTGACGCCATAGCAAATAAAAAACTATAACTCGACACGTAATTTTTACCATACTATTTAATTGTGATCTAGTTGCAATTAAGTGCAAGTAATAAGCTTTCATTCGATTAATATGTTGTACGTCGTTTTCATTCAATATGCTGTAAGAATGCAATCTAAAAAATATTTGCCTTATAATAGCTTCTGTGATGTCTTTAGGGGCTTAAATGTCAATATTTAAGCATTTATGTTACAGTCGAAAAAAAGCTGTTCAAAAACGCTGCCTAAACGTTTACTCGACATGAGTATTTAGGTTTACTCAACAAGATATTTTTAATCGACTTCAAAAAATGGAGGAGGTTCTCAATTCATCTGTATGTTTTTTTTTGTATGTTTGTTACCTCATAAGCATAGCTCTGTCATTTATGAACCGATTTCAAAAATTCTTTTTTCGTTGGGTAGGTAATACTTCAGAGGTGATCCCATTTAAATTTTACCGATATTGGAGCTTGGACTTTGAAGATACACTAAATAACACGACCTGGTTATAACCTTTATTTATATTGATGATTCTCTTGTATATCGTTGCGCTCCGAAATTAGAAAGAAGTTAATTGCAGACCTGCCCTAGATATTTATTTAGTTCAAGATCACTCAAAAGTGAGAAATAAAAAAAATTTATTAAAAAAAATGAAACCGCCTTAAAAAAAACACTGAAAATTATAAAATAACTATCTTTTACTAATCAAAACTCAAGTACAATTAAAATAACTTTATAAATAGGATACACATACCTATATAATTAAATTTGACAGTTATTGAAGTCGGTGCCAAATCAATGTGCAACAACAGAAAGTCTTATTAGTTTGGTAGGCCTGGCACAGACTTCAGTAACTGTCAAATTTAATTATATAGGTATGTGTATCGTATTTATAAAGTAATTTTAATTGTACTTGAGTTTTGATTAGTAAAAGATAGTTATTTTATACTTTTTAGTGTTTTTTTTAAGGCGGTTTCATTTTTTTTAATAAAAATTTTTTTTGTTTGCTGCAGTTGTAAGCAAATTGCTATGAAGTTAATAGGCGTAATTTATAGGATAATATGCTAATATAGAATACAAGTAAAACAGGTAATTTAAAATTAGTCGAATAAAAGCTACTGCCACACAATTCAGCATTTTTTGAAGTCTTTATATCGCAATCACAGAACTAATAGGCGCTATGAATGTAGATATTATAGCTATTATACTACATGTGGTATAAATGCTGTTAAAATAAGCCAACTAAATGTTTACTCGGCAATGTTATTCGACAATATTATTATTATTATTTATTATATTATTATTAATTATTATTACCCCGTTAGGGATGCAGCGTGAGGATATGCATATGTATGTTTGTATTATTCGACATCTAAGTAAAAATGATAAAATGTTGGGATTAGCAATTTTTTACGACATATATGAATAATTTCAACACTTTAACGACCTTTATTCGACTTTAAGTAAAAAACACTGACGCTTTATCGACTAGTTTGCTAGTTGGGGTACTTATTATATTTTAGAGGAATTTTACCGGCGTACCATTTTTTATTTACATGAAACACACCTGCCTTATTTATAACGATTCTGACGGCCCTAGCGGTGATGGCGATCATTTGATATGCGAAATGGTTGATATGGATTCCAAAGATAATATATACACGGAGTCAGTTTCACTTTCGCTCTGTTTTCGACTTATAATTGAACACTGAGTGCTTTGAAATTTCCGTATACCTATTAACATCTGCACGCCGGGGATAGTCAGAAAGGACGGAGCGCCAAGCGTCGCGATCCTTACATACTTCTTTCGCTTCCTCAAATCTCATCAATCTCCTCACACATTTTCGCCTAGGTATGCGAGAGCTTTTGAAAGGAGACGTTCCACGAATGTATGGAGCTCCGGCCTGCACTTTGTACACTTATTATTTAGAAACTTTAATATTAAATAACAGTGTTTTAATTATGGTTTCGGTATATATTAGCCTAGTTCTTTCGTACAAAAGTTTTATATGCACATATCTCAGGCAACACCTTACCTAAACAAGATGGCGTCAATGACATATTTGACGTTAATTACTTTTAATAGTTAATTAATAGTACTCTTTGTAACAAATTATATTGCAGGTCTTAACTGTTTAAACCTATTTAAAATCTCAAACAGTGGCCTGTTCACAGTTTGAACAAATCCACACTGCAGTTTAGGGTATAAAAAATTAACAGGAAATGAAACCTTTGACGCCTCGGGAAACAGATCATCCAAATCAACTTTTCTTTTAAGAAATGCAATATAGCGACAACAAATGTTAAGTCAACAGATTAAATAAGGTCTATTTTAACGCACTAATTATTGAATACGGCTTTACTCACGTGTAATCGGTAATAATGTCTCACGAAAGTTTTAATAATTTTAATAATTTAAATGTCTATTTTATTAATCTTGGCAAATAATATGGGTAAAGTATAAATACTTAATAAAAAAATAACCCCGTTTGAGGAACAGATCAAAGTTAAGCGAAATTAGAAATAAACACGCCTTTTTTGATATATGCAGATCTGGTGTGAATTGTAGAGATTTTTAGTCAGCACATCAAAGATGGTGTTATATTTCATCAAGCTTGGTTAATATGAATAGTGATAAAAAAAATAACCTGAACGTTTAAGTAGGTGATAGTAGCGCTAAAACGAAATACATAACAATTACGGTAAAGCGACTGTCGCATCTGTAGCTTGCTACAAATACTTAATCTGTGCTCCATAGTTTTTGACAGAGTTTTGGCCGATTTGACCCATGACGAGTTGACGTTCAAAGTATATTCATACATCACAACTCGAAGACATTTTCAACTACACATGTTTTCAAGAAAATAAAAATAGATGCGCTGAAAGCTCTTTGTAAGTAGGTATTTTTGTTTAGTAAAGAATAAATTAACGGATGAGATTTTTTATCATTACTTTGTTAATAATATATCTACATATCACATGAGTTTGATAGTAAATTGAATACTTCGCATTTAGTTTTGGAACGAACTCATTATGGCGTACTTGTTGTCCGTATAGCCCAGTTAAATAATAAAATATTGCTCTTGTACTAAAAATATATAATAAAAATTGCAATTTCACTATTTTTCTAACAATATTTAGATTTTCCTCGATTTTCTTAAAGCGCGTACAAAGCGCGAGCCGAAAATCTAACATCTCTTCATCTGCTAGTTTGACTCATTGTCTTTATAAACAAAAATGTTGGTAAATATTTATTGTAACGGACTATAATGTGCACAAATAAATTATATCTTTAATAATTACAATGTTCTTATTATTGTTCCGTTCTAAAATTAGAAAACCAGCTAAGCACGAGTCGGATCGACATACAGGGGACTCTATACCACCACAAAATATATTTGTTCATACTAATACTCGTATTATAAAGAGGCAAACTTTGTTTGTATGTAATGGATAAACAAAAAACTATTCAACCGATTTTAAAAATTCTTTCACCAGTAGAAAGCTACATTATCAGCAAGTAACTACATTTAATTTAAAAAAAAATTATCTACCCGCGAAGGCAGGGCGAGTTACATATAGTTATGAATGTAATGTAATTTTCTTATTTCCCGAAAAAATTGCTTTTCTTTTAATTCAATCGGAATTATCAGCGAGCTTATTGTATTACTTCGGAGCTTACACTATAATCACACCAAGTTTGACGCTTGTATGTATTTACGTCTTTACAATACAGCAAAAACAAAGAACGTTGATGTAACATGTTTCTAGTATGGGTAGACCCCACGTTTTTACTTTTCCGTATTTTTTATTATGTGCTACTAGGTATATGTCATAAACTTGGAGCATTTAACCTTGTAGAGTGGCAATGTCATTTATTTCGTATGAAAACAATTTACAAATAAACACTATTGCGGTTACTGCGTTCTGATTGGTTATGTCAAAATGAAACAAAACCGTAGACAAAACTAGTGTTGTGCAAGCAGATTAATATCAATATCAATAAATTCCAATATCGATAAATATCAATATCGATTGCTAAAATCAAATCTAACAAAATATTATACGAGTCCAGGCACAAATTTAATAATTTACAGAATACATAAGAATACAGCGTGAGGATAATATGTATGTACGTACAACACATGGGAGAACATCGACGGTGTGAAAATTTTATTAATTCTTGTATTTAATTAAAAAAATCGCGTAAATATCAAATGGTATTTATTATTGTAGTGAAAACATTAATAAAATCGACAGAAGTAAAATACGTAATTTTCAATTAACATAATCATTAAATACGTAATTTGTCAAAGGTCAAGACACACAATGCCTACTGTGTTGCCGACTGATTTTTGTAATGAACTGATGTTGTATAAATTTTTCTCACTGTTTCATTGTTTCGTATATACGGCTTCCTTTTGCTAAAGAATGCTAATCTTGTCTGTATTTATTTTTTAATAACACTTTCACACAAATCAATTATAATATGATTGGTCTCTTCTGCATGATATTGGTGGCTCTGATATTCTGGAAATAAATTTTCTCCTACGAAACTACTAAGTGTCTTGTGGACTAAAAATCCGCTCGTGTATTTTCGTTTAGTCTCAATATCGATGAAATATTTTTTAATAAATTGGTTATAACGACGACACATTTTTCAAACACTAGCCAAAGGGTATATCAAACCACTTTTATCTTTATAAAAAATAAGTCTTAACTCCTAGAAGCATTAAAATGTATTACGTCGACATTTTAATGAAATAATACGAAGAATATATCTATTCTGAAGATATCGGCTGTTACGGGCATATATACCTTTGCCTCCCTTTCAAAGTCTAATCGTAAAAAAATCCATTATTCTTCACCACACGTCATACGATTATTTGGGTGCAACCCACAGACTTTTAAATGGAAGCAGACTATACCTATCGATACAAAATGCGTGGCAAATTCACACTAACAAATATTACTCACACACATGCAGAACTCAGGTCCGCATTAAGGAGTGGGTGCTTATACTGCGTATTAGCTTCGAGCGGACTATTTGGGACACTCCAAATTATATTTTTCATGTGATAAAATAAGAATTAACTTAACTAAGTAATGTACTAGTATTAGAGATTATTACTTTATTATATTCCTTCTTTTTGTAGATTGTTTTTGTCACATAAAGGATGTAATTTGGAGTGTTCTCAATAGCTCCACGATACAATATTATCATTGTTCGTTCGATACATGAGGTCTGACGGCTGTGCGCTGCTGGTCTTGGGCCGCATGTACATTGTGATGACCTTGCATGCATGTTCGACTTATGTGGGTACAAGAAGTTTAATGACATAAACGATATATTTTTAAAAATCGGGAAAGTTGATAATCAGGCAAGTGAAAGTTTTGAATTTAGACTTTTTGGCGAGAACAAAAGAAGCATGGTTGGCATTTTATTCAAAATTCAGATTTGCTATTTTTTGTACTTTTGGGAGTTTTAAATTATAGTATATTGTACGTTAAAGTTGTGTGCGAGTGAGAGGAATTGGAGGAATTTCGTTTAACAGTCCTTTGTAACTCCAGTAAAGCCTACTTACCATTGCTTTACTGTAAGTATTAGAGACTTGGTTATGAGAAAATAGAACAAGTTTTATATCAGACGAGTGTTATCGTTAACTATTTTTCTATCAAGAAATAGTCGATGGGTCATCGATCACATTGAGAATAAAAACTAAAATAGCTTACACAATAAAACAAATAATGTTTTCAATATTTTATTTATTAATCGGATTGTTTTCTTATTACATTATCTAAGAACTCATTATAGATGTGCATCAAACACATCATTTCACTGTTTTTCAATGTGTGCCATCAGTAACTAGCGCAGAATGTCAGATATGCTAAGGATTATTAATCGGATTGTTTTCTTATTACATTATCTAAGAACTCATTATAGATGTGCATCAAACACATCATTTCACTGTTTTTCAATGTGTGCCATCAGTAACTAGCGCAGAATGTCAGATATGCTAAGGATTACCATTGCAAGTAATCGTAGGTATTATTTGTCATTATTCGCCTCGAGATATCCATATTTGTTTTCACCATTTTTACATGTGAACACACAATTTATGCATAATAAAGTCCATCTTCGATTACCTGAAGCAAGAAAGTTGTATTATTTTATCATTAAATTAAAAATAATTTTGTAATTATGAATGGCTTCCAGCACTGGCTTTTTCTAAACAACACTGGCCGAGGTTCAGCCCAGCATAGCGACTAGAGATTAATTTGGCGATAGCATGTTCATTTTTAATAGATATGTTAAATTTCATGGTCAAACAACAACAGGGTTTTACGGGTATCTCTTTTACATAATAAATGGGGTTCAAAATGTTTTGAGCACAAAACACTGCCAGAATTGGTCTGCCAGTTTGTTCTATATAGCCTTTCTTATGTATTTATTTTATGTAGTTCTTTAGCCAAAAAATTTGAAAATTTTCATCCTTTAGAAACCCGAAATTAACAAGGTATACATCAAAATCAAAAGATAGTTGCAAAAAATAGATAGTTGCTTAACTTTAGGTACCTGTCCGTTAATATTTAATTTTATTACGAAACTCAGTTTTCTCTGAATTCGGCCCTCTTTAAGGTACAAGTACTAATAATGTCAAAATTGGTTAGGTACTTAGTACAAAAATATAAAAAAACCTATAAAAAAACCTTATACAATATAAGGAAACTTTAATTTTAATAGTTTGCAACATATTTAAGTGTCGGAGCCACGAAATACAAAAATATCAGCTAACTGAATGCAGTAATCAAACAAATTGCAACATCAGATTTACTTACCGATGGAACGTGATTTTCGGGGCTTTTCTGTATGAGGCGTTGCAACTATTGGGGGTACAACACTTTTGTATCATATTTTGCACTTTAAATAACCAAATAATGTTTATACACCAAGAAATATTTAATCATCGAACATATGACGTACTACACAAGTAAACAGACGCCATACTCCGCTTATTTTGACTTAAGCGGAAGATGGCGGCTGCCACGGTTTCGGAATTGTCTGTGTGCCATTGTGTTGCAACAAATGAAAGAAAAGGATAAATATATACAATTCTAAACTACAATGAAAGTGACAGTGTTATTACTTACACGGTATCTATGTGTGAGTGAATTATGTTTGATCTGCTTCCATTTATAAATTTGTGGTGCAACCAATGGTCCAACACTCATTACACCTGCGTAAGAATAGAATGAGACAATGTAATAGAGGTTGCACCAAGGTGAAAGCGAGACGAATAGATACAAGTCATCCAGCACGTCAATTGATAGTCCAGTTTAACTTGACCAGTGATAAAATGAATGGATATTTAAAAATGTTATATTTACTGTTGCCTACCGATGAAATAAGATTCCGTACGTTTACATAATTTGTTTTTTTGCTGTTTTTGCCACACCACCGAATAGAATTGTAAGACATTACATAAATATTGAAATATCTATCGGAATGTAGATACAGGTACAATTAATACAAAAACCCCGCTTCTTGACCCTGAGAAGAACCGACAAGAAACTCAGCCAGGTATAATTTTTTCAATATCATTTTATTAAGGTTTATTAGAATACAATATTCAGAGAGCCAGTAAATGCATGTGCAGAGAAGATCATTTCCAGGCTATTGTTTTATCTTCAACGAAATCTTCTATTTTATAGTATGATTGTGTAATCAATGTACGTTTTATAAATAATCTAAATATATTTTCAGTTAATTGAGTGACTTCTTGAGGAACTTTATTATAAAAACGAAATCAGTTCCCCAAAAATGAAATATTTGACTTATGTAATTTAAATTTTGGAATAACCAATTTATCACGAACTGGGGTTTCCATTCCACCAATATCGCCTTTCTTTATAAATCGATCTATATTTTTCCTCGTATACATAATAATTTCAAAGATGTATAAGGACGGCAAAGTGAGTACATCAATGTCTTTAAAACGATCTCTTAGTGATTCTCGTGCATACGGTCTTGCAGTTTAACGACGAATATCCATTTTTATATATATAAGATTACATCGCATCCACCTCGGAACTCCTCGAGCACACGCACGCTGCTATGATTAGTATCAGTGTTTATCAACGTGTAGGTCGCAACCCTCTAAGGGGTCGCGAAGCCTCTTTAGGTGGGTCGCTGTAATACATGTGTTGTTTTACTGGCCGGCGAGAAGCGAGAAGCTTGCTGTCTCAGCTCCAAATGGGTTACTGCTTGCCGGAGTGGAAAATGAGCCATAGATTTTCATAGACTAAGAAAGAAAAAAAGAATAAAAATATTTATTCGCTACCCACAATTACAATCAACAGCCCATGGCAATAAAGTTACATATAAATACAACACATTATGCTGCGGAATTAAAAGGCAACGACTCAGCACCACAGCTCAACTACAGACAGACCAACACTGATGTTTTGTCGCGCCTAAATATAATGATGCTACAGAATAAATAAATAATAATTTATAAGAAAATGTTATGATGACCATGCACAATATATACTATATATATGCGTATATAAAGAAATAAATAAAATAAATAATTCGCGCAACAAAAGTATGGAAAGTGTGCACGCACGACCACTGCGCGTGCTCGGCCCTTTAAAATTTCGGCAGGGTGACAAACGTGCCCGGAACTGCGCCGACATCGACCGCGATACGCGGCGCTAGAAGACAAAATTGTACAAATAAGAGAGGCTAAATACTTTTAATGTCCGTTAGCCTTCAGGGTGGTGGAAGTCGGAGTTGGCTTCCGGCGCCGTAAAGCCACAAAACGGAAGATAGATCCACTTATTACCTTCCTAACCTCTTTGGCTACCATTTCAATAATTATATAGTAACAGTATAATACAAAAGAATTAAATAGCAATTCCAGTTGGCGAACACAACACAACATGTAAACACGATACGGCAGAATTTCTTTTCTTCAACTTCAATACCAAAATGATAATTGAGATTTATAACCAATATCCCAAAAACTTTCCGACCGAGCCTTTTTAAGACTTCTCCATAATAACATTCAATTCACACACAAAATTACCCACATACCAAAAAAAAAATAAACTAAACCGGCGCCGACGGGACAACTGGTGCCATGGTAACGAGAGACAATAGAAACAATAATATGTTTTATTCTTAACAGAAATTATACCCCAAAATTACACCTCGCCCTATCGAACAGCCAGTCAGGACCCCAACCACTATCAGAGTTTATCCACTTTTAAACTTATTACCTACTACAGGAATTTGGATTGTAGGGCATAGGCTAGAAGGTGTCATTTGATGACAATGATTTTAAACATAGATTGACTACACGCGCGCCAGGCATGATCGTCTGCGTTTTTTCTATGTCGTAAACGTTTCCACTTCAATACGGTGATAAATTACAACTGACGACACAGTATATATGTCGCAGTCTGATTGTGTAATCCGCCGTATTACATTACGGCTAGCTGTTATCAAAAACAGGGCCGTTTTGAAATGCGGCGATTCAACGATTAGCCGGATTGTCATTGCGATACGTTCTTCAATAAGGCGGCCCACGTTTAGCCGCATCGTACTACTACTTAGATTGTAGGGTGACCATACTAACAGAATAAGGAAGCGCTTTAGACTGTTATCGTATTAAAAGAAGATTGAGGAATTAGTAGGATGACAGTAAAATAATGTTTATGACTTCTAATATAAACACAATATGTAATGTAACATAAATATAAATTAAACTTTTCTTTAATGAAATTAATTCATAAAAAAATCCTTTCCTTCCGACATTTCACAATTTTAAAGTGTTCTTATAGGGCGAGTTCTGGTCTAGCGCTTCGCCGCCCGCTGCCGCGGCACGCTCGGCTCGCACGTTATGATTTATACACTTACCTAATCTAACTTACCCAAAGAGAGTAATTTCATAAGACGGATTCCGACCTGGCGCTTCGCCGGCCGCTACCGCGGCACGCTCGCTTCGTTCGCTTGGCTCGCGCGTTGTGGTTTATACACGTACCTAACCTAAC
The DNA here is from genome assembly GCA_907165235.1 of Zeuzera pyrina. Lineage (NCBI taxonomy): Eukaryota > Metazoa > Arthropoda > Insecta > Lepidoptera > Cossidae > Zeuzera > Zeuzera pyrina. The sequence goes on from OU015640.1 coordinate 1,761,579, forward strand.
CTACTTCAAGAGAGTATTCTAATAAAGCGGATTGGTACTGTAATACTGCTCCATGGGTACTACTCGAATAGTAGGATCTTCTGGATTATTTTTCTTTAAGATCAAATAATCTTCATCAGCCACATTCATAAGATCATATTTTTTACAACAATAATATTGTGTAGGGTTCCGCCGAACACCAGAATCCATGGTCACTTTAGCAGTTTTGATGTGCGTTATAACCTCTAAAACTCGGTCCTTTGTCCATGGTTTCTTTACTGTTCCACATTGAGAAGAATAGAAATCCTTTAATTGTACCTGAAAATTGTTATTAAAGTCACTGTTCACGGACATATTTAACACGTTTTCTTTGTTTAATTCACTTATAACTTCGCAATTTAGCAACACACTTTCTGTATCCGACGCCATTGTTGTTGTTATGTCAGGCAGCGCCACGAGTGTTAAGAATCGGAACTAAAAACTGTCAAAGATGCGGCTAATGTCTCGCTGTATTACATTATGGCTAGCCGTGTTGAATAACGTGTGGCGCCGAATACATTCTGGCGGTGTTTTATTCAGCCGCATTCAATCGCCGCATTTCAAAACGGCCCTGTTTTTGATAACAGCTAGCCGTAATGTAATACGGCGGATTATATGATCCGACTGCGACATATATAATATTATGGTAATTACATGCTGTGATTTTTTTATTTATCGCTTACTTCATTTTCTAAAATTATTTTCTAGTTTTTGTCCTAATGTAAATTTATTAGAAGTATATTTTAATACCAGTATAATTATTACTTCAACTCAAAAGTCGATTTTTCAAATCTACGTCACATTTGTGCCATTACATATGTACTACTAAAATTTAGTAAGAAAGCAATTGCATAAAAATTAAGAAGAAAAATAAACCGACTTAAAAAAAACACTAAAATATAATACATACATACTATCTCCACGCTGTATTCCCAACGGGGTAGTCAGAGAGCACGGAGCGTCAAGCGTCGCGGTCCTTCCATACTTCTTTCGCTTCCTCAAATCTCATCATTCTCCTTACACGCTTTTGACATTTCCGTCGGCTAACACTCTAGCTATTTGATCTTCATAAGTCAGCCTTAGTCTTCCTTGGTTTCTTTTACCACTCGCTTTTGCTCTATAGATTTTAAAAGTATTAAGTACAAAATAACTATCATTTATTGATCAAAATTCAAGTACAAAAATATTAAAAGTTTATAAATACGATACAAATAAATACCTACATAATTAAATTTGACTGTTATTGAAGTCGGTGCCAAGTCTACCAAACTAGTAGACTTTTTGTTGTTGCACATTGATTTGGCACCGGCTTCAGTAACTGTCATATTTAATTATGAAGGTATTTCTATCGTATTTATAGTTTTATTATTTTCGTACCTACTTGAGTTTTGATTAATAAAGGATAGTTATTTTGTACTTTTATTTAATAATTAGTAAATAGTAATTTTTTTAATAATATCTTTTGAGTGACCTTGGCTTAATAATACCTTTTGAGTTGACCTTAACTTCCTCTATAATTGTGGACCGCAATGATATACAAGAGAATCATTAATTTAAATAAAGCTAAGAGCCGTATTATTTAGCGTATCTTCGAAGTCCAAGTTCCGATATCAATGTTTAAATGGGACCACTTCGGAAGTACACCTACCCTTTCTAACAAAAAAGGATTTTCCAAATCGGTCCACAATTTATGAAGTTATCGGTGAATACACATAAAAAAACAAAAAAAACACACGCAGACATACACAGTCAACAACCTCCTCCTTTTTTTGAAGTATCAATAAGAATCAGTAACCTTCTTTTTATCCTACGAAGACAAACGAAAGAACAATCCCTCTGATGGTTGATGGACTGAGATCTATGAACATACATATACAATACTAGCAACTCGCCCCGGTTTCGAACGGGTAGAATTTTGTTTGAAAATATAATACAGCCCGTGTTACTCGCTGATAATGTAGCTTTCTATTTGTGAAAGAATTTTTGACATCGGTTGAGAAGTTTTTGAGATTATCCATTACATACGAACAAAAAAAATTACCTCTTCATAATAATATAATATAATAATAAATCATTTATTTCAGACCATTAGTCCATAGAAATTAAAATTAAAATTAAAATACATCAATTAAATTAAAAATTAAATTACAATAGAAATAAAATTAAAATTGAATAATAATAAAAACAAATAACAATAAAGTTAATAATAAAAATAAAATAAAAATTAGTTAGTAATAATTGTTCTTAAACTATGTTAGTTTCCTAAACTAAGATAACTTGGTATGTGTAATCGCAGACAATTATTATCCTAATTGTAAATCTAAATTATGGCACAGTCAACCCTGTCCGCGATCACCCCAAGTATAGTGTTGTAGTATACTTGGTATATTAACTTGGTAATTAGTATAATAATAAGAACAAGAAAACACTTCAGATTGCAAATGCATTAGCAGCCCTGAGGAAAAAAATTTTGTGCTTCTTGTGCCAGTTACCCTCCGTATCGATGCATAATAGTACAAGTACTGCTGTTTGAAGACAAGATTAGGGGGTAAGATGGTTGCGATGTGTACAAACACCGCACGAGGTCTTACCGCTGCAAATTATTTAACATTGCTACAACTAAAATAGATTTTGTTGCGCCTTAATGCTCTTTCTACTTCGAGTAGGAACTTTCTACTTCGAGAAGGAATGTCACGATATTTTTGAAGAGAAAATGTCTGTGAATGAAACCGAAGCGTCGCGATCGGCGGGGTCACGCCACGCGACCCCGCGACCACGCGAGCCACGCGATCACTGTGCGACCGGTGACTTATTGTAATAAAAAATTGGTATCATGTATGACGATTGCGTATCAATTATTCTATAACCGTAAAAAGGACTTTTCGCGGTAGATTTAGTGCCACAATCCAAATTACATTACACAAATTCTCGTTTTGGCAGCAGATATCGCGCGATATTGGCTGTCGCATGCTGGTTGCAAGTCACGTAATAAGCGTGCGGGTCGGTAACGCTGAATCGGCGGGGTTATTACCTAAAAAACAGACAGCGGTAGCCACGTGATCACTTCGCGACCGGTGTTTAATTGTAAAAAAAATTGGTATCATGTATGAGGATCGCGTATCCATTATTCTATGACCGTAAAATACACTTTTGACGTCACTATACAAATTACATCACACAAATTCTCGTTTTGACAGCAGATATTGCGTAATATTGGCTGTCGCATGCTGACTGCAAGTTACGTAATAAGCATGCGGGTGGGTTATTAGATGTATGTACTGCATATTGATTTTGACATGTTGATTATGGTTTTTGTATGTTGAATATAATAAATACAAACTTTTTAAAATAAAAACACCGCAAATTACGAATAACTACTTTTCGCTAATAAAAATTCAAGTGTAAAAATAACTTCATAAACACGACACAAATACCTATTAATTGACAGTTACTGAAGTCGGTACCAAGGCAACCAAACTTCAATAACTGTCAAGAATAATTTTATGAACTTTTAAACTTTCGCGCTGCATTATAAAATATCTAAAAACACGGGAAATTAACGCGATTACCTTTTTAATATTTTTTAAATAGTAAAAAGCATAATTTTACTATTTAAAAAAATTACAATTACAAAATACTCCTATAATTGAAGTCAGTTAAAGAATAAATTACGGAATGTCACATACAAGTGATTTAAGCTGTTTTGAAATTATACGATGTACGAGTTGAACCCAAATCTAGGCAAGAGCGTGGCAGACACGCATTCACTGAGCATCCAAACTGAAATATCTATTTCTTACTAGCGGACCCGACAAACGCTGTCCTGTCCGAAATAAAAAAAAATCAGAGTACGCGATGCGGCTCCACCTATCGGGTCTAATTGTAAATCTAAACCATCCAGGGACCCACTCAACCCGACAGACGTTCTCCTGCCCGAAATAAAAAAAAAACCTAGGATTCGATTGTAGCGTCACCTACCGGATCCAATTGTGAATCTAAACCATTTAGGGAGCCACTAAAACACACACTAAAAATTTCATCAATCGGTCGAGCCGTTTTACAGTTTTAGCGAGACTCACGAACAGCAATGGAATTTTGTATGGGTAAATAGATACATATGGAGTGAACAGAATATCAAAGAATAACGTAAGTCACATCCTCACACCACAGTACAGTAGAGTGATGGTAACGTACACCCCGTACTGTCGGCTCTGGAGCCGGGTCCAGAGAATGGCTACGGCATTCCCTCTCCCTCATAAGATGCGACGAAAGAGGCCTTAGAAATGGCGGGTTTTCGGAGCGGTTCCGGTCAGCCACTCCAGTGACCTGAATAACACCGCTTGTAGTCCGCGCTGTCATAGCACTATGTAGGTGTTGGGAGGTACATGTTTTGATCTCCCGTATTCCCGTCTCATTTTCAAGAGGTTAATTAATTGTGCTCAGGATTCTCATACATTACCAAATGATTCTTTCCGAACGAGTGGTAAGTATGATTTTAATAATGCGAAGATGATTTAATTGTCTTTGATTTTGTAAGTTTTTGTCATTCGTTCATTCACGCTTATGTAAACAATCGTCTGTTTAAAATGCAAACGATAATTTCAAAGTCTATAGCGCTATTGCGTCAAGAACATCAATAAAATGACCTATTGTTTCAAAATTAAATGGCATAACTGTACTAAATATGGTGTCCATAAACTTCCTATGGAAATCCCGTGCTAATACACTTACGAATATTGTTAGTGTACAATTAAACCTTACATTCGCTACAACTGTTAAATAAAACTGAGTAAAAATGAAGTTAAATTTGTCAATCATGAAGATGATTATAAAATTAATAGTATTATTAATACTTTTTGTTGCGTTGTTTCTAATCACCGCGTTTCTATACAGTGCGAGATATTGGCCAGATTTTTATAATTACGTGAACGCAAATATTACCATCAAAAGAATTCCGTCAATATCCGAGTTAAATTTAACTATGTTAGATGTAGAATATTCGTACAGTACAGAAGTGTATTCTACAACCAAGTTTTATGATTATACTGATACGTTTACGACTGAAGATGGATTAGACACGGAGCCAGATGATTTTACGAATTTCTTTGATGAAGAATTCAGTGATTTTTTAAAAATGAAGAGAAGTATAAAGATAGAGGAGACAAACAAAGATTATAGTTTGCTACCAGATCGAAAGGTTGTCGATTACTTCCTTGATTTAGAAGATAGCGTCAAATTAATGAAAGATGAAATCGATGAGAAGAAACTGACGACGAATTTGGAGGACGTTGAAATTGTTACCGACATAATTGAACATGCTAAGGATAATCTCATAATGGTGAGTGTTTTTAAAAATAACTTCAATTCTTTAAAGTAATATTTAGGTAATGGTTGTTCGACTCACGCGCAAATTAAATGACCAGTGAAGTCGAGTGCAAACTAGAGTAACACATACTCGCCTTTATAAAATTGGTAAAATACAAGTCGTAGGTTCTTGGGCGCAATTATGCCCGCAATTAATGTTACATCTGTCAGTTGTTAGGTTTCAATCGCATACCGCAAAAAAATGATCGTGGATTTTCTTTTATAAAAAAAAGGAAATACACAAATCAATAAATTCTAAGCAACGTCTGCAAACTTGAACTTTTAATTATTTTTAACCGACTTCAATAAAAGGAAAGGTTCTATGTCAATCTGTATGTATTTTTGTATCTGTATATATTTTATGTATATTTACTTACACATAATGTAGATAACTTATACATAATGAAGCTTAGACTTCGAAGATAAGCCAAATAACGCTAACACTACTTTTATATTATTGTATATTATTGTGCTCCAAAATTAGAAAAGATGTTAATTGTAGACCTATCCCAGATATTTATTTAAGCCAAGGTCACTCAAAAGCGAAGAAAAATAAAATAAAAAATAAACCGACTTCAAAGAAGCACTAAAAAGTACAAAATAATTATCCTTTTCTAATCAAAACTAAAGTACAAAAATATACGACATAAATATCTATACAATTAAATATGACGTTATTGAAGTGTAACTGTTTCAAATATGTAGATATTTGTATAAATTTTTGCACTTGAGGTTTGATTAGAAAAAGATAGTTATTTTGTACTTTTTGGTGTTTTTTTGAAGTCGGTTTAGTTTTTTCTTGAAATTTTTTATTTTTTGTGTCAGCGTTTTTTAAATATTTTTTTAGTTAAAGGCAGTATATTTGTCAAAAACGATTTTGTAATAAAAATACTATACTTTATTATGTAACTTCACTGTAAAAACTTTACCAATTTACTTCATATATAAAAAGAAAGAGCAATCATTAATTCTTCCGTAAATGAAAAATAATACAGTGTGACCTCAGCTGTTCAAAACTAATCGATAATAATTTTTCAAAGTCAAAGTCAAAGTCAAATCAATTTATTCCAGTAAACCCAAATGCAAGGTATTTTGGAACGTCAAATCTACTTTAGTTCGGTTCAAAAAGGAAACCTGAATACTGAGAAGAACCGACAAGAAACTCAGTCAGGTATCATTTTTTCAACATCATTCTACAACAGTTATTTAAAAATACAATATAGAGAGGATCACTTCCAGTCTATTGTTGTGTCTTCAATGAAATCGCTAATTTTGTAGTATGCTTTTCCAATCAGTGTGCGTTTAATGACAAGTTTAAATCTCTTTTCCGTTAGTTGAGTAATTTCTTGAGGAATTTTATTATAAAAACGAACACAGTTACCCAAAAATGAACCACTTGACTTTTGTAATTTAATTTTAGGAATAACTAGCTGACCACGACCACGAGTTTCCACACCATTAACAACGCCTTTCTTTGGAAATAGATCTAAATTTTTTCTAGTGTACATTATGTTTTCATAGATGTATAACGAGGGTAACGAGGGTTTCATGGATTGAATGAGGTTTTATACGAAAAAAGAAAAATATAACATAATTTAATATTGTAGTACCACAGTACAAGTAGTAGTAATGAGTAGTAGGTATATTTTTACTGTTTTTGCTTTACTGGTTTTCGTCAGACATAATAGTTGATTTGACTTATTTCACGTGAATATAATTATATAGAAATGAGCAGCAGAATTAGTAATTCACACTACAACTTATTATACTTAATATAAATAATGGCCACTTAAATTTTCTATCTCTCACTTTACATATATGGATTTTAAAATTAATAATTTTTAACAATAAATTTATTATTTATGTTTAAATTTTTTTATTGCTTACAAGTTATTTTTCAGCGTCATTATATTTTTTTCAAGATAGTATATTTCATATTAGTCGGTAACATTAACTAAAAATATACTAAGATAGTATTTAAGATAGTATTATATTTTAATTAATCGGTAACATTTTAATGTAGTGGATTAAATTATTTCTATATTATTGATAGAAATAATTATAAAAATTGTAAATAATATATTTCGCGATTGATCACTCAGTCAATCAATTAGTGTGTGAATGGTATTTCACATTAAAGTAGAAAAGTAAAAAGTAAACATACGACCACAGGCATTCCTATAAATATTTATTTTGGAATCAGAAAAGCCTAATCACTTTTTCAAATGTCTCCAATTTACAGATACGACTTTGCTGTTATTGTAAAGACCTGGGATAGATGTCTCTGCTGTGTCTGTTTCTGTTATTAAATTATATATTAAACCCACTACAGGCGCCATTCGGCTTAAAAGAGCTAATTTCAGAACTCAGCTGTTGAATGGCGGTTCACGATAGAATATGGAATTTACTTTAATGTGTAAGTCTGACTTAAAGAGATATAACTGCGAAAAACACTTTTCATATTTGTACATTTGTATGAACGTTTATAGATTCATTTACCCCTAATTTCTAAAGTTTTTCGGCTTTCACGCAGGAACCTAGATACTTCTCAGATAAAAAGTAACCTAATTTTTAATTTTAAATGTTTCAAATCTTTCTTTTATTTATTTTAAATCTTTTTTTTATTTTTAATCTTTCTTTTATTTTAAACCTTTCATTGAAAGTCTCGTCGAAAAAGGTTCATTGGCTTCGAAGAATACCTGGACAAACAAACAGACAGACAAAATTTTAAAATCGCTTGTTTGGTTATATGTTACCCAAAATCACAGACATTTCAATTTTGTTTACTATTATGTATGTACATGTATACATGTACAGGTTTCTAAAGAATAAACATACGAACGCACAGAGAATTTCAACAAATATTTATTTTGGAATCGGAAATGTCTAAAATATCTAATTCAATCACATTTTTTAAAATATGTCCAATGTACAAGACACAATTTCGTTGCTGTTTTAAAGTGTCGTGGACAGATGTCTCTGCTATGTCCCAACGTATAAACCACTGTAAGTGAAACCCGCTTTACAGGCGCCGCTCAGCTGAAGAGAGCTCATTTCAGATCTCAGCTCGCAGACGGCAGATCACAATAGAACGTACTTTAATGTACAAGGCTAACTTAAAGAAATGCAACTATGAAATCCATGTTTGATACTTATACATTTTTGTATGTATATTTACAGATTTACCCTAAGTTCTAGAGATTTTCAATTTACGCAGGAACCCTAAACATTTCCTGGATAAAAAGTAATCTAAAGTATTTTTTCGAAAATCCTCTATCTTTCGGTTCAGCTGTTTCGAGGATTAGGCCGGACAAACAAACAACAGACAGACGAAAATTTTAAAAACACGTGTTTGGGTCTCGGTTACGAGCAGAAAATCATATAAGCTTAAGAAAAAGCCTTTATTTTAAAATCACAGACAGACACTTCAATTTTATTTATATGTATGTAGTTTGTATAGATTACAGAATTAACATAACATAACATATCTTAACGCTGTATCCCCAACGGGGTAGTCAAAGAGGACAGAATTATGTTCTTAATAACTTAATTGCAGAGGCACCTATCGGATATCAGCGTAGTTATGAACCATCTGACAAAATAAATAAATATTGTACAGCGGTAGTGTGACTTCAGGTGAATAAAACGAATAAAAATTTTACATGTGCGACTTGAGTGTTACAAATGATTAAATAACACTTGTACTGAAAAAATCCTGAAAAATAAGGCTGTCTTAATCTGTGTATCCAAAAAACCTAGTGAACTGCATTTACAAATTCTATAGAACTGTACCACAGTACAAGTAAGCATACAGTATTCTATCTTCATACAAACGCTCCCAAACGACGCGCTCGAAATCTCGGCATTTCTCGCCATACAACAGTCGCGAGTGCGCCGCGGTTGTCGTCGCATGCTGTTATATGCTCCTGCGCATTTACTGACTAAATATTACGTCAATCAAGTTTACGAGCATAATGTTCAGTGTATAGATGTTTGAATACATCTATATCGAAACCGGAAATATTTCTCTGTTGCTAATTTGTAGGAAATATGTTATCATAATGATCTAGTTACTTTGTTGCTGATTTTTTATTATACTGCACACAAAATGCATTTTTTTTGTCCATTGCCACCATACTAACTCACAAACTTTTGAAACTAGATATAAAATACTAGTAAAATTATATAAATAAAAACGTATTAAATTTGCAATAATATAAAATGAAAAGATAATGTGACAATTTAATATAGTACCTATTATCAAATACGTAACCCAAGAAAAACATTCAGTCCAAGTCAGTAGCCCTATTGCGTGTTTCCGTACTAAACGACCGTAGGTAATTAACTCTAGGACACTGCCGAGATAGAATACTGTGTGCTTACTTGTACTGTGACTGTACACTGATTTTTTATGGGAGATCGAAAGTTGATACAGTTGTTTATTGGTTTGTTATGCTTCTATTTAACTAAATACATTTTTTTTCTTTCTTTATGACACGGCGCACAGTTTAGCGCATGTGCCAATGTCACGTATTATAAGTAGTATCACAAGTACATTAGTTTTTTCTTATCATAAAACTCCTCCAGTAAAGTGATAAAGTGATAATAGGCTTTACTGAAGTTGTAAAGGACTTCTTGGAAGAGCGCGAGACCTACTCCATTCTTTTCACTTATACATAACTTTAAAACATAATATACTATCACTTTTGTTCTTTAAAACTTACAAAAATGTAAAAAATAGAAAATCTAAACAAAATGTCAACCTCACTTATCCCGTTCCCGCCAAAAAGTCAACTAAATACGTCAGTCAGTTGAAGTTGAATATTTCAAAACTTTGAACTACAGTATTTTTTTATTTAAAAACCTGTTTTTCAATAGTATATATTTTATTTACACAACGCTACACGCTATTACCACAGATTAGTTACTAACGCTATTATCTTAGAGATCTTAGCCTTTGTATGATTGTTTATTTTTAACCAGCGTGAAAGTACACGAAAAGATAAATAAGGAAGTATTATTTATTTTAAAATCAGAAAACATTAAAAAGAAAATTATCTTAAATTCTCAAGGTACAGACACGGTTTGGTAAGAGTTAGTAACGTCGTCGTAACACAAATCTCAAGTCCTAGATCAGTGGGTTCTAAACTTTTAAAGCCATGGAACACTTAATAAATGAGAGTAAATACCTTTCATTTTATTACAAATATTTGAAATAAAGATTATAGTGCGATAATGTGATAGTATTAAAAGATTAAAAGTATTAAAGTAATCGACCATTTTTATTGTGTAGCACATACTATAAAATAAAAATAGTTCAATGTTTGTCAATGTGTATGTTTAGATCAAGTGTCGCGCAAAAAAATAATGAAGCCACAAATTACGGTAGCCAAAATATTTCAACGATTTAACGACAAATACTCCCGGAACCCTAGCATCTTTTACACGGAACCCTTGGGCTTTACGGAACTCACTTTAGGAATTGCTGCCCTAGTTGACGCTTATTGAAGGCAACTGCTTGTGGTTTAGTCATATTATTACTTAAATGCCAGCCACACCCACAGCCCAACACAATTTAGGCGTCATATAAGAGTTAAAAAGGAGGTATATCAGCGCTAATTAACTTCCAAAGTGAAATAAGATCTATAATATTTGAGTTATAGCACCCTATAACTCCGATATACGCTCGAATTGGGGCAGAACTTTTTATAACCTTAGGAGCTATAAGAGCACTACAGTAGCGTTATTGTTGAAACAGAAAGATGGGTGGTAAATGAGTGTAAATTAAATTTATCTGGTTTGTTACGTCACTAACTCTTGTAGATTGCTGGTAGGGATGTCCGCCAGGCCGCAGACGTGCTGTTGGCTTCCCACGAGTGGCGCCTGTCAGCCCTATTACTAACTCTTAGGTTACACTACTATTTTATTTTCTACAAACGATTTTAAAAGTGCTCGTTCGATGTGAAAACAAAACAAAAAAGAGACAAAATTTTGTGTGATTTATGAGTTCACGCTTGAAATATTATTATGAACGAAAATATACTATATATTGAAATATTATACAAAGAGAAATACGTGTCATCTACAGTATAAATGCACGGGAATCACTTAAAAACCTTTTCCAAGACCTTCCTTATACATCTATTATGTATATGAGGAAAAACATAGATCTCTTTAAAAAGAAAGGGGATATTAATGGTATGGAAACCCAAGGTCGTGATAAATTGGATATTTCAAAATTTTTATTACGTAAGTCAAATGTTTAATTTTTGGGTAACTGCATTCGTTTTAATAACAAAGTTCCTCAGGAAGTTACTCAATTAACAGAGAATAAATTTAGTTTATAAAACATTGAAATGTACATATAGTAGACATTCATACTATAAAATAAACGATTTCATTAAAGCTAAAATAATCTGGAAATGATCTTCTCTGCACATGCATTTACTGGCTTAAAGAAAATATTGTATTTTAATAAACCTTTTGTACAATGAAGTTGTGAAAAATGATGTTCTTGTCGTTGAAACTGTGTCAGTGTCCAGGTTTTCTATTTGAACCGAACTAAAGTAGATTTGACGTTCAAAAATACCTGGTAATTGGGTTTACTTGAATAAATTGATTTAACTTTGACTTTGACTTGGCCGACGAAATGGCTGAAGGCCGATTAGTGTGCCTAATGTTCCGCGTGGCAGCTTACAATTTGACTTAAGGCCCGCGTGTGTGCGCGTGATCGAGCTTCTAAACGTGAGACCCTACAGGTATCGCGGGGGCCGTCCTCTTCTACGCCGGGGGCGGTGCGGTCGTAATGTGTAAGTGGGCATGTTCGAGTTCGAACGTATATGTATAATGTCGTCGCTGTCGCCTAACACATGTCTAGACCTTTGATAATGTTCGCGGATGCGGGGCTCGGTGGTGTACGATGACGCCCTGACCACTAGAGGGTTTGGGTGTAGAAAAGAACGGTAAAAGAAGCATTGGGGCACCTTTTTTAGACATCGAGCTATTGTAGGCGATTTTAAGCCGTAGTGAAGGTCTACGTTGCGCACGTAAGAAGAGACGCCGGTGGCTCTGCGGATGAAACTGTTTCGAATTAATTGAAGGGATATGAGTGGGCGCAGCGTGAGCGAATACTGTATAGGCCTGACGCACATCTTGTATAATGTTACTTTGTGTCTGAGGGACATTTTGCTCTTAGCACAAATGAGCATGTTGAGACGGCCGAGGACGAACGCGGCGAGATCGCGGACCGTTTTGATGTGGTAACGGAAGGTCATGGCATTGTCAAGGGTGACTCCTAGTTATTTAAATTTACTAGTTCGGGGGATATTCAAACCAAAAAGTGTAATCGTGGGGAGACTGTTAGCGCAGCGGGCGCGGCTGGCCGTCGTGCCCCTCGAGAAATACACAGCGACGTTTTTCTCGGGGTTGACCTCAATTCTTTAATATAGAAACCAATCGCCTAGGCTCGTGACCGCGATTTGGAGGAGTTGAGAGACTAAGACGACTACGGCCTGATGAGAAAAGTGCGGTATCGTCCGCGAATAGGGCGAGTTCTACATCGGTGGTTTTGGGGATGTCGGTCGTGTAGAGTGAGTAGAGAATGGGCGATAAAACGGAGCCCCGTGGGACGCCTGTCTTGATGGAGCGGAGAGAGGAGAGCACCCTCTCGACTCCATAGCGGTAGGAGCGGTCCGACAAAAAGTACCGTACCGCCGATGCCGAGCCGATGCAGCTTGTACACCAGCCCGGCGTGTCAGACTTTGTCAAACGCTTCGCTACATTGAAGAAAAGGGCCCCGTGCCTATGTAATGACTCGGGCGGTTAAGGCCATCCAGGATGCGCTCCGTGACGCAGTGTACTTGTTGTGTGTATGAATGTTTGGGTGAAGATTGCAAATTCTTATAATCGCTCACCACTTTGCATTAACAATTGCTGCCATAAATTCGAGTGATGATTGCGGTTCTTATAATCGTTCACCACTTTACATTAATAGTTGATGCTATTTTTTCTCTAGCTTTTTACAGGGAAAAGAAAACTCCAAAATTGTTCTGTCAACAACTCGTCGCCTAGATACCAATTTTATTCTTTTAATTCGGTGGGTTTAAATTACGAATGCCACATTACCCCCCTACGGAGAAAGGAAAACCATGGAACAGAAAAAAAAAATTAAACATCGAAAGGCATTTTGAACCTTACGGAACGTCCGCTGCGAGTGGTATAACCTCGATGATTTGGTTTTGAATCCACAAAAGGAGTAGGTGCAGAAGAAACAGTACGGAACGATTTCGATGTAATCTCAGGCACAGGTAACGTTGCAACCTCCAAATATGCTGGTTTCACACGATCTAGCGATACCTCTACTGCCTTACCTCTAATGTTAATTTTCACGGTTTTCTCCTTCATGCGTAGAACCTCATAAGGTCCGGTGTACGGAGAAGTCATACAGCGACGTACCGAATCATCACGCAAGAAAACGTAAGTTGCATTGTTAAGATTTTTGAAAATGAAAGTACCAGGTTGTGGATGGTGAGAAGCTGGAACAGGAAGTAAGGTTGACATTCTTTCACGAATGTCAGTTACCAAATCCTTAGGATCTTTCAATTGTAACTGATTCGACATGGACCATAGCAATTCACCAGGAAGACGAAGAGGCTCGCCATACAGTAACTCTGCGCAGGATGCTTTCAAAGAGCCAAACGGACACCAAGCAACACTAAAGGAAGTGCTGTTAACCAAGAACTCTCGTGACATCTTAAAGCTGCTTTTAATTGACGATGAAACCTTTCCACCATACCATTGGCACACGGGTGATAACCTGTTGTTCTAAAACGTTCAATAGCGCAAGTTTTAAGGAAACGCTGAAAAAGATCTTACTCAAACTGTCGACCTTGATCAGTCCTAATATAAGCTGGAACACCATAACGAGCAACCCAACCTGATAAGAAAGTAAAAACGACTTCATCAGAAGTCATACTGGACATTGGCTAAACCTCTGGCCAGCGGACATATTTAGCTCAAAAGCCTAATTGCTCGTCTATGAGGAGACCGGAAGTGTCTAAGTAGACTTTGAGACAAGCCAGAAGGACCCGTTCGTAAATTTTCCCTAGCATGCTAAGGAGACTGAGGGGTCGGTACCTTTTGAGGCCTTTGCGGTGTTTACTCAGTTCGGGATTCCGATGACGATGGCTTCCTTCCCGGTGGCCGGTTCGCCATGGCGGCATTAATGATAGCTACCAAGGGTGCAAGAAGACGCATCGAAAACAGTTTTACTACTCGGTTAGAGATGTCGTCTCTACCAAGGTCTCTTTCTAGGTTTGAGAGCCTTGGAAATGTCCTGAACCTCGTCAACCGCCGCGATTCTTAATTAGCAATGGGTGGTCGTGGGCAGTAGGCCTACTTCGCGATTGACCATGTCTAAATGGTTCTGATCTACAGGCTGAGAACTAGGGGAGCATTAGGCCTTCAGAGTGTCGGCCAAGAGTTAGGCTTTATCTACGTCGCAGAAAGCTGTCTGTCCGTTTGTTTTGTCAGAGGTGGCATTGTTTGGAACGTGTCCGATTGAGAAATCGGGCCAACTTCCAGTATGGTTGGTGCGTCGGTTCGATCTCTTGCATTCGATCGCTCTACCTATTTTCCCTAAGTTCAGAAATTCGTCTGTGACTTCGCGTTGGAAGGCGCATAAGTTACGTCTATTCGTTTTCGGGTCGCGGTGTTCTTGGCTCTAATTAGCCGGCGGATGTCCCCATGGACTTCCCAGCTGCGGTCGTTCGCCGCCCGGAACCTCCCGGGAGCACGAAAAAACCGAGTCGCGAATGTAAGCGTTGAGCGGTATCGCCGCTGTCGCGTTCTCGTCGGAAGCTAATGCGTGCAGCAAGTTTTCTCGCTCTAGTTTTATCACCATGTGTTAGACCATACATAGAGGCGTATGAAACGCGCTCAATTTATCATCAATTTTCAATATGAATTTATGATATTTTTAGTTGTTACAGTTAGATCGTTATGCCTATCAAGGAAGTAATAACACTGATAGCTAGATCGTTTATTGTTTCACCTGTGTACAAACTACTAATATAATAATAATAATAATGCGCCAGACGATACGCACCAATCATCTGATCTCAAACTAGGATATTCCCTGTGCTATGAGAATCAGACAACGACTACTGAGGGCGTCTCCCAGTACACCCAGACCCGAGACAATCTAGAAAAGTTTATTTTCTAATTTGACCCGACCGGGAATCGAACCGGGAACCTTCCGCGCTTGGTTTAACGTCTAAACCACTGCGCCATCTAGGTCGTCAAATATCATATAACAAACGGCGCAGAATTTATAGTGAATACTATAACTAAATTTCTATACACAGCAAAATACGACTACTTAAATCTAATATTTAATCATAAATTCATAGTATTAGTATTTAGCACACCGTCCAATGTCCCGTAACGCAAGATTTTAACATGTTTGTTTTCATGATAAAATTATTTAAAGCGTTGTCTATGAGTTTACTGGCGGTTATTCACAAACGTCGGGAACTCAACTTTCCGTATCCGACAGGAAACTTTTCAATGATTTTGTCTATACACGATCTGATTGAATTCATACTTTTCGACGATCGACCTGTCCGCCACGGAAAGTTTCCGACGTTTGCGAATAACCCCCTTGGTATGTGAATACTAATAACATATTTATTTTCTCATATTATGTACATACGCGTGTATTTTCTTTACATTATTTACACCATGTGTAGCTCGCAAGGCCAGTTCCTACGTCCTACGTAGTTAACGTTTAAGTATTTTTTAATAACACGAAACATTGGGTTAAGAGTGAATTCGACCCACTAGAGTGGGTTCTATACTATATTTATGTAATATAATTTCAATTTATAATAAAGTTGTTGAATAGGTGCTTCCATAGACACTAACTAAAATAACTGATTTGGTTTTACATGAGATCTCACAACTTTTTGTAGTGGAAGAAGTGAGTTACGAGACTTGGCATTTTTTTACATTTTTTGTTTTTAATGGGATCTCATTTCTTTTTGTAGGTCATCCTCTTTTATTTTCTCGGGTGATATATATTGTCCGTCAGCTGTACCTAAAGCGTAGATAGGTACCGAAAAGTATCTATGCCCCAAAATTATTCAAACAACGTTCAAATAATATCAATTTTATATTATCCAAATAATATTAGTAAAAAAATAAGTAAGCTTTTCAATCATCAAACCAATAATAGAATCGAAATTATAAAACGAAATCGTAAACGTGTAAGTAGTTTCGGGGCACATCCGAACAGCACGTGGACGCTCGCAGCGTTTAATGAATAATGAATTCAGGATTATTCGTTTTCGCCTTCCTTTACCAAGCTAAACCCTAACTAAAATTAAAAATTTGAAATGTGTGAGACTTCTAGAAGTATTTAGAATTTTGATGATCGGTGAGTGTCAGTGAAATTTTTAATAATCATTACTTTTCATTTAACGAATAACGAAATTTCGCCAATTTTCATTTTTTCCTTCCTTTATACACTAAACGCTAACTTAAAACTACATATTATTTTAAATAATAAACTTCCTCAAAGTTGCCGCTTAGAAAGCTGTCATTGCTTAAGGTACCCAGCAGACTGGCAGCATTGCCAGTCTTTTTTCTTTTCTCTTTGAATAGCCAAACTGATTCGTTGGCGGAAGAAGCTGCCAGCCCGGCGGTCTCCCGAAACGAAACGCTAACTAAAATTCAAAATTTGAAGTTTGTGAGACTGCTAGAAGTACCTTAGAATTTTGATAATCGGTGAGTGTGTCAGTGACAAAATTAAGGAAATTTGACTTGGTATGGTTTTTAAACTTCATGTTCAAATTGAATGTAATTTTGAAATATATCTTGTATTATGACCTCTTAGTCACTGAAAATTCAGATCTCTAGCGTTATCCGCAACGAGGTTACAGAGGGGTCAAAAGTGCCGTGAGCCGCTTCGGGAAAAGGATGGTACGGCTGTGCTCAAGTTGGCGGAAGCCGTGGCCCCAGATGTATCTAAGCCTCAGTAAAAGCCTACTCGAAATCACAGAAAGACACTTCTATTTTAATTTTATGTATAGATGTATAGACAATTTAAAATAAAAATAAAAAGATTAATATTAAAAATTATTATTTTATTTGTTTTTATTTTTTACATTGTTTATTTTATTTATTCAGGAAATCTTACAACAGCCTAAAAACTAAAGATATTTACGTATAAATTTAAATGAAGGCCAATTACGAGACATTACTAGTAAATATATAATTTAAAGTGAGAGGTAAAAGAAGCCAAGGAAGACCAAGGCAGACTTATGAAGATCAAATAGACAGAGTGTTAGCAGATGGAAATATCAAAAGCACTCGCATACCTAGGCGAAAATATGTGAAGAGAATGATGAGATTTGAGGAAGCGAAAGTGGTATGTAAGGACCGCGACGCTTGACGCTCCATCCTCTCTGACTACCCCCTTGGAGATAAATCGTGAAGATATGTATGTATGTATATAATTTTAAATAAATTGATTTCTGTAAATCAGTGCGGAGTCCGAATGTCGGAAGGCATCAATCGATGGTTTCAGTTTGAAAAATCAAATGATATGATTTAAACTATTTTATTTTTAGATGCGTATTTATAATATTATCATGATATTTAATTTCAAGACAATATATATGTAAACGTACTAACGTAGTTCTTACATAACGTTCATTGCGATATGACACTGTTATAAAAGATTAACAATAGATTGTCTACTTGAAGCTTTCATAAACCCTCCGTAATTTTAGTTAATTGTGCAGTCATCTATCAAAGTCGAGTTTGCGAAAATCCAAGGTGAGTTCGTTATTGTAATCAACATTATTTCAAAGACGATGCAACATACAAAAATGAAGCTTAAAAGTATGGAACCAAGTTCCAAAATTACGAGGACGATGTCTTTGTTGTTCAATATAGTTAAATTCTTCTCATCACGCATGCATTTGTTTACCAACGGTCAGTTGATCATAACGTTTCTTATTTATACGTGTTTAATGAAAATAAATAATGTATTTTATAAGATTAATTTTGATTTGTACAGTGTTAGTGAATGTTAAAACTGATTGTGACTCTGTAATATGTTTAAAAAATTTCGTAAATGGTATTTTAAATAGTAAAACAAATAATTCTACGGAGATAAATGTAGTATCAACACAAGGAGACAATGTACACGAAAAACTATTAGATGATATTTTAACAGACATTCAACATGAAATAAAGAGAACACATAATATTGCACCTGAATCTGATACGCTTAAAACCATTAATAACGTAACAAAGATATATATAAAAACTTTTGATATAGATGGCGAAGTTGAAAATTTTACGTTTAGGACCGTTCCTGTAAATACTAGCTATATCGAAGAAATATATGATAATACGACTAAAGAGACAACTGAAATTAAAATAAAAAAAGAAAAAGTTGAGAGAGATTTTAAAGATAATGAAATTGGAAGAACAGACAAATTTTCAGACGTTTATTATGATGTAGAAGATGATAATGCTACAGATTACCCGATAATAGATTACGTAGAATTGTATAAGGATACCACAAACGAAGAGGTTACGTACAAACCTACTGAACCTCCAACGAGTGTAATACTAAACAATGAAATAAAAAGAAGTGGTGAAAACATACAACATTTTATTGACTACACTTTGAAATTATTTAATGGCACTGATGAAGAAAATATTATTAGCTCAGTAAGTATTACAGAGTAACGTTTAACATTTTTCATAGTATATGAACAAAAAAAAATTACAATTAAACAACTATTCTTCATTAAAAGCTATCTTAAGATTTACGTAACATAAATCAATTACGTGAAATAACAAATAGAAATAATTACAGACTTATTTCGTAATTAGAATTAATTAAAGCGACCTTATGCGTAGTGTATACTAGGTATGGAATATTTTTATGAAGTTCAAAACTAATGTGAGAAAAACTAATTCATCCTCATCAGTCTGCCCGTGACCACGATCGGTGCAATCCGGTCGAAACGTCGGGATAAAATAGGTAATTAGCCTTAAAGTATAAACGCGACATAGACCCGTGAGTAAATATTGTAAGATGTGTACAAGTCGTGAAAGTATAAAAACACTAATGTGAGAATTTCTGAAACGAAACGAACAGACTTGGTTATTAGAATATCTTGTGGCTAAGTATTAGATCAACTATTACTTCCCGTTTTCGACATATTTATTATTAAATTTTTCTCCTCACGCTGTAGCCCTAACGGAGTAGTCTAAGAAGATTGAGTGCCAAGCGCCGCGGTTCTTACATGCTTCTTTCGCTTCCTTGAATCGCATCATTCTCCTCACACACTTTTACCCAGTTATGCTAGTGCTTTTGACAATTTTGACAATAGAGGGTGCATAGTTACGTGACGACTTAGCGTTAGTGAAATCGGGAATAAGTCTATCGCTTCGCTAAGCTTCGCGATCGCCTGAGACTTTTAACCTATCTATCAGAGGTCGTTTTCTGTTAGAAAAATGTAAGTGATTTTAGAATTTGGAATTTGATTAAAATATTCTACTTTAATAATAACAAGAAAGTACATACATACGTTAATATTTACAAACTTAAATAACAGACTTCCTCAAAGTTGACTTGAATTTGATTAATACCGAAAACATTAGCTATATCATTGAAAGTAAGATAAATGCAGTAGAAATAAGATCTCTTAGAAATATGTCCGGTGTTGTGCTTGTCGACAAAATAAGCAATGAAGATATACGCAGTTAGGCAAGATTGCACGATAGTGTTATTGTTAAAATGAAGAAAGGAGTGCTTAGATGGTTCAGGCACGTAGAAAGAACGAGTGATGAAAATTAACAAAGAAAATCTACGAAGCGAAAGCGAGTGATAGCAGAAGCCAAGGAAGACCCCAGGCTGACTTATGAAGATCAAATAGCCAGAGTGTTAGCAGACGGAAATGTCAAAAGCACTCGCATACCTAGGCGAAAATGTGTGAGGAGAATGATGAGATTTGTGGAAGCGAAAGAAGTATGTGAGGACCGCGACTCTTGACGCTCCGTCCTCTCTGACTACCCTGTTAGGGATACAGCGTGAAGATATGCATGTATGTATGTTTGTATGTATGTATGTATGTGTGTATGTATGTGTACGAAACCCTATGTACACGAGTTGAACTTACACTTGACCGATTTTGTTTCGTGCAAGAACGTTTCGACCCTCTTTAGATGCTATAGCGGATGTAAGGATGTTTGCATATTGTGATTAGCACTTATATTACTGCATAGTGTTATCCATTATGATAGGATATAAAAGCGAATAAAATCAAGTACATGTATGCTAAGTATCAGGGGACTTTGATGAAATCGGCCATTAGACTTCAGTGTTAGATTTTTTTAACTATTCAATAGTCTTCTATCAAAAAACGAATTCTATCAGTGACATCTCAACACCTCATCAGTAAAATAAAAATCAATTGCCGCATGTATGACGGAGCACCACTTGAGAACGGTTCGACTGATTTGGCTGATTTCTTTTTTGTTGTGTTCACAATTGTTTGGATAAGGTTTGTGTGAAAGAAAATTTTTAGAAAATCCACGGAAAAAGTCGTAAATTTGAATGGTATTTTTGTATAAAAATTTCAATAAAAAAATTTGGTGTGTTGTAAACGTTCAACGTCTCATCCAGGCGAAACCGGGGCCGGTCGCTAGTTATGTATAGAAACACGTAAGCAGTAGTTAATGTAACGTGCTTTTATCTCGTATTTAATTTACCCTCACTTTAGATGTGAAATAAAGTTGTTAAAAAACACTATTGTGTAAACAAAAGACTTCATTCAACCGCTTTCCCAAATCAATGTCACACACGCGACACAATGCTTGTTTATAACAAACGCTCTTGAATGAGCCATTATTGAAGTCTCAGGCCTGTTTTGAAACTGAAACGATGGTATCTGGTGACATGGAAGCAATGGAGGTACAGTTACATTATTTTGCGCTTTCTTGAGAGTTGAAATGCTTTGTGTAAAGAACGGAATAATGACTTTGCTTTACGCGTTTGAATATGACACACTGCTTTCAATTTCGTCGAGCAAGTTCGGTGACCATAAAAATTGGACATTTTTAATTTTACATTATTTAAAAATGATTTGATCATTTATTATTGTGAGTAGTCCTTGACCCCCCCAAGGTGGTATTTAAAGGTAACGAGAGGTAGTAATATGTATTCCACAGTATAATTATATTAGTACAATAATTATAGATATCTTACTCTAATGGGGGTCGGGCAACAACTGAACTATGTGAGCGACGCTGCGCTCGACAGCAAACAGTAATTTCTGCTGCATAAGCCCTTACATTATTATTATATGCACATTTTCATTATTTAAAAATGATTTGAGTATGAAGGTTACTGGACTTAAATTATAAGGTCTTTATTTAAAATATAATTCGATTTTTAACGAACGTAAACAAAAATATCACATTTAATTACTTAATCACATAAGTTCATGCAAGTACCTAATAAAAGCTTAGTAAATGCGTATAGCTTTATTAAATACAAGGTGTGCCTCACGATTTTACCCGCGTAAAATTGGGTGTTTTTACGATTTGAAAAAAGCCGTCAAAATCGGTTCAGCCGTTTCGGACATTAACCCGGACAAACAAACAGACGGACAAACGAAAATTAAAAGAAAGCATGTTTGGGTTGGGTAAAAGCGGAAAATAGCTAAAGATTTCAGGAATTTACCACATGAAATTTATATTATGAGTAGTAGTTTGATGCCCAAGTTTAATTAGAATTTAGCGCCAAATTTTGCCGAAATCGATAGTGTATAAGTATGTTACGCAACATGAAATTATATTACATATAGGAGTATAATTGATACATGTGTTACTTCTTGCATAACGTGCGAATAACTTGATCAATTGGGATCATATTCCCATAATATATTAATTTTGTCGAGGCGATAGTACGTAGCTATGTCAGATCCTATAGGTGGCGCTGTAGAATAGCCAATGTGAGCGAAAGCGGTACAGCTGCTGGTATTGAATAATTATGATGTACTAACTGTACCCGCGACTTAGTCCGCGCGGAAAATTTTTTCGTGACTTCTCCGAGTTACCGAGGTTACACGAGATACCCACATTGTTAGGGGAGGTTTTCAAAAAAGTTACTTTCTATCGCGGTGCGTCCGCCATATTCAATTTACCTTGACATCAAATGTTCAGAAACCTTCTCTTGTGTATCCCATTTCATTTGATACCCATATTGTTGGAGGTCTTGAAAAAAGTTAATTACTACCACGGAGCACCCACAATATTGGATTTATGATGACGTTACATAAACAGATTCTTTCACCTGCGTATTCCATTTCATTTGATACCCATATTGTTAATCTTGAACAAAAAAATATTTCCTATTATGGAACATGCGCCAGATTGGATTTATGATGACGTCACATTTACAGAAACTTTCTCCTGTGTATCTCTTTTCATTTGATATCCATGTTATTGGAGGTCTTGAAAAAATTAATTTCCTACCGCGGAGCATCCGCCATATTGGATTTATGATAACGTCACATAGACGGAAATTTTCCCCTGCGTTTCATTTGAGGGGACCCATATTGTTGGTGTTGAACAAAAATAAAATTTCCTGTTATAGAACATCCGCCCTATACACACACAATGTCACATACACAAAAACCTCCTGTGTATCTCATTTCATTTCATACCTCTATTGTTTGTGATACACACTGATAACAAAAAAAATCTCATTATAGAACATCCACCATATCGAATTTATAATGACGTCACATATACAGAAACCTTCCCCTGCGTATTCCATTTTATATGACACCCATATTGTTGGTGTTGAACAAAAAAGTTATTTTCAATATGGAACATCCGCCATATTGGATTTATGATGATGTCACGTATATGGAAACCTTCAGTTATTTCCTATTAGGGAACATCCGTCACATATTGGATTTATGAAGACATTACATATACAGAAATCTTCTCCTGCGTATTCTATTTCATTTGAAACCTATATTGTTGGTATCGAACAAAAAAGTTATTTTCTATAATGGAACATCCGCCATATTGGATTTATTATGACGTCACAGGTACAAAAATTTTCCCCTGCGGTATTCCTTTTCGTTTGATACCCAAATTGTTGGTGTTGACCAAAAAGTTATTTCAAATTATGGAACATCTGCCATATTGGATTTATCATGACGTCACATATACGGAAACCTTACCCTGCGTATTCTATTTCATTTGATATCCATATTGTTGGTGTTGAACAAAAAAGTTATTTCCTATTATGGAACATCTGCCATATTGGATTTATGATGACGTCACATATATGAAAAACCACATGTCATTTTTTAAAAAACGGTAGGCTACGTTTGTTTTTGGGCACATACTATCTCTGTACCAAATTTCATCATAACCGTTTCAGCGGTTTAGCATTTCCCCTATAAAGTTTCATCCCTCTTTTCACCCCTTTAAGAGTAGATTTTTGACAACAAAAGAAATGTATGTTTTTTAATAGAAAAGTGTCATCTATGTACCAAATTTCATCTTAATCGGTTCAGCGGTTTAGAATTTGCCATACAAAGTTTCATTCCCATTTTCATCTTTTTAGAGGTAGATTTTTGAAAAAAGTAACCCATGTCCGTCCCCTGGTGTTTCCCCAAGCTATTTCCATGCCAAATTTCGTAAAAATCGGTCTTGCGGTTTAGCCGTGAAAACGTACCAGACGGACAGACAGACGGACAGACAGACTTTTGCATTTATAATATTAGTATGGATTATGTGACAAAGGTCAGGCCTATGTGTCTCCTCCACATCACCGACGCCCTGTGTGGGCAGTCGATGAGGTTTCAAATCAATCATTTCTACAACAAAAATACGAGAAAAAGCTATTTACGTGAAAAATATCTAATTTTTCCCTCTCTATATTGTTACGAGAGGCTGTATAATGTAGCCCTTTGTGGCAAAATGTCTTGATAATACAAAGTTCATTTCATAAATTCATTTAGTAATGGAATTCTGAAATCGTTTGTTAGTCCTTCTTTTTTTAGCTTTACGAGAAATGTGTAACAATGATGAACGCTGATACTTAATATTATGCTAAATAGCAACTAAAATAATATAATATATATTGTGATATTACTACTTGATTATATAAGCAAAGTGTTACTCACAGACTGACTGACTCGTCACGAGATTTTACCGGATCTGTCATGGGGAATGTTCTGAGGAATTGTTCGGAGTACTGCCTGCTGCTGAATTCCATTACTGTACGCAATCGACTGTCTTTTCATCCCCACCACCTGGATGGATGGCGGTCTACAACTGTGCGAATTTTACGACATTTTTTACCACGTACGGCAATTTTGTGGAACCAACTTATAGCGGCGGTATTCCCGGACCGTTACGACTTAGGGACCTTCAAGAAACGAGCCGAAAAGGCCGGCAACGCACCCGTGATTCCCTGGACGTTGCGGGTGTCCATTGGTGGCGGTGATCATTTTCCATCGGGTGACACGCTTATTCGTTTGTCCGCTCTCTGCCCCTCTGATGTAAAAAGAAAAAGAAAAAAAAAAGAGATCACCGAAACTATACTCGCGGTGTAGACGCTCACTAAGAACGAATTTTACGAAAGTTCTGGCCAAAATGGCTCCGCTAACCGTGCGAAGCCTGGGTGGGTCGCTAGTGTACATGCGAATTAAACTAGCGCGTAGGAAATTTCGTACTATATTTTAAAAAGTCTGTAGCAATCTCAGATAAAGTGAAGTAAAAATAATTGGTTCTAAAAAGTCACATACATACATATCTCGTGTTGTATCTTTAACGGGGTAGTCCAAGAGCATGGAGCGCCTTTCGCGACTCTTACATCATTCGCTTCCTTAAATCTCATCACCCTCTTCACACACTTTCACCTAGGTATGTGAATGCTTTTGACATCTCCATCGGCTATAACTCTGGCCATTCGATCTTCATAAGTCAATAAATCTTCTATCTTCTAACTTGCTTTGCTCTTCCTTAGTTTCTCGTATCATTCACAAACGAGAAAGTTAATTTTTTGATCAACGAAAGCGCAGAAAACTTTTTTCTTTTTTTATACCACGAAGGTGGCAAACAAGTATACGGTCCGCCAGATGTTAAACTGTTACAGTAGCTTATGAACGCCTGCGACACCAAGAGCATCAGTTGCGCATTGCAAACTTTCCAACCTATGACCAGAAACCTCCCCAAAATACCGCGCAGCGAAAAAATCTGATCTATACAACCCCTACCGTTTCTAAAATCACCTTGTGCCTTCCACAAATACCTTTCAGAAATGCCTTTCATACGTTCAGTATAGATTTTACTTGCTAATCTGTCCAAGCTGGTGGCCCCATAGCACGTGCAGTCTAAATAAGAACCTTAAACTTCATAGAGAGATACTATGACAGCAGAGCGCCAGTCTTTCGGAATTTCTCTCTTCTACCAGCAAAGATTGCATAGTTTATAGAATGTATCTCAGGCCCTTTCATACTTCCTCTAGTTGCAGACCAAAGTTAGGCGATTCGTTAGAATCGCTCTCAGCGAAAAGCGTTCGATAGAGTAGTGCGAAAGAAATTGTGGAGTCTTCTGCCTGAATATTGCGTCGAGGGCCCCTTATTGCAAGCTTTGAGGTCATTGTATCGAGGCCACAGCGCCTGTGTAAGGATAGATGGTGACATATCGCCTTGGTTTCAAGTCTGTTCAGGCGTCGGACAGGGCTGCGTGATGTCTGCCTAGCTGTTCGTGCTGTATTTGGGCAATTGCTTCCAGACGTTGAAAGGTAGTATGAGTGGTATTATATAAGATGGTACAGTGGTAAACTGCCTTTTGTAGGCTGACGATGCTGTGTTTATAGCAGCATCAGAAGCGGAGTTGCATACACTAGTCACGTGCATGAAAGAAGAATGTGAACGTAAAAGAAAAGAATATGAACGTGAAAAAATATGTACGGTGTCACCCTTGCGGACAAAATAAACAATGAAGAGATACGGAGTACAGGGTACAGGATTGTGTGACAGTGTTATTGTAAAAATTAAGAAAGGAATAATTATATAGTTCGGGCACATAGAAAGATTGAGTGATGAAAGACTAACGATGAAAATCTACACAGCAGAAGCGAGTGGTAAAAGAGTCCAGGGACGATCAAGGAACTTGGAACACTTATGAAGATCAAATAGCCAGTGTTAGTTAACAGAAATGTCAAAAGCACTCGGATATCTAGGCGAAAATGTGCGAGGAGAATGACGAGATTTGAGGAAGCGAAAGTCGAATGTAAGGACTGCGACGCTTGGCGCTCCGTCCTTTCTGACTACCCCATAAGGAATACAGTGTGAAGATATGTATACATGTAGGTATGTGTACGGAACCCTATGTGCAGAAGTTAAACTTACACTTGACCGATTTGGTTTCATGCAAGAACGTTTCGACCCCCTTCAGATGCTATAGTGGATGTAAGGATGTTTGCATATTGTGATTAGCACTTTATTTACTTATCTGAGAAACATTGTTTTTACTGCATAGTGTTATCCATTATGATAGGAAATAAAAGCGAATAAAATCAAGTACACGTTAATCGTAGTCCATTTCAAGGATCGACGCGTGTGAGAACAAAAAAAAGTTTTTTCCGTATAATTACCAACCTTGAGTGTTCGTGAGCTGGTCATTATTATATCACAGATCTATGAATGCACGGCCATTTGACACGGCATTTTGCTATCGTATAAGTATCGTATATACACAACTTAATAGCTAATTACTGTTGTTAACTATGTTAATTATATAGAAACCAATTATAAAGCGAATTAAACTGATGTTTTTTTCGTGACTCATGAATGTAATACAATTCTCAATTCTTGGCATTTGGATAATAAGACATAATATAAAGATTTCTCAAAGCTGTCACTAGATAACCTATTAAAAAGATGACCTTTTTTAACACAGAAAAAACCTTCGCAAAGGTACCTGGTCCCATTAAAACCTAACAAAAGTGTAACCAGGATTATAAGATCCTTTTATAACATTCTTGAATATTAGACAAGCATTGAATATCCTGAGGGTTTTCCTGAACGACGTCTCTTATTATCTAATGCGATATTTGATTAGATTTTATTGAGCTTTAAGAACGCCAATTTCAATGTTGTTCTTCAGAATTACTGTTTAGTTCATGTATTACTTTATTACATTACATTAGGATCACATTGTCTATCTGGGTCTATCAAAACGTAGGATAGTTTTTCGACTCACGTGTATGGGCCATGGGCTTGCTCTCAAAATCGAATGGTAGCTGGCGTTACTCGAGATTCAAACTACCTATAGTGAGGAATGACGAGCGTTCCGACATATCAATGTATATTTTTTAATATAAATCTCTAATTCTAGTGAGGAAAAGAGAACCGTGTCTGTACGAGTATAATCCATGTGAACAATATTATTCAGATTTGAAGAGCAGTCTTAGTAGTTTGTAAAAATTTTCTTTTTTCTTATAATGAGTCCCTAACTGCTGCGACAGTTTACTGCACTGGTTCCCAAACTTATTTTGTCTACTGAGTCGAGAGCTCATGCAGTCGTTGTCTAAGATGCCTCCTAGCTAAATGAAATTACAAATCACCCCCCAGGCCTCTACACAACGCCCCCATTTTTTTTCTGGGTCTCTTACCGCCCCCTTTAGGCCTGCAGCGCCCACAAGGGGGCGTTATCGCCCACTTTGGGAATGGCTGGTTTACTGCCTTACTGGAGAGCACGGCCGATGCGACTCGCTCAAAACGTCAAGCCAAATAAAAGGTAATCACGTTAATATCCCGTGTTTTAACGCCAGTAAAAGCCTAGGCTTTTACTGTAGTTAGAAAAGGTTTCTTGGAAGAACAACACTTTAGTTACACATTTTTAATTCTTCTACATTTGTATAAAACTTTGATACGTAATACTATCAGTTCTGTACTTCAAAACTCTAAAAAGAGTACAAAATAGATAACCTAAATAAAATTTACTTTACATCTCCGTAAGCAAGCAATGCAATTATTTTCGACGCAATGACATTTGTAAATTGTTTACAGCAAAAAAGGATGGGTCCTTTCAAAATTACATTTCAATTTCGCAGGTGCGATTGATTTTCACCGGTTTAATCTTAGAAGAATACGTTTGTTTAGTAACTCCTAAGTTCAGGATTTCTAGTTAATCCCTAGCCATCGATAAAGATGACCTTTTCTAAATTGTCTTGATATCAGGCCGTTACAAGGTATTTCCCAAATTGTTGCGTGGAAACATAGTACAACCAAAGTACAAAGCTAGAACACAGTTTCAAATCATTTAATTGGTGTTTGAATTTCTATACATAAATAAAACTATCAGAGAAAAAAACCGCCTACGGACTGCATCCGCATTAATATTTAGAGTTCAGTAGCAATTTTGTACAAAATACAAGTTTAATTAAAAATAAAAAACGGCTCGAAAATAATCGCTTTTTGCTTTCGCAATTCTTCGCTTTTCATTTTTAGATTTGGGTAACCAATTTGCGTTTCTGTGCCTTTTAGTCAATTGTTGTAAATATGATGGAATTAATCGCTGTGACATACGCACAGGTAGACAGATATGACGGAATTATTGTTGTTTATTATTATTTATATGCCATTTCAGCATTGGCATCATATTTAGTAAGAATTTCTAAAACGATATTCTTACACTAAGTGAAAAATAAGTTTAATATAAAAATAATAAGCACACACACCGCGTTCACTAAACTTATTATCACTGACTAGCGATCCGCCCCGGCTACGCATGTGTAGAAGTTTTTTGAAAATAATACAATAAGAATTTTTTGAATCGTTTAAGTAGTTTTTGGTGTATCCATTACATACAAACAAAGTTTACCTTTTTTTATTAATTAGTACAAATTTTTAATTAAAATTTATTATTGATTTTATAACACGTCTGCTCGGAAAGTATCACAGTACTTTTCAAAAATGAGGCAGACCATACATCATTGCTCTCATACAAATATGCGGGCGAGAAAATTGTACGAAAATCCATTTTTTTTAATTTTGTGTGATATTAATTGGTAATAAATCTTTATGTGGGAGTTTTTGACGGGAGTTTATGGACAGCAAGACGTTCATTTTAATTATTATTTGCAAATTGTTCCTAGTGTATATTGTTATGTAAATTTGACGTAATTTTGCGTCCCAAGTGTCTACGTTGTTATGCAATGTTGTCAAAAACTTCAAAAAACATTAAAATGTTAATACGTCGACAGTTTAACGAAATAAAATGAAGAATTAATCTCTTATTATCCTGAAGACATCGTCTGTATGAACACAGAACCCTTTGCCTTCCTTCTCAAGAGAGAAACGTACAAACAACAACAATTTTAAAATTATAATGCCAAACGGTAAAGTTACCGTTGGCATTATCATTTTAATGATATTTAAATTATTTATAGTTTTTATCTCCAAATCCGCAAAGTCATACCGGCCACTTGCTTTTTCTGAAGATTAATTAAAAAAAAGGAAATAATAAAGAAATAAGTGAAAATTGCGCGCGTGCGAATTGCTTTATTTTTTTTTTGAATTTTCAATTTATGTTTACCACACAGATTTACCATACTATATTTTACTCAAAATATCGTGTAGTAGTGATGATGAAGACTATGCCGCTGCCAAAATTAAAAAAACAATCCTCTCAATTGTGTTTTGTCATGATAATCATACGTTAATCTTAGAATAAATGATTGATCAATGGCAAATTTCATTAATGGAAAACAAACTGTCATTAGAAGACGTCATTCTCTAGTGACAAATAACTGTTACGTTATGTACAAAAATTAGAATTTTAACGGTTTTCATAAAGTAACATTTCGTTATGCTTATTCTCACTGCAATGAAGCGGGGGTTTATAGGTTCTACAAAGATTTTATTATGAGAAAAAAATGAGAAAGGTAAATACAATATAATGGTAACGTTCAAAGTACACTCTATGACTACAAAAAAGTCGATGTCAAAGTCAAATCAATTTATTCAAATAAACCTAGATGCTAGGTATTTTTGAACGTCAAAACTACTTTAGATCGGTTCACAAAGAAAACCTGGACGCTGAAAAAAACCAACAATAAACTCAGTCAGGTATCATTTTTCCTACATCATTAAAAAAGAAAGAGCTTCTCAATTCGGTTGTATTTTTTTATGTTTGTAACCTCAGAACTCCGTCATTTACAAACTGATGTGAAAATTTCTTGTTTTTTTAAAAGATGCATTTCTAGATTGGTTCTATTTAAATTTCCCTGGTATAGGAGCTTCGAAGGTACACCAAATAACAACAAATAACGCTTATAAGTTTTATTTATATTGATGATTCTATTGTATGTTATTTTACTTCAGAATTAGAAAAGAAGTTATTTGTAGACCTACCCTAGATATGGGTTTAGGCCATGGTCGCTCAAAACGTAGAAATAAAAAACAATTAGGAAAAAAATGAAATCATTAGTTTGGTAGAGTTGGCGCCGACTTCAGCAACTGTCAAATTTAATTATATAGGTATTTGCATCGTATTTATAAAGTTATTTTTATACTTGAGTTTTGATAAGTAAAGAATAGTTATTCTGTACTTTTCAGTGTTTTTTTAAGGTAGTTTTATGTAGTAAACATTTCAAACTGAAGTAAATCTATCTAAATTCGCAACAACACTTTAATTATATTGCCTTTCCATGTACATGAAAGTAAACGTAATGGATCTTGACTTCTGCGCCATCTATCGGAGCAGCAAACCAATTTCTAGCAAACAACTCCTTTCTAACCTAATTTGTCACTGCTATAAAACGCCGCATCCAAAATTAGTTTCCTTTACGATTCCCGGTCATCCTCAACGCAACCAGTCTTTTGTGGTGGAGTGATTGATGACATTGTATCGCGTGATAACTACTATCAGAGACGACGATTTATTTGTTGTTACGTTGGAACGGAAAATGTTTTTTCCGGAAAATAATTTTCCGATATACGTTACAGTAGGGAAACGATTATAATATGCGAATGATTGTTGATTAATTTATGGTTATCTCATAATTCTGTGTGAAGTGGGATCATGTTTCTGGCTTGATTGATGTCATGTCAGAACAAGGAGTTTAGTGTTCGACTGCAAGTAGTTTTTACTATGTAAAACCGAATTTTATTTCGGCTATGAAGGGAAACTTATTTAGGTAATTCTTGATGTGAAACGTTATGCGGCGGGTTAGACCGGCTGTAAGCGTGGTGACGTGGCGACGCGTCACCACAAGCTTGTACTGAGTTCGTATACCTAAAGCGTATGTAGTGTTTATTACTCACCTCGTAATACGTTTCCTGTGTTTTTTAAATAAATAATAATGTTTTTCTTTAAAAAAATTTGAATATGTTGTCTTTGATTGGGCCATATTTATTTCTTATAATAAACCATCGTTTCACGCGTATTTTCCAAACAAAATAGTATCGATATTACATATCATCTGCCAGGCGTCCTGCGACGGCTCATTTTTTTTTGTATTTCTGTTTTTCTCGCTAATTGAAAAAGGTGTGTTTGTGTTCATAAAGCAGTTATTTAGCAAATAATAATAATTTTCCAGACTATTACTCATACTGTGTGACCCCAAACTAGCACTAGGCTTGTAATACCACATAACGAAATGGCGGAGTCTCCAGTAACAGTAACTCCAAGCCAATTTAGAAAAATTTGTCCTCAATTGACCTGACCGGAGATTAAAAGCCGGAACCCCGGCTTGGAAGACAAATGCTCTGTCACCACACCAACACGACGAGCCAGTCGATTTTATCGATCAAAATTGAAAATTTTGGCAAAGAATATGTTGTATACACGAAAGCCGATTCCCGCCCTGGGTAAGACTAAATTGCCTACTGGCTGGGTAATAATCGACTGGATATATATAGATTATGAAATGCAAACAGCATGTCATTTAGCTAGGTATGTGTAATAAAAATAAATAAATAATAAAGTAATAATGTAAGTATATGGAAACATTTTTTATGCTTTTTAAATTTTATTTCTTGTAATGTTGTAGAACGGTATTTATGGATTCGAATAATTGTTATTTAGGTATGAACATATACCGCACCGCAATGTGTCGTGTGAACATTAGTGAAGACATTATTGTATTCGTGACGATGTGACGAACGAATTAAAAAGAAACTGTAACGGTACAAAAGCGGTTGCCGTGCGGCGCGACGACGTCTAAGCGTCATGCTTATTACGTAACTTGCAAACAGCATGCGACAGCCAATATCGCGCGATATCTGCTGTCAAAACGAGAATTTGTGTAATGTAATTTGTATGGTGGCACTAAATCTACTGCGAAAATTGCATTTTACGGTCATACAATAATAGATACTAATTTTTTATTACAATTAATCACCGGTCGCGCAGTGATCGCGTGGCTGTCGCTGTCTGCAAATTTTTAAGTAATAACCCCGCGTGACTACGGTGCAACCCCGATTGGATCATAATCCTTCTTAATATTGCTGTTGTGTGTGTGATGTGTGTCATGGCGCGTGCGTATGAGCGCGCATAACATATAAACTGCGTTCGTTAGTATATTTTTTAGTAGGCGCTATTTGATATTAATAACTATAACTTGCAGTACTTGCAGTACGTGTAGGGTACTTTTGTAACCCCTTGTATAAACAAAGATAACAATTTGATGTTTACATTATTTTTTATATTAAACATTTTCTTATTCACTTAACTTTTTACAGGGTACTGAGGATGAAGATAACTCTACCTACGGCCAGGGGAGTGATATCGAAAACGTAAGTTTGTAACGATTTTTCAAGCGTCATTCAAAACTAATGGTAATTACATGTGATGTTTCGCTAAATGTATGTTACTTAACCACCTGTCACTGCATTATTAATTCAAAGTGTTGGACGTAGTTTAACTGATAACGGAACTTTGTAGGTTTTGAGCTTTTGTCTCTTCTTAGGCAGCCGTTACACGCTCGGGCAAGTGCCATACAAAATGAATAAGAATTGCGCTTGTGACGAGACAAACAAATAGACTTACAAACGCGGCGATTCAACATTAAAACATGAAAAACAAAAATAGATATCCTCTTTTTTAAGTCGGTTAAAAATTGTTTAAAGGTAATTCTTTGAAGGCTAGCTCGCGGTCTTTGTAATATAAATCCCCTTGTTTTCTTCTGTCATATATGCGTAATATATGCTTATAAAACTGTAGAACCGGCGTGTCTGCACATTGTATATATGTATATTTATCAAAAACGAATTGAAGGTAACGACAGAGATGTGGGTATCAGAATATAAATAAATGATTTT
The DNA here is from genome assembly GCA_907165235.1 of Zeuzera pyrina. Classification (NCBI taxonomy): domain Eukaryota; kingdom Metazoa; phylum Arthropoda; class Insecta; order Lepidoptera; family Cossidae; genus Zeuzera; species Zeuzera pyrina. The sequence goes on from OU015640.1 coordinate 1,795,343, forward strand.
GAAAATTTTTGTCTGTTTGCCTGTTCGAACACGCCTAGTCTTCAAAACTATTGCAGATTTTCATAGGATTTTCACAGGTTAATTAAGCTTATTTTAGTGCTTTGAATAAGCTTCGTTTCATCAAAGTCGACTAACGGAAAGAAAAGACATCCTAATTCAAAATTGAACAATGGAAAATGGTTAAGTCACACCGTCACACGGCCATCTCTATACTACTCTCTCGTGTTAGTGACGCAAATCTTTGTTCATATTCCCGACTATTCTACGTCAAACGTTCTATACAAAGTAGCTTCATAATTAAATTTCCTCGCGTACGAAATCGGGAGCACAACTAGTTTCGTAATAAAACAGACAATTTTAAAAGTGAAAGCATTTTGAAATATGACTTCAATAATTCGGAGAGTCTGGTTTTTACGACCATCTCTAGCCTATTATAACAATCGCCATAACGGATTATTTACGATCATAAACACCAATTTAAATATGGCTGCTGAAGGAATTTGAATTTTTAATTTTTACGAGAAGCTGCTTTCAGTCTTGAAGAGAATTTCGGGAGAAAATGTTTTTCACAAAGACATAACCAAATTGAATGCGAAAAACTTTTAAATTAATATCAGACCTTTTTTAAATCAAGAACGGTTTGAACTGATATTTATAACTTTAACTACCTTTTGCCCCTTACTGCGCTTGCATGGACAGATCATAGAACAAACACTCTATAAAATCAGTGTTATACCTTTACAGTTAAATGGCTCTTATCCACCTTCGTCATCAAGACGTGACGATACATTCCTTATTTAGTAACTGTCGAGCCTTATGCCCGATTTCACCAAAGTCCTCTAATACTAAGCGATCCCATAAAAAAGGATAGGGATCGCTAACAATGATTTTGCATTTCGCGAAATGTTAAGAGCTATTTAGTTAAAAGATCCGTTAAATTTAGAAACTCGACTTTCGAACCCGTAACACTATGTGATAGTTTTTGACAATATGGATAATAATTAATTATGTAGAAATTTAGAATTAAAACAATAATATCAGTTTTGTCGATAAACTTTTGGAAACAAATAGTCACTATGGAAACAATGGAACGTCACATAACGATATCTGACACTACTAGGAACCGTTAGGTTGGTGATTAGATTATCTAAGAACCGGTTTAGGAGTCCTTTTAATCTATGGGGTACATAGTTATGTGACGACTTAGATAGCTCTGGTAAAATCGGGAATTAGTCATTCAAATAGTTTATATTGCATTCAAATCCATTGTAAGGATTTACAGTGAATGTCGAACAAACAGATACAAATTCAACAAAATTGTTGTTTCCGATTCAGAGAAGCTAATTATCCTAGGCGTGACTAGGCGTAAAAAGGGCGTGTTATAAGTTTGACTCCAATTGCCTGTCTGTCTGTAACATCATATCTATTGAACATTTAAACCGATAAGCACGTTTTTTTTTAAATATCTGCAGTTTTCGAGAAGGGTAATATGTTTGGCGGAAAACTAAGTTATATGTTATGTTCGTATTTTTAACAATACAAACAAAAAAAATAATTTAAGTTATTAAATCATATTATACTAGATGTGCCTCGCGGTTTTACCCGCGTTAAATTTGGTATTTTTCAGGTATAAAAAGTAGCCTATATTACTCCCTGAAAAGTTTTTTAGGTTTTGCTTATGTGCAAATAAATACATAAGCTTAAGAAAAAGCCTTTATTTCGAAATCACAGACAGATACTTCAATTTTATTTGTATGTAGATAGATATAGATGTATAGATGTTTATCATCATCATCATCATCTCAAGCCATTTTCAACCATATTGGTGTAAGCCTCCTTCAACAATCTCCATTCCTTTCAGTTTCGTCCAGTTGCTGTTCGCAATACTTATGATGTCGTCCTTCATTTGCAGTCTTCCCACTGGTATCTTTCGGTCCCATGGCCTCCACTCTAAAACTATTCTACCCCATGACTTTACTATTCTGGCTATATGTCCGGCCCATTGCCACTTTAGATCCGCCACCCGTTTCGCCACATTAGCAACCCTGCTTTGTTTTCTTAGCCATTCATTGGTCTTCCTTTCCCTGAGTGTTACGTCAATTAGTTTCTTCTCCATTGCCCTGGTTTACTTCTAGCTTTTGAGGGACATCCTTAGTTGTAAATCAGATTTCAGCACCATACGTGAGGAGTGGCAGGACGCATTGGTATGCATTCTGAATATGCATTCTGTTGTTTTGTGATGTTCATGGCAAAAGCAAACCCGAGCTTTGCAAATGATGCCCAGCCTAAGTAGATACGTCTGTTTATCATATTCACCTGGTTTGCCTCTCCCATCCTCAATTCTTGGCCCAAATACGCGTATTTGCTGACATATTCCAATGATGTTCCTTCCACTGATTCTGACTGCTTTGTCTGTCTCGTTTGTCATGACCTTCGTTTTGGTCAGGTTCATTTCTAGACCAACTCTTATGGACTCATTGTGGAGTTCTTCAACCATTGTCTGCAGTTCTTGTGCATCATTAGGAATTAAAATAATGTCATCAGCAAATCAAAGATTATTAAGTCTCGAGCCTGTTGCTCGAAGCCCTTTATGGTCCCACTTTAATTTTTTGAAGATATATAGATGTTCGTATAAGTAGGCATTACACTGGTATCACGTACACGTAACAGTAGAACGTTTTGTTTTACAGTATTAGCACAGATTAATTATTTACTGCATTAGTTTATGTTAGTAACTGATTGATCTGTGGTAATAGTTTTTGCCTGCGGCTTTACTCGCGTAGCAAACGTCGGTTTGTTTTAGCCCGAGGTGAAAAATTAGCAAACAGTAGAACGTTTTGTTTTTTTAATACCAAATACCTAGTGATATAACATAACATAATACCTTAGTATATACATATAAAATTGCGTATTAAATCCTTCTCGGAAAACGCGCTATTCAATAAAGATCCTAACCCAATAGTTTATTTCCTGAGAAAATTGTGAACAGTTATTAACTTTGACGGTTTTCCAAACGAAATCCCCACAGTCAACATTCAGAAACACAGTTATATAAGTTTGAAACATTCACTCACGATCAAAATTATCCTCATTTCTTCAACTCCTAAATCATTTTACCCGTTCCGACAGTAATGAACAAACATACACACTTGGAAGTAATACTGAAAAAGGAAATACTGGTTTGTAGCGGAGCATGTTTGACTAAATATTCGTGTGAAGTCCCAAACATCACGAACACGCCATGGACGCAAACGGCAAATATGTCAAATACTTTCGAATATATTTGCTGAGTTCCCTTTGTAGACGTACCTAGCTATGGACGTGTTGGTGTTTGCAAGTAATGTGCAAAATGCAAGGATGCATTTGGTATGTCATGCATATACAAAATGCAAGGAAGTATTTGGATAACTCCAAAAATCAAAACACATGATCATTCGTCCAATCCATTCGAGTGACCTGGCCATGTGTGGACGCTTTACGAATATATTGGAATATTTAAATCCTTTGATTTGTGACCAAATATTGACCAGTGGGAGGATACGCGTGTTCGTATATTTGCGTATTTGTCTCGTTCGTGAAAATAAAACAAATAAAGACAAATAAGTCGTCTTCACATGGTTGTTTTCGAGCAAATAAGACAAATACACGAACACAAATACCCACGTGAAGTGCCACCATTAAGTTCAAACCTAAGAACGGTCAAATCTAGGGTCAAACCATAAAGTAACATAGGGTCAGTCACACAGAGTAGGTTGGTCGCCATAGAATTTTGAAATGCTGCCAACAAATAATAATTCCGGACAGATTGATTGAATAAGTTTCGACTTACTTTTTTAACCGAATTGAAAAAATGGAGGAGGATCTATGTATGTTTGTCTGTATATACCTATATTTTTCATGTATGTTCATCGATAACATCGTCAATTGTGGATTAATTTCGAAAATTAATTTTTTTGTTTGAAAGGATTCCGAGGTGATCCCATTTAAATTTTGCCGATATTGAAACTTGGATTTCGAAGATACACCAAATAACACAATCTGCTTATAACCTTTAATTACGTATATTGATGATTCTCTTGTGTTGTAGTGCTCAAGAATTAGAAATAATTTAATTGTAGACCTGCCCTAGATATTTATTTAAGCCAAGGTCACTCAAAGGGGAGAAATAATTTTAAGAAAAACTTTAAACCGCCTTCAAAAAACGCCGAAAAGTACAAAATAAATATCATTTACTAATCAAGTAAGTACAATAAAAATGACTGTATTCAATCAATGTGCAACAACAGAAATTTTATTAGTTTGGTAGGCTTGGCACCGACTTCAGTGACTGACAAATGTATATGTATGTGTGTGCGTGTATGTATTTAAGTTATTTCTATTGTACTTGAGTTTTGATTAGTAAAAGATAGTTATTTGGAACTTTTCAGTGTTTTTTTTGAAGACGGTTTAATTTATGTTGTGTGATTTGTGAACAGTGAGCTGTTTTGAATCTGTGGAGTGTATGTCAAAGGAGAAAGGCGTTTATTTTATTCGCGGTCGAATTTCGAGCGCTGGACGACCATCAGTTGTTATTACTTGTTGTACAATATTTGAACGAAGTGATTTCGCTTGTTCGTTTGCCCCCTCCGCCATAAAAAAATAAGGGTTTCGTTTTTTCCTTTTGAAGTATGGATCACTAAAAATTTTTTTTTCTAGGTCCCTAACAAATGTGGTGGCAGAGGTACCAATACAGAAATATCGGACATTGTTTATCGATGGATCGGTGTAATTTTTATAAAAAATGATACAACCAGTGCGTTCGATTATTTTTGCGATGTCGCATTATTGTCTGAATATGCAGTTATTACTGGTGAGTTTATAAATATAGACGAAACGGTTATAAAGATATTGAGGGGAACCACATATTATTGTAAAAGCTATTGTCGCCAAGACTTGGTAATAAGATTTTTTTGAAGTAGGTAGTACATAAGGAACAATAAAATGTCAAATAAAATTTTTTAATTACTGTTTAAGACAAACTAGAGTACTCTAGACATTGTACTGTGATCTCGAACGAAGCATCAATGGATAGAGCATTTGCTCTAAAAGCGTTTCCTTAAATTGGCCTTTTTCTGTTGGCCGACTTTCTAGATTGTTACTAATGTGTGTGACTAGGGAAGTTCACAGTACAAAGGTACATAACTGAACATGACATATTTTTATTTTTGTGAATACCTTTACACAAGATTTACGAGTATTTTGCAAATAATTATTTCATGGCCGACTCATAACCTGACTACGGAGTATGGAAGTATGGATAGACTTGATATATTTGATATCGCTTTCTTGAAAACGGCTCTAGCGATTTCGTTGAAATTTACGATATAAGGGTTGAGTGGGACGACAAATTAATCTAGCTAGGTCTCAATTCTGGGAAAAATCGTTTTCGCTGTCTGTCGCGCACTTAAAACTTCTAAACTCTAAACTTTTAAACTTTTAATTTTGTAGCAGAGTTTACCTTCTCAATAGCACAATGGCTATAGCGTAGGTCTACCACGCTGAAGTGCGCTAGTTCCAATCCTGCAGTGTGGTCAGATCTTTTTTGTTTTTTTTAATAAGTTGAAATAATATGTCTAAGTTCAGTTTGCAACAAGTATCTATTAAAAACACATACCAATTTAACAATGTACTTATAATAAGGACATAAAATGAAATGAAAACGAAATACACTGACAGTGCGAAGTTGCCTACTTACTATAGCTAACAGTTTTACTCGTGGTTATGCTCAATGAGATAGAAAGAGACAGTAAAATTTGTATGACACACGGTGGTAAGAGTGGCAGCTTATTATGACTTCGCCCATTATCTTTCTTGGTCCGAGACCAGTAATTTTAGTTTGTTTTTGACACTTCATACGTGCCTACCTACCTACATACATATGAACATTTCCTAAGTACTAAAGTGTAGCCTGTCAAAGACATTAAAAAAATATGTAAAAAAATGAGCTAATTCTTGTGACTGAAACTATCTCGTGCCTCTAAAGTAAGTTCTTTCAGTGGATTGGTTTGTGAGATTTCATTATCTAGAGCCACGTCCAGTGTATTTATTATCCTCGGGTCTAATAAAACTAAATATCAAAAAGACTTATCCATACATACATGCATATACATACATATCCACATTTTGCATCCCAAGACGTAGCCAGAGAGGACGGAGCTCCAAGTATCGCGGTTTTATATACTTCTTTCACCTGCCCAAATCTCAAATAGAATGATAGTTATCGAATATAGTTACTAAACGAGACTTGAGAGTAGTAAGAGAACTGGACTTAGGTGAGATCTCTACATGCGATTCCACAATTTATTACGCTGAAAGAATCAATGGACTTTGCTTCGTTTTTTATATTTAACGTTCTTGATAGGATTATATGTTGGTACTTTAATAATTATTTAGAAACTAGCGTTCACGGAAACAAATATTATAAACAAATAAAGGGCTATACATATAGTTTAGTGGACGCACTGTCGTCCACCCTGATTTTAAATATTGTTTATTTTCTGTTATTGTATAAATACAGAATTTTTTTTTTAATTAACGAAATCTGTATTTATCTAACAAGTTACTGTTGCAACGATATTATTTTCTATAATTGAGTAAAATGCGACGGAAGCCTTCCAGGAACAATCGCTTCCATTTTCTGTTTAAAAAAATAAAAATATCATCTCAGAAAAACTGGCCAGCTACGTCAAAAGCGCGCGTTTTTTGTTTTGTTTTCCGCCCCTCAACGAGGCGAAGGAACGCTTGAGCGGAGCCTAATTTGATTACTACCAACCTCCTTGCAAATTTACGACGTTTGTTGCAGTGTTGCCAGACTCGAGCACATTTTGTATCATAGCTTGCCGGAAATGAAATATGTGTGGTTGATGTTCGACGTATAAAATAAAAAAATATAATACTTTCCGGTTCTTGTTTTTAATGGAAGAAGCTGGGTGGATAAAAATGGGTTATTATTATGATAATGGAATGTTGCTGTTACATTAGAATATCATTTCGGCCGCTCTCTTCGCGGGCGACCTTTGAAAGGTTTTTTTGCGGCATAAAGTATTAAACCTCGATTATGAATTAGAAAAATGTCATTAATTTTTTAGGGCAACACAAAAATTTAAATACGAAAATTGCGTTATGTATGTGTGGGATGATATGACACAATAACATGACTTTTCAGAGTTTTATAAGTTGTTTATTTCGTATACAATGTAACAAATACAAATAAAATAATATCTAATTGTAAATTATTAAAATAATGATTTTTAATTGATTTAGGTTTTAATTTTGTGAACGATAAATCACAAGAAATCATGTACTATTTTTAGGGTTGCTTAAATAAAATAAAAAATACGGAAAAAATAAAATAAAAAATATGGAACCATATTATAGTTTTGTCAACTGTCATGTCTATTTTTTTGTGCGTTTGCCACTTATACACCTGCTGTAACGGACTGTATCAGAAATAATGGAAGAAAAGCCAAGAGAACCAGATAAGACCTATTTATTCCGTAACAACCAAAATAATCAATAACAAAGTGTAAAAAAAAATTACAAATATTTTAAATTATAATAACATATATTCACGCTGTATCCGTAACGGGGTAGTCAGAGAGGACGGAGCACTAAGTGTCGCGGTTCTCATATACTTCTTTCGCTTCCTCAAATCTCATCACTCTCCTCACACCTTTTCGCCTAGGTATCCGAGTGCTTTTGACATTTCCGTCAGCTAACACTCTAGCTATTTGATCTTCATAAGTTAGGCTTCGTCTTCCTTGGCTTCTTTTACCATTCGCTTTCGCTCTGTACATTTTCTTCGTCAGTCATCATCAATTATATTCTGAATAAAAAAGGATATAAGAAAAATAATATAGAAAATAGGTTGCGTCTTGCACACCTACTGTGACAGAGTCGTAATCTGATTTCTGGTAACAAGAAATGAAAATGGAAAAAAAAATTATCAGATTTTGGGTCTATTTTTTTTTATTATTAAAAACGTAACATTAATTTATTAAATTTTATTTTACTCTGATCGAAATTATTACGGAGCCATAAGATAACGTCCACCTATCCAACAGACTCTCGGTCGATTTGTTAAGATAGACTCTAAATGAAAATCCTGTTCAATTTAATGCAGTGTTTTTTGTGTGATACGTGAACCAATATATTAACAAATGCATAACATTCTGTTAATATTATAATATTGTATATATTATATTACTGATTTAGCATTTCCCGTACAAAGGTTTTTTGTCCTTTTCACCCTTTTAGGTATATATTTTTGATAAAAAAGTAGCATGTCTTTTTGATAAAGTAGTAGATACCAAACATCACAATAAATTCAGTGGTTAAACATTTCCCACACAAAGTTTCATCCCCCTTTTCACCCATTTAGGCCTACCCACTTCATATATTTGATAAAAAAATGTATCCTGTGCCCTTCCCCTGATGTCCAAGTATCTTCGTGCCAAATTTCATTTAAATTTGTCGGGCGGTTTCGTCGTGAATATGTTAACAGACAGATAGACAGACAAACTGTCGCATTTATAACATTCTAGCTTTTGCCCGCATCTTCGTTTGCGTGGAGTTCAAAAACTCACAATCTATTTATAAATTATAACTTATGTATTATTCTGATGTATGAGCTATATTACTGTGCAGTTTCATCAAAATCCGTTCAGTAGTTTTTGCGTGAAAGAGTAACAAACATCTATCCATCCTAACAAACTTTCGCGTTTACAATATTATGTAGGATAGCCTGTGCACAATAACATAAGAGCCAGGTGACGCGACTTCATAGGGTGAAAAATAAAATCTTAAAAAAAGTTTTGTTTAACACGTGTAAAAAAAAATGAAAATTGTTCGTTATTTTGTTCATCCGGATAAGTACAATACAGTGACGTCACGTCTCTCGAGTTCTGGTGTCATGTTATTGTCCACGGACTTTCGGAGAGTACGTATAATATTCTATATAGATACATAGAAGCAGTTTTTATATCTTTATTATGTATTAATTATGTTTCAGCGGCTCGATGCGTAAATTTCAGCCAAATAGAAGTGAGAGCAGATAACATTATTGTTGTTCTCGGAAAGAGATCTTTGCAGTTAATTGGAGAAAATGAAAAGGTTTATAAGGTAATCTACTTCTACTTTCAGAGTTAAATAGCTTTTTAATGGTAGCTTTATAACATACGTGTCAATCAGAAATTACTTTTGAATCGAATTACTCAGAAATTTCTTTGATAAGAATTATTAACTGAATCCATTTCAACTTTGTCAATTATGTGAATTAAATTTTTAATAAATATAATTAAAATAAATCCAGATCGTATAAGCTAATACAAATGAAAAGACACTTTGCTACATAATTATTAAAGTATATTTTTGTCGCTATCTTTCTACATGAACGTATAAATAAATATATTACTTATTAAATTAATAAGAAATAAGTATATTTTGTTAATTCATTTAGTGAGGGGGTATGAGGTTTCTATTCCACGCTGTACACTGTATTGAGTGGTAATTTTAACCAATTTTAAATAGCCATGCCCTCTTGCATTATAATTAGGATAGCGTGATAACACGTAGCATACTTCAAAATATAATTTATTCAAAACAAGTCTCTAGTTTTCAAACAACACCTTTTAAGATCTTGAACTACTCTACTTCCTTCTCTCCTCTCTTATAAGGATAGCGTAACGACAAATTGTAAAAATAAATGTATGCAGGTGGAATTAAATTAAATATAAAAATCGAAAACCATATTATAGCCGATGGAAATGTCAAAGTATGTATAATCATTGAAAGAGAGTGAATCTAAAAGACAGTTGAAAAAATCGAAATGAAAAAAAAAAAGTCCTAATAATAATATTGTTACATAAGTACATATCTTTGCTATTTAATATTTCTACTACCAAAAGTAATAATATCTATTAAACCATTGCATGCACTAATTGCCAAGAAAAATGTGTCAAGGTCTGCGGCGCATACAAATGCATATTGTGTAATTATTATCAAATTATTGATATTTTTTGATTACTTACTTTTATATCATTGCAAATACTCACAAAATCCCCCATTTCATTGATGATTGACGTCAATAATTTCGATTTCATTTCGATTTTCAATAACTTGTAGCGTAATTTATTAACTTTAAAAAAATTAAAAAATTTTGTATATCTTGGAACGTATTGATTCTATTATTATCTATTTGGAAATTGATTCACGAGAAATTGATACTATTTGACGACCTAGATGGCGCATACGACCTAGATGGCGCAGTGGTTTTGACGTTGACCCAAGCGCGGAAGGTTCCCAGTTCGATTCCCGGTCGGATCAAATTAGAAAATGAACTTTTCTAGATTGTCTCGGGTCTGGGTGTACTGGGAGACGCCCTCAGTAGTCGTCGTATGGTTCTCATAGCACAGGGAATACCCTAGTTTGAGATCAGATGATTGGTGTGTATCGTCTGGCGCATTATTATTATTATATTATAGTGCTAATAGCACCATCAGAAGCAGAGTTGCAGACACTAGTCACGTGCATGAAAGAAGATTGTGAAGTAAAAGGATTGAAAATGAATGTGAACAAAACTAAGGTTCTGGTGTTTGAAAGAGAAGCGGTACAAACGAAATGTGTGATTTGTGTAAATGGAAAATGTCTAGAACAAGTGAATGAAATTGTGTACCTGGGGAGTGCGTTTTCGAGGGATGGAAGATGTGAGTTGGATGTGGAGAGACGGGTAGCAGCTGGCAATAAAGTGAACGGTGCTCTGTCCGCATTAGTGGGTAGTGAGAATATATCTAACACTGCTAAAATGGCCATCCACAATGCGGTGTTGGTGCCAACTTTGTTGTACGGTAGTGAGGCCTGGATATGCCCGAAATCGAGTGAAAGTATGATAAATGCTGCGGAGATGCGGTCTCTCAGAAATATGTGCGGTGTCACACTTGCGGACAGGATAAGCAATGATGAGATACCGCAGTATGACAGGGTTACACAACAGTGTTATTGTAAAAATGAAGAAAGGAATGCTTAGATGGTTCGGGCACTTGGAAAGAATGAGTGATGAAAGACTGACGAACAAAATCTACAGAGCGAAAGTGAGTGGTAAAAGAAGTCAAGGAAGTCCAAGGCTGACTTATGAAGATCAAATAGCCAGAGTGTTAGCAGACGGAATTGTCAAAAGCACTCGCATACCTAGGCGAAAATGTGTGAAGAGAATGATGAGTTTTGATGAAACGAAAGAGGTGTGTAAGGACCGCGACTCCTGGCGCTCCGTCCTCTCTGACTACCCCGTTGGGGATACAGCGTGAAGATATGTTATGTTATTATTATATTAACAATAAATTTTCATTTTTTTAATTTACAGGTAAAAGAAGTAAGGACACACGATAACTTCACAAGCACAAACGGGGACGCAAAAGACGATCTAGCGATTTTAATATTAGAAGAAAGAATTGAATTTAATGACCACGTACAAATAGCTTGTATGGATAATAGCATGGAGTTATCAAAGGAAAATGCCGCAGTAAGTAATACAAGTAGCTGAGCTTATTATAAGTGCTGGGATTTTCATATAATTCTTGGAGCCCGGGATCAGTAGAATAGTAAGGTAACCCTGCCTGTCGTCCGAAGCTATATACAGACCAAGAGTCGCACAAGCGGCCCGTTGTAGGTACAGCCATACAGCATCCCTGCCTGCCTCCCTGCCTATACAGTATCACTGCCTGTCGTTAGAATCCCAAGAGACCAAGACTCATGCAAGCTGCCCTCTGTAGGTATACTTACACATAACGTAGCGAAGTGTGCGCTCACAGACAGACTCGCAGACGTGGCAGGCTGTGGTACAAACTGGTTTCAGTTGGCTCTATTGTATGACAAACGTCAGGGGCACAGAATACTAATATACTAGCGTCTATGGTCTTCTGTGAGTACTTGAGGTAATGAAAAGTTGATGGACGAGTAATTAAAATGTTGTCAACCGTTTTAAGGTTTAGTGTTACAAATGAGAAAGTATTTTTTGCATATTTTTCGCATTTAAGTAATCAGGTCAAGTAGACTTATAAGCATATACATATGCGATATACATATCTATGGTAGGTTTAAGTGGAATTATTCAAAACTTTTCTAAAACGAATTTTTTTTTGGTATCTATTTTTTTTTTGGTATCAATTCTATATAATGCTAAGTCGTGAGAGAGGACTTTTTTATTATCCCTTTTTAATCATGTTACAAGCACGGGAGAGTGTGAGATTTAGCACAGTTAATGCTTATATAGAGATGAAGTGTAGAGAAATAAAATTTATGTATAATATGTGTTACAAATACATTAAAAAAATTAAATATAAACGTTCATACTGCCAAGAGTTTTTTTCTTTCTTTATGGCATGGCGCACAGATTAGGACATTTGCCAATGTCACGTATTAATAAATAGAATCACAAGTAAATTACTTTTTTCTTATCGTAAAACTCCTTCAGTAAAGTGATAGTAGGCTTTACCACAGTACAAGTAGCTTTACTGAAGTTATAAAAGACTTCTTGGATGAGCGCGAGAACTTCAGCTACATATGTTTATTTAGACCTACTCCATTCTTTTCACTTATTACTTAAAAACACTATATACTATCACTTTTGTACTTTAAAACTCCCAAAAATATAAAAAATAGACAATCTAAATAAAATGACAACCTCACTTCTTTCGTTCCCGCCAAAAAGTCCCTGCCAAGAGTTATACTGTCAATGTCAAACCCATAATAGTTTGTGGTCAAGCCTCGGACCAAGAATTATATTGTACGAAGTCATAATAAGTTGCCGTTCTTACCACCGCATGTCAAAATAATTTTCCTGTTCTCTTTCCATCCCATTGAGCGTAACCACAAGTAAAACATTTAGCTGTAATAAGTATGGCAACCTCACATTGCCAGTATATTCCATGTCTCCTTATGAGTTGGTCATGAAATAATTATTTGCAAAATACTTGTAAAACTTAACTGTTTTAGGTACTAGTATTCACAAAAATAAAAATACGTCATGTTCAGCTGTGTATAGTTGTACCGTGACCTTCCCTAGTCACACACTATAGTGAAAATCTAGAAAGTAGGTCAACAAAACTATTTCCTAGATCGACGTGCTCCATCTTCGGGCACATCTTCGCTTAGCAACAAGTGAGTTTGTCGCCAAAGGTAGATCTATTACATTATAAAAAAAAAGACACATTAAGGACAGGCTTTTAGAGCAAGTATTCCGTTCATTGTGCACTTGGTCCGAGGGTCAAGCAGTCGCACGGAGTAGAGCAGAGTAGAGATCGTTACCAAAGAATTTCAAAATGTTGCCAACAAATAATTACTGACAGACTGAATGAGTTTGAAGCTGTAATTTTGTGTGATTTGTGAGCTGAGAACTGTGAGCTGTTTCGCGTCTCTGGAGTGTATATCAAGGGAAAAAAGCGTTTATTTTATATTTGCGGTCGAATTTCGACCACTGGGTTTTTTTGTCTCGATCATGAGAAAAGACCTGTTTCCAGCACAACCATTTGCAAAATGTTACTATACAGATTTATGTTATTTAAAAGTACATAAGGAGGAGTTTACTGAAGAAGTTTAAATGTAAGAAATACCTGTGAAAATTATAGAGCAAAGCTTCTTATGAGTGTTAAAGTTTTGCTAAAAAATTTTGTGCAGGGGTTCTCAGATTTTAATCATTTATTGTCTTCAGTATAAATTGAAATTTAAATATAACATTTAATCTCTGATTTCAGACAACTGGTTGGAAAGTGACGGGAGAATTAACGCCTATTTATTTCGAGAGACAGAAAAGTGATAGTTGTGACAAATTTCATTCGACAAATAAGTTTTGTGCGACTTACGGGAACGGTGAGTATTTGGCTTCGATACCTTAAAAAATTTCAATAATTTCATATTTGACTTTTTACTTAAGATATACTATATAATAAATAATTTATTTTTCCTCATTTTATAGATGTTACAGTTTGTCCGAGTTATGGAGGTTTATATTTCGCCAAAAAGACAAGTGGGGAATGGTATCTTCAGGGTATACGTACTGGTAACACGACAGCGAGGGGACTTTGCTTTAATAACACAATTAATTACACATTTTTAAACAATTATACTGAGTGGATTAATGAAAATAAAGATTATTAATAATGTAGTTACTTGTTTAATTTCATACAAGGTTATTGCGAAACGATGGGTAAATACGAGAGGGCATTAAACTTGCGTTCTACGATTTCGCCAAAAGTCAAAAGTTCTAGTGTAACACTATAAAGTTTAAAAAAAAGTGAGTCAACCCTAAATCAGCGTTTTAAAGTCTCTACTCGCTAGCAAACCTTTGGAATATAAGGCATAATGTTAGGGTTGTACATTTTTTCCCTATTTACATCTGCAATGTAACAGTCAATAGTGATACGTTGGAATCCCGGTGGAGTTATATCCCCTTTCATTGGCGTGTAAAAATTTTCCCATTATTCTACGTACGCATTGCAATCTAAATTCTGGTATTGGGTTGAAACACTGCATACAAGAGAACTGTGCCTAGTAATGCGATTTCTTCGAATGATATCACTGCTTTTTGTGACATTAAGCCACCTTAGTGGCAGCCCTCACACTGTAAGAGAAGCTTTGAGATGTCTAAAGTCATAGATTAATATCAGTCGCTTGAGTACATCCTAGGAAAGACCACAGTTATTAGCCCCTTCGGTAACCGCCCTTAGTTTATGAGGTGGTGTGCGAAAAATTTAAATGGCATCTTTGTAATATTCTTCTCAGCGCGTTTTGGAGACCACGCGCAACAGTAAAAGAACCTAAGTCCATTCTAATCGCCCGCGATCCCGTAGGATTAATGAAGAACGTTACGTATCTCGGCATGTAAATTACATAAGAGCCTTATCAGATAAAAAATTATGTATGTTACGTATTCCTACACATTACAGTTAACAAATATTGTTGTAACAAAAACAAATAATTTGTTTAATTAAAAAATGCAAATAGATAGCACACGTCTTAACACAATATTTCGTTTTCATAATATTTTACTTCTATCGCAGTTACGATCATTCTAGAAACGCAGAACATTCGCTTACCATTCGATATAGAGTATTTAAACACAACAAAGTTATAAATTGACCTAATTTTTTTAATTCTATAGTCAAACCAGGCATACTTTTAGTTCATCTATCAGTGTTGAAAGAGTCTCGATTTTTTACCCAAAATTAAATTTCCCGCGCGGTAAAGGCTTAGTCCCACTTTTAGGCGATTCGGGGATCCCGCTTTTCGGCGACCGGCGTGACGTCTAGCTTTCACTAACAATCAATCATCACAGAGTACATTATTCAATCATTCTTTCTATTTCACTGTCACGCACGATTATTGCATTTCTTTATTAGTTTTATGTGAATGCGTAAGCACTTAGCTCTGAATCTGGAAGTATCCTGTACAGAGTTCTTCAACTATATTAAAAAAAAAAACTTTAACAGAAAAGAATCTTCAGAGAAATATAAATAGGTAATTTGTAGGTAATGACTTATTTGTTTATATTCCTTTGAAGACTTAACTACCTTATAGGATAGACCAGACAGTTATTATAGTTATTAGTCTTTTTATTAGTACATATAGCAACGTGTTTTCATTAAAAAACTTTTTTATGGCTATCTATGATCATTATAAACTTAATTTGAATGGATAAGTAATAAAAACTACTGATTTGTTACGTTTTTTTATTACTATGTTCCCCTTTGGACGAAATAATTTCCACTTTATTTATTTGAAAAGTTATAATCCCGCCTGAAAAAAATCTGGCAATGCTGCAATCCATTTATCTGTCTGTCCGTCACAGATCTCTAATATTCTTTATATTATATTATTCATAGGACGCGAATTGTGTCCTAACACAGAAATAACGACGTATAATTATAATTTTTCTTTGTCTAATTTAGCTGTTATGTAAATTGCACTTGTGAAAAACGAGGGGCGCAAGTCGTGTTTAATAGTGCTGAAGCCCCTTACTTGGGACTTCAGCGCGCTTGGGATTAAAAAAGGGAGAAAATACAAACATGATATTAAGATTTAGGATTTCACAAATCTGAAGTCCTTCGATATCTAGGCACTCCTCATACATATTAAAGTGTAGTAAATATTTTCTTTTACGGTGAAATCTTAAGCATTCCATAATTTGAAATGGGGAGCTGTACTCATGATTGGTATTAATTGCACATGGTAGCAAATCAAGATTAAAAAAACAAGTTCAAAAACATATGTATGTGTTTCTAAAAATAATATCTCAAGCATCGAAATAAATACTACGGCGCGGGCGCACACAACTGAGTAACGATATCAATTTCATTCAAGGTTACAAAATGTACAGAATCATTATAGTACGTATTGATATGAATGACCTAAATTATTTTGTCGAATGAATTCAAATTCAACTGTAAATAGGGCTAGAGTGATTAGATTTTTTCTCGATCGACGTGCTCCATCTTTGCAATAAGTGAGTTAGTGGCCAAATGTAGATCTTTTTTCCGTAAAAAATATATGTGAGGTAAATATACTCGTCGATGCGTAACTTTTGGACGACTTAACCGATTGAAATCATATTCCCTTACTATTATATACAATTTATACCTAAATACTACATAAACAGTTACAACATACTAGCGACTCGCCCTGGTTTCACCGCGTGGGGTGTTGAATGTTTGCAACACAACAAATTTTTTTTTTTAAATATTCATACAAAAATACCATTGAAATTACTCGGTATTACTCATTTTTGTTAACGTTTTTGGGGGGTAGTATTAGTTTTTTTCCTAAATCATGTATTTTTTACAAAAAGATGCATAAGCTGATTTTCAATTTATTTCGAACATTCTAGACTTCTTTGCATTCTAGGTTCTGGACTTACACTAATGTGCGTTACTAGGGAAGGATTCCGGTAAAACAACACACAGCTGAACCTAACATGTTTTAATTTTTGTGAATACTAATAATCTAAACACTTAAAAAATTACGAGTAATTTATGAGTAATTTACGAATAATTTACGAATAAATTTGTATGTCGAGCCAGAGCAAATTTGTATGACGACCTCGATGGCACAGTGGTCTAGGCGTTGTGTCTAAGTGCGGAAGGTTCCGGGTTCGATTCCCGGTCGGGTCAATTTAGGAAACGATTTTCTAGATTGTCTCAAGTCTGGGTGTACTGGGAGACGCCCCCAGTTGTAGTCGTCTGGTTCTCATAGCACATCATTGCCCTATTTGAGACCGGATGATCGGTGTGTAGTGTCTGGCGCATTTATTTTTATTATTATTATTATTATTATAGTTATGAACTGACACGAATTACAACCATAGTGTGAGTTGCCATACTTACTATAGCTAAATGTATTACTCGTGGTTACGCACAATGAAATAAAGAGACACGAAAATTCGTGTGAATCCCGGTGACAAGAGCGACATGTATTATGGCTCCGTCCGTCGGTTCGAGCTGCCAACGCAATTGCAATAGGAATGCTAGTCTTGCCATTATAAATGTATGTATGCCTCGTAAATCGACTCCTCGATTTGTTTATTTGTATATTTTATTCTGTGATATTTATTTCTGTATAATTTATTCTACATTAACATTTTTAATAAGATTTTAAATGGTTATTTATATATTTATATTTATTATACAATACATATATATTACATATATATTTATTATAAATGTATTTATTTACTTTATCTTATTATTTATTTATTTGTGTATCAAGCAAATTTATGTATTTACTTTTTATACAGAGCAAGCGACATGTCCTGATTTTATATATATTATGTTCTGTGCGGGCACTGCTGAAAATCAGTGTTGTAGCGCTTGCGTCAACTTATGCTGAGTCGGTGTCCCATTTCTGTATCACATCACTCATGGCCTATGTTCTGTATCACATCACTATGGGCTAAGTAAATTGTATGTATGTAGGTATGAAGTGTAATGTTATTCTGTGTCAATGTGTTTTTTTTTATAAATTGTTATAATGAATGAGTGATGCCAAATAAATATCTGTATGTCTATTTTACAATGCATCAGGAGGACTGTTTGCTTGTTCGTTTTTCCATGGTATAAAAACAATTAAGGTTCGTTTCGTAATGTTAGCTATTGTTAATATTAGTGATTGATAGCAACACCATCGTTTGTGAGTGTTGCCGCTAGTGCTTAGAGAGACAGAACAATACCCACATTCATGTTTCGCTGAAGTAAAAGAGGTAACTCATTATGGCTAAGTTCATTATATTCTTGGTTCGAGATTCGTGACGTATAAATGTTTCTTTGTAACTCGATATTAAAGATGAAGTTAGAGCAAATATAATAGCGGCTGCTTCAAATAAATTGTTAAAAATAATTGCATATAACTGACTGGCCCGTTGGCGCAGTGGCATATGCATCTGCTTTCCAAGCTAGGTCAGGTCAATTTAGGAAACGAACTTTTCTAAATTGGCTTGGAGTCTGGGTGTTACTGGGAACTCCCCCAGAGTTCGTTAAGTGGTACACATAGTACAAGCTTACTGCTTAGTTTGCTTTAGTTAGAATTACACACAATCTGTGTAATTGTCTGGAGTATTATTATTATTATTATTATAAGCTAAATTAGTGGTCAAAATTGGACCATAAAGATAAAAATAACGCTTTTTTCTGTTGATATTCACTTCACAGACTTACACTGTTCTTAAATCATCACACAAAAAGAGCTCGAAACTCATTCCGTTGATCTGTCAGTAATTTGTTGGCAACATTTTAAAATACTTTGGCGACAATCTCTACTCTGTGCGACTGTTTGGACCTTGGATCGAGAATCAAAATGGACGGAGTATTTGCTCTAAGAGCGAATCCGTTTTTTGTTGACCGACTTTCTGCTTTTACTAATGTACGTGACTAGGGAAAAGTCAAAGTACAACTATACACAGCTGGACATGACATGTTTTCATTTTTGTGAATACTGTTAGACAGAACACTTAAGATTTATGAGTATTTTGTAAATAATTATTTCAGTAATGGGCCTTATATTGTGTAAATTTATTTCGTATAAGCTTTTATTGTGTAAACTTTAAGTATACTTACACATACATACATATTAACATTTTATTTCCATTTGCAATTGAACATATATCACATGATTTATATTATGTTACACTAATGTGCATTACACATAAACAAACACACAAGTATAAATTCACATATTAAAATAAATCATAGCTTATGTACAGGCAAACATTTTATAGAGATAATTTATTTCACACCTACCAACACTTTTCATACACCGCGCATGTCGCGCGTTAATATTTTTTGTCGAGCTAAGTACTTGATGTAGACAGACGCTTGTGATCGTAGAAATTAAATTTTATTGGGATATTTACTTGCCCTTAAGTTATCAACATTCCCATATACGGCAAGTCGGTCAAGAGCCGACATGAATTACACTGACAGTGCGAGGTTGCCACACTATAGCTAGCTGTTTTACTCGTGGTTACGCTTAACGAGATAGAAAGAGACACGAAACACACGGTGTTATCACCGTGTTTCAAACACCGTGAGCGGCGACTTATTATGGATTCGTTCATTATGCTGCTTGGTCCGAGGTTTGATCTAAGGTCTGAGACTTTAACTAATCCAAATCTTATACTCCTCCGTGTGCGTAATATGCTTAAAAAGGGGTAGGTACAAACATTTCTCTTCACGTATTAATACATAGTATCTGAGCGACCGAGCTTTATTAGGTGTCATACAAAAAAAACAACAAAAAACGTCTGACCACATTGCAGGATTCAAACCCGCGTATTTCAGCTTGGTACTGAGAAGGTAAACTTTGTTGTGAAATCATAAGAGTAGAGCTTGGAAGTTATAAATGTGTGAAAACAGAGAAAACTAATTTTCCCAGAATTGAGACCTAACCAGATCGCTTTCACTCCCCCTTCAACCCCTATATTGTAAATTTCATCGAAATCATACATTATACATATACAAATATTGTTCGTTTAATATAATAGTGGATTTATATATGGTTTGCAGTGACATGTAGGTTACACTGTTACATCACAACTTAAAAAAGATACAAATATGCATACATATCGTCACGCTGTATCCCTAACGGAGTCTCAGAGGACAGGGCGCCAAGCGTTGCGGTCCTTATATACTTCTTTTGCCTCCTCAATCCTCATCATTCTTCTTATACACTTTCACCTAGGTTTGCCTGTAATTTTGACAATAATTTATAACTCATTTTTTGTAAAAAAAATGATGATTTAAAACAAAGTTTACATTTCTATCAGCACATGAGATAGATGATAGATCGTACACGGGTACAACATTTTTAGAGGACAAATCGATTTTACATATAAAATATTATTATGGGTTTATATACTCATTATGATACATACGAGTGATTATTTTACATAACGTCATAGTAGGTTATGTAAGGTTTCTTTGTTCGATATATTATTTATAATATCCATAGTAATGACTCAGAAGACGATGATTTAACTGTGAGGCCATTTTATTATTGTCGTTAATTTTAATTTGTGTGAATACGTGAATGAACTCACGATTCAAATTCAGAATATTTCACTAAACTATTTTCAAAAGTCATATCCAGCAGAAATGAAACAAATAAAAGATTATTCTTATTGATTTATTTATTGATATTAATTTAACGAGCACCGACCACGTCAATGGTTAGAGATTAAAAATAAATACATTTCCATAATAAGAAATATTCGATATTTTCACTATTACTGGCCTATTCTATTCTACAACTAAAAATAAATAGCAATACTAGACGATAACACCATTGTGACACCAAACTAAGTATAAGCTTAAATAACGGACTGGAGGAGTACCCAGTACTATCCGGACTCCCAAGTTAATTTATGAGTACAAAAGCGCTCCGTCCCAAATTCACCCGGGTTGAATACATAATATAATGTCCATCTGTAATAATGTACCCTTCAAATAGTGAAAAAATTGTTCAAATATGTGCAGTGGCTTCAGAGATTACCCTCCAGATCCACAAAGTCCGCTCTCTCTTTTTATAATATTAGTGTAGATGGTTAGGTCTTTCAGGCCCTTATAGCAGCTAAAGGCTACAAGTTCAGTAGGCTTGATTGTTTAATCCTTTTAAAAGGATCACATAACGCTGTAATAAAAATATCGATGGTATAGAAACCCGAGGTCGTGATAAATTAATTGGTTATTCCAAAATTTAAATTACATAAGTCAAATCTTTCATTTTTAAGTAACTGCGTTCTTTTTGTAACAAAGTTCCTTAGGAAGGTACTCAATTAACAGAAAATAGATTTAGATTTGTTATACAAAATTACATTGATTAGATAATCACACTATAAAATAAACGATTTCGTTGAAGACAAAACAATAGTCTGGAAATAATCTTCTTTACACACGCATTTACTGGCTTTATGAATATTGTATTTTAAATAACTATTGTAGAATGATGTTGAAAGAATGATAGCTGACTGAGTTTGTTGTCGGTACTTCTCAGTGTTCAGGTTTTCTTTTCGAACCGATCTAAAGTAGATTTGACGTTTAAAAATACCTTGCAATTGGGTTTACTTGAATAAATTGATTTGACTTTGACGCTTCACTGTTGACCATTTTGCCGCAGGAACCTCAACTCATTACACGGGTAATTTCCACAATCCACAAAAACTACAGAAAACCAAACAGATGTACGTGACTTAAGACTCCAATGCCATCTACGAGTGTAGTTATATTTCCATCTCATTTTCTCTCCTATTAATATGCACGATGGCGTTTGGATAAACATCTGTAGGATAAATAGCGAAGGTTCGAATCGGCATCTGCATGCAAATGGACGTTATGAGTCCATATTTCATTATTTGGTGCGGATACTCTAACAATGAATGTAGGTGTGGCAGATGAGCGATTAATAATCGGAGTGTTCAACAAATCAATTAACTGTTATTAAGGCCTAACCTAAAATGTGTTTTTCAAAACACGTATTAAGATTCCTGTAATTTAGTCATGTTTATTTGTATCTACATATGTTCCAGTAAATGTAAATATGTAATTGAAATATAATTCGCATTTAAATCCGTATTTTATTTCTTCATTGAATCAACCTTTCATACAAAAACCGATTTTTGGTCGCAAGTAGAACCAATTTCATGTCGCTCGCCTGTGCTTCCACAGCGAGCCTTATTAAAACAATCGGACGCTTATTACGTGTAAGTGTTGATCGCTTTTTAAATATTTATCATCGTTTTCCTTGTGTCAACTACTTTAGTCAGGCATCACATATGTTCACGATCACTCGTGGTCGAGACCAATTTATTCTAATTTTACATTAACAATGTTACAGTTTTGTACAATTGTGATTTAGTGGCACAATTAAGCACACTTATTGATTTAATTTATGATGTGTCAACGAAAATGTGGTGGCGTTTCTTGACCTTCTGTGTTCTAGTCAGCTTCATACTGTTTGTTGTTATCAGTTGTATACATGGACGACCTGTGATACATTTCTTCTTCCACCGTTGCTGTGAAGAGAACGAGCACGGCGCTGGTGAGAATTTAGCAAATAATTTTCTGAGGGAACGTTTGATTGGTTCGGATATTGTAGCTGATAACGGAACTTTACTACCCGATGTAGATTTAGAAGAAATAATAGCAGCTATGAGAGATAAAATTAACGTGCATAATCCAAATTCAAGGGATTTTATTTATGACGTAACAGAAACGATACGAGGGTCCAGTGGAGTTGCTTCAGAAGTAACTACAGAAAATAGTATTATAATAAGTGAAGACATTGCCAGAAATGAAATTCACACTATAAATGAAGTTATAACAAAAGTTAAAGACAATGTAAATATAAATATTACAACGAATGAAATGAGTACTATTATGGAAAATGTTACTACAGATTATCAAGTAGTTACAGAAGACGAAGTTACTTCAGACGGAATTATTACTGAAAGTGTTGTTACTGTGTAAGTAATAGGTCGTCTGAATCATACTTGCCGGTACAATTATACAAATAAAACTAGTGTCTACGTATTTTATAATTATTTATTTGTTAATTACACAAGTAGGCCCCCTCGTTTTCAACAACGGTTTTCCAACACTGAGGTAAAGCCTCAACGCCTCAGTATTTACCAATTTGTAAAATAGTAACTTCGATTTCTAAGGCTTTTATGAACTCTGTCCATGTGCCTTAACGCTTGCTACCCAAATTGCGCTTCAATTGATGAAAACGGTTGTAGTCGAAAAGAGCTGTAGTCTCAGATAATAGCGCATTGATAATTAGAAGACAACTTTCATGTCGCTACAAACAAGAACAGTTCGAAATGTAACGGCAAGTGAACCAGACAACCTATTAATTAGTATTAGGAAGAATTATAAGAATGTGATGTATTACATGCCAAAGCTATACTTTGTTTTGATAGTATTATTTGTACAGTTACCTCATGTTCGCAATATGTGTATAATAGGAATATAAAACTGAAATGTGTTTTATTTGTTTTAACAAAACACTTGTCCATACTTAACTATGGTATGTTTTAATTTACGCCATTTAAATAATTGTTTCTTATTTCACATCCATCCTGCCCCCAGCAACTGTTGTTATGAAAAACATTTCAATTCAATCTGCCAAAAAGGTAAACAAGATTTAGCCTTTTGTAAATTATTCAAGACATGTTAAAATACATATTAAAATACTTTTGACATAAATTAATTACCTCTAAAAAATGATTCAAAAAGATTGTTTACGTTCATAGTGAACGTTTTTAGCAAACTAGGTTCAAACACTTACTATAATACTTTTTGAACTGGGTTAAAAACTAAGTTAAAAAGAACCGTAAGTAATAAATATAACACGACTTGTTTTTTGATGTAATGTGTGAAGAACGACGAAAGAACTGTTTAATATGAAGAGAGAAGTGAAAATCAGATTTCTTTTTTTTAGCCATCATTTTGAGGTTTTTCTATTTTATGTACTTTACGTAGTTTTAAATTATACGTTTAAATATAGAAAATGAACTGAGAAATGCATTTTTTAAATAAATAGCGACAGCAAGTATACACCATATCATCGTGTTTCTCTAAGGGGTTAGTCGGAGAGAACGGGGCGGCGAGTATCGCAGTACTTATACAAGGTTAATCTGTAAGGGGGTATAAATTTGCGGGGGTTACAATGTGTCACTGTTATATCGCAGACGTAATAATTACGAGATAGGTTTATTTTGTTTTCTATACAAAAAAAAAAACATTCATTTAATAAGAAAAAAACACTGTCATTATGTCATTATGTACAACACTTATTATTTTTAATCTGTTTTTTCTTTAATATAATTTTCATCTACCCTTACTTCAGACTTGCTTGTGGAATTTCTTATTACACGTTTGTATATGGCGAACTCATATTTTTATTTTATCGTCGTGTTCTAAGCACCTATAATCAGACTTACCAGCCACCTATGGATATAGTTACACGAACAAATGACGTAGCGACGTAAAAACGCTAATATAAGGGTTGCCTCACCTTCATTTTTTTTTAACTGTTAGATTTTACACTAGAACTTGACTTTTGGCGAAGTTGTAGAAAGCTGTTCTTCGTTGTCATGGATACTGTAATACCTTTTCGTATTTACCGATCCTTTTGAAATAAGTTACATATGGACATAAATTGCGTTATACTTTTAAGCAGTCGATAGAAAAATGTACGAAGAAACATATGTTTAAATTTCGCATTTATTAAACGTGTGCCCGCCTCAGCAAACTTATTCAAAACTAACCAAAATTTCGCTAAATTTTCATCGTACGCTTGTCCGACGTATAACACGTAGCACTCTAATAACACTGCTTTTCTGTTATATACACGAAACTATGAAATGCGCACAAATAACACTAATATTAACCAATATAGTACAGCATTGTAAAGGTCAAAGTTATTGGTTTTGTTTTTAATTGTAGTGTTACCTAAAGTTTGCTTTAATCAGTTCACTCTAATATGTGACACGATTCATTCGAAATGTAATACAGAATAATAAGAAAAGAATATTAGTGTTTGCTATTTGCAAACAATAATAATCTCCTATTTTTAATTTTAAGTGTCTTTAAAAATACAAATTTTTACACTTATCATGACGTTTATTATTTTTTTAATTTATTGTATAGATTGAGGTGTTACTTTGCAGAAATCCATTTCACGTGACGAATTCCTAAAATCTTCAGCTATTTTCCGCTCAAACACTGAAACCACCAATCACCACCGAATATTTGTTGATTCGAATAATTTGTTGATTTGGTGCTCGTTAGCTGACCGAGTCTGATTTCTGTAATATCCTGAGGATGCTTCGTTGAGAGGCGAAACACGTGTCGATTGGTGGTTTTTGGAGTTCGAGCGAAAATTAGCTAAAGGTTTTAGGAATTCATCACATGAAATGGATTTCCGCAAAGTAACACTAGAGTCTATACAATTCTAGAAATGTTTGTGTTACCAATAACTAATAAATATGACAACTGAGTCAATCACTTGCAAACTAGCCCATCTCTAGTCATGTTATAAATGTCATAGTCGCAAAAGTAGGACATACGAGACGCACTTGAGTCACACCGCAGGGGACAGAGTGGAGAAGCACTTCTTAAGAGCAGTGTAACTCCCTCCCTCAACATCGTAGTGCCACAATAGAGAGAACTGCACGCGCTATCATCCGCCTTGAATCTTGGGGTCACATGGATGGATCACTGGAGACCTCACTGTAATAGGCCGTTAACCCGAAGGCTCGAAGGGGTATATTCTCTGTAGTCTGTCTGAACCAGGCTGCAAGGCTGATACTCAGTTCAATCTGATCATTCTTTATGAAATCAAATGAGAGTAATACATAAAAAGATGCAGATTTTTGTACGTAAAGGAGTGTTTTAAATAATGTTATATACAAAACAGGTTCTCAACTAACAAAAAGATACATTTTAAACGGAACAAACCGAAAAACAATACGCGGTATAATTATAAGCACTGTTTCACTTATGATAATATTTATTCAAACAACAGACAACATTCTTATGTTAATTCCATGACTTATTAGCAGCCTTTGTAGTATTTTCGCACTGATGTGAAAAAACAGGCTTTGCGCGATTGGTACTTATCCACAGTATGTTTCGTGCTGTTGTTACTTGTTAGTAACTGCGAAACAATGTTTGCGCGGAGCTTCACTTCATGTGCTTTTATGTAAAAACCATGGGTTATTATCGTTGTGCGACCGGTGACTAATTGTCATAAAAAATTGAAATCATGTATGACGTTTGCGTGTCTATTGCGCCATAACCGTAAAATGCACTTTTCGGAGTAGATTTAGCGCCACTATACAAATTCTCGTTTATTGTTTATAGCTGATATCGCGCGATATTTGACTGTCGCATGCTGACTGCAAGTTAGGTAATAAGCATGCCGGTCAAGTGCGTGTTGGACCACAGTGAAGGGTTCCGTAGTTGGCATGCACAATATTCATTTAATCGGTATCCAAATATGTTTGTATTTCAAAGCGTTTCTCAGTAAAACTATGAAGAACAAAGTTATTTCTGCGGTCACTGATGGAAAATACCCCATGTCAAAAAATTACACAACATATCTTACTCAAACCAATTCTTTTGGAAAGTGCCTTCTAATTTCTACTATCTAACATTTTTTCAGAATTTGCCACCCCTTAGTTGAAAAGTTACAGGGGTGGACATATTTATTACGAATTTAGAAGCGCATATCTCAGCAACCATTGACAATTGATATGACAAAAAAGTCACCTTGTAACGTGTATACATCATTTTTGAACACCTATCTCAACATACCCCAGAACATTTTTTCATCTCTCATTTACTTGTATGGAATGCCAGTCCTAATTATTTTTTAAATTGTATAGCGGTTCATAGAACACATCTACATTATATTCATGTCAATAGTACGAGAATAATGGCTGTAACATATGTACAGGCAGAAGAACAGACAGGCAGAATTCTAAAAATGATTTAGTATTATGTAATCCTAGTAATCTATTTGTTCGAGTGTCACAGTGATTATCTCAGAAACGTTGTGACGTTATTACTTGTTTCAATAATTTCAAGGAAAGAAAATATAAAATGAAACGCTATGCAAGTCGTCACATAACTACGTACCACCTAGATTAAAGGACCCCTAAACCGGTTCATAGATAATATTCGTTTTCACCAATCTAACGGTTCCCTAGTAATAGACAGATAGTTGTGACGTTTTATCGTTTCCACAGTGACTTTTCGTTTCCAAAATTTTATCGATATTGTCAATAACTTACACACAAAATTGTAGTGTTATGAGTACGAAAATCGAGTTTCTTTTAGGGGATCTTTTAACTACATGGGGATTCGTTTTGTGAAAGGCGAAGTCATCGTTAGCGGTCCTATATCCATATTTAGGGGTTCGCTAAGTGTTAGTGATAGGGAAATTGGTCATTACTGACAGGAGAAATTGTTACTGAAGACCGCCTTCCCTCTCAAGGAAGAAAAGTTTACACTAGATAAAGGTACGTCAATTAAACGTGGAAAAATTATTAATATTAATATTAATAGAAAGAAACTAGGTAGAAACTATTATGTTAAAATATGATTAAATCAATCAGATTTATAGTGGAATCGATTAATGATTAATAAATTAATTGTTAGTTTGTATTACTACATAAATCCTTTTTTTCATTTATGTAAGTATACATATCTCTTTGTTTAAGCTTGATGGAAGCGTGTGGTCTGTACTTTAAACAACTTGTAAAATATGTAGGAAGTATCGCCGCGTTTATAGAATGCAAAAGAGTTAAGTTTCGGTTAGCAATTTCTATTTGTATTCCGGATGCGTTTATAGCGGGATCGATATACCCAATAAAGAAGGGCTAATGTCTATCTATCACAAAGCATGCACCATTGTACTGTAACTTATGCACGATGTTAACGAATTTAACCAGGAAATTCATAGCTCACATACCAACTTTTTTTGAGTAAAGTAACGCATAAAATTCTTATAAAGTATATGAAAGAAAAAAAGTGTTTTTCAAATTTATAATTTCATTATATTAGATAGGTACACATTTTTGGGTGCTTTCGGCACATGCTAATAATTTATTGTGTTCTTTAAAAGTTTTGTAACACTTTTTTTATAATTAAATTATTTTTGAATTTTAGGAGTGACTGGCAATATCGGAATTACTGTTTCTATGCAACTTACAACGATTATTAGGTGTATACTTTGGGTTCTTCAAGGTTTCTTTCACGGGCTGGTATACACTAGAATTTATTTCGTAAGTATATATTTTTCGAGGCATTGGCAACCAGGCCATCAGTTTAATCACGTAACTGAAAAAAAAATTGCTATGAGCTATGACTAAACGTTTGTAATTTTGTATTTTCTATTTTTTGCATTAAATTTGTAATCGAGATAGAGATTATTATCAAAAAGATTCGATTTTTATATCGATTCGAATATAAGGAATGTTCAATGTTTTTAAATAAAAAAAATGTTCAAAAGATCGATTACTCAAAAATCCATTTACGATTTTTTTAATTTTGCATGGGAAAAATAAAAGCTTGATGACTTAAAAAAGCGCTAAATCTAGCTCCGAAAGCTCTAAGATGGCGGCATTATTTGTTATAGTTATTGAGTACCTACCTACAAAGGGACGCGGCATACGCGTAAATTCTCATACAAAACTTTATACCATTTTTGCGGATAGTACTACAGGTACTACCACAAGTAAATAGGAGCACTCAAATGCAATGTCGAATTGTGTCTTTACGCTTTCGCACACAAACAATTGAACAACATTCCTCCAATTTAACAAATAAGATAACTTGATTGAAATTTTATTCACGATAAAAGTCTAAAATTAAATGCTACCACGACATAGTCTCGTGGGGAGTGCATACTTTATTCTTTATTTTGCGGTTTAATTGTAATTTTATTTGTAACGGGTTAAGGTCGACAATTAAATGATAGCTAAAAATGTAGTCTTGCTAGGGAGTGCATTTACGTCACAATTCGTACAATTTGACAATTAAAAACCATAAGGTACGAATTTAAGCCAATTCGAGGTTCATTATTGTATGACAAACATTACGATACGACTTTCTAGAATGATGAATCGAATGAATCGAAATACGTTATGATTCGGTAAATCGGATTAGTGATATGATTCTGAAAAAATATATTAAGATGGAAAACTAGCTAGCTTGGATGTAGCGGATGTTTCGTTGCACCTTCTGCTGGTATAAGACGACATATTTTGCAGAGGGCTTATTGCAGTTAATTCGATTATAGAAATGGTAACAAATAGATTATGCATGTATGTTAGTATGAAAGGACGCTTAGGGCTCCGTCTTCTCTGACATCCGTTTAGGGATACGGCGTGAAGATATGTATGTATGTATGTAACAAATAGATTCAAGACTAGTTTTTTTGTGCGGTGGCTATTTTTTTAAATATACCTTGACTGCATATGAATCTCGCCTCCCGTTGTAGATACTCATTGGATATAGTACGTATAATGTATTAAAACAAAACTCTACGCCAATTTTCCTCGTTTATTTTATAATTGCATTGTTACCAATACATAAACACAATGGAAACTCGATTTTTGGGTGTCCTACATCGGAAAGTTTGTTGTTTTTGTTTGTTGTTTGTAAAAAATTTTATTTTTGGACCTCAAAAATCGATTCTCAGATTAATTGGCCTCAGATTGCCATCCCTTTTTTGTAAATAAGTGATCTCAATTAAGGTTGTTACAATATTCTTTATAGGTAGTGTGTTTTAATCAAGGAACTTTTAGTGAGTGTTTGTTCACGCGTGATACTTTTACATATCTCTTAATGTCGGATAAGTGTTTCATCTGTTGTTGCATCCCTGGATTTCCAAGAAGTGAAAAACGAGTCCAAAATTGGTTAGTATATAAATGATCTCGCTCTAAATAAATTAAAATAGAATGTTTAAAATGGTTTTATTTCAAATTTCATCTAATCCCACCTAAATGTTTAGCTATGAATAAATCAATAAATTAACTGTTTTTGATGCTTGAATAACTTTATAAATAAAATCATTAAATATAATTAAACAGTTTATGTTAAAATTTAGAATATATAATTTTAAACAGATAAATAATATTTACGTGTTTAAAAGCGGCCTCCCGCTATGCGGACCGACGACCTGAAGAGAGTGGCGGGAAGCGCATGGATGCGGAGAGCCAAGGAAGGATATGGTGGCACAATATTGGAAAGGCTTATGTCCAGCAGTAGACGAACACGGGCTGACGATGATGACGATGATGATGATGAAATAATATTTATCTATTATATGTACAATGTTGAAGGTTTAAAGGTTTCAAGCAGACATATAATTCCATAATTAACATTTGCTTCATGGACCATGACATAGAATAAAATAGTATAATTTTCATTTTCCGTGAAACGATTTGAAAATCATCGAAATTATCAATCATCATCATCAATTTTTGTGCGAGCGCATGTTATGACGAGTATCATATCATGCCTAAACAATTTTTTAAATATTGGCATATTTAAAAACTGGCACACTACAAAATGGCCGCTTCTAGTGTATCGCGTCTTCCGCCCCCCGTATTCCTGTAACGTTATCGCCTGCCAGATTCCTTTCTGTAGTACACTAATAGTCTATGATTTCTTCAAAAACTAACAACGGAATATTTCACGTAATTTGGTCGACAGTGGCTCACATGTGGCTAAAGAGAATGTAAAAGTCGTAGTAGTATTAGGATTCTCAGTAATGAATATATAAATTCTTCATATTAATTCATTAAAATGTCGACATAACACATTTTAATACAGTTTCTTGGACTTTCCAGCTACAAATGTATTGAGGCAGGCGTTCTAGTAGGATCCGCTGAGGCAGACTAAGCCACTAAAAAAAATCTCAAATCCGCACTACTTAATAAGCTCTTATTACAACGATTCCATATATTGCACAAAAGCGTAGATACTTGGTACGCAAAACTACGCTAATTTTACATCGCAATATCCACTAGAAAGAATTTCCAAATAATTAAAATAAACGCGCAACTGCTTTCCATAAAATCCTGCCAAAAACTCAAGAATGGAAAATTATTACGTAATGAAAGTGATATCTGTGAGAGACCAGATGTCAGCTGTCACATCTGACGTCCAACGCTGCGTTCAGTAAATAATCAGTTTAATCGTGTGTACGTTAGTACGTTATGTTTTTATTTTATTGAGAATCGATAAATAGTTCTGTATTTAGCCATATGACGTTTCATTTCACGCATCACAGTAGAGATTGGAAATACAGTATTTTCGCAGACTTTATTTTTTTGTAAAAGTTTAAACAACATTTATCAAAAATAAAGTAGGATACGTTACAATTAATATTATAAAGTATGGTTTGGCAACCCTACACACACCCCAAGTACATAATAATCGATTTTAACGCATATCGAATAAATAATATAACATGAATGAGCGATGAAAGTGGTAATAGAAAGTGGAAAATATACAGAGCGAAATCGAGTGGTAAAATAAGTCAAGGAAGACTAAGGCTGACTTATGAAGATCAAATAGCCAGTGTGTTAGCCGTCGAAAATGTCAAAAGCACTCGCGTATCTAGGCGAAAATGTGTGAGGAGAATGACGAGATTTGAGGAAGCAAAAAAAGTATGTAAGGACCGCGACGCTTGGCGCTTCGTCCTCTCTATGTAAGTATGTAATAAATTCGCCGGACGTTACACACCAATCATCTGGTCTCACAGTAGGGCATTCCTTGTGCCATGAGAACCAAACGACAACTACTAGGGGAGTCTCCCAGTACACCCAGACTCCAGACAGTCTGAAAAAGTTCGTTTCCTAAATTGATCTGAGCGGGAATCGAACCTGAAACCTCCCGCGCTTGGATGCAACACTTAAACCATTGCGCTATCCAGGGTCGTCTATGGGATATGGTATATATATAAGGAATTGTTCATAAACTCAGTTTTTATTATTTCGCAAATTATAATTTTATTCAAAAGACCGTTGTGGACAGCCTGATATAACGCGCCCATAACGATACGACTCGCATTATATGTACGCTTTAATGTAGGCTATTGGAATGAAAACGCATTTGCACAAACAAAAGGCTTATTTTCATTTGTACCCACTAACTTTAGCAATCACAATTTAATGGAATTATTAAAAACATAACGCATATTAAAAGTTGATACAGATTCAGTTAACACGTTAATACGTAAATGTCGTCGCTCCTTATCTCTAATGGTGTAGTCGAAGAGGATGGAGAATGGAGCGCTAAGCGTCTCGCGGGGTTATTATCTAAAAATTTGCAGACAGCGACAGCCTCGCGATCACTACACGATCGGTGACTAATTGTAATAAAAAATTGGTATCATATATGACGATTGCATATCTATTATTTTATGACTATAAAATGCACTTTTCGCGGTTGATTTAGCGCCACTATATAAATTACATTACACAAATTCTCGTTTTGACAGCAGATATCGCGCGATATTGGCTGTCGCATGGTGTTTACAAGTTACGTAATAAACGTGCCGGTCCTTAAGTACATCTCTCGTCTCCTCAAATCTCATCATTCTCCTCACACATTTTGCATAGTGTTCCGTAATTTAGTCACAGTTTCATTTTTCTTATTAATGTTCATTAAATTTTCTAAAGTTTTTAGTAAGAAATGCATTGCATATAGCTTTCTGTTCGCGAGAAGTCGTTGGTGTCATCGTCGTACATTCGTTCTTCCGTCGTTCATTGTTCGTTACGTTCGGCGGGGTTAATTACCTAAAAATTTGAAGACAGCGACAGCCACGCGATCACTGCGCGACTGGTGATTAATTGTAATAAAAAATTAGTATCACTATGACGAGTGCGTATCTATTATTCTATGACCGTTTAATGCACTTTTATAGATTTAGCACCACTATACGAATTACATTACACAAATCCCTTTGACAGCAGATATCGCGCGATATTGGCTTTCGCATGCTGTCTACAAGTTACGTAATAAGCGTGCCGGTTTGGTACGCGGCGCACGATGCGCTCATCCCTTTGAATAGAAAACAATTATAAAAAAGAACCTGTTCAATGGATTGTTCGGGGTTTGGTTGGTTCGACAGTGTCCAGAACATAGCTGCCCAGGATTACCACTTACTACCAGCGACCCAGATTGGGGGCCCCTCAGGATATGAGAAGCGACAACTCCGGTGAGTGGCCTGTATGCATTTCTATACAGTCCACTAATTACCACATATCTAGATGCGTGTATGATAAAAAGATGATAAAAGATAAATGTCAAACAATGTTTATGGTAAATTAGAGATCTTTACTAATATTGGAAAGAGAGAGAGTACATTTCGTATGTTTATCTATAATATGTGGAGGGTAATCTCCAGAACCGCTGTGCCTATTTGAATAATTTTTTCACCATTTGAAAGGTACATTATTCCAAATATACATAGGCTATATGTATTATGTATTAAACCCGGACGGAGTCGGGATGGGCCGCTAGTATTGATAAATGTCAAAAGTATCCGCACGAAGAAACTCTGGCTATTTGATTGTCATGAGTCAACCTTGGTCTTCCTTAGCCTTAGCTACCACTAACTTTCTTTCGCTTTGTAGATTTATTCGTTAGTCTTTCATCACTCGATCTTTTTATGTACATGAACTATCTAAGCTTTCCTTCCTCAATTTTTACAATAGCGCTGTATTCCAACCTCGTGTAAGCAATCTCAGATTCTACATCCTCAAAATGACAGTGTTTCTGACTGTGACTATCTATTACTATTTAAGTAACTACGATTGTAACATTTAATCATCTCTTCATTGTTTATTTTTTGTCCGCAAGTGTGTGTGTGGTGTGTGTGTATCTGTATGTGTGTATGTCTGTGTGTTTGTGTGTGTGTGTGTGTGTGTATGTATGTGTGTGTGTGGTAGCGCCACGCTGCATTGCAGCACGAGTAGGGCCGGCTCGCCCGGTGAAATACTGCCACTCTCACATAATATCGGCGTGAAATAACAGCATCTTATATGGCTGTTGTGTTTCGTTCCCGTGTTTCGGACGTTGCGGGTGTCCATGGGCGGCGGTGATCACATTCCATCAGCTCTCTCTCGATGGCTCTTTTATAAAAAAAAGTATTAAACAACAAACTGAGAGATCCTCTAATAACTGTATGCAGTCAACTGCATTGGAAACACGAAATATTATTCAAATTACTCAAACCACCGGTTAATTTGCCCAAATTGGTTCTGCCTATTTCTTTAATCCGTCGGTTTTCAGTAATCAAGTAACAAAACATTAACAAAGGAGTGGGAAGACGGCCATTCCCAAAATCTCCGAGGATATTGAAGATTTATATCTTAGGGGACTAGCCCATTAGTTCTGAATGGCAGATTTACTTTGCCCTTCCAACTGTTCCAAGCAGGAATAAAGTATGTGCCGACACGGAAATAAGACGCCGAATCTGGTGATGGATCGATTTGAGTATTTTGTAACATCTTGAATGTATATTTGTAAAGTCGGAGCACTTAAAAATGTAAATTAGCTTGACGTCTAACCAGACGTTAACCGCTCCCACTCACCCCCTAGTTGGGCCCTTGATTTGAGGTAATGTAATCTGTGGCGGCGCAGCGCTGAAGTACTGTGTGTTTGCACTGTACCATTGGAAATACGTACAGAGTAATTGCGTTTCATACAGTACAACAAAACTTAACAAATATTTTTTGTATCTGTATGTGTATGTGTGATAAGTTTTGAAAAAAGTCGTAGAACAAAAGTTGTAAGGTATGATGACAAGAATTTTGCACTAAGAGGTTATTAGTACTTTTCAATTAACCCTGTATATCATGTACCCTTTTAGAAAGCAAATCAATGATTTATTATTGTCATTATAGGGTTTCGTAAAAATTTCGTGCAACGTAGAAGTTATTCACATAAAAAAAAAATTGGTTTTCGTTTCTGGGTTGGAATGGTTTAGGATACAAATCTAAATCTTTGCACCAAATTTCAGCTCAGTAAGTGTAAAGAAGAATAAAGCCGCTGTGATATACGGATATGCAACAATACACGACGATACTGTGTACATGATACGATATGTAAATGTGTGTAAATGTGTATCTGTTACATAGTATTCTACTAAAAGGAAAAATACACTTTGTCTAGCCAATACGTAAAGTTCATCGTATCAACTTGTATGATGGATTAGTTTAACGACAGTGAGCAAAATAATTTCTGCTTTAAGAGTAATTCTTCTATTACACAATAAATTTTATTTACAATAGCCTATTTTGGATTCTATTTCGTAAAATGAGTACCTTTTCATATAGTTTAGTTTTAAAAATGCCATATACCGTGTTATCTCACAGTCATCGCAATCCACTGCGCCTCCACTTTCGATCTTGATAAGCAGAATTACAATTGCGTCTTAAATACGAGTCTCCCATTAAATTTATTGTTGATATAACAATAAATTTTCAGGAACAACGCACCCTGGTCCTGATCTTGAAGCTTATTATACGAACGTATCCACGGACTTATTTAAATTTCATCACAAAAAGACTGTTAATCCTTGTGACATTTTTAACATAACATAATGAATAGTAGCTTCTGTACATGTGGTCATAAGATTGTAGAATTAGGCACATACAAAGACTATTATATAATCTGAGGTAAACGTGCCCTAAGCACCAAATTCTGAACGCATCGGCCGCCTCGATCAGTGCGGCGGCGAGTCGTTCTATCGTAAATGAATTTTAAGACGTTTCGCTAAATACAACAATGTAATCTAAGTAAATCAAGTTTTATTTCACGTAATTATCTCAGTATTTAAAATACATTAACATGAAATATCGACTGAGATATTTACTCTTAAATCAATTCCTAACGAAATCGCATCCAAGATCATTTCACTTCGCTTCCAGTATGTTTGGTTTAGAGAATTCTATTTGAAGGCCAAGTAACTTAGAACGCGAAGCGAGGTGAATTGTAGAGCGAGTAAAGAGTCTGCAATTACTCACCAACTTCGCCCCTGATAGAACCTATCATAGAATTAGATCGCCCCGACGATATGAACTCCTATCAGCTACAAGAGGATACATTATCAACAAACGCGTTGGCATGGAATGCGCTCACTATGATTTGTAACCCATATCAGCAACAGGATAGCAATTTCCTGATTATCGCCGACTGCATTACTTCGAGAGAAAGTCGTCGCATTTCTGCATCTCCACTGCATGACTCGTATTAGCTATAAGAGTAGTTTATAAGCCCCCGAATCTTTGTTACTTCACTCATTCCCTAACTGTAGTACTCTGTATACACTCGCCTAGCTTAAATATCCTATATCCTATAACTCCTAGTCGGAAATAAAATAATGTTTATTTTAATTATTATAAAATGAACATTATTTTATTTCCCACTAGGAGTTACATTATAACTGGAGCTTCGATTATTTCGCTAGCGAGTCTCGCTAGGCGATTCGAGTTTTCAAACACTATTACCGTTGTACTTACATAATACGGTTTAACAAAAAGTTTTGTTTAATGTTAGAAAAAGCTTAATTGTTTTCTCTTTTACTCTTGTCGTCTTCATATACTATATTTCTTTCTCGATGGTCTTAATATTGTCAATGTTTTAGTTTGAAGGTTGTTTTAAAATGTTTCATAGAGTAGGACGGGTCTACTTCAGTTTATAGAAGTCTTTGAGAACACGTAGTTCCAAAAACGCGATTTTTCGTTTAATGATCTATTGTCTTGCCATGAGTGCTACATGAGCCGGGTTATCTGAAACATTTATGTTGTAAGACATGTGACGATAAAAAATCGACACCTTCACTGCAGCTATAAATTTAGAAAAAATCGTGCGCGAAGAAATACTCAACTTTATATATAAAGTATAAACACTTTATAGAATAGAATTTGCAAAAACTAGAATCAAATATATAATTACTAGCTATACCCGCGACTTCGTCCGCGTGGAAAATTTTTCCGTAACTTCTCCAGGTTACTGAGGGTACCCGACATACCTATATTGTCAGAGGAGGTCTTAAAATAAGTTACTTTCTATCGCAACGCATCCGCCATATTGAATTTATGATGACGTCAAATGTACAGTAACCTTCTGTGTATCCCATTTCATTTGATACTTAATATAGGTAGGAGGTCTTGAAGTTATTTTCTATACACACCGGCACAATTAGCGGAACAGAAAAAAAAGTGAGACTATGAGATAATAACGCATATATTTGACGAAAATGTAATTAGACACAAAATAACAAATTGATTAACATCTTTTAACAACGACTTTGAAAAGTCTTCGTTATTTTTTATTGAAAAATAAAGAAATTTGAAATAAGTGAAATTTTTAGATGATTATGAACCATCACAAAAAATAAAAAAAAGTAAGCATTAAATGATTTAACAATAAAATTAAAGCAAAATTAATAACGAGTGTTTCCCCCTCTTGCTCTGATTACGGTTTCCATTCGTCTGGGCATGCTACAGATTATGTTATCGATGATTTCTTGAGGCAACCGCTCCCACTCCTCAAGTAATGCGTTTCCAAGTTCATTCAGATTGTTGGGGGGTGGCATTCTGGATTTAACCCTTCTTTTTAGCAAGTCCCAGACATGCTCTATCGGATTCATATCGGGGGAATTTGCTGGCCACTCCATCACCGGTATACCTACGTGGCTCAGATATGCCTGTACCGATTGTGCACTATGAGCACGAGCATTATCTTGCATTAGAATAAAGTCGTCACCAATAAATGGGGCAAATGGTACAACATGTTCTTCTAAAATGTCTCTAATGTATCGATCTGCTGTCATGGTCCCTCCTGTGACTATCACTAACTCCGTGCGAGCTCCCAAACATATCCCTCCCCAAACCATAATCGAGCCGCCACCATAAGCCACTGTGTGTTCAAAATTAGACTGTATGTGGCGTTCTCCTTTGCGTCTCCATATTCGCTGTCTCCCATCGATCTGTTTTAAAAGAACTCTGCACTCATCAGTAAAGAGAACCTGCTGCCATTCGTTCAAATCCCAATGACGATGTTCTCGCGCATAGCTTAATCGGTTTACGCGGTGACGTCTCTCAAGTTTTGGGCCTTTGGCAGGTATATACGACCCTAAACCAACTTCTTCAAATCTCCTGCGAACTGTACGCTCACTTACTCGTACTCCTCGAACGTCTTCCAGTTCATTTCGAGCTTGTACAGCCGTTAATCGCGTATTCCTACGAACTCCAAGTTGTAAAAAACTGTCATCTCGCCTCGATGTACATCTTTTTCTACCTTGACCCCTCCTCCTCACAAGAGAATTAGACGATCTGTACCGCTGGATGCTGCGATGAATCGTTGATACTGGTCGACGAAGCCTTGAGGCAATCGATCTGTAGGTATGGCCATTTCTTCTCATTTCATCAGTCCTAATGATTTCCAGTGATGTTAAGTCAGGCATAATAAAGAGCTTTTAATAAACAAAATTGCCTATAGAATAACAAATTTATAAAAAACCATTAAGTGCAATTTTTCAAAAAAATTACAATTACGTAGTTATTACTCGAACAAGTTGACAAAACGTATTGTTCGGGAAAATAAAACAAATGAATGAAAAAAGTGTATGTCATCTAATTTTCTATTTTCAAATTTGACAATAAATTAAAAAAATATCATAACTGGCCAGTTCCTCAAGTAAAAGATTTTAAAATCCTGCTTTTTTTGTGTTCCGCTAATTGTGCCGGTGTGTATATTACGGAAGATTCGTCATATTGGATTTATGATGACGTCACATATACAGAACAGAAACCTTCCACTGTGTATTCCATTTCATTTGATACTCATATCGTTAGTGTTGACCAAAAAAATTTTTCCTGTTATTTAACATCCGCCATATTGGATTTATGATGACGTCACATTAACAAAAACCTTCCCCTGCGTATTCCATTTCATTTGATATCCATATTGCTAGAGGTCTTGAAAGAAGTTATTTCCTACCGCGGAGCATCTGCCATATTTGATTTTTGATGACGTCATCTGTAAAGAAACCTCCTTTGTATTCCATTTCATTTGATACCCATATTGTTGGTGTTTAACAAAAAAGTTAATTCCTATACTGGAACATCCGGCATATTGGATTTATGATGACGTTACATTTATAGAAACCTTTCCCTGCGTATTCCATTTCATTTGATACCCATATTGTTGGTGTTGAACAAAATTTTTTTTCTTATTTGATAAATAAATCACACAAATACATTGTGTGGAGGTACGAAACCCACGGTGAGCGAGTCTGACTCGCACTTGGCGGTTTTTTTTATAAATTTAATCATTTTCTCTAAATTAACAGAAACATTTTAGAAACACATTATTAGACGTCCAAATGTTAAACGCTCATATTTAGTTTTACGAATCTCAACCCTATTTCTCCTCCACAGCCCCACTCTGTCTTGTTAGGTTTTATAAATTTACAGGAAAAATATGACGAAAGTCTTACAAATTGTCAGAACTATTAGTTTGTTTTGTTAGTTCCAGCTCGCGTAAACCGATTTTTTTGGAAAGTAAAACTCATAGACTTCATAACTCTAATAGACAGGCCTGTCCTGTGGGGTTATTACCTAAAAATCTGCAAACGGTGACAGCCACGCGATCATTGCGCGACCGGTGACTAATTGTAATAAAAAATTGATATCATGTATGAAGATTTCGTGTCTATTGCGCCATGAACGTACAGCATTTTTTGCGGTAGATCTAATAGCACTACTATACAAAATACATTATACAGTTTCTCGTTTTGACAGCAGATATCGCGCGATATTTGACTGTCGCGTGCTGACTGCAAGATAGGTAATAAGTGTGCCGTACTACGAAGTGAGGCAAATGAATGCAAATACAACGTACATGTGAGGGTGCTGTTTTCTAACGAAATGATAGCCGCTACTAAAGCTTATCTATACTAATATTATACAGAGAGAGACGGATTTTGTAAGTTTCTTTATATGTGGAGGGTAATCTCCGGAACTACTGCACCTGAAAAGTTCTTTCATTCTTTGAAAGGTACATTATTCCAGATGGACATAGATTATATATTGTATATTCGACAGAACGCATAAGCATGCAAGAACGCAGAATGCATAAGCGTCTGGAGTTATTTATACTCTTAGGGAAAACTAACAATATGTGATTTTGTTATAACCTTTTAAACTCTGCATTATGAAATATCTATAAAGCACGGGAAATTAACGCGAATACCTTTCATATTGGTTTGACATTTCGGCCGAGTTGGATCAGCCGTGGTCTCAAG
Source organism: Zeuzera pyrina (assembly GCA_907165235.1). NCBI lineage: Eukaryota > Metazoa > Arthropoda > Insecta > Lepidoptera > Cossidae > Zeuzera > Zeuzera pyrina. Next base: position 1,835,750 of record OU015640.1, read on the forward strand.
TAAACTGTCGCAGCAACCTTCACTCCGTGTCCGAGGCAGATTTTATATAAGATCTTTATTGTACACACGTATTAGCAGCAGCAGTTAGCAGGGTTCCTACACACAACACTCAATCACTCACTCAATGTGTGGACACCGAAATGTGTATAACAATATTGCATAGCATTTAACCAGTGCATTATTTCCGCTTACAATCGTGTTATTCCCGAATATTTACAATTACACTTTAGAGTTCATTTGTCACATTGTCACAATGTTGAATTTTCCCGGAATAACCGAACAGGGCTAGAATTAGTTTTGCTTTTTGCACAATACATTCATTAATAATAGATTTGCGTTAATTAATTATCGGCGTACCGATAATAGTTGACGGCATTGTGTCGCTGAATTTACAGGAGCGTACTCAGGGTTTGTTTTAGGTGGGGGGCTATCTTATTAGTACAAAAAAGTATTTGACAAAAAGCGTTTATAAACAAGGTATATATAGATGAAATAGGATCATAAATTTGTTGTAGTCTTTTTTAAGCGCATTGTGAGATTGGGCATAGTAAAATTTATATGGATAAGGGCGCGTTTGTTCGACACGAATTTCTTCGCGCCAACACAACTGGCCGTCGCGCGCCCTTCGCGCGACTATCGCGCGGTTACTTAGCAGACGCCGCAAAATAGAGCAAAATACACTATATATATATATACTTATCTAAACTCATGTCATGCGCAAGGTAAGTTTACTCCGTCAGTAGCTAAAGAGAAATGGAATGCGAGGGTGGGATAATTTTAGAACGCGCGGTCACAGCGACGACCGTGCAGCCGCCGCACGAACGACCACGCGTAGTAATTCCCAGAAATTTTAATGTTATTGCCTAGTGAATAGAGTTTACATTCGCCATTTAATAAATACATGTAAATGGCAACCGAACAACCGACGCGCAGCGGCCGCAAGAAAATTTTCGCGTCGTTTAACTGCGTAGTAAGGGGCGCAGAAAGCCAAAATGTATATTTAATATGTTTTATAAATACAATAAATTAAATTAAATAAAACGATCATTGTTTACATTAATACTGCCAAAGTCAAACACATACGGTTACAGTTTGTCAAACGGTCGCACGGAGTCAAAATTGTCGCCAAAGAATTTTACATTATTGCCGACAAATAATTGGTGACAGATTGCCTGAATGAGTTTCGAGGTTCGAATTTTGCGTGACATGTTAGCTGTCAGCTGATTCGAATCTGTGGAGTGTATGTCAAGGGAAAAAGCGTTTATTTTATATTTACGGTCGAATCGGTCGGTCACTGAGCGACTATTATAGTACGAGTAAGATTGCGAGTTATAAAACTAAAACCTGATTTAGTATTTGACGAAAATTTACAAATAAGATAAAGTAACTGTAATTTTGACAATTAGCCCCACGTTTAGTAGTCAAGTTCTTGTTTCATAGTTTTCATTTTTATTTAAATTTTTTTAACATATTGGAAATAAGTATACAGAATAATAACGATTATGACAGTATGACATAACTTAAAAAAAATTTTTTAGAGAACGAATTAACTATTAAGTTTTAAAAAATTGTAGAATGAAAGTCGTGAAGCATGATGACACGAATTTTGTTCTAAAGTGGTTATTAGTGTTATTCAATTAACTTTGTATATTTACGTATATGCTCTCATGTATTTATTCAACCTTTTGGCCTATATTTCAGTCCCTAGTGTCGTTACCTTTCTTTTGGCTTAGTTGTATTTTAATGGATTAGTAAACCAAACTGGGCACGCTGAATTGACTACTTAGATATGGACTTATTAAAATGTTATTGTATTTAATCCTTTATACCCTACGTATTAAGAGCTCTTTTATATTAATTAAACTCATTCTCAAAAGCACTAGTTGAACATTTTTCAGGTAATTCGAAAGTTGGGGCAAGGAAGGGAACATAATATGACAAGATTAGCAATTTAGTTATTCCGGTAGATCCTCAAAAAGGTGAAATTCTATTTTTTTTTTGTATTCGGGCAGAGTTATTTATTTATATGAAATTATTACCTACATGAAATAATGAATGAAATACTGATCGGAAAAGCGTACTACAAAATTAGCGATTTCATTGAAGACAAAAAAATAGTCTAGGAATAATCTCTCCGCACACACATTTAGTGATTTAATGAATATTGCACTTAAAAATAATTATTGTAAAATTATGTCGATAAAATGATACCTGACTGAGTTTCTTCTTGGTTCTTCTCAGTGTGCAGATTTTATTTTCGAACCGAACGAAAGTAAATTTGACGATTAAAAACCTTGCAATTGGGTTTACTTGAATAAATTAATTTGAATCTAACTTTAATCTCCCTCTTGAACTGGTCCTGAATTCATCTCTTTCAATGTATTTATGTCTTATATTGGATTATACATATTTGCATTATAAGCAATTTATTGTAAATTTGTTAATATTTATTGGATTTTAATGCCACCTATGAGGTTTTGGAAATAACTGTGTAATTGGTTATCATCAATAACCTCTATCTTCAGTTATGCTATATACCTACGTTTTTGAATGTGTATTTATAGATTTACCCAGTTCTACAAATTTCCAATTCACACAGGAATCCTAAACATTTCCCGAATAAAAAGTAATCTAGATTATTCTTTGGAAGATCCTCTATCTTTCAGTGAAAATATCGCCGAAATCGGTTCAGCCGTTTCGAAGATTAGCCCGGACAAACAGACAGACAGACAGACAAAAATTTTAAAAACACGTGTTTGGGTCTTGGTTACGTGTAGAAAATTATATAAGCTTAAGAAAAAGCCTTTATTTCGAAATCACAGACAGAGATGTACAGATGTCCAGATGCTAAAGCCCTCGCATACCATTCATGGACGTAATAGATTGGTACGTTCATGCATACCTTAGCGAAAATGTTTGAGGAGAATGATGAGATCTGAGACAGCGAAAGAAGTATGTAAAATCGCGACGCTTGGCGCTCCGTCCTCTCTGACTACCCCGTTAGGGATATGACGTGAAGATATGTATACAGTATGTATTATGTATGCATAATTATTATTAGTAATATGCTATGGTCGATGCTCTGTCTACCTCGAATGGTAAAATGTGTGATGTTACATATAGGTACCTACGTACATTTTCTCACGCTGTGTCACTAACGGGGTAGATTAAAAGGTGCAAAGCATCGCGGTTATTACATAATTCATCACGTTATCAAATTTCGTTATTGTCCTCGCACATGTGATACCTACGCCATGTTTTATTTGTTCATCTCAACTGTTTTTATCACTCTATTTAGATAGGTAGATAAAATATATCAACACTAAAATAACATTTTTAAAGGCTTCCAAAACAACAGAAATGAATAAAGATAGTTCAAATAACAATGAATCAATATTTACTTTATAGTTTGACTTAAAACAATTTCTACTGTACTGTTCAAAATGTTAATGTATAATATTAAATATTAAAGTGTTTTATTTACATGCGGACAGGATAAACAATGAAGACAAGTATGACAGGGTTGCACGACAGTGGTATAGTAAAAATGAAGAAAGTAATGCTTAGATGGTTCGGGCACTTAGAAAGAACGAGTGATGAAAGACTGACGAAGAAAACCTACAGAACAAAAGTGAGCGATAAAAGAAGCCAAGGAAGATCAAGGCTGACTTATGAAGATCAAATAGCCAGGTGTTATAAGACATAAATGTCAAAAGCACTGGCACACCTAGGTGAAAATGTGTGAGGAGAATGATGAGATTTGAGGAAGCGAAAGAGGTATGTAAGAACCGCGACGCTTGGCACTCCGTCCTCTCTGACTACCCCGTTAGGGATGCAGCGTGAAGATATGTATGTATGTGTATGTTTGTATTTACATACTGTAGTTTCTTTTACATTTTTAAATAATTTTACGCCTGATAAAATTGGAAAGCAAGTAAACAACCATGAAGTATTGCGTATAAGTTATACTAATATTTTAAAATGAGAATATCAATAATTTACTTTTGTGCGGGTTCTAATAACTGATTTATTATTTGTTTAAAATGTAAATCTATTTTACGTAAATCGTGTGACAGAAACAGATTTATAATTAAAAAACCTCCGGATTCTTTTCGAGATTCAGCCGATTGAATATTAACGCCTGATAAAATTTAAAAAGCAATTGTCCGATAAGTGTTGTTGTATGCTAAAAATAAGTTTCCTGTTGTTAGGAGAATATTAAACGAACTTATGTTTATTGTTATGTTTATTGTTATTATTTCATAGCAATTACATTAACATATTCTTTTTTAATCGTATAAAAGACATGTGTGGGCAGAATATTATGGTGCAATGAAATTACACCTTGACACTATTTATTTGGGATTAGGTATATATATCAAGTTTAATCTTAGAATGGGTATGTTTTTATTTATTTTTTCTTTTTTCATGGCATGGCGCACAGATTATCGCATTTGTCAATGTCACGTATTGCAATAGTATAAGTAGTATCGTCGTATCTACATTGTTAAAACTTCTCCAGTAAAGTGTTAATAGACTTTACTGAAGTATTACAGGACTTCTTGGAAGAGCGCGAAAACTTCAATTTTAGACCCACTCCATTCTTTTCACTTACACAGAACTTTAAAACAACATACTATCACTGTTTTATTTTAAAACTCCCAAAAATGTAAACAAATAGAAAATCTTAATAAAATGACAACCTTACTTCTCCCGTTCCCGCCAAAAAGTCGCATGGGTATTTAGAGTTTGAATACGAAAATTTGTATGTTTAAAAAGTCAAAGAAATGTAATTATTATTATCTTCATCAAAGAAGTTTTCGGTTTAGAATATACTCGTAAAATATTGAACACGAGCCTAAGCCAAGGGCACAGACAGGAGTTTGCTCTAGTGCAGGGGTTCCCAGACTTATTTTGTCTACTGCCCACTTTGAGTCATTCAGTCATTGTCTAAGATGCCTCCTAGCTAAATGAAATTACAAATCACCCCCCAGTCCTCTACACAACGCCCCCATTTTTTTTCTGGGTCTCTTACCGCCCCCCTTTAGGCCTGCAGCGCCCACAAGGGGGCGTTATCGCCCACTTTGGGAAAGGCTGCTCTAGTGTAAGATCTTTACCTGTTTGTGAAAATTTTCTAACAATTCTACATGTGTTAAGTGTTGCAGTGTTATTATTATTATACGATGATATTTTTGGAACCGAAAGAAATATGTAAGGACCGCGACGCTTGTAGTTCCGTCCTCTCTGACTAACCCGTTGGGGATACAGCCTGAAGATATATATGTATGTATATGGTAAAACGCAATCGGATTGTCGCAAGCTGTCAAGTCTTATGTCCAACGATATCATATTATTAAAATAGTAGATATCGTAATAGCGTGCGGTATCCTAGCAGTTAAATTAAGACAATTGTTGTAATATCATTTAGTCGCATAATAGTAGCGATTGAGTGAGCGCGTCTGTGATATTGTTCATATTTCTCAAATACTGAGTAGTATAATCAGGAAGTGTAAAAATTACGATTGTAACATAAACAAGTATGAAGGAGAAGGAGACATACTATACGATCCGTACGTAACTATTTATATATACTACTATATAAATCTCTAGCGTCTGTCTGTAATTATAATTTTTCTGTCAAATTTTGTGATAGATTTTATGACCATGAGTCATTTTATGACTCACTGACTTCGATTCTACCATTTTTTAAATTTTTGTGTGTCTGTCTGTTTATATGTCCTTTTATAACTGAAGAACGGCTTAACCGATCTCGATGAAAATCGGTATGTAGCAGAAACATGCGGTTGCGCTCATGATAGACTACTTATTTTTTTTTAAATCTGCCTGCTAAAGGGGTGAAAAGAACATCAGAGAACGGACATAGACTAGTTTTTACAAAAAATCTACCCCTAAGAAGGTGAAAATGGGGATGAAACTTTGAATGGGGAAAGCTAAAACTTGGTAATGATCAAATTTGGTGCGGTGACAAGACTTTTTTTATCAAAAAAACACAGGCTACTTTTTTATCAAAAATCTGTGAAGAGGGAGACGGGAGGGAGGGGAACGAAATTTTGAAATGCTAAACCGCTGAACTGATTATGCTGTAGCATGGAATAGTTAGACACCTGGGAAGGGATATAGGCTACTTTTTAATCAAAAAACTACACTTAATCGGGTAAAAATGGGAATGAATCATTGAATGGGAAATGCTGAACCGCCGAATCAATTATGATATTTCATACATAGATAGTATGTGCCCGGAGACAGACTTAGACTAGACGTAGACTTTTTTCAAAAACAATCTTTAAACATACTATGCATACGAGTATGTACATATAATCTAACCTAATCCGGGAAAGCCACGAAAAAATTTTCTGCGCAGACGAAATCGCGGGTACAGGTAGTCTACATATAAATTATAATATTTTCATTTTATTTTTTAGAATAATTACAAAAAAATATTTATTATTTAAAAATAAGTGATGGTTGAAAAGGAGGAATAATGTCGTAACTGTAGGAACAGATTACGTGCATATTTCAGTGTAACTATCTCTTTCTATATCATTTGATCCGTATTATCTGTCACATTCATTAATATAAAGGTATGTGTATGTATATGTCATAGCCGAATAAAAACAAATCTGAACGGCTTATATGAGTGTACGTCATTTTTACATTACTTGGCCAACTTTTGGTGCGGGAAGATACACTATATTTTTCTTGTTCATTTCTGTGTTCATCTCTCTAACATAGGGTTCCCAACCCCAAATTTAAAAAACTAAGATTTGAAGTAAAGGATTTGAAAAACAGGACGCAGTAATAGAGTAGCAATAGATATTAATATGTAGTGAAAATAGGTTAAATGAAATTTATTTATTTATTTATTTGTTAATAGGTACACCAACAGTATATATACATAAAATTATAAAAAATACATTACATTTTAGGTATTCTAGTATACCTATGCACCAATAGTAATAGTAATAGCACCAAGTTGAAAAAGAGCTATTAAAATATAAAACAAACGCTTTGTGTAGCCTGTTCACTTACAAGTTGATAACTAAATACTCGTAGTAAGTTGGACGTTGCGTCTTTGTTTTGAAACAACACAGGCACGGCCCGGGCAGAGCGAACACTCTCGAGTCGTGAGGCCGCCCATAATGTAAGGATTGCAAAAGTGGCGCGCGAATTTTAAAATACGCAACCTTATCAGGGCGCTTTAAAAACCCAGAATGCTGCTTAAAAACTATCCAGGATATCCCAGGATACTACAAAAACCAGGACATGTCCTGGGAAAACAGGACGGTTGGCAACCCTACTCTAGCATAACCCTGAAAAATTCGTTTTCTTCTAAAATTAACCACTGCACAGAAATTGTAACTCGATTTAGACAAATCATTTGAATCTCAATTTATGCCAGCCGTACAAATTTACTCCTTCTCCAGGGAAATACATCAAACAATCTTCATTTATTCGAATCCGGAATTAATTTATTTATGGCAAATAATCCCCTAAGGCTATAGGTATAAGGGTTAACCTACCCTAAACGCATAAATCGTAGGCGAGTAATTAAATAAAGGGAATTCGATTGTTGGATAATTTATCTTAGTACCTAAGCAGAAAGAAAAATATTGTTGGTTTTTATGAGGATTTCGAAGCTAATTAGGAATTCATTAGCTAATATATTACATATCGTTAACAATACATGTAATTGCATTTTTTTTAAATCTTTACATACATGTCTTCACGCTGTATCCCTAACGGAGTAGTCAAGAGGATGGAGTGCCAAGTATCGCCGTCCTTACATACTTCTTTCGTTTCTTCAAATCTCATCATTCTCCTCACACATTTTTGCATAGGTATGCAAGTGCTTTTTCCGTATCAATTTTCATCAGCTAACACTCTGGTTATTTGATCTTTGTAAGTCAGCCTTGGTCTTCCTTGGGTCCTGCTACCACTCACTTTTCTTCGTAGATTTTCTTCGTCAGTCTTTCTTCACTCATTTTTTCTGTGCCTGACTATATATAGCATTATTTTCCTCATTTTTACAGTAACACTGTCGTGCAACCCTGTCATACTGCGTATCTCTTCATTGCTTATTTTATCCACGAGGTTCTTTTAGTTTTTGATTTTTAATATAATATAAAAATGAGTGAGATTGTTTGGCTTCACTTTCAAAGCAAATATTTCTAGACTGAACGGTTCAAATCAAAAGGTATAGTAATATCTTTTGTATCTTTTGTTGTCTTTAGAAGTAATAGGCAACAGAACGGACAAACAAACGGACAGATTTAAATTATTAGGGTTCATAATTTATTTTTGAATTCCGTTGTTTTCAAACAAATAGCAGGTAATTATAGTCTCCCAAAAATATTTTTTCTAAATACAGATGCATATCTTTACGCCGTTACTTGGTGTTGATAGAGCATCAAGAGTCAAGACTCACCAACATGTATTCGTAGCAAGTTGAATAACATTTTGTCGAATATCCAAATAACTTAAAAACTGTTAGGTTTTTGCTGAGATCGAGTTTGGGTATTCTGATAGGTTATGGGCCAAGCTATAACCTCTGCAAATATGTCATAGTCCTTACTGGACACCTTGTATGTATAGATATTATTATATATCAACGAAGTATTTCAACTCGTTTATAAAATACTTTTTTCATATACATTTAGACATGACAGATTATAAAGATTTATTATAGGCACAGATAAAGATATATGAACTTTAGCCCACTTTTAGAAGCTTTCACGTCAACAATATAGACTGGCTGTGTTACTTTGATACCTAAAACTTCAATTTATATGCAAATTATAACGCGAATACTTTCAACATTGTAAAAGCTTTTAACAGTGTCTGCGAAACATTTCCATATACATCCCCATTATCTAAATCTTATGGATGACCACCTATTAAAGATGCTGTCGCGAGAATTAAAGTCGCCGCTCAAGTACCAACCTGTCACCCACCTCTCTTTGAGTGATTGGAATTTGTTACATGAATTTTCCATACATAAACGCAGTCCGTTGGCAGTTGGCTTTACTGAAATCAAGCCAACTTTTGACTTCATTATTTTCACTTATACAGAACTTTACAACACAATATACTATGACTTTTGTACTTTAAACTCCCAAAAATGTAGAAAATAGAAAATCGAAATAAAATGAAAACCTCACTTCTCCCGTTCCCGCCAAAAAGTCCCCACTAGAACTTCTTGTTGTAATAATTATAATATGAGTTAAAGTATGAATTTGCCGTTTTAGTGCTTACTTTGAATTAAAAATTAAACCTGCATGGTGCCACATTTAAGAGTGAAATTTTTTCACACGAAAACTATAACATTATAAATTTTATAAAATCAAGATATTGGATTGTTCGACTTTCACTTGTTTTTACATTCAGCTTTTAGCGTGAAGATGGATACAGCGAAAATCAGAGTAATTTTCGAATACGAGGTTAATGCTGTATTTGGAGAGGATACGGGTAATGAACGCACCGTGTGTTTTTGGTTTAACCACTTCAATAGCGGAAACTTCGACTTGGAGAATGAACCAAAAGTAAGACAAGCTACTAAGGTAAATAACAATGAATTGTAGGTTATGGTGGGAGCCGATCCGTATCAAACTACGAAGGAATTAGCGGCATACTTTGACGTTAGCATACCCACAATATTGGACCCATTTGCAGCAGATTGGTAAAATTAAAAAACTTGCAAAATGCGTTATGATTTCACCGATCTGCAGAGAGCAGCGCTCGTTGAAGCTTTCCTTACCTTGTTAAGCCGATACAGAAATGAATGGATTTTGGATCGAATTGTGACGTGACGAAAAGTGGATTCTTCACGATAATTGTAAACGAACAACGCAGTGGCTGATCCCAGGCCAAACGCCATACCAACGTACTAAAGCAAAGCTTACCCATAGAAAGGTGATGGTAATTGTTTGGTGATCACTTCATGGTGTTCACTGCAGCTTCCTCAGATCCGGTCAAGCAATAACAGCAGATATTTACTGTCCAGAACTCCGTACAATAATGGCGAAACTCGCAGCAAAACAGCCCCAACTCGTTAATCGATCTTCACCATTATTGCTTCTTGATAACGCAAGACTTCACGCTGCTCGAAAAACAGTTTTAACACTACAAGATGTGCAGTTAGAAATCATCCGTTATTCTCCATACGCCCCAATCGATTGCGATTCGGACAACTTTGTGCTCGAAAAAAATTTTCTTTCCAGGAAGCAGTACAAAATGCCTTCACACAGTCTGTGGAGCCCAGATCTCCAGAGTACTATAAGATTTCAGTGATCTTGCGATAACATGGCAAAAATAGACAATGAGGGTAAATACTTTGATCAAATAAATATATTTCATCCGACAAAAAAAATTGTTTTAATTTTTCAGTATGAAACGGGAATTTCATACTTTTACCCCTCAAATTGTATTATTGGGAAACAATAATAATATTATGAACTGAAATTCAATCATGTTCTGTTTTTATTAGTAGTTAGTATAATATTATTATCATTTGGTCTTTTCTAATCATCCCCTTCTTTGTCAGAATGAATTAAAATATTTTTGCTTTTATATCGTACTTCGAAAAGTATTCATTAGCGTTTGCTCTAGGAATAATTTATTTGTCGACTAACTTTTTTTAATTAACTATTTTATCAATAATAATACTGTTAGATAAAGACTGATATTTGAGTTGAGAATCGTTAGGCGCCTCTGTAGTATTAGCGTATGGTACCATATAATTGTTTATGAACATTATATCCAGGTTTGTTTTTTGAATATGGCGAGAGTTAATTTATAGATGAGGTTCCATTTAAAAGTATTCTTTGTAGTTTCTTCAAATCCCATAAAGTCTTTACCGTCTAAAATACTGACTCGAGTTGTATTAAATGAATTGTTGTAAATCCGGAGATCATATATTGCTAAGCAAGTAAATGGCAGTATCGCTGACAAGCTCGAAATTCCCGAGCGGCAGATTTTGTGTATCTCAGTTATGATTAATTAATAATACGAAAATAAAGTATAACTGTTTTGAAGTATTATAGTAGCATGAAAAAACCCTAGCAGCTTTTTGACGTATCTGATCGATTTTGAAAAATAGTTGATTTTTCACACATACAACATTTCATGGAATGTTTATTAGACAAACTCTGAAAAAAGTCAACGTCGTGTTTAATTTATTTTTTATCGTAGAATGACACTAGGGCTAATCGACACAGCTTTTATTTCCGATTCCAATGATATATATAAATCATTTTAGAATTTTTTCGAGTTACAGCAAATATGTTTTCCACCGTCGATTCGTACAGTGATGATGTCGGAATGGCACTTTCATCCATTATTACACAACATCAATACAATCAATTCAATATCGACTACTACTGAGATATAACAGACGATCGATATCGTTCGTGCTATGGATGGAATCATCAAAACTTTGCAATGATTGTAATCAAATGACCAAATGAATCACGAACGACACAGGTCTATGCAGAATACTAATTGAGTAAGTATAATTTTCACTTGGCTGGCTTTTATTACGGCTATAATATGAATAAATTACACATATTCACATTATTGTATTTATTTTATATTTTGATTTATCCATCCCTTGTATTTTGCGATATCTGTGAACAGTACGTATTGGTATGGGTCACAGATGGGCATGTCACGGCGGGATACCGCTACGGAGACGATGCCTCTGACGTGCCAGGCCCCAGTGGCATTCGCTGACAGGTCTCCGGTCACGTCAGGCACGAAGACCACAAAACCTCCACCACTGTCACCGTTGCAGGCTGATGTCCCTGGAGTGAGAAAGACAGCATATTACCATACTACCTGATTACGGGAAATGTATTACGTGGAACAGCGTTTACCTGAAAACAGAAACTACTTTGAATTTAAATACCAAATCTACTATGTTTTAACCATTTTTAAAATGAGTCATGATTTATGATATAAACACACACACACATGCACGCATGCACACAGACACACACACACACACATAACCAGACAGATATCCTCACACTCACACAAATGAAAACAAATAAATTTTTCGCGAGAAAGTGCATTTATATTCTAATGGACTATTATAAAACCTTTTTAAATATGCGTGCTATGTTGGGGTGTCCATAAATCTCTTGTAATAATGAGATTATTAATAATTAACAAAATAATTAGTAATAAATGAACAAAAAATCTATTAATTGTTTAAGCACTTAAAATAGTTATTATTTAATCAGGTTGTATTAGATTTCTGGTTAATTTTGATACACGTTTTTCATTACATTTTTTATAAAAGACGAAGCAAAAGAGCAAGCGAGTCACCTGAGGGAAAGGGATCACCGCCGCCTATGGACAACCGCAACGTCCGTCAAATCAGGGGCGTATTGCTGGCCTTTAGGGAAAGGAGGGGGAGGAGGGAGGTGGGCTACTGGCACACTCGCTTACCGAAAGAAACAACAGCAATAGATGCTGTTATTTCATGCCGATATTCTGTGAAAAGGTGCTATTTCACCGGGCGAGCCGGCCCAATTTGTGCTGCAATGTAGAATGGCTCTACCACATATTACTGCCGATCACTCAATCATTATATTTAATTGTTTTGTATGTGCTATGTACGTAGGTATGTAAAATACATACCATTTGCGTATCCAGCGCAGAATTTTTCTCTCGTCAACATCCTAGAGAAGAAAAGAGGATTTGATTTGATGCAAACGTTTTCAGATACGTGCGGCATGGTCGCCTGTGTGAGGATGGGCGACAATGAGTCTGTGTTATCGAAGCCCCAACCTACAACCTGAAAAATATTACACATTCACACGAATCTTGATGCTAGTATGCTTTTGTAGTGGTAGAAATATCAAGGAGCAACAAGATTACCCCATGATAATGTTTGCAGAAATAACTATGGATCTCTAGACCCACAGTAAAGCGAATTTATATGTATATCTCATTATCACCTGCTTTGCAAGATAACATTTTCCTCTCAAGTCGAGAGCCTCGGTTTAGATTTGAATCCAGGTATATTTACGGAACGAACTTTTCTGTATTGTCTTCTAGTCGGGATATTACAGGGTACTTTTCTAGTACGTTCGTGTACCTGTAACCTGTAAGTACCAGTTCGTGTAGTGCGTTCATTTTATCCATATTTCCATACTAATATTATAAACACGAAAGTCTGTTTGTTTGGTCGACTTTCACGGTTAAATCACTGGACCGATTTTGATGAAATTAGAATGGCGATAGATTAAACTCAGGGGAAGGACATAGGCTACTTTTTTAATTTTTCTACGTGGATGAAGTCGCGGACAAAAGCTAGTACAATATAAGCTTAGTGCCTGGGTCGATTTCGCTATCTGGATTCTATTCTATTCTTTATTCATTGTTCATTATGTCTAACACTGATACAGTGTCGAGGCGGCTCTGGTATATTAGGCTTAATGACATAGTAGATATGATTAAAAAAAAATGTTCGGCTGGGTCGTAGTAGGTTCAGTTTTGTTAAATTATTTTCTGAAGATCGACGAGACCTCCGACTGTCACTACAATTTTCCTTCAGGAATGTTTAAATCAAGGTTTTATATTTTCTGTTATTTTTAAGTTCTCGGTACAATAGGTTTTAGAGATAAAAGACGGAAGACCATGGTTAAATCTAGATCGAGTATTTATTTTCTCTTTTATTTTCGTACGAATATTTTGAAAATGTAACTAGGTACACGAGGAGGTACGTGTGAACTTGTCTTGTAATCTTGACGTGTGCTCTTATTCCTTTCTACGGAACCTAATAAAACGGTTTGGCAACTTACAGTTCCAATGAGTTGTTGCGAACCCAACTTCTTATAAGCATCTGTGAACCACAAGCAGGCCGGCTGCACAAAATCGTTGTACTGCGTTTCGGTTTTTAGATTTAACAGGGCAATGTCGTTGTTCAGATTCGTGTAGTTGAAGTTATCATGTAAAATGATTCTATGAACCTGTAACAAATAAAAAGCGGGATTGGTGGCTCGGAGGTGACGAAAAACTCAGTGAATGACTTTGGAGGAGTGTCGAATGTACTTAAAAATAGGCATAACCGACCGAGTCTTTTCTGAAGGCATTTCATTGGTAAGCTAACCATGTGTCGTTAATAAAGTTTGAATTTGAATTGGAGGTAAGAATATGCAATTGTCTCATAATAAGTGTAACCTTTCACATAGCATTGTTTTGATAGGTAACCATTCTACAAATAATTGAAAATTCCTTGAAAACACCACACTGTCTGTTTCGTTTGAACTAATTTTTTACTAGATATTCTCAAACAGTTGTTCTATCAAGTTGACATGTCGGTTACTCTGATACCAGACTGAGTTCGTTGTCGTTTCTTCTTAGTGCAGGTCTTGTAGCGCGCAAGAGAATAGGGCTAAAGTGTTTCTCGCTTATAGCAAAAGGGGCATTTGGGGTCGCTACCGATCTGTGTGGGGGCTCCGGTCGCTCTGCCATGCGACCCCGAAGAGGATGACAGCGCCCGACCGCGCTGTCGCAAGGTCGCAACACTGCAAGGTTGCAGTAGGCTCTGTCGCCGCCTCATCCGAAAAGTGCCTCGACATAGTACGACATTGGTACCCCCCTGTAGTGTATGTAGATATGGGCATACACTGTCTCGTGTGTTTATGTACAAGTCAGTATCATAAGAGCCGGCGGCGAGAGTGGACTTAGTCCGACGTTGTACGTATATATGAACGGCAACGATTTTTGCATGGTCATTGTTGCTAATTTAACTAATAAATAAATCTATAAATATAATTAATGTTATTGCTAAATACTAACTCATTAAAATAACAACTGTTACTTAAAAACTAACTCTTATAATATATGAACAATAATGGTCTCTGCATGACAAATGCTGCCACTTAACAAATAAATACATAAAATAAATGAATAAAATAAATAGACAGAATAAATGGATAAAATAATTTGATAAAATAAAATAATAAATAGAATCAATTTTAATGTTGGATAGTTTAAAATAAAATTAATTCTTAATAAATATATCATAAAATGGTAATACTGATTTGTGACGTCATTTCCGAATGATTTTCTATGTAACAAAAAAAATTACTTCTTTCTGAGCCAATGTGGGATTTAATCTTCACAAATACATTGAAACTGGGTTTACTTGAATAGATTAATTTGACTTTGACTTTCATTCTTCAAAATTATAAGTTTCAAAAAAAAGTACAAAAAAGTTTAAAAATGTTTATTGTTTAAACAAGTAAATTGCCTTTGACTTTTGATTAAATAATACATCACCTATTTTATAACGTAATAAAGATAAACTAGAGGTCGTCCTGTGGTCGAAATTCGACCGTAAATATGAACTTATAATATAAACTTTTTGGCGACAATCTACTCTGTGCGACTGTTTGATCCAAGGAGGTTACATTACATATGAACACAAACTATTATGAGTTTGAAATTGACAGTCTTTTTGACATTGACAGTATGAACGTAAACATTGAGTATGATTTATTTATTTTAATGTATTTCTAATGCATATTATAAAAAATTATAAGCTTTCTCCAGTCCTTCTCCATATAAACTCTAGGTGTGCCAAATTTCACACTCCTCTGTTCGCGCAATTTTCTTAAAAAGGTGTACAAAGTTTTCGCTTCAAGTATTAATATATAGATGAATAATCACGAAATAAAAAAGAAGATGAATAATACTTAATAGAGATGAATTTCCTAAAAAAACGCTTAAGTCAATGTCCTAAATAATTTAGCCGTCAGTAAGTAATAATTTGCAATATAATCGGTCGCATAAATAGTAGATATTGTGTGTTCAAAGTTGTCAGCGAGATTACCCACCTCTTTCTCTTGTATGGACGTGTCACCTCCAATCAGATTGTATTTTCCTAAAACCACGCTTAAAATTTCCGTTAGAAGTGGCGCCCCTCTTACTGAAGCGCAGTGTGCAGCTGGAAGAATAAAAGGTAACATTTCAGATTAAACCGACTGAACATGTCTGAGCTCTTTAATTTCATGAGGATGCTTCGTTGAGGATATAAACGATTGTCAATCATCAAGTTTGAAACTTAGAGAAGAGAAGGTACTGAGAAAATACTTTAATTAATTGCTGAGATCGATTTTGGCAAATTTACATATGATTCTATAAAAATATTCCGCCGGACGCCACATTCAAGAACACGCTGCGTGAGCTCCTATTGCCTCGCCTATAGGGCTGATGAGGCAGAATAGGAGGACCGCCGTGGAATTAACGAAAGGAAAACCTTCGCAGGTGCACCCGCAACTGAAAGTGACCAGAATCGTAGATACAGCCCGAGAAGAAGCTCTTAGAAAGAGTATAAATACACACATCGAGTACCTGTGCACCCCAGAAAGCGGTAGCAGAAGTCCCGACGACATCTATAAAAATATTCTGAATTAGTAGGGCCACGGCTGCAATTGTTTTTATGCTAGGGTTTATATACAGGGTGTATATGAAAACGGGACAGTTACTTTAATGGATGAAAGGGCATAACTTTAGTATGTTGTTACAAAAAGAATTATCGAAAAAAACGTATCCGTTTAAGAGTTATGACCGTTTTAATTTTCAAGTGTTATCCCCACCATTTCTCGTAAAATTGGGTTGATCGTGTTCAGTTACAGATTTTAAATCTTACGTTTTTTTTTATTTTGTAATTATTTCATCCGGGACTGAAATACAGCCTGAAAACCATTTTCGAAAATAATGCGTATACCCCAATAGGGGTTTTCAGGCTGTATTTCAGTAACGGATGAAATAATTACAAAATAAAAAAAAACGTAAGATTTATAATCTGTAACTGTACACGATCAACCCAATTTTACGAGAAATGGTGGGGATAACACTTAAAAATTAAAACGGTCATAACTCTTAAACGGATACGTTTTCTTCGATAATTCTTTTTGTAACTACATACTAAAGTTATGCCCTTTCATCCATTAAAGTAACTGTCCCGTTTTCATATACACCCTGTTTAACTTGCAAAGTGATTTCTAATTGTCATTGAATTTAACTGTAATGTATTAAATCTCTTACAGCTCGTCGCACTATATTTATATCAATTTAAAATATTAAGAGATACATTATCTTTCAATGTCTAAAAATTCCTAAAGTATTTTAGCATTCCTCTATCCAAAAGTAGCCTGGAAAAGATCGCTATAGTAGAGTTATGTTTTAGTGTTTTGTCTCTTTTTTTGTGTATTTATATTGGTTTTTTAAAATCGGATTTTGTTTCATTTTCTGTTCTACTCTATTAGTGTTTTATTCGTGTATGTTGTGTTGCGATGTATTGTATTGTTCTTTGTGTATTTTAAGTCTGACATACAATAATCTCTTACATATTTTAAAAAGAATTCGATCTGAAAAATGAAATCACTTTCTTTAGTTAGAAATATTCAAAATTCGTTTACGGGGTTAGGTACCCTGTAAAGTGCTTTATAGATAACAAAAAAGTACATACCGTTAATATTTACAAACTTAAAACTACACATTATCTTAAATAATAGACTTCCTCAAAGTTGCTGCTTAGAAAGCCATCAATGCTTGAGGTGATCAGCAGACTGTTATATTTTACTGATTTAATGTTACATATTTCTTCTGAAGTGTTGATTAAAGTAATCTGTCACAGCTGTAGAAATAGCAGTTAAAATTTAACTAGTGTTTTGGATATCATCCTTTACATTAGTACCTGTCAGAACGAAGAATTGTGAGATCAGAGTCCCTCCGCATATGTATTTGATAGTATTTTTGTCCAGTTTATACAAAGCTGCGTGCCAGGGCCAGTCGCCTGGCTTAGTCGGCTGATTGTTCGTGATCAGTTCTGTGTGGACCACCTTCCGCCTGCCGCAAGTGTCGTTGGGAACAGAGAGATGGGTCTCGGCTGTGTCTTTGTAACCTTGTATATAGCCGTCCAAGACACCCTGTAATTAGTTGACATTTAGTCGGAAATTCTTTTTAAATATGTACGTGTATGAGTAAAGCGATCTGCTCCTTTTACGATGCATATTGTTAAGGATTGGAAAAATCTCGAACAGCAGCATTTTCTCATACACCTCAAGATTTGACCATTTTATGATCTATCTCTTTCTTTACTTGTCATTTAGAATAAAATGTATGTCATTTTATTAGTATTAGGCCATATCATCTTACTCCTCTATCAATAGAATACCCAGAAGATTTTTCGTTAAATATATGGGATTTGTTATCAATACTAATTGAATACTCACAATCTGTGTATTTTCATACGCATAATTTGAGTATATTTATACCCAGATTGTGATTATTCAATTAGTATTGATAATCAATTGATATTTGACGGAAAAATCTTCTGGGTACTCCTTTGATTAGACGAGAAGGCGATATGGCTAATTTTGCTGAAATTATTTTACTATACGAAATATGAAACCGTGACGTCACCAAGCCCTGCCCTGAAATCGTTATTATTATTTATGTTGCTAGAATACGCGAGTTGTTCAATCATTATACGAATAGCGATTTCACTTCAAGTATTCTTAGGGCACTTCCTCTTTCCTTTTCACCTCTTTGAGTCTCTTCGGGTATTATTTATGTGAAATAATGGTATTGTTCAGATTTCTCTATGAAATTTCAAAACGCTTGACATTACAATTAATTGAAAAAAATCTAAAATAAATAATTGTATTGTGTTTAAATTATCGATAAATTATTTGAAAGTTCAACTATCAGTTGAGTAACAAAATATTGAGACATAGTTCGCTATTCAGTCAAATAAAATAACCGTTCAATGTATTTTGAGATTGATGTGGAATGAATATAAATAATTTGCAAGAGGTCAACGATAAACTCGTAAACATAGGATCATTTGAGATAAAAAATCAAGTTCCAGGAAACAAAAACTAGTTAAACAACTCTATAGTACCTAAAAATTGTTATGCCGTTAGATTAATGACTACAAGTTATAAATTTTGATCATGATTTTGGACGTAACAAATTTTATAAGGAAAAATCATGAGATGTTTCTACGATGCTTTGAAAAGGAAATGAAGATAGCATAATAGAATATCAGTCGTTTTATTTCTTACTTCATAAGTCGTAGAAGTATGCCAAGGAACAAAGTGACAAAGAGCTCCATGGTTTGTCTATCCCAAATAAAAAGCCGCATGACGTTATATGCGTATAGGGGAAAACAGAAACAAAATGTCATTTACGAATTAAAAATGAATAAAAAACTTTAACAACTACATTAGGATAAATACAAATACACTGGTGTGCAATAAAATTAGGCCATCTAAGAAAATAGGATTCACGAATTACCGATATTTTATTCAAAGTGCTCCGGGCGTGTCATTCATTTGGCGCCATTTTATTTTTCATATTATAATTAAAAACATGTACGTGAATATGTCTACATCTACAGCAGCCATTCCCAAAGTGGGCGATAACGCCCCCTTGTGGGCGCTGCAGGCCTAAAGGGGGGCGGTAAGAGACCCAGAAAAAAATGGGGGCGTTGTGTAGAGGCCTGGGGGGTGATTTGTAATTTCATTTAGCTAGGAGGCATCTTAGACAACGACTGCATGAGCTCTCGACTCAGTAGACAAAATAAGACTGGTTCTACAGCATACTATGCCGAGTTAAGACCTTTCCGATGCGCAAGGCCTATATAAATTTAAACCAATCGTTTCCTTTTATTTTTGTTAATTTTATTGCACAAATACATTTTGTTTTTCTAATATTCTATTTTTAATAGTATTTCGAATAAATATGTTTCTTTCTTTTTTCTTTTTTAAAATTTCTTTTATGTAGAAAGCGAAGAAAGTGAAGTATAATACAGGGTGCTTAAGGCGCTCCCCTAGGCAAACAGGCAAATGTGTAAAGCCCTTCATCTAGAATTCGTAAAATACTTTATGTAATCTAGTAATTATTGGTTTTACTTACGAAAACAGGGCCTTTTGAAAAAATTTAAATGGTCAAGTTTCATAACAAAATTATCTATACATTGATGTATATCACAAGTAAATATAGCTTCTACTTATGAAGTAGATGCACGTATTTCTAATTTTGAAGCTTTCTTTTGAATACAGATTTTATATTTATTTTATACATAAATTAAAAAAAGAAACTGTAAAAGTGTTGTTAAAATGTTGAAGATTATTAATAGATTTTTATTAAATTATTAAAACTTTCGTGAGAGATTATTCACTAAATAATTATTGAACACGGCTGTACTCACGTCCAATCGGTATAGGTACCGACTAGTTGCGGACCTATTACCTATTACGGATGTCCTTCATCAGGGACCGAGACGGGGCGCCTCCGCGAACTCATCCCACTCACCCTGATGAAGGACTTCCAATAGGTCCGAAACTAGTCGGTACCTATACCGATTGGACGTGAGTACAGCCGTGTTCAATAAATAATTATTTAGTATATTTTTATTATTTTTCAAATAACGAGAAGATAGCCTCTAAAACTTGCAAAAAAGCAGTATTTGACTAGGGGAAGCGTCTTAATATGAGTTGCCATTTCGCTGCCGCTCAGTGCGCTTGTCGTACCCATCACTAACTACCGTAGGACAAATCCTACAATAGTTAGTGAAAGATACGACAAGCGACAAAATGAACAGTCGTGTCAGACATGCTAAATACTCATAGTCTCATATTCATTCCTACGACACAAGTTCACAATAGCTAATACGCTGAATTTAGTTTTTCTTTAGATCGATAGAGATAGGTATTCAAATTGAGTGGTAAAGTGAGAGATACGCGCTGCCGGCGCTGATTTTATTTCACTCGAATATCGATTGCATACTTAAACAAACAAAGAAACAATGTTTACTAATGCTATAGGGTATAAAATAAATATTGATAAAGCCGGTAACCACGCTGTAAACAAAGATTTTATGTTTTTGAGTTTCATTTGTATAACGTTTTGTTTAGTTTTCTTTTGTTCTATTTTGTTTTCTGTACTATTAAGTGTCTCTTACTCTCTTTATTGTAATGTACCTACGTAACTTTGTAAATTCTGCTATGTAATTTTTAACTGGTACCTCGCGATACAGGCGAAGCCTAGTGCGGGGACCCCTAGTAATTCTATTACAAAATGTGATACCAAATAAACGATTATCTTATCTTATCTAAGTATCCTCATTGTTAGGCTTAGAAGTTCAAAGTCGTAACATTTAGTCGCACTTTAGAAATTGAATTGTTTTTGTGTTGGTGTGTGTTTGATGGAGTATTACTGATGTATTAAATCAATAAAATGGATCTTCGAGAAGTAAGAGTCATCTGAAACAGAGGGTCTACTCTTGTTACAAATCTGAAGTATCGGCCGAACCTTCTGAAAACCTCTACAATTTTTTGCATCTCCAGGAAACTGGCAACTAATGTTTCATTACATGCTCAGTATACGTAATAATATGTTGAACAAGGAAATAAACTGTTTATTTCGATTAATAGAAGTAAAGGGAATATACAATATTTTTTAGCTGAAGTAAAGATAGAGCGTCCGATTTTCGGAACTAGAGTAGACCTCAAGGAATGAGCCAGCGAAACGTTGCACGAACGCGTGAAGTAAGCCCCTTGACTATGACGACCTCGACTAAGCCCCGATATGTACATAAAATATACCTAGACAGGCGGCTAAATTAGAAGACAGAGTTCGGGTAGCAAAAGAAAGACATCAGACAACAAGATGGTTGATTCATTGTGTCACCGAGTTCAAGGAACTTAATCTCTCGGCAGTTATATCGGCATCGTATGTTCAAAGACGTTCGAAATATTAATGTTAGTTGACTGTAAGAAGAAGACTGAAAGATCGTGGGTACAGACTTAAGTCCTAGACTTACCCCAGCTCATAAGGTGAGTTTAAGTTTCGCCCGAAAATATAGGGATCTGATTTTGGAACAGTAAGCCCGAATTCTCTTTCACTCTGATACAGAATGATGGTTGACCACATTGAGTATTCGAGAGTACCTGCAATAGGTTGGCATACAAGTGTTGATCTGGCCAGTCCGCAGCTCAAACCTAAATCCTATTGAACATTTATGGGACAAGCTAAAACAGCATGTTAGAGTATGAGAACCAGCTCCATACACTTTATAACAGCTAAAAACAGCTTTAGTAGAGGAATGGAATAATATTCCATAAACAGTAAATGAAAAATATATATGCCTGTCAAAAGCACTCGCATACCTAGGCGAAAATGTGTGAGGAGAATGACGAGATTTGAGGAAGCGAAAGAGGTATGTAAGGACCGCGATTCCTGGCGCTCCGTCCACTCTGACTACCCCGTTAGGGATACAGCGTGAAGATATGTATGTATGTGTCTATCTTTAACGTAGGCATAGCTATGTCCTACTGAAGGCTTTTTGTATTATGATTCAATGAAAACATTACCAACATTGTCAGTATTTTATTTTTTTGTTTATTCGGCTATTCTTAAGAAAATACAATAAATTGAATGAGAATTACACTATTTGAAGGCCTAGTGTCTCAATTAGACCGTAATAATAATAAATAAGTATTCTGGACAATGACATCGATTATGTAACTTCAAATTAAACATTAGGTTTGTATCGCAGATACTACACAACAAGTAACCAGATTAATGAGCAAAATACATTTGGAAAAATCTGTAAGCTAAATTGGTATGGCTTGGAAACAAATATGGTAAGTATATTCGGCTTGATAGGCAGATGAACAAACCACACCGTGTTAATAGACAAGTCAAGATTAATATTTCATTGCGCTGTTCTCATTACAAGAGTTCATAGTCAGATAAAAGCGTTGTCTGTAATGATTACAATGTAATTATCTAATTTACTTACCAATTGTGGATGTTCGCAATATTCAACACTATTTATACTCAAGCTTTTAATATATGGCATGGTTCCTGTAGCTGGACCTCGAACTTGGAAGCCGATGCCATTGCTTTGGTTGAAGAAGTTTAATGTGAAAATGTTATTATAGAGAGTACTGATTCTTGCTGCTTTCTTTGTATATTCAGACTGAAAAACAATATCGTTAATAGCATTTTCTAGTAAATTAACAGACTTAACAGATTTTACATTTACAGCGAAATTACATTTCATTCGGCGAGGGAACAATGAACTTATGAAGTTATGACAAAATCATACGCTACAGTTACTTGGAATGATAATTTAGATTAAAGATGACAAAACGAAGATTGCGTCAGGTTGCTTCAAATCTATGATTAGCTCTGTAGCTCTAGTTAGAGAATAGGATTAAGGTGTTCGTCTATTGTAAGGGGTGACTTAAATTGTCTTTGGGTCACGCCGATCGGAGCACGGTCTCCGGCATCATCATATCACATCACACATCTTTGCGATCCCGAGGACGACAGCGCGTGTGGCCCGCCCTATTGTGGCATAGCGATGGTGCAGGGAAGTGCTGTCACTCCTACCTCAAAATAGGCTTTAGTACAGCCCGAGAGAAGTCAAGAATGGAAAAATATCAAGGCAAGCGTGATGAACATTGTTGGTCTCAATCATTTTCATCAAGCTCGGCAAGGTGGCTTGGAAAGGACAAAAGTAGGCGCATTCATTGGATCAAAAAAACTTACCAAAGTTACTTTGGCTTCAGAATCAAAATCGATATATACTCTTGTATGCTTAGGTACATTTTCTGAAATGTGTACGCCGTACTTATTTTCTTCTCCAGGTGGAAGACCAGGTTCAAATTGCAACAAAACTTTTTCAGTTCCGTTACAAGCATACGCATGGAGCAAAGGGTTACCCACTAGAGCCCATCCTTTGTTTAGTTCTTCTGCTTTAGAATTTATTCTAATAACAATAAGAATAAATATTGTTTGAATAATCTTTCTTGCTCCCATGTTCCACTTTTTTCGTTCACATGTACTATCTATTCAAACAACTACACTTTTACATTGAACTATTCACGAATAATTTTGTTGAAATGTTTTATCATTTTATTTATTAAGCCACGGACAGCTAGTAACGTTGCACGTATGATAGCCGCGGCAATAACTGTACACAGACATGTGTTGCAGATATTATTAGTACTTTCGACATCTTTGGAAATTACAGTAATTATCGAAATGTGATATTAGAGGATAATTAATTGAAGATTTCGCTTAGTGTATTATAAGTACCTAATGCAAATGTCAAGAAAAAATATATCGAAAGCAATTTAGTAGAAATACATAGTTCTCATAAACTATCGAAATAAACTATTTAAAAAAAATTGTCTTTCTTTGAACCCATTATTGTACGCAATATGCAAGACAATTTCGGACTTTTTGGCGGGAACGCGAGAAGCGAGGTTGTCATTTTAATTACGTTTCCTATTTTTTACATTTTTGGGAGTTTCAAAGTACAAAAGTGATATTATTTTGTGTTTTAAAGTTCTGTATAAGTGAAAAGAATGGAGTAGGTCTAAATAAACATGTGTAGCTAAAGTTATCGCGTTCTTCTAAGAAGTCCTTTATAACTTCAGTAAAGCCTACTATCACTTTACTGGAGGAGTTTTAAGAGAAGAAGAAACGTATTTACTTCGAACACTATCAAAAATGATTAATACGTGACATTGGCAAATGCGCTAAACTGTACGCCATGCCATGACGAAAGAAAAAAAGACAATCTCAATAAATAATGAGCGAAAACTCGAAAGGTCGCTTTTATAATTAACGTTGATTGATTTTATTGTCACGATTTTACCGATCACGATATAATAGGCTATATTTCCGTCGACGATAACGTTATGCCGTGGATGTTGAAAAAGCGTCTTCTTCACGACAAAATAGGAGAGCATTTTGCTTACCTTTTGTATCGTAGCCGTAAAATCGTAAATCGTAATACAAAGGCCTCAAAACGCAGCGCACGTGACGAGTTCACGGGAGACGACGTAACTGGGCAATTGATTCGGCACTGCGTGAGCGAGAGGGCGGATATCGTACAGTGGGACGGCGCCGGCACGATCTGGGCGATGGTTATAATATATTTGTATTTGCGGACGTATGCTATCTGTGCAGCTTTGAATTGTTCCTGCACGGCTACATGACAACTTCAATCAAGGCTTTGAGAGTTGAAAATTTATTCGATTTTATTCCAATTCAGAATTTCATAAATTTAGTCTAATGTAATTTGTATTAACAGTCTTAGTTTGAAAAGATAGCAGCATTTTCAGTCATTCAGTATGTAGTTGTACGTGTATACATTTCATATAATTTTTTATAGCAATAAGAGGAACTATTTTTTTTTCATTTTGTGTGTATGTACATCCAATGTATGTTGTATTGTGTGCTACAAATGCAAAAAAAAAAAAACAAAATAAATCAAAAACTATATCCATATTTACGATGGGACACTATGATTCTTTGATGCCATTCTTTACTGTGACCTCATTCTATGCTTTAAACTAGAAAAAATTACTAATATCTGAGTTTTTAACAAAAATTTTGGAATGTTTGTTTGTAGCAAAGAAAGTAATACATGCATTTTCAGATCAAACTGGGCACTTTTTTTTGACAGAGTCGACGGAATATGTTCGTTCGTTGTTGGCGCAGTGTTTAATGCATTATAAAGTAAGAGCATTGAAGTAAGCTCCTGGATAGGTCAATTTAAACGACATATATTTAAAAAAGTGCTTCGAATCAAAATAGCTTCCAATTGAATTTGAATTGAATCTGGTTGCTTCCATAGTTGGTATAGTACTGATACATATATTAGGTAAATGGTATATAATATATAGTAATATAATATCAGTACCATAATTTACCGTTGTATGGTGCTCACCTAGTGGTTAATTTGGCTCGTGAAATTATCGTGGTATGTATTTGTTTATTATAAAATAAACATGTTGCATAAGAAACAATTTGAGGAAAATATTGTCTTATTCCGATGTTAAAATATTGACAGCAACATGCGATACTTGTTTGGAATCTGGGAAAACCAGTGTGATGAGCGGGCCAATCAGAGGTCAGAATAATATTCTCTTAGAGATACATCGAACATGGACCTTATCCTTATAATAGCAAATAAGTTAGTTGTGTATATATTAAAGTAATTAACATGTATGTAACAATCAAGTTTGGATTGATCTTTAAATCAAAATTGTTCTAGTCAATATTAATATTTTTGTAATAAACGTTTGGAGATCGTTGGATATGAATGTCAACAGTCAGTATACTCCTAATCCTGCACAAAATCGCGTGCGGTCTTGCTTAATCTGTGATCGTATCAAACGCCGAAACGCTGGATCGTAGCACGAGAATCTAAATAGGTCTATTTTAGTACTAAATCTATTTAATTATTTGTAATGATTTCGACTCTATACTTGATACAGAATCATCTAAGATTTGTTAAGATCCGATTAACTTAAGTACATTCATTATCACGAATATTAGATGTTACATACAGATTTAGAATTAAGAAACTTAACAGCAACTAGTTTGTAAAGTTAATGATTAATTTGTTGATACATTCTCAGTGTTGTCACCAAATTGAATTCTATTCGCCTCTAATATTTAACTACATGAATACGCTATTTGCTTGTATTATTTCCGGGTTTAGAAGCGAAAGAGCAATATGTTGAATGCGCAGGTCGGCAAAGTCAGTCAAAGTCGGCTTACTATATAAGCTTTCACAGGTGAAGAACTAGTAATCATTATGTGACGAATTCCTAAAATATTTAGCTATTTTCAGCTAACCAGCACCGAATCCTCATCCTCGTCCGGATTCGGTGCTAATTAGCTGACCGAGTCCGATCTCTGGTATATCCTGAGGATGCTTCGTTGAGAGGCGAAACACGTGTCGATTGGTGGTTTTTGGAGTTTGAGCGGAAAATATCTAAAGATTTTAGGAATTCATCACATGAAATGGATTTCCGCAAAGTAACACCTGAGTCTATACAATAGTAATCATTAGTTTTACATAATAATTCAACAGTCGAAATAATTAAATTCCACGTACATGGTTCGAAATATGAATAAATGTGAATAATATCTAGCGAGTGAGTAAATGACTGACCAAGTTCGATCTCCGGTCAGGAAAATTTAAGAAACGAATTTTTTTAAATTGGCTTCGAATCTAGCTATTGCTGGGAGCTCCCTGCTTCATTGTGTACACCCATAGCACAAGCATACCTCACCTTACCTTAGTTTAGGGTCACCCTATTTGCTGGAGTACCTATTTAAAAAAAAATGAGTCAAAACACCATTATTGAATTGCGTGTCACTAGTTTATCTCTCTGTTAAATTCTAGATCAGTAAATGCAAATGCGACTGCGGATGCGGTTGGATGATGATGGCAGATAGACGAACGGACGGCAATACTGCCACACAGACGGTCCGACAGCAAATGTATAGGCCGACAGATGGACAGCTGTGGGGAAAGAAATGAGAATTTACCAAACTATAAAGATTTCATGTTACTGAGGTCGTCGAATCGCATGTGTGGTTACACTAGCAATGAGCAGACATATGCGCCTGCCTACTGCTATCATACGAGTATGACACTGCTGTCATATGACCATATGACGCTACTTAATTGTGTACCACCAGCACCACGATTTAACGCCGGTGATATTCGGTAGCGAACTCGTCAAAGTTTTGTGCGACAATTCTTATTTTACTGTAGTAACCGCTAAACATGCTGCTCAATTCCTTATTTAAATTTTTACACTGTTCAATTTTTCATCTAACTTTTTACGCCGTCGATAACAAGTAACGACGCTGTTAACTCAGGGCAGAGCTCCCAAGCTTAAAGGTAATGTAGACGCAACAATCGATTATGTGTCAAGTACGCGATTGTATTATATTTCTATAGGGGATTATTGGTCCTTGTCTTTGCTGCGTAGTGCGCGAAGCATTCAAACAAATTGAGTGTTTAAATGACAACAAGGATAATGAGTATTTAATATAGATATTTTATTTAATGACCTCGATGGCGCAGTGGTTTAGACGTTGCGTCCAAGCGCGGAAGGTTCCGGGTTCGAATCCGATTTCCGGGTCTGGCCAATTTAGGAAACGAACTTTTCTAAATTGTCTCGAGTTTGGGTGTACTAGGAGACGCCCCTAGTAGTCATCGTCTGGTCCTCATAACACAGGGAATGCGCTAGTTTGAGATTAGATGATTGGTGTGTATTGTCTAGTGTACCCATTCCCAAAGTGGGTGTTAACGCCCCCCTGTGCGCGCTGCAGGCCTAAAGAAGGGCGGTAAGAGACCCAGAAAAAAAATGGGGGCGTTGTGTAGAGGCCTGGGGGGTGATTTGTAATTTCATTTAGCTAGGAGGCATGTTAGACAACGACTGCATGAGCTCTAGACTCAGTAGACAAAATAAGTTTGGGAACCTAGAGTCTAGTGCATTATTATTATTATTATTTGTATCGAATGGAAGCGTGTTTGTTAATATAGTTGATCTTAAAATAGCCTAGAAAAATAGTGATACCTAATTAAGAACAGTCTTTCTAATAATGCACGTACCTATGAGCACTAAATCTTTTTTAAGTTAATAAAGTCCCTGGGGCCCCGAAGCCCCTGGTTTCTGATATCTGTAAGAGACTGGTTAAGGCTGCGGCAGACCACAGGGCTGGCAGCTTCTTCCACCGACGAATCAGTTTGGTTATTCAAAGAGGTAATGCTACCAGTCTGCTGGGCTCCTTAAGCAACGACAGCTTTCTAAGCGGCAACTTTGAGGAAGTCTATTATTTAAGATAATGTGTAGTTTTAAGTTTGTAAATATTGTCGTATGTATGTACTTTTTCGTTATTAATAAAGTTAATAAATAATTCTAAGAATTTTCGTTGCATATTGGTACATTTGAATTTGAAGTTATCGTCGTCACTTTTACCTTGTCTTTACTTTTACCATTGTAGATGCACTACGATGCAATGGTATCTAGTAGTTGGAAATAGAGAGAGCCGAGTAAGTGGGCAGACATGGGACAGTACAATGAAATATCGGGATCGGAAGAATATCGGGACAGTTTTGTTTGCAATTGCAAACGACCTTGAATTGTTGAATTGCAAAATTAAATCGGAGATTTCAGAGTTGAAAATTAAGGTGATTTTTATTTTGACTGAATTATATTATGAGTACAGTCTAAGTTGTATTAATAAAAAGTACATACATATGTTAATATTTACAAACTTAAAACTACACATTATCTTAAATAATAAACTTCCTCAAAGTTGCCGCTTAGAAAGCTGTCATTGCTCAAGTTATCTAGCAGACTGGCAGCATTGCCTCTTTGAATAGCCAAACTGATTCGTTGGCGGAAGAAGCTGCCAGCCCGGCGGTCTCCCGAAGCCTCGACCAGTCTCATACAGACATCAGAAACCAGTCGATGGGCTCGGGGCCCCAGGGACCCAAAGTTTCGACTACAAAGGGCGTAAATATGAAACTCTCAGAGAGAGTCGCATACTTACGCCGCTTCAAGTTCTCGGCAGTGCTGGCCGCGGCACCTGCTGACTTGGAAGTCGCCGGCACATGGGAAACAGCAAGTGTATCAACACAAGTGGCATCCCACACCAGCAATCTTCCAAGTTTCCAAGGAATGAGCGTCAAACCATCCGGTCTCCTGCCGTCGCTGCGCACAATACCTACAGGCTCTAAGACTGCAGGAACGCCAGCGGCGACAAGAGCCCGCCGAATGACGTCATTCAAGGCAGCATGTCGTGACATGCGGCCCGCACTACGTAAACAGGATAAACCGTGGTGACCTAGTACATCGACGAGATCACCACAGCGGCAACGGTGAAGAAGGTTAGTCCTGGCCCCCAGACGAAGGGATACTATGAGAGAAAGCGTGGTATTGTCGATTAAGGTTCCTAAGTTTTTTGAAGGTATTACCTTCAACCAGTGTCGTGACTCCTTCTCAGAAACAGCTAGGAGGCGAGACCGATCTTTTTCGGTACTACAAGAATCTAAAAGTTGTAAATGAACATTTTTGCATAGAGGCTCATCCCAGTGTTTTTGAGAAAAGGTCGAGGTATCCTAAGGAAGGGCGAATAACAGATAGGAAAAAGTTTTCCGTGCTGTAGGCTGACGAAAGAAAAGCTGGCAGTGACACACTCGAGATTTTGCGTATGCCCAGGCCTCCATAACAGATGGGAAGCGAGGCTTGATTCCAGACCCTGTCATCAACAAAGGAGCAATTTAATATTTTAGATAATGTATATTTTAGAATATTGTCTACAGATTTTAAAAGCGTTTGAAATTTAAAAAGCTGAGAACAGCGAAGAGCATATGTAATTTTTGGAACGAAAAGGCAAAAGCGGACAATGAGGAGAGCCATGTGGGAATTAATTTTGAAAAGTTTGTCTGAAGACTGGCTAAATTTTTGTATTTGATCATTGATAAAGTAGGGTATGGAGACATCTAAGACGGGACGGGTCTAAGTTTAAAAGGAGTTGTTTCATAATCACCCTCTTTCAATAGCTTTCTCTTTGGCCTATGTACAAGGATACAAACAAAAGGATTAAGTTTGTATGAAACATCTTTGTTCAAAATGCACTTTGATTTTAAAGCGTAAGCTACATAGATTCAGTGCTTTGATTTGTTGTGAAGCATAACCGCCATAAATAGTTTAATCACAATCCGCTAGGTCTGGGAACACTTCATTTTCGTCTGATGATTTTTTAAATTTCTAGTATAATGAAAAGTCTTTGTCATTTAAACCTGTATATTACATAAAATTATATACAAATTCACTTTAGGCTAGCCATAAAGTATTTAGGTACATTGTTACTTCACATTTTTAATGTTGAGCAAAATTCATAAATAGATGTACTTTACAATTCAATTAAAATAAGAGTCGACGAACTTTGACAGCAGCTTCTCCATGTGATGTAGATTAGATTCTACGTAATATTAAGATAATCAAATGACATGATATGTCGACATGTGAATTTAAGTAATTACATAGTAATAACTAAGTAAATATTTAAACAAAGAAATGATGAAAAATCAAACCATTGTGTCAAGAAATGGATATGAAAATGAAATGTCGAGCAAAAATCATTAAAATATAAACATAAAGAAATATTGAATTTGTCTCCATAATCTTATTATCCATTTTGATTTATTAGTTTTATTTCAATGTAAGATTTAAAACACCTTTACATCCTTTGCCAGCGTTTCCCAAACTGCCTCAAAGTTACTTAATTAACAGTTTAAAGTTTATAAAAATGTTAAATATACGTACCTACATCAAACGCGTATAATTCTTTAAAATAACATTAACTATTGTCTAAAAAGTGGATATTATTAAAAAATATATAAAAATTGTTTAAATACAAAACATTAAAGCCAAAATCTTAAAACATTCTTTAAAAAACATGTGGTAGTGATTTTGAAAATCTCTTACAACTGTACTAAAAATATGAGTCTTCTCATTTAATTACAAAAATAACTCGTTATCAAATCTGAAATTATAATTTGACTAACTATTGACTGCAGCTTCAATCGCGTGGTAAACTTTTTGAAGAAACGTCATTTTTAACTGCGTTATAGACTATGGTGACTCTTGTACTTCTTACTTATTCAATATCATAGCTATAAAATAAAAATTCAGTAAAAACTATAATATAGTCAATTACAAAACAGCGACCTACTCAATAAAAAATATGAATAAGTTTAACAGCTTATGAAATTATTAGTTTTATTACAGTGTTTTTTGTTTATTGGAAATTTGTTTACTGAGTATTCAAAGTAACATGTTATTAAAATCAACAAGTGCTGTATAATATAAAGAATGATTGCTTTAGATCTAACTCTTTTAATTTTATTTTAGCCAGTTCTAAGATAAAACCAAATAGGTAACGATTAGGTGAGCAAGCGTGATTGATATAATCAAGCTTCGTCATTGCATAAAATGAGGTAAGGTTAGAACAATACATGCCTACATGCCAAGTTAAAAAAATAACTTGATACATTAATGTTAGAATTACAGTTACATTAAGAAAATCGATCGAAACGAAACGAAAGGCGGATCCTATTTGTGCACAATGAGATCCTTAAAATTTTATTTTTATAAACCGTTAAAAAAATGAAGTTGAAAAATTGATACCTGACTGAGTTTCTTGTCGGTTCTTCTCAGTGTCCAGGTTTTCTATTTGAACCGAACTAAAGTAGATTTGACGTTCAAAAATACCTTGTTGCAAAATTGGGTTCACTTGAATAAATTGATTTGACTTTGACTATTAAATAGTAAACCAAACTTAATTTACTGAAATCTATACGGCATAGGATTTTTGTTGTATATTTTGCGTAAATTTTAAGCAAAGCATCGCCTGAGATTTTTAGAATTCTAAGTCTCATAGTTTCTATTTTAAAAAGTTCATTAAAATGAACTATGTGGGTTGACCAGACGTATCGCTGTTCCAAATTTTTATAGTAGTTTGTATATTACATAATTTCTGCAAAAATCGACTATGAAAGCTAGACGGAGAGATGCAGGAGCGATATTATGGGAGTTCCGTATTTCTTTATAAGGCACGGAACCCTAATAATGACTTTTGAATGTCATTTAAATAAAATAGACAATACGAAAAAAAAGAAGAACTAAAGAAGTTTTTGCGGCCTTAATTGTTCAATAATTTCTTTACAGTATTTAAGCACTTAACCTATAGAGACAAAATTACGGACCATCCTACTCACCACTGCGCAGTCTTTTGACACTAATAAATATCAACTCTCGCTCGCACTAAAATAGTAATTAACCAATACTGGACCTGTGTGCACATCTCTATACATTCCGACAAATATTTTAATAGTTATGTAATGGAAAAAATCAAACTGTAAAATAGACAATCTCATTTCATCGGTAAGTAACAGTAAAAACAAAATTTTCAAATTCACATTCATTTTATAATGAGTCAAATTAATTATTAAAAAGTTAAATATCAATTAACGTGCTCGATGACGTGTATCTATGCGTCTCCTTTCACCAACGTGCAACCTCTATTACATTATCTAAATCTATTCATACACACGTATACACAAGAGCCGTTTGATTTTAGACTGACCAAGAGCGCAGTAACCGCAGCAGTGTTCAGACGTAAATTCTTTTAAAACAAAATAAATGTCATTACCACTCCATAGGTTAAGTGCTCCATGTTGAAAGTCTCTGTCATCTATTACTCTAAGTGTCTATATATGAGTGGATACAGTGGATACTGAAGTCGTAGATATTCCAGGTTTCACCTGGTTAGCATTAGAATCTTGCTGTTCCTTTTTAGGTTGCCTTTTAGGGCCTAAAAGCAGCTTTTGTAGCTGACAAGCTGGAGCTTCCACGAAGAGATAGAGTGGCAGAGAGAACAGGTATGTGGTGCAGACGATACCGGCATACAGCATTATCTAGAAGGCATGAAAAACAATGTATTAATTTATTAACAAAATTACAACAATGACCACATAAACGTCATTATTATGTGATCTCATAATATGCTGTAAGCTCTGAATGAGAGAATGAAAGTTTTATGTACACATTTATATAAAAAGATAATTGTAGATATATGTAATAATTTTATATTGTATTTACAGTTACAACTGCTTTCCTTTAATTATTCTGTTTGTAACTCCTCTTTTTTTGTTTTTATTTTTCTTTCTTTGATTTCATATGCCTGTTTAAACATTTTCCCATTCAAACCATACGGAGACGTAGTACGGACGTAATACGGAGTTTTTTTTTCTGCTCTTATCGCCTTCTACCTCGTTCTCTTTCTACCTCTTCCCTCTTTCTACTCCTTATTATATCCATGTACATAGCAGTATACTCACAGCAGTATAATCGGTGGCATAGAAAGATCTTCTCAATTGGCCTCCATACGTTCTCAGTATAGTGGCGTGTAGCAACATGGCGCAATATGACATTCTACCCAAGGGTTGCAGTGGTCCCCATTCGACGGCACTCACGTAGATTTCTGTAATATTATTGACATATAATATTATTTAAGAGTAATGACGTAGAGATGTATCGACGACCTCGGAGAAATTAACGGGAAGATGTTGGATGAGAAAGATCCTAGACCGAGGTGAATGGCGTGTATTGCAAGAGGTCTACATTCAGCATTGAGTAGCAATAGGCTAGAGAAGAAAAATAATAGAGGTAGTTTGATAATGCTATGAAAAAATTGTCTCCGTAACGCGAGCGATGTATATTAGCGAATGTCTTGATATGATTCCAAGTCGGTGGACAAAAACAATATATAGAAAATCTCGTCAACTGAACGGACCGAAATTAATCATTTTGGGATTTGGCAAAAGAATATTCGATGCTGTATGTAATAGGATGATCATATTTTTGTAAATGAACATTTGATACTCCGTGCCTCTGTCAAAAGCAGAGCTCACAACCGGTTTCGATATAGCGGTTAGTATCATTCTTAAACCGGTATCATTCTTAAATAATTCCGTTCATTAATTAACCGGTTAATGGAGGGAACGGTTTCGAATAGACCGAAATAATTTCAGTTACCGGTTAGTAAAGAAAACGAAACTAAAACCGATACTAAGCTTAAATTAAACGGTTTTAATCAAAGCCGAGCGCAACGCACTCCGCGCACCGGCGTGCCACCGTTTTATCATGCGTTTTTTCCTTTTTCTGTACGCAACTGGCTATGGTCCATTCGTCTCATTTTCATGCGCTTATTTGTATTTATTGTAAGTCACCATCGAAGTGGTCAAAGTCGTGGGAAAAAGCTAGTATCTATTCTAGTATACATGAGCCAACAAAAAACCGGTTAATTTCGGTTAATAGAACCGAAAAATGTAAAAAACCGGTTTCTCAATTAATCGGTTAAAATACTGGTAACCGTAACCCAAATCGCAATCGATTCAGTTTCGGGGTTATGGACCTAAACGGTTAATTACTGGTAAATTTCCCAAACCGGATTTGGTAAATTAACTGGTTTTCGAGCCCTGGTCTAAAGTTTGTAAATGAACATTAGACACTGTCAAATATTTGTTTACAAAAATATGACACTACTTTTTTATGATTTTACAAAAAAAGACCACTGTTTTCTGGAAAATTATTTTATTCACTAAACGCAATTGCTGCCGCAATCTAAGGACAAGATATTTTGTACTTGGTTGTAATAGGAGGGTTATAATTTAATAATAGAACATTTGAAATTATGGCTGTAATATTGTAAGGCAATTCTTGATATTTTGTAATAACTAATTTTTAATGGCATCAATGTATTGTACTGTATTCTTAAGATATTGCAGCAATTTAAAACATTCGGAGATAAAATGTATCCTACATTTATTCAGGACAACTTAAATTTTTAAAAATTCTTACTGCGTTTACTTAATTTTCGTTATTAATTGTAACTGAGTAACTACATTTAGTTACTACAGTTAATGTTAGACTATCAAATCCGACCGCTCATAGCGACGGCTAGGACTAGGACGGCTACAATTTTGTTATAGAATATATACCTCTGCTTATAGCTTCGCTAGAAAATTGATAGTTTCAGAAGCTAATGAAATATAATCGAATTGAAATTAGAAATGGTGGTAATTATTTCTCATATAGCACAAAGTGTAATAGATAGGCAGAGACGTTCTTGCAGCACATAAATCATTGTTACGGTGACGACAATACGACGAAAATGGAAGCGAATAGTTCATGAAATATAGCGCGTATAAATCAGCTAATTATTGCTGAACTTGCCGTGGATGTAGGAGATTAAAGGCTAAGTTTGTGTCGAGTCTTTGGAAGTTTAATGGAACTAGCAGATTTAATGGAGTACCTATAGAAACGTTTTAAGGATTCATTGAAAAATCTTTGATTATTATTATTAAACAGTGCAAAACAAAGTCGTTGTCCGCGTCTGTCTGTTTCTTCGCTTACTTCTTCTAAACCACGGAACAGATTCAATAAGGTTTTCACTATCTTTTAGAAAATTTCTTCCGGCAGGTTTTTGTATAGGTATATAACAATAGTTTCCATTAGGGCAAAGCCGAGGCGGGTTGCTAGGTATATTATGCAAATTATTTAGCAGTGGCGGCGTTACGCGTCAGCGACGTCGGCTGCCGCCGACGGCATCGCCTCTGTGGGGGTTTCGCAAAAAGTTTTTCAAATTCTTGTTGCGTTATCCGTATTTATTTCCGTACAAGTAGTAAACTCATAAAAGAAGTGTATATATATATATATTGACTAGCTCGTTGGTGCAGTGGCATATGCACCTGCTTTCCAAGCTAGGGTCCCATTTCGATCCCCGGTCAGGTCAATTTAGGAAACGAACTTTTCTAAATTGGCTTGGAGTTTGGGTGTTACTGGGAAGTCCCCCAGAGTTTGTTGTGTGGTACCCATAGTACAAGCTTACTGTTTAGTTTGGGGTCACACAATCTATTTAATTGTCTGGAGTATTATTATTATTAGTGTTTAATTCAGCTCACTTAATTTCACATTTTTTTCTGATTGTAGAATAAAAGAGGCTTCAAAAAGCTGATGTCGCCAACGTCCACGTTTCGTCTAGCGTCCCGCCACTTTAAATTATACATACAAATCGGTACAACCGAATAAAACCTATTTGTACCTAAATTCTTACGTCCATACCCTCACGGTTTTTGTTCATTTCTCCTCTAGGGTGACTAGAGAGTCAAAACGTAAGATCACGTAGCTTGATTCCATTTTACGATAATCGTATTGACATCAAATGAAGCGTTACGCTTTTACTATGGGTACTTATCACACATTAAATTAAGGCACTGGTTCCCAAACTTATTTTGTCTACTGAGTCGAGAGCTCGTGCAGTCGTTGTCTAAGATGCCTCCTAGCTAAATGAAATTACAAATCACCCCCCAGGCCTCTACACAACGCCCCCATTTTTTTCTGGGTCTCTTACCGCCCCCTTTAGGCCTGCAGCGCCCACAAGGGGGCGTTATCGCCCACTTTGGGAATGGCTGAATTAAGGGATCATCAGGTGACGAAAAATAGCATTTATCAAATTACATACATTTCTTCACGCTGTTTTCCTAACGGGGTAGTTAGTAAGGATAGAGCGCCAAATATCGCAGTCCTTACATACTTCATTCGTCTCTTCAAATCTCATAATTCTCCTTACACATTTTTGCCTAGGTATACGAGTGGTTAGTACGCAATTTTTGTCGCAATAAATAATAATAATAATAATGAATTTATTATAAGATCATCTTAAGGTCATCTTATTCATAAAAAGTACATACATATGTTAATATTTACAAACTTAAAACTACACATTATCTTAAATAATAAACTTCCTCAACTTGCCGCTTAGAAAGCTGTCATTGCTCAAGGTACCTAGCAGACTGGCAGCATTGCCTCTTTGAATAGCCAAACTGATTCGTTGGCGGAAGAAGCTGCCAGCCCGGCGGTCTCCCGAAGCCTCGACCAGTCTCTTACAAATATAAGAAACCAGTCGATGGGCTTCGGGGCCCCAGGGACCCAAAGTTTCGACTGCAAAGGGCGTAAATAAGAAACTCTCAGAGAGAGTCGCATACTTACGCCGCTTCAAGTTCTCGGTAGTGCTGGCCGCGGCACCTGCTGACTTGGAAGTCGCCAGCACAATGGGAAACAGCAAGTGTATCGACACAAGTGACATCCCACACCAGCGATCTTCCAAGTTTCCAAGGAATGAGCGTCAAACCATCCGGTCTCCTGCCGTCGCTGCGCGCAATACCTACAGGCTCTAAGACTGCAGGAACGCCAGCGGCGACAAGAGCCCGCCGAATGACGTCATTCAAGGCAGCATGTCGTGACATGCTGCCCGCATTTTGCAATAAATAAATTTATTTATAAAATAAGCACACATTACAATTTATATACACAAGGGATACAGTGTGAGGATATGTATGTATCAGTCATATAGTAAATTTGCAGTGTAATGCAATTTTGAACAAGGGACGAACTCCTTTTTCCCAAACTAGGGTAATTCCCTGTGTCTTGGGAAATTGTCGTTCTATCTAGATGTCATAATAGATCTAACTTTACAGTAGGTAATTACAATATTAATTACAATTGTAGTACAATGGTAGTACAAAAGTAATTACAATAATATTTTTATAAAGACTGAGAGTGACTTTTTGACGGGAACGGAAGAGGTTGACATTTTGTTTAGATTTTCTATTTTTTACATTCTTGGGAGTTTTAAAGTACAAAAGTGATAGTATATTGTGTTTTAAAGTTCTGTATAAGTGACAAGAATGGAGTAGGTCTAAATAAACATGTGTAACTGAAGTTCTCGCGCTCTTCCAAGAAGTCCTTTATAACTTCAGTAAAGCCTACTATCACTTTACTGGAGGAATTTTACGATAAGAAAAAACTAATTTACTTGTGATTCTACTTATTAATACGTGACATTGGCAAATGCGCTAAAATGCTGAGTAAAGACAGAAAGAAAAAAAGACTGAGAGATACTTACTGTTGCATCTATAGAAATAACCGATGACGAACACACAGATGGCCAAAGCGAAGAAGTTTTGGTTCAAAGCGTTGAACACAGCGGACTCGAAGACCGACGCTTCTCGGTGATGAAGATCCCAGCCCATGAGCACGGCACCCATCGCGACTGGCACCGATGCCAAGAAGAGCAGTTTGAGGAGCTGGAGGAAACAATTGGAACTTGAATCACATTTCTTTAAAAATTGGTTTCAGACTCGCGCTCAGCGAGCCCGTGCAATTTTTATAAAATGATAATTTTGAAATTAAGTTTTTGATACACAAAGATCTTCGCAATATTCTTAACTAGCTTTGGCTTTTGACCTCGTCTTATTGGAATTTAAAAAAGTAGCCTATGTCATTCCCCAGGGATTAATCTATTTTGAAACATACATATATTCACGCTGTATCCCTAACGTGATAATCAGACAGGACGGAGTGCCATACATTGCAATCCTTACAAACTTCTTTTGCCTGTTCAAATCTCATGATTCTCCTTACACATTTTCGCCTGGGAAATTTCCCGTTAATTTATCTCTATTTTAAATTTCACACATTTCCGCCTAGGTAATTTTCACTAGCATCTATTTTTTCTAAATTTCACACATTTCCGCCTAGGTAATTTTCACTAGAATCTATTTTTTTTTAATTTGACATATTTCCGCCTAGGTAATTTTCACTAAAATCTATTTTTTCTAAATTTCACACATTTTCGCCTAGGTAATTTTCACTAGAATCTATTTTTTCTAAATTTCACACATTTTTGCCTAGATAATTTTCACTAGAATCTATTTTTTCTAAATTTCACACATTTTCGTCTAGGTAATTTTCACTAGAATCTATTTTTTCTAAATTTCACACATTTTCGCCTAGGTAATTTTCACTAGAATCCATTTTTTCTAAATTTCAAACATTTTCGCCTAGGTAATTTTTACTAGAATCCATTTTTTCTAAATTTCGCACATTTTAGCCTAATAGTTTTCGCTTTAATCTATCTTTATTCTTCATCAAAATTGGAAAGCGATTTGGGCATGACAGCCGACATGCATTGATGTATATAAAATTATAAATTAAGACTTTGTATTCCTTGTTTACAAAATTCTGTTCATATTTTTACCGATAATTTCATATCCTCTGAGTTTGCCAAAACTGTACAAAGATAAAAACATTTACATTTGATTTAAGTTTCAAAACATTCGTTTTGTAAATTTTGAAATTGATATTAACATTAATAACAAAAAACTAAAGTGGTTTGTAAATAAAATATTTTGTTAATATAATACTCACAATTTAAATTTACTTAGGTTAATTTGTTTTGAAATTAATGTAGAGATATGTAGGTCCATTTTTTATGTAAAAGGGCAATGAACTCGCGCTATGAGAGTCTTAATTAATTTATTGCAAATGAAGTAGGTGTCAGATAGAATTTTAAAAACGTTATTTACATATTTATTACATTTTATACTAGCTTGTAGCGATTTTCATCCTCATAGACTGAAAAAAAAATTGACCTATGTCCGTTGTTACGCGATGACATCTTGAGATATATTTTTTATGTTTACTGATTTAAACCGTGTCTTCTTGTTTATTTTAATTTATTTATATGAATACTTACGTACTGTATGGATTACAAAGTGTAAGGCAGAATGTAATAGCGGTGGCTGTGTTGCCATAACAGAATATCTGTTAATGTTGCTAACATATTGGGCCGCCACATGATTACATGCTACAAATATTACACTATAAGTACAATATGCATAAATACATTACAAAGGCTATAATAATATATAGTCAGATATATACTCGGACATTTCACACAGCGACATCTAGTCCCAAAGTAAGCAGCACAGCGCTTGTGTTATGGGCACTAGACAACTGATATAGCATATCAGTTGTCTAGTGAAACATTAAACATTAAAACGTCACATACCTATGTCTGATATTACTAGGAAGTCGTTAATTGGTGAAAACGAACATTATCTAGGAACCGATATAAGGGCCCTTTTAATCTAGGGGGTACATAATTATGTAGTTATGTCACGACTTAGCGTTGGCGAAATCGGAATTTTCCTGTCACTTGCACATTAACTTTGTCAGAACGTGATATTTTATTTAGTAGTTCACCTATATATTAGATACCCATTTCTCATAGCTGAGTCGCAAGAACACGAATTGCCCTGTGTATTTTCCGACAGATAAATACAATTACTTACTAATGAATCTCTAAAGTCCCATTTGTTTTGCTGCGCCTTATGGTAAAAGTAAGCAGTTAAAACTCCGAGATGATAACCAGCCCAGTTGCCTTGCGCTGATACGTAGGCGTGGTAGAACGTCTCGTTGTATCCAAATATGTCTCTTATGGACCTGGGAATAAAGATCAAAATTTTAATGGAACGAATGAATTACAAGCAGCTGTCTCATCACCTATAGATAATCAGCTGGTACATTTAACATTTTGAAAGTAGGTACCGAAGCCAAAAAATTGAATATTTCTGGTTTCGTGATATCTATCATCTGTCTGTCTGTCCGTATCTTAAAGCTTATTTTATCATAGCTGACACCTATTGGAATAACATTTTGGATACAGCCCTAAATTGGTAATCCAGACAGAAATGAGATAATAATGCAATAATCAGTTTTTCGACTCATTATTTTTAATTTTCTTTTTAAATTACTGTGGAATCTCAGGTTAATTGTATTTTGTAGTCGGTTTTATTTTTTCTCCTGAATCAGCAAGTGGCAACTTAAGTGGTTGGTATATGCTACATTAGTTGTCAGTTAAACTATGGTTCAACATAGGTCCAATTAACGTGTAATGCAATAACAAATGGTTGAGAAATTAATGACGAATTACAATGCAATTGTCATGCAAATTACATGAGGCTTATATGAGCGTCTAACGACCGCCATAGCATTCCTTTCTTCATCACCATTAGGGTATTACTCTAGTTCATATATAATTACTAAAGTAAGGAGTATCTAATACTTACTCTGGGAATAAACTGGTTCTTATTGGCAATAACTTCA
Organism: Zeuzera pyrina; assembly: GCA_907165235.1. Taxonomy (NCBI): domain Eukaryota; kingdom Metazoa; phylum Arthropoda; class Insecta; order Lepidoptera; family Cossidae; genus Zeuzera; species Zeuzera pyrina. Next base: position 1,877,200 of record OU015640.1, read on the forward strand.
TAAAGTAGCTTTGTAAAAACGGTATCAGTAAGCTGATCACCATCACGAAGCTCAGCACGGAGATACCGCTCTTGGGCCAGCGCCATATAATGAGCATAACAACTAGTGTAATGAGGAACAATTGGGTATCAGTGCCCAAGTACCTGCGGAATATAAAATAAGTTTTGAAGAAAACAAACCTCAATATAAGAACACTGAATAAAAAAACCACATATATACAGACGTCCGTAGAACCTCCGCCTTTTTTTGAAGTGGGTTGAAAATTACAAAATAATTATCTTTTATTAATCACAAGTCAAGTTCAAACATAACTTTGTTAATACGATACACATACGTAGGTATTTTAAATTAATTAAATTTAATATAATTAAATTTGACAGTTACTGAAGTCTGTGCCAAAAAGGTGGCAAGTCTGCTAACCTACTAGACTTCTGTTCTTGTTTATTGGTGCAGTAGTTCATCATTAGATCTATCTAAATTATAAAACTACCCTATATAATATACCCTTCCAAATAAAAAAAGAGTCGTGAACATCGATGCACAGATGGCGAAGAATAACATACATAAAAAAAATTCAAAGTAATTGAGAACCTCCTCTTTTTTTAATCGCTTGAAAATTGTGTTCGTTTATCTATTACATAGAATACATAACTAAAATTAACATTTAAAAACTTGCTACCTAAAAAAATAACCTTTAAGATCTAATAGCTACAACAGCAGCAGGTGAATATTTTATAATGTACACAGCAAATAAGGCCATATCCTCCTACTTTTCTAATCAAAAGTACCGACATATTTATAATATAAAGATTATTAGCGAAGAGAATATTAAATTACTACGTAGTTATTACAAGTAGTGACAGTAGGCTGACATGCGCTAAATTATTTAACATTATGACATTTCGTAGCATGTTGAAACGTTTTGCAATAATAACTGAACCAAGGTTTATTTATTAGAGACTCACGATGACTTGTATTTACTCGCATTGCCGAGTTTCTTAACACATTTGTAATATGTGCTATAATATGAGTAAAAGTAAGTACATTGAGGAATGAAATGCTTTATAACTTATAACATGTTTTCCAATTGTGGCGAGATCTAAAAAAGGGATTATGTGTTCCACTGGGACGTATACGGATATATTCGATGTATGAATGCACACTTGGGATCCCTGTATGTTAGCATTTACAGGCTAAAGATTTTATATGATTTAAGGGAAACAGGTTTCAATAACTACGTGTTTGTATACTTAATGAGGTGTATTATTGAAATGTCAGTGATAGAATTTGATTTTTGATTTATGAAGAAAACTTTCGAATAGTAAAAAAACATAACACAGAAGTAATTTTTAGGTAGAAAAGGTTTCTTAAAGTGAAACTTCGTTTTTGGAAATTGGTTAATACCGAAAACAGCGATACAGGCATAGTTTTGGCTTTCGAGAACTAATTAACAATCTCTGTTGATAAGTGTCAAAGCTGGAAGCAGTAGTCATTGTACCGCTTAGCCGATTTAACGAAAGGAGATATAGGTAACATCGTAATAACAGTCTAGTGGATAACTGAAATAGGATTTATTCGTTCGTCACCTAACGACGTCATAAATACGTGAAAATACTCTTAGTTGAGGAAATTGGATGATTTGTTCGAAGGCGCTTCGCACTACGTTACCTTATATTCCAATCCACCACTACACTTGAAGACTGAGAAGAATGAATTTGAAAATAATTACAAATTTAGAGGCTGGTTGTCTTAGGAAGACCAAATTGCCTTAGACTCTTCTCCTGCCATCTTTATCATTTAACCATCATTTTTTTCCAATAGTATCCAATAGTATTGTTGTTAAAGATATCGTTATATGTATTTCTTAAAACACTCACCAAGCCTGCGGCAGACATAGATACTCAAAGGGGAACAAGTTGGGACTGAGTATGACTATTTGCCACCAGTTAGCTCTGCACATATCACGTTCACGCTTGACCACAGCGTCCCACATCGGACCGGACCCCAGGTGCGGGACCCATGTCATGGCTAGCGCCATCACCACCAGTACAGCTGGCATCAACCTGTGAACAGTTCATTATTATTACCTAAATATAAGTGAACAAAACGATGAGAAACATACCAGTCACATAGTTTAATCATAGAAGCAATCTATTACTGAGGAGCCTTTGGGTAAAGTGATGGCAACTGGCAATGGCACTGAAGGGCTTAGTATTACTTTCTTAAATCAGATTTCCGGAATCAGCGCAAATCGGAGTTGACATCACTATTTATAGACGAGATGTGTATCAGAACAGTAACTACTAAAGTTGTTGATCTAATAACTTATTATAAACTTCTAATTTAGTCGCTCGAAACTAAGGAAATTGGGTGAGGGTTCTGAAGTAGTCTTTGGTCTCGAGACACCATAAACTCTAACAATCGGAAAATAATGTCGTCCTTTACGAATGAAATCAGATACATATTTTACTAATTTTAGAAAATAAATGTTGATTTTGAATATGACGCATATCATATTAGGATTAATATTTCCAGACTTAAATAACTTAAGCTCTAAACTTTTATTACAAATGCCACGTAACAAAGGGAGAAGTAAACTAAACTAAGGCTTAGAAAGCAAATGTATAACTACTAATCAACGGTAGTCATTCGGTCTGACGATTTTACCTGAACCATCTGTTGACCAACACCATAGGCACAAACTTGTATTGTGAACGCCACGCAACGAAGGGACAAGTACCCAAAGCAACATATTCCAACTTACAAGCGTTGCAGTACACTAAACTAGCGCTTTTAGCTTAGAAAGTAAATGTGTAACTACTAATCAACGGTAGTCATTCAGTCAGACGATTTTACCTGAACCATCTGTTGACCAACGCCATAGGCACAGTCTTGAGAGTAAATCTATGGTTTTCAGCATACACGAACATCTTGTACGCCATTAGGAAACCACCCATTACGAAGAATATTTGCACGATGACTCTGGCGTTGAAGAGCAGCGCTTTGAAGAAGTCATTATAGGACTGTGGACAAGAAATCATGTTGTCATACCATCATTGGATAATGCAATGCAATATGGAAGACAAAGGAAGCAGTATATTGTACAACATGTCAAAAGTACTCTTATGTGGCGGTGAAAATGTATGCCAAAATAATGATTTTTTATTTTTATTCGATTTTTTAATAGAAAAGGTGTATCTCTATACCAAATTACATCTTAATCGGTTCAGCGGTTAAAAATTTCCTATACAAAGTTTCATCCTCCTTTTCACCCCTTTAAGGATAGATTTTTGAAAAATAAAGTAGCCTATGTTCACCCACTGGTGTCAAACTATCTCCATGCCAAATTTTATCAAAATCGGTCCGCCGGTTTAGCCGTGACAACCAAGCAGACAGACAGACAGACAGACAGAGACTTTCGCATTTATATAATTAGTAAGTATGGATAGTATGAGCGACCTATGTTTAATTTTACATATTTTTAATAATCGGTTGTAAATGATAGCAGACATGAAGTTACGGAAATGTCTTGCAAAGCGAAAATGTGCGCGAGAATAATAAGGATTGGAAAAACGAAAGATATGCTATATGTAAGGACGGCGATGTTTAAAGTACTTCCCTTCCTGCTTAGCCTGTTAGGCGTACAGAGTGAAGATATTCCCCGTTAAGGATGCAGTATAAAGATATTATATTATGTTAGTTATTATATTAGGATGATGTTTTGAGTTCTATACATTTTGTGTTTGCGAGGATAAAGCATGAAGACATTGTTGAATTTTGTTGTTATTATTATTATCATGTTTACTTCAGTTTATTGTATATGCGATAACAATAATTGATTATTATTTAAAAAGGAAATTTTTGTATGGAAATTGCAATAAGTCACAACCACTTATAATTTAAAAGTGCTCTTAAAAGCCCAATGAAATAAATAAGTGAAAAAAACATACATATAGGCACGGGTATCATAGGAAATATAATACAGCCGAAACCGACGTAAATAACAAGAAATATTCTGTTTAAGCAAGACCAACTATTCGGATTTCTTAAGCCTTCACGGTTAGTGAGTTCATACGTAACTATTGCGGAGGGCCACTTAGGCCTTTTATTTCAAATTAGAAAAAACTTAACCAAACGACCGTCTGGTCAGTAATAGGTATCTGGCGGAAAAATAAGGATTTCTTGGCTTGGAAGGTTAATCTCATTTTTATTTTTTGAGTTCGTCTGTCCTACTATTGAAGACCCTTTAGGTATCAACTTGAAATTTATATGTTATGTCCAGAAATCGGAAATTAGGGAGCATAAATACCTAAACTTCATTTGCGGAATGATATAGAGTTGCTAAAACGGGTCCCTAAAACGGATTTACGGGGGCCCCAATTTAATTTTTAGATATTGTAAATGTGTCGCTGCCAATAAATTATCTTAAATATAAAAATAGAAATTGTCTTCAACAATTTTGTGACTAAATTTGAGATTTCGATGACATTTGACAGAAAACGTTTCGAGTACAAATATTTTGGCACTAATTATCAAATAGTTTGGTCTCTAAATGTACATATCAAGTTTTTATGTTATTTTTTAACAATTCATACAATAAGTGGCCAGGACTCAATGGGCTCCCTTTACTGAAATATTATATTTCTTAGTTTTGATATTTAAAAGTTGTCGAAGCGGTTTTTAAACGCGTTAAAATTATTCTTTTAAATGTATGCCATCGAATTTCTGTTTTCGCAGATATTTAAAAGATTTACCCCTTTTAACAACTCTATATCATTCCGCAAATAAAATTTGGGTGTTTATGCTCCCTAATTCCCGATCTCTGGTCTTATGTCTGTTATTAGATGTAAAAATTCAAGCTTCTAAGTTAACACCATCAAAAGAGACCGTTTATGGATGCAAATAAAAATCTGAAGGGTTCTTTCTGTGGACCTAGAATCATGTCTCACAAGGTCAATCAAGGTCTCACAGTAAAGTGAAAGGAAAAAATACAAAAATTGCAAATGTGTAGGTATAAGAAGCCAAGGCAGACCAAGGCTGACTTATGGAGATCAAATAGCCAGAGTGTTAGCAGACGGAAATGTCAAAAGCACTCGCATACCTAGGCGAAAATGTGTGAGGAGAATGATGAGATTTGAGGAAGCGAAAAAGGTATGTAAGGACCGCAACGCTTGGCGCTCCGTCCTCTACCCCGTCAGGGATGCAGCGTGAAGATATATATGTATGTATGTGTAGGTATAAGTATCACACTTTTTTGTCATTACAAACTTGCAATTGTATTACAAAAATTGCAGATGAGAGTATGGAAGAACATGTCTTTCGTAAAATGTACGTCATAAATTATGTAAACAAAGATATTCCAGTTGCAATCTTTGTAGCATAGATGTACCACAAAAGAAATTAGTACTGCGCACAGTTTGATATGAATAGGTACATAAAAAGATCATGTCCTCAATGAGTTGTCAAAAAACTAGGCAATCATAAAAAATCAAGCGTAGTATTACGAGATGTCGTTGATCTCGCTAGGTCAAGGCTCTGCTGGTTATAACACTAGTTAGAAAAAGATAGACAATGTCGCTTGTCGTGCGTGTAAGAGAGAAAGTGTTGTTCAGAGGGAATCTTGTTATTCGAAAGTAAAAATTGCATTTATAGAGTTGTATTTTATTATAGTGGCGTGTTTAGATGGTTAGGGTGTATAGAAATAATGTAGATGAACGATTGGCGAAGAAAATCTACAGGTAAAAATGAGCGGTAGTAGAAACCAAAGGAAACCAAGGCTGACTTATGAAGATAAAATAAGTAGAGTAATATCTGATAGAAATATCTTAGTGCTCCATCCTCTCTATCTACCACGATAGGCTACAGCGTGAGGATATGCATGTATTATGTATTGTAACAAACTTAATTATTAAAGTTCTGAAAAATGATTTTTATTGAGGCATCGTTACTTAAAATTGCGTTAAATTCATTGAAATTGTTTATAAACCCTGACAGAGAACAAATATTTGTGTTAAAAATGTTTAAATCTGTTAAAAAAAGCCAAAGCGTTGTCTGATGGCAATATCTTGGAACTCCATCTTTTCTATGAATACCATCTTAGGATACTCAGAGTGAGGATAATTTATGTATATTATTATAAAGAAATGTAACGATTAAAATATTGAATTTTTTTTTTTGCGTTATTGTTACAACTGCGTTAAATTGATTCAAATTGTTTACAAACTGTGACTGAAAATTGCACATTTCGATACAAGTGTGGAAAGTATGTCATTTCTTCACGAGACCCGGTTTGTTGACCCAAGCCGAAGGCGCGGGTCAACAATAGGGACGAATGGAAATGACAATTCCGCACGTGCATCGAACGACGTTTTTTAACACATTTGCGAAAAAAATATAAATAAATAAAAATAATGCAGAAATGTAATTTCGCGGGAGTAAGTTTCTTTCTTTTTAAGAGGACATGGCAGAGCAACGGTTTCTATGCATTCAGCCAATTCAATGACAATAATTTATCTAAATTCAAAATAATTTTAATTACGTTAGTTATTTATTTACATTACACGTATATATTAAAAAAAAAAAATTATTTTAAATTGAATTCAAGTATTAATAGTATTTACGCTGTAAAATAGTCATTTCATACAAAAATTTTGTACAGAAAACTTTTTGATTAAAAACCTCCTTCATGCATTTGGATGTTATATGCAGGAGGAAAACAAAAAGCACTAGTGTGGAAAAGAATAACTTTCCGCACGATAAACACACATGGAAAAAAGTCTACTTTTTGAGCAAATGTATTAAAAAATATATTTCTGGTTAACATAACATAACATAACTTCACGCTGTATCCCCAACGGGGTAGTCAGAGAGGACGGAGCGCCAGGAGTCGCGGTCCTTACACACCTCTTTCGCTTCCTCAAATCTCATCATTCTCCTCACACATTTTCGCCTAGGTATGCGAGTGCTTTTGACATTTCCGTCTGCTAACACTCTGGCTATTTGATCTTCATAAGTCAGCCTTGGTCTTCCTTGGCTTCTTTTACCACTCACTTTCGCTCTGTATATTTCTGGTTAAAATGATCATATTTGTATTATCTACGATAAATATTACGACAATAGCAAACAGCGATTTGTTTTTAATAATGGGCTACTCAATGATTCTATGTATAAGGACAAAAGCGTCAGGTCAGTCATTTTGATTTTTTGTGATAAATTGTAATTTTTAGTAATTGACTAAATCGTAAACGAAGGACAAGTTGTCGTAATAAATATGCAAAGTTGTTTATGTTATGGCTTCGCCATCTCAAAATATGCTGTATTTTAACTTTAAGAGCGTCTGTTGTTGTTTTGTATTTCGGGCCTTTATATCTAAGACCTATTGAGTTTTGGACTTCTTTTGTGACCGACACAGTAATATTTCGTACAGACTTTCACACATTATTTGCAGTAAACGGCTGAAGTTATTTAATTGTGATCAAAGTAGGTGAAGGACAATTGCAGTAACTAGTGGTCCAAATAAAGACGTATTCAAAACCTGAATTTTGAGTTTTTTGGAGATATATCCCATCAGCCTACAAGACTAGCAATGTAGAACTAAAAATTTTGTCACCTAAAGAGTTGTCAATTGGTTACAACTCATATAGTCGATGACATGCAACTATCGGAACAGGTTGTCTGATTTGCGAGCTAAATATTTGAACACGTCATTGAAAACGCGTGTAATATTAAATCGTTTACTGAAGATATATCGTGCAATATTCATGTGCTTTATTTTAAGTATGATAATTAACTTGTGGTATCTGATGTGTGAAAATGTTTTCGCATGAGATTGCTTGTCTTGTAGGTCAATGATATAACCTCAGATATTATATGACTATTTATCAATTACAACATAATTAATAGTTAATTACAACGGTTTGTTTTTGGATTCTAATAAAAAATGGAACTGTGAACAACTGATAGAGATTTAAAGCTATCATTACAATTTTTCGTTTATGAACATTAAACTTTTAAGTTAAATTAATCAATAAAATTTTACATAGAAAGAACGAGTGATGAAAGATTGACGAAGAAAATATACAGCGCGAAAATGAGCGGTAAAAGAAGCCAAGGAAGACCAAGGCTGACTTATGAAGATCAAATAGCCAGAGTGTTAGTGGATGGAGGTGTCAAAAGCTCTCGCATACCTAGGCGAAAATGTGTGAGGAGAATTATGAGATTTGAGGAAGCGAAAGAAGTATGTAAGAACCGAAACGCTTTGTACTCCGTCCTCTCTGACTACCCCGTTAGGGACGCAGCGTGAGGATATGTATGTATATGTATGTATGTAAAACTTTAAAATTAAACGAGATTTTGAGACGATATACCGTTCAGAAATATTAATCGATTCGATGCGTATATCAAAGAGAAAAACTTTTTTACAAAGTAAAAAATATCAACCACTGTTTTTTTATAATTTTTAATAATTAAAAACCTAGATTCTTTTATTGTTTAATTTAAAATGTTTCCAAGTATTTTTTAGGTAGATGTAGTAAATATTTAGTAAGGACTAATTTGAACTTTCAGTTAGTGACGTTTTCTCGGATCCGCTCAAATGCCAGTTACACGACGTTGTGCCACGAACGATACATTGACCGAACGGCTATCCCACCTTAAAAACAGGTGCAAAATTCCCTATCCTTTCTGTGTGCTCCATTAGGGATATAGCGAAATATACGTATGTATAACATTTATATTGTTCCCGAAACAACAGAGATACAAAAAGATAATTATTATTGAAATATGATGACGTCGATGACGCATTGGTTTAGGCGTAGCGCCTAAGCGCGAAAGGTGTGTTTGATTCCCGGCCGGGTCACACACACACACACACACACACACACACACACACACACACACACACACGCACGCACGCACGCACGCACGCACGCACACACTCACACACACATCTTCACACTGTATCCCTAACGGGGTAGTCAGAGAGAACAGAGAGCCAAGCGACGCGGTCCTTATTACTTCTTTTGCTTCCTCAAATCTCATCATTCTCCTCACACATTTTCGCCTAGGTATGCGAGTGCTTTTGACATTTCCGACTGTTAACACTTTGGCTATTTGATCTTCGTAAGTCAGCCTTGGTTTTCCTTGGCTTTTTTACTACTCGTTTTCGCTCTGTAGATTTTCTTCGTCAGTCCTTCACTCGTTCTTTCTATTTGCCCGAACCACCTAAGCATTCCTTTGTTAATTTTTACAATAACACTGTCGTGCAACACTGTCACATTGCGTATCTCTTCATTGCTTATTTTGTCTGCAAGGGTGACACCGCAGATATTTCTAAGAGATCGCATTTCTACTGCATTTATCTTACTTTCACTCGATTTAGGACTTATCCAAGTCTCACTACCGTACAATAAAATTGGAACCAACACCGCATTGTGTATGGCTATTTTGCCTGAGTTAAAAATATTCACGCTGCCTACTAATGCGGACAGAGCACCGTTCACTTTATTGCCAGCTGCTACCCGTCTCTCCACATCCAACTCGCATCTTCCATCCCTCGAAAACGCACTCCCAAGATATACAATTTCATTCTCTTGTTCTAAACAGAATCTATTTACCGGCCAGGTCAATTTAGGAAAATTAATTTTTCTATATTGTTTCGGGTCTGGGTGTAGTGGGAGACGCTCCTAGTAGTCGTCGTCTGGTTCTCACAGCACAGAGAATGTCCTAGTTTGAGACCAGATGATTGCTGTGTATTGTCTGGCATATTTATTATTACTATAATTTTTCTTTGCGCTTATGCCATGGGTGAAATTATATCATCAGACTGACCTAGGAGAGGTAGGGAGGGGAGGAAAGATAAACTCCTAAAGCCAGTTTTGATAACGTGAGGTAATTTATACAAAATATTAAAAAAATGCTGTGTTATGATTACAACGAATGTGTGTAAATTATTGCCAAAACCTTGCTCTTGAAGGCCAGCGACTACCATTTTTATTATACGATGTAGATTGCGTACTACCAACTCTATTACAAACAGAATAAGGTTAAAAATTAAAGATAAAGGTAGCGTAAGCGATGAGGTTACGTAAAGTGAACGGTAGTGTTGCGTTTCGTTTTGAACACGAAACCAGTCAATTGAAGAATCATTTAAGGGCTAAGAGTAGGGCCACGAAACTAGTGGAGTAGAAATCCGGAAAATCATACCTGTTATAAAATAAATGATTTAATTGAAGACAAAGCTGCAAAACGATCTTCTATGAATATGCATTTACTGGTTTTTGGAATTTTGCATTTTAATGTACCTATTGTAAAATAATGATGTGAAAATGATTTCCGATAAGTTTCTTGCTGGTTTCCGGTGGCGAATTTGGAGTTTAAAAAATTAAACCGACTTCAAAAAAGAACACTGAAAAGTATGAAATAACTATTCTTTACTAATCACAACTTAAGTACAAAAATAACTTTATAAATACGATACAAATACCCATATAATTAAATTTTACAGTCACTGAAGTCGGTGCCAAGCCTACTAAACTAATATACTTTCTGTTGTCGAACATTAATTTGGCACCGACTTCAATAAAGAACTGTCAAATTTAATTATATGGGTATTTGTATCGTATTTATATAAAGTTATTTTTGTACTTAAGTTTTGATTAGTAAAGGATAGTTATTTCATACTTTTCAGTGTTATTTTTTGAAGTCGGTTTAATTTTTTATAAAAAAAAATATTTTGCCCTTTTGAGTGACCTAGGCCTAAAAAAATATCAAAAGCAGATCTACAATTTGTTTATTTTCTAATTTTGGAGCGCAATGTGTTAACTTCCATTCTATTGAAGAGCATAAACCGTGGGATTTCACAATAAAGATGCGAACACAACGAACATGGGATATTATTGCCCATTGTGGCCATTATCAATATCATCAATATCATATCAATATCAATCAGTTATAAAAGAACAGTGTAAAAGTTGCATCATAATGACACCTTAACAGTATTCTTACAATCCGAAGACGACAGCTACCAGTCATATTCTCTGTCCGCCACAAGACTGACTCTACTGACTGAATTTATTATATCACAGGCAATTTATATCTTCTCCCTACTACCATTATACCATGTGGGGACAACGATAGTTAACAAATGACATACAAGAGAATCATCAATATAAACGAATAAAGGTTATAAACCAGGTCGCGTTATTTGGTGTATCTTCAAAACCATACCTTCAAAATCAATAAAATTTCAATGGGACCAATCTGGAAGTGTATCCTTTCAAAGAAAAAAAGAATTTTCCAAATCGGTTCATAAATAACGGAGTTATGAGGTAACAAACATAAAAAAAAACGTATAACCGAATTGAGAACCTCCTCCTTTTTTGGAAGTCGGTTGAAAATACTTTATGATCGAATTTAATTGAATTTAATGATGTTGAATGGCTACAGTTTTTTTTAAGAATTTATATTAAAGACTAGATGACACGGTGAACTTCGTACCACCTAAAATTGATTTGATTGTAACTCTTCAAAAGCGATTAACAGTCATGCATAGCGCAGCTGTCAAACGATAGGTCCGCCATGAACGCCATCTATTGAAAGGTATCTAAAGTGACAATTCCCATACAAAATTACGAATTTAGATTTTTTCGATTTCTCGGCTGTTTCTTTGGACTTTTATTAATTTTCTTTTTCGTAAACCATCCCAGTATAAAAGCAAAAAATTAAAAATTTAATTCAAATCGGTCGAGCCATTTACGAGTTTTTGCGAGACTAACGCACGGCTATTTATTTTTATATGTGTAGATATTTAAAAGTTATTCTGATTCATGTATAAATGATACCTTGCATCTAAATACTTCAAAAATCATTATCGTGGAGAAATTACAATGAAAATATGTTCTTCTTTAGTAGTTTCAGGTATGTCAAAGGCATTATATATTTTTATACAGCGTAGTCTGTAGAGTTGCATGATAGAGATTTTTTACATTACAAGAGCAATTTTCTACTAATTTTCATGTCACTAATCACCGCGTAGCATAGCATGTGTGAGTAATAATGTTGATATCATAATAATATTTCTTAATAACAGGATACTATGTAGGTACATACAATAACTTAATTGATAACATAAAAGTAAATAGATATCCTAACGTTAATATTTACAAACTTAAAACTACACATTATCTTAAATAATAGGCTTCCTCGAAGTTGCCGTTTAGAAAGCTGTTATTGCTTACCCAACATACTGGCGGCATTACCTCTTTGAGTAGCTAAACTGATTCATTGGCGGAAGAAGCTGCCAGCCCCGATTCTTATTTTTATATCTATACAAATAAACAAAATTGAAGCGTCCGCGATTTCGAAAAAACGCATTATTCTTCTGTTCATATAATTTTTGTATGTTACCAAAACCCCAACACACGTTTTTAAATTTTTTGTCTGTGCGTTTGTCTGGACTAACTTCCAAAACGGCTGAATCGATTTTGACGAAATTTACATGCAGGCAGAGGACCTTTCAGATAGCATCTAGGTTTTGAAAAAATACCAATTTTAACGAGAGCGAAGCTGCAGGTCTTAGCTGGTGTAAATAAAACTCTTCTAAAATTCGCTTGTTTTGTGCCCGAAGTAGCTGTTACTGTGGCAACATAATAAAACTTGAAGACTTCTATTTTGGCACTTTTGCAATCTAATTTTGAGTAGGTATGTTATTCTAATGTTAACTTCGATTACGAAGCACAACTTTCAAGTCTACATTATATGTATTTTTAACCGACTTCAAAAAAGAAGGAGGTTCTCAATTCGATTGTATATATATTTTATTTTTTTATGTTTGTTACCTCAGAGCTCCGTCATTTATGAATAGATTTGGAAAACTGGTTTTTTATTTGAAAGGATATACTTTCAGATTGGTCCCATTTCAATTTCACTGGTATTGGAGCTTGGATTTCGAAGATACATTAAATAACACCAAATAACGCGAGCTGCTAATAAGCTATATTTATTTATATTTATGATTCTCTTGTATGTCATTGCGCTCCAGATTTAGAAAAGAAGTTAATTGTAGACGTGCTCTAGACATTTATTTTAGGCAAAATAAAATAAAAAAAATTACGAACACTAAAAGATACAAAATTACTTTCCTTTACTAATCAAAACTCAAAGTTGAATTTGACAGCTATTGAAGTCGATGCCAGATCAATGTGCAACAACAAAAAGTCTATTAGTTTAGTAGGCTTGGCATCGACTTCAGTAACTGTCAAATTTAATTACATACATAGGTATTTGTATCGTATTTATAAAGTGATATTGGTACTTGAGTTATAATTAGTAAAGGATATATTTTCAACGTTTCGGTGTTTTTTTTTAAAGTCGGCTTAACTTTTTTTGGTAAGTTTATACTCGTTAGTAAGCTGAAAGTAAATACGCAGCCTCCTGGGGATGACACTTTTTTATTTTTTTGAGTTAAGAGTTGTTATTTTTTTACTTGAGTTTTGATTAGTAAAGGATAATTATTTTGTGCTTTTTAGTATTTTTTTTCGCAGTCTTTTTTTTTAGAATGGTCGTAAAGAGGTTACGTTTTAGAGCTTCATAACGTATATAGATATACGTATCTATATCATATCTTGGGTTTTGGGTTTTTTTTGGGTTTTATCATAACTTATGATGAAACCCAAATTATGATCAAAAACCTCATGCCGCCAGTAATTAATCAGTAATCTCATACACCCTGACTATAAGCCGATATTTACAAGGTATAACATTGTAACTCGTTTTTAGCTATTTTGAATTAATAATAATTATATATCTACGCTAAAATAAAATACAGATTAAAAAACTATTTGAAATAAATTATGATTTTGTTCTATGCTAGTGTCGAAGTATTTATTTTTATCAGCAATAGTGGTCGCTGATTGCCCTGTGGTCGATTATCGACCGTGAATATAAAACAAACGCTTTTTTTCTCTTTCCACTCCACACACTCGAAACAGCTCACACCTAACAAATCACACAAATTTTATAGCTCAAAACTCATTCAGTTAATCTGTAATAATTTGCAACATTTTTAAAATTTTGGCGACAATCTCTGCTCTGTGTGACTAATCATAATCACAAACTATTATATGTTTGACATTGACAGTTTGGCTGTTATGTGTTTATGTGTTTGACATTGGCAGTATGAAAATAAACAATGAATGTTATTTTATGTAATGTATTCATAACACATATATATATACATATATATGTATATATTTTAACTTTCTGCACTTCTCCATATAAACTTCAACTACGCTAAATCTCACACTCCTTCGTAAAAGGCGGTACAAAGTTTCTCTTCACGTATTAATATATCGATAGTATAAATAAAATATAAATACATATATATCTTCAAGCTGTATCCCTAACGCGGTAGCCAGGGAGGACGGAGTGCCAAACTTCGCGGTTCTTATACATACCTTATACATACTTTCACCTCCTCGAATCTCATCATTCACTTCAAATAAAAAAAAAAGCAAAATAAATTAAAAAAAAAATATTTTCGTCTTTACACAATTTGAATTTTTATCAGTCTTTTCGTAAATTATTAATGCCATTTACATAATTGCATGACATATTTGTGGACATGCGGAAATGGCGCGTTAGCCTTCGATCAGAAATAAAAACGCTGGCGCATAGCAATACAGTGTTACACCAATAACGCGGCAGTATAACAGTCTTTTGAAACGAAAGTGTGTTTTAAAACTCACGCGGTAAAGTCTGCTTTCATTTGTATTAATTTGTATGACCACGATTTCATATTATTTTAATGGAATTATGAAAGACACTTTAAAAATTAATTAAATCATCAATTAATGATTCTAAACAAATTGTTATGCTTTCTGTTAACACTACTAATTAACTGGAAAACCAACAAGTGTGCCTTGGCAGGTGGTCGACCTGATCCTGCTGTTATTAGGGTTATGTAGTCAAAATAACTACGGACGGAACCCATATAGCTTCGTCATGTCTGCTTTATTCGTATGTTTATCTGTCTGTTATTGTCTGTGTTGTCAAAGTTGATGTATTTTAGGTTTAAATTTGACACAAAGAGTTAGAATAGTAACCCAACTTCAGAAATTAAATATAAATAATCCAATAGCATGTGTTTTATATTAATTTTGAAAAAAAATTTAACTTTCACTTCGTCTGATATTGTTGTGGAGCCTAGGTGCCAGCACGCTTATAGCCGATTTTTTCAGTTCAAAAACTGCGTTTTTTAGCATGTTATGCATTTTCATTTAGTTCTAATTTTAAATTTTTAGGTAAATAGGATTTGGATTAATGTTCGAGTTTTATTTTTAAAGAAACCGTTGCTCGCAACTTGGTTTGTGTGGATTTAAAAAAAGGAGTCTCGTGTCCTTCGTTAAGGTATAAGCTATCGTCGTACTAGATTGCTTCAAAGTTAGGCCAGCGGTTTATCTATAACAATCAGACACTCACGTATAACACTTATATACAGCGATATAATGAAATATATTCTGCTCTGACGTACCCCCGGGCATGCCTACGTAGATTTTCCTGCCACAGTTGACGAGGGTTAACCTTTCAGAAGAAAATCAAAATTTCTTAATTCATTGTTTCTAATACGAATGACGAAAATCATAATAAGACAGATGGATTGTGCTGCAGAATATTATATATTTTTCCTTCTAAGTAAGTAAGAAGATAAGACGTTTCTTATTCAAGAGGAAAAAATAAATCCCGATGTGAAATTGAACGTCCATGTGATTAAATGAGACAAGTATATATATTTTTACGGTATGTACTTACTTTACTATACAATTACAAAAGTTAAGTCGACTTCAAAATAAGAACGCTGAATAGTACAAATGATTTTGCTTAATTTACTAATCAAACGTCAAGCACAAAAATAACATCATAAATACGATACAAATACAATTAAATTCGACCATTACTAAAGTTGGCGCCATACGTACTAGTAGACTTTCTTCTATTTGTTAAATGTTGTTTATTAACAGTCACTGAAGTCGGCGCTATGCCTACCGCACCAGTAGACTTTCTGCTGAAGTCAGTGCTATGCCTACCCCACCAGTAGACTTTCTGGTGAAGTCGGCGCTATGCCTACCGCACCAGTAGACTTTCTGCTGAAGTCAGTGCTATGCCTACCCCACCAGTAGACTTTCTGGTGAAGTCGGCGCTATGCCTACCGCACCAGTAGACTTTCTGCTGAAGTCAGTGCTATGCCTACCCCACCAGTAGACTTTCTGGTGAAGTCGGCGCTATGCCTACCGCACCAGTAGACTTTCTGCTGAAGTCGGTGCTATGCCTACCGAACTAGTAAACTTTCTGGTGTTTATTAAATGTTGTTTATTAACAGTTACTGAAGTCGATGCTGTGCCTACCGAACTAGTAGACTTTCTGGTGTTTATTAAATGAATGTTTTTTTGTTTGTCTTGTACTCTGGTGAGATGCCGTACGCATCCATGAAAGATTTTTTAAATCGAAGACCACGCAAATGAAATCGCAGGAAATAGTAAGATATACTATATATACCACTGGTTCCCAAACTTATTTTGTCTACTGAGTCGAGAGCTCATGCAGTCGTTGTCTAAGATGCCTCCTAGCTAAATGAAATTACAAATCACCCCCCAGGCCTCTACACAACGCCCCCATTTTTTTCTGGGTCTCTTACCGCTCCCCTTTAGGCCTGAGCGTCCACAAGGGGGCGTTATCGCTCACTTTGGGAATGGCTGATATATACCATTACGATATACAGATTTTGCAACATATGTTAATTTAGGTCTTGGCCGTTTTATTAATAAAATTAATCGAGGAACTTAGTCGCCATAATATGCAAGGTGAACCGAACCGTTCACGGTTAAATTGTCTAATATATTGTGAAATTAGAGACGCCTAATTTTTGTTTATACTTTGTGATTACTCCAAAGAGTACACAGAAAATTAATCAAATAATTAAATTATTGAAAATCGCTGGTGCCCTCATAAGCGTTGTGTAAAGATTATTGGTCTGTGTAATATAGAGTCAAATCTGTAGTAAAGGAAATCTTTTAAACTACACTGCATAAAATACGTAAGTATGATGAGTGATACAGATTATTTAAAAAAAATACTTCATTCATTTATTTTTTTTTGAGCGTTTCGCCCTGGGGAGGAAGAGGAAGAGGAGAGGTTTCTAGCTACAAATATATTGAGGCACCCTTTCTAGTAGGATCTGCTGAGGCAGACTAAGCCACTAAAAAGATGTCAACATTACACTACCAAACAAGCACTTATTTTAACAATTCCACATAATGCACAAAAGATGTCCACTAGAAAACAATTTGCAAATAATTAAAAGAGACGTCCAACTGCTCTTCATAAAATCCCGCCGAAAAATCTCTAATACATTTAAGATTGTTTCATGCCTGTCTGGGAGAAAAACATTAAACGTGTCATTTGCAAACTTGTCCAAGGAGGTCGTGAAAATCTGCCAAAGTATAATTCTGTGCTGGTTTTCGAGAAATTAAAGCGGAATTAGAGAATAACCCGTTGCTAGCTATCGCCTGTATAAATTCCTTTGTAAGTTCCTTATTATAAAGCCCTGTCCCTTGTCCGGCTTTTAAGACAGTTACGGAAATCTAAGCATCTGACACATTGTACGTGTTTTCATCAACATCGAAGAAACATTATAGCAGTATAGATTATTTTAATATAAACATCCTTAATGACGTCAGCTCGATAGGAAATTCCAAACACCTGTATTCTCGTTTTAAATAAATTATTATGCTTTACATCTGATTGACTACTAATAAAATCAACAAAAAATGAATACAAGGTCGAATTGTTTAGTATTTGACTACAAAATATTGTTATTGAAAATTTTTTTAGTCGAATTGCTAAAATCGAACTGGAAATGTAGTCAAAGTAAGATGAATGTCATGGAAATGTGCTCTTTCAGAGGTATGTGCAGTGTCATCCTCGCGGATAGAATAGGGTAAGCAATGAAGAGATACGTAATATGGCAGGATTGGATGAATATGTTACTGTAAAAATGGAGAAAGTAATGTTTCAATGGAAAGAACGAGTGTTAACCGATTGATGAAGAAAATCTACAAAACGATAGCGAATGGTAGCAGAAGCCGAGAAGAACTAAGGCTGACTTATGAAGATCAGGCCAAAGAAGTATATAAGGAATACAATGCTTGGTACTCTGTTATAGCGTGAGGATATGTATGTATCTATTAATGTTTTTCTACATGTACTTCCATCCAGATTTGATAGAGAGAGAACCATATTGTATCATAACGTTATCATTTTGGGTAAATCTGAGCAGATTAGGTATTTGACGGTATCGTAAATAATATACACCATAAAAAATAACAAAAAAAGTCTGACCATATTGTAGGATTCGAACCCGCGTATTTTAGCTTGATAGATCTACTGAGACTGCACTACTGAGAAGGTAAACTCTGTTGTGAAATCAGAAGAGTTTAGAAGTTTTAAGTGTGTGAAAACATAGAGAAAACGAATTTTGTCAGAATTGGACCCCTAGCTAGATTGATTTTTGGCCACCGTAAAGCCCTATTGAAAATTTCATCGAAATCGTTAGAGCCCTTTTCGAGAACATGATTATAAATATACAAACATTGCTTGTATAATACTACTCTTTTATCTAACATAGTATCTTAAAATAAAGAAAGTTCATGAAATTTAACATTAAATTCATTATTCAGGAAAGTAATATATTTTTCTCCATGACTGTTATTCATAGACTTTATAAATCACTCTAAAACCAGACGCCGTGTCCGAGCAGCAACGGTGATCTTAATCAGATAACCTGATTCACCTGTACATACGACACACATTTATTATCAGATAAGCTGATCGGTAGCAATTTCGTTAGAAAACAGCACCTATATATCCACATTACATTTGAAAAAAAAACAAGAAAAAGGCCTGACCACATTGCAGGATTCGAACCTGCGCACTTCGGCGTGGTGGACGTACGCTCTAGCCATCATGCTATTGAGAAGGTAAACTCTGCTGCCAAATTAAAAAAGTTTAGAAGTTTGGAGTTTAAAAGTTTTAAATGTGTAAAAGACGAAGGAAACGATTTTTCCCAGAATTGAGACAGACCTGGCTAAATCGCTTTCTCGCCTCGCTCAATCCCTATATTGTATTCATCGAAATCGCTGGAGCCGTTTTCGAGAAAGCGATATCAAATATATAAACTTCAAATACATAATTATATATGCGTGTAATAATTATATATACAATTACATATGCATGTAGATATGTATACAAATATTGCTCGTATAATAGTGGATTATACAAAGCTTACCACGAAATAGAGAGACGTATATGACTAAAAGAAGAGGAACAAATAAGTGTCTCGTTTTTGAGCTTTTTTAATTTTAGTGAAAACAAATTTGTCGACCACTGAAAAAAGGAATGGCACCACCGTTCGTAATCTCGAACTCGGATCAAGAAACAATGGATGAAGCCATAATAAATTGCCGCTTTTACCACAGTATGCCAAACGAATTTTCGTGTCTCTTTCTATCTCATTGAGCGTAGCCACGAGTGAAACAGTTAGCTGTAGTAAGTATGGCAACCTCACACTGTTAGTGTAATTATTGTCAGCTTATGAGTCGGTCTTGAAGTAATGACTTGCAAAGTACTTGTAAATCTTAAGAGTTTTGATTACTAGTATTCACAAAAATAAAAATATGTCATGTTCATCTGTATATCGTTGTACTGTGACCTTCCCTAGCCACGCACATTAGTAAAAATCTAGAAACTCGGTCAACAAAAAATTACAATGTAAAGACTTAGAGCAAATACTCCGTCTATTGTGTGATACTTGGTTCGAGATCGAGTAGCGTCAACTATCCAACATTGTTTTTATCTTTATTAAAACGTTCAAAGTACTCACCTGTTCTATGAATTCAGGATTTTCAGTGTACCCGTAGCCGATGAAGATCATCGAATGAAGTCCCAGAATCATCACCATTGTGTAGAATCTAATAGAAAAAAAGAGAATAATTACATTCTGTTTTCCTGTTTTGATAATAGTGCGGATAAACATTAGGCCAAATGTTCACTGCGAAGTCAAACTGACGTCAAATCACGGCGTCCAGTCTGCTAGGAGAAAAAAAAAGTAAAGCGCTTGACTCTTCTTTTTGGAAAAAAGGAATAAGGAAACAACGAGATGCGCTTCAACGTCATCTTCATACCTACACAATTATGTGTGAGCATTCATCTTTGCGTCGGCCAGTATTTTCTCAGTCTAGAAGAGGTTCAACACGTTACTCCAAACAAGACCCTGCGGTATTTCACTACAGCGGGTCTTGATGGTATTTGATTGGTAGTTAATATCTCGGATATTATGTTGCCTTCTGTTTGAGACCATTTGATTTTTTTAAGTTTGGTTTGGATACCATTTTGACATTTAATGCAAAGTCTACATTTCTTTGAGTATTATACGATTTTCAATAACAATTTTCTCTTTTAAATACATAGGTTGATAATATACTGAATAACAACGTAAGCGGAACGAAGTGAGCCACCTCAGTACACTTGTTGACACTTAATTTTAATAATCATCATTAATTATAATGGTTCGCAGACATAACTTAATTAATGACACACCTTAGTGCCTGAAAGCACTTGAATATCCCACCTTCGGCGCTTCCTCCGTATTTCAGAGCTTTCCAATTTTTTTGGACGGCGAAAGCCAACATGTATCTATTACCTGAAACAAAAATATTTATAAGTAAGTAAATAGAACGAACTTTCAAATTATGCCTTGGGGATTTTAAATGAGTTTTTAATTTCATTTCACATGGATTTTGACATGGACTCTTTCTTTGGTTGAATTTCGAAACGGTACTTATTATTTATCTACATAATATTTGTATAAAGTAATCTTTCTTTTACGTAACATTTCAAGTTTGGGCTGTGCATCACTCAATTTCTTTAAAGATATATTATATTGTTTTATTTATTTACAAATACTTGCAAATGTATACTCCACCAAAATTCAAATTTATACATCGACACGTGTTTCAGTTCAACGAAGCATCCTTTGGAGAATATAAATTCCGTTAATCGCTCTTTTTAAACTCTAATTTGGAATTATATAATCTTTCCTGAAGATACTTCGTTGAGAAGCGAAATGTATGTCAATTAATGTTGTTTCTGTGGAATACTTGTTGACGCAAATTCTACCAATGGACTCAATAGGCCTAAAGTTACATAATATATGGATGTCTATATAAGTATACCTTGTCCTTTCTCTGGAGGCCAAAGGAAGTAGTAAGCAGAACAACCCATGTTAACCAATAGTACGAGGAGTAGAATAGCTCCAAGTACAAAGTCTAAGACATCAGGTGGCATGCTGTCACCCTGAGTCTTACAATATCGTACTGATAAGTACTGCACCTGGAGAAAAAACCAGAATTAAAATTACATGCAACCAGACAGACTTTGAGTTATGTACTTGAATAGTAAAGCCATCAAAGTAATTTCTGGCCTGAATCGAAATATAACACCCATTTGTACCAAATAAGTCTATCAGCCGCCATTTTGGTGGAAAACAGGATCAAGCGATGATTTCAATATTTACGCAGTCACACCAATATTTGGCGAATCAGAGTTTCATTTACAGCAATTATTAATTATTCCAAAGTAGACGAAGAAAGACTGTATCTCGAAGAAATAATGTATAGTCGCTTTATATTGGTGTTAGTCGGTTGTCATATCTATTTTTAACCATTCTAGTGAATGTGAATGACATAATTTTTAGAACAAAATCGAGAGTAGTTTAATAAACACACATACAAAAAAATATATTGTTTTTCACAGAAAAGAATCTATGAAATGCTGTAGGTATATAAAATAAACAGTACAGGAGCATGTCGGACATCTTTTGATTTAAGATTATGTAGAAAAAAAAAACAAAATCATGGCATCATAATTCGGTTTCTTATTTATGTTTTCGTTATCTATTTACGTCTTAAATCCCGACTTAACAGTTAATTTTGGTCCAAACAACATTTTATAGTACATTTCAATATCTCTCTATCTCTATAGACAACCTCTAGAAAATATTAAAGTAATATTTTAAAATATTTCATCAGGAGAATGAGATCGCAACCGTTCCACGCAGTCTTTATCCGATTCCAGTGATATATAAAACTTATATACATTGGTATTTCTATGAGGTACAGGAAATATCCACTGTTGATATATTTATTTATGTCACCTGCAAGCCATATCCCTGATGTATAGAAGCATTGAAGCACTCTTGTAGAGCCAGTGCCGTAGATTCAGATGCATTGGCATGGGTCATATTCAAACCGCAATGTTTAGAAGCGCACACTCCTCTGTGAAGCTTCGTATGTTTATAGTTCTTGTATGTTAGCGAGGAGAAATTCTGTGGAACACAAATTATGTCAGAACATCTTAAAGGATTTTGCATGTAGATTACGAACAGTATATACCTACATATCTTCACGCTGTATCTCTAATAACGTAGTCTGAGAAGATGAAGCGCCAAGCGTCGCGGTCCTTACATACTTCTTTCGCTTCGTCAAATCTCATCATTCTCCTCACACATTTTCGCCTCGGTATGCGAGTGCTTTTGACATTTCCGTCAACTAACGCTCTGGTTATTTGATTTTCATAAATCATTGGTCTTCCTCGGCGTCTGTTACCACTCACTTTCGCTCTGTAGATTTCATCGTCATTCTTTCATCACTCTTTCTTTCTATTTTATAAGTAGTTTTAACCCAACATACAATTATCTGTAGACATGGTTAGGATTTTATAGTGGTAGAGCCATGCTGCATTGCAGAACGAATTGGGCCGGCTCGCCCGATGAAATACCACCCTCTCACAGAATATCGGCGTGAAATAACAACTATTTCCCTAAAGGCCGGCAACGGACCCGTGATTCCCCGGACGTTGCGGGGTGTCCATGAGCGATGGTTGGTCACTTTCCATCAGGTGACCCGCTTGCTCGTTTTCCCCCTCTTTTATAATAAAAAAGTTTAATATAGACACTTTTATATAATATGATAATCACACATACATTCCACTCACACAAACATACGATAAGTATTAAATAAATTATGGCGTATATTTTTTCTAACTTACTTTCATAAATCTGTACAACGGTGAATCATCTTCCATTAATTCCATGTCCACTATGCAGTAGACGGCATCAGGGTTCCTCAGGCACAGATCGAAGTCATCCAACTCTGATAGAGCCGGCATCGAGTAGTAGTCCAGTACCGACATCGGCTCTGATTCATTTGATGGCAACAAACAATTGTTTAATATAAATGTTTAATATATTGTTATTATTAAATTTACTGAGTGGTAAAAGAAACCCAGGAAGACCAAGGCTGACTTATGAAGATCAAATGGCAAGAATGTTAGCAGACTGAAATATCAAAAGAATGATGATATTTATTTTGAAGAAGCGAAAAAAGTACGTGAGGACCGCGACGCTAGTCGCCCCGTCCTCTCTGATTACCCCGTTAGGGATACAGATCAGCACCTTTGGATTAGATTGGATTCAGTGCTGGTTAGCTGACCGAGTCCGATCTCTGGTATATCCCGAGGATGCTTCGTTGAGAGGCGAAACACGTGTCGATTGGTGGTTTTTGGAGTTTGAGCGGAAAATAGCTAAGGATTTTAGGAATTCATCAAATTTTGTTCTTCTCTTTCATATACTGGCAACTCGTTTCATATTTATTAGAAATATTTCTGTTATTTTGTTATTTTTATTGCTAATGTACAATTTCTGCCTCCTTATTACTAAGTCCCTAACACTCTCCAATTAAGTCATAGTAGACTTAATAAACCTTTTATGAGAACATTAATAAATTTGAGTTACTTAAAAGATACTTTGTTGAAAACTATACGCGAATATTATGGAATTTTACCTCAGTCTAGTGATTTGCAGGTAAATATCATGGTAACTACTAACCAGTATCACCGGTTAACTTTAAAATCAAATTTTTTGTGTCTTGATTAAATTAATTTTGATAAGCCGAATCGCGTCATAAAAAAATAGATTTTTGTGTGATAAGCTTAAAGATTTTATGTTTATCATGGGTACTATTACACATAAAATAGTAATAAAATGCGATAGGCTTTTTAGGTTTCTCTAACTGTCTCATAACTGTTATCAAATTCTAGAGCTTAAGAAGATAACTTCAAAAGAAATGAAGCCAACTTCAAAATAATAACCACTGAAAAGTACAAAATACATTACCTTTTACTAATAAAAATTCAAGTATAAAAATAACTATAAATTTGATACAATTACGAAGTAGGTTGTTTTTCTCTTTTGAGAGACCTTGACCTAAATAAATATCTAGGGTATGTCTACGACTTTCAACTCTTTCTTATATTGGAACGAAATATACAAAATAATCATTAATTGGTGTATCTTCGAAGTACAAAGTTCAATACCAATGAAATGAAAATGAGACCACCTTGAAGCTATATTGAACCCGACGCAAAAAGATCATTGAAATCGGTTCATAAACGAAGAAATTATGCCCCAATGTATATAAAAAATATACTGATATATACAATACACACAAGAAGAATTGGAAATCTCTTACTTTTTTGAAGTCGTTTAAAAATACGTATACATATATATAAGTAGTAACGGGTGTATAATATAATAATCATACCCAAAATAAGGTTACCCAAATTAGATTTCAGCTACGGGTACCACATGAGCCACGTTTTATTTCAAATGATTACGGGTTTGACGATATGATCGGAAAGGCACATCTACTTCTTTGCATTCTCGGCTCTGTTCACGTGTAGTAGGAAAACCTCGGACCAATATCACAATGGATGGAGCATTTGCTCTAAGAGCGTGTCCTTACGGTGTCCTTTTTTTGCGTTGATTTTTCTTGACTTTCTAGATTTTTACTGACGTGCGTGAATAAGGAAGGTTACGGTACAACGACACACGGCTGAACTTGATATTTTTTTATTTTTGTGAATACCAGTAGCCAAAATACTTAATATTTACGAGTATTTTGGAAATAAGAACATTTAGTTTTCCTCAGAAAAAAACCGACAATGACCAAGTGTGAGTTTTACTCGAGCACAGAGGGTCCTGTGCAATATTAATAAAATGGTTTTGTGAACCTAATTTCTAGAGGCTTGTAAAACCTAAGGCTTTGATTTTATTTTTCCTGTATACTTTAAATTGATCCTCATTTTTTGAAATTTTTAAAGTTAAGTCCAGTAATTTCAGACAACGAAGAGGAAAGTTCAAATCGAGTTTACACTGGAAAAATACCTTATTTGAAATCCGTGGGTTGATTTGTTGTTACGGAAGACCAAAGTTCAATAAAGTAATATTTATTTTTTACAATATCACGAATGTTCAATTAAAAGAACAAAAAAGATTGAAGTTACATGTTCTAATGCAATAAAGTTTTCAAAATTTTATGTTTTTACTAAAGAGTTTAGTTTATGATATGTTTTAGGATTATGTTGATAGTGTGCATCGGACCTGCCTTAGTTAATTTACTTAACAAATTAGTTAATTACACAAAACTGTTTTGTAAATATTTCGACATTTTAAGTGTAGGTGAAATCAACAATTTCCGTGTGTCAGTCCGAAATTCACCCGCGATTGTAGTAAAACTTTCGTAAAGCTAACAGAAGTATTTTTTGGTGTAACTAGTTAAATTATCTGATTTATGGCTTCTTTAATTATCTATAAATATTTTAAAAGGTCATCCAGTGAACAATACCATTGTATTGCTATGTCCAATTTAGAAATTGTAGGTACATCGCGCAACAAATAGAGAGACTGATGTTCATTTTACTCTTTTTCTTATAGATATGGAACCCTAAAACAGAAATATCATATACAGAGCTTAGAAATTATCACAGTATTTGGAGTACATAATTCAGTAATTGTTTATTATTTATTTTGGTTATAATTATTTACAAGTTCCAATTAAATTAAGTTAGAATTACAGTCAAAAGAAGGTAGTCAACTACTCGATTGATGTGAAACATCTTATGCGGCGGGTCAGTCTGGCTGTTGGCATGGCGAGTGGCGACGAGTCGCCACGCGCTTGTACTGAGTTCTTATAGTTATACTGTATGCAGTGTTTTTATTCAATTCGGAACACGTTGCCTGTGTTTTTTAAATAAAGAACCATTTTTTCTTAAAAAAATCTGAATATTTTGTTATTGATTACGCCACATTAATTTTTTTACTACAATTACACACAAAGTTGTCTGTCCGTCAGTGTCTCTGTCTGTATAGTCGTTTACCTCGTCGTTTGGAACAGTTACAGAAATTGGTGAACCGAAGTCAGATCTAAAGTTCAAAAATTCATACAATAATAACAATTTTTTAATGGTTCATCGTGTGTTACCAAATGAAAGCTCACAAACATGTATAACATATTACTTTACTTCTTATATTTTTTTACACTGCATTTCACTGTAATATGTAACTGGTCGTTTAAGTTGGGGTAATTTGTTAATTTTTAAGATTTTTGTTTGTTATAAGTTATGGTGAATATTATTAATTCAATGATTATTTAAATATAGAAAAATTAAACAAGCATTCCTTTTAAAATATGCGTCAAAATTGTTGTCGCTCTTAGAATCATAAAAAGAATAAAAGCAAAACATAAAAGAATCAATCAATAAAATTTAAAAATAATTAACTTTGAGAATAAGATACATTTTTGAAGAAATTTTTTTAGGTTTCCATTATTTTATTACATACATTTTTCTTACGTAAATGACAAAGCTCTATATAAACCATGTTTAGCAATTCGCGATTGATAATAGTTGACAATAACACGCGCAAATAGGTACAACTTTCTTTTTATATACGTACTTATATATTTAATCGACAGAGCATCTTGTGTAATTTAATCTAAATATATCAAAAGCGACTTAAAACATAACAAACATTTTTGAAGTCACTTGTATTTAATATAAAATATTGAAATATATTTTACAACCTTTTATTCGACTTGTTAGTATGTTTGGGTCATTTGCAACTGAACTTTAAATCACTTCCACCCAATCGATTGACCTGAAATTTTGCACACACTTGGAGCAACAATACAATCCAGTAAAAGTTTGTTTTAATCGATTGTAACCTATTAAACTTAAAATGTGCAAAATGTCGCTTCAATTCATTCAGCGCAACGTCATATAATATTAAAAATATACGCGTACCTGTATCCGTGACATTCTGACACAAAACCACATTCACCACAAATGAAACGCACAAAAACCACCGCATTTTAATCGAGTACTGTATGACTGAGTGGTTGGAATCGCTGGCGATTCGAGTCGGTATAGTGACGCAAGCACCCAGCCATTGGGGGGGTGACCAGATGTTTAGTAATATGGACAGGTTGTAGAATACTAGTGTAAGTTATTGCGAAAATAATTCAAACAATTTCGCTGAATTGCTGCTAGGACAACATTCCATTAGCTCTGTATGTTCGTGTTGAAGTACACTTTAAATAGTAAACTGGGTAAGACAAACTTCGTTAACTTTTTTGAATTCCACGGCGATTAAAGCTTTGTCATGTCTGTCTGTCTCTCTGTCTGTATATTATCATCTTTACACCCATTGAGTTGAACTGTGGCAAAGAGATATACATCTATATCTCAATACTAACGTTATAAAGAGAAAACATTTGATTGTTTGTTTGTAATGGATGAACTCAAAAACTACTGAACCGATTTCAAAAATTGTACCTATAGAAATCTAGCATATCGGGGACTAGCATGAGCTGTACTTTAATTTCAAAAAAAAATTTAAGAATCCATTGTCGAACCTTTGTTCGATACAGTCTGAGCTGATTTTTTGTATTTAATGTTCGTCGAACAGTCTTGTAGATAGATTGATAGAAGCGACTATTATTTTTATACATCCAAATCTACTAAATATTCTAGATTATAAGAAATTCTGTTTATGGATTTACTGTTTTGTAAGCAAACATCGTTATATATTTGCGCGTTAGAATATTGAAGTTACGACGTATATTATGTTATAAATATTAATAAAATTTGGTACATAATGTTACCACAGATTATTACTAACGTAAAATGTTAGTGAAGTTAGTTGAACAGCT
The DNA here is from genome assembly GCA_907165235.1 of Zeuzera pyrina. Lineage (NCBI taxonomy): Eukaryota > Metazoa > Arthropoda > Insecta > Lepidoptera > Cossidae > Zeuzera > Zeuzera pyrina. The sequence goes on from OU015640.1 coordinate 1,905,357, forward strand.
GCTATTCTGATGTAAATGGCAATTTTAATGGGGAGGCTAAGTAATACGAGTAATAATGTTCTCAGACATTTCACACAGCGCCATCTAGTCCCAAAGTAAGCAGCACAGCGCTTGTGTCATGGGTACTAGATAACTGATATACTACTTATAAATTTTTCTTTTGTAAATAAATACATATTATATATGAACACCCCGACTCGTGGCGGGAATCGAACCCGCAACCCCCGTTTACTTTCCGACGCGCTTAGCCGTTGCGCTAGGGAGGTCGTCTAAATAAACCTGTGAAATAAACACTGTTTAGAAAAAAAACCTGTTGTTACAGGTAGGGAGCTGATGCTAAAAATTTAGAAGTTATTTACATTTACAGGTGGAGTAAACGTTGAAAATAGTATTTTTTTAGTTGTAACAACTACTAAATCAACTTTTCTTAAACCATCATCGCTGCATTACGAACGAGCTCTCAAGAATTAAAAGAAAAAGCTCTCCTTAATTATATGCTCGCGTCTGCCTCTTATTTCAAAATATTGGAGTTAATTAGACCTTCACGTAATATCTCATTGTCATAAACATAATATGTTTCGACATGAACTAGACAAAATAATTTGCTCTTCAGTGACATTAATGACGAGCAAACAAATAAATAATTTAATATGAAAAATGTAGCGAAATACACGTTTCGTTTGTTTGTCAATATTTATGTAGGCATCTTAACATAATATCAAAGTACCAGACAAGTATTGTATAATAATATAGGAGCAAGTAATATAGGAGAGCTTTTATATAATTTTCAATTTTTTTTTGCCGATTATCAGCGACAACTTGTCTTTTATCATTCTCTATCATTCCTAATGACGAGTAAATCATACATCATTTTTCCTGCTAGCTTTATAAATAACAGTAAAATGGCAAACACTGAAGCTGGAGGCTGAGCTACAATGCGCCAGCTTCATAATTATTACTAAAATGGCGAACACTGAAACAGGAGGCTGAGCTACAATGCGCCAGCTTCCTAATTATGAGTAAAATGGCGAACACTGAAACTGGAAGCTGAGCTACAAGTGACATTATGCTGAGTAAAATAAGATTATATTATTATATACTACTATTGTATTATTTTTTAATGTTTTAATAATTGTTGTATGTATTTACAAAAAAAAATTTAACACTCGCGAGTCAAACGAATGCTCGAGTTATTTTTTCTTGTAATTATTATTTCTCACTGTCACACTGACATATTATCCCTATAAATATACTGCGAGTAAAATACTATATAGAAGTAAGTTATGTAAATCCGACATATCTACAACCTTTTAAACGTAAGTCTGGGAAAAGTTGCGTCAAAGATTTCTTCGTCCAATCTCTACCAAAGTTTTAATCCTACTTTTTCTCGTTTCTATCGTTATCATGTGTCTATAAGACCTAAGTTTCTTCTTACGTATAAGAATTAGGGCTGGGACACACTACACTTGCGTAATACCCTAACGATTGAATAAATATGTAACATACTTAAAATGTGCATTAAATTAAATAGATATGAGGAACTCGTATAACAATTCATTCTTTCGCTCATAGTCCAAAAAATAATAACCCATATAGCATATAAGGTGCTGCAAGCTTGATTTTCCTTTGATTGTAAATTACGACATCAAATATGACGAGGCAAGTTTTTGATATTTAAAGACTTAAAACTGCTATGTCATAGATAACGAGGTTTTTGACAATATTGCCGCAATCTTATTTTATTCTTGAAGGTATCAAGTTTTTATTTATATTTGGATACCTATTTTTGTGTATTAACAACATTTATATTTATTTGTGTATTTTTGCCTTCGACTACGACAATGAACTGTCTTAGTCTGGCTAATGAAAGTAAACACTCGATTCTTTTGCAAACTTTTTACGTGGCAATGCAATACAAACGTCGACGTCAATTTCTGAACTTGTCGGTTGAAAATGACAGAACACGCCATGCACGTTGAAAATAAATACAAAGAAAGAGATAGAATTAGTAATACATAATAGAAATATAATAAAGAAACCTACCAACCATGTAATGTTATAAGTACATCATTAACTGGGTTTCTTTTGATGGATGTCACCTAGGTAGATTAGCTACCACAAAAATGTGGGAATAACATACGCTCATGTGCCCCCAACTAGATAAAGTTATGGGAGTTATACAACTGATAAATAATCTTAGGTATTGAAATTAACACTCAGAAGAAAAAAAAACTCAGATGTATTAAAATAGGTTATTCCAGGTATTTCATATAAATTTCTAAAAAGATATTTTTTAAATTTGCCGAGCCTTTTCAGTGTCTACTTTCATTAGCCAGAGTATACCTGGATAACTCCGGCAAAAGCACTCTGTTTATGTCAATATTGTATCACTGTTGCGTGGTAACCTGGAACTTTGATTTACACTTGCATCAAGTGTATACAGTTGCGTTGCAAACTTGGTGCATGCCTGGTTTAAGTTTAAATTGCTGTATAGGAAACCAAGCGCAACGAGTGTTTTACATTTCCAGTTGTTATTGCCAGTAACCGCAAAACGAAGTCAATCGTACTTCGCAGAGATTTCTCTTTACAGAAATGGATGTCTCACTGCTGTCTCTGAATTACTGACAAAAATTAGGTACTCGGAAAATATATATAGTTACGTATTGATTTCATATATGAATATTGTATTTATAATAAAGCTAATATCTATCTAATCAATATATTAAATTACCTTTTGACGATATTTCAATATTTTTCCCTACTTTAGTGGTTGTCTAAGAGATAAAGCAATTTCATTTGTCCAAGTGACAATTTTGTTATTCTTTGAGGTTTTTTTTGTTTTTATACTAATTCCTGTTCATATAAATATGTTACTCAGCACTGATTTATCAATATGTTTTTTTTATAACGGAGGGGCAAACGGACAAGCGAGTCACTTGATAGAAAGTGACCACCGGCCCATGGACACCCGCAATGGCAGGAGAATCACGGGTGCGTTGCCGGCTTTTAGGAAAAGGAGGGAAAGGAGGTTTGACATGGGCCACCAGCACTCTCACTTGCCGAACGAAACACAACAGCAATAGATGCTGTTATTTCCGCCATTATTTTGCGAGAGGGTGATATTTCGCCGGGCGAACCGGATCAATTCGTGCTGCAATGCAGTATGGCGCTACCACTTCTATCACTATATGCGAATTATTGTCTATCTTTCTCAGTTATTAAGACAATTAACAAAGATATATTCCTAATTAATTAACTTGTACAAAAGTAGCTTATTGACTCAAATAATACAGTCATCTGCAGTACGCAGTTTATCAAGTAAGTTTTGTTTTTACATAGAAACAAAATTTATTTATTGAGATATTTTGATAAATTTCCTTTAATTTGCACATTATCCTTAAAGTCTTTCATTTTTTTCATTTTTTTTCGAATGATAATTTTGGAGATAAGGCGGCAAGCAATAATTTTGACGCAAATGTTTGAAAAACGTTTAAAATAAAGTATCTCGAAGTAACGTGTTATTTTTTTTTAAATTCATGACAATGACATGGTTTTTTAACTTTTTATTTTAATATCACAGTAATAGTAGAGTAGTAACTTTCTATTTGACTAATGTCGGCTACTAACGCCGAATATATCTCAAAATAAAAGCTGTGACCTTGGCTGTGAAAGACAAATCAGCGAGGAGAGTTCATAAATTTTTGAAGTCACACTTCTTTTTGCGCGTTAGATGAAAAAGATCAGTGTAATTTTAGCAAAGAACGAAAATTACAACATTGATGCAACACACCATGAAGTCGATTTAACACAACATAAAGTCGGCAACGAAGAGAGGTTCTTCTTTTTCTTTTTTGTATACTGGTTACTCGTTCCACATTTATTAGAAACATTTCTGCCATTCTAAATCTCTAATGTAAGAGTCTGTCTTTTTATCAATAAGTCGCTGTATCAATAATTCCCCAATAATGTCAGTAATAAGCTTTATTGGAGTTAAAAAATATTATTTAGAAAAACGAAAACCTTCTGTAGCATATATTAATTCAAACTTTTCAATTCTTAATACTTGTACAGAACTTTAACGCATAATAAACTATCGCTATTGTACTTTAAACCTCTCGAAAACGCAAAACATAGAAAATCTAAATAAAATGTCAACTTAGCTTCTCGCGTTCCCGCCAAAAAGTCAATGATAGATTATTTTCTCTAGACGTCACCAGTTTTAATTTTTATTTCATTCATTTCTAGCGGCTAGTTTTTATGCTTTTATTTTCTTTGTATATGACCAGTTTAATTATTGATTTTATTAATTATAATATACACTATTTACAATAAACAGCCAGTTTGAATCTTTTTATATGTGGCCAGTTTTGTTTTTTATTTTTACTCACGTTAAAGAAGTAAGAAGTATTTCTTACGTGCATAAATGATCACACAGATGCTTTTTTCAGTTTTACAATGCAATACGCCTACTAGAACATAGTTGACCTGCCCTGCATATAGACACTACTCAGCACCAGTACGTTGTCTATTAATTTTAAGAGTGGTAAAAAAGATAAAATGTATATTGACAGACACTAGTTTTCGCAACCAAGCAGTAACCGAAATCAGAATTCCCTAATTCTTTTTACACATTTTAAAGTTTCTTTTAATTTTAGATGATTTATACTAATAAATAAAATTGAAATGGGTGTGATTTGAATAAAAAAAGGCTTTCAATTAATCCCATAGGTATTATTATTTGTACTATTTAAATAACTTTTTATTCCATTATCAGTGTCGCGTGTGAACAAGCACTCGTTCTAAACGTTTATTTTCTAAGCCTATTCTATTCAGAAAAGACGAATAGGAATGGCAAACTGTAGAGTACCTGTCCTTTAAAAACCGTGAAATAGGGTCATCCTTTGCGTTTAACGTAATAACGTATAATCGATTCTGTGTGGACGAGGTTGGAAGTGGGAAATCGATAATCAACATTACACCGTTCGTAATTACAGCTGGCGTAACTTGTACTTATACCACTATAAATACGTAGTCTCTATTATTATACAGTATGATGTAATTCGTTGGATTAATAGATAACAATACAGTCTTACAAGACTAAATCATTAGTAACTAATGAAGATATGAATAGATATGTGTGTATTATATTATATTTGTTATGTATCTATATGTGTCTGTTTATGTATGTATTATGCACCTAAAAATTTTATATTGGTTCGTATATAAATTAACTTTAAATTATACTTATTATTTTAGTATTTTGATGATATTTTGTCTTCTTACATTTATTTTTAAGCACATCCTACCCTCGTTCATTTTCTCTATCACCGAGGTATGCTGGAAGAAATCTCTGAAAGAGATAAGCATTGCCTTTTATCATTGTTATTTTTTTTGACTACTGTTTTTGTGTACTTTTTTTTGTGCAAATAAATTAAAAAAAAATGAAGGTTGGTTTGTTTATTATCAAACGATTATACGCATTGATAAATACCCAGTATGGCAAGACTGGATGACAGTTAATACATACATACCTTCACGCTGTAACTCTAACGGGGTAGTCAGAGAGGATTACGCGCCAAGCTTCGCGTTAATTAAAAAATTAATTAATTAAAAGGAAATCACGCAAGAAAAAGTCCAAATACGAATTGAAATCGGGAGGATACGAATTCAATCAGAGATTCGATTCAGATACATATAATGGTTTGTAGATTTTCAGATATTTTAAGATCATATATATATAAACCTGCCTCGAAATTGTTAGAATAGATGATCTTTTAGTTTTGGAGATCAAGGTGGTGAAAGACAACGGTAAACGGTATGAATATTATAAAATGTGACTAGTGTGATGTAGGTTTTTTATGTAGGAGGAGCCAAATGAGCTACTGAGTCACCTGATGGAAAATGATCAACGCTGCCCATGGACACCCGCGACGTCCGGGGAATTACGGGTGCGTTACAGGCCTTTAGGGAAAGGAGAGGGAGAGGAGTGACGGTTCACCGACGCTCTCACTCACCGAACGAAACACAACAGCAGTAGATGCAGTTATTTCACGCCGATATTCTGTGAAAGGGTGTTATTTCACCGGGCGAGCCGGCCAAATTTGTGCTGCATTGCAGTATCGCTCTACCACGCAAATGTATGTGGGTTTCAAAGATACATAAAAATAGATGTACTTCTTTAAGTAAGTTTAGGTGATGTTACATAGTTTCTGAGAGCGGACGGACGCAAGAGCGAACTTATAAGGGTTCCGGTTCCGTTTTTTCTTTTAATAGTGCGGAAACCCAAAAACTGGTCAAGTGCTAGTCGAACGCAATTAGTAGTCCGTAAATCACTTTTCCTGACCCCAAATCAAAATTTGTAGTAAAATTTTTATAGGATGCATATAAAATACTTTAAATATGGTAAAGATTATAATAAATTGTAGGAACAAATTGTTGTAAAAATTTGCACACCCCATAAAGGTAGACATATGTACCTACTATGCATATCAGTCTGTGTAACATGTATTATCAATGATATCTGTAATGTGTAATGACAGTCTGTAATATGTATTCATGTCAGCAAATAAATGAATAAATAAATAAAAATGCTGTTTACCGCTATAATATAATATAATATAATAAATATAAACCGCTACAATAAAATGTTACCGCTTCATTAAAAATACGCTACCTTGAATATAAATGAAATAATTTTAAGCAATAAAAAAATTGAAATAATTCAAAAAAATAGTTTGTATTATTAAAATATGACTCTACCAGCGACCAGCCCCAGCTTCGCTAGGATAGAAATTTTTTAAAAATAAAATTCAGCCCATATTACTCGCTGATAATGTAATTTTCTATACGTGAAAGAATTTTTGAAATTGGTTGAGTAGTTTGTGAGTTTATCCATTACATACAAACAAACAAAGTTTATCTCTTTATAGTATTAGTATAGATATACAATTCTTACCAATATAATTTCTGCTGTCATCTAAACAATGACATTTGTCTGTAGTTTACATGTATTACGTAAAAAAAATGTATGAAAAGTTCACAACAGTAAATGGTTAAAACTTCGCCATCTTGGATTTGAAAATGAATGTCATTTACATAATCAGCTTTCCAAGAAACCTAACATTTGACACCCATATCAATATATCTAAAAAAAGTAATATCTTGGATTTTAAATTGAACGACATTTTCTTTATCAGTACACCGAGAAACCTAGAATATGACGTGACATCCATGCCGATTTATCCAAAACAATAATATTCGCCATTTTGGATTTGAAAATAAACGTCGTTTTCGTAATCAGCACCCTGAGAAACCTAGAGTATGACAATTAATTAATCAATTTAACTAAAAAACAAAATGTTTAGATTTTCGAAGTGAATAACAACATTGCATAGGTAGGACTTTTTGGCGGGAACGGGAAAAGTGAGGTTGTCATTTTATTTAGATTTTCTGTCTTTGTCTTTTGGGAGTTTTAAAGTACAAAATTGATAGTATATTGTGTTTTAAAAATCTGTGTAAGAGAAGAGAATGGAGTAGGTCTAAATAAACATGTGTAGTTGAAGTTCTCGCACTCTTCCAAGAAGTCCTTCATAACTACAATAAAGGTTACTATCACTTTACTGGAGGAATTTCATGATAACGATTCTATTTATTAAATTACAATACGTGACATTGGCAAATGTGCTAATCTGTACGCCATGCCATGAAGAAGAAAAAAGTTATAGGTATATCAGCTCAGTACAAGCACAGTACAAGTGCGTGACTACACGTCGCGCTTGTAGTGAGCGTTGCCAAATTGCCACACCAACAACTGCTCTAACCCGCCGCATAAGATGTTTCACGTCAATAACAGAGTAATATGTTGTTATATAATTATCAATTTGTTATTTACAGAACATGTAATCGATATTCAACATGATAGACACAAAAATATTATTTTAATCCGTAAAAGTATTCGATTCGATCGAGATTCAGCAGAAATCGGCGTTCGTGTTTAGACTAACACCGAACTAAAGTAGATTTGACGTTCAAAAATACCTTGCAATTGAGTTTACTTGAATAAATTGATATGACTTTGACTATGACTTCACTTATTAAATTACATAATAACTAGTTAAACAGTTGTAAGTATATACATATAATAAACAAACATACAAACGTCGACGTAATCCCCCAAACATACCTTTTCCTAATTTCGGGGCGGAAATTTAAAAGCAATCTGATTGACATTTATCAGTGAAGCTAACTCGTTTTCTACTACGAAAACAAAGCATTGCAGTAAAATTGTTTTTTTTTTCCTTTCGCTACTGGTCTGTCTAGAGCACAGTGCTTCTGGCTTTGCTCGAGCCATGATTGTGTGTCTGTTTAATTATTAGTTTATGTACTTTAAATTATATAACATATTTATTTATGTTACGGACATGTTCATGCGGACAGGATAAACAATGAAGAGATACGCAGTATGACAGGGTTGTACAACAGTGTTATTGTAAAAATGAAGAAAGGAATGCTTAGATGGTTCGGGCACTTAGAAAGAATGAGTGATGAAAGACTGACGATCTACAGAGCGAAAGTGAGTGGTAAAAGAAGCCAAGGAAGACCAAGGCTGACTTATGAAGATCAAATAGCCAGTGTTAGCAGACGGAAATGTCAAAAGCACTCGTATACCTAGGCGAAAATGTGTGAGGAAAATGGATGAGATTTGAGGAAGCGAAAGAGGTATGTAAGGACCGCGACTCCTGGCGTTCCGTTCTCTCTGACTACCCCGTTAGGGATACAGCGTGAAGATATGTATGTATGTATTTATTTATTGTCATCTTAAAATTATACCAGTGATATTTTGTTAAACTCTATCAAAACAACCTTAAGTTAACTTTTAAGCTATTTCAAGGCTGAAATAGAGAGAGATATAAAATTAAAAAGTAAGGTTGAAAAGAGATATGTATATGCGTTTACGCATTGATGATGGACGCTGGAAATTATAATTAGAAAATGTCGTAGAACAAGTGCGAAAAACTGCATTCATTTTGGAATCTTATTGTGTTGTAAGCACATAATTGTAAGGCAACTTAAATATGACTATTATCTCTAAGCTGTATGTAATAAAGTCGCAATTCGTTTTTTTGTACATTCGCTTATAACTTCACACTTCTAAATCGATTTTAAAGTAATATTTAGTATTTACATAACTTTTTGGCGGAATCGGGAGAAGTGAAGCGTTTTTACGGTTCCCTACCCCAAAGAAAAAAAGGAACTCTTTTAGGATTACTTCGTTGTCTGTTTATCTGGCCGTCTGTCTATCAAGACCCTTTTTCTCAAAAAGCCGTGGAGGCATCAAATTGAAATTAATACCAAATATTCAATGTAGCAATCCCTTGGAGCTGTGAAAAAATGAAACTTCTAAGTTAACGCAATCAAGATATACGACCCTCTATGCTGCATATTTTGACACACGCAAGGGTATCAAAACCTATAGGGTACTTTCCGTTGACCTAGAATCATTCAATTTGGCAAGAAGCACAAGTAAAGGGAAAAATGCGAAAACCGTAAATTTGTAGTTATTTGCCATTACAAACTTACATTTGTACTTGGTGAGTATGGGAAGGCGTGTCTTTCAACTGCAAAGTTAAGTTTGTTTTTGAATTCCACTTATATCAGTAAATACATAATATAAATACATTGTACGGTGATTAGGAACCCTCAGTGTGCGAGTACGACTCGCACGTGGCCGGTTTTTTGGAGTTACATCTACCTAATATTAGCGATCTGAGCGCTTTATTTGTAGGAACTTGTCTGTTATGTAGTTAAAGTCAAATCAATTTATTCAAGTAAACCCAATTACAAGGTATTTTTGAACGTCGAATCTACTTTAGTTCGGTTCAGATAGAAAACCTGGACACAGAATAACCGACAAGAAACTCAAGATACATACATATCTTCACGCTATGTTAATAAAATCAAGAAAATAATATATTTATATAGGTTATTACCTTTAAAGAGTTGTTTTTATATCTGATATTGAGTGAAAATAAGATAAATGCAGTAGAAATACGATTTCTAAGTATTATGTGCGGCGGTAGTAATATGTCACCCTTGCGGACAAAATAAGCAATGAAGAGATACGTAGTATGACAGGGTTGCACGACAGTGTTATTGTAAAAATGAAGAAAGGATATAAAGCATATAGAAAAAATGAAAAATGAAGAAAGGAATACTTAGGTGGTTCGGGCACATAGAAACTGATGAAAGACTGACAAAGAAAATCTACAGAGGGAAAGTGAGTGGTAGCAGAAGCCAAGGAAGACCAAGGCTGACTTACGAAATTCAAATGGCCAGAGTGTTATCTGACGGAAATGTCAAAAGTACCCGCATATTCGAGAATGATGAGATTCGAGGAGGCGAAAGAAGCATGTAAGAACCACGAAACTTTGCGCTCCGTCTTCTCTGACTACACCGTTAGGGATATAACGTGAAGATGTGTATGTACGTGTGTATGTTTTTAATTTTATTATTTAAGTCCCCAATTTTAAACTTTTTGTTTCAAAATTTATAAATGACCTGCCTGAAGAGAGTAAAAATAGTAGTAAAGATACTTATAGAATAATATTTCCTGTAAAAATAACAATTTCTTAAATATAATATTCACAACATTTTAATTAAAAATATCCAAAAAGTACGTTATGAAAATACCCATTATTCCTTGGAAACTTGGAAGATCGCTGGTGTGGAATACCAGTTGTGTCGATACACTTGCTGTTTCTCATGTACCGGCACTTCCAAGTTATCAGGTGCCGCGGCCAGCACTGCCGAGAACTTGAAGCGGCGTAAGTATGCGGCTCTCGCTGAGAGTTTCATATTTACGCCCTTTGCAGTCGAAACTTTGAGTCCCTGGGGCCCCGAAGTTCATCGACTGGTATCTGATATTTGTAAGAGACTGGTCGAGGCTTCGGCAGACCGCCGGGCTAGCAGCTTCTTCCGCCAACGAATCAGTTTGGCTATTCAAAGAGGCAATTCTGCCAGTTTGCCGGGTAAGTTAACCAATGACAGTTTTCTAAGCGGCAACTTTGAGGAAGTCTAATATTTAAGATAATGTGTAGTTTTAAGTTTGTAGATGTTAACGTACGTATGTACTTTTTTGTTATTAATAAATCAAAGCTTATCTTCCCATCATTTAATATGATGAATACTGCTACCATAATGTAATATTTTCAGGCTGTATCCCTAATGGGGTGTACAGCACGCGCAGTCTAAACAGAAACCTTTCCCTTTATAGAGAGGCACTATGATTGCGGTGTCAGTCCTCCGGAACCTCTCCCTTTTGCCAGCAAAGATTGTATAGTTTACAGAATGTATCCCAGGCCCTAGGATCACCATATTTGATCATTTTAGCAGTCACCTCATCATTTGCCGCAGCCTTTCCACATTTCAGACTAATCGTTTTCTCAGAGTGGACCGCCAATCATCGCGGTGCTCATTCTTCTTATACTGCTCATACTGCTACTGTATATGAAATGTATATGAAAATAACATACTTTACATGCATATCGAAATATTCGCAATCATAGTCACAAATATGCAGGATGTTGCATGAAATATGATGTTATGTTTTTTCTAGAGAATAAAATCAATTGATGATGGATGGTAGTCGGAAAAACTTCTTAAAGTTACGTTTGACCTTTTGACTTAACGTTTTCATTTCGTCAGTTACAAATAAAAAATAGAATAAAAACTAACTACCAAGTCAAAATTACAATTAAACTTTTTGCGTACATGTTTTTAAGTTTCAGGGACTTAAAAACAAACGTACCTTTTCACCAACGATTATTTATTATTAATAAATGTACTGTAAATGCGTACTAAGAAATCGCCTCAATAAATCATATCATTGACCTATCAGAGCATCAATGTGTAATGATTGAATTAACATAATCCGATGTGCATTGACGTGGAAACCCACATGACATGATATAGGCGTCAGAGATGAGGTGCGAGTGTGATACAGTGTATAGTAATATATGTATCAACATATACATATCTTCATGCTGTATCCCTAACGGGGTAGTCAGAGAGGATGGAGCGCAAAGCGTTGCGATCCTTACATACTTCTTTCGCTTCCAGAAAACTCATCATACTTCTCACACATTTTCGCAAAACCAAAAAAAATTATCACATTATGTGTGATAATGATAGACACATTATTAAGTGATTGCGAGTCTTGTCTTTCAAACAGTCAAATTTGCAGAACTTGTTAGCAGTTACTTAATTTTCATACATTAAACATACAAACCCACAGACATTTCTATAAATTTGTAATTTGGAATCAGGAAAGCCTAAAATATCTAAATCAACTACTTTTTCAGTAATATCTCCAATTTATAGATACGGCGTTGCTGCTACTGTAAAATACTGGTATATGTGTCTATGCTGTGTCTGTTTCGGTTAATAAATAATATATTAAGCCCACTACAGGCACTATTCGGCTTAAATGAGCTCATTTCAGATCTCAGCTTCTGGACGGGCGGTTCTCGATAGAACATGCTTCAATGTGTAAGTCTGACTTGAGAGATGCAGCTACTAAAACCACTCTTCATATTTGTACATTTGTATGAACGTTTATAGATTTATTTACCCCTAATTTCTAGAGTTTTTCAGCTTTCACGCAGAACCTAAATACTTCTTGGATAGAAAGCACCTAATCAAATTATTTCTTGAAAAAGCCTCTACCTTTCATTGAGTCTCGTGGAAATAGGTTCATTGGCTTCAAAGTTGAAATCAGACAAACATACAGACATACTAAATTTTAAAAACGCTTGTTCAGGTCTACGTTACGTGCCAAAAATCATATTAGCTTAACCCTTAACCAGGCTATGGATTGAGCATTTCCCACCTAGATTTTTAAGAGTTTTTACCAGGTTTTGGTAAAGAATCTATCAAAATCTGTCAAAAACGCCAACATAGAAATATTATTTATGGTAACACAAAAAATAAAGTGGAACGGAACGCAAATGTCACATTTGCAGCCATTTCATCTGTGGTCGGCCGCTAAACGAACATTTTTGTGACAAGTGCACCGTATTTTTAATCATTATGGCGAATCGGAGAAAGGTAAGGCGTATAATTTTTTGATATGTTGTAGAATTTGAGTTTTTCTAGTGATTTGTGCATTAATTATAAGTAAAAACTTCTAAAATATCATGATATAACTAAATAAAACATGTGGGGAACCATATGACCTAAGCCTGTGAATGCCTAATTATTGCGGGAGTTATTATGTCCATTGCTCGGTAAATTAAAATCTTTATTTTATACTAGGTTTTTGCCACGGGTTTTACTTAGGATTTACTCATACATCTCATTTATCGAAATATAAAATGTGGGTAGTGGTAAACTTTTGTCGTCATTGTTTGTCAGTCTACTTTAGTGTATTTTTTGTTATTCAGGTAATAAACGATCAACAGCTCGAAAATATACTAAATGAAATGTTTTCATCAGAAGAAGAAAATGATGAAGATGAAGACCCATATTTAGATTATGTCCCAAAACCATTCGATGCAAGATTGAACGAAATTCAAGGTATGCCAAACCGACAGTTATTACAAATATTAGACGATGATGCACATCAAGCTTATGAAGAGTCATCCGATGAGGAAATTCCACCTTGTATAATATTGTCTGCACCATCCCATGACTTACCTGAAACGCTTATTCCTTCTGAATCAGCTTGTGTTTTGTTTGGATCATTGCCTGACTTACCTGCTCACCCTGAAGTGCTTACTCCTGCTGTTGACGAAGAAAGGGCACCTTGTGTTTTGTTTGCACCATTGCCTGACTTACCTGCTCACCCTGAAATACTTACTCCTTCTGTTGACGAAGCAATGCCACCTTGTGTTCGATTTCCTGCACCATCCTCTAGCTTACCCGCTAATATGCCAACTTATGCTGAATTGCAAGTACGGGATAGAACATGGACTACACATGTTGAAAATTTTAACGAGTACAATTTTGACAAGTTATTAGAACCTACTAAGCCATATAGCCAGCAGAGTCTCCCCATTGAATATTTCAGTAACTTGTTTCCAGATGAGATTATTCAAATGATCGTTGAATACACAAATAAATACGAGAGCATGAAACAAAGCAAATTCTGTAGTGACACCAACGTAAAGGAACTAAAAGCATTCCTAGCTATAATCATTCTAATGGGAATAAATCCTCAGTCAGATATAGAGCTTTATTGGAGCGCAGATCCTTTTTACAATAACATAGAGATTAGTGGTACAATGACTTGCAAGAGATTTAAAAAAAAATTTAGAAAATCTACATGTTTGCGACAATTCCACTCATTTGCCCCAGAATCACAAAGATCACGACAAATTGCAGAAAATAAGACCCCTGTTAGATTGTCTCAACAGGACAGGACAAGAAAATGCCACCAACTCGGAATCCCAATCAGTGGATGAAAGTATGATCAAATTTAAAGGGCGCGACAGTAAGAAACAGTACATGCCGGCCAAGCCCATCAAAAGAGGGTTCAAGGCATGATGCCGTTGTGATTCCAAGACTGGATATTTATATCAATTTGATATTTACACAGGCAAAGACCAAGAAGCCAATGAGGAAGAATTAGGTTACAGAGTTATAATGAAACTTGGAGGGAATTTACCACGAAACACACATTTGGTTTTTGACAATTTTTTCTCCTCTTTGGCTCTCATGGAAGGTCTTTATCATAGAGGTATTTTGGCAACAGGAACAGTACGAATGAATCGAAAAGGCCTACCTAAAGATCTGTGTCCAACTCAACCAAAAAAAAAAAAAAAATAAAAAAAAAAAAATAGATCGATTTACAAAAAAAGGCGATATTGGTGGTATGGAAACTCGAGGTCGTGATAAATTAGTTGTTCCAAAATTTAAATTACATAAGTCAAATGTTTCATTTTTGGGTAACTGCGTTCGTTTTTATAATAAAGTTCCTCAAGAAGTCACTCAATTAACAGAAAATATATTTAGATTAGTTATAAAACGTACATTGATTAGACAATCATACTATAAAATAAACGATTTCGTTGAAGATAAAACAATAGTCTGGAAATGATTTTCTCTGCACATGCATTTACTGGCTCTCTGAATATCGTATTTTAATAAACCTTTTGTAAAAGGATGTTGAAAAAATTATACCTGACTGAGTTTCTTGTCGGTTCTTCTCAGTGTCCAGGTTTTCTTTTCTCTTCTCTTTGAACCGAACTAAAGTAGATTTGACATTCAAAAATACCTTATGATTGGGTTTACTTGAATAAATTGATTTGACTTTGACTTTGACTTTGACCTAAAACACCTGAAGAACGAAGACAGGCCAAAGAAATTAAATTGGATCCTGGGGAGTTTACATACCGCTTCTGCCACCCTTGTGCTGTTGTAAAATGCCAAGACACTAAAGAAGTTTTTGTCGTAACAACTGCCGTTAACCCAACCAAAGTGGAAGTGATCCAGAGAACACAAAAGAACGGGCAAAAGAAAGACATGTTTTGTCCTACTGCGATCGCAGAGTACACAAGGAGTATGGGTGGTGTGGATCACTTTGGTCACTATCGAAGTTCCTACTCAATTGGCCGCAGATCAAAAAAGTTCTGGTTCCGGATGTTTTGGTTCTTGTTTGAGAGTGCCATTATAAACGCATATATTTTATATAAACTCAATAACGAAAATCGTAAAAACATACATCGCGATTTCCGATTACGGTTAGCTAGAAGTCTGAAATCGGGCCACATCTCAAACAAGAAACAAGATCCGGTGGTATATAAAAACAAAAAAGGAGAAGTTTTTGGAGTTCCGGACGAAATAAGATTGGGGCAAAGAGGAAGTAATTTTTTAGCATTGTCTACGTACAAACGGTGCAGGTTTTGTAGCACAAGGAAACTAGAAAAGCGGTCAAAACATGAATGCGAAATTTGTAAGGTAGCGTTATGCGTCACCCCTTGCATGAAATTGTATCACCAAAATCAAAATCCAGAATTTCTCAATTAATTCTTTGAGAATTAATTGAGAAATTCTGGATTTTGATCACCCCTTGCAGCAAAAAATTACACATAATTTCATGCAAGGGGTGAGTTTATTGTGTATTTATGTTTTTTTTTAAATAAACAATAAGTGCTTACATTACATTTTACATTTGAACAACAAACAGTAAAAAATGCTATCAAAATGACAATCGTTTTTTATTTTATATATATAGATAAAAAGTCGTCGTTTAGACAGGCAATGGGATTATGTTTTCCCACATGTTTTTTTTCAGGTTTTCAGCTAATTTTCTAAATATAATTGATAAAATCTCATACCAAATTTTATCACTCATCTAAATCTACCAAAAAAACATTATTACTGCAGGATTTGTCCGAGGCCTGGTAAAGGGTTAAGATAAAGCCTTTATTCCGAAATCACAGACAGACACTTCAATTATATTTCCTATTATGTATTATGTATGTATAATGTACATGTATAGATGAATAAATTTAATTAATTCCAAAGAGTAAACATACGAACGCACAGACAGTTTCTATAAATATTTATTTTGGAATCGGAAAAGCCTAAAATATCTAATTCGATCAAATTTGTTAAAAATATTTCCAATGTATTTACAAAACATAATTTCGTTGCTGTTTTCAATTATCATGGATAGATGCCTCTACTATGTCTGTTTCTGTTATTAAATGTAGGTCAACAGATAAACCACTATAAGTTAAACCCAAATTACAGGGGCCGCTCAGCTAAAGAGAGCTCATTCTTAGCTTCCAGACGGCAGATCACGTTAAAACGTACTTTAATGTGCAAGTCTGACTTGAATGCGACTGTTGGAACCATTTTTGATACTATAAATTTTTGTATGTATACCTACCTATCTATAGATTTAATCTACGTTCTAGAGATTTTCAATTTACGCAGGAATTCTAAACACTTTCTCTATCTTCCAGGAGAAATTTCGCCAAAATCGGAGGTGTTTCGAGGATTAGCCCGTACAAACAAACAGACAGACAGGCAAAAATTTAAAAACGCGTGTTTGATTCTTGGTTACGTGCAGAAAATCATATAAACCAAAGATAAAGCCTTTATTTCGAAATCGTAGACAGACACTTTAATTTTATTTATATGTATAGATTAACGTTAAGTGGCAATATACTAACTTGATATTTGATTACAGATTCGTTTCGGCAAATAGACGTCCAAAGCGCCTATTTTACATGTGGGCAGTATCAACTATCCCTGCCATCCTAGCTCCTTCAAGAATTCGAATAGTTTCTTTATGTTGGTAAAGGTTTCAGGAAGCAATCTTGGTATGCCGAGATGATTCGCCCAGTAGAGCTACCGTTTTACATTCCAGCGAAACATGGGTGTGGGTATTGTATAGACTCGGGTGTTACTTTGCGGAAATCCATTTCATGTGATGAATTCTTAAAATCTTTAGATATTTTCCGCTCAAACTTCAAAAACCACTGGTCTACACGTGTTTCGCCTCTCAACGAAGCATCCTCAGGATATACTAGAGATAGGACTCGGTCAGCTAACCAGCAAACCAGATTCGGTGATGGACATGGGTGTAGGTGTTTATTCTGTCTCTCTAAGCATTAGTGGCAACACTTACAAACGATGGTGTTGCTATCTATTAATGATTATGATTGTAATATTTAATCCCTAATATTAACAATAGCTAACATTACGAAACGAACCATTATTTTCTTGTACCATAAGAAAGACGAACAAGCAAACAGTCCTCCTGATGCATTGTGAAATAAGACCTATAGACATTTACAATGGCAATACTAGAAAGCATTCCTATCGCAAGTGCGTTAGCAGCTTGGATCAAGAAACATAATTGGAGCCATAATACATGTCGCTCTTCTCTCCGTGCGTCAAATGAATTTTCGTGTTTCTCTTTCTATCTCATTGAGCGTAAACACGAGTAAAACATGAGATAAATTCCCAAATTTTCCGAATCCTGCTGGATCCGGTGCTGGTTGGCTGACCGAATCTGATCTCTGGTATATTCTGAGGATGCTTCGCTGAGAGGCAGAACACGTGTCGATTGGTGATTTTTGCAGTTTGAGCGGAAAACAGCTAAAAATTTGGGAATTTATCACATGAAATGGATTTCCGCAAGGTAACACCTGAGTCTATACAATAACGAGTAAAACAGTTAGCTATAGTAAATATAGGAACCACGTACTGTTAGTGTAATTCGAGTCAGCTCATGACCGACTTAACGTACAATACTGAAATAATTTCACTGGCCCGTTGGTGCAGTGGCATATGCATCTGCTTTGGAAGTCCCGGGTTCGATCCTCGGTCGGGTCAATTTAGGAAACGAACTTTTCTAAATTGGCTTGGAGTCTGGGTGTTACTGGGAACTCCCCCAGAGTTCGTTGTGTGGTACCCATAGTACAAGCTTACTGCTTGGTTTGGGGTCACACAATCTGTGTAATTGTCTGGAGTATTATTATTATTATAATTATTAGCAAAATATTCGCAAATTTTTTTAGCTACCTACTAGTATTGACATTTGTCACATTATGTCATGTTCAGCTGCATGTTGTTGTACTGTGACCCTTCTCTAGTCACGTACATTAGTGAAAGTCTAAAAAGTCGGTCAACAAAAAGGCAAATGCTCCATCCATTTCAATTTATGGTCCGAGGTTGGCAGCCCCGAGGGCTAAGATGTTTTTGTTTTTATTCATTTGCGTGAATATGAGTATAACATAACACATAAATATAAAGCTCTTCACATTCTGCTAACAACATAGCATGCAAATAGTACCTATTGTGCCAGAAATTTTTGTATATTACCCTCCATACTGTAACACAACAGTGGAAGCAATGCTCTTTGGCGGCAGGTTTAACGAATAACATGATGGTACTGATACAGACAGACTCTGCACAAGGTCCTGCCGTTTGCTCCCCTTTTCTAAATCGGCTTGGAGTCCAGATAATACTGGGAACTCCTCAGTTCGTTGCGTGGTAATTGTACTACCCTAGCGCTTAGTTTGCGGACACAGGATTTGTGCAATTAATTTTAACTACAAGTATTATTAGTTGTTATTAAAATTAATAAAAAGTATTTTTTTTTATCGGAACAGGTGCGGAAAGTGATCAAAATTTTAAGGTGGGGTTCCTAGGTTAAGTGCATTATTAGCATTTTCATGTGCTTTCATGCCCTACATTTTGCAACTCATGATGAGTAGTGTCAGAAAATAATATTTCACCTTCTATCAGAGCTCTGCGAAGCGAAAAATTTGAAAGAATAGGAATCTCTTCCTAGCTCAGTTTTTTAGAAATCAATAAATTTCTGCAGTCCCATTCAAATGGTGTTCAAAGTGTTATTTACATGTTAATTGATCATCACTTAAATATGCACTACCGTATGTTTCTTTTCAACGTACGGACCTTTTGACACTCGAGTCCGACTTGCACTTGACTGTTTTTTTAAACTAGTAAAAAGGCTCTAGTAGTGGACATTTGGGAAATCGGATCTCCTGTGCTTCAAAACATGCCTTAAATTGGCACAGAATAAAATCAGAATAGATTTCCCTTGAGGTCAATTAAACAGGACGTGTCGTGCTCGTGTACCGTTTGTAGACCAGTGCTTCTGTGACCTCCGCTGGGGGCTTTAAGTGAGGTTTTTACAGTATGTTTTTTAGACGTTGCAAAGAGGGTTGCAGACAAATAAGTCGACTACGTTTAGTTGACTGGATATTTTTTTGATGGGACATCGTCAGTGATGGATGAAATGTTATTGTTTAAGCGAAATTTCATAGGTACAAGAAAAGCAGCCTAAGAGTGTTCGAAAATACTTGGTAACTTATTTCGACTCGTGTACCGAGAGTTTAAGAGGTTTCTACGGTGCTTATCTATTTATAATTTGGATAATTTTTATATCTGTAATACCTAATATTTCATATTTTTCTTGTATTTAGTGCACAGCCCGCCCAAAGCTTTATCGTCTTAGAAATTTTAAAAGCGATGCATTTAAAAGCACTTTTGAGAGGTAAATATAAAAATACTAATTACCGCTATAAAATATAATAATAAAATGCAGTTCGATAAAAATATAGCACTAACTTAAAAAAATATGATACATATATACATATTTCACGCTGTATCCTCAACGGGGTAGTTAGAGAGGACGGAGCGCCAAGCGTCGCGGTCCTTATGATGATGTTATAAAATAATTCTAAGCTTCACAAAAAAATAAAATGATATAATAGATTATATTATTAAAATACGTTTATTTAGACAATTCTTTCCAATATGACTTCTGCTGTAATCTTAACATTGACTTTTGTCTGTGGTTTGTATGATTTGTTTAAAAAAAATATTACGAAATCGTTTTATTGTGACATAATTTTTAATTTTATTTCATAATTAAAGTCGTATTAAATTCTATTTATTTTAAATGTGGCTTAAAATATTTATTTTGTTGCTCGTTTAGTATATGTATATTATAGTTCCTGTAGTTGCGGAGATAAGGGGACGGTGATTTCACTATGAATATTTTAAAATGTCAATTAGCGCAACTTAAGTGGATACTTTCACATGGAAAATTTCTAAATCTATATCTTTCACAGTTTATGAGAAAGTCGACTAATACAAAGTTTTAAACTTTTGCCTTGCATTATGAAATATCTGAAAAACGGGAAATTACCTTGTATATTTCGGATTGACGTTTCGACCAAATGGTCGTGGTCTCAAGACGTAGTGATTATATTCTCTTTGGTCTCAAGCAAACTGTCGCAGCAAGTTTCACTTCCTGTGCGAGGTAGAACTTTTTTTATCTACTCCCGATATTTGTTAATAGTTTTTAGGACACGTACACACAACACTCAGTGTCCACACGTTTAACCGAATGTTTTGTATCGAATGAAGTTTTGTTCCTTGAATCGCAGGATTCCACATCGTCGATTAATTGTATCCGTTTTTATGTCTCTTGATTTTAATCACTACACTACTCTTTGATAAAAGTGGCAATCAGTAAAAAGGTCTTGTGTGCGATGAAACTTAATTCAATTATTGGTAACTCATTGCAGCAGATGTTCCGCTATCGCTTTTTGATTTGGTTGTTTGCCGGTTTTTCACCTCTGCAACATATTCTTTAACCCTTTCAGCAACAGCGCATGTATATCACGTAATAGACCACGGCCGATGCAACTCGGTCGAATCGACAAGCCAAAATAAAAGGTAATCGCGTTAATTTCCCATTTTTTATATATTCAACTAATACAGACGGACAGATGGGCAGATTGACGGAAGCATGGATAACATTATAATTCTGTATTTTTTAAATACTCGGACACGAAATGTCCGGGTATTTTTACGAAAAATAAATCGTATAAAGGAATTTCTTGATCAACTACTTTCGATGCTGACTGTATAACGTACATGTGTAAGTGATATAGGCCAACATACATACATACATATCTTCACTCTGTATCCCTAACGGGGTAGTCAGAGAGGACGGAGCGCCAAGCGTCGCGGTCCTCACATACCTCTTTCGCTTCCTCGCATTTCATCATTGCCCTCACACATTTTCGCCTAGGTATGCGAGGGCTTTTGACCAATAGGACAACATAGTAACTGTAATTTCTTTTATGTATTACTTTATTCGTTTCCTTTAATCACGAAATAACTTAATGCAGGTTTAGGATACGGTCACTCCCATTCGATGGAGAAATACACGCATTTTCTTTTTCATATTGATATTGCCAAAACCTTATTCATATATGTACAAATCAATATATTATGCGTGAAGAAGACTTTGTACCCCTTTTCAAGTCAGAAGACAGACAGAGGCCGAAACACCAAACATCTCTCTGTCATCGTTTCTTTCGCATCATTCTCCTTACATGCTTTTGCAATGGTATTTCAGTGTTTTAGATATTTGCGTCACCTAACACTCCGGCTATCGGTTTTGGTCTTCCTGGACTTCCATTATCAATCACTTAATGCTACTTAAATGTAATTAGATAAAAATATTTAACTAGATAAGCATTTACTAAAACCTTTCCAGAAAAGTAAAACATACGAAAAGAAAATACCAACTCCTTATTATTCCGCGCGCTCGTAAAAATATTCCAACGGACAGAACTCATACAAGAAATTTGAAATGGTCTAATAACCTGTTATGGATCAACAACACAGACTATTTCACTTTGTCATCCGTAAGTTCAAATATTTACTGCATTGATAATCTGTTCACCCCAGAATGAGAAATGGCGTTGTTATGCTTTTACTCCAATAAAATATTTGGACTTGAAGCTTAGAGTATTAGAAAATTTGGCATAGAGTACTATGATTGATAGAACGGTCGCCTGACAGCGTATTAGGCAAATCCACTCACGTCGATAGCGGGCTTAACTTTGGCTGTCCATCACACCATATCATAAAGTTCTGTAGTTCGATAATAGTATTTAAACATGACAATATAATAATTGCCGCGTAGCGTTGGTGCGTTGGTAGTGCATCTATCTACAATTTTGTGAGATCGATTTAGAAAATGAACGAATTGGATTTGGTGCCACTGGGAACTTCCCAGACTCGTATGGTACTCACGGTACAAATCTAGCTTTGGTCAAAGTAACACAATTTGTGTAAATGTTTGAGTATTATTATATTAATCAGTTCAAACCGATGACTCGAAAAACTTAAAGTTGTACAGGGATTTTTTGCATGACCTAGGCAAACACTACGAAGGAATATTTTGAAATTCTAGCTGTAAGGGGTTGAATGAGGCGAAGGGATGTTAAAATTAATATGGAAAAATCAAGAAAGTGCAAGACATATTTTGCATAAATAGTGTTCCGCACTGTCAGTAGCAACCAACCGCAAAATAATGTTAGTTGTAGATGTTATTTAAAACAAAACTATGAAACACACGTATTATGCAATTATTTTTCCTTCATTCCAAACTTTCTTAAAGTTTATGCATTTTCACATATTTCCACGCGATATTTTTAAAGATAAGGTAGAAGATAGAAATTTCTGTATTTTTAATAAAGTATTAACAAAAAAGTAAAGTAACTAACGTGTTGTCCGTTTTGTGTGTCTGCGCTATTTTTTACAAATATTTTAGATTTCAAATATCTACGCCAAGTAGTCTCTGTGAAGAACAACGACGATTTTAAATAGAACACGAAGTGATTCCATAAGTTTTCAATTTCGGAACGAAACACCAAAAAATACACACAGGCACATCTTCACACTGTTTTCCTAATGATGAACCCAGAGAGGATGAAGCTTAGCGCTCCATCCTGTCCTTCATCGCAGTCCTTATAAATTTGTTTCGTCTCCTTAAATCTCATTACTATCCTCACACACTTTTGCCTAAGTATGCGAGTGATTTTGACATTTCCGTCAGCTAACATTTTTGCTATTTGATCTTTATAACTCAGAGAGGCGTAAAGTGCTTTAGGAACGGTAGGAGTTGTATGGATCAGGTTTTCTTGCGCCGTGTTATCGTCGGGAGTTTTTCGATAGAGTAGTGTTAAAGAAATTGTAGTCTTCTGCCTGAATACGACGTGGGGGCTCCTTACTGCAGACTGTGAGGTCATATATTGAGGCCACAGCGTCTGCGTATGGATAGATGGTGACATGTCGCCCTGATTTGAAGTCTGGTCAAGCGCCATACGGAGCTGCGGGATGTCTGCCTAGCAGTTCATGCTGTATTTGGACAATTACTTCCAGACATTGAAAAGTACTATGAGTGGTATGATATGTAATGACACAGTGATAAAGTGCCTATTGTATGCTGACGATTCTGTGCTTATAGCACCATCAGAAGCAGAGTTACAAATATTAGTCACGTGCTCAAAAGAAGAATGTTAAGTGAAAAGATTGAATATAAATGTGAAGTGAAAAGATTGAACATGAATGTGAACAAAATTGAGGTTATGGTGTTTGAAAGGGAAGGGGTACAAACAAAATGTGAGATTTGAGTACATGGAAAATGTCTAGAACAAGTGAATCAAATTGTGCATCTGGGGAGTGTGTTTTTGAGATATAGAAGATATGAGTTAGAGATGGGGAGACGGATAACAGCTGGCAATAAAGTGAACGGTGCTCTGTCCGCATTAGTAGGCTGTGTAAATATATCTAACACAGCCAAAAAAGCGATCCACAATGCGGTGTTTGTGCCAACTTTATTGTACGGTAGCGAGTCCTGGATATGTCCAAAATCGAGTGAAAGTAAGACAAATGCATTAAAATGCGATGTCTTAGAAATATGTGCGGTGTCACCCTTGTGGACAGAATAAACAATGAAGAGATGCAGTGTGACAGAGTTGCACGATAGTTTTATTGTAAAAATGGAGAAAATAATGCTTAGATGGTTCGAGCGCATATAAAGAATGAGTGATGAAAGATTAACGAAGAAAATCTAAAGAGCAAAATTAAGTGGTAAAAGAAGCCAAGGAAGACCAAGGCTGACTTACGAAATTCAAATAGCCGGAGTGTTATTTGAACTCTCCGACCTAAGAATGACCTAAGAATGACGAGATTCGAGGAGGCGAAAGAAGATTGTAAGGACCGCAAAGCTTGGTGCTCCGTCCTCTCTGACTTCCGCGTAAGGGATACAGCGTGAAGATATGTATAAGTCAGCCTTGGTCTCTGCTGGGTTCTGCTACCGCTCACTTTCGCTCTTCAAATTTTCTTCGTCAGTCTTTCGTCACTCATTCTTTCTGTTCCCGAATCATTTTAGCACGCTTTTTTTAATTTTCACAATAACGGCGTCGCCTTTGTGTTCTACTGCGCATCTTATCATTGCCTATTTTGTCCGCAAGGGCGTAAATAAAAAATAAGTCAAGTAAAATCCTTCTTACGGTACGCTGCAGTGTGATAAGCGGTCACATAGAGTCCCCATCACCACACCATCTCTATACTGCAACTATGAATTACCCAGTCAAATCCTATGTAAGTGACATCGTTATTCGAGTCGTCCATAAGCGATACACATGCTGATACCTGCCAGTCGAAATTGAGTTTTAAAGTAACATCGTTAAAGTACATTTTTGGGTAATAATTCTAGCTCCAGGAGTATACAACGGTGGAGCCAAGTGTTAAGACGAGAACATTGCCTTTATGGAAACGTTAAGAGGATATTCACATACCGTTCTAATTAATTATTTGCCGGTTTTATATAAAATCTAAAGACTTAAAACATATCGACAAAAAATTTAATGAAGTATATTTTTTTTAATTGGTAAGAAAAGCGTTCGCTGCAATAATGTCTCAGTTCAGTCCACACTTAGAATACTGAGAAGATCAAAGATCACCAATGGTCATAGTGCCTCTCTATAAAAGGAAAGAATTTGGACTGCGCGTACTATAGAACCATCACCTTGGTCAGCTTAGCAAGTAAAGCATATACCAAGGTATTGACCGAACGTATGAAAGGAATTTCTGTAAGATATTTGTGGGAGGCACAAGGTGGTTTCAGGAACGGTAGGGGTCGTAAGGATAAGATTTCTTGCTCCGTAGTATCGTGGGGAGGTTTTTGGCCATAGGAAAGAAAGTTTTCTGCGCTTAAAGTGGTTAGATATGTGATATTAAAGCGGTAAATTGCTTATTGCTTATATGCTGTGCTCATAGCACCATCTGAATCGGAGTTGCAGACACTAGTTACGTGCATGAAAGAAGACTGTGAATTGAATGGTTTGAATATGAATGTGAACAAAATTAAAGTTCTGGTGTTTGATATGAATGATGTACAGACAAAGTGTAAAATATGGAAAATGTCTAGAACAAGTGAACGAAATTGTGCATCTGGGGAGTGCGTTGTCGAGGAATGGAAGATGTGAGTTGCCAATAAAGTGAATGCTGTCTGCATTAGTAGGCACTGTGATTATGTCTAATTCAGGCAAAATGGCCATACACATTGCGGTGTTGGTTCCGACTTTATGACTGACTTTTCCGACTGCAGTGAGGACCGGACATGCTCAAAATCGAGTGAAAGTAAGATAAATGCAGTAGAAATGCGATCTCAGAAATATGTGCCGTGTCATCCTTGCAGAGAAAATAAGCAATTAAGAGATTCACAGTTTGACAGAGTTGCACGACAGTGATATTGAAAAATGAAGACAGGAATGCTTAGATGGTTCGAGCATATAGAAAGAATGAGTGATGAAAAACTGGCGAAGAAAATCTACAGAGTGAAAGCGAGTTGTAAAAGCAGCCAAGAAAGACTAAGGCGAACTTATGAAAATCAAATATCCAGAGTCTTAGTCGACGGAAATGTCAAAAGCACTCTCATACCTAGGCGAAAATCTGTGAGAAGAATGATGAGATTTGAGGAAGCAAAATAAGTATGTAAGGACCGTGACGCATGGCGCTCCATCCTCTTTCTCTCCGTTAGGGATACAGCGTGCAGATATGTAAGTATGTAAGATCTCCAATATGATTGGATCTAATTTCACCAAATATAGTAAAGATCTTAAAAACAGTATTACCAAGCGAAAAATGTTCGTCATCATCATCTTCATATCAGCCGAAAAACGTCCACTGTTGGACAAAGTCCTCCCCCAAAGATTTCCACAAAGACCGATACTGCGCTGCCCGCATCCAACTACTTTCGGCGACCTTCACCAGATCGTCGGTCCGTCTTGTGGGGGGCTTGCCTACGCTGCGTTTTCCGGTACGCGGTCGCCACTCGAGAACCTTTCCCAACGGCCGTTGGTTCTACGAGTACGAGCGAAAAATGTTGTTTAAATGCATTTTAAACTCAGATAACTTGAATTCAGAACTCAGAACTAAGAGATTCCACGCAGACAAAGTCGTGGGCAAGAGCTATTTTAGTTTATACTAACAGTGTCTGACAACCTTTTGCTCCATTTACCTATAAAATTTCCTTCGTAATCGGGTCAACTGTTTCAGAGATTGGTAGACGAAAAAGGACAAAAAATTAAAAAGCTTGTACAGGTTTTAGTAACGTGCTAATTTATATGTAATATGAGCTTAAGAAAAGCCTTCATTTCGAAGGTATAGACAGACACTTCAATTTTGTTTGTTTCAATAAATTTCACCGTACGTGTACATCGTCTGATAACGGCAATTTTTTAAGTAAAAGTGGAAGTTGATACATTTGTCTCAATTGTCAAACACTCGAATCTTAACTAGTCAAATTAGAAAACAAATTCAAGGGTTCATTTTTTTATTTAATAAATGAATCCGTTTATTGGGCCAAGAAAGGGGTCAAGAAGCGTGAGCAGACAACTAACGAGATGGATCGCCGACCTGGTGAAAATAGTGGGAAGGTGTTGGACGAGGAAGGCTTTAGATCACTGGTTCCCAAACTTATTTTGACTACTAAGTCGAGAGCTCATGCAGTCGTTGTCTAAGATGCCTCCTAGCTAAATGAAATTACAAATCACCCCCCAGGCCTCTACACAATGCCCCCATTTTTTTTCTGGGTCTCTTACTGCCCCCCTTTAGGCCTGCAGCGCCCACAAGGGGGCGTTATCGCCCACTTTGGGAATGGCTGCTTTAGATCGAAGGGAATGGCGTGCATTACAAGAGGCCTACACTCAACACTGCGTGGAAATGGGCTGAAGAAGAAGAAGATAAAAAATTTATTCCTAATAACGGCGTTTTTAATAATAAGTGCCTGTATTCATCATTAGGTAATTAAATGACATGCATTTGTAGGTGTCTAAGAGCGTCTCAGTCGATGTTACATCTTAACATAAAACTTACTATGCAAAATTGAACATAACTGTTGTTTTTCAGTCTTCATCACTCGTTAAAAATTTTTTCGATTTTAAGCTAAATGACAGGTAATCCACAGTAATATCATAAATACTAAAGTCTGTCAGTCTGGTGTCTGGTCGGCTTTTACACTAAACCGTTGGACCAATTTTGTTGAAATTTAGAGTGGATATAATTTAAACCCAGGGGATATAAGTTGCTTTTTTAATTTCACGTGGACGAACTTGCGGGCAAAAGCTGGTAATACAGTAAATTATATTTTTGCCCATTAAGTTTGTCATCTCTAGAAAAGTCCTGTTCAAGTTCCTCATAAGTCTCATTCCTTAACCAACTTTTTCAAATTCACGTTCACTAGTCCAGTCGGCGATGTTTCTTCCGCACGGCTTACTATAACTATGGATTAGTTTAACCACAAATGTACTGCAATTTCATGCCCGAAAGTTAGGGAAAAGTAGTTAGAAAAATACTAACTGTGGCTTTGTGTCAAAGACCTTTGTGTCGGCGACGTGATGAGGAATTCGGCGAATTTGTCACGAGCCGCAAGTCAAAGGACAATTTTGTGCTAAACCGACCGCAGAACGACAATTACAACCTCACTCGTAAATTCTACTCCGCTAATACCTTGAAATTGAACATCGAAATCAGTATATGTATAACTCGTAAGTATACAGTCCTGAACTTTATAATTTTATGAACACAGATTTACTAATTAAAGTCAGACACGTTATTAACTAATCAATATTTTTTTCACTAAAGACAAGTCGTAACTTTTTTATGAAGTGTTGGAGATATTACTAAAGATTATAATAAATTCAAAATTTAAAAACTCCCGACTCAAAAAAAACCTCCAAAAAGTAAAAAAATAATATGTACCTCATAGACCTTTAAATTTGTGATAAGTTTCAATATAAATAGTAGTAGTAATATATTCAAACGTCTTCACGTCGGGAGACCGCTAAGTAAATAAAGTAATAAAAAAAAGAGAATAAAACTAAAAATGATAAAGTATGTATGAAATTTAAATACAAGTAAACTTAGCGGTCCCCCGACGTGACGACGTAATTGTTATATCACAGGTAATTTACATCTTCTCCTTACTACCACTATACCATGTAGGGATAACTATAGTTGAGAAATGACATACAAGAGACTCTTCAATATAAATAAACCAGGTCGTGTTAGTTAGTGTTATTTGGTGTCTTGGAAATCCAAGCTCCAAAATCAGTGAAATTTAAATGAGACGAATCTGAAAGTGTATCCTTCCAAACAGAAAAAGAATTTTCAAAATCGATTCATAAATGACGGAATTATAATGTAACAAACAAAAAGAAGAAACAAAAAAAATACAACCGAATTAAAAATTCGTCCTTTTTTAAGAGTTGGTTAAAAATAGGCGACATACCTAGGCGAAAATGTGTGAGGAGAATGATGAGATTTTAGGAGGCGAAAGGGGTATGTAAGGACCGCGACGCTTTGTGCTAAACAGCGATATACAGGATACAGCGTGAAGATATGTATGTATGTACTTAAAAATATAGAATGGGAGATTATTATTGTTGGCAATCGCAAACAATAATATTCTTTTGTTATTATTCCTTTATTATGTCCTTTATTTAGAATGAATTGTGTCATTCACATAAATTAGAGTTAACCTGAGTGAAATGATTTATGAGACTAATTTGATTTAGGAATATAGGGAACATTTAAGGAATATGCAAATTAAAAACAAAGCGCTTGACAAATAACCAAAGTTTTTTCAATATTGGATAATATTCAGTGTTATTTGTTAATATTTCATAGTTTCGTGTATATAACAGAAAAACAGTGTTATTGGAGTGCTACGTGTTATACGTAGGACCAGCGAACGGTAAAAATTTAGCAAAATTTTTGTTAGTTTCTTGCTTGTTTACATTAAAGTCAAAACGAAAAAAATAGGATATATTATATATACATACAGGTTGAACAGGTTATTCATCTTTTTGGAAGCTGGTTTTAAAAACAAATTAATGACTTAAGTATTAATATAATTGGTAAAAAATACATGCAATTCTGTTTCTTAATAGTGAAAAGCACTATAAATGGTTCTGAGACTCACAATAAGTTAAAATGTTACATTTCAAGAACAGAAATCGGATCATTCTCTTTAATGTACCGCTTGTAAAGGTTAAGTGTTCCTGTTTGCTTTTCTTTTACGGGTAAACGGTTGGAGAGGTTCCTATGAAATTTGGAATTTTCGTATACTTCTGAGAAAGCAAAGTAACGAACTACGTCAGATTCATGTCGAGCTACTCAAACAGATACGGCTATGGTTAGATAATGTATGATATATCGTGAACCTTATTGACATTGTCGTAATAAAAAACCTTAGCGAAAATGTGTAAGGAAAATGATAAGATTTGAGGAAGCGAAAGAAGTACATGACGACCGCGACGCTTGGCGCTCCGTCCTCTCTGACTACAACGTTAGGGATACAGCGTGAAAATATGTTATGTTTTGTTTAATAAAAAAACGCGCCAAAAACTGCAAAGATTTCTTATAAGAGCGTTTTCTTCTGTTTTTGTAATAATATCCGAAGTATTAAATATGACGACCTCCGTGGCGCTACGGCTAAGCGCGTCGGAAGTAAACAGGGGTTGCGGGTTCGATTCCCGCCCCGAGTCTGGGTGTTTATATATAATATGTATTTATTTACAAAAGAAAATTATATAAGTAGTATATCAGTTGTCTAGTACCCATAACACAAGCGCTATGCTGCTTACTTTGAGACTAGATGGCGATGTGTGAAATGTCTGAGTATATTATAAAAAAAATATTATAACCCTACCGTTAAAGTATGAGTCTTTCAGAGGACCGAAACTGAGGTAGACCTACCTTAATTTAAGACATGAACATTTTAATGTAATCCACGAACTAAAAGATCGACACAACTATTTCTTCGTTCTCTCGTTAATCTGAATTTTCAAACAAATAGAAATTTTATGTGGGATTAAATGTAATGACCACAAAAAAGATTATGAAACTCTCAGTTATCTTACATAAAAAAATATACCGAACGCCAATGAAAATGAAACCTGTACCAAAAAAAAACACCAAATATTACAACATTTCGACCTCTTTTAGTCGTAACTACACTTCAAATTGTACTCAAAAGCCAAATGTAATAAATTATTATCAAATTTTACCGATCGAATTTCTATATGAACACTCTTTTTTGTTAGGTTAGGTTAGCAGTTTTACTATAACGCGCGAGCCGAGCGAGCGAAGTGAGCATGCTGCAGCAGCGGCCTGCGATGCGCCAGATAGGAATCCATTTTATGTATGGAGCGGTATTTAAATAGAAGGCCGCACTCTGAGGAGGTAGTTGAAATCGAGAAATTTAATCTTGAAGGAGTTCATTTACTATTTTTGGGTAAACAATGATTTTTCTAGAGTAATTTACTTTTATTAAATTAAAATGTGGTTAAAATTTTTATGGTCCTTTACTAATGTTGGGTTCGGCAATGATTAGTCTGAATTATTTGCTTTAAATAGCATAGCAAGTTGTAAATTTTTGTTTATAATTTCACACTAAAATGAGTATTTAATTTTGGTGACCATTTACTGTTTTTGGCAGTGTACAGTGATTTGTTGCCGTTATTATATCTGGGGATAACTTAAACCTATGCTATTTTATACCCTATGTCACTCCCACAATTAAGACAAATCTAACGACACCTCATATGTCAAAACCCATCAAGCCGTTTAGACTATAGAGCGTGCCAAAGAAATAGATATACATACTCATTATCGGCGATCCGGTACTCTCTGATCGACTCGATTCTCTGGCCCTGAGGAGGGACGTTGCGTCCCTAAGCATCTTTTACCGGATCTATCATGGGGAATGTTCTGAGGAATTGTTCGAAGTACTGCCTGCTGCTGAATTCCGTTACCGTACGTCACGCAATCGACTGTGCTTTCATCCTCACCATCTCGATGGATGGCGGTTTACAACTATGCGATTTTTACGACATTTTTTACCACGTACGACAATTTTGTGGAACTGACTTATAGCGGCGGTAATCCCGGACCGTTACGACTTAAGGACCTTCAAGAAACGAGCCTACTCTTTCCTTAAAGGCCGGCAACGCACCCGTGATTCCCTGGACGTTGCGGGTGTCCATGGGCGGCGATGATCATTTTCCATCGGATGATGCGCTTGCTCGTTTGCCCCCTCTGATATAAAAATATATATATATATATATATATATACATACATACAAACCCTCCTCCGCAGTCGGGTAAAAATTAATTGCATTCACTATAAATTTCCTGCATTTAGTACACACATAGTTTCCACAATTTTACTATTTTAAATGAAAAATCGTTGCACATTTTAAAATTACACTTTTCACATTAAACTTTAATATAAATAGGTATTTAAAGTTGTAGCAAATGTCACTGCCAGGATGCCGCAAAAGAACGGGAATTGATAATACGCCGGGGACGGCCGCAGTAGTTTTGAGAGTAAAAGTCAAAGTCAAATCAATTTATTCAAATAAATTCAATATAAGGTGTTTTTGAACATTAAATCTATTTTAGTTCAGTTCGATAAGAAAACCTGAGATTAACCGACAAGAAGCTCAGTCAGATTTGCAACAGTATTTGTATGGTTTATTAAAATGTAACGTTCAGAAAGCCAGTAAATGCATGTGCAAAGAAGATATGAAGTGGCTTTCCACAAAGTGACACCTGAGTCTATTATAACATCTTGAAAATAAAGATTTCAGGAATTTATCACATGAAATGGATTTCCGCAAAGTAACTCCTGAGTCGATAAAATATATTAAAGGGGCAAGCATAGCCCAACAGGTGAAACTTTTTATCAAAATAAAGATTTTGGGAATTTATCACATGAAATAGATTTCCGCAAAGTAACACATAAGTCTATACAATATCTTAAAGAGGCAAGCATAGTCGAACAGGTGAAACTCTATATTAAAATAAACATTTCAGGAATTTATCATATGAAATGAATTTCAGCAAAGTAACACCTAAGTCTATACAATATCTTGAAGAGGCAAGCATAGCCGAACAGGTGAAACTTTATATCAAAATAAAGATTTCAGGAATTTATCACATGAAATGGATTTCCGCAAAGTAACATCTAAGTCTATACAATATGTTAAAGAGGCAAGCATAGCCGAACAGGTGAAACTTTATATCAAAATAAAGATTTCAGGAATTTATCATATGAAATGGATTTCCGCAAAGTAACATCTAAGTCTATACAATATGTTAAAGACGCAAGCATAGCCGAACAGGTGAAACTTTATATCAAAATAAAGATTTCAGGAATTTATCACATGAAATGGATTTCCGCAAAGTAACATCTAAGTCTATACAATATGTTAAAGAGGCAAGCATAGCCGAACAGGTGAAACTTTATATCAAAATAAAGATTTCAGGAATTTATCACATGAAATGGATTTCCGCAAAGTAACATCTAAGTCTATACAATATCTTGAAGAAGCAAGCATAGCCGAACAGGTGTAACTTTTTATCAAAATAATGATTTCAGGAATTTATCACATGAAATGGAATTCCGTAAAGTAACACCTGAGTCTATACAATAGATTATTTTCAGACTACTATTTTGTCTTTAACGAAATCGTTTATTTTATAGGATGATTGTCTAATCAATGTGCGGTTTATAACAAACCTACTATAAATCTGTTTTCCGTTAATTAAGCAACTTCCTGAGGAACTTTATTATAAAAACAAATGCAGTTATCCAAAAATGTAACACTCGACATGTGTATTTAAATTTTGGAACAAACAATTTATTATGACCATGAGTTTTGTATGTGCCGGTTGCTCATTTCGCATTGATCTATTTATTTCATACAACCATAATATTATATCTACTACTAAAAGCACACTAATCAAGACGTATATTTAATGCATTGTAAAACTCCTTAATCACTCATTAAAACACTACGTATAAAACTCACTGAATAATTCACTGCATACTGAATAACTCACTGAATACTAATTTTGGCTATATTTTAACAACGACGGTTCGCGGATACAGTTAAAGATATACTAACACTGATTGCACTAGACTACTTCTGTACACGATATAAACTGTACACGATCGCTTGTTGCTACTAGATAACTACTACACAAAGACTAACGCCAGATTCTTTTATAAAGCCTCATTAATACGAAGACAAAATATTTTGACCCCACTTTTGCTATTAAAACGTCACAAAATTG
Organism: Zeuzera pyrina; assembly: GCA_907165235.1. Taxonomy (NCBI): domain Eukaryota; kingdom Metazoa; phylum Arthropoda; class Insecta; order Lepidoptera; family Cossidae; genus Zeuzera; species Zeuzera pyrina. The sequence goes on from OU015640.1 coordinate 1,939,350, forward strand.
CCATAGATGACTAATTGACGTGATTAGAGTGTAGTGAAGCTAACACTACAATCTATTATTTATCTACTGTACTATCTACTATTTACTTATAACATTCACGTATAACAGGTGACTCAATAACTCATCAACATGTATAACATTCTCCCTCTCCCGCTTCTTCCGCTTTATTTATACAACATAAATATATTTCTCTCTCATTACGTATATAATTTATTTACCTATTTGCGAAATCAACGAAAATACACAAAGAAACATAAAAGTATACAAAAAAAGTAATTGTAAAACCAGAATTGTGCTCCGGAGACCGGAAGCATTGTTTATTTTTGGTGACTCATACTTGAGACAATCGCGAGAGTCACATCGTCTCATACTCTTAACATAGAGGCTAGGTGCAACATCGCAAAGAGCAAAGGGCGACGAAAGGCAGTGAAATTGTTCTGGATAAAGGCTCACAACTACATACGCGAAAACGATAGGGCTGATGAAATAGCCAAGGAAACAGCGGAGCGACTTAAGAGACTTGACTCATTTGTCAAGCAACTGATCCGCAAGATGTCGCATGATGAATGAGACTGTAGATATAAGGCCGATACAACCGCTGAGATAACGAAAATATTCTTCCCTGAAGTTAAACAGGCATATGAAATAATCAAGATAATAGAGCTCACAAATATGCTTACCCAGTTATAACGGGACATGGGGGGGTTGGCAGCTTACCTATATCATTTTGAGATAGCAACGAGCCCATCATGTTTATGTGATCCAGTGATCCCGGAGACAATAATTCACATATTGACAGAATGCCCTCATTTTATGCATAAAAGATATGAAGTGGAGAGTTTAATGACTAAAGACAGCCTGAAAGAGTTAATAGAAACTAATAATACCCGACCAATATTAATTTACTATTGTATAGATATAATAAGCATAGCAAACATAAGAAATAGAAAAAAAAAATGTTTGTAAATAAATTAGAGACTGGTAATTAAAAGCAGACAAATATCCTATGCAATGTAAAGCAATAAACGATGTAAAGTAGTGAAATAAGAAACAATGTAAGTAGTATGTGTAAGTGAAAGTAAAAAAAAATTATAATAAAACAGATAAGGAAAATTGTAAAAACTTGGTAACAAGCAATAAGATTAATAAAATAAGAAATAATGTAGTAAATATAGATAAGTGATGAATTATAAAGAAATAAGAAAATAAATAGAATAGGAAGGAGTCTAAGAATGAAAAGTAGAAAGAAACCAAGAAGAAAGAAATGTTAGATTGACTATCGTCAATAATATCGTCAATAATAAACATCAACGGACAGACAAAGACTCTGACGATAAAGTAGTCAGAGGAAGCAGCTAAAAAAAGTAATTGTAAACAAAAAAAAAATTAAATATACTTCGTGTAGTCATTCCAATAAAGTCCCACATAACACATGCTCTTCCCCAGGCGATTGTATCTGCGCGCAGATGTCTCCTGCGTAACAAAATGAAAGTGTAAATACAGATTCCTGTATTTTAAGCATTTTTGTCATACGATTGTTATTCAAACACCCTGGGCAAAGCGCATAGACGTCCCGACGCCATATCTGTATTAACTTTACTGTACGTTATATTAACATTGACCCTGAGTTTCGTGCATATATTAAGCTTTAAACATCTCGATAATGTAATACTCGTATTAACAAAAGTAATCTGCTCAATTGATTTTTTTGGAGATTCTTACTATATTTCATATGCTATCTGAACAAGATTTTCGAGAAGAATCTACGGCAAGAGTTAGTGTAAAATATTTAAATTAAATGAGATTACTATTATTCTATTCGAAAATTGATATTCCTCTGTGTCTGTTGGTGTTGCCACGTTTACTTTCTTTTGCTATCAGCTACTTAGTTTACATAGAAACCTAATTGTCATAGATCACAGTCACAGCGTAAGTGTAGAGAGAGGGAAAGGGAGAATGCTATACGGTGTAATGAAGACTATGTGAGAAAGACTTACACCACGGTTTTGCCTGTTTTTAATATATGATAAATATAATTAAAGTAATTTAGGAGGAAAACAAAACCAACAATTACATACGTTCTTGAAATGAAGCATGTACACAATATAGCTTTGAAATTAGCAATTTACAATTAAATAATAAATGCATTTATTTTAGTATTTAATGAAATGTCCAAATTGTTACTTGCTCATGATCGATTAAATGATATTGTGCCAATTGGCATCGAACAAGTGAGCAAATAAAAATCTTAGTGATGTAATTGCTAGTCTAAATCTCAAGTCTACTTACGGAAATGCCTGCTATTCCGCCATTTACAAGTTAGATTATTCAAATCCAATATTACAACTACTCAAAATTTTTATCGTAAGATTGTCCCAAACACACTAACAAGGCAAGTCAAACTAAAACTTTCATCATCATTATCAGCTGGAATACATCCACTGCTGGATACAGGCTTCCCCTATATGTCGCCAAAGATCGAAAGCTTTTAAATAAATAAAAGTTTAAATTGAGTAAAAATATCTAATGTTACGCAATCCCGATAGCTTCTTTTCTTCTTCCTCTTCAAAGTCAAAGTCAAATCAATTTATTCAAGTAAACCCAATCACAAGGTATTTTTGAACGCCAAATCTACTTTAGTTCGGTTCAAAGAGAAGAGAAAAGAAAACCTGGACACTGAGAAGAACCGACAAGAAACTCAGTCAGGTATAATTTTTTCAACATCATTTTACAAAAGCTTTATTAAAATACATTATTCAGAGAATTTTTTCTATCTCAAGTGAAGATGTGTACCTAAATTAAAAATTAGGGAACCATTTTCCAACATTTTTTCTCAAAAACGTCTCTGCTATTTGCGAAGACGCTCCCAAACCATTCGTTATTTCCATAGGTGTATTCGAAAAATAATTTTCAAAAGCATTAGCAACCTCAATTTTATTAGTAACAACCTTATTACCAATTTGTATTGAAAAATCTTCGTTATTTCTATTTCGTTTACTACCAACTTCGTTATTAATAGTGTTCCATGTAGCCTTTATCGCATTGTCTGACTTTTTAATTTTATTCACGTATAGAGATATAGATCGCCTTCGCGTGTTTTGATACCTTTTTAAATATTTTCGAATAAGTGCGAACATAGTTATGAAAATTTTCATCTTCTACTTCTTGTTCTTCTTATCAGTCTATACATTACAATCTGTACCATATCCCACATATATCATTATTCGTGATTTCTTCTATAATTTTTAATTATACTTAGATAAGGTGGATAGCTTGATGACATATGTACACACATGCATAACATTGTTAAAGTTCTTACGAGTCACATATTGGGTAGAGTATGTGAACCTCTTAGTTGTACCGAGTTCGTTCAAGCGCATTGAGGCCATTAGTCCCCTATATCGATCACAAAGATATAAGAAATAAACTAGAATGGTCGTCGTAAAACATATTTATGCGTCAGTATCTAAAACTGTCAAACTGTATACTTTAGGTGTAGGTGCCATCTCAATTAATATTGTACGAGAGTAAAAGGTATGTAGTCAAGTCAAAATCAAATCAATTTATTAAAGTAAAGCCAATTACAAGGTGTTTTTGAACATCAAATCTACTTTAGTTCGGGTTAAAGAGAAAACCTAGGCACTGAGAAGTACTACAAGAAACTTAGTCAGGTATTGTTTTTTCAACATCATTTTACAATAGGTTTGTTAAAAACAATATTCAGAAAGCTAGTAAATGCATGTGCAAAGAAGATAATTTCCAGACTATTGTTTTGTCTGCAACGAAATCGTTAATTTTACAGCCAAATCTAAATCTGTTTTCTGTTAATTGAGTAACTTCCTGAGGATCTTTATTATAAAAATGAATGCAGTTACCCAAAAATGAAACATTCGTCATATGTAATTTAAATTTTGGAACAACTAGCTTATTACGACTTAGGGTTTTCATTCCATTAATATCTATGTAAAGGAAGTTCTTCGGTCTTCATTTAATTTAAATTTGCCGCTCATTGCCATGGCAGCTCTGTCGATGTAGCTTGAAAGTATAAAGGAGTCTTCTGTGTGTTGAAGAGAGAGGTTTTGCTTCATTTAAAATATCATAGGGGATTAAAAGGTAAGTGTGAAATAGTAGCTTTAGATGTTGTTTCTCTTTTCAGGTAAGATACCAATACCTATGTTATTACTTTAAAGAAATAATGTAATAGGTTAAGTAATATTTAATGTCTAATAAAAAACTCAAAATATTCTCTTTTCAGAGCAACGCCATTTTGTTTTTATTTCGCACAGTATTAAAAACACATTATATCTGTATAAATGATAGTATCTAATTAATTTGTTATTGTTTTTATTATTGCAATAAATAAGTACATCTGTGCGTCCAAACCAAAACTGACATTATTGCTATATTTAAGTTAAATTAATATAATATTATCTTGCCAGTATTTATCTACATGTAGTTTAACATAGTGTTTATGTACGCAATATTATCTGGACATAAATAGTTATACACAATTTATTTTAACAGTAGCGACGCTCTAAATCAAATATATTATGTTAAGTCAAATGTGACATTCTTATTAGGGTACTGTAGTCAAAATACCAAAAAAACATATTCCTTATAGTTTAATGTCTGTCTATCGTTTTGTCTGTCCACCTATCTGTGTGTTTGACTGTGCATTTGTCTGTGCGTCTGACCGCGCGTCTGTCTGTGCATCTGACTGCGCGTCTGTTTGTCCATCCGTATGTCTAGGAACCACTCTGTCTGTCTGTCTCTCCATGTATATGTCTGACTGTCTGTTGGTATGCCACAGACGATTTATTCCGTCATTTTTGCACCTACCGATTTGAAATATGACACCAAGTCAGAGATGAGTAACCAAAACCAGAAACGAGAATCGAACGGCTTAAAAATAAAGGGACTTTTCGACCCATTCTCATTTAATTTAACTTAAACTTATAAATTTGAACTCTGCATTGTCTGAAATGACTACAGAACCTTGTTTAAATGTTTAATGACTAAATGAACTTACAACCTTGCTTAAATGCTTGATGATTAAATGAAAATAGAAATTTGCTTAAATGCTTGATGGTTAAATGAAAATAGAGCCTTGAAAATAGAATTCTTGACCACCGTCTCTTATTCGGTATTTTTTAACCGACTTCAAAAAAAGGAGGAGGTTCTCAATTCGTCTGTATATTGTATTTTTTTTGTTTTTTTTTGTGTGTTTGTTACCTCATAACTCTGTCATTTATGAACCAATTTCGAAATTTTTTTTTTGGTATCTTTTATAATTCTTTCGTTTGGTAGGTAATACTTTGGAAGTGGTCCCATTTAAATTTCATCGATATTGGAGCTTGGACTTCGAATATACACTAGATAACACAACCTGGTAATAAAATTTATTTATATTGACGATTCTCTTGTATATCGTTACGCTCCAGAATTAGAATGAAGTTAATTGCAAACCTGCTCTAGATATTTATTTAGGTCAAGATCACTCAAAAGGGAGAATTAACAAATTTTTATTAAAAAAAATTAAACCGCCTTCAAAAATAACACTGAAAAGTATAAAATAACTATCCTTTACTAATCAAAACTCAAGTACAATTAAAATAACTTTATAAATACGATACACATACCCATATAATTAAATTTGACAGCTACTGAAGTCGGTGCCAAGCCCACCGAACTAATACTTTCTGTTGTTGCACATTGATTTAGCACCGACTACAGTGTTTTTTTTGAAGGCAGTTTAATTTTTTTTTTAGTAATTTTATTCTGTTGTGTAATGATGTTCATAGCTGAAAATCACAGCCGTGTTACTTTTACTCGATACACTGATTTGCCTATTGCGATAGTTACATAATCGTTGGCGTTTCCATTGCTTTTATATCCGTGTGTACTCTACTCGTATTGCACTATTCCTCTTATTAGTCGGGTCTATAATCAAGCTATTTCTTTGTCCACAGTTAGACGCGATCTCTTAATTTATAGCTCTTTTCTTTAATTCAATTTAACTGTTCCGAGTTAGCAAATCTTGTTAGTGGAAGTCTTGTTTCTGTCTGGAAGATTTCTTGACGGTATCTAGCGAGTTTTAAAGTTCTGTTATTTTTGTCGACGTTTGTTATTGTATTAGGAAACTTTCTCCTTCAAGGAAGGAATGATGGCTCTGGCACGTAGAAAGAACGAGTGGTGAAAGATCGACGAAGAAAATTTACACAGCGAAACTAAGTGGTAGCAAAAACCAAGGAGCCAGAGTTAACTCACGGATATATCAAAGCACTAGAATACCTAGGCGAAAGTGTGTGAGGAGAATGATGAGATTTGAGGAGTGTAGTAAATATGTACTTTTCTAATTCTTATCTGATAGTATACTATAATATAATGTGTAATAATGTTACTGTTGGACCTTATGCCTCAGAAATAAGGTCGATTTTTAAATGGACACACACACAGACTCGGAACTTTTAGTCCTTATATCTTGAGACCTAGGCTTTGCAGAGTTATGACCTAAAAACGCATTGTTAGGTTTAAGGTCTACTATCGAATGGTATAAGCAAAATTGAAAAGGAATAACAAATTTGTACTCCGAAAATTCCGGAGCGATGACGTGTCAAATACCGATGACTCATGCAAACAGGCGGCGTCGAGAACAATGGCGAATTATTGCTAGCGAGCGTATTTAACTAGAAAGTTCCATCCTCCTTATTTCTTTGCATTATTATTACTACAATTCGGGTTTACTCTAAATTCTACAAGTTTCCACCCTCATTTTATCGGACTATAAATAAAACTCCGTGTCCGTCGCTGAGTCAGTTTTTCAACTAGCGATCAATGCGATATATCGAGACGATTTCAAGACGAATTACGAAGACCACTACGACGACTACTGCGACGACCTTGGATAGAAGACTTCTGCGATTCGGAAACGTTGTTATTGAGTGAAGCGTGTACCTTCGGTGCCTTTTACGCTAGTACCTACTTCGAGGGACGACTACGAAGACTAGGGACCGCCGTAATTAAGTTCGCGTGTTCTTGAAATCTACTTGTACGAAGGAAAATATACTCTTTGCACCCTTAATCGGCATCTTATTACCCTCGTAACAATAATCTTTACGTTGTCCAATATTATGTTGAGTTTTCGTTTACTTTGTCACTTATTCTTTCACTGTAGACTTACAAAATATGTCGTCTTTAAGTCGTCATGTATGGGTCAAATATAAAATGATAATACATTATTTTCTAAACTTAATATGTACAAGTTTTGAAATACATAATTTACATATATAAATTTCTTTTACGTTTTTTATTTACCGTCGCTACGCGACAATTTGGCGCCCAATAGTTTTAAGGCTATTTATTAGTTTCATAAATTCCAAATTAAGACTTACGCAAGCGGAAGTTATTGGTAAAATATTTGGGGCAACTTCTATTATTTTCTACTAACCTTTCTTTATGCTTGTAGTTTCTTTGTAACATTAAACCTCTTTAATTTTTTTTACATGAACATTTTTAACTTGTTCATTGTAATTAGATATTTTCTTGGTTAGTATCTTAGCGTTTTCTCTTACATTCATAGTTTTTTATCATATACTTTTCTACTAACCTTTACTAACTCTCTAATAGCCAACCGAACCCTCTTTCCTTCTAAATCAAACTGAAAAGGGAATTAACCAAACCGTACCCCCTTCTAAATCTCAAACTTACCCTCTACTTTAATAGATCCTCAACCCTTCTTTACACCTAATGTTCAACATATTTACATACCAACCAATGCTACTAATGAACTAAAAAAATCTCCTTCAATGGTAAAACTTATACAGGTGATTTTTTTAACTGGGACAGTAAGGGAAAATCCGAATCTATAAGATATACAGGGCAACTGTCTTAGAAACCATTTGGTCTTTTTTTGTCATAAAAATTTTGGTATTATCAATCTTTTGGTCAATGTTCTGCATGTTCCTGGTTTTAAGGTAATACAAGTCAATGGGGAGTCCTATGCTACACAAGAAGCCGGTCGTGGCAGGGGCCGGTTTAAGCCAATGCCATCTATATATGTCGTTTTCAAGTCATCGTGTATGGGTTTAATACAAAATGGTAATAATTTTTTTTACAAAACTTGATGTGTACAATTTTTGAAATAATAATAATAATAATACGCCAGACAATACACACCAATCATCGGATCTCAAAGTAGGGTATTTCCTGTGCTATAAGAACCAGACGACGACTACTGAGGGCGTCTCCCAGTACACCCAGACCCGAGACAATCTAGAAAAATTCATTTCCTAAATTGACCCGACCGGGAATTGAACCCGTAACTTTCCGCGCTTGGGTGTAACGACTAAATCACTGCGCCATCGAGGTCGTCAAAATACATCTAAATTTCTTTTAATTTTTTTATTTATTGTCGCAATACGACAGAAGGCGAAAGAAGTACGTAAGGGCCACGATGCTGGACGCTCCGTCCTTCCTGACTCCTGACTACCCCGTTAAGTACACAGTGTGAAGATGTGTTAAGCTAAGTTATCTCCTTCAAAATTACCTGCGACTTTGTCTGCGTTGATTTCAATTTTATTTAGGGTTATTTATGGGCCTGTAGCGATACAATTGATGCATCAGGGAATCACGTCCCAAACGCTAGTGATCAAATCATTAATATATGAGACTCGATTATGTTTGACCTATTTTACTCGTTGACGCCGCCGTATGTACTTGCAGATGTAGAAACAAAGAGATAATTGGTCGCTAAACTAAATCTGACTATATTATAATTAAGGTTATAGCAACTTAGTAACTATATTCCTGCTCATACAATGAAATCGTTAATCCGGCTAGAAGGACCAGTTCGTTAGTGGCTATTTAGAATTAGCTCCTCGGGAATTTTTAAATACAATTAAAACACAAACTAGAAAATGCAGTTCAGTTTATTATTATGCGTGTAATTAGATTCAAGTTATGTAATGAAGTGTTTTATTGAAGTGAAAATAATAATAATATTTTGCCAATCGCGTTGCTCGCGTGATCTTCGTTTTGTTGATATAAAAGTTAGTATGTATGTAAAGAGGTAAAGACAAAACAGTTCAGTGCCTTTTCTCCTCGAATTGACAACCGATTTTCTTTCTATTTTTGTTTAGAAGCTAATGACAAGATTCAGTGTTATCAATTAAAAAATTTGAAAACAGTTATGTTAGGCTGTGAAGCGAAATCTTCGGATCTCTTTTTAGGAATATAGCGCGTATGGAGGACTGTGCGATTTGGCATAGTTTTACGTTCCTACTGCCATTGTTAAAAATACTGTCAATGTCAAACTCATAATAGTTTGTGATTACATATATGTAACTTCGTTAGATCAAACGGTCGCACAGAGTTGAGTTGTCACCAAAGAGTTTACATTACAAATTTATATACAGGGTTAATTTAAAAATACTAATAACCTCTTAGTATTTTGTATTAAACATTATCCCTAATAACTTTTGTTCTACGACTTTTAAAAATTCATAAGTTTTTTCTGTCATACAAAATTAAAAATACATTAAATGTTTCTGAAAATGGCACCTTCTCCACCCGGTCGCTAAAGCGGAACACGCACAGCGCGGCGCTGAGGTCCGATGCGCTTGCACTGTACCATTGGAATACGTACACAGAGTAATTACGTTTCAAACTGTACAACAAAACTTAATAAGTAAGTTTTGAAAAAAATCGCAGAACGAAAGTTGGTAGGTGTAATGACAGGAATTTTGCACTGAGAGGTTATTAGTATTTTTCAATTAAGCCTGTATATATTTACGGTCAAATTTAGACCACACCGGGCGACCTCTAGTATATTCTCGTATAATATACGGGTTGCAACATTGCCACATGTTCCCATGCAGGCGGGTTATGTGACGTTTAGCCACGCCAATAAAAAATCAGCAAGTACTGACAGTGTGACCAACAAAAAAAGTAATGTAACATAATGACATTATAATAGCTACTTATAAATTGATTTTATTAAGCGTATTTTGCTTAAATGACCATTTGAATTGAGAACGACAATTCGAATTAAGAATTGAAAACTATAACTGTTATTCCCTCCTATTTTTACTAGAACTAATGCACCCGGATTTATAAAAAAATTTGAAATTTTAATGCCTTATGTGAGGTTTACCATTAATTGGGATTTATCTTCGGAAATTAATTTTCATTTACGGAACCCTTTGAATATGAATCGTGTTTTTACTTACCAATTTCTTTTAATCAGCGTTTCAGTGACACGTCCTCATTAATATTTTACAATTCCTAATATCACAACCTTGACCTCGTCGTATTAAATCTCGAGATGAATGTGAAGTTGATTCAAAAGACGATTGCGCCCATTTCAATTCGGTCATCTAAATGAAATTTCCGCGTAATAAAGAATATTTTGACAGAGGCTTAAACTTTGTCAATTTTCCGTGCCATGGAGCATGGGGTTCCGCAGGGGTTACACGTTTTATTACTCTCCAAGAAAGACTTAAAAAGATTCTTGGTTTCATTTTACAACGAGATGAGTTGAGGAAATTATTTGCGAACTCCCATTCAAGGTTGAGTACTTGATTATTTTATTTTTATCCACGATAAAACAGAGAAGGTATTTTAAAGATATTTTGTATTGATGTGTGTCTGCTGTGTTATACACGTAACTTTACGCAATTTCTTAATCTGGGTTTATAATAACTTTATAATAACGTTTATAATAACATGAGACTTTGATGCCTAAAGCTTATAGATGGCTAGCGGACTGCTTATATATTTATACCAATTTACCAATGAACTATTTCAATTACGTATTTAAACTAAGTACTTCAACTAGGTAAATAAATTAGGATATGTAAAAGAGACATAATATAGACAAATAAAAGTCTAACATTTATCGAAATATATAATTTTTAAATACAGTTAAATAATAATCAGAAATCGGAATTTAGGGAGCATGAATAACTAACCTTCATTTGCGGAATGATATAGAGTTGCTGAAACGGGTCCCTAAAACTGATTTAATATGGCTGATATTGCGTGCTATTTATTTTATGAATAAAGCAAGATTGTAAAAATACATGAAATACTTATTTCTTGTAGTCCTTATCCAAATTTAAAACGTTAGTTGTTTTTGATGCTTTGCCATACTTAAATTTAATGGAACTCTAAAACTCTTAACTTTTGAATAACTCCATCATTTAAGAGAATACATTACCTACTCTTATTTTCAAAGAAATATGAAATTTAAAACAAAAAGCCTTGGTCCTAAGTATTTTATGGATAACTGTTATAAAATATATACTTACTTATAAAAATAAAATACTTATGAAACAAAAGCTTGAAATATTTGTGAATCAAATTATTTTTTATCCATAAATTGAAATAGGCACACATTTGGATTTTTTAAATATCTGTGAAAACAGAAATTTAATCGCATAAATTTAAAAGAATAATTTTAATGCGTTTAAAAACCGCTTAAACAACTTTTAAATATAAGGGGACCTTCGGGCTCTGGCTAATTATTGTATGAAATGTTAAAAAATAATATATATAATATAAAAGTCCATTTAGAGACCAAAACATTTGATAATTATTGCCAAAATATTTGTATTTTATAATTTTGTTCTTCATTCTAAGCACTCGAAACGTTTTCCGTCAATTTGAAATCTCAAATTTAATCGCAAAATACAGTTTCTATTTGTATGTTTAAGAGAATTTATTGCCACCATCACATTTACAATATCTAGAAATTAAATTAGGGCCCCCGTAAATCAGTTTTAGGGACCCGTTTTAGCAACTCTATATCATTCTGCAAATGAAGTTTAGTTATTATGCCCCGATTGCCGATCTCTGACAATAATATACGTTAGTTAAATATGATATCTTAGTTCAATATGAGTATGACAGGGTTGCACGACTGTGTTATGGTAAAAATGAAGAAAGGAATGCTTAGATTGTTCGGGCACATAGAAAGAATGAGTGATGAATGATTGCCGAAGAAAATGTATAGAGCGAAAGCAAGTGGTAAAAAAAGCCAAGGAAGACCAAGGCTGATTTATGAAGATCAAATAACCAGTATTAGTCGACGGATATGTCAAAAACTCGCACACCTAGGCGAAATTATGTGAGGAGAATGATGAGATTTGAGGAAGCGAAAGAAGTATGTAGGGACTGCGAAGCATGGCGCTCCTTCCTCTCTGATTACCCCGTTAGGGATGCAGCGTGAAGATGTATGTATGTAAGTGTTAGTTAAATAATTGTAATATGTGATAGTAAACAATCACTAAGTGACTGCCTAGCGGGCTACTTTCTGTTTCTTTGGTACACAAGAGAAATCTAAACTACCAATCCCCCAGGGGGTGACATTGGGTATATGAAGCTTTTATTCACAAAAATTTGTGCTATGGTCGTCCTTAGCGCGCTCATACTATAAAATAAACGATTTCGTTGAAGATACAACAACAGTTTGGAAATGAACTTCTGTGCACTTGCATTTAATAGCTTTCTGAATGTTGTATTTTAATAAACCTTTTGTAAAATGAAGTTGAAAAAATGATACCTGACTGAGTTTCTTGTCGGTTCTTCTCAGTGTCCATGTTTTCTATTTGAACCGAACTAAAGTAGATTTGACGTTAAAAAATACCTTGTAATTGGGTTTACTTGAACAAATTTATTTGACTTTGACTTTGAATGTAGAAAAGCTCCAAAATCTTCTATGAAACGCACCGAAGCCGCACTCGCGCTGCGCCGAAGCGTTTCTCGAAGAGCAGAGTCAGAGCATCCCTTTACAACCTCGCAGTGCTACGACAGCGCGGACAACTCGCGTCATTGGCCTCCTCGAGATCTCTGAGATGACTGGCGCTCTCACTCAGATTCATTACAACCAGGAAGACGCGTTTAGTCTAATCTTACGATAGATATAGAAACACCGAAGTTTTATTCTCCAGCCCGGGCCAAAGGGATAACTTATTCGCTTACTTAGCTGAGTACTGATAGCGATTACTTAACGTGGTTGACACGGGACGAACGGTGAGCAATGCACGGAAAGGAGAAGCAAACTTTCACTAATGGGCGCCACGGACAGATTTCAAGAAAAATGAGACTTTAAATGGAAAAAATTGTGATTATAAGATTTCCATAAAGAAATGGCTCATTATTTATTCTTACTCCCAAGAAATGGAGTTAAAGTATATCGCCTTAAAGTTTTCATTTAAAAAAAAATGATAAAGTCGCTACGATCCTTCAATTATGACCTTTCGTACGTGGCAGGTATCAAACTGCTACGCCACGTAGCGGTCCACTTTCCGACAAACCACTCCACGGTTGTGTCTGCGTCAATCGTTGTCTCTATATTATGCCTTATTCATTTGCAGTTGAACTCCTCGCAATTTCATGAAAATACTAGCTTCTTATTTCTCGACGACGTGTGCAATTGTCTCACTTCAACATGAAGGGATAGTATGTCTGGTAGATTTCTAAGGAAATTGTATCAAATTCTGATTTATACTACTATTGTATACAATCTTCAGACTAAAGAGACGAGGATAAAAAAGAAATTATTATTATCTAGTAAGAATGGCAACGAAAATATGTTAGTTTTGTAGTTTCAGTCGTTGACCTACGAATTGTGTAGGGCGGAAATGGCAGAGCATAGGATTCGCCAGAAACATAAATTTTGCTTTCATATCCCATGCTATTGTGTAGAGAATAACAAAAAGGTACAGGGTCGATGTAAGTACTCAAAAAGCGTTTTTATATACAAACCAACACTATTTTAATGAACAACAAAACTACATTTTTATAGCTTAACAATTTTAATCACATCAATTAGCCATCCATGATAATTTTGTAACAATGTGACGGCAATAGTAGGGATAAAGTAGGTTGATTACCAGCAGTAGTAACGACACTGCCGGTAGATGAAGAGTCGTGGAAGGCCATGCCTTGCTTGGATCGAAAGAGGGCTGATCTCGCTCGGAGACGACGATGCCACAGCGGTGATAATGTACGCTCAGGATCATTAGCCCTGTAGTCCGGATAATAAGTATACGTTGTTCCTCGTCAACCATAAGAGGCCATCTTTGGGGTCGCGACAGATTGAAGTAGGGGTACCGGTCGTTCATCCATCCAACCCATGCGTGTAGAGGGGCTTTGTTACTGATGGAAAGTGCTTCGGCATCTTACAAGACTAAACCAAATAGATTTACGTCGTGGTAGTACTTCAAGGCTAATACCTTTTTATCCCGACGTTTCGAGTGTATTGCACCAATCATGGTATGTGCAGACCGATAAGGATGGGCCGTCGTCTTCGTAGTATGCGGTTCCGGATAACTACCCACACTTATTCTTTACATTTTTTAATTTTATTATTATCGCTGTTGGTACTTCGACACACTACACTAACGACGTCTACACACTGTCGACGTCCGAAAAAAAGGTAAAATAGTCTTGAAGTATTAAAACGACATGGACCCGTTTAATTTATAATTGCAAGATGCTTTGGCACGAGAGGGGTTCCGGTGTGTGTCGTAGGAGATACGCCTAGAATACGACCTTTGCAGGTGTTTTTGGTGGGTGAAAACCCTATAAATCATTATCTTTCTTTAAATTTGGATATCCGTGTGCAGATTTCTCCTGCGTAGAAAAAAAATTGACTACGTATTAATGAGACCGTATGTAGGCGTCTGATTTCAGTCTTTGTGTAGTACTCGAATTAAAGTAGACAGAGATAATTTAATTGTAACCACCGTCATGTGCTGTCAGATAGAAGTAGTCTAGTGCAATTAGAATTTATCTTTATCCGAATCCACTAATAGTCATTGTTTACGTATAGTCTGATAGTATATGTGTGTTTTTACTTTGACACTACTTTTAACGACTTTGATTCCGCTTTGGTCACTAATAGCTGAACTAGTATTTGATTTTATTATGGGGGAAATTTTGCATTGTCAAAAAAAAAAATTTTTTTTGTTTCTATTTACGAGTTCACGTTTTGTATTTGTTTGAGTTCAGGAGTTCATCTAAAAATTATTTTCAAAAAAGCAAAAAGAACATCGGTTTCTCCTATCCGATCACGAACTAATGACCATTACCAGCACGATGAATGTCAAAATCTTCGTTCAACAACTCGTCTGCTTCAGTGATAATTGGTTCTTCGATGTGGCAAGCGTATTATCATTTCAGTTTTCTGAATTTTGTTTTGGGGCAATAAAACTGAATACAGCTCTGTGCCATTATATAAAGAATTCTCGTAAAAGTGTATACACATTATTAAGTTATTGGTCATAGTATCAGTCAATATTGTTTGGTTTTCGTTATTATATTTATGGCTACATTTTTATTTTCCTTAGTAAAGAATTTCTCATTAACATAAAAAAATATATGAATAGGCGAACTGAGACGATATTTAAGTTATTGAACGACTGTAGGACGGGGTGGCCTATCTGGGCGTTCCATGTAATGTCGTCATGAAATGGTCAGCTAATACCCGCCATGTCTTTTACTGCAAACTGTTTGATGATTCGTCCTACCACAGTAGGGCCAAGATATTAATTCTGTAGCGTGGTCAAAGTCAAATAAATTTACTGAAGTAAACCAAATTTTAATGTGTTTAAGAAAGGTTCAAAAAGGTTCAAAGAGAAAACCAATACACAGAAGAAACGACAAGACTCTCAGTCAGGTATCATTTTTTAACCATCATTTTACAATACATGTAGGTACTATCTTAACAAACAAATATCTACTAACCTCTAACGCGTCAGAGGTTTAAGGTCTTTCACATAGCATTCGGCTTTTGTGTGACTTTTATAAATCTCTATGTAGTTCTGCTCACAGCTACACTTGTACAGCTAAACTAATCAGAGAGAGTAAGGACAACGCGGCTAATGGCGTGAATTGTAACGGTTTTATGTTATTACCAGTAAGATATGGTCAAACATTTGTCTTGGAGTATATTATAGATATATGTATAGGTATCAAGAATCCAACAGATTTTTTATTAGCCACTTCACGATATGAAGGCTAGTAAATGCGATATATTTAGAGAGGCTTCAAAAATAAAATTAATATTAAATAATACATACATACATATCTTCACGCCCTATCCCCAACGAGGTAGTCAGAGAGGACGGAGCGCCAAGCGTCGCGATACTTACATACTTCTTTAGCTTCCTCAAATCTCATCATTTTCCTCATAAATTAAATAATGATTAATAAAAATTAAAGAAATGGTCAAACAGTTTGGGCATATAGAAAGAACGATTGACGAAGAAAATATACAAAGTGAGCGATAGCAGAAATCGAGGAAGACTAAGGTTGATTTATGAAAATCGAATAACCAGTGCTAGCTGACGAAAATGTCAAAATCACTCGCATACGTTGACGAAAATATGAGATTTGAGGAGGCGAAAAAAGTATGCAGTCCGCGATGTTTGGCGCTCCATCCTCTCTGATTGCTCTTGTGAGTATGTGTATTTATACATGTATATTTTTTAAATTTTATTTAAATTAACTTCTTTCCTAAGTTATATATGTGTTTGACACATTTTATAACTGTTTTTGATATTATATCTCTTTTATATATTTTTATAAATAACATATTTTTATAAATAACTTTGCCTCCTTTCGCCTTCTCGAATCTCATCATTTTCGCTTAGGTATGTGGGTGCTTTTGACTTTTGCGTCACATAACATTATTATTACATAAACGCATAATATATTACATTTTCATATACAGCTTCTTTTTTTATACGCAGATACATACATACATTCCTCGCTGTATCCCCAACGGGGTAGTCAGAGAGGAGGGAGGGCCAAGTGTCGCGGTCCTTACATACTTCTTTCACTTCCTCAAATCTCATATATACGTATATATACGTAGAAGTTTTTGAAATATTGATAATTATTGTGTACTAGGGATTGTTGCTATTTTGCGGGCGTTTCCCCTACATCAAACTTCAAACGGTATAAATTATGTATGGGCTGCGTTGTCTTATATTGTGAGATGATGCTCATAGTAAATTGCAAACTCATTGGGACACAATATGCCTTAACTCAAGGGTATGCCTTAGGCTGTGTTCAAACTAGAGTGCTTTATGCAAGTGGTAGTCACTCGAATTTATTTGAAAATAATATGAGTATTTTCGTTTTTGTTGATTAAATTTTAAATGTTTGTTTTTGTTTGTTTGAGTGGTAAAAGAAGCCAAGGAAGACCAAGGCTGACTTATGAAGATCAAAAAACCAGAGCGTTAGCGGATGGAAATGTCAAAAGCTCTCGCATACCTAGGCGAAAATGTGTGAGGAGAATGATGATATTTGAGGAAGCGAAAGAAGTATGTAAGAACCGCGACGCTTGGCGCTCCGTCCTCTCTGACTGTCCCGTTAGGGATACAGCGTGAGGATATGTATGTATGTAAATTTTAAATTTTAAAAACTAGCTAAAAGAGGTTTCGGACATGCATTACGTTTTCGTAGCAATTTCAGAGAACATAGAAGTTAAAAAGAAAGAAATAAATGAATGCGCCAGACAACACGGCACTGGTCCAAAACAATCCATTGGTCTTAATTGATTCATTGGTCCAAATTGGTCCATTGGTCATAATTAGTCCATTGGTCCAAATTGGTCCATTGGTCTAAATTGGTGCATTGGTATAAATTAGTTCATTGGTCCAAAAGGGTAAATGAGTCCGAAATAATCATTATTTCATATTTTTTGTTTCGTTCCTGAGTTACTAATCGTATTTACATAAAATTTCAGCTTAATAAGTGTAAAGATGACGGAATAAATCGACAGTGATAATAAACAGACAGACAAAGAGAAGCACAGACGTACAGACAAATGAAGAGTCGTTCAGACCGACATCACAGAAGAAGAGACGGACAGATGGACAGACGGACATACAGACGTACAAATGGACAGACAGACAGACGAAAAGATAGACTCGATGAAACTATAGGGGTTCTGTTTCTGTAATTTTGGCTGATGTTCTATAAAAATCATGCCCAAATTAAAATTATATACACCAAGTAAATAAGTACATTCGAAATATACCTAACTAAATTCTAGGGAAATAAAAAAGGGTCGGACTCCATACATGTAACTGAGGGAAGAAAAAAAAATTCAGTGTATTTAAGCGTGTGGAGTATCTTTAAATAGGTCAAAAATGAATAAAAATATCCGTAACTTTTTATTTATGGCAAGAGTTACAAAAATATGAGCTTCAGAGGTTGTAAAAAGTATCCTCCTTCTAATTTTTAACTAGTGCACAACTCTTAATGCATTTTAAAAGAGAATTGGTTTGAATTTATAAGATAATCTTGTTGTGTAATTTTGAGATATGTGGTATTTTAGGTTATGCGCTTAGCGACCGCACCAGTGTCGTTGAAAAACGCTATGAATTACAGATATATTTGCGTTGTTGTTAAAATTAATATTGTGCATGCCAACTACGGAACTATTTTCAGTGACAAAAACGACCAAATGGTCGTTTTTTATTTATTGAAACTGTTTGTATAAAAATAATTATTTCATAGTTGTTATTCTTCTGCATAATGTCAGCCAATTGGGATTTCGATGCGCTTTCAAGCGGCATACACCCATTCAATGTATTCCACGGTCATTATTCTAGTTCGAGTTCCGACCTTGAAGATGTTATCATGTAGGCGAGTAATCATGTAGGCGCCATTTCTAACTGACTGCACATATAAAGGGGGATAATTGTCGATTCCTACGTGACAATGTAGAACGAGAAACATAACTAGTGCGAGTAGGAAAGGGAAAAATATTCATTTTTATTCCATTAAATAAAACTGAAATAAATTTATAAATCACTAGCGATCCGCCCCGGCTTTGCACAGGTAGACATTTTTTTGGAAATAAAATACAGCCCATGTTATTTGCTGATAATGTAGCATTCCATTAGTGAAAAAAATTTTAAAATCACTTGAGTGGATTTTGAGTTTATCCATTACATACAAACAAAATATTTCTTTCTCTTTGTAATATTAATATAATACATACATTATATACATACATATCTTCACGCCGTATCCCTAACAGGGTAGGAAGAGAGGGTGGAGCGCCAAGCGTCGCGGTCTTCTAACTACTTTGGCTTCCTCAAATCTCACCATTCTCCTCACACATTTTCGCCTAGGTATGCGGGTGCTTTTGGCATTTCCGTCAGTTAACGCTCTGGCTATTTGATCTCCATAAGTCAGCCTTGGTCTTTCTTAGCTTCTTTTACCACTCGCTTTCGCTCTGTACATTTTCTTCGTCAGTCTTTCATCGCTCATTCTTTCTATATGCCCGCGAACCGTCTAAGCATTCCTTTCTTCATTTTTACAATAACACTGTCCTGCAACCGTGTCATACTGCGTATCTCTTCATTTCAAGATTTTTAAATTTATATTATTTTGTTAAATGAAACCTTTACCCCTTTAGTCCGAAATTGCTATGGAAACCGAAGTTCATCATTATCGTAAAACAAAGTAAAAATTGTGAATTGTCATTTTCACAGAACTTCATTCTTAAAATATATAATAGTTTTTTTTATTGTTTTTTCATTTGAATTAAAAGAAAGAGAAAAACGAATCATTCATCAATCAAGTATCAATCGTTTATGAATAAGAAGTTAGATTTGAAATAAAAGTAGTGCAAGTATTTATTTGCACTTTTATTTACATATTAAATTAATATCAATAGCCTAGCCGACTGTTATCTACACTAACATTAAAAAGAGGTAAACTTTGTTTGTATGTAATGGATAAACTCAAAACTACTCAACCTATTTTAAAAATTCCTTCACCTATAGAAAAGCTACATTATCAGCGAGTAAAATCGGCTGCATTTTATTTTGAAATAATTTCTACACGTGCAAAGCCCGTCGCTAGTGTTTTGTATATTGTATAAAATAATTTGAAATATTGAATGAAATTGTAAAAAAAACTACCTGAAAGTCTTTGAGGAAATAGAAGTTGATGTGTTTTAAACTTCATAATGGGGTAGTGAATATAAACTAGAGAAAGATGGCGTTACAGTACAGTAACGTCACAAAATCATAGTGTCATTGCCCAGCGCTAGGAGTGACCGAGACGAATCTTATCTCATTCTGTTTCCACTTCCTGAATTGAAAAGCTTATATATATAAGTCTTATATTTATATAATAACTCTTATATTTTTCATTGCATTTCGAATATTTTTTTACAATTTTGTTCATGATTATTACCTATATACCTATTTGTTAATTATGTTGATAAAAAATACTCATGTAACCTATTGTATGTAAATTTGACCAGTGTAAATAAGCCTTTAGCTAAGTACGCACGTACCCGCTAATGACGTCACGTCGCCGCTTTGGACATTCAAAGACCCGAAGTTATGAAGGTAATCCTGCCCATTTTAGAAGTCTAGCAATTTAGTGTTGAATTTATGTGAAAAATATACCTTCTTTTGTAACATGCCTTTTCGTCACAAAGAAATCTTAACCTCGAATAATGTGGAAAATCTTCGCGGATAACAAATAATTTATGAACTGATCCCAAAAATGTAATCATATATAAATAACGTCATAATATTTTTAAAAACAAGTCACAAAACACAAAAAAAATTGAATATTTTAATCTTCGACCAAAAAAGGAGTGATATAACATACTACGTAATATATGTGTAAGTATGAGGGTATACTCTGTCTGTCTGTGTGTTCGTCTGTACATTATGGCCATAATACATAGAAACATCGTTTCTGTCTGTCGTTCCCTAACGTCTATAATTCCTTATAAATATGTTTCGTTTTGATGTGTCTACAAAGAAAGAAAAACTAAATGCGGGTAGCAGAAGTCGTCCAAAATATAGATGTAAGAGGTCTTGTTTTCTTGATATTTAGATCTCGTTAATCTTGTTTATATGAGATCTTGTTTATATATTTAGAATGTTGTTTGTGTACTAGGAAAATCTTTTATCGAACCTTTTGTCAAACTAAACTAAGTGATCGAAACACAGTAATATATATGCCACATAAAGTGCTGATGCGCGCTTTCTATAAAGAACAATAATAATAATATATTTATAGAATAATAATAATGTACAATTATTATTATTATTGTTGTACACTTGTACAACAATAACAATAATACATTTATTTTGCAAGAATGCGAGTATAAGTAGACTTATATAGAATATTTAAGTTCCTTTCCACATTCTGCTCACTAAAAGCATGCAAATATTCAATCATAATTACTTAGCAATCGTTTAGTGCGACAATATACAATAATAATAGTATTAATCCAACCAAGTCCTTAACTCAGTGATAAAGCATTTGTTATGTTTTGTCATAATAAATTCAATAATAAAATCTCATTAATACAAATAAAAAAGCAAATAATAAAAGCTTCATGTCAAAAAATTGTACTAATAATGTCGGCGTAAAACAAAAAAAATTATATGTCAAAATGAAAATGTAAAAAAAATTAAAAAAAAATGACATAAAAAAATACATTAAATGAAATATATTTACATTGAGTGGTCCTTGATAATGCTTATTTAATAGAATTTAATTATGTATGCAATAGAACTTATTCTTAGATTGGTGACAGATTAACCACAGAGTTAATAGATAGTATGATGTCGTATATCTATATGTACTTATTTCAGTATGTGTATGATATTATGTAAACCACATGGCAGAAACTTTATCAGTGCTCTGTTATACAATAGGGACAATACCATGCTAACGAGATGTTTCAGGCATGGCTACGTTAACCGTAGTCTAGATCCAACTAAAGTAAATTAGTATGGGCCGAAGCGAATGCGATGCATTTGGAATACTGACATCATTGCTTATTTCCGTAGCGATATAATCTATACATACATACATATCTTCACGCTGTATCCCCAACGGGGTAGTCAGAGAGGACGGAGCGCCAAGCGTCGCGATCCTTACATACTTCTTTCGCTTCCTCAAATCTCATTATTCTCCTCACACATTTTCGCCTAGGTATGCGAGTGCTTTCGACGTTTCCGTCGGCTAACACTCTAGCTATTTGATCTTCATAAGTCAGCCTTGGTTTCTTTTACTACTCACTTTAGCTCTATAGATTTTCTTCGTCAATCTTTCATCACTCATTCTTTCCATGTGCCCGAACCATCTTAGCATTCCTTTCTTCATTTTTTCAATAACACTGTAGTGCAACCCTGTCATATTGTGTATCTCTTTATTGCTTATTTTGCCTGCAAGAGCGACGCCGCACATATAATCTATGCTTGTAATAAACTATGAAAGTGGTCAATACTATTGTTGAGATTGATTTCGTGATCATTTTATATTCTATTATAAATCCAAATAAATAAATTACACGTGGGAGTCAAATCAATTTATTAAAGTAAACCCATTTATAAGGTATTTTTGAACGTCAAATCTACTTTAGTTCGGTTCAAAGAGAAGAGAAAAGAAAACTTGAACACTGAGGAGAACCGACATGAAACTCAGCCAGGTATAATTTTCTATCATTCAAGTCAGAGACAAAAATTATGTTTCACAATTATAAAAAAGGTACGTACTGGCATGGCAGGGCGGAGGTATGTAAGCGATAACAGATATGTTTCTTTATAGTTAGTAAGTACATAATATATGGTACATAGTGTCTATCTTTCTTCTTTGTTTTATGTTTTGTTTTAATAAAAATAAGCTGTACCCTTTGCTCAAATTCTTTATAAGTAACATTCTTTTTGTGTATGTTGTGTGTGCAATACATATTTAAATAGAAATAAATAAATAAATTAAAATATAAACTTAACAGGAACTTGAGAGGTGAAATACCCAATTGTAATTTCTTGAACACATAATCGGAATTGGGGGCTCCGGTTACGTTCCGTAGAAAATACCGGCATACATGGCAGGGCGGTGGCATGTAAGGAACTGGCGAGCCACGCGTTCGAGTTGTATTATATTCTTTTCAATTGCGATTTAGCACTTTGGCATCGCCTGCTCGCTACACTATGAATAGTGACAGCAAAAAAGTCTCTGAGAAAAGTAAAATAGATACAAGTATAAGTCAGCCGCTTATCCTCCTGCGGTTGTTGGTCCTCGGCGCATGTCGAGGAACTTTGGATTCTGCTACGGAGCGCAACAGAGCTCCAACATCAGGGCACAAAGACTGTCCCCTTCCATAACCTTGGCAATGCAGCTACAGTACCACATGCGTTGTATTTTCTTCATGGTTGTACGGATGGATGACCGAAGCCCCCACTTTGCTCTGCCGCTACCACGAAGACGCCTTCAATCACATATTCACAAACGAGGAATTTTGAAGTCGTATTCTCTAGCCCGAGCTAGAAGGCTGATGGTCCGGGGCGAACGTTGCCACCGAGACGGCGCCGTTGTCTCGTTGTCTCTAAGAGAATTCGTCCTTCTGGAGGACATGGCCTCCTTTGCCTTCGCAGTTGCCAATACAGCCACTTTTATTGCTGGCAGGGACAGATCTCGTCCAATCTATCTGCTTAAAGATCTTTTTTTTTTAATAATACTCCAGACAATTACACAGATTGTGTGACCCCAAACTAAGCAGTAAGCTTGTACTATGGGTACCACACAACGAACTCTGGGGGAGTTCCCAGTAACAACACCCAGACTCCAGGCCAATTTAGAAGTTCGTTTCCTAAATTGACCTGACCGGGGATCGAACGCAGGACCCTAGTTTGGAAAGCAGATGCATATGCCACTGCACCAACGGGCCAGTCAAAAGCCAGGTTCAGAGGTTCAGATCACCAGGATTACACCGACAGCACGTTAGTGCGAGCTACACGATTTTCCTACTGCTCACGCCATTTAGCCACTGCGCTTCAGCGTTTCTGCCGACACGTGTCTCCTGTGAACCGTCTAAGGTAACCTGTAATAGGTAAATAGATCGATTTATAAAGTACAAGAAATAAATCACTTGTTTAGTGTTGTTGTTATTTATTTCTACATTGTTGATTCATATTAACATAATACTTTCTGATTCTGCGAAATGATTTACAGAAGCGGAACTTACTGTATTTATTGTAGTTTTATTTTGCCATTTCCAATAATAATAATATTTTTATTTGCTAGTATAAAAATATTATTGGGTCCTTCGACATTTAATAACTAAATGCGCCAGACTATACACACCAATACATTTGATTTTGAACTAGGGCATCTCCTGTGCTATGTATAGGGACGTCTCCCAATACAACCAGACCCGAGTAAATCTAAAAAAGTTCGTTTTCTAAATTGACACGACCGGGAATCGAACGTGAAACCTTCTGCGCTTAGATACGAGACCTAAACCACTGCACTGTCATGGTAGTCTTTATGTTAACGATAATAAAATTAAAATAGTCTTTTCAATTATAAAACCTAAAGGGGCCCATGTGTCCTATATCTAGATCTCACTTGACTTAAATACGGCCCTGATCATTTGGACTTAGTCTCGTGAGCACTCAAGTTCGTGTCAATACCATGAGAGACGTTCACTAATCCTAAAATCCTGATTGCTAGTCGGAACCGATTCCATGCCTTCACAGAAACAAGTCTGGATTTAAATTAGATATTTACTCGTTAACAAACTGTTAAATGCGTTCATTATATGCAGGCCATTTATGTGTGAATGTCTGATAGTCGTTCGGACAATATTTTCGGGTTCTATAGCTTTTGTTCTGTAGTATAACGTTTAATTCGATAAAATGATTTCACGGTCAATGTTCTAAAAAATTAGGCCAGCTAAAATTCTATCGAGCCGATGTCGAATTATTTAAATCGATCGATTAATCATATTTCATTCATTACATTTGGTACTAAAATGGCTCTGTTATGTTCCATTTCATAATATATTAAATAATTCGAATAAATTGACATCATATTTTATTTTTCCTTTTTAAAAATATTTCACCAACTTTCTTTGTTGTTACAAATATTCATATATTTGTAACAACACGCTACCGCTATCTCATGAAAGAATGGTCCAAAAAGCAAATTTCATGCGAATAACGCCGCAGGACTACCCAGACTAATATTAATAAAATCCACATAAGGGAATCACTATTTAAAAAATTGCAGTAACAGGTTATCTTGGACATGTCAAGTCTTTCGGATTAAAAATGCTACTATAATGACTAAGTTTACTAGAGTTTACTAAATTTTATTATAATGATAAGTCGATAAGAAATATTCATCTAGCCTATTCGTCGAATTCCAACCACAGGCGATCAATGTATTTAACGCTAAACATAAAGACGTGTCTCTCTCAACGCTTAGTCCACTATGTGGTAGAACAGATGAGTAAATAAGATAAGCTTTGTTCCAAATTCCAAACTCAGATTGGATGCAGATTTTAGATTGTAAACTCGAGGAATGGGATGAGTTCTGTTAACGAAATTACAAGTTGTGTGTTGCGTAGATTAGCGGCGATAGGGATTTAAGTTTGATAATGTATTTATTTGTCTTAATAGCTATACAATACAGCCTTCCGGTTTTGCTTTAATTTGAACACGTTGTCTTGAATTGAGCTAATAAATTAGATTAACGCTTTAAAAACTTGTACAATATTATATTAAATTATATATTAAAACAATATAAATGAATATACTTATCTAATACATAAAATCAATGTTTGTTTGTATAATTATTCGTATTTTATGGGTCTCTACTCAAACTCAATTACAAGGTGTTTTTGAACGTCAAATCTACTTTAGTTCGGTTCAAAAAGAAAACCTGGACACTGAGAAGGACCGACAAGAAACTCAGTCAGGTATGACTTTTTTAACATAATTTTACAACAGGTTTATTAAAATACAATATTCAGAAAGCCAGTAAATGCATGTGCAGAAAAGATTATTTACAGACTATTGTTTTGTCTTCAACGAAATCATTTATTTTATAGTATGATTGTCTAATCAATGTGCGTTTTATAACAGCCACCTGACAATAACTATAGCGTTTCTTTTAAAATTAAATAAAAGGTATAAAAAAGGAAGAAAGAAGAGGCTTAGATGGTTTAGGCACATAGAAAGAATGAGTGATGAAAGACTGACGAAGAAAATCTACAGAGGGAAAGTGAGTGGTACAAGAAGCCAAGGAAGGCCAAGGCTGACTTACGAAGATCAAATAACCACAGCGTTAGCTGAGAGAAATGTGAAAAGCACTCTCATACCTAGGCCAAAATGTGTGAGGAGGGTGATGAGGTTTAAGGAAGCGAAAGAAGTATGTAAGAACCGCGAAGCTTGCCGCTCAATCCTTTCTGACTACCCCGTTAAGGTTACAGTGTGATGATATGTATGTCTGTAGTTGATAGTTGAACATATGTACAACCATCAGCTATGATGACAGTATTCTTTGATCAAAAATTTCGACAAAACTTAATAAAAAATAAAATTTCATCTGACAATATTATAACGTAACTGTGTCTTTTCTTTTAAAATAAATTAATAGGTATAAAAACGACTTAAATAAGTTTCAAGTAAAAATTAAAACAATAATACTACTACAAACAATATGTACGTATTACAATCTTTTGAACTTAGATGTGATGGTTAAAAAAAATTAAACGCCTCGCAAATAATATTGCAGGCGCTTCCAAAAATTAAAATTGTGCCTTATGGATGAAAAGTTATGGCTTGAAAATATGGAATCAAATCATTTTCTAATACATATTACACACGTACATATGAACATACCGATCTGAAGTTTTTATTTTATTAGACACCATCTATAATTGTATTTTTTAAACAGTTGCGAATATTTTCTCGCGCTGATTGTAAAATTAGGTCAAGAGATAGATTTTATGGTTATTAATTCTTCCGTTATCATCCATCGCTAATTTTATATCTTATTCATTTAAACGAGCAGTTATTGTCCTTAATGTTTATAAACTTTCACGACTTGTACACATCCTACAATATTTACTAACGGGTCTATGTCGCGTTTATACTTAAGGCTAATTACCTATTTTATCCCGACATTTCGACCGGATTGCACCGATCGTGGTCACGGGCAGACTGATAAGGATGAATGACCACCGATCGACACTATTATTCCAGAATAGCACGAGAGGCGGTTGAAATCAAGAAATACCATATATTCATCCGGGAAGATGGATACCGCTTATCAACATCATGGAATCCTGTCATCAGTGAGTGTGTCCGGAGCCGGAAAACCGGACGTCACTAGTGTGTAGATGTCGTTAGTGTACCGTGTCGAAGTACCGACAGTGACAATAACAAAAATTAAGAAAAGCATTGAATGAGTGTGGGTAGTTGCAAAAAACCGCACGCTACGAAGACGTCATTGTCCTTGCTCGGAAACGGCTGGAACGATTTGGGTGAGGCATTTAGTGTTAAATACGAAATGTAACAGCATAACACTGATCACTA
Organism: Zeuzera pyrina; assembly: GCA_907165235.1. Taxonomy (NCBI): domain Eukaryota; kingdom Metazoa; phylum Arthropoda; class Insecta; order Lepidoptera; family Cossidae; genus Zeuzera; species Zeuzera pyrina. The sequence continues at coordinate 1,966,733 of OU015640.1, forward strand.
TGAACTCGCTATCAATTCTCCGTTACCACTGTGTACCCGCATGTCTAGGCGAAAATGCGTGAGAAGAATGTTAAGATTCGAAGAGACGATATAATTATGTAAGGACTACCCCGTAAAGTGCATTATCAGCGTGTAACATGGGCTGTATTTTATTAAAAAAAAGTTTTCTCATGAAGTGAATGAATTCAAAATTAAACCGTCTGCTCCTCCACCCTTCACCGCTGACAACGATCTATCGTTCGCTCGTTGGTGTTCATAGCATATTGTAGATGTCGTTGTAGTCATACTTATGCTGTAGCCACTACACGCGAACAAACTTTTTATAGGGTATCGTACCTCAAAGGATAAAAGCAACCCTTATCGGATCACTTTGTTATCTGTCCGTCTGTCAATACCCTTTTTCTCAGGAGCGCATGGAGGTATCAAGTTGAAATTAATATCAAATACTCTGATAGTCAGCTCTTGGAGCTGTAAAAATCAAACTTCTAAGTCAACGCAATTAAAAGATACGGCCGTCTATGACACATAATTTTACACTCGCAAGGGAATCGAAACCTATAGGGTACATCCCATTGACCTAGAATAATGGAATATGAAAAGAAGCATGTCTTATAGCATAAGTAAAGGGAAAAATCCGAAAACTGTTAATTTGTTGTTACATCAAGTGAAAAATAATTTTTTTTGCAATTACAACATTAAATTTGCATTTGGAGAGTATGGGAGAATGTGTTACAAAACTGCAAAGTTAGGTTTGTTTTTGAATTCGACATATTTTTTTAATAAGTGACATAAATAATGATAATATAATAATTTTTTTTTAATAAACTCAGACATTTCACACAGCGCCATCTAGTCCCAAAGTAAGCAGCACAGCGCTTGTGTTATGGGTACTAGACAACTGATATACTAATATGCTTTTCTTTTGTAAATAAATACATATTATACATAAACACCCAGACTCGGGGCGGGAATCGAACCCGTAACTCCCGTTTACTTTCCGACGCATTAAGCCGTTGCGCCACGGTGGTGGTCAAACTAAACTAAAAAACTAAAAAATAAATACATTATGTACTAGTACAGAACGCTGGGGAGGCGGCGAGAGTAAGTGGGCCTCCTTTTGACTGCGTATACTGACTAATTCCTGACAGTGGTTGTAATAAGGGCGTTGTCGAGCGGTTCCGGTGTTAGGGTTCTAAAGGTTTTAAAAAGGAAGTGAACTGTAATTTTCGATGGTTTATAATAGCACATATACATTAAATACAATAATTAATTACAGTGTAAATAACACCGTGCGAGTAAGAAGTCTTTTTTGAAGTGTGCAATAGCTCGGGCCCCCCGTCTTTCGCTTCTCGAAGTACACCCGCGGGGTTATTACCTAAAAATTTATAGACAGCGATAGCCACGCGATCACTGCGCAACCGGTGACTAATTGTAATAGACATTGGTATCATGTATATTGCGTGTACTATGACTGTACAATGCATTTTTGGCGGTAGATTTAGCCCCAGTGTACAGATTATATTATGTAAATACTCGTTTTGACAGCAGATTTTATTTATTTTTTACATTTATTTTTATTTAAATATTTATTACACTCAACATACACAAAAAAAATTGTTACACATAGAGAATTTGAGCAAAGGGTACAGCTTATTTCTATTTAAAATTCTTCCGGCAGATTCGCGAGTGACAGTTCCGTGGAAGAAAGATAAACGTTACTTATTAACTACGAGTATGAAGAAATATATACTTATTAAATGTATAAAAATATGTGTACATTCCCAAAATATTTTTACATCTATGCGATAATCCAACCCTGAACACTGTGGATCTGTGTTCTACATTCGTGTGACTCCTATTTTCAAACACTCTATGATTGTTTATCTCAAAATATGAGACTTCTGCGAAAATATTACCATATTCCCCAAATATATTCACAGTATATGATATTCTGTTCCATATTTTTCGGGCATCCACACTGCATAGTTTTTCCGCACCCCTTTATATGTTTTATCTATTAAATAACCTCCAACACGCTATCACACAATTTTACATCCCTTTCTGATGCTTTTACGACTTTAGCCTGGTCATAAATTCACGTTAGACCAATTTGCTTGATCTTCCCCACCGGTCTTTATGCTTAGGAAATGTATCAGGGCAGGACAATTCGAACAAGATTAGGGATCAAGATATACTGGCTACGATGTGTGATTGAAAAGCAATACTAAGATGCGTAGATGCGATACCCTATTGTTTAAATGGAAAAGGCATTGTCTTGGTGAAATAAAGCATGTTTATCGAGGTGTGGAAAACCAGGAAGACAGCGGCGTTATTCGATAAACATTTGTCTAATTGTGGTTACGTGCATGTTTGGGGACCCGAGGTGATTCATTTATTTACTTAGATGTTACGTATTTTAACAGGGTATTGTAGATTACATTATTACATTCTGCTATACCTATTAGAATACTATCGATGTCACAATCTTGCTCAATATTGAGTCAGAGATTGATTTGTATCAAAGAGAATGCTTTCATCGAGCTTCCTGACTTTTCGTTGATCACGTCTTTTATTTTATTTGTTCAATTACAATCAAATTACCAGTAGCCTCGCACACATCTATATGTATGTTTATACACTTAATATTGTAAAAAGGTATAAAGTTGTGATTGTTTATATGTTGTGGGAAATTTTTAGAACTACCAAACCGATTTCAAAAATTATTTCACATATATGAAGCTATATTGTTCGTGCCTAATATAGGCTATATTTTATTATGATAAAACAGGGCAAAATATACAGAAGACGAAGCGAGAGCGTGTTGCTAGTCAGTTATGCAATTACGTAATATATTAATTATTAAGGAATAATGTCAGAAATTGTGAGATATTTCTACAGATGTGTATAGCAGTGTTATCAATAGAAACAGTAACATCATAGATATGGGTACAAACCAAGTATTAAGTAAAACCAAAACAAATACAACACAAAGTTACTGACAAGTCAATGCGTGCTTTCAATGCTCATTTCAATTTGTTTAAATGAATTTTGATATTATTATTTTTAATCTTATACTTAATAATAATTTAATAGTAATTATGAGGCGTGAAGGTATGTATGTATGTAATAATAATTTACTTAATAATACACACATATCCTCACGCTGCATCCCTAACGGGGTAGTCAGAGAGGACGGAGCCCCAAGCGTCGCGTTTCTTACATACTTGTTTCGCTCCACAAATCTCATCATTCTCCTCACACATTTTCACCGATTTATTTAATAATAATAATCTAATAATTGATAAATTGGTTATTCCAAAATTTAAATTACATAAGTCAAATGTTTCATTTTTGGGTAACTGCATTGGTTTTTATAATATAGTTCCTCAAGAAGTCACTCAATTAACAGAAAATATATTCAGATTAGTTATAAAACGTACATTGATTAGACAATCATACTATAAAATAAACGATTTCATTGAAGATAAAACAATAGTCTGGAAATGACTTTCTCTGCACATGCATTTACTGGCTTAATGAAAATATTGTATTTTATAAACCTTTTGTAGAGTGTCGGTTCTTCTCAGTGTCCGGGTTTTCTATTTGAACCGAACTAAAGTAGATTTGACTTCAAAAATACCTTGTGATTGACTTTGACTTTGACTAAACTTAATAATAGTTGACGACCTCAATGGCGCAGCGATTTAGGCGGTGTCAAGCACGGAAGGTTAAGGGTTCGATTCCGGCCTGGTCAATTTAGGAAACGAATTTCTCTAGATGGTCTCGAGTTAGGGTGTATTGGATGACGCCTCCAGTTGTTGTAGTCGTCTGGTTCTCGTAGCAAAGGGAATATCCTAATTTAAGACCAGATGATTGGTGTGTATTGTCTGTGCGTTTATAAAATAATAATATTAATAGACAACAGGTCGTTTCATGAGATGGTAGTTCTCAAGTGCCTACGTCATGTTCCTGGTTCTATAATCTTCTTCTTCTCTTTTCTGTACTGGCAACTCGTTTCGTATTTATTAGAATCATTTCTGCCGTTCTCAAGTAAAAAAGTGGAGTATCTCCTAAATAAAATGTCTGTCTTCTCATTACTAAGTCCCTAACACTCTTCAGTAAAGTGATAGTAGGCTGGAGTTAAAAAGGACTAAGAACTAAGTTAAAAAGGAAGAACGCGAAAACTTCAACTGCCCATATTTATTTAAAACTTCCAATTCTTAACATTTGCACAGAATTTTAACGCATATACTATCATTTTTGTACCTTAAAATTATCATAAACATAAAAAAAAAGAACAAAATAAAATGTCAACTTCACTTCTCTTGTTCTCGCCAAAAAGTCCTTCTATAATCTTACGACTGGTATCGTTAAAAGTGTGAATGAAATCGAACAAAGACACAGGACGAAAACCAATATCAATATTTTATTTTCCAATAATATTGCGTCAGTCCACAAAGAATATAATCAATAATAACAACGATATTACGCGACACATGTATACATGTTATGTAAAAGTTTCTAATAAACCTTATCCTTCGCAGACTTCTATAATCTGCGCCAGTAAATAGTTAACAGAAAACGGTCAAGTTATATTCTCTTTTTCAAAAGAGTATCGAATTTTTTGTGTTCCTTATTAGTATTTTTTGTTTTTGTTTATAGAAGATTAAACGTAACACATTTAAGTATATAAGTTCGAATTTAATGTGAGAATAACTCAATAAAATGAAATATAAAAGGGTATTTTCGGGCTTTATAAAAGCTCTGAAAGCTTTAACGGAAGTAATGAAATTGGAGTCTAGCGCTGAATTTATTATTGTGGTGTCCGCTCATTTTGCTCACTGGTAATGAATGAACTGATTCAGATTATACGGTCGGTTTACTATGTCGATTCAGTGAAATTTTTTTTTATATTTCAATTATTTTGGGATAAGAATAAGTTTTACCGTCCGTTGACTAAAGGTTAGTGAAACAAACTATATTTATGTAGTAGCTGTAACTCGCGACTTCGTCTGCGTGAATTTACGATGACAATATAGTTGTAGTAAATCTTATTTCAAAGGACGCAGATGTAGAGCTGAGAGCGACCAGCCATCATCGGATATAATATCGTGCTTGAATGACTGAAAGAAACACTGTATTTGTTGGTTTCTGTGGTTTGTTGTTAAAGGAATAGGGATGTCAATCGAAAAATTTACAAGATTCTTTGTGATGTTTGTATGTACAAATAATTACAATTTTTTCCAATAAATATACCTATGTATTTCGAAGATCAAAATAATTATTTCGATACGGTGATATATGAAGAAAAATATAATTTTACTTTTCCTTTTAGTTCCCTTTCCGCTACGTATGTAAAAATTCTTTACTCGTATTCAATCTGTATCTGCAACTAACATACAATCTAAAACCGATTGTCAATACACAATCTAAAACTAACAAACTTGGTTAGAATATATAGTGTTCATAAAATAAACAAAGTTGATGTGCTTGTCTCATTTGTTGAGTCAAAAATGTCGTGAACTGTTAGTAAATTGTTCTTTGTATATCCGTGATAAAGCCATCAATGCCTATAACTGGTAATTGTCTTCGTCTAGGTTCTAGGTTCCCAAACTTATTTTGTCTACTGATTCGAGAGCTCATGCAGTCGTTGTCTAAGATGCCTCCTAGCTAAATGAAATTACAAATCACCCCCCAGGCCTCTACACAACGCCCCCATTTTTTTTCTGGGTCTCTTACCGCCCTCCTTTAGGCCTGCAGCGCCCACAGGGGGGCGTTATCGCCCACTTTGGGAATGGGTGGCTCTAGGTACATACATACGACGCAGATAAATCATCACCGACATTTTGCTCGAACAGAAGCTCAAACAAACAAACCAAAATTTTAAAAGTAGTTATTTTATTATTTAAAAATGCCCCAAAAGCTTAAACTGTATTTAAACATTTACCTTTACTATACACGTATTCGATACAGTTTCTCAAACACAGACTTGTGTAATGTACAAAACATACTGTATTGTGACACCTTCGCGCACTTTTCTTAAGCAATCGACAGCGATGGCGATCACAACTTTGGTTGATAATATTCATTTGTCAATATTCTGTTAATATTTTTTTTATTTTTGAATTGCACGACACTGTCCACTATTATGAAGACATAACATAAAGATAGTTCATAGACACAATCCTTTCTCAATTTGTACTCTCCCCCAGCCTATTATGCAACTGAACTTCACCCATTTTTCACGAAAATACTTTGTGTTTAGCCACTTTTTTTGTGTACACAATGTCCTATTAATAAGGATAATTAATGGAGATTACGCCTGATAAATATAGCGTAATGATTACACGTTATTAAGTCACTAATATAACAGCATTGTCTTTCAAACAGTCAAATTTGCATATGAACTTATTAGCAGTTACTTAATTTCCAAAAAAAATTTTTATTAAAAAAAATTAAACCGCCTTAAAAAAAAAACACTGAAAAGTCTAAAATAACTATCCTTTACTAATCAAAACTCAAGTACAATTAAAATAACTTTATAAATACGATACACATACCTATATAATTAAATTTGACAGTTACTGAAGTCGGTGCCAAGCCCACCAAACTAATAGACTTTATGTTGTTGCACATTGATTTGGCACCGACTTCAATAACTGTCAAATTTAATTCTATAGGTATGTGTATCGTATTTATAAAGTTATTTTAATTGTACTTGAGTTTTGATTAGTAAAGTATAGTTATTTTATACTTTTCAGTGTTTTTTTTGAAGGCGGTTTAATTTTTTTCAATAAAAATTTTTTATTTCTCCCTTTTGAGAGGTCTTGACCTAAATAAATATCTAAGGCAGGTCTGCAATTAACTTCATTCCAATTCCGGAGCGCATCTGTATCTTCGAAGTCCAAGCTCCAATATCGGTGAAATTTAAATGGGACCACCTCTGAAGTATTACCTACCAAACGTAAAAAGAATTTTTGAAATCGGTTTATAAATGACGGAGTTATAAGGTAACAAACATACAAATAAAAAATAATAAAAAATAAATAAATAAAAAACAACATACAGACGAATTGAGAACCTCCTTCTTTTTTGAAGTCGGTTAAAAAGCAACACAAAAACACAGAGATTTCTATAAATATTTATTTTGGAATGAGAAGAGCCTAAAATATCTAATTCAATCAAATTTTAAAATATTTCCAATGCACAACACACAATTTCGTCGCTGTTTTAAATAATCATGGATAGACTGCTATCTCTGTTTCTGTTATTAAATGTAAGTTAACGGAATAACCAATATAAGTTAAACTCACTTTACAGGCGCCGTTCAGCCAAAGAGAGCTCATTCCAGATCTCAGCTTCCAGACGGCAGATCACGATAGAACGTACTTTAATGTGCAAATCTGACTTAAAGAAACGCAACTGTGAAAACTATTTCTGATACTTTTATGTATATTTATAGATATACCCTAAGTTCTAGAGATTTTCAATTTACTGAGAAATCCTAAACACTTTCTGGATAAAAAGTGGTTTAGATTATTCTTTGGAAAATCCTATATCTTTCAGAGCTAATCTCTCCGTAATCGGTTTAGCCGTTTCAATGATTAGCCCGGACAAACAAACGGACAGACAGAGAGACAAAAATTTTAAGAACGCGTTTTGGTCACGTGCAGAAAATCATATAAGCTTATGAAAATGCCTTTACTTCAAAATCGCAGACAGACACTTCAATTTCATTTGTATGTATAGATGTATAGACTAACAACCCTCCTCGGTTTCGCCCAGATGGGTCCTATTATAATATACCCATACAAATTTTTCCTCTAGAAATTCTTTACATAATGTGTAGCGGCAATTAAAAACATACTCGTAAATTCAATTTTACATTTTATTTCCCAATAATTAATAACAAATTATAAGCTATAACACGTTGTCACGAATAGCTAACGACGAATAATTAACAGTTAATTCCGCAGAATGATGTAGAATGATCCAGATCTTTACGTGCATCGGCTTATAAAGACTTGATGACGTCACTTCTCACACGACAGCGATAGTAGATATGGCAGGTGGGATGCAATGCCAACTAGGTCGACCCGACTACAGTAGCGACACCTCGCTCAGTTTAACACGATGGCATGACGTCACTTTCTTTTACCAGGCAGCAGAAAGTATTGGAAGGCTGAAAATAATAGGTTAGGCTAGCTGGCTAGCTCGCTGGTTGGGTCGGCTACCCCGGCGGGGCTGAGAAGCCCGGCGGAGCTGATTAACTCGGCTTGACTGGTGAGGCTGACTAATCTGTGGCTCTACCATGAAGTGCAATTACGAAGTTTCGGACCGATATATCGTTACAATTCGTACCATGAAGTACATTCGTTCCGAAATCGACCCCGTCATCGGCATGTGACATTTCGTTCGTCCTAAACCCTACTATGAAGCGATCTGAACGAACGAAGTTACGTATATTTGACAGCATTTCTTTCGTGATTTTAACCTCAAACTAACGATAGTTCAAGAGGTAACTTTTTATTTTCGTGGTTACGAGTTTTATACTTAAAAGTGCTCTAAAATACATAAAAGTGTGGGTCTACCATGAAGCGCAATTACGAAGTTTCGGACCGAAATTTCGTTGCAATTCGTACCATGAAATACATTCGTTCCGATAACGACCCCGACATCACGTGACACTTCGTTCGTCTTAAACCCTACCATGAAGCGATCCGACCGAACGAAGTTACATCAATTTGACAAGACTTCTATCGTGATTTTAACCTCAAATTAACGACAGCACAAAAGGTAACGTTTTACTTTCGTAAGTATGAATTTTATAGTTAAAATTGCTTTAATGTGCATAAAAAATGTAACCTTGGTTGAGTTAAGTTTTAAAGCGATATTTGTGTTAAAAATGGAACTATTTGGTGATACTAGATATTATTATTTTTCTAACACAAGCATAAAATTTATCATCATATAATTTTGTATTTTAGTGACAATGGCGAGATTAGCCGCGATTTTTGCAGCCACAGGAGAAGAACGTGATGAACGGCATAGAAATAGGCGACAAATGCGTAAAAATTTTCTTGAAAGTCCATCCTAGATTTCGAGTTTGTCTCTAGGTATAGACTCAGTCGAGAACTTTTTGAAGATCTTTGCCAGAATTTGGTACCGCTACTACCTGTACCAAGAAATAGTCGGGCAATTGATCCAGTTTCAAAGGTATTTATATGTTCAATTTCACAAAAAAAAAAAGAGTTGATCACTAAATGTAACTAAATATTATTTTTTTTAGATTCTCACTACATTAAATTTTTACGCCAGAGGTAGCTACCAGGGTGCAGTGGCTCAAAATTTAGACACTCCTATGGCACAACAGTCCGTGTCTAATTGTATTAAGGAAATAACGGATGGTTTAAATTCGTCATTTATGCTGAAGAAGCATATAAAGTTTCCTCAGACCAGAGAAGCCAGAAATATTCTTAAAAGAAAGTAAGTTTTTCTATAGATAACCCAAAAATACACCTACTTTAAAATAATGAGATTTTAATACTATGTAGTAGTGACATTTCTAAATAATCACATGTACTCAATAAATAATTTTTTATAGTTTCTCTAGAAGGTATGGTATCCCTGGTGTCATAGGATGTATTGACTGCACCCACATTGCGATAGTAAAGCCTGTCGCTCACGAAGAGCGGTATTTTAATAGAAAAAATTACCACTCTTTGAATGTAGAAATTGTAAGTAGATATTACATTTATTACATATTGGTCAGTATTAAAACTAGTATTAAAAACTAAATTTCTTTTTCAGATTGCTCAAATCTTCTAGTGACACCTTGGGTCACAAATAAAGAACTAGATTCACAACCTCCTGTAAATCTAAACAAATTATTGTCCGAATTTACATATATATTTTAATTCATATAGTATTGTCGGTAATATTGTATTAATCTAAAGTCGACATTAAAGACACTTACGAGCTTATATTATAAGCTGGTAAGCGATTCTTGCATGACATTGAAACAAAATTTGTTAAAAAAATATTTAAAATACTATTTTACGTTTCGTGCGTAAATTATAATCCACATAATTTATTGCATCGCTATTTAACCATTTTAATTTGTTACGCGAAAGTGACAAGGATAAGACATATATTGTCAGGCAATATTTAAAAATATAATTACGAATTTAATAAAAAAGAGCTATGTAACGTTATTACTATAACGAAATAACGAACACGTAAACAATATTATTGAATTATTCACCGAAAATAAGAATCTTCGTCTTTTTTTAGTGTTCTAGATGTGTTGTATTTATAAAACTAAGGTTCTGGTGTTTGAAAGAGAAGCGGTACAAACGAAATGTGTGATTTGTGTAAATGAAAAATGTCTAGAACAGGTGAATGAAATTGTGTACCTGGGGAGTGCGTTTTCGAGGGATGGAAGATGTGAGTTGGATGTGGAGAGACGGGTAGCAGCTGGCAATAAAGTGAACGGTGCTCTGTCCGCATTAGTGGGTAGTGTGAATATATCTAACACTGCTAAAATGGCCATCCACAATGCGGTGTTGGTGCCAACTTTGTTGTACGGTAGTGAGGCCTGGATATGCCCAAAATCGAGTGAAAGTATGTTAAATGCTGTGGAGATGCGGTCTCTCAGAAATTTGTGCGGTGTCACGCTTGCTGACAGGATAAGCAATGATTAGATACGCAGTATGACAGGGTTGCACAACAGTGTTATTGTAAAAATGAAGAAAGGAATGCTTAGATGGTTCGGGCACATGGAAAGAATGAGTGATGAAAGACTGACGAAGAAAATATACAGAGCGAAAGTGAGTGGTAAAAGAAGCCAAGGAAGACCAAGGCTGACTTATGAAGATCAAATAGCCAGAGTGTTAGCAGACGGAAATGTCAAAAGCACTCGCATACCTAGGCGAAAATGTGTGAGGAGAATGATGAGATTTGAGGAAGCGAAAGAGGTGTGTAAGGACCGCGACTCCCGGCGCTCCGTCCTCTCTGACTACCCCGTTGGGGATACAGCGTGAAGTTATGTTATGTTATTAAAACAGAAATGCACTCAAATACTCATTTGAGTGCACATTTGGTACAGACATTTTTGAAGTGTTGATCGTGTATCTAGTTTTTTATTTGTGATGCAGTGTTTTCATATTTTTTCACGACAGTTATCGTTTAATGTATCAATGTATATACAATCACCCATCCACAAAAAGACAGAGCGTAACGTTACTTAACTTTATTGAACCTATCAATCACCGAAGACTTACGCTACGAAGATCTAACTGAAATTCAGTTTAACTTAATTTAAAATGTTTTCGCTTCGTTGAACGTAACTAAATGAACCGTAATGTAATGCATTTTTAGTACTGCTTAACAGTTTCTTTGTGCAGCCCGCGCAGTGAATGGGTCGGTACTAACAGACTCATTTTTTTCAATGAGAAACAATTAAGACCGTACCCCTTTTCAGCCTTTCTTTCTTAATTAGTCGGGTTTGAATGGACTTTTTGTTAAAGAAGTACTGTTCTGTACTACAATAAGGCACAATTTTGCTTGTTATATTTAAACTGAAATACATTTAATTAACTTTACTGGTATCTATTAAATGTAAAATATGTGTGGTAAGAGTTAGAGAAGGGCTGACATGTGAAGGTCCTATTGCCCAAGTGTTAGCTGACGCTAATATCCCAACTACTCGTATATCTCTGTGTGAGGGAATATTGAGACTTTGTAAAAACTTGGTTGATAATACATTGCATGGTAGGTATTGTTATATAGCAGTTATGTAAAAGCTTACATGACCCGTAAATGATTCCAATAAAATTAAAGTATTTGCGTAATAGCATCAGATGCGCAGTAGTCGTGTTACAGTCGCGATAATTACAAATTACAGTTGCTTATTCGTAGTGTTATAGTCGCAGTTATATACTTCTGTCGCGTAGTGGTCGTATAATTACAGTTGCTATAACTTTCAGTTGCGTACCGGTCGTGTTATCGTGTTATAGTAGAGGTTACACATTTCAGTTTTTTAAAACAATCTCTTTTTAACCGACTTCAAAAAAAGGAGGAGGTTCTCAATTCGTCTGTATGTTGTTTTTTTTTGTATGTTTGTTACCTCATAACTCCGTCATTTATAAACCGATTTCAAAAATTTCAAAAATAAAGATTTTACGTATGGTAGGTAATACTTCAGAAGTGGTCCCATTTAAATTTCACCGATATTGGAACTTGGACTTCGAAGATACACTAGATAACACGACTTGGTTATAACCTTTAGTTATATTGATGATTCTCTTGTATATCGTTGCGCTCCGGAATTAGAATGAAGTTAATTGCAGACCTGCCCTACATATTTATTTAGGTCAAGATCACTCAAAAGGGAGAAATAAAAATATTTATTAAAAAAAATTAAACCGCCTTCAAAAAAACACTGAAAAGTATAAAATAACTATCCTTTACTAGTCAAAACTCAAGTATAATTAAAATAACTATAAATAATCGTATTTACACATACCTATATAATTAAATTTGACAGTTATTGAAGTCGGTGCCAAATCAATGTGCAACAATGTGCAATGTGTAAGAAAGTCTTAGTTTGGTGGTCTTGGCACCGACTTCAGTAACTGTCAAATTTAATTATATAGGTATGTGTAAACACGATTATTTATAGTTATTTTAATTGTACTTGAGTTTTTATTAGTAAACGATAGTTATTTAATACTTTTCAGTGTTTTTTTTGAAGGCGGTTTAATTTTTTTTAATAAAAGTTTTGTATACACTTAGATTTACATTTTATTATCATATCTATTATTAAGCAGAGATATTTTGCTACAAATATTTTCTGAAATTTAAGCAGAATTTCTGCTTTATATTCTCATAGCAGTAATGGTAATAAAGCAAATGTATCGCGCTGCATTCACAAAAACACTTAGTAAAGATACATTACACTCAGTGTCTCCAGTTCGTACAAACAAAAAGAGAAAAAAACCGTGCCACAAGGGGATTTCTGGAATCAGGACAAACTCTTCCATAATGTATGTAGACATTTGAAATCTAAGATGCTCCTCATTCCTTACCCACTTGTGTTTAAATCCTTATTCTGAAACGGTTTAGACATTTGATTTGTTCAGTGGCTATTACTTCTTTTAAATTCTAATAATACAAGTTAAATAGGTATGTATATTGTATAGTTGGATTGCATCAGTTATCTTTCTTCTCGGGATACAGCGTGAAGATATGTTATGAATCTTTCTTTTAATTATTTTTCGTTATTGTGCTTTTCTTTAAACTATAAATATTTAAGAACCCGTATGTAGTGTACACTTTAAAATGGAGAATCGCCGTTGTAACGAAAGTGTGTTGGTTGCCATTTGGGCAATATCGGTGATTTCAGCGATCGAGTTCGACAGCTCATGTGAGGGTTCCATGTTAATGTTCTGTACTCTCCAAATGAGAAATTAAGTGATTTTAGAATGAATATAAATTACATAACATGAGGGCTCTAGAGTTTTTACAACGAAAAGTGCTATTTTATATATCGATTGAGTCAATTGTTTTATTCATTTATAGTTTCATGAGTTCCAATTATCAGTTTATATTTCTGTTAACTATTTCTCAGCAGAAATAATCGATTTTGTATACAATATATTAAATGATCGCTTTTAATTCTCGTAATCAGAATAAGGACTTCGCTCCCTGTTCCATCTTGTACGTACGCATTATGTTAATATTTAATTTTCCAGCACCAACACCACGAATATTGAACATGACGTTATTTACTTAACGCCGTTGCTACCACTGTGTCAGACACAAGTTGCTATGTCACTCACAGTTGAAGCCAATAATTTATATTCTCCTATCACTTTTCAGAATAAAGTTGAGTCGTTCATAAACGACCAACCTAACTGTGCCGTTTCCTTACAGTAGCAACATTTCTGAACTAGTTCAAACTCGCTCTTCAAAATATTACAGCTCAGTAGCTCCTCGCTCATAAAGAACGAAGTACGTAATTGATTCAACTCATTTCTTAGTAACTTAGTAGTTCATCGTTTACAGGGAGCGTTCGTGAATGAAGAATGTATTATTTAATAACTTTCTTCACAGAGTACTGCAGTGACCTGACCTATTTGTACCAGTAATTTTAACATTCGAAAGGTATATTGTGAATTACGCGAAACATAAACATAATTGTTTTCGTCTGATTTGTTGGATTATAGCTATATAATTGAATAGTTTCACATTTTATTGAGCCAAAAATTAAATCGATTAAATCAGTCCCAATAGTAGCGATTTATTGATTTGTCGTGGTAGTTTATTTTATGCAATGTGGATATGTGATATCTGAACACAGGGGAAGAAAGATGTAAAATTTATTAGTAGATTAGAAGAAAAAGGAGTACGCTTTGTAAATTGGACATTTTCATACCATAAAACATTAAAATTGTCATTTTATGTATCGAAATAGAATTAATTATTATACCAATATGTAATTTTACTCTTACTCATAAGTTAGAATTTGTATAATTTTAAATACGCTTTGCGTGTTTTTTTGTCAGTAGAACTTTTGCACGTTTTGCCGTGTTTTATTCGATACCAGTTGCCGATTGAGTGAACTAATTGAATGACCCAATTCATTTTATTCAGTGAGCGAAAACGAGCGAATCACATTAGTGAACGGTAAGCCCAAGTCTATACCCGACATAATTTATTATGTTCTTATTACATATACGCGTGTGAATTAAGCACAAAAATGTTGATTGTATTCCCTTTTGCTATTATATAGGCTCGTTAGGAAAAATCTGCATTTTATTTCTCTCAAATATAAGCAAATATATTTTTTAAATTAGTAAATTGACTGTTCCTAAAAAAACGAATAGCAAATAAATGTTCTTTAGGCACCTGGATTCGTTTTTTGGTATTAGTACTTGGTAATTGGTAGTAAAACTTGGTAAGTGGTAAGTAAGAGTCGGCACAATTTGTCAGAACATTCTACAGTAAACTTATCATGTATGTAACTAAATAGAAAACTAGTAACTCAGTAGCGTTACGGTACATCGAGTTAAGAGACATCGTTATTCTGTAAAGAAATGGTACATTACTCAGAATATTTGTGATTCGTTTACAGTTCTCCCGATGATAAGTCGGTACATGGCATTACAAGTACTCTTCATTTTCATGGTATACCGCAAGTTAGATAGATTACTTCTAACTCAGTAAAAAATATAGTATGCGGAAGAGCTTTGTGCAATGAAATTGTTAATTGTGTTTAGCGAATTCGATTTTACACTAAACTAAAAAGTTAATACTTTAATGTTGGTAGACAGACTAATATTTTTATTTTATATAACTTAATTTCTAAAGTTTAATAACACGATGTACACAACTAACCCACCTAATATTCAGTAAGTTTCTCAGTAAGTGAATGTAGTTCTTTTGTGAAATAAAATATCTTTAAACCGTAATTGTCAAAATGGAGGCATATGAACATATGAAATAACAATTTATTATCAATCAAGATTGCGGAAATTAGCTTGCGATTGGGTTTCTGACTTAATAATAATCGCTCCAATTAATGCATCAGATAAGGAAAGTGTTTTTTTTATACATACATATATATCCTCACGCTATATGCCTAACGCATATAGCGTATAAAACTCTATGATCTGCCACTCTATTTCGAACGCCATTTCGGATTTGGATTTTTTTTCGGAAGTGTACTCGGTTCTACTTGTCAAGCCCTTTCATTTGATACCCATATTGAGGGGATTGAAAAAAAAAATGTTATCCGCCATTTCGTGCTGGTGGACATTTTGGATTTGGAATTCTTTTATAATGTACTGTATTCGAAAGCCATTTTGAATTTGGATTTTTTTTCGGAAGTGTACTCGGTTCTACTTATCAAGCCCTTTCATTTGATACCCATATTGAGGGGATTTAAAAAAAAATGTTATCCGCCATTTTGTGCTGGTGGACATCTTGGATTTGGAATTCTTTTATAATGTACTGCATTCTACTAGTCCAGCCCTTTCACTCTATATTCCTATTGAGAGAGTTGAGAAAACTATGTAATCCGTCATTTTGTGGTGGCGGCCAACTTGGATTTATATTGATACTGAATATACAGATTATATATCATTAGAACTAAATACTTGTACCACATTTCAGATCAGTCAGTCAACAGAAAGAGAGTAAAATTCCAATTACTAGATTTGACCCACACAAAACAAAGCAAGCTAAATAAAACCGTTCAAAATAATGTTGTCGATTTAAATTAGAAGTAGAAGAGAAACGAATTTTTTTATTGAAATGTTTCAACGTCTTAATTATACTATTTTTTTCATTACGTTCGTTTTACTTTGATGTTATTTAAGTAATTTAACATTAAATTTAGTTATAAGAATTAAGATACCTTCAAATACAGAAAAACTTTAGAGACTTGTTCAATAATATTCTTTGTATAATTAGTAATATCAGTATATTTGGCAATAATGGAATAACGTAAATGAAATATTTTTATGAGAATTCAAGACTTTAATATAACTTCAATTTTAGTCGTCTGTGCTAGAAAAAAGTATGTAGTTAAGATTTTGTTTTATAAAAAAATAGCTATGAGCAATTTTATTAGCGAGTAATAAAATAATACTGATACTGATGTAATAAAATTATATTTTTTTTCATTACGTATACGTTCACACAAAAACATATAGCAAAGTTCATGTTTTTTTGGTACTCTTTACTAGAACTAGGAAAACACAACACTTAAAGAATCATTTTCGTATTTTTTAATTTGTCTGTCAGTCATTTTCTTAAAGACTGCAGTTGTAATTTAAATAATTTCAATTATTTTTAACAACCTCTATTGTAGTGTCTTTTGGAATACGTGACATTGGCAGCATTTATGTGATTGACACATTAAAAGCCATTAATTAAAGTTGAAGTTAAAGTAATTTTAATTAGTTATACCACAGATTAATTAGTTACTGCGTTATACATAGTAAGCTATATAAGCTAAGCTAGTTATACATAGTAAGCTATATAAGCTAAGCTAGTTATACATAGTAAGCTATATAAGCTAAGCTAGTTATACATAGTAAGCTATATAAGCTAAGCTAGTTATACATAGTAAGCTATATAAGCTAAGCTAGTTATACATAGTAAGCTATATAAGCTAAGCTAGTTATACATAGTAAGCTATATAAGCTAAGCTAGTTATACATAGTAAGCTATATAAGCTAAGCTAGTTATACATAGTAAGCTATATAAGCTAAGCTAGTTATACATAGTAAGCTATATAAGCTAAGCTAGTTATACATAGTAAGCTATATAAGCTAAGCTAGTTATACATAGTAAGCTATATAAGCTAAGCTAGTTATACATAGTAAGCTATATAAGCTAAGCTAGTTATACATAGTAAGCTATATAAGCTAAGCTAGTTATACATAGTAAGCAAAATTTTTCTATCCGAAGGTATCATAACATTTTGGTAAGTTATCGAATATAAGAAGCACATGTCGCTGTTCAAAATATCAACAGGAGTAGGTCGACGAAAGGGAAAACTATGTGTTCCTATTAAAAGGTTAGAAGTTTATGCCAGAAACTCGTATTGTATGGCAATCACTATATATAATAAATTGCCGGAATGTTATACATCTGAGAGACTGCCACTGTTTAGAAAAAGAATCTTTTTATTGCTAAAAGAAAAATGTTATTACCAATATTCATGAATTTATTGATGACAATATAAAGTAAGTTATGCTATTTAACAAAGCCAATTTTGTCATGCCAAATTTTTTAGCTTTTTTTGTTCTTGCATTTAACTATGTCCATTTTGTTTATGCTTGTGTAAGTACATGACATTCAATGGTTAATTTTTTTCTTTTTAATTTTTTTTTTTTTTATGTTTGACATGTTTATGACGTTTATTTGACATTTTATAACTTATTTGTAATTATAATTTTGATTATCCATAACATTTTATAAAAATTGTTAATTAAATATTTGCATGCTATGTTGTTAGTAGAATGTGAAGAGCTTTATATTTATATGAAAAATATCAACATCAATGTTATACTCATATTCACGCAAATAAATATTATTATTATTATTATTATTATTGTAACGTCAATAAAAGGCGGTGGCTGACAACTAACTGTTTTATTGTAAATCACAAATACCTTCTATTTACTAACATTCTTAATACAAGCATATAACACATTTCTCCCTTTTTTAAAACCGTTTAAATACAAAATCCAGTAACCCATTCTTACATCTACTATCGGTTATTCTATTTATCGAAACCTTTTCGTTGTGCTCTGTTATGCGCGCGCAAAGCGCGAGCGGATGACTCCGACATCAGCGGTGTCGACACACTCGGACATGGCTGTGCCATTTCTGGTGTCCCGGGGATCTCCGACCCCGCTGAGTTCGGTATGTCTACACATGTGCCGTCGGTGTCGGTGGATACTATTTCATCGGACCCGTTTTCCGTGTTACTTCGTAACGGTGCCTCGGGTTTAACGCGTGTAAGGGAATGGCGGTTATTTATAGGTATGACTTGATCTTGGTGTCGTCGCCATTCAATTCCCTTGCCTATATCAATTTTAAACGACACCGGTCCTGTTTGCTTTACCACCTTCCCTTCAGTCCACTTCTCTCCCCGCGCTGTGTAATCTCGAGCCAGTACGGTGTCCCCCAAGCTCACGCGCCGCGGCGCGCCGCCGGCATTGGCCACCTGGCGGCGCTGCGCCTCCTGCACGACGGCGGCGCGGTCGGGTCTCAGCGCGTCGAGCCGCCCGCGCAGCCGTCTGCCAAACAATGCCATTGCCGGCGACACTCGCGTCGTTGAGTGCTCGCAGTTGCGATATTGAAATAAGAATTTATTCAACGCTTGTGACACATTTTCGTTCTCCACCAACGCTCTTTTAATCACTTTTTTTTACTATTTTCACCGCGTTTTCCGCCGCTCCATTACCCTGTGGCCTATACGGTGCCGACGTCACATGTTTAATACCATTTTTCTGACAATAATTCTTAAATTCTTGTGCAAAGAATGGCGGGCCATTGTCTGTGACGAGTTGCGAGGGTAAGCCAAACCTTGCGAAAATCGTTCTAAAAACCGAAATGGTCGAGACTGCGTCCGTCCTATTCATGCATACCACCTCGATCCATTTAGAATACGCGTCCACTACTACCAGGTATACTCTACCCGCACATTCCGCAAAATCTGCATGTAACCGTTGCCACGGATGGTTTGGAAATTCCCATGGATGTAAGATGGCATGCGGTGGTGCGTCTCGTACTGCGTTACAGGCTACACATGTCAGACCTATACGTTCAATGTCCCTATCTAGACTAGGCCAATAAACATAATTACGAGATAGATTTTTCATTTTGTTTACCCCTAAATGTCCTTCATGTATTTCCCCTAATACTTTTTCACGTAAGCTAGTCGGCACGATTACTCTATATTTATATATTAAACAACCTAAATCTGTTATTACTTCCTCTTTCCTCGCAAAATAAGCCCTTTCCTCCTCGCAACTCGGTGACGATGGCCAGCCAAATAATACATAGCCCATAATTTTACTTAGTATGACATCTTTTTTTGTCTCCTTACTAATGTCCTTAAAATTAATTGGTAAACAATCTTCAACTAGGTGTAAATAACTTAGTACGTCAGTTGGGTGGTGTTCATAAGATAGAGGCAATCGAGATAATGCATCCGCGGGACCATTCTGTTTCGAACGCACAAATTCGACTGTAAACTCGTACGCAGCGAGACGCGCAGCCCATCGTTGAAGGCGACTTGCCGCTGTTTGTGGAATACCCACTTTCTTCCCGAAAATATAAGCCAATGGTTGGTGGTCAGTGCGCAAAACGAATTTCCTACCAAACAAATATTGATGGTGTCTCGTAATTCCAAAAAAAATAGCCAATGCCTCCTTATCTAACTGACTGTAATTTCTCTCCGCGGCATTAAGCGTCCGTGATACATAACTGACCGGTCGCTCCGTGCCGCCCGCGTAATTGTGAGCCAAGACCGCCCCCAGGCCGTATGCGCTACTGTCCACTGATAGAATCAACGGTCGCCCCTCTTCGTAATGAGCTAATACGCGTTCGCTGAGTAGTGCTTTTTTTGCATTTTGAAACGATTCCTCACATTTCGAAGACCATTCCCAACTAACGCCGCTTCTAAGAAGTGCGTGTAACGGATGCATTACAATGCTTAGATTCGGTATAAACTTCCCATAATAATTTAATATTCCCAAGAAACTTTTTAATTGTATTACATTCTTGGGTCGCGGGGCATCCGTTATCGCCTCTAATTTCTTTTTATCAGGATGCAATCCCAGCTTATCTATTACAAAACCTAGATATTTTACACTATTTTGTAAAAATGTACATTTACTTAATTTTACCGTGAACCCCATATATCTTAATCTTTCCAAAACGGCTCTCAAAGTACTTAAATGCACCGATTTAGACGAACCCGTACAACATACGTCATCCAAATACGTCACACATCCTGGTATACCTTTTAAGGTTTCTTCCATTAGTTTCTGAAATTTTTCGGGAATACATGATAACCCGAATGGTGTGCGACGATATACGAATGTCCCCAAATGAGTCGTGATCGCAGTGTAAGGTTGCGAATCTTCACTTAAAATCAATTGTTGATACGCGTGAGTGAGGTCAATTTTTGAAAACGCCTCTCCCCCACTCAACGCTGCGAATAGTTCTTCAATCCGCGGGAGAGGGTAGTAGTCTCGTTTAAGTTTAGGGTTAATTGTAATTTTATAATCTCCGCAAATTCGTATATCCCCGCACTCCTTAACGACCGGAACGATCGGTGTCCCGTACTCTGAGTGCTCGACGCGATATATAGTACCTTCTTGTTCTAACCGTTCTAATTCTCGTTCAACTCTCGCCTTCAATGCAAGCGGTACAGGTCGAGCACGGACGTACACCGGTTCGTTATCGATCAGCTGTAATTGAATGTTTTTTTTACAGGTTCCTAGCTTATCGGTGAGCACCTCTGGAAATTCCGCCGAAAGTCGACTCACGAATCCATCGTCTTCGATCTCATTAAAATTAATTTGTTTAATATTTAGAGCGCGTATCCACTCCCTACCAAGTAAAGGTTTACCTCCATTTTTAATAATATGTAGTGCCGCGTTTTGAACCGTAATGTCACCGAGATTAACTTTCACGTAGATATAACCGAGCGATTCGATTCGTGAGCCGGAATAACACCGTAACAATAAATTATCAGGCTGAATTGTTTTATGTGAAAATACACTATCATAAAAATGGTTACTAATTGCTGAAATACGACTGCCCGTGTCGACTTCGCATTCAATGGGTCGTCCGTCTATGTTCACCATAATAAAATAGGGCTTGTTACCTTTAGCCTTCAGCTCAATGTTATAAAAATCTTCGTCGTCCGTTAAATTACTCTCACTCACATATTTATGCCGGCCGAATGATCGGTTTCCACGATGTACCTCCCTACACATTACTTTTAAATGTCCACGTTGATTGCACTCATCACAATTGTATTGTACGAAACGACACTTGTCGGGCCGATGTGGGCGTCCGCAACGCCAGCAGCGCACGGCAGCAGGCCCGGCGCTGTCGCCGCCCCGCCCGCCGCTGCGCCGCGCCCGTTGCCCCGCGCTCGCTCCCGCGCCCGTCTGGAACAGCAGGCCCTCTCCTGCCGCACCCGTGCCCGCGCCGCTCACACCCGAGACCAAAGTCGTCGCCACCGCCGTGGCACCGCTCATCTCCGCGTGTTTCTCGGCTGCCTCCAACGCCAGAGCTAGTTCCACCGCCTCCTTATATGTTATTTTCTTCTCGGCAAAAATACGTGACCGCATTGCTTCGCTCGCGAGGCCCGATACAAACTGGTCGCGCAAATTTTCTTCAAGGTTCATGCCGAAGTTGCAAGTAGTAGCGAGATGTTTCAGAATCTGTAGGTATTCGGTCAACGGTTCACCGGCTTGCTGTCTACGTAATCGAAACACATGTCGCTCGGCTATCTCTGAACGTTGTGGTTCTAAGTGATCCGATACTAATTTCACTAATTCGTCGAATGATTTACTTTCTGGATCGTCCGGAGAGCACAGATCGCACATTAACGAATACGTGGCCTCCCCAACTACTGTTATTAACAACGGCACTATCAGTTCGTTTTTAATTTCGTTGAGTAAAATAAATTGTTTCACGCGTCGTATATAAGCCGGCCACTGTTTTGAGTTCAAGTCGAATCGTTCTAGTTTACCGATAGGCATGTTGGATAAACTAAATTATAGTAATTACTGTACCAATGAAATTAATTCGCTTTAAAACCCGCTCGTCGCCAGTGTAACGTCAATAAAAGGCGGTGGCTGACAACTAACTGTTTTATTGTAAATCACAAATACCTTCTATTTACTAACATTCTTAATACAAGCATATAACAATTATAAAAGTGAGTGAGAGTTGATTTCAATAAAGTGCAAAAACTCAACAAATGGGAAAAGTATTGACAGGCAAAATTAAACGGTAATAAAATATATCCAAGTAATATCCAAGTGAAATACACCAACGTGGTAAATAATGGACACCCTACTCAAACATATACATCATTATTAGATTCCTTTACAGAGACGACAAAAATTATAAATTCACTAAAGTTCATTAAGAGAAAAAAATTTAAAAATGTGAAGGAGAATTAATACAAAAGCTTAAAGTTATAGTAATTCTATGTTATGTGGTAAAAGTTTGAAACTGAAATAAATATGAAAGAAGTCGTTTAAAAGGCTTCAAAAGTGAATAAACGAAATCTATTCATTCATCGTATGACAATTGTAGACCTGTCTTATATTTAATTTTTAAATTTTTTTTGCTTAAAGCTGTCATTGCTTAGAGTGTCTTGCGGACTGGCGGCGTTACCTCTATGAATAGCCAAACTAAAAGCCAAAAGTTGGCGAAAGAAGCTGTCAGTCGGGCGATCTCCTGACGCCCCGACCAGTCTCTTACAAATATCAGAAACTAGTCGATGGGATTTGGAGTGCCAGGGATCCAAAGTTTCGACTGCAAAAGGCGTAAATATGAAACTCAGAGAGAGCCGTGTACTTACGCCGGTTCAAGTTCTTGCCCGTTACGGCCGAGGCACCTTCTGACTTGGAAGTCGCCGGTACATGGGAAATAAGTGTATCGACAAGAGTGGCGTCTCAGAGTGATCTTACAAGTTTACAAGGAATGAGCGTCAAACCATCCGATCTCGGCCATCTCTGTAATAATATAAATGCACACAATTGTATAATATTTATCGTATCGTGTGTATTATTGTGTACGTAATGTTTATTGTAGTGTATTATGTACGTAATGTTCATTGTATTAATTAAATGTTGTAAACAGAAAAACCATGTAGATAGTCAAATTCAAATCAATTTATTCAAGTAAACCTAAATGTAAGGTATTTTTGAACGTCAAATCTATTTTGATTCGGTTCGAAAAGAAAACCTGGACACTGAGAAGAACCGACAAGAAACTTAGTCAGGTATCATTTTTTGAACATAATTCTACAATATTTAATTCTAATACAATATCCATAAAGTCAGTACAAGTATGTGCAGAGAGGATTATTTCCAGACTATTGTTGTGTCTTGAAATGAAATCACTAATTTTGTAGTATGCTTTTCCAATCACTGTCCGTTTAATATCAAGTTTAAATCTTTTTTCCGTTAATTGAGTAATTTCTGTTGCCCAAAAATAAACCACTTCACTTTTGCAAATTAAATGTAGGAATAATCAGCTGATCACGACCACGAGTTTCCATACCATTATAACGCCTTTCTTTTGAAATAGATCTATATTTTTCCTAGTGTACATTATGTTTTCAAAGATGTATAACGAGGGTAAGGTGAGTACATCAATGTTTTAAAAGGTTTAGTTTAGGTAGTAACCTATTGAAGGTCCTTCATCAGGGTGAGTGGGATGAGTTCACGGACGCGTCTGCGAAACGGGACGCGTCCTCCGTCCACACACGATAAATCCGAAACTAGTCAGTGTCTATACCGATTAAACGTGAGTATAGCCGTGTTCAATAATTAGTTTGTGAACTTTAGAAATGTACAAAAGAAACACTTCAAAGGAAGCCTTGATTTCGGTTGCGATTTTGGCTTAAAATGAAACAAAACCGAAATTTTGTCTTCGTTTAGTTTTGGACAAACTGTCTAGAAACTCATGAAACATGGATGAAACTTATGAGAGATTTAAATTTCCGAAATCGACAAAGACAAAGCGCAAACACATGCCAGTAGACAATTGCTTATAAAATAAAACAATTTAATTTAAAAATCGGTATGGAACATACAATGCAAATATTTGCAAAGCTCCTTACAGACTTGTGATAACATTTTTATTTTCGCAATACGAAGACAATACGAGCGGTGTTACAAATCGGGGAATTTATACTATAAGACCAGTATCAACTTCTAATTAGGCTAATGTATAAATAATCTAATTAATACATTATAAGTACTAAGTTTTACGAACGTCGAATAACCAGTGTTAGCTGACGGAAATGTCAAAAACAATCACCTACCTAGGCTAAAATTTGTGAGGAGAATGATGAGATTTGAGGAAACAAAAGAAGTGTGTAAGGACTGCGACACTTGGCACTCCGTCCCCTCTGACTACCGCGTTAGGAATACAGTGTGAAGATATGTATGTATGTATGTATGTATGCAAGTGTCTAATTACATGTACACTGTACATTGTACTATGCAATCAAATATTCTTTTTCATAGACTGTACATACATATACGTTGAATCCCTAACGGGATAGTCAGAAAAATGGGGCGTCATGTATCGCACTCCATACATACTTCTTTAGCATATAGACATTATGTCAATCTATCTATATACAATACTGATCTGATCGATTGATGAACATGTCAACATACCAACCTACAACTTTTTTTGTTTGACATATTATGTTTATTTGACGTTTATTTGACATTTTATAACTTATTTGTAATTATAATTTTCATTATCCGTAACATTTTATAAAATTGTTAATTAAATATTTGCATGCTATGTTGTTAGCAGACTGTGAAGAGCTTTATATTTATGTGTAAAACATCGACATCAATGTTATACTCATATTCACGCAAATAAATATTATTATTATTATTATTATTATTATTATACAGTCCAAGGTCCAAACCGTAGGATATAGAAACTGGAAAAGTGCAGAAGTCATCGTAAGTTGTAGGCAAGCACTAAGATTAGAATACATGATAAAATAGAATTGGGTGGGAAACAGTTAGAATTAGTTAGGTCTGCCAGTTTTCTTGGTTTATCAGTAGATAGTAAATTGCAATGGGCGGATCATATCGGGGCATTGGTTAGTAAGCTCGGTTCCGCGATATATGCCATTAGACGCATTAGGCAATTGACGGATGCGGATACGGCTAGACTGGTGTACTTCGCATATTTTCATAGCCTAATGTCCTATGGGCTTTTGCTGTGGGGATCAGCGGCGCATATTAACTCGATTTTTATTTTACAAAAAAGAGCGATACGTGCTATTTACAGTATGAATGCACGAGAATCACTAAGAGATCGTTTTAAAGACATTGATGTACTGAGCTTGCCGTCCTTACACATCTTTGAAATTATTATGTATACGAGGAAAAATATAGATCGATTTACAAAAAAAGGCGATATTGGTGGTATGGAAACCCGAGGTCGTGATAAATTGGTTGTTCCAAAATTTAAATTACATAAGTCAAATGTTTCATTTTTGGGTAACTGCGTTCGTTTTTATAATAAAGTTCCTCAAGAAGTCACTCAATTAACAGAAAATATATTTAGATTAGTTATAAAACGTACATTGATTAGACAATCATACTATAAAATAAACGATTTCGTTGAAGATAAAACAATAGTCTGGAAATGATTTTCTCTGCACATGCATTTACTGGCTCTTTGAATATTGTATTTTAATAAACCTTTTGTAAAAGGATGTTGAAAAAATTATACCTGACTGAGTTTCTTGTCGGTTCTTCTCAGTGTCCAGGTTTTCTTTTCTCTTCTCTTTGAACCGAACTAAAGTAGATTTGACGTTCAAAAATACCTTGTGATTGGGTTTACTTTATTGGCTTGATTTGATAATCTAATCTAATCTAATCCGGCTTGGCAAGTTAGTACAGAAAGAATTAAAAATTGAGTACAATCCGTAAAATAAATAGTTAAAGACACATTTATTGGCTCGATTACAAAAAGGACGAAGGCGCGAATGACAGGAATTGCGGGTACAAATGACGCTCTGGAAAGTGTTAAACTATTATAAATTACACATTTTGTGTATCCGGTAATACTCAGTTTTATAATGTTAGGTCACGTGACTGTGTAGAGCAAAGCACACAAGCAAAGCGCATATTATGTCTCCATACATTGTCTTGAAATTGTATGCTGCAATGTTAAAGTAAATAGACGCTGGCAATCATAATTTTATAAACAAATATTTATAGTTATATCTAACGCCATAATTCGTAAAGCTACTTCGAAAGCTAAGAAGATGGAGCGCTAGGTGTCACGGCTTTAACATACACTTTCACTTCCAAAAACCTTACCATTCTCTTCTCACACTTTTGAAGAGGTGTGCTTGGTACTTCTTGGCTTCAGTAACTACTCATTTTAGCTGTGTAGATTTTCTTCGTCAGTCATTCTTCACTCTTTCTCTCTAAACGTATCCGAACCATTTACGTATTGTTTTTTAATTTTTACAACAATACTTTCCACCAAATCTGCCATTTTGTAGTATTTGTGGTACATACTTCTGAGAGATCGCATTTCCATCGCGTTAATTTTACTTTAACTAGATTTCGAACATCTTTACTTTCTCTACAGTATATTGTTAGTATAATGTTCCTCATACAACGCGACTTAACACGGAATAATGTTTTTAAAATCCCGCACCCACGAGGATGTTAACAGTGCCCTATTACTAAGCTTATGACGATTGTATACCAGTTCGTTCGTCTGTTCTTCATTTAAAGTGCTGTATCTTTTAAATTGTAAGCTGAGCTGAAACTGTTGTTCTTCGTGTGATATGGTGGTACCGTGGTAGCGATCTAGGCAGATCTCGCACAACGATCTTTCACCTGCAATAATACAAATTTCGAGCACATGATGTGATCTTGTTAAAAAACCAAATATCGAATGTGTAACTTTTTAATCATCTAAATTGAAACTGACATTCCCAGGACTAATAATGTTCATACCAATATAATAATGTTCCTCATACAACAAAGTATATATAAAGTAAAATGAATGATGAAATATTTTAAATAAAACAAGAGCCGTGAACAAGGACAATTTCATTGGCGCCGTAAATTGTAGTAAACGCTTTACTGAACGTAAATACACTCTATTTTTAACTTTCCGTAGGAGTATAAGGAGCATTTTACATTAGCTAATGGAATACATTGGATTTTTACGTAATAAGCTAGACGACTACTTTTAAAACTGATATATTTTGCACATCGTATTATAATAACTTAAAACGGTGAATATGAATATGAAAAATAATACTTTAAAGTCAAACGGAAATAGAAAACAGATGGAAACGTCATGTCGGTGAGCTTCAGCTGAAATTTTTACGGGTTAAGAAATTATCGATGGTATATCGAAAAGGAAGATGGCACCTTTTAAATTGAGAGGAAAGTTCTCAACGTGGTAGGAAATGGTGTCCAAGAGAGTCGAAATAACCGGAAAATACACGAGTGATGACATTTTGCTACTGGCGTATCTTTATATGTATAATAAATT
Organism: Zeuzera pyrina; assembly: GCA_907165235.1. NCBI lineage: Eukaryota > Metazoa > Arthropoda > Insecta > Lepidoptera > Cossidae > Zeuzera > Zeuzera pyrina. The sequence goes on from OU015640.1 coordinate 1,994,567, forward strand.
TTTCTGTACATACATTCAGGCACGAAAGTATCGGGATGATTTGTTTATGGTTCCAAATTCAATTTTTTGTTTTTTTTTGTTGTTGTTAGATTGGCACAACTGTTTTCCGTTTTGGCGCGGAGTTTGAGTTGCATCTGTTGTTTAGATTAAATACAGTGCTGTTTTTAGTTATATCATTCTAGTGTATATTGCAAATTTCATATTTAGTCGAATAAGCCGAGATGTGATGGAAGATTTGCCTCGCTCTGGTAGGCCATCAACGTCTGCAACTGAAGTTAACATCGCAAAAGTGAAGGAAATAGTGACTGAAAATGCTCATTCAAGTTTGAGAGAGATAGCCGCCGAACTTTCTGTGTCTCACGAGTCGATCCGTACCATTTTAAATAATCACTTGGGTATGAAACATGTTGCCGCTCGGCTAGTCCCAAAAGATCTAAATTTTCTTCAAAAACACAATCGCATAAGAGTGGCTGAGGACATGCTAGAATGAGTCAATTCCGACCCAACATTCATGAAACGCATTGTTAGTGGTGACGAGACGTGGGTTTACGAGTTTGACATGCAAACTAGTCAACAAGCTTCGGAGTGGCGCCTTCCAACTGAACCGAAACCGAAAGAACCACGCTAAAGTCGATCAAAAGTCAAAGTCATGTTGACTGTTTTCTTTAACTATCCCGGAGTTGTGTACTCGGAATTCTTGCCGGAAAGTCAAACGGTAAATAAAGAATATTATTTGGGCGTTATGCGCGTTTAAGAGAGCAAATTCGACAAAAAGGCCAGATTTTTGGAAAGAAAATTCTTGGATTTTGCACCAGGATAATGCGCCTTCGCACAAGGCCATCATTGTGAACGAATTTTTGACCAAAAACTCAATAAATATTATTTGCCAGACATGGCTCCAGCCGACTTCTTTCTTTTTCCTAATCTCGAATTACCACTTCGTGGCACCCGTTTTCATTCGGTAGAAGACATAAAGGAGAATTGAAAGGAGAACTCTATTCCGGAAAAAGCGTTTAAAAAATGTTTTGATGATTGGATTATTCGTTGGCGTAAGTGTATCGTTTCTGAAGGAGCATACTTTGAAGGCGATAAAATAAATTTGGATGAGTAACTAACATGTCGTGTATTATTGATCTTTTTCCGGTAGTTTCTTGACAGAGTAGTATATTTGTCACTGAACTCCTCCTAAATAGCTGGACCAATTTTGATGAAATTTTTTGTGTGTCTGATTGGGTCCCTGAATGGTTTAGGTTCACAATTGGATCTGGTAGGTGGTGCTGCAGTTGGGTTCTAGGACTTTTTTTTATTTTGGGAACTCCTCAACGGCTGGACCAATTTTGATGAAATTTTTAGTGTGTGTTTGAGTAGGTCCCTGGATGGTTTACAATTACAATTGGACCCGGTAAGTGGCGGCGCAATCGGGTTCTAGGAATTTATTTTTATTACGGGCAGTACAATGTCTGTCGAGTCCGCTAGTTACTTGTATAAAACATACTATCAGCTTACAGGAGAAGTCTTAGAAACATAATTATCAGAAAAAAATACAATTTGTACATCAGACAAGTGATGTTAAAATATAAGTAAGTAATACCAAATACAGCCGCTGTATATGCATAGATCCCATTCTTTCTTGAGAATTGGGAAATTATATTAAAAGAAGCGAAAGTAACTGCTGAGTGGTATCAGAAACCAAGGAAGACCAAGGCTAACTTACGAAGATTAAATAGCCAGAGTGTTATCTGACGGAAATATTAAAAGCACTCGCAAAACGAGGCGAAAGTGTGTAACGAGAATGATGAGGATTTAGAGGCGAAAGAAGTATGCAAGGACCGCGAAGCTTGGCGCTCCGTTCTCTCTAACTACCCCGTTAGGAAAATATGTATGCATGACTTAAAAGAAAAGTCTGCGACTTAGTTTGCTCTTTATAACTTTAAAGAAACATAACAAATCAACCTTTCATTAATTCAAAGATTATTAAAGGCGCGTCGTGTGTAAAAGCATCCTAACAGTTATACAATGCTTTGGCTGCTGCGGCAGGAAACTGTTTTTTATTGCACGCTGTAAATTGGCTTTAAGTCTCATCTTAGCCTAGAATCTAGACGAAGTTATTTTACATTTTGTCAGAGTTTCTCACAGTTATTCTTTGTCGAAAGAGGAAACACTGGGCGCATAGATGCCTATATGCGACACGTTAGCGAGATTAAGTGTTGATACGCCATTTTATCCAAAGGACGTATTATGTAGAAGAGATATCAAACGTCTTTGTATTTGGAAGTTATAAAGAAATAATTGAAAAAGCCCAGTAGCATGACGGGGACATTAATTTATGATTCCGTAACAATTTTGTACGAAGTAAATTATAAAAGTTGAATTTAATAAATAAGTATTTAATTAGACCGCCGAACTGGCAGCTTCTACAGCCAATGAATCAGCTTGGCTGTTCAAAGAGGTATACTGCCAGTGTGCTGGACCTTAAGCAACGAGAGCTTTCTAAGCGGCAACTTTGAGGAAGTCTATTATTTAAGATAATGTGAAACGTATGTATGTACTTTTTTGTTATTAATTAAAACGACAAATTGTCCAAAATACCCATTAATTAACTGTTCGTTTCACATTTCCAATTTTGGGTTATCATTTCATATCCCTGCTCCAAATTTAAACTCGGAAAGTTGACCTAATAAATGGACTGCGACAAACGGGCAGACAGAAGGCCAGACAGATAAACAGACAAACCGATGTACTGACAGACAAGCAGACAGACGAACTGACAGATGGACAGACAGACAGGGAAACAGATAAAGGGAGATACAGAAGAACAGCGATCTGTCCATTTGTGTATCTGTCTGTCTGTCTATCCGTTAATACAGATAGACGAAATTACTGACAGGCGAACGGATCGCCGGACTAAGTGACAGATGGATAGACTGACGGACAGACAGACGAGCAGACAGACCAACAGACAAACTGACAGATAAGTACAGATACTGTAAGGGTTCATCTGTGGCACTTTGCTATGGAATCATAAAATAAGTACATCTCTTCCGTCATTTCTCATTCGGTACAAACAGAATATCAAGACTTAGCAAACATGGATCTTGAAATCTTTCGGGTTCAAGTACCAATTTGGACTTAGAAATTATGAAACGGAACCACAGTACAGTAACATGTTTCCGGAAGTGCTATGTACTAGACGAAAAACGTCCTTGCTTCTTTCTTTTGCTTCATTAAACATCCGTAACCCTTTGATTCAAATACGCCAACGTCATCGAACCCAGGATTCAGCGTTAAATCATTGATTCTTTCATCGATGGTGTTAATAATGAATTCATCCATTGTTTCGACGTAGTTACATCCGTTGAAATGAGGTTGGAAATATCATTCCCAATCCTAATTCATACAAGTTGCCTAAGATATACTCTTTGCAGACACCTTTGACCTGCACGGGAAGCAGTTTATACATTCAATATTCTTCTTTTTGGTCCAAATCAGCAAGAAAAATGAAGAAGTAATCTGTAATATCGTATTGAACAAGAAGCTGCTGTTTTTAGAGGCATGAAGAATTGTTTCCTATTAACTGAGTTGTGAATGGTGCGGAATGGTTAAGCTATCTGGTGCTAATATCGCGCCATCTTTATCGAGCGATTGGAACGGTAGTACTAAAGACGCGATAACACCGGATATATGGAAAGAGACTTTAACTATACTTCTATTAAATCTGAAAGAATCAGAATATTCCAATATCTTAATATAATTTGATAGAGATTTGATAGCATATGCGTATATTTAGAAGAGTAAGTTACAACGCAAGTATATTTTTTTAATGTCTTGTACGCAAAAGGACGTCAGCGGAACCCGATCACCAAGCCTCGGTGTCCATCCATTCATCTGCCTTACCTTTAAAGGGCTTTATCTTTTGAGTTGAATACTGAACTAATACGATGGTAGAGATCCGGACGGATCGCACACAATGCACTGTCACCTGCTAAAACCAAATATTAAGTTAATGATGTGATACTTTTTATATTTTCTCTTTTGATGGAATTATAAAAAACAGATAGTGACCATGTGTTTTTTAAAGAACTAAGTTAGAACAGGTTTTCACAGGGCTAAATGTTAAATGTTGCGCAGGATAGAGAGACGATTTCTATCCTGCGCTCTTTCATTTGATTTAGGGACAGTTTCTACAAAACTATTTTCTTGTAGTTCTTTTAGCCGACGTGGAGCCGTTCAACATTATATAATCTTCGCTTACAAAAATTACGTCAATGAATTCTTTCCAGTATTTAATATGTCGAACATAACCCATAAAGAGCTCAATCGATCATGGATATTCGAATCCATAAGTGGAATACAGACTCATGTTATAAATTTTTATATAATGCCCACTTTATCTAGAAATGCTCAGAAAGACTGTTTACCCTTTTAGCAAATTGGATTTAAACGGACTATAACTGAGGGTATAGGAGGTCTTTAAGCTTTGACATACAGACAGACGAATAAAATACAGTTGTAGTTGATGGACAGATCTTCAAATTACACTTTGTCGAACACATGTTCTATGCAAAAAATCTGACAGAAGTGCTCTCCATAATTGTTCAGCTATTTTTTCTTTTCAATAGGGAAACGAGTTTGTTCAATCTTGAACGGTGAAATATTTAAATTAGAGTAGGGAATGTGGCGGATCGCTTTACCCAACGATATTTAAAAGGTAATAAGATTCTATAGGTTGATTAACTGTTTTTCGCCCGACAGTTAGTTTCGTAATTTTTTTTATTTATATATTGTTTAAAAAATGTTATTTTTGAATAGAAATCATTATAAAATCGAAAAGACCTCCAATCTTGTTTCATTGGACAATTGATAGATTGGTGTATTTCGTGTCAGCTCATGACTGACTTTACGTACAAAACATTAAATTACTGCAATAATTATTTGAAAAATACTCGTAGATCTTAACTGCTTTAGCTACTAGTATACACAAGTATACAAATAGGGTCTTTTTGGCGGGAACTGGAGAAGTGAGGTTGTCATTTTATTTAGATTTTCTATTTTTTACATTTTTGGGTTTTAAAGTACAAAAGTGATAATATATTGTGTTTTAAAGTTCTGTGTAAGTGAAAAGAATGGTGTAGGTCTAAATAAACATGCGTAGCTGAAGTTCTCGTGCTCTTCCAAGACGTCCTATAAAACTTCAGTAAAGCCAACTATCACTTTACTGGAGGAGTTTTACGATAAGAAAGAACTAATTTACTTGTGATTCTACTTATTAATACGTGACATTGGCAAATGCGTTAATCTGTGCGCCATGCCATAAAGGAAGAATAAAAAAGTATAAAAATCTGTCAAATTCAGGTGATACCGTACCGTAGAATCTCGTACCAACAAAAAACGGACACGCTCTTAAAGCAGAAGCTCCGTCCATTATGATTTTTGGTCCGAGTTAAAACCCTCGTTTTGGTCTCGCTGTAATCCAAGCGTATCCTTTAACAGGCTTGCTTGTAAGATCTGTGTGAGAAAATAAGTAACTAAAACAGTCTAGGCTTTTCTTTTACTTCCAGACCAGCATCATTTTCTGTAATTTTACTTTGTATGATATCCATCAATAAGTTATTATAAACTACAGTGTATTAGTACAGGCAACTGCAGATGACGTTGGTGACGTCATTGTTCCTTAGGGCTTGACTGAAACCAGTGTTGTGGGTGCAACCCACAGCGAATGCTGTCAGACCCTGGTTTGTCGCTGCGGTGATAATTAGATAATATTTTCTGTAATTTTTCTATTTATTTTTATAATTGTTTTGTTCACTTTTTTGTTTTACTTTTAATGTAATATTACCTCTGTAGCGATAAATAAAAACATCATTCATTCATTCGTTCATTCATTCATTCATTCATAATTAAGTATTACTTTAATTTAAATACAGTACAGTCCATGAAAATATTTTGTTGCGGTGGGTATTTATTTTGTTTTCTTGTATGCTTCTCTCGTAGGCAATGAAAGGTTATGTAACTAATTCAAGATTACGCCTTGTGTAAGTTCGGTATGTGTCATAAGAGAAAGATACACGAGAGTTCTACAGACAGTTGTCTGCAAATCTGAAAAAAAAATTGAAACATGATGTATCTACCTAATTTTTTTTTATTAAGCCATCTGCTTATATACATACATACATATCTTCACGCTGTATCCCTAACGGGATAGAGAGGTCGGAGCGCTAAGAGTCGCGGTCCTTACATACTTCTTTCGCTTCCTCAAATTTCGTCATTATCATCATTATCTCATCATAGCCATCTGCTTCATCTATATAAATTTATAAATAACAAATTCAAATAAATAACAACGGAATATTATGTTAGCATTATATTTTAACGGAATTTTTGGCGGGAATGGGAAAAATGAAGTCAGTATTTTGTTTAGATTTTCGATTTTTTTGCGCTTTTGAGAGTTTTGGAGTACAAAAGTGATAGTAACTTCATTGTTGGTTAAGGCTCCGTGCAAGTGTGTGAGAATTAGAAAGTCTAAATAAATGTGTAACTTTTGCGATTTTCCGAGACGTCCTTCTTAACTCCAGCAAAACCTACTATCAGTTGACTGGAGAAGTGTTAGGGACTTAGTGCTAATAGAAAGAGTATAATTTGTACATCAGACTTGTGCTGTTGAAATACGAATAATACTGAAGACATCAGCTGTACGTACATAATTCCCTTTGCTTCCCGAGAATCGGGGAATTATGTTTAAAAAAAGTATTGTGTGATGCTATCGGCTGTCCGCGACCTTGTCTGCGTAGAATTTAATTTTTTCCACACTGATTTTACTTTTTATCTGGTTTTTCAAAATCAGAATAATTCATTGATCCGTTGAAGTCATCGACCTACAAGACTGGCAATGTACTAGAACTAAAAAGGTTTTCACCTAAAGAGAAGTCAATTGGTTACAACTCATTTAATCGATCACATGCAACTATGAAAACAGGTTGTCTGATATTTTAACTAAATATTTGAATACTTCATTAAAAATGCGTTTATTATTAAATTTCTTATTGAAGTTATATCGTACAATATTTATGTGCTTTATTTCAAGTATGATAATTAACTTTTAATGTCAGATGTGTGAGAAATTTTTTTTTTGTCTTTTGTAGGCTATGGTTGACGTAGACATTTACATGGTTTGTAGCTCAATTTCTTTCTCTCTCTCTCTCTCTTTGTAGCTTAATTTCTAAAAACAAGGTTACTGCTGCTCTCATAGAAAGTAAGGAAATGAGGAACCTATGTGCAAAATCCAAAGATTGGAGATCCAACGGTGTGGGTGCGTTTATATTAATGTCAAACAATGAGTGATTCTGTCAATTGGTTTCTTCATTTACACATATTCAGAAGAAGAAAGGTTGTACACATAGTTTTTTATTCTCTCATCAAACTCAAAAGATTTTTGTTTGACTAATCGACCCTGAGGTTTGACCACAAGTTATTATGTGTTTGACTGTATAATTATTTTGTTTGACAATGGCAGCATGAACTAAAACAGTGAATGTTTTATTTTATATAGTTTAATATATTTATAACATATATTACACATAAATTTTGGTTTTCTGCACTCCCTTTCTATATAAACTTTAACAATACCAAATCTCACACTTCTCCGTGCGCGCGATATGCATAAAAAGGGGTACGAATTTGTGACAAGGTTCTCTCCCTTTACGGTCTAGGTTCCCAAACTTATTTTGTCTACTGAGTCGAGAGCTCATGCAGTCGTTGTCTAAGATGCCTCCTAGCTAAATGAAATTACAAATCACCCCCCAGGCCTCTACACAACGCCCCCATTTTTTTTCTGGGTCTCTTACCGCCCCCCTTTAGGGCTGCAGCGCCCACAGGGGGGCGTTATCGCCCACTTTGGGAATGGGTGCTTTACGGGTTCATAAATATTCTGTGCTTCTCTTTAATCAACTTCCTTCAAAAGACCCTCATTTTAAAAACAGTAATGAAATTAATAGAATAATACATAATATGACGTAATTGTAACGTATATGGAGTAATACATACATATATATTTTAACAACGTAATCGCAGAATGGAATCGCACAATCATCGTTTACCTGAACAAGATTAAATTTAATGAAAATGAATCAACGAAATCATTCAAGGAATTATCGTAAACGAAATCACTCGATGAAACAATTGGATTGTTTCCACATGAATGAAAGACAGGATAAAAAGTGAAGAGACACTTATGTTCGAAGACGGCTCCACAGAAAGCGTGTACATCAAAGGATTATTCAGTCAACGCTCAGCGCCCACACTCAAGTTCAATCACCTAGATATGAATTGATGTCAGATGAGGTCGCCATACTTTTTTATTCTTATTATTTTTAGCTAGCATGAGATCCTAATCTGGAGCATAATGAATAACACCATGCTATTGTAAAAAGTTAATTAATTTTAATGATTACTTAAATGTATTGTTCAAATAATTGTAACAATGAAACTAGAAATAAGTGATAACACTAATAATTAATCTATTGAAATAAAAATCAATTGCTGCATGTATGAAAGATCATCACTTATATTGATAGATAGATAGATATGATTTATTTCAACACCCCAACACAATATATGACACAATACACAAAGTAAACAAAGTAAAGTAAACAATTTAGACGAACGACATTAAAATAACATAATAAAACACACAGCAAAAAATTACAAAAAATGGACAACAAACAACGCTGTCACGTGCTGTGCTGCGGGGCGTCCGAAAAAGGAAAACACTCAGGATAATGTCGCGACCGAGGCCGGTCGAGACGCTGATTTTCAGTGTCTCCGAGTCAAGTGACGTCCACGGACTTCAATCCCGTACTATTTCAACAATATAAATGTAAATATCAATGAAAAGAGAATAAATAGTTAAATAAGTCTAAATCTAAATAAATCCATAGATATTTTGTACGTAGCTAGTTATATATACCCAACAGAGTGTTAATAAGTATAAATGTAAATAAATACATAGACAATGCATTCGTACCTATTCGTATGTAACAGAGTGTTTAATGTATATGCAATTGATTGTATCACTGTAATGGTAAAAAACAAACCGATACACTAATATCACCACTGTATTATGTTATCTGTGCCAATACAATAATCACAAAAGTTTCCACCCAATGATGTGGTAGCTGCCCAACAAGTGCATACCCGTCACCAAGACGGCACGGCTACGAGTAAATACACGATAAGGTAAGAAATTGATGTTTTTATGATGAGTAGATACCTACGTCTTACATTTTCTGTTCGTTTGTTAATTATTGTGTTGAATGAATTTGAGAACCGTTTCCATATATATATTCCTCACGTAGCCACGTTTTTTTTTTATAGGCTAATTCACACTTTTCTGTGTAGTTAGTAAAAATGTTTCTATTTGACATTTAAAAGTATATTTCGATTTTAGGCTGCGCAAGGGTGGCGGCAAGTCATTCCAGCACTTGCTTGCGGCAAACTTGAAACTACCCCGGAAAGCGGCAGTACGGTATCGCGGCACTTCGAGCCGAGTGCCAAGAGTAGACCGCATAGTGTAAGTCTTCGCATCGCGGGACCACATCAATTTGTCGGCAAGATAAAGTGGAATATGATATTTTATAACTCCGAACAGTAGGTTCGCAAGATGTGAATCTCTCCTATATTTCATTTTTAAAATGTTGGCATTATTAATATAGGGGGTTACATGTGTGCGTGGCGGTATGTTGAAGCAAAATCTCGCACAGGCATTTTGTACTCGCTGGATTAGTTTCTGCGTACGCGCCAGTAGGCGCGGCCCATAAACCACGTCCATGAAATAAAATTTTGACAGAACCAGCGAGTCGCAAAGCCGAATTCGAGAAGCGGTGTTTAGGTAATTTCTAATTTGATAGAGTACTTTTACTCTATATAAACAGTTTTTCGCAGTATTAAGCACATGCTTTTCAAAGCGTAGTTGCTCATCCATAAGGAGGCCTAGGTTTTGGGCCTCGGTAACACGCTCGACACACTCTCCCTTGATTTTTATATTTATGTCATGCTTTTGGATATCAGAAGTTTGTTTCTCATCATATTTATATAAATATATCGAGAACTGTTAGACCCATTTGGCTAATTGTTTTTTGTTGTATTCGTTACTATCAGGACAAGGTTTGTATGAAAAAAAAAATTTGGAGAAATCCAACGGAAAAGTCAAAAATTTGAATGGTATTTTTGCATGAAAATCTCAATAAAAAAATTTGGCGTGTCGCAAACATTTAACATTCCAGCCGAGCGAAGCCAGGGCGAGTCGTTATTACTAAATATAAGTCACTGGTTGTGCAACCTCATTATTTCTTTTTTTTTGCGTCACTGTTACTATAATAAGGTTGCACAACCAGTTACATTACAATATATTATTATTATTATTATTTTTCCCTTTATTTAAAGAAGGTTTGTTCTTAAAAAGAGCATGCCACCTCCATTGTGGCTACATATAGTATTTTTTTCTATACATAGGTAATAATTATTACATTTTTTACATATCTTTACATTGCATTAAACTAATATGGTACAACATCCTCGCATTCACTGATAGGGGTGATGCAAGGATACTGTTCCACATACCGATATTAAATGTAGGGTCAACAAATGATTTACGTCTGTCCACTTCGCTCCGGGCACACTCACCCATGAGATGCAGAGCGTCTTCAACTACACCACACACATCACAGTCAGGAGCACTTGATCTTGCCATCATGTATTTAAATTTATTTAGAGCAACGTGACCGGAACGAAGTCGCAAAGCTATAACAATATATTGTCTTCTCATGTTGCAGTCGTCAAACCAAGTACGTCGTGCGAGATCTGGTTGAATAGTTCTGTACCATATACCTTTAGTTATTAATCTTTCATCAAAATATTCCGGCCATATTTTGTGACACTCTTCTTTAACATTATAAATAATTTCTGTAAAAAAAGGTGCACGATCGAACACCAACCCATCCTGCACAGCCTCTTTAGCTAAGCGATCAGCAATATCGTTCCCTTCGACTCCAACATGAGAAGGCAACCACTGTATAATAAGATTCTTATTCCGGGCTTTAAGTTTCTGAATAGAATTTAAGATTACGTAAGCAATTGGAATGCCTCAAAAACCACTCATACATCGCATAATGTGTTGAAGAGAATTTTTCGAATCAGTAAAAATAACAAAATTATTATGATTTAAAGAATCTATATAAGAAAGAGCCTCGGCTAAAGCTATGAGTTCAGTATGCATTATAGAATTTTTTGTTAATAGACAGCTTAACGTAATCACCTGTTTGAATGTCAAAAAAAGCTGCACCATTTCCATTTATATCTTTAGACCCATCAGTAAACATCTCATAATAAGTGAAAAAGGATTCATTTATATATTGATAACATATAAGTTTCAAAGAAATTGTATTGTATATTCGTTTAGGTTTTTTAATATTTTCTAAATTACATTTAATAGCCGACACATCAATATTGCTAACCCAAGTATCCAAGGAAAACATTTCTAAGATCTTACTAGAGTGTACCGACGTTGTTTTCAGTAAGTCATGGATAATTATTAATAGAGGAATTTTTTTACGTCGCCAATATCTACTATGCTTGGCATTAGAGAGCTCATTCAATAAATTTATTATCACATTAGAATTAGGCGATTTAGACTTCAACCAAAATTTACTAGCCAGAAAGCGTCTTCGAATAGTCAAAGGTGGTAATAGTAATTCTGACTCCATAACGTGTATAGGTGTACTTTTTATAAAACCTCCTATTAAACGTATGCTATAATTTTGGATTTTATCTAGTTTTATTAAATGAGATTTGCAGCTGTTGTCATATAAAAAGCAAGCGTAGTCCATTCGACTCCTAATAATATACATATAAAGACGTTTTAAATGTTTAGGATGTATACCCCAACCACTTCCAACCAAAACTTTAAACAAATTTACAAACTTCAAAGATTTTTCTCTTATTTCGTTGATATGTTTGGCCCATCTTAGAGATTTGTCTAGCCCTAAACCCAGATACTGAACTTTATCTACCACTTGTATAGTTATTCCATTAATTTCAATGTCAATCAGATTTTGAACGCGTTTATTAGTAAATATACAAATTTTTGTTTTACTTGGTGAAATCTCTAAACCCAAATTTAAAAGCATTTTATTCATCATGTCTAACCCAAATTGCAATTTATTTGCACCTTCAACATAATTACTATAAGAATGGTATAATACAAAATCGTCAGCATATTGAAACACAGAAATGTATTTTTTGGTATTTTTGCAAATATAGATAGTAGCCACATTGAACAGCAAAGGCGGTAATGGATCTCCCTGAGCTAAACCACGAGCAGTAGTTCTACTAATAATTTTGTCATTAATTTGAATTTTAAGGCTTCGTTCTCTCAGAAAATTCCATAAATAATAACATACTTTAGCACCAACATTTAATTGCTCCAAATATTGTAATAGCTTAATAATATCTACATTATTGTAAGCATTGTTAATGTCTACAAAACATCCTATGGTGGAGAGATCTTCTGAAAAAACGATTTGAATATTAGAAACTAAACAACTTAAACCATCTAAACATGAGTGAGATTTTCTAAACTCTATCTATAGTATTGTCTGAAAAACATGAATTTTTTTCCAAAAACCATTCCAGCCTTTTATTAATTATAGAGTGAAATATTTTACGCAAGCACGAAATTAAAGAGATTGGTCTTAAGGAAGATGCCATATTGGGATCTCGACCAGGTTTTGGAATAGGAACTATACCGATATTTCTCCATTGCCAAGGTACAAACCCATTAGAAAGAAAATCGTTGTATAAGGAGAGAAGAGTTATTTTACCATTTTTTGGTAAATGTTTAATCATTGAATATGTGATACTATCACATCCAGGAGACGTATCTTTGACTTTGATACATTTATCTAGCTCCTGCATGGAGATTATATCCTCTAACCTTGGATTTGAAGAATAAAATGCCGGTTGCTTAGGTGAAACATAATCTGGCGTGATAGATTGTAATAGTTCGTATGCTTTTTCATTTTCAATATGAGGTCTAGGAGATCTATTGTAGCCCTTAATCCATCTCATCTTTTGCCACATAGAACTAGCGGTAGTTCTTTCATCTATAGAAGAACAAAAACTATACCAATTTTTACTTTTTGCTTGGCGAATAAGTTTTTGAGTTAGATGAATTTTCTCTTGCAGTAAATTTGGATTATGCGGGGTTGGATTACGTCTAAATGTACCTAAAGCTAATCTACGCGTTGCGACAGCTTTCGAAAGTTTAGTATTCCAATACGGTTTAGGTGAAAATTTTGAATTTGGATTTTGACTAAATGTTTGAATAGGAATATGTAATTCAGAAGATACGTAAAGATATTCAACAAAAATATCATAAACCTTTTGTAAATTCTCGCGAGGAAAAACAGTAGATTCGAATAAATCGTTTAAACATTTTGTATAGTATTCCCAATTAGCTCTTTTAAAAGTTTCTTTTATATGATGGTTTGGCGTTAGTAACTAGGGATAAATCAGGACAAGATTTTTGTAAGTACCCATTAACTAATTTAAAACGCGTTTCCCGCCCTGTGTTGAGTATTGCAAAATTATTGTTATCAATAACTTAATTAAAAATGGTTGTCCCTCTTTGGTCTGTTTTATATGACCAATTCGTATGATGGCCATTAATATCACCCAGTAGAAACGTTTTTCTATTGAAATGAGAAAGCAAGGAATCCCAATCACTCTGACTAGTATGTATCGAAGGGGGACAATAGATTGACACAATGTTTTCGATTTGAGAACAATTAAAAATTCTAACATGAATTAGTTCTATCCCAGAATTACTTGACCTTAAAGGATAAAACTGAGATTGAATCGATTTGTGAGTAAAAATTGCCACACCTCCGTATGAATCTCGTCTATCTACTCGATAAATATTGTAATCTTTTATTTTAACGACAACATCTAACTTGAACTAAGTTTCACTCAGGGTAGCAATATGAATCTTTTCTTGTATTAACAATTGTTCAAAAGCTATTAATTTAGATTTAAAACTCTGAGCATTCCATTGAATAATATTTAAACTAACAATTTTATTGTACTTATTATCCATTTATGAAATCTAAAATTAGTTTTAAGATCGGCCAATCGGAAATATTTTCAATAGCTACTAAAATTAACCATTCTATACATAGTTTAATTACATTTTTGATTTTAATCATGATGGAATCCCGCTTTAAAAATAAAATTTCTTTCAACCTCGACGATAATTCATTAAATGTAACCTTACAATCAAAACTTTTGGAGTAAATTTTATCCCGAAAATTTCTGGTCTCATTATTGTTGTCAACTCTAGGTGTGAAATATACATCCAAATTTGCAGATTTTTTATTTTCCTGTAATCGTTTTTTGAAAACACGATGTTTAGGTAATGTACCAGAGTTTTGAGATGAATCTTCACAATGTATGTCAGCCTCAATTGTCCTTTCGTTTTTGATAACATTTGCATACGACGATTTAGGTGTACTGAGGTTACTAAACATATTAGTAAAAAACGGTTTATTCTCAATATCGTTGTTTACATTCGTCGGGGGTGAAGGCGAGACTTACATGGAAAGGGCTCTTCTATAGGTAAAATTAAATTCCGCCATTAACTCCCTTATTCTTTTTTCTTTTTGGTATACGTGGCAAGTTTACCAAAGCCATATGATTTCCACCGCAGTTGATGCATTTAAATAGCAAAGTATTACAGTTATCGTGATTTCCAGTACATTTTGGGCATACATTTTTTTTTGAAGGGCACTTTTTATAATTATGGCCAAATCGCCAGCATTGCGAACATTGGGAGACAGGGTGTATGAATGAACTTACTTTAACTTTCATGTGAAAACATAAACGCTAGTAGGTACGGTAGAACCTTTAAAACAGAGGCGAACCTCTTCTGAAGGACACCATCCTTTTCCATGTCTATTACGTCGGTTAAGTCGTTTTAAGGATAAAAGTTCTATCGAATGCGGGCATGTAATGTTTTTAATAATTTCTTCTTCTGATAGGTCCAAATCCACATCTTTTATAACACCACAGGAGTAGCTCACTTCCATATCTCTTTGTAATCTCCAACCCCTAGATATTAAGTCTTCACAATTGAATTTGTCAACATCTAACAAGTTCTCAAACTGCACCCTGATTTTAAATGGATTGATATATTTAACTTTTACTACATTAATAATATTGTGCAACCTAAAGAGATGTGCCAATTCAAATTGTTTCGGTAATTTATTTTTACTAGAAATGTAAATTACTACTGGCTCAATATAGTTAACATTATTACTATCAAAATGTAGTATTTTCTCTTTCTTTTTTATTGTCGTCCAATCATTTTCCTGTCCTTCTTCTCTCTGTCTTTTATTAGACCTGTTTCCTCTAAATTTATTTCACCTTCTACTAGTCGAGATACACTTTCTTCTTTTTGTAATACATTTTGTTCAATATCCATTTCATTTAAAGAACTGCTATTACTTGACAGCAATAAATTACTCTTACACTGTAAGGGATTAACGGGTAAAATGTCGTCTTTCATTTTTCTATATTTCTATAATTATCGCATAAAAACAAAGACGCAGCGAGTAGACAATAGCTGCGCCCGAGCACGCGGCCGACTGCAGTTTCGTCCCCCGCCGCACGAACAATGTACAAAATCACCACTTTAACTTGAAAACACGTATAAACGCAACCACCTCGTACGAGTACCGATACGCGACTGAGATATTATTATCGACCACATTATGATCGATAATTATTTTGCCTACCCTACAAGGGCCCAAGTGTAAGCCATGTTTGTAATTAAGCGTTTGTAATAATAGAATTAAAATCGTAGGACGCTTTTCCTTGTAATCTTGTACAACATTTTCATTCAAATGACACATTAATTTGAGAAATAAAGACGTTTATTATAAGTAGTTATAATATGTTTTTTAGTTTTTTTAAACTACTTTTTTAAGCGACTCCAAAAAAGGAGGAAGTTCTACGTTCGTCTGTATGTAATATTTTTAAGTATGTTCACCAATAACTTCGTCAACTGTGAACCGATTACGAAAATTCTTTCTTTGTTTGAAAGAGTATACTTTGGAGGTGGTCCCATTTGAATTTCTTTGGTATTTGACCTTGGAATTCGAAGATATACCAAATAACGCTTACTGTTTATAAGCTTCATTCATATTGATGATTCTGTTGTATGTCATTGCGCGTCAGATTTACAAAAGAAGTTAATTTAAAAAGATCACTCAAAATGGAGAAATAAAAGCGATTTAGGAACAAAATTAAGCCGAAAAAAAAAAAAAAGCACTGAAAATTACAAAAGCCTTTGCTAATCAAAACTCAAGTACAAACATAAATACGATACAAACATCTATATAATTAAATTTAACAGTTATTGAAGTCGATGCGAAATCAATGTGCAACAACAGAAAGTCTATTAGTTTGGTGGGCTTGGCACCGACTTCAGTAACTGCAAAGTTAACTATTTAGGTATTTGTATTGTATTTATAAAGTTATTTTATAAATACAATACAAATACCTAATATAATTTTAATACTAATCATGCCCAAAGTGCATTTCAGGACAATTCCGACAACTCCAAACACAATTAAGATACATTGTTCCGTTATGGAGTTCCAGTTCCTACCTTCCGGCACCATCATCAGATCAATTCGATGGCACCATGTTATAGTATATTCATTAGAACTACCCATAAATCCCAATTTTTATGATGATTTTTTTATTTTATTTTATTTTTTATAAATAATTCTGTTACATATTTTTTTTATAAATAATTCGATTACATAGTTACCTACTTAAAGTTCAATGTAATAGGAGCACGTTAAAAGTATTTGTATTTGGTGTCATAACTTTAAAAGTAGAAATAATTACATATAGGTACATACTTCACGCTGTATCCCTAACAGGGTAGTCAGAGAAGACGGAGCGCCAAGCGTCGCGGTCCTTACATACTTCTTTCGCTTCCACAAATCTCATCTTTCTCCTCACACATTTTAGGTACTAGGTATGCGACATGACATTTCCGTCGGATAACACTCTGGCTATTTGATCTTCATAAGTCAACCTTGGTCTTCCATAGCTTTTTTTACCATTCGCTTTCGCTCTGTAGATTTTCTTCGTCTGTCTTTCATCACTCATTCCTTCTATGTGACCGAACCAACTAAGCATTCCTCTTCATTTATACAATAACTTTCACAATAAATAGAAATACTTAATTCCTATTAATTAATTATTTTTAATTTATTAATTATTATGGTTTTTAAGTTAGCATATTTTAATGGAATGATAACATTTTATTACAGCGGAATATATTTTGAATAGCGATAGATGAAATATGTTTCGTGAATTTCGTTTATGAAGGTGAAACATTCTATTTGACGCTTATGAATTGGGCCAAACGTCACGGAACAACAAAGTAATATTACTGCGTGAGTAGTTGCCCGAGTTTCATTAAGCTATAAACGTTTAGATACTGTACCGTAAGCTAGTTTTCATTGCTTTTGTAAAAGCAGGTATGAGCGAAACGAATCGCTTCACACAGGAGTTCGGGTCTAGAGTACTCTAAATATACTATGAAGTGTTTTATCTTTATTTGTATTGCCTTCATGCTGATGTAGAAGAAAAATAGAAATACACAATATGCTAGCAGGGCTGTACTATCCTTGCGTGCAAAGCGTGCGGTACATATAAACACTAGGGTATCAGAAAATGAAAACTAGAGAGCAGAAACTTTTGAAGCACACCTGCGTTTACTAAACTTATCACTTATTTTAACTATTAACTTTGACTATTAAACTTTGACTAAGACGACCTTCTTGGATCTTATATTTATAACAAAATTAATAAATTATTGGACATTTTTAAATTGAGAAATAATCATTCCAAAAATATAATAACAAAATGACTTGTCTATTAATTATACTTAAACAGAAAATGTCTTGAATATAATAAAGTAATCCCTATTTTTTATCTATTAATCTATTTTAACTATTATATATATTGAAACAGAAAATCTCTTGAACGTAATAAACTAATCACTAATCACCTATACACACACAGACACACACACGCACACGCACACGCACACACGCATACACACACACACACACACGATAAAACATCTTCATTGTGATTCGGCTGCTGGGTGGGTTGGCTTAACCCCCAAATTTATTAGATCGGTCCGACATATTCTTACACAAATTTTTACATATATTTCCAATCTCGCTATCACAACCCGAACATTTCCTAAAGCGTTAAAGAAAGCAACCATTACTCATGTACACAGGAAGGGAGATAGAAATGATGTCGCCAATTACAGGCCTATATCAGTACTACCAGTATTATCGAAAACAAAAAAAAAAGTAATTATGCAATAGCTTTACTAATTTAATAAATACGCATGACATAAATTCAGATAACCAATTCGAGTTTAGGAGTGGTAAAGCTACAGAAGATGCAGCAATTTCTTTAACATATTCTATAACAAAAATCATCGATCAAAAATATAAAAGTATAGTCATTTTTCTAGATATTTCTAAAGCATTCGACACCGTTTCTGTCTCCCTGTTAATTACTAAACTAGAGTGTGTAGGTGTGAGGGGGGTTGCATTGGATATATTTAGGTACTACCTTTGTGAAAGATCACAGTGTGTCAAGATACAATCTTACATTAGTCAGGAAGAATTCTTAAGCTAGGGGAACCCTCAAGAAAGTATCTTGGCCTCCATTCTGTTTCAAATTTACGTAAACGATCTATGTAATCTGAAATATCCAAATGGCAAAATTGTTTCTTACGCAGACGACACAGTACTGGTCATACACGGTACGAACTGATCGCACGCGAAATCTCTGGCGGAAAAAGCTCTCAAAAAGGTCAAGGAATGGTTAAATTATAATTTACTAACGCTAAACTTTGACGAAACGAAATACGTTTTCTGCTAGGCCGTCGACACAACCGAAATCAGATATAGGTATACGGGTTCATCAATGTCTGTCACAGAAGCCTAATTGCAATTGCCAAATCTTATGCAGAATATCCACTGTCGAATATTTAGGAGTAGGTACAAATTGACGAATGCTTAAATTAGTATGATCATATTCACTATCTACAAGCCAGAATTAGAAAACTGATCTATATTTTCAAAAAATTGCGCGCATATGCAGATAAACAAAATTTTGAGATGTCTCTATTGACGTACTGCGATACGATTTGGGGAGGGGCTACAAGGACTACGTTTTTTGAAGTTGGAAAGGGCACAGAGAGGTAATGGGTCGTAGACATTTTAGTTTCCCAATACGGCAACTCTATGGTGATTATAAAGTCTGTGTGACAGCTTTTTGTAATGTGTAGTAGCTTCCATAGACATTCCTCATACACACTACCTATTGAAAGTTTCGCTAGAAAAAAACCAAGACCTATATTCCCCGTAATACCACACAAAACTACTTTTGTCGCACGACAATTTTCCTGTCTTAGCGTCGAATTTACAGTAAATTAAACAACATATTAAATCTACAGACTCAAAATTTGAATGTAAAAATAAAATTAAAACATTTCTTCTATCTGTAAACTATGAAAGTATCGAAGATTTTATTAAATAATAAAGAATTCTACATGTAAAGGTATCAACATATACGCACATATATACACACACACACACTCACACTCACGCACGCATCCATACACATACACGCACGCATACATACACATACACGCACGCATACACGCAGACACACATGCATACACACACACGCACGCACGCACACACACGCACAAACGTACAACTAGACACACGCAAGCACGCACGTACCGACACGTACAGCCATACTATTAGCTATACGTTTATACACCTATATAGCAACCACATAATTATGGTATAGTCATAGAAGAACACTGACTTCCATAATACAGATACGTACCTAGTTTGGAGGTCAGGACCTTCGTTTTACATGAATTATTGACTTAAATTAACTTATTGGTTTAACATAATCATAAGTTTATATTATCTGTGTGTAACTTAATAACTTACTGTGTTTTAAATAATTTATCATTATTAAATTATTATTATTATAAATTATTTAAATTTCACTGGTATAGAAGGTCGGACTTCGAAGATACATCAAATAACACTAACTTCTTATAAGCTTTATTTATATTGATGGATTCTCTTGTATGATATTGCGTTTTGTGGATCAGATTAGAAAAGAAGTTAATTGCAGACCTACCCTAGATGTTTATTTAGGCCAAAGTCACTCAAAATAGAGAAATAAAAAATTTTAGGAACAAAATTAAACCGACATGAAAAAAAAAACACTAAATATTACAAAATCCTTTTCCTAATCATAAGTCAAGTACAAAAATACGATACAAATACCTATATAATTAAATTTGACAGTTATTGAAGTCGGTGCCAAATCGATATGTAAGCACAGAAAGTTTATTAGTTTGGTAAAGTTGGCACCGACTTTAGTCACTGTTAAATTTAATTATGAAGGTATTTATATCGTATTCATAAAGTTATTTTTGTACTTGATTTTTGATTAGTAAAGGATAATTATATTGTACTTTTCGGTATTTCTTTTTGGTCGGTTTAATTTTTTCTTAAATTTTTTTTCTAAATGTTATTTTCTTTCCAATTTTTCAAATAGTCCATTTCTACAATCGAATACTTGAATAAATCGAATGATTAGAATCATCGTTCGAATGAATTATTTACATTCGTTCATCCCAAAGTACGTTTAGTGTTGGGTTTATCACTTGAACTTTGAAATATCGATGTTGTTGAAACTTTATCTTCCAGTGAGGTGTTTTACTGCTAATTTTATTGGATGTTCGTTTTTATGGTAAAAGTTGAACTCTTCTTTAAGCCATAATCATAAATGCTAATGTCGAATCTTCAAATAATTTTTATAATGTATAACGTGCTTCGTATACGATTCAAATTGGAATTTGAGAGGATATGAAAAGTCGCTAAATGCTTTATTATTTCAATATTCTTATACGTTTATGACGGAAAGAGAAGGACAATGTATTACCGAGATGTAACCACGTAATATTATTCCTAACATGTGAAAATTTGTTAGTTTTAAACCAAGTTTTTGTATGGATTAATAAAACTGTTTCACATCAATAAAAATCTCGAAAATATTTCGTATAGTTTTTAGCACAAAAAGACTTCAATAGATATTAAACTCGTCTTAATTCAAATTGATCGCAAAGATTGGGTTACACACAATAATAAAATATACAATCACGTGTAAGTCGCGTCCGTCTTGTGAAATGATCATGTTCAGTTCTAATACGACCTTTGAGTTCTTTTTTGCATTTTGTTATGATTATTTCCGTGTTAACTAGTGCACCGTATGTGATTATAAACTGCTTATTTGTACATCGCATTTCATATTATTATTTGTTAGTTTCTGAGAAAATTTACTATTTCAGATGGACAGGCGGACAAACAGATGGCTGGAAGAACAGACGAATAAACGAATAGACAAACAGATCAAGTACAAATTGAATAGTATGACGACTTCATAGAAAGCTAGCGAATAGACGTGGGTACCTGTGCTATGCCGCGCTATTGCGCCAACTCCGTTCATTGTGCTGGATGTGTCAGCTCACTTATATCAAATGCACGTAGCATACTTCATCGCATATTACGCCACCGTTAAAAACTAAAACATAGCGTGTTACATTTTGCTGAGTCATAACGCTGTTTTAAGTTAATTCAAAGCGCCGGTGCAGTGAGATGGCACTAACTTGACACAAGGAATTTTGCTGAGTTATCCATGTTTACTAGTGAATGTGGTTTGGTTGTGTGCGCTCGCGCACGCGTACGCGCTATGACAATATTTAGCATGATTAAGACTGTGCCGGTCAGGGTTGCGCCGTAATTGCGATTAGTTACGCATATCAGCCACCGTTAGTTGTCATAAATATACATGAAAACGTATCAGTGTGCATTGTTTTTTTATTATTTCAAAGGTATTTAGTCATATGTACATGTTATACATATGTACATATGACTAAA
This sequence comes from Zeuzera pyrina, assembly GCA_907165235.1. Lineage (NCBI taxonomy): Eukaryota > Metazoa > Arthropoda > Insecta > Lepidoptera > Cossidae > Zeuzera > Zeuzera pyrina. Next base: position 2,016,688 of record OU015640.1, read on the forward strand.
TGAGATAAAACAAGGACATCCCTACGTATCAGGCTGAGAGTAAGTAATTCAGTCACGAGCGGGGCGGAAGTTGGTCTTCCTTTATTATATATTTTTTAAACATACGGACGAATGCGTTAATGATCTAATAGGGGTTCAGTATCCCTTAAAAGCTATTGGACAGATGCATAGTTAGCCTTCTGTATCTTAAAAAGAAAATCGAAACACTTACAAAATCATTTATGCGTCTACGTCTGTCCGTCTATCACAGATCACAGTTGATTTTTTCAAATGCTATACGTACAAGGATATCTTGTACGTATAGCATGTTGCTGTATCCCTAACGGGGCAGTTAGAGCGATTGAATTCCAGGCATCGCGGTCGTTATTCTCCCCACACAAGAAGAAATATAATATTTGGAATATAAGTAAAAAAAGAAATACCAACAATCAAAATAGTGTTATTGCCGAGAGGAGGGGCCTGGTGATTCGTAACACAGACTCAGTTCTAGTACAGGCGCTAGACTCACTCAACGAGAATTTGGAGGCGGTTGAATGTATATGTACATGCAAATAGAGTAAATATTAACAAATAAATTGAATTATAAATATTTGGGAAGGCATACATACATTATTGGCCCACATTACTGGTTGAATCTACTTTCAAATTAGATTGTTTCTTTCACCCGGGTGTGTGAGTACTTTTAACCTTTATATCTTTACCTTTAGTTATCACTCTGGTTATTTGATCTTTGTAATCAGCCTAGGTCTTCCTTGACTTCTTCTACCACTCACTTTCGCTCTGTACATTTTCTTCGTCAGTTTTTCATCACTCATTCTTTCTATGCGCCCAAACCATCTAAGCATTCCTTTCTTCGTCTTTACAATAAAACTCTTGACTAACATTGATATACTGCGTATCTCTTCATTGCTTATCTCGTCCGCGAGGCCAGCACCACACATATTCCTAAATTTCTACTGCATTAATCTTAATTTCACTATTATTTGATTAATAACTGGGACAGAGTTTCGTTAACTTTATTGACAGCTACTACCCATCTTTCCAGATCCAACTCAAATCTTTCATTACTCAAAAACGAACTCCGGACTATCACTGGATTTCTCGATTTCTTAATAACTAATTGACGTACAACTTCAAATTTGACAATAATACCATTTAATAAACTCTTTGTGCGTGAATTGCTCTCACACTTGACCGATTTATATTTTTTGCTTCATATTATCGGAAGTGACGAGTACTTATCTGAGTTACCTTTCGCAATATAACTGATGACTCGCACTTTAACCGAATGACCTCCGAAGGTTATCTAACACGTTATTCTCGAGAACCCACATTATTGGTCGTATCAACTTTAGAATTCGATTATGTTTCTTATTGCATTTCAAGATCTGTATATCTGTGACTATACAGTATGTAAAAAAAGTCTGTCCGATATGTGAAGGTATTATTAGGCATCGCGATTTGGTTTTCAGACATTAATTTAAAAAATACCCCAAATGAAATAAAATGCAATTAAGTTAGCGAGGCAATATATATGGCAGTACAGACAGCGCTGGGCCGAGGCGCGCCCAGGCGGTTAGGTATTTGGGTAATTGTTTACTAAAAACGTGTACTTTAAATTACAGTAACATTTTCATTTTCATGAATAAAACAAATTTCTTATTTTTCGTGTAATGTCATTCGAATATGGTATATAATATGATATGCTACTTTTGAATAGGACGTGGTTTTTTATCTTCTTTGTCCACCCCTTTTACCATTTTACATGGGGTCGGGTCTTCTCGTACATTTGCGCCAGAAAGGTCTGCTCTGAGTTGTCTGTGGATTTACATGCTACTTTCAGATTTCCCTTTGTATATTGGAACACCATATGGCAGGTGATCTGCCGCAACCTTTGGGTCACTCGGGAATGCTGAGGAATTGTCGTATGGGGTAGTCTTCTCCTCGCCTCATGATATGACCATACCATCGTTCTGCTTCGCTCGCTTCCGCGAGCCAATCGCAAACGGGAGCCACCGTGAATGGTCCCCGTATATCTCATAGAGGCATGTCACTCCTCCCGCCCAACGCAGTATTTACATTTCATTGGTATGCAGTTGTTCACGTGCTTTTTTGATGGTCCAGCACTCTAAACCGTAAATCATTGCTGTTCTAACTGCTGTTTTGTATAGTTTACCTTTCATTTGAATGGGCATTTTTGTGTCGCAAAGCGCGCCAGATATAAAACGACATTTCAGCCATGCAGCATAGACACGGCTCGTAACGTCTTCTTAATCTATGTTTGCATCAGGAAACATTGTTGATTCTAGGTACTTGAAGTGATCCACCTTGTTACTGAACTGTATAAGTATGACTGTTACGTGAATATTAGATTAGTGCAGTGGTTATTGTATCTATATTCCCAAATTTCCTCGGTCAAGATAACATAACATAACATAACTTCACGCTGTATCCCCAACCGGGTAGTCAGAGAGGACGGAGCGCCAGGAGTCGCGGTCCTTACACACCTCTTTCGCTTCCTCAAATCTCATCATTCTTCTCACACATTTTCGCCTAGGTATGCGGGTGCTTTTGACATTTTCGTCTGCTAACACTCTGGCTATTTGATCTTCATAAGTCAGCCTTGGTCTTCCTTGGCTTCTTTTACCACTCACTTTCGCTCTGTATATTTTCTTCGTCAGTCTTTCATCACTCATTCTTTCCATGTGCCCGAACCATCTAAGCATTCCTTTCTTCATTTTTACAATAACACTGTTGTGCAAACCTGTCATACTGCGTATCTCATCATTGCTTATCCTGTCAGCAAGCGTGACACCGCACATATTTCTGAGAGACCGCATCTCCACAGCATTTAACATACTTTCACTCGATTTTGGGCATATCCAGGCCTCACTACCGTACAACAAAGTTGGCACCAACACCGCATTGTGGATGGCCATTTTAGCAGTGTTAGATATATTCACACTACCCACTAATGCGGACAGAGCACCGTTCACTTTATTGCCAGCTGCTACCCGTCTCTCCACATCCAACTCACATCTTCCATCCCTTGAAAACGCACTCCCCAGGTACACAATTTCATTCACCTGTTCTAGACATTTTCCATTTACACAAATCACACATCTCGTTTGTACCGCTTCTCTTTCAAACACCAGAACCTTAGTTTTGTTCACATTCATTTTCAATCCTTTTACTTCACAATATTCTTTGAGCAACTTGAGCAACACAATTATAATTACCTAGTGACCGCGATACTTAACGCTCTGTCCTCCCTATTTACTGCGCTAGGGATAAAAGGTGGAAATATATGTTCAAATTTGAGTTTACTGGGGTTCCGTACCTTAAACGAGAAACACAGAACTCTTATAAAATCGCTAATGTGTTTATCCATCTATTAGTCTGTAACAGTCGAATATCTCACAAACTTATTTACATAGGCATCTGAAACTTGGTACAATGATAAATCTTGATAATCTTCATATTATGTTACAGATACAATTAGGTATTATTTCAAAATATTCTGATAGTTAAAGATCAAAGTCAAAGGCGATCACTTGCACAAATAACAAAATGTTTCAAGATTTCTCTTTCAACACAAGTGCCCAGAATCCATGTTAAGCTAGAATTGGGCTGGAAACAATTAGAATTAGTTAAATCAACCATTTTTGTTGGTTTAACAGCTGAAATTTAAAATGAGCGGCTTATATCGGAACTCTGGCTAGTAAGTTCAATTAAGCAAGATACGTATATGTCATTAGGCGCATTAAATAATTGACGATTGTTGATAGGGCTAGGCTGGTGTACTTCGCATATTTCTATAGTTTAATTTCCTAAGACCTGCTGTGGGTGTCAGTAGCACATAAAAATTCCGTTTTATTTTATAAAAAAGAGCAGTAAGTGCCATCTACAGTATTAATGCACGAGAGTCACGAAGAGATCGTTTTAAAAACTTACCTTGCCGTCCGTAAATATCTTAATATATAATAGAATAAATATAGATCTGTTTACAAAGAAAGGTGGATATTCTATTCATGATAAATCGATTATTCCAAAATTTTTATTACGTAAGTCAAATGGTTCACGTTTGATAACTGCTTCCGTTTTTGTCGGTAAATCACAAATGATGCTTCTAGTGTTGCAAGCATTCATATGCTACGGTAATAGCATATAATGAGGTAGGCCGTACGTGTTTGACACCATCGTGGATTAAAAAATCTCACGGTATTCAGTTAAGCGTTAAAAACAGTTCACGTTATAACGGTTTAAAAACAAAGCCGTATGTTAAATGGAGACAAAATGCTCTTCTGGTACATTACATCACCTGTTACGGGGTAAACCTTCAATAATTCAGGCTGAGTTAAACGATGTTTAGCTTAAATGATGCCGCTGTCACACCGTTAGGTTTTTACTCAAAAATTCCTAGTAAAATTAGCGTTGAATTGAAACTATAGTCCGTTTCAATTCAATTTGCCAAAAATCTAAAAAAGATTTGTTTCATTTATTTTAAACAAGAATTGTTAAAATACTTGAAATATGTTGAAGAAAGACATTTGTCAATAATTTTTGTTTCATACTAATTTATTTTTAAACACGCGTTTTATCTAAAAAACTCAAAAATATTATTATTACGGATCATACATTGTCCCTGTTTGTTATATAATACTGTATTTTAAAGTAATATTGTAGTCACATAGTGGTCACGTTATTGTCGCGTTTGCGGTAATATTACTATACCGCGTTTAACATCGAGAAGCGAATACTCTAAAACTCTCTCTCTAAACTCTACTCTAACTCTAAAACTATAAGAAAAGAAAACTATAAGAAATTGTGATAAGATGTCATCAGGGGCGATGTCGTCCAGTTAATAGATAAGAAGAACTGCATTCAAAGATTTAAAAAAAAATCATTCATACGTTAGAAACTGAAACCGGTAATTTTTAGTGAAGGTCGTAAGGAATAAATATTGCAATGAAACCATTAAATTATATTCTGTAATTAATTACTTTGTGCTATTCTCGGAGGTAAGGTTATCCATTACATCAGTTAATTTGTGTAAATATATTATGTACCTAGTATTAATACATACTACATATGCGTAGTCTGTTAATCAATTAAATAAAATACATAGTTTCCTCTTTTTTGTTATAGTGGATAGACTTAGGTGTTACTTTGCGGAAATTCACCCCAAGTAGTCAATTCGTATGTGTTACTATTAGATATCTTCCGTTTTAAACTTCTATCTTGTTCATCAACACGTGCGGAATTATTGTTTTCAAGCTTAAGGCGATATATAGCAAAAAAATATATATACTAATTGTCCTCGTTTTCGGTGTTTTTAAAGTTAGTACAGATTATTCATTCGGCAAATTACCATCACAGAATGTGAATAACTTTTTTCTTCCATTTCTTGATACATTTTAAAATAAGCGAATTTAAATGTATATTTAAAGTAAACAAAATTTAAAGAAGGCTGTAATTTCAGTTTAGTTTTATTATGGTAGACGTTATTATGGTATATTAATAATCCGAGTATTTTACGGTGTAACAAGAGGCCACGTAATCCTAGTTTTAGCGTTCTCGCTAATCCGCGGTTGGTATTACCGAGCTGGTAGATTTATTACCAGCCTTACCGGCATATGTTGGATTATTTAATTACGTTACTCTAAACACTTCAAAATGTGTCACTTGCAAAGAAATAATTAGTCTGTAGTCTGTCTGTCTGTCTGTAGTCTGTAGATTATAATATTTTTAAACCTGATTAAAGATATAAATGATATCGAACGTAGGCAGAGAGATCTTTTAAAAACATTGTAACCCATTTATTCACAATGAAAAGCTGTAATCGATTCCTGTTTCTTTTTATAAAGTCATATTGTGTTCAAAATATATCGATCAGTCATGTTTTTGAAACCAGTTTTTGAAATTACATTCCGGTCAAAATATTGATAGATTTGGTGCGAGTGTAACTAATTTTATACACAAAAAAAAATTGAAATAATACAGTTAATATTAGTCAATCAGATAATTTAGTTATTTATTTTAAAATAAATAATTAAAAGTAATTATTTATTTGAAAATAAAAAACAAATGAAGTAATTATTTATTTTAAAATAGGTATATAATTAAAAGTATTTTAATTCTAAAAAAATATTAAAAAGAACGTAGGTACTATGTTATTTGAATATTAATATTTAAGATGAATGAAGTAGAAACGCGATCTCGTAGAAATATGTATGTGCGGTGTCACCCTTGCGGACAGGATAAGCAATGAAGAGATATGCAGTATGACATGGTTGCATGACAGTGCTATTGTAAAAATGAAGAAAGGAATGCTTAGATAGTTCGGGCACGTAGAAAGAATGAGTGATGAAAGACAGACGAAGAAAATCTACAAGCGAAAGCGAGTGGTAAAAGAAGCCAAGGAAGATAAAACAGACTTACGTAGTAAGTACTCGCACACAACAGGAGAATGATGAGATTCGAGGAAGCGAAAGAAGTATGTAAGGACCGCGACGCTTGGTGCTCCATCCTTTCTGACTACCCTGTTAGGGATACAGCGTGAAGATATGTACGAGTGTGTATGTACGTATTTTAAATTATTTTCCTCTATTTTTAGGTGGATTTAGTAAATGTTTAGTAATAACTGACTGGAACTTTAAAAATTAAGATCAAACCATTTTATAAAAATCGTACTGAATTTCCTGCGCGTAATTGAAATTCGCGCTTGACATTTTTTTCGTTCGCGCAATTGCGATTTTACAGAAAAAAAAACACAAAAATGGTTCAAAACTCTTAATTCGATAAAGACATATTTGTTATGCATAGGGTTTAAAATTTACGGAAATGACGTCCCCTGTGACCTTGTTCCATTTGATCAATACTTTTAATGACTCGGCGTATGATATATGAATGCCAATAATATTCCTTCAATCAGTGTCGCATTAACGTGTAATCATTACAAGTACGTGCGTAGGGCTCCTATTCTCCAAAGGCCTCATCCCTCTGCTGTCGTTTCCTTGCGCTAGTATTTTTTTTGAAATAATGCACGGTCGACGGTTGACATTAACACATCATGAGTGAAATTTGCGCATTGTATGCATCTCGGATTAATAATCAAAATGGAGCATATATGCTCTAAGAGTGTGTACGTTTTTTGTTGATCTAGTTTCTACACTTCCGTTCCGTTCGCCTCTCGTGCTATTCTGTAATAATAGTGTCGATCGGTGGAAAGGACCTGTGGTTGATGCAATTCAACCCAGTCATTGGGTTCTGACTCCAACAAGTGCTCGGCAATGGTTGACCTAGTTGCCTGTTGTTTTCTGACAGCTGTGATATGTTCTCCGACTTTTTCTGCTATTGTTCTTTTTGCCTGTCTGGTTTTTCTTCACGTATTAATATACAGATACTTAAGAAGATACTTAGAAATATCTAATATAAAGTCTAAAGCTGCCTAAAGTCAGACTCTTAAATACAGTTGCAACGTGGCTTCTCAGGCCGGCAGAGTGAGGTGTGGGTTGAGTAATAGAAGATGTTTATTATTACTATCACCTGGAGAGTGGTGTACCTAATTTGTTTAAGGGCGCCTAGTACACCTCTGCAATCGACATCTAATGGGATATTTATAGAAAGTTATTAAATTAGACACAAGAAAAACATCACACGAAGTAACAACATTTATTACTTAAATCTAATTTCATTGGTGGATTCAATAAGTTCACTATATATTTAATACAAAAGTTATCAACAATTTCAAAAGAATAAATGCTATTTTAATACAACTAAATAAGTTTACAGAGTAATTAATAGTATTAAAGTTTTACAAGTATTGAGCTCAGATATTACTTGTTATAGTTACATCAACATAATTTATTTATGTTATTCCAAATTACAGAGAAATATACTTAGATATAAAGGTTTAGTAACCATCACAGAGTTTATGTACTGCATTTAAATTCTTAGTAGTACAGATACATAAATCCAAGTATATTTTATACATTAGTATTAAATTTAGAAAGAAAAATATATTAGAATATACAATATCTTAATGTGGAGCTAATATCTAACGGAGTCCTTAGTTTCTAATAGAAAGTTATCAGTTTTATTACTGCTGAATCTTAAGAAGGAGGTGGTCATCCACCAACTGCACCTACTCCTCAGTCTTCCCCTTTGTAACGCATCTACTTCCAGTATAGTAACCACGTGCCCCGGTCCTCAAGTATGTCCCTTTAAGAAAAGGATCTATGTCCTGGCCACGCGTTCTTCCACCCAGAGCGAAGAGTATCTACTTGAATTATAGCACCCACGTGCCCCGGTCCTCAAGTGTGTCCCTTTTCCAAGGAACTATGATCTGGCCACGCGTTATAGCACCTAAGTGCCCCGGTCCTGAAGTATGTCCCTTTAAGAAAAGGAACTATGACCTGGCCACTCGTTCTTCCACCCAGAGCGAAGAGGATTCAGACTTCTTGATAGTCATTACTAAATCATTCTAGGTACTCATTGGATATCTAAGCTTCAGATGATTTTGAGTGTTTTTAGTACTATTCCTAAGTATTCATTGAATTTATGGACAGGAGGCCCACCTGGTTTTGTTAGGTGTCATTAGAACTCATGGGATCCACCATGAGATTACCTAACCTACATTACTACACATTATTAATTTAATTAACACCTTATTTCTAATCGGGGTTGCTAATCCCACAAAAAGCTAGACTAGGCGACATGTGACCTAACTAAGAGTTTCTACATGGTTGAGGCAGCTCGTTCCGCAGCAGAAAGAAAAGAAAAAGGAAGTATCCAGCCGCGAAACGCTTTATATACCCCCACGACGAAGGTCACCTATGCTCCTACTTCTGGAACAACTAGTGAAGAGACAGTGGTCGATAAACCCCTTTCTAAAATTACATCTACCTAGCGAGTCGATAAAATTAATTAATATTTCTAAGTGTATGACGTTTATGTTAACTATAGTTATATTACTATTTCTTAGTAGTACTAACTTAATGAACTTAAGACCTAATATTTCATTAATTCAAAGCTCATTCTAACTAAAAACAAAGGCTACATATTTAGGGTCTAACGATATGTTTATCGAGCGAACCATTACGTCCACACTCCTAAGCATAGATAATCTAGACAACCGGTACATTTGTCATCAACGCCGTGTGACGTTCTAGAATGTTGTAGAAAGTTCTGTCTACAAACGAATTATTAAAAATAATATTTCTAAAGTAAGTCTAGATAATTCGTAGGTTGTTATTTTTACATTAATATTACTCGATAATCAAAGATATCATATTTATAAACAAGTTTGTTCTTGCTGATAGACTTACGGTCAATGTTCAATGTTGTTAAAAAAAGTTAATTTTACTCTAGTCTGTCAATGTCCGTCTGTCAAAGTGAATGTAGATGGTAAACAAGAATTAGTTTATTATTAGAATTATTTTTCAGGATAAAAGAAGTTAAATGTTAATTTATACTTTAAGTAATTACGTGTATATATTAGTATTATAAGATATTGTTCTCCTTGTAGGCGGAGACACCCAATTTGGATGCTACACAGTCCCATTAACATGCAGTCAGTGCATTTAATCCTCGCTATTGTTATTGAAATAATAAAATTATCATACATAGGTGTCGATGTGATTAACATAATTAGTATTGAAGGTAACACATTAGTGCTCTGTAGGTAACTATTTTCAATTTTAGAACTGAAAGCTAAAAAGGTCAAACTTCATCCAACTCTAGATCTCGGGTAGGATGTGTTTTAAGTTTTTTTTTCTTTCTTCATGGCATGGCGCATATATTAGCGCATTTGCCAATGTCATGTATTGTATTAAAATAAGAAGTAGACTCGTTAATTCGTTATCATAAAACTCCTCCAGTATAGTGATAGTAGACTTTACTGAAACTTTATAGGACTTCTTGGAAGAGCGCGAAAACTTCAGCTACACATGTTTATTTAAACCTACTCCATTCTTTTCACTTACATAGAACTTTAAAACACAATAATATACTATCCCTTTTGTACTTTAAACTACCAAAAATGTAAAAAATAGAAAATCTAAGTAAAATGACAACCTCACTTCTCCCGTTCCCGCCAAAAAGTCCGTGTTTTAAGTTAACAACGGATTAATTAAATAAAGAACAAACATTATTGTGTTTTCGACTCTATATGACGGCTGAATGTCCATAGCAATAAAATTGGACTGAAATTCAAATATATGCAAATATGATATACAGCGGTCGCCGTGCGTGAATGCGCGGAGATAGTGGGAATTTGACGGTTCTGATTTATATTTCACGAACAGTTACACTTTATGGTTTCGGGTTTATGGCTAAAACGAAACTATCCATCCGTCTGTCCGTCCATCTGTCTATCTGTCTGTGCATCCGTTTGTCCTTCTGACTATTTGTGAGTCAGTCTGTCCGTCTATCCGTCCGTCCCGTTGCCGTTGACCATCTATCCGTGTTTCAGTCTGTCTGTCCGTATGTTCGTCTGGCTGTCCGTCTGTCTGTTTGTTCACCTGTCTGTCCGTCTGTTTGTCAGTCTGGCTGTTCGTCCGCCCGTCCTTCTGACCGTCCATCTGCCTGTTCGTCTGTCCGTCCGTCTGTTTGTCAGTCTGTCTATCTGTCCATCCGTTCGTCCTGTTGTCCGTCCGTCTGTCCGTCAATCTGTCCATTCGTCTATCTGTCCGTCTGTCTGTCCGTCTTCAAAATAGTTTATTTTATTTTGTTTGAAATTACTACGGAACCCTAATTTAATGTGTGGCTGAAAATCCTCTATTAATCGTTTTTAGGTTTCCGTACCTTAAAAAGAAAAACGAACCTTAATAGGATCACCTAATTTACTGTCTGTCCGTCTGTTCGTCTGTCACGACCCTTTATCTCATAAAGGTGTGAAGGTGTCAAGTTAAAATTAATATCAAATACTTATGTTTGCGGTCTTTTGGAGCTGTAAAAAATCAAGCGTCTAAACCGACGCAATCAAAAAATACGGCCATTTGTGCTTCATATTTTGACACTTGCAAATAATCAAAACATACGGGATACTACCTATTGACATAGAATCATGAAATTTGGCAGGAAGTAGGAAAAGTCCGAAAATGATTAATTTGTAGTTATTTACTATTACACACTTTTTTATGAAAGAGATGAAGCGAACATGCGAGTCACCTGATGGAAAGTGATCACCGCTGTCCATGGATACCCGCAACGTCCGGGGAATCATGGGTGCGTTGCCGGTTTTTAGGGAAAGGAGGGGTAGGACGGCCACCGACACTCACGTACCGAATGAAACGAAAACAATAATTGACGCTGTTATTTCACGCCGATATTCGGTGAAAGAGTGGTATTTCACCGAGCGAGCCGGCCCAATTCATGCTGCAATGCATGCCTCTGCCACACAAAAACTTACATTTGTAGTTGGAAAGTATGGGAGAACGAGTCTTTCAACTGCAAAATTAAGTTTGTCTTTTAATCTGACATGTTTTATCAGTTACTACATAATTCAAATAAATTTCATGGTGGTACGGAACCCTTGGAGCGCGATTACGACTGGTACTTGGCCGGCTATTTTTATAAAATGGATGTCGACTGATCGTTGGTCAAAACAAGACTGTCTTAGGCTTAGAGACCACCTAAAATTTAAGATTGTTGGCGGAATGTGACTTAAAACTCTTTATATTGGGGTATACCAGAAACACGTAAAAAACTCTCTCCTTTTCGGCGTTTCCGTCATAGGATAATAAAAGATAAATAATTACTATACTACGGTTTTCCATTTAATGTACTGCCCAAATAATAGAAAACGCAATGGAGTATTTTTAGCTTTCAATAATAGACAACTCCCACAAAACGTCATAGAAGACATTGCTATAGAAAAATGATTGATAACATCGAAGTAATACAAGGCAACATTGGGTTACCACTCTTCTATAGTTTATTGTTCATTCCAAAATAGCAACGCAGTGGGTTATTCTCGAATGACTGCGGAATTAAAAAAGAATAATGTTTTTGATATGTACGTAAAATAATGAGTATACAATTCTTTAATCTAATGTAAAAGTTGTATTAAGTCTATAATATCGACTACGAAAGTATCCAAAAAGATAATTGAAATTCGTTTTACTAATGTTTAAAAATCTAGGTGTAGATCCCCGTCAGAGAAAAGAAGGTCTTGCGTATTCTCTTGCGTAACGGAATTTATTTACGGCTTACTCTCGGCCGGAGCGGTTTCATTGCGTGCGAGATGCGAAAAGCATCTAGTTTAGTTATATATTTAGTATATTATATAATCATTAAAAATAATACATAGGGTTTCATGTTATTCATGTTTGTTTAATTTCTTGTAGTTATGTCAAATAATGATAACACGGGATTCGAATAACTAAAATTATTTATTAATAATAATATATTATTATTCAGACATCTAATGTCCATTTGTTAGTAACAATATCTTAATAAACTATGTTAGTAATACAGAAAAGACAACAACAATAATACTAATACTAAATGAAAATAACAAACACTTACTAACTGAATATAGACAAGCCTATCAATAAAATGCCTTAGCATGGGCTCGAATTTGCTACAAGGCATTTTCAGTATGCTGTTAGAACTATTCCGCGATCTAGTCAATAAAGATGACGTCTTCTTTCTCATCATGGAATGAAAGTCATCTGTTCGCGCTTCCGCGAACATGCCAGATGCACTATAGAAACGCGGAGTCCCAACAGCACTCTGAACCCTTTATTATATTGCACTCTGAGTGCATCCAGTGACTTTTTAATATAGTTGGTCCACAGGTCACCCGCGTAGAACGTTTGGCAGTACGCCTTAAATAATGTTATTTTCGCCTCATGACTACAGCGTGCAAACCTGTGGGCCAACATATTACATCTAGCCGCCAAGGCCCTACGGCTCACGCTTAATGTCTGCTTGGTCTTTAAGGTCGTTACAAACATAATGGCCTATATATTTAAAAACATTTACTCTATTAAGAGGTACCCCATTTAAGTTTAATATAGGTTCATAGTCCTTTTGTTTGCTCTTAACCTTAAAAACCATGTACTGACTCTTGTCTATGTTGTACTTCAACCCGTGATCATTCGCATATGTCTCGCATATACCCAATAGCACCATATCCAACCTAAATTGTTAATGCAGATACTGTCTATCCATCAACCTACTGGCTTACTGCTGAGTCCCACGATAAGTTCATTAATACAAATATTAAACAGCTTAGCCGTGGTGATATCTCCCTGTCTTACCCCACACTCTAGCCTGTATGACTCAGACAAAGAATCTCCCCAATTTATCCCATTTAACTGGTGTGTATAATAATAAATAATAATACTTCAGACAATCACACAGATTGTGTGACCCCAAACTAAGCAGTAAGCTTGTACTATGGGTACCACACAACGAACTCTGAGGGAGTTCCCAGTAACACCCAGTTACCCAAACTGTAAAGTACATCTAAGTATACTTTCGCACTCCTAAGCTTTTCCCACAAGACGTCATAGGCCACGAGATCAAACGCCCTCGAGAGATCCAGGAAGCAAGTATTTACCGGTGTGTTTCTGGTCTTATAGTATTGGGCAGTCTGGTTAAGGCACATGATAGCACTTTCAGTTGAAAGTTCAGGGCGAAACCCAAACTGTGCATCACTTAAGTGTAAATGTTTTTCAAAATATTAGTCAAGCAGACTGTCCAACACCTTGGCAGTCACCGTAGCTAAAGAGATTGGTCTGTAGTTATTCCTGTCTGATATGTCATCAGTTTTATTTTTTGCAATTTGAACTACGATGGTTCTCAAAAGATCAGCAGGGAGGTAGCTATGCGAAAGATACAGAGAGTAAAACATAGACAATAATCCAGTAAGAGACCCTGCACATATCAGATACTCTATACTGAGACCGTCATGCCCTGGGGATTTTCCTCTAGATATTTTCCTTATTACTGAAGCAACTTGTTTAGCTTTAAAACATATTTGTTTGAGATGGCCTTTTTTGCTCTCAGCATTCTCGGGCCTCCCCGTGATCCTCATGCACGTGTTTATTCAATCCCACCAGCTTCCTACCCTTTAAGACCTCTTTGCTTTGGTGGGTTTCTATGGCTGACTCTGTAAGAATCTCAACGATTATATTATATAACTAGCTGTACCCGCGACTTCGTCTGCGCGGAAAATTTTTTCGTGGTTTTCCCGGGTTAGGTTAAATTATATATAAATATGCATAGTATGTTTAAACATTGTTTCTGAAAAAAAATCTACGTTTAAGCTTACATCTGTCTCCGGACCCATTACTATCTCTGTACCAAACATCATAATTGGTTCGGCGGTTCAGCATTTCCCATTAAAAGTTTTATCCCCCTTTTCACCCCCTTAGGGATAGTTTTTTGTTAAAAAAGTAGCCTATGTCCGTTCTCATGTGTCAGACTATATCCATGCTACATCACAATCAGTTCAGTGGTTTAGCATTTCCCGTACATAGTTTCATCCCCCTCCCTCCCGTCCCCCTGTTCACAGATTTTTATTAAAAAAAGTAGTTTATGTAATTTTGATAAAAGAAAGTCTTATTACCGCACCAAATTTTATCATTACCAAGATTTAGTGTTTTCCATACAAAGTTTTGTCCCCCTTTTCACCCTCTTCGGGGTAAATTTTTTAAAAAAGAAGTAACCCTTGCCCGTTTTCTGATGTCAAACTATATCCCTGATAAATTTCATTGTAATCGGTTCAGCGGTTTACCATTTCTTATACAAAGTTTCATCCCCCTTTCACTCTTTTAGGGATAGATTTTGTAAAAAGATAAGTAGTCTATCATTAGTTCATTTACATTTTCATTTTTATCAATTTTTATCAAGATTGGTCAAGTCATTCTTCAGTTATAAAAGGACATACAGATAGACGGACAGTCAAAAATTTTAAAAATGATTAATCGAAGTCGTTGTGTCATAAAATGAGTATTTATCACAAAATTTGACAGTAAAATTATATCATTACCAAGATTTAGCGTTTCTCACACGAAGTTTCATCACCATTTTCATCATCATCATAGGGGTGAATTTTTGTTAACAAAAAGTAGCTCATGTCCCTTTTTCTGATGTCAAACTATCGTCCTGCTAAATTTGATCGTAAACGGTGCAGCGGTTTACCATTTCCCATAGAAAGTTTCATTTCCCTTTTCACCCCTTTAAGGCTAGTTTAGCCTATATGTGTTCCCAGGTGTTAAACTATATCCATACATACATACGTACATACATCTTTACGCTGTATCCCTATGGAGATCACAAAGGACGGAGCGCTAAGTGTCGCGATCATTACATACCTCTTTCGCTTCCTCAAATCTCATCATTGTCCTCACACATTTTCGCCTGGATATGTGAATGCTTTTTACATTTCCGTCGGCTAACACTCTGGCTCTTTGATCTTCATAAGTCAGTCTTGATCTTCCTTGACTTCTTTTACCACTCATTTTCGCTCTGTAGATTTTCTTCGTCAGTCTTTCATCACTCGTTCTTTCTATATACCCGAACCATCCAAGCATTCCTTTCTTCATTTTTACAATAACACTAACTATAACCATATAACTAATAATAACAATAACTCTATTCAAGCTACATCATAATCAGTTCAGCGGTTTAGCATTTCCCGTACAAAGTTTCGTCCCCCTCCCTCCCGTTCCCCTTTTCACAGATTTTTGATAAAAAAAGTAGCCTATGTATTGTTGATAAAAAGAAGTCTTATCGCCGCACTTCTCACTATAAAGATTTAGCGTTTCCCATACAACGTTTCATCCCCGTTTTCAACATCTCAGGCATGAGTTTTTGATAAAATTGTCTATGACCATTCAGTAATGTTAAACTATCTCCATGCCAAATTTTATTATAATAGGTTTAGCGGTTTACCATTTCCCATACAAAGTTTCATCCCCCTTTTCACCCTTTTAGGGATAGATTTTCTAAAAAAATAAGTAGTCTATCATGAGCGCATTCAGATATTCTTACTACGTACCGATTTTCATTAAGATTGGTCAGGCCGTTCTTCAGTTATAAAAGGACATACAGTCAGACAGACAGACAAACATTTTAAAATGTTAAGATCGAAGTCAGTGGGACATAAAATGACTATCTATGACGAAATTTGACAGTAAAATTATAATTACAGACAGACGCTAGAGATTTATACAGTAGTATAGATAGATAATAGAAAGATTGTTTTTGGAAAAGAGCCTACGTATGGCCTACGTCTGCCCCCGGGCACGTACTATCTCTGAACAAAACATAATTTATCATATATCACCATAGTCAGCGGTTTAGCATTTCCCATTTAAAGTTTCATTCCCCTTTCCCCCCCTTAAGGGTAGGTTTTTGATAAAAAAAAGTAGCCCATGCCCGTTCTCTGATGTCAAACTATCTCCCTGCCAAATTTCATCATAACCGGTTTAGCGGTTTATCATTTCTCGTACAAAGTTTCATCGCCCTTTTTACCCCCTTAGGAGTAGTTTTTTGATAAAAAGGTAGCCTATGTCTAGTCCCAGCTGTCAAAAAACTAAATCCATGCTACATCATAGTCAGTTCAGCGGTTTAGCATTTCCCGTACTAAGTTTCGTCCCCCTCCCTCCCGTCTCCCTTTTCACAGATTCTTGATAAAAAAGTAGCCTATGTATTTTTGATAAAAAAGTTTTACCGCCTCACCAAATTTTATCATTACCATGATTTAGCGTTTCCCATACAAAGTTTCATCCCCCTTTTCACCCCTTAAGGGCAGGTTTTTGAAAAAAAAGTAGCCTATGTCCGTTCTCTGATGTCAAACTATCTCGGTGCTAAATTTCATTATAATCGCTTCAGGGGTTTACCATTTCCCATTCAAAGTTTCATCCCCCTTTTCACCCCTTTAGGGGTAGTAGTAGCCTATCATGAGCGCAATCACGTGTTCTTACGACGTACCGATTGCTATTAAGATCAATCAAGCCATTCTTTAGTTATAAAGGAACATACAGACAGACAGACAGACAGACATACGGACAAAAATTTTAAAAATGGTAGAATCGAAATCAGTAAGTAATAAAACGACTATCTATCGCAAAATTTGACAAAAAACCTGAAATTACAGCCAGACGCAAGGGATTTATATAGTAGTATAGATAGATCTAACGCTGTCTCATGCTCAATATGAGTGCATATTTTATCCCTACAAGATATAAATGTTTTTGGGAAATGTACATCTTTAAATCTACTATTACATATCTCATGATACCTATCAATTTGAAAGTTCGATCTATTATTTCATGTCACTTTATTACACTTTGTGTTCACAGTTGATATTTTTGGTACCATTACATCTAGCTTACATCGAAGAATTAGTGGAAAGTGGTCAAACCAATACACATCGCGCCCTACTTAAAAACCGACTACTGTCTTCCACGCCAATTTAGTTACAATGCAGTGGTCCAACCATCTCCCACTGCCATTTATATCACTAATAAAAATTACAGTGTTAGCGTTAAGTCCCAACTTATCAGTATCCTTACACTGCCAGTGTTTCTCCGAACAATACTGCTGTAGTTCTTCCCAGAATGGCTGCTTAGGGTGTGCGTTAAAATCACCCAGCATAAATACAGCTTCTACATCATTATTCTTGATAATAGATAAATTTCGCTCAAATTATTAATAAATTCTACAGTATTGTGCGGTTCATCCGTCGGCATGCACACTGAAAATATAAGCATCGATTTATTACCAACACTAACCTTAATTGCCACAAACGTTCACTACGACAGCTAAGTACTTGATGACATAAGGTTAGATATATAAATATGTATGTATGTAGTGTATTTTGCTCTCTTTTGTGGCGGCCGCGCGGCGACAGCGTTATATCAGCGCGAAGAAATTCGTGCCGAATAAACGCGCCCTTAATTAACATCTACATACTAAATACAAGAAAATACTTTTTAATTTGATCATTGCTAGTTTAAGAAACATAAATATCACACAAGAAATCGTAAAATCAGATGTTTTAAATGTAATATTTACTAGGAGACCAGTAGTAGTGAATTTAAGCATTGTTTTTATTTTTGTAGAAAAAGGCAAAGAATTACCCATCATGTTCAAACGACTATTGACACATGTGATCCGTAGTTATTAACTATTCGTTCAACCTTGGCTTAACCTGAAACCATTGATAAGGCGCCATTTAAAAAAACTCCATACTATATCATTAAAGGTCATATGTCATGTCAATGACAGTCATTTCTAAATGTAGCACCTCTAAATTACTACTAAAATTTGCCAAACGAAAATAGACTCTATTCTTCTTTATTATTAGTTTTTTAGATTTCTAACTTTCTTTAAGAGTCTGCGTATGCAGCCCAGTGTAACCGAATTCGTCCATTACCCCGCGCCCTATGGCGATAACCATGAAGTTAATTTTCGCAGATGCGATTTGATCACATTTTGGTGCAGAGAAATCTTCATATTTGTTTCTGCATATTATTATAATTTGGTTAAAAATTGGTTGTAGAGATTTGATATATTATAATTACCTATCAATTTCAGTAAAAATCATTTTAAAATTCTGTAGAATTTCGGAGATGCAACTGGATCTTTGTGCAAAACGAAATTGTTTCTAATATAGTGTTTCAATGTTTAAGAATTTTAAGATAAAAATTTAAAGTTATATGTATACAAATATCTAACTCTCGGTCGTCTTAGATATCAAGTTCCAACTCTTCCTCTTCGTCTTATATAACGTCTTAGATATCGTCTTAGATAGCCAGTGGAACTCGATATCTGCGTAGGTGCTCTTAACGTTCAGAAAGGTTAGATATTAGATATTGCAAAATTTTTCCTAAGGAATTTGAAATCTCGATTTTTTTTTGACTCCTCGCACACTACATAGCCACGACCAATGGTCACGCTTACTATGATTCACTATGACTGCCTACGTACCGCTTTTGCAAACACACGGGTGATCCAACCTAAAGACCATTAGTGAAGAACTGATTCCACAATGACATGATTTTAACTCATTTATATTAATAAGCAAAACGCGACTTCAACTGTTGCAATACAACTGGCCTATTATGTAACGTTGTGATCACGATCACAACTAGTCGTAAATGTAGCCATTACAATGCACGTAAAATTGGAGAAATAGGTATTAGTTTTTGTTTCATAGATTCTTAAATAAAGTTTTTGGGTATAAAACGCTTTTTGTTTCCGCACTTATGCCACATCCCTTTTCAACCCCTTGGATTTCCAAAAATCTCTTCCTGGTGCTTGCTTATGTAATCACTGAGCAAAACTGCGTTAATAATTTGCCAGTCAGTTCATTTCTTCATGTTTCTTTTTATACGCAGATAAAGTAATATCGGATTTCAGTAAAGTCACAGCAAACATTTTAGTGTATTTTGAACGGATTTTTATCGGATCTTTCTAGGAATTTCTGATCCTTTCAGATCTAGTTAGGTAATAAATCGCGACATCACTGCGCCCGGACCCATGTCATCGGTAGCGACGGTAGAGTCAGGACCTTTTATTTGGCTGTTCCGGATTTTTCGCCGACAGCCGTATGTAAATGAGGCAGATATTCTAGCTCCAGAGATAATTTAGAAGATACGGCTTGGACGCAGCTTTTGTGTTTTGAACAAGACATAATAATGTAAGGGTTATTGTTTATTGTGTTAACTTGTTCATATCGTCCTTGTATTGGAATATTTTAGCTACTTCCACATACTGACGGTTCATTAATATTTTTCTGGGTTTTTCTTTAACATTTTTAAAGATAAGATAGGAGGGATAGTGATATGTACGAGTAATTCGAAAATGAGGCTGTTATTACATGAAGCAACACGCATTGACAAAAAAATAAAAATGGTTAACCCCTGAAAAGAGGAGTGTTATTAATGATGTCGTTGTTCGTGTGTTTCCATATTTGTCTCCACGCTTTTGTAAATAGAATCGATTAGCGTACAATTTTTTATTTAAAGCTATCATTTCTGAAAATCTTTTTAGCTATACTTGGAGGAAATGGAGTTATAGTAGTTTTTGCGTCGGTAGGTTTTAAATTTTTTATTGTTACTGTCAATTCTGAATAAAATGATTAGCTTAAAGTTTATCTGATGAATCTACCTTTACCAGTAATCGTCATCTGTATTTCACTGTATTCAGTGGTTTCAGAGAAGAGAGACAAAAGAAGTATTCTATCGAAGATTCTAGCGATTTAGTTTTGGAAAGTACTCATATAAGTGTTTCATTTGTGTTATAGAGTACTACCAAATCTGAAGTAAATCTTCCTAAAATCATTTTTGTCATGCAAACTTAGTCTCTATTTCACAGTCATAGGGTGTATTTGCAAAAATGAATCTGTTGTCCATTTATTTCTAATAGAATGAACTACGCACATGTACATATAAAAACCCATATTTGTCTATAACCTCAGAGTATTTTAACTTTTATGCAATACTTAGTTATTTTCTTCATTTCAATAGCGATTATTTTAAAAAGCTCTTCTTAGTAGATGCTTTCGGCACGCGACGAGTCTCCGAGGCAATTTAATTTGCTTTCTATGCTAGCGTGGTATGAACTCTAACACAGGACTCTTTTTTTGGAATATGGGATGAGTGTAGATGACTGTGCTAGTCATAGAGTCATGATGGCATTCTTCTGTGAGTCCGTATAGTGGTTGAGGTGAACGCTAATAAGGAGCAGTAGAGGAACAGCTCTGCTTGAAGAAAAACTAGGCTACCTTTTGATGGTATACAAAAGGGAGTTGCTGTAGTTGAGTCGTGGAAATCCGTTTTCTGTTTCTGTGAGAACGTTACGGTACAGAAGGAAGACTCCGAGTGAAAGCAGGAGAAGGCCAATTCCGTTCGGAGATGATGACGCCAGGGCAGTTCTTTACCAATTACTTTGCAAAGTTGACGCAACATGAATTTGAATACGTGCTATTTTTATATGCGTAAGCACTGTTGGGAAAAATGTTGATTACAAATTGTAATTAAAATTTCTAATTGTAATTACAATTTGTAATTGTAATTAAGCTTATATGGTTATTTCCGCGTAACCAAAACCTAAACACACTTATTAAAATTTTTGTCTGTCTGTCTGTTTGTTTGTTTGAGCTAGACTCTGAAACGGCTGAACCGATTTTGACGGGACTTCCATCGACAGATAGAAGACTATTCAGAGACTAATTTATTTACTGTTTGTATCGAAAAAATACCAAATTCAACGCGAGTGAGACCGCGAGTCACAGCTAGTTTTAAATAAGAATAGACCGACAGTTAAGAAAAAGCAATTGTTGTATTGGTTGTACTTACTTGTTCACATTATTTTGTGATAATACTATATTTGCTACCAGAATATAATCCCAAAATATCTTTAACATCTACGGCGCAAACTTAATAAAGTGTTGTATAAGGTCTTGTATAAAGTGATGGCAAAAAAATATGAAACACAACAGTACCTTCACTGCAAAGAAATTTTAGTACAAAATCGAATGTTGATATTTAATGTAATCAGATAGTAATTTAAATAGTTGATTTCAGATTTTATAGATTAATTGTAATAAGGAGCAAATTATTCATGATCAGACGATGTCCATTTATTTTTTAATTTATAGTTTAACACAATACAGCAATAACTGAACGTGTGGAGGTAATGTCTGTATTTAGGCCATTAATACACTGTACTGCACTGGCCTACACTACTCTACACTACACTACACACAGATGACCGTTATGGTGATTCTAGAAGTATTCCGTTTCCGCTCCGTTTAGAATTCCGCATAATAAAAAGAAAAGCTCTTACAAGATTAGTTCTAAATTCGTCAGTCTGTCCATCTGATACGATCGATTTTCGGTGAAACTTTGGCCCTTATTCTAGAACGATACTGAAATGCGAACCTATGTTTGAGCATAGTTAGAAAGAGATGTCTCTACAGGTACTGAATAGCGGTATTTCTTTTATAAATATCGTAGTAGTGCACAAATTTACCACTTTATAACGCAAAGCGACATTGCCCTTGACTAATTATATTCAATACTAACTGTGCCTAGCCGTATCACCCTCATTGACTTTTGTATCTTTGCTGTACAAAATGTAGTCTATTTTACTCTCTAAAAAGTCTTCTATCTGCCAATGAGAATCTTATTAAAATCAGTTAAGCGGTTTCGGAGATTATCCCGGACAAACAAGCAAACAGATAAGAATTTAAAAAAGCTAGTTTTGGTTTTGATTGTGTGCAAATAACTGTATAAGCTTAAGAAAAAACCTTTGTTTCGAAATCACAGAGACAAACATTTTAAAAATGGAAGAATCGAAGTCATAAAATGACTTATTCATCTCAAAATTTGACAGTAAAATTATAATTACAGACAGACGCTATAGATTTGTATAGCTGGATAGATGTAAAGTTTAAAAAAAAAATTCACTGTGCAAGTGACATAACTGTACGTGTTTAACGCAAGTTTAACGCGACTACGGGTTCCTGTATAAGGCGGGCAGCGGCTGCGTAGTAAGCTCCAGGTAGGTGATTATTTACCGTCGTTTTATTAACCCCTATATCGTATCCCGTTATTTATGTGAAGGTTTACGGCAATGTAAAATATATAAAGATTTCCATTAAATTACACACGTAGGTGCACAAAAAACTGTATGCTTTCTTTAATATTACATCATTAGGTTTTATGCGTTACTTTGCCCGAATTTTTGTCGACGAAAGGACAAAATGTTATTTTTATCTTATCTTATTAAGGTACAAACAATTAAGGCACAATAAAATTGATATTTGTTCCTTTATCTTTAAGTACAGTGTACACTACAGAGCGAAAGTGAGAAGTAAAAGAAGCCAAGGAAGACGAAGGCTGGCTTATGAAGATCAAATAGCCAGTGTTAGCAGACGGAAATGTCAAAAGCACTCGCATACGCGAGAATGATGAGATTTGAGGAAGCGAAAGAGGTATGTGAGGACCGCGACGCTTGGCGTTCCGTCCTCTCTGACTACCCCGTTGGAGGTACAGCGTGAAGATATGTATGTATGTATCTATAAGTAATATGATGTTGGTAAAATTACGGTACTTTCATTGGTAAGGTTTACTCGTAGCAGTATCGCAGTGTTTTTTTAACAGAATCATAGAATTACCAATTTCATGTTGATTATACGACCACACTACACGTGGCTACACTGTATTACACGCTTCGATTATACATTGGGCATAAGTGGTTTAATTAACGGTTTATGTATTTTGTTTAAGTTTGTCGAGATGTCAGATTATATTATTAATTTATTCCTTGATACTTAAAATAAAAACTTAACGCTGAAACTTACACTTATAACTTAACCGCTAAAGTAGTTTTTCGGTAGATAGAATTTCATAAATTACTGAATTGAAATTTCACTTTTGGAATCTCAATATACCAAAAATATAAGCATAGTTATATAAGCATAGTGACGACCTCGATGGCGCAGTGGTTTAGACGTTGATGTAGACCAAGAGCAGAAGGTTCTGGGTTCAATTCCCGGTCGGGTCCATTTAGGAAATGAACTTTTCTAGATTGTCTCTGATTGGTGTGTATTGTCTGGCGCATTATTATTATTATTATAGTTATGCTTCATAAAACTAGTTAAGACATATTTATTATCAAGTGTCAAAACGGGAAACGTAGTTAATCTAACCTCTAACCTTAGCTCTACTATACGTACGTGTATAAACTCTTGTTATATTATATGCCACAAAGGTAGTTGAAAAATGTCTACCGTAATATTAATGGTTTTAACGACAAGCCTTTGTAGCACCTTTCTGAAGTGTGAAATGGAGACCAGCCTTTGAGGTTAATGTGAAAGTATTATTCACTGACAATGATTCAGACGTGACGAACGGAAAAATTGTACAGACGATAAATATAAATTTCATGACTATCATTCAAAGGATAAAGGCTGGAACAATGTACATTGAAAACATTTTTTGTGTTCAAACTTCAGTGATTCCAAAACAGTTTTATGATTTTTCTCTATTTTCATATTTTTATGTTTATTACTTTGTTATGACTTCACTGAAAAATAGGAATGAGCGATATTGTTGAAATATATTGAGATCGATATTAATACCGACAGCTTAATATCGATATTCCGATATTACCGACCACAAAATATCGATATTTTAAGATATCGATATTTTCTAATGTCGACGGTTTTTAACACTTTAATTTAAATGCATACTTATAGATCATGGTCATCTGCAACTTAGGTAAGTGGTAATTACACAAAAAAATAATAGACATTACATTTTTTCTAATAAATATAATGAAATATTACAAAAAGCAAATTAAGAAAAAAAAATTGATGTTCTCAAAAGTATCGACAAGAAACAATGACACCATTTACCTATGTCCTACCAATGTTTGACTGTAGTAGATACTAGATAGGCCTATAGATGGATAGGATAGGGTAAATAAATAAAAATATTGACACGATCGGTTTTTTTATACATTATTTATTCTAAGATATTATATTCAATATTTTTCAATACTTTGGCTCCCTGGGGCCCCGAAGCCCATCGCCTGGTTTCTGATATTTGACATATATAATGACAGCTTTCTAAGCGGCAACTTTGAGGAAGTCTATTATTTAAGATAATGTATAGTTTTAAGTTTGTAAATATTAACGTATGTATGTAGTTTTTGTTAATGTAAATAAAGGTTATATTTTGTTAACTCCGTTATTTGCTAAACACATTGTAAATGAAATAATAACGACATTACAATATCTTGTTAAAGACATAGACATTGCGATATCTTATTAAAAATATCGATATTTCTATATCTTGTTAAAAATATCGATATTACGACATTTTATTTAAAATAAAATCGATATTTAGATATTTAAACGTCGTCATTATCGATATTAAATATCGATGTTTACTCATCCTTACTGAAAAAAATACAAAGTGGATGTAAATGATGATCGCACTGTTTGCGAGACTAAGATACTACAATTGCGTAATTATGTGAAGAATTCTTACAATTTTTACCAATGTTCTGCCTAAAATCTCAAACTTATTATCAATTGACACGTGTTTCGCCTCTCAGTGAAGCATGCTCAGAATATTCCAATGATCAGACTCGGTTAGCTAATTAACGCTTAATCGAGGAACGAGTCATCTGTACAGATTTTTATATCCTTCCTAGGGAAGGTTTAAAAAGTCGTATAGCAGTATAGGTATAGTACAAACTATTTTTTTAAGTCGTTTAAATTTTTTTTTATAGCTTATGATAATTTTTTATCGTCATTATATTTTTTAAAGTTCGTGTTATGAAGTGTAATGAAGTATTACGTTTTATTATAGTCTATACTAATCTATATATTAATACGTGATGTGAAAACTTTAGTTCCCTTTTTAATAAAATTACGCTGACGGAGGAGTGTGAAATTTGGTACACTTAAAGTTTATATGGAGAAGTGCAGGAGAAAGCTAATATTTTTATATGATATGCATTAGAAATACGTTAAATTAAATTAAATTAATCACTCATTGTTTACGATCATACTGCCGATATAAAAAAAACTGACAATTTCAAACTTATAATAATTTGTGATCACATACAAAGTCAAAGTCAAATCAATTTATTCAAGTAAACCAAATACAAGGTATTTTTGAACGTCAAATCTACTTTAGTTCGGTTCAAAAAGTAAACCTGAATACTGAGAAGAACCGACAAGAAACTCAGTCAGGTATCATTTTTTCAACATCATTCTACAATAGTTATTTAAAAATACAATATCTATAAAGCCAGTAAATGCATAGGCAGAGAGGATCATTTCCAGTCTATTGTTGTGCTTCAATGAAATCGCTAATTTTGTAGTATGCTTTTCCAATCAGTGTGCGTTTAATGACAAGTTTAAATCTCTTTTCCGTTAATTGAGTAATTTCTTGAGGAATTTTATTATAAAAACGAACACAGTTACCCAAAAATGAACCACTTGACTTTTGTAATTTAAATTTAGGAATAACTAGCTGATGACGACCACGAGTTTTCACACCATTATCAACGCCTTTCTTTTGAAATAGATCTAAATTTTTTCTAGTGTACATTACGTTTTCATAGATGTATAACGAGGGTAAGGTGAGTACATCAATACATATACGTAACCTTGAATCGAACGGTCGCACAGAGTAGAGATTGTCACCTAAGAGTTTATATCATAAATTTTTATTTACAGTCGAATGTCGACCACAGGGCGACCTCTAGTACGCGGTAAACCTTTTTGGTTTGTATGTAATGGATGAACTCAAAAACTACTCAACCTATTTAAAAACTTCTTTCACCTATAGAAAGCTACATTATCAGCGAGTAACATGGGTTGTATTTTATTTGAAAAAAAACTTCTATCGCGCAGCCGGGGCGAGTCGCTAATGAATTATAATTTTACAGCGTTAAAATTAAAATATGGCATTTTTACCGACAGTGCTTTTAAATATATCACCCTTACAATAACGAGGGTAAGAAAGCGATATTGTGAATGCGTTGGAACCTATTAGATATTCATGATTGTTCACGTTTTTTGAAGATCCGTTAGCTCCTAGTGCAGACGAGTTTCAGACTGTTCATTCTACTTATATTTACTTATTCTCTTATTCTGCCTACTCTATTTGAGATCCGGTGCGAGGATATTAAGTTTGTATGTAATTTATTCATTCCAGCTTTTTCGTGGCGAAAATATATTTAATTTCTATTCATCGATGAGTTTAAAATGTCAAATTTATATTCATTTGAAGTTAGTGGAAGTTACGGAAATATATCCTGAGTGGCCTGAGTGTCGCTCAATGTTCTTTCGTTAAAAATTACGCAATCATGACGTCCATTCGAGAAGAAATTAAATTAGTAAATAAATTGGAAATTCATTATTTAATGGTGGTATTTAATACGAATAAAAGAGGAAGCAAATTACAATAAAAATATTCGCAAACTATCGATCCAGACAATCGAATATATTTAATTCAAATATCTGGAATCACAGAGCAGGGAGGTGCGACTGCCTGGAGTGTCCACGGCGGGACAAAACGCTCACTTACCTGTCCGATTTAGTGTTGTGAGTTGGGACTACATGAATTTAGTTGTCGATAATATTCGAATAAAGTCTATCGATTGAAAATGGGTATCATTAATTATGATATTTTCACACTTATTGAATTGAAAAAAATAGCGGTTATGCCATTTTCAAGCAATGGAATCTGTACTATCAAACCGCAAAAAAAAGTTATTTTTGTTGTCTAAAATGGGGAAGACATTATGACAATTAATTGCAGTGACTTTGACTTTGACTTTGACGGATGTGGATACGGCTAGGTTGGTGTACTTTGCATAATTTCATAGCCTAATGTTCTATGGTCTTTTGCTGTAGGGATCAATGGCGCATATTTATTTTACAGAAAATAGAGATACGTGCCATCTACAGTATCAATGCACGAGAATCATTAAGAGATCGTTTTAAAGACATTGATGTCCTCACCTTGCCGTCCTTATACATTTTTGAAATTATTATGTATACGAGGAAAAATATTTTACAAAGAAAGACGATATTGGTGGTATGGAAACACGAGGTCGTGATAAATTGGTTATTCCAAAATTTAAATAACATAAATCAAATGTTTCATTTTTGGATAACTGCATTTGTTTTTATAACAAAGTACTCCAGGAAGTTACTCAATTGACAAAAATAGATTAAGATTTGTCACAAAACGTATATTGATTAGACTTAGACAATCATACTATAAAATAAACCATTTCGTTGAAGATAAAACAATAGTCTGGAAATGATCTTCTTTGCACATTCATTAACTGGCTTTCTGAATATTGTATTTTAAGAAGCCTTTTGTAGAATGATGTGTAAAAAATTGGAAATACATGGAATAAAGCTAAAAGAAAGGCATCGATATTTTCTTGGAAGTCACTATTTGTCCACTGGTGCGAGTAATCAGGTGACGGGCATCCCGCACCTGAATAACGAACGCGGGAGAACTGCTCGCCCTCTTTTCTCGTCCAACCCCACACTTTGGCTTCATTCCGAGCGATTTGTCCAATATTCCAAGCGAAAATCAGCTTTGAAACTACTAAATAATTTTATCACGAAAGAACAGCCAAGTGAATCACACAAATAATATGTATACTGGTGTGGCTATAATATAGCAACCGTATGTCTAAGATTATAAGATTCGAAAAAGGCCAAATACGACTTTTCATTCGCATAATGGTGGCGATCACAATAGATCAATTTTGATCGCAGTGATCCAAGTCTGGTGACACCTGCACAGCCTCTTATATCAACTAAAATAAATAAATAAAAATAATCCTTAATGGATGTATGAGGGAATTCGAGTATACCCACTAAACCCTCTGGGGGCCTAGCCAACTGGCTAAACTGTCGTAAACGCTAGTAAAATATAACAACAAATACCAAGTGATTTTATGTTATGAATTTTCTATTAAGTCAATTGAAAAGTAAAGTCGTGTGAAAACCACTGTATAAAACTGTTAACGAGCAATAATAGACGGCAATTAAAGGCCGGCAACGCACCCG
Source organism: Zeuzera pyrina (assembly GCA_907165235.1). Taxonomy (NCBI): domain Eukaryota; kingdom Metazoa; phylum Arthropoda; class Insecta; order Lepidoptera; family Cossidae; genus Zeuzera; species Zeuzera pyrina. The sequence continues at coordinate 2,045,270 of OU015640.1, forward strand.
TGATTCCCTGGACGTTGGGTGTCCATGGCTGGCGGTGGCCACTTTCCATCAGGTGACACGCTTGCTCGTTGCCCCCCTCTGTAATAAAAAAAAACGCCAGCAAGGGATTCGGTTACACAAAGCGTTTGGCATTTGTCTAACCGCTCTGGTGTTCTTCGAGTCGCCGTAGTGCCGGGATTGCGAGTACGCTTGCGCATCCATCCGCGTTAAAATATGGAACACTTACCAATTTTGTGTCTCATCCATGAGAGAAGCCAAAATATCAAAAAGTACGTAGGGCTTTTTGGCGGGAACGGGAGAAGTGAGGTTGTCATTTTATTTAGATTTTCTATTTTTTACATTTTTAGGACTTTTGAAGTACAACAGTGATAGTATATTGTGTTTTAAAGTTCTATGTAAGTGACAAGAATGGAGATCTAAATAAACACGTGTAGCTGAAGTATTCACGCTCTTCCAAGAAGTCTTTTATAACTTCAGTAAACTTCGTTTCCCCAACTTCAACTCATATTTACTTGGTCAATGGCTAAATGCAATCTGCAAAGCCAAAACAAAGAGAAAAAAAAATACCAAAAATTGACAAAAAAATAAAGCAGATTCATGGATATGTTTCCGAATATTGGAATTATTTCGAAAAATTCCCAGTTTTATTTTTGATTTTGAATGACAAATAACTTGACGTTGTATACTTGTTTGTCTAATATATAAAAATCAATGTTTGTTTGTTCGTTTGTATTTTACGGACTGCCATGCCGTTTATCCGATTGCGATGAAATTTAGTATGATGGTCGCTTGAATCCTGAGGAAGGATATGGACTATTTTTAAAATAATAAACGCGGACGAAGTCGCAACATCAGCTAGTATGGATAAAATAATGACCATTTGAAGACATTTATTTCACTGCAAGTATTTCCTATCCATGGAAGTGTGACAAAAAAGTGACGTCCACAGTTAAGGTTAAAAGAAATTTTAATTTGAAACATCCGCTGTAAGTAGAACTACACCATGATTCTTCTTTTAGATCTTTACCGTGCCGCGCCGTCACACAGGACAGGGAGCATCTGGGTTGGTTCCGAGTCGAATAAAACGTTTTATCTAAGTTCAATTCAAGTGCGTACTCTGATTCAAATATTCACGATTTTATGGTTCATTGAAAATTGAAGAAATTGAGTTTAAAAATTGGCAGAGGTAATAAATAGTGACAAGAGGAAAAATTTTAGAGATTTAAAATAGCTTTTGATATGATTCTAGTATACATGTTTGTAAGTCTGTCAAAATAATTGTGAAATAATTTGGGTAAGAACAACTGAACTAGAAATAAAAACTCATGCAGCTTAGGGCTTCCTAAATAATGGCATTTCTTTTGGAAACTACGCTGAGTATTGGGTATTTTTGACCGATTTTAATTTTTATTATTAAGTGAGCTGTGGCCAGTCACGCGTTGCTGTAGCTCAGTAGGAATTTTTCAATTTTCGGAGCAATTACTCCAATTTTTCTTGAAATAAAAACTTACAAATTTGTTGTATTGTATACAATATAAAAAAATTACAAATATGTAAAAAAAAATTACCCAATCGGCCCAGAATGTTTCATTTTTATTTATATATAGAAGATGCAGCTTAATGTTACTTACATAATATGTACATACATATCCTCACACTTTACACCTAAAAAATTGGTCAGAGAGGATGGAGCGCCAAGCATCGCGGTCCTTACCATGTCTTTACATCAAGCTTCTTAAATTTACAGTAATGTGACAACCAAATATCGCGCGAAATCCGCTATCAAAGCGAGAATTTGTGTAATGTAATTTCTAAAGTGGAGCTATATTTACCGCGAAAAGTGCATTTTACGTTCATGGCGCAATAGATACGCAATATAGTCATACATGATATCAATTAGTCACTGATCGCGCAATGATCGGTTGACTGTCGCTGTCTGCTAATTTGTAGGCAATAACCCTGCATATCTCCTTTATGTCCTCAAATTTCATCATTTTCTTCACACATTTTCGCCTAGTAACTTTTGACATTTCCATCAGCTAGCATTCAGTCTGTTTGATCTTCATAAGTCAACTTTGGTCTTTCTTGGCTTCTGCTACCATTCACTGTCGCCCTGTAGATATTATTCGTCAATCTTACACATACACACACATACATACACACACACGTACACAACCCTACGCTGAATCCCTAACCGGGTAGTCTGAGGGGACGGAGCGTCAAGCGTCGCGGTCTTTACATACTTCTTTCGCTTCTACAAATCTCATCATTCTCCTCACATATTTTCGCCTAGGTATGCGAGTGCTTTTCACATTTCCGTCGGTTAACACTTTGGCTATTTGATCTTCATAAGTCAGTCTTGATCTTCCTTTACTTCTTTTACCACTTGCTTTCGCTCTGTAGATTTTCTTCATCAGTCTTTCATCACTCATTCTTCGTTTAAGCATTCGTCAATCTTATTTCATTAATTCATCGTTAATTCATTTAATTTACTTCCAGTTCTTCTTAAATTACTACGGAACATATTTCACACACTTTTAGTTGTTTTAGGGTTATATACCACGAAAATAAAAACGAAACTCTCATTATATATATCGTTGCCCGTGTTTTCGTCTCTCCCGCCAGTCGAGACCCTTTATCTCAGGAATGGGTAGATGTATTAAGTTGAAATTTATAAGAAACACAGAAAGGTCTATGATCCCTTGACAGTCCAAAAAGACCAAGCTTCCGAATCAACGCATTCGGCCATTTGTGGACTCAAACAAAAACCTATAGGATACTTTCCGTTGATATAGAATCATGAAATTTGACGAGAAGCAAGGTCTCAAGCAAAGTTAAAGGGAAAAGTCCAGAAATTGTGAACTTCTAAATCTTACATTTGAGGGTATGGGAGAACGTCTCCTTTAACTGTAAAATTGAGTCTGTTTTTGAATTCGACATTTTTTTTTTTCGTAAATATAATTTGTAAATAATATAATTGCATTATGTGGTGGTTGGTATTGAACTCTTGGTACGTGAATCCCACTCGCACTTGGTCGGTTTTTTTAATTGGACAACTTATCAAACGAACGTAGTTGTGACTTTTTTAATTAATTGTACAATTAAGATTACGTTTCGAACAAATTAACGTGGATGATTATATTTTATTTGAAATTTTACACTTAAGCTACTCTCAAATGTTTTATTCAGTATAAAATCTGAAGATAATCAAAAGAATACAGTGACACTTATCGACTTCGTCAACATTAATTAAAGATTCGAATATCGTCTCGGTAAACTTTAAGGCTATTATTATTCATTAAAGTTTAGAAATGAAATATAGATCATGATTATAATGAACTCACTGTACTCTCCATATCAATTACTCTAATTAAATAATTATACAAATATACAAATAATTATATTATTCTCAACTTAAACAGCATGCCGTCAATAAACGATATCTATATATGGTACCAGATTGGGCGTTTTTATAATTTATCGTTGCGCGTTTTTATCGTAACGTTTTTACCGTCCGTAATACAATAGGTGTGCAAAATGCTTCCCTATTTCATTGCCGATAAAGACGCTTTTTCAACGTCCACGACATGGCGTTATCGTGAACGGAAATATAAAAGTGCCTCCATACAACTGTATACATTTTCCTTCCCTATTGTACCGTGAACGATAAAGACGTGCCCATGAAAACGTTCAACGGAAAATTATAAAAGCGTCCAATGGCCGTTGAACGTTTTTATCGTCCACGGTACAATAGAGAAGCAAAATGCTTCCCTATAATGTCGGTTATAAAGACGCTTTTTCAACGTCCACGAAATGACGTTATCGTGCACGGAAATATAAAAGCGTCTCCATGTAACTGCATACATTTTGCTTTTCCATTGTACCGTGGAAGGAAAAAATGTGGCGATAAAAACGTGCAACGGGCATTGAGTATTCTAAACAATCACTACGTTCAACTGAACTGAGGTTCCCGGACCACATCTACATCACTTTCAATTTAACGCTTGTGCAGTGAACAATGTAGCGTATCTTGATTCATTTCTTATTAAAAGCACTTTCGTAAGAACTTTTATAGAACGTAATTAAAAATTAATGCTCGGTTCAAACATTATGAGCAAGTCTTGCTCATTCGGAGCGACGACAGTATGGCATTGTCTCGCTTTTACTTACGGCGAAGTGGCAGTTCCTGCGGCCCTCTCTGCCAGTGCATAGCACCATAACTATTGTATAGATGTACTATTCTAGAGTAACATATAATATTCCACGATATGTGTAATTCAAAGTCAAAGTCTAAGTCAAATATATTTATTCAAGTATACCCAATTACAAGGTATTGTTGAGCGTCAAATCTACTTTACTGGTTCGGTTCAAAGAGAAGACCTGGACACTGCGAAGAACCGACAAGAAACTCAACCAGGTATCATTTTTTCAACATCATTTTACAAAATGTTTATTAAAATACAAAATTCAGAGAGCCAGTAAACGCATGTGCAGAGTAGATTTTTCCGGACTATTGTTTTACCTTCAATGAAATTATTTATTTTATAGCATGGCCTAATCAATGTACATTTTATAGCTAATCTAAATCTATTTTCTGTTAATTAAGTGACTTCTTGAGGAACTTTGTTACAAAAACGAATGCAGTCACTCAAAAATGAAACATTTGACTTATGTAATTTAAATTTTGATAACCAATTTATCACGACCTCGGGTTTCCATTCCACCAATTTCGCCTTTCTTTATAAACGGATCTACATTTTTCCTCGTATACATAATTGCCCCCTCTAATATAAAAATAAAATAATTTAAAAATGTATAAGGACGGCAAGGTGAGTACATCAATGTCTTTAAAACGATCTCTTAGTGAATCTCGTGCATTCATGCTGTAGGGCACGTACTCTCTTTTGTAAAATAAAAATGGAGTTAATATGCGCCTCTGATTCCTACAACAAAAGGCCATAGGAAATTAGGCAATGAAAATATGCAAAGTACATCAACCTAGCCGTATCCTCATCCGTCGATTGCCTATTGCGTCTAATGGCATATATCATTGAACAAAGCTTACAAGCCAATGCCCCGATATGGTCTACCTACTACAATTTACTATCCACTGTTAAACCAAGAAAACTGGCAGACTTAACTAATTCTTATTGTTTTCTACCCAGTTCTATTTTATCGTGGATTCTGTGTACATTAAAAAGGGAAAATTTAATACATTTGGTTTTTGTGCATTTGGTAGTAAATTATTAACAGCGAACCATCTCGAGACGTCTGTTAGGATCCTGTTCACCCAGGTAATATCTAGGTTTCTTCTGTCCAGCTTAAACAACAATGAATTGTCATCAGCAAATAATACTATTTCGCATGAGTCCCTGAGCATAAATGGGAGATCATTAATGTGGACTAGAAACAGGAAAGGTCCCAAATTTCATCCTTGGGGAACGTTCATTTTTAACTTCGAAACCTCGACTGACAATACCCCATTTACACATCGCTTTTGCGTGTTTTTGATACTTTGTTAAATATTTTCGAATAAGTGTAAACATAGTTATGAAAATGTTCATCTGCAATGTAAGATTTTTCATCATATTACTAATAAAGCTTATCCCTACTTTTTCTTATGCCCTTCATCGCCCAATCCGCAAAACGTAACTTGTTATTACCCATTCAATGCCAACAACACATGTATATCAACAAATAAGAACACTGCATTATTAGGTTCATAACAGATGTCACTGAGGAAACAAATTTTTAAAATGTTATCTGACAGCTACTATACATACACACATACATACATGTCTTCATGCTGTATCCGTAACGGGGTAGTCAGGACGGAATACCAAACTTTGCGGTCGTTCCTCTCCTCCATTCTCATCACTCATTTCTCGGATTTTTGCCTAGTTACACGGGTGCTTTTGACATTTCCGTCAGCTAACACTAGCTATTTGATCTTCTTAAGTCAGCCTTGGTCTTCTTTGGCTTCTACTACCACTCATTTTCGCTCTGTAGATTTTCTTCGTCGATCTTTCCACATGCCTGAACCATCTAAGCGTTCCTTTTTCCATTTTTATAATAAAGCAAAATACAGTTATTATTATATTTCAAAATCAAAGGATACAGGAAACAATCTAAATAAATTTCAAGTGAAGTGAATAACTGCTAGCAATAGTGTCATATACTATGCACATAAAAATAACACACAATCCCACAAGGCATAAAAGTTGTTACTCATTAGGGACGGTCCAGGTTTAAAAGATAACCTCTTGAAAAAGTACTTAGTAAGGTACCTGCGGGTAGTAAGGCCTGTCGTCTAATAAGACCTATGTGAGTAAAATCGTATTTACAATGGGCGCTCTTCGTCAAGGCAACATTCACAGATGCTTGACACATGAAACCATGTAATAAGTTTACAAACACGGAATACCCCTCCTCCCGACTTCAGGTTTGTATCATACATTGCGGGAGACAACCGCGGGGTACGAATAATGAAAATCGGTCCGAATCATTCGCAAGTATTGATTGTCATGTTACACTTAGCTGTGTAAATTTCTTAATCAATTTAAGATTTTTTAAATCAAATACTTGAATAACGTACTGTGATTCAAATATTTTTAATTTTGTTTTTCTTACATACATGATCGATGACTTTTAAGCCCTACCAAATTTAAACATAGATTTTGTTTTCCTCCCACATCATGAATCAAATTTTATTTGTTCCATAATATATTTTGTATAACTTTCGAGGTTTTACGAATGTAAACAAGTAGTGTGTAATTTAGCGCTAATTGAACAATCGTTAGTTTTAGTGTCTACGACCACGATGCTTATCGAACGAGCAATTACTCAATGGTTAGTTATTATGCGGGGAAAATTATAGATTTTTAAAAAAAATTTATTGTGATTTCTGCGTTTACGCAATTATTGATCTCAAGTATCAAACGCGTAGTTTGATTATTTAAGTATATTAGAGCTGTAGGCTTTGTTACCCTAGCATAGTAAAATAAGGCCTACTGACAAGGTTTTCAATAATGTTTAATTTTGTTTTTGTTTATGGTAAATAAATGCCATTTTCCCTTTATGTTTTATAGTAATTGAACTTTTAGACTAATTATTGTTAAAGTCTATTGATTATATAGGTTATTTTTCATTTAATTACAAATCTTCCTTAGCTAGGTCTTATTAGCCGCAGGTACCTTACTTATATTTTATTAATAATCTAACCAAAATTGTTGAAATTCCACCAAAAATAATTAAATGTTAATAACGAGGCCAGGTTCTCTTTGAGTAGCAAAGTAACTGAAGTTTATTACTACATTATCATTGCCAAGTTCGAGGATCTTTGCCAAGTTAGGTAACTAAGCTTCTGAATAAAAGTCTAAGTTTTCACTGTGTTTGTTATATGTATTTTAATTAAAATATAAGAAACATATAGATAAAAGGGCCGTACCATGTCTTTATTGAGATGGGAGTTAAGATATGTAATAAGTTTACAAACACGGAATACCCCTCCTCCCGTCTCCAAGTTTGTATCATACATTGCGGGAGACAACCGCGAATAATAATACTCCCTGCGGATATATCACAGCGTTTATGGGAATAAAACGGTTGTACGTCACAGTTTAATGCGGCGAGTGCTAAACGGTCAGATATGGGTTAATGAAGCCCTTAATGGCCGCATGTAACACGTTACAAAGTTAGCACAACTTCCACTTTGCTATTTTGGTGTGTACATGAAAGTAAATGTGAAAAAAAACCATACGCGTGTCAAACACGCGTCAATATACGATTCTGAAGCAATTTTGGACAAATAGAAGTAACAGCCATACATACATATAACCACGCTGTATCTCTTATAGAGTAGTCAGAGAGGATGAATTGAGAAGCATCACTGTTCTCATACAGGGTTAATTTAAAAATACTAATAACCTCTTAGTGCAAACTTTCTGTCAACATACCTAACAACTTTTGTTCTACGACATTTTTCAAAACTCAATACGTTCCTCAAAAAATATTTGTCAAGTTTTTTTGTACTGTCTGAAACGTAATTACTCTGTACGTATTTCCAATGGTGCAGTGCAAGCGCACCGGGCGTCAGCACCGCGCTATGCTTGTGGCGCTTTAGCGACTGGGTAGAGTAGGTGCCATTTTCAGACACATTTTTTAATGTATTTTTATTTTTCTATGAAAGAAAAAACTTATGAATTTTTGAAAGTCGTAAAACAAAATATTGGGGATAGTGTTTAGTACAAAATACTAAGAGTTTATTAACATTTTTAAATTAACCCTGTATACTTCTTTCGCCTCCTCATACTGCTATTTTATTACTTTCTTCACACACTTATCTAGCTATGCGAGTGCTTTTGACATTTCTATCAGCTAGTGTTCTGGCTATTCGATCTTCCTTGGCTTCTACCACAACTCACCTTTTCCTGTACCTTCTCTTCGTCAGTCTTTCATCAATCAATCTTTTTATGTGCCCGAATCACTTAGATTGTTGGGGCACATATTATAAAGATAGTCATAGTTCCTTTCTTTTTTAGAATAAAATTGTCGTCCAAATTTCCTTTTTTTGGCGATTTCTGCGCTGAAGTATTGAAGGTTGTTGCTTAAGTATAACGATTCGATTGTCGGTGTTATATAATTGCCTATGATGTATCAATATGTCTGTGATAAAGCAGAAAAAAAGGGGGTTGGTGAATAATAAAAAAAAGAAAAAAAACTAAATCAATGATAAATTATTTTATTAATTTTAATTATTGCATGCAATTTTAACATACAATTCTGTCATGTATTTTAATTTTGATGTTATTTTTGCGCTCTTATTTCATTTCCTGAAAATAATAAAATGAAATATGCACGATTTCCGAAAAATAAAAATCGGAGTGGCATATGAATATATTAAAAAAAAACCTTGTTACTTTGCTTATCTCTTCATTGATTATCTTATCCGTGAGAATGACATACTCGTAGATTGCAGAAGAAATTGTGAAAGTATAAATATTGGCTAGCGCGCATTCCATAAACACAAATAGACACTGTTTACCTTGACTATATGCTAAATAAAAGAAAAAAAATCAAACAATTAATAACTACATACAGACATACATACATATCATCACGTTGTATCCCTAACGGGGTAGTCAGAGGGGACTGAGTGCCAAGCGTCGAGGTTTTTACATACTTCTTTCACTTGCTCAAATCTCATCATTCTCCTCACATCGCCTAGGTATGCGAGAGCTTTTGACATTTCCATCTGCTAACACTGGCTATTTGATCATTATGTCAGCCTTGGTCGTCCTTGGCTTCTTTTACCACTCACTTTTGCTCTGTATATTTTCTTCGTCAGTCTTTTATAACTCATTCTTTCCATGTGCCCGAACCATCTAAGCATTCCTTTCTAAGTATTAATCAAAATTAGAAACATAACTTTAGACTACAAAGCTATGAAAGCTATGTTTCTAATAGTGATTTAGATATATTTGTACTGTATTCAATTAGTGTTATGTAATGGTAGACATTGTCTACTTGTCTCTAGTTAATGCACGCCAATGAAATATTACAGACAAATTCTGTTATTTTTGTGCCTGACAACACTAGGGTGAGCGTTAGTCGTGATAAGGGATGTCCGTGGTACCGTGGTATATTGCATTCCGATCTCGCACGCGTCCGTTTGGCGTGCGAGAACAGTATGAGCTGTCGTTTGCTACATTTTTTCCACCCACACTGTCCATTCCTTTAGAATATAGGTTCCCAAACTTATTTTGTCTACTGAGTCGAGAGCTCATGCAGTCGTTGTCTAAGATGCCTCCTAGCTAAATGAAATTACAAATCACCCCCCAGGCCTCTACACAACGCCCCCATTTTTTTCTGGGTCTCTTACCGCCCCCCTTTAGGCCTGCAGCGCCCACAAGGGGGCGTTATCGCCCACTTTGGGAATGGCTGCTTTAGAATATAGGGTTAAGATACCGTTAACTGAATCTGAACATAGAATATATCTAAAACGAGAAATTTAACGCGATTACCTTTTTATTCTGGTTTGACGTTTCGACCGAGTTGCATCGGCCGTGGTCTCAAGCGGATCGCGTTAAATTTCCCGTTTTAGATATATTCTATAACGCAACGCGAAAGTTTAAAAGTTTATGAATATGAACATAATGTTAAGTAACGTTGCACGTGGTTTCCTATTCAATGGGTGATCTATATTCACATCGATAAGCTAAAGACTTCGGAACGCACCGGCGAGCTGTCAAAATCAGCTGCTTATAAAATTTATTTAAAAATTCGTTAATTTCTATTAAATTAATCCTAAAGTACTATAAATTGATGTAAATAGTAACAAATACGAAGAAAAAGTGTTGGTGATTAATTTGGTGGCGAATAAAGTCTGAAATTTTGCTTCAAGTGGAATCGGCACCTGTCAACGGACATAGTGTTTGAATTGTTTTGAATTCGACGTAAACCCGGGGAGTATTGTTTTATGTTAATTAATACCTTGATTATTTGTATTTAATACATATATGTAAGCACTATGCATAAAATTACTTTTGAACAAACACCACTTCCCAGTTCTCACTTGTGAGGCACGTCCAATATCACACATTTGGCAGTTTGCGATCTCTTTTTGCTTGACTATATGTGGAAGCAAAATTGAAGTATAACCAACATATTGCCGCAGACATTGTTTACCGCTATACTTCACCCATTACTCAACAAACTTCTACTCAACAAAGTTATATTATATACTTATATTAAATAAAACACATTTTCAAGTTCACTGACCTAATAATAATTTTAAAATAAAACTTTTACGTATGATAACACATTGGAGCTAAACTCATAATAACTTGTAAATTACATTCCGAAATTTGTTTGTAAATGTAAATATAGGTATGTAAATGATATACAATAATTATTATTGACCTACCTACAAAAAAAAAATAGATTTAGTAACCGTTAACAATTGTAAACAAAAATGAGTACAATATCATTGAGTACCAAGTTTGTTATAATAATATTAACTAATTTCAGAGTATAATAATGGCCACTACAACTGGAATGATGACACGTAAGATGGCTTCTCGTGACTTAGAAAACAAATTAAAGTCTGCACTCATGCAACTAAAAGAGACCTGTGATAACAACGAACAATTGCTGAGGGAGCGTGAGGAATATGAAGAAGAGGCTAAGCGTGTTATCGACCAGAATTCAGCTCTAAAAGGTCAACTAGTGGAGTTACATGAACAGCTTGTGGAAATAGTTGAACAACGAAATCAACTCCAAGAGATGGTGAACAATTTTAATCAATGTAGTAACACCTACGAGCAGACCCTGGGAAGAGTTGCTGAATTAGAAGTCGAGTTGAATGAATCCCATAGGCTCGTTCAGCAGTTACAAGATGACAAGAGAGAACAAGAGCTTTCACACACACAGAGTCTGTTCGAGGAGTTGGTTGCTGCTGACACAGCTGTGTTTCCTCCATTCAGACCAGATAGACTAACAGATCCAGGTGTTCATTATAGACATACTTGCAATCATTTCAATGTTAAAGGTAAAAATAAGTTACGAAAATATATCAAAATTAAGAAATTTATTAAAAAAACTGAAAAAGTAATAAAAAAACATAAATTCTTTCATAATAATATCAAGTTGAGGAAAGATCGTAGGGATCTGTTAAACCAGGTGGAAAATTGCACACATCAATTACATGAGAGTAGGGAAAGGTAAAAAACAGGTTGCTAATGGTTTTGCTAAATTTTTTTCAAATGTACCTATACACATTACTAGTGGTCTAGCATCCTCTGCACATACAGCACGAGCACTATTAAGCCAAAATATAGGAAAGTGGTTCCCTAGTTTTCAGTTCAGGCACACTTTTTCATTTGAGATAAAGAATACTTACAAAGAATAAAAAAAAAAGAAAAGTGAAGGTTTGTGGGGATTATCAGTTCATGTACTGGCTAATATAATGCCAATAGTAACACCGATTTTAGTAAATATATTTAATAAATGTGTCGATCAAGGTGTGTTTCCCGATTTGATGAAACATAGTAAAATTATACCAATATTTAAATCGGGTTGTAAATCTGATCCTACAAATTACCGCCCAGTGTCGATATTGCCAGCGTTGAGTAAAATATTCGAAAAAATAATGCTCAACCAAATGCTGGCACATTTTAACATTTGCATGACTTTTCATGGTCAACAGTACGGTTTCACGAGAGGGCGGTCAACAACACATGCGGGAGCAAGCTTGGTCAAAAATATACTATAGGCTTGGGAGGGCTCACGAGATGCCATTGGCGATCTTTCCAAGGCTTTTGATTGTGTTTGTCACAAAACTTTAATTTACAAGCTGAAATATTAAGCTCTCGATGATTTCATATCTGGCTGACCGTGAACAAAAAGTGAGTGTAAATGGGGTTACATATGACGGTTCTAAATTAAAGATGGGCGTTCCCCAAGGATCAATTTTGGGACCGTTCCTATTTTTGGTTTACATTAATGATCTTCCATTTATGCTTAAAGACCTTTGTGAAATAATATTATTTGCTGATGACACATCATTATTATTTAAAGTTAATAGAAAAGACATAGATATTAGCGGACAGAATAGGACCTTGGCGGATATCTCGAGATGGTTCGCTGCCAATAATTTACTACTGAATGCACAAAAAACCAATTGTGTTAAGTTTTCCCTATCCAATGTGCCCAAAATTCATAATGGACTGGAACTGGATGGGAAAGAATTAGAATTAATGAAATCAGCTACTTTTCTTGGTTTAACAGTAGACAATAAGTTACAGTGGGCGGACCATATCGGGACTTTATCTAATAAGCTCAGTTCGGCAATATATGCTATTAGGCGCATTAGACAGTTGACAGATGTAGCTACGGCTAGGCTGGTGTATTTCGCATATTTCCATAGCCTTATGTCTTATGGTCTGCTACTGTGGGGATCAGCGGCGCATATGAAGTCTATTTTTATTTTACAAAAGAGGGCAATACGTACCATCTACAGTATGAACGCACGAGAGTCGCTGAGAGATCATTTTAAAGACATTGATGCCCACCTTACCCTCGTTATACATCTATGAAAACATAATGTACACTAGAAAAAATTTAGATCTATTTCAAAAGAAAGGCGTTGTAAATGGTATGGAAACTCGTGGTCGTGGTCAGCTAGTTATTCCTAAATTTAAATTACAAAAGTCAAGTGGTTCATTTTTGGATAACTATGTTAGTTTTTATAATAAAATTCCTCAAGAAATTACTCAACTAACGGAAAAGAGATTTAAACTTGTCATTAAACGCACACTGATTGGAAAAGCATACTACAAAATTAGCGATTTCATTGAAGACACAACAATAGACTGGAAATGATCCTCTCTGCATATGCATTTACTGGCTTTATAAATATTGTATTTTTAAATAACTGTTGTAGAATGATGTTGAAAAAATGATACCTGACTGAGTTTCTTGTCGGTTCTTCTCAGTATTCAGGTTTCCTTTTTGAACCGAACTAAAGTAGATTTGACGTTCAAAAATACCTTGCATTTGGGTTTACTTGAATAAATTGATTTGACTTTGACTTTGACTAATCGTGAACCTATGTGGCAAGTGATCTTCTACTGGAACAGTGGCCTGAAAGCGTGCCAAGTGGCATTTTTGACAAGCGATAACGCTAGCAATCGTTTCGTTAGTGCACAAACTAATCAAGCCACAAAAACTTTTACTTTGTAGAAAACAAATCGTAATGGCGACTGTTTAATTACGTATATCCACATAGAATAGTAATAATACGTGATATCCTTGTAATATCCCTTTTTAATCTATGTGTTTATTGTTTTTATGTTGCGCTGATGTTTCAAAAAGAATATTTACCGTTTTAAGAGAGTGGATTGGAGTGAACCATACGCAATGTCGCTTTAATGAAAGACAGCAAAGATCACTATAAAATATCTAAAACGGGAAACTTGACACGATTGTCTCTTTATTTCGGCTTGACGTTTCGACCGAGTTGCATCGGCTGTGGTCTCAAGCAAACTGTCAATTTCCCGTTTTAGATATATTATATTGCAACGCGAAAGTTTAAAAGTTTATATAGCAAAGACCGCTGCTGTCATTCAATATCATTCTTTATGCTTCAATTTGTACATAGCACAAACATTACTGTGCGCGCCAGCGGCGGCTGAGCAATACAGCCAGCCGGTAACACCGACGCGCATGGTGAGGCGAGGATCGTAGACTACTAATAACAATTAGCAGGAAAGATGCAGCGAACAGAATAACGTAACAAAATTATTGCGGGTAGATCAAAATAAGATATATATTATTTGGCGTTAACAATTACATATATTAGTTCTGAATCTTCTGAACTAATAAACGTTCCTCTGTTGAAAACAATGTCCAGGTTCATTTTACACGAGGCGTGCCACATTTATTTCTGTGGACTCACCTTATACAATAAAACGAGAGATAAAGTGAGAGGCACTGGAATCTAATATATCTACGAGTGCATTCCTACACCCGACTTTTCCTTTAGAGTGAAACGGGTCGTTTCGTTCGTATGCACGCTAACAAGAAACTATTCAATAGATATGAACTTTATGTGTCTATATGCAAGTATTAAACATTCTTGTTACGTAAATCTGTATAGGTACATAACAGGTACATAAATTAATGTTACTCTGAATGTGTGACTTAAAATGGGTTGTTCTTCATATGTTATGTTCAGAACGTTTGAGTAATTTTCGATTTAAGGAAGCTGTTGCTTGCGACTTTGTTCGTGTAGTCTTTTATTTAACGGGGTAGTCAGAGAAGACGGAGCGCCTAGCGTCGCGATCCTTACATACTTCTTTCGCTTCCTCAAATTTCATCATTCTCCTCACACATTTTCGCCTAGGTATGCTAGCGCTTTTGACATTTCCGTCGGCTAACACTCTAGCTATTGGATCTTCATAAGTCAGCCTTGGTCTTCCTTGGCTTCTTTTACCACTCACTTTCGCTCTATAGATTTTCTTCGTCAGTCTTTCATCTCTCATTCTTTCCATGTGCCCGAACCATCTTAGCATTCCTTTCTTCATTTTTTCAATAACACTGTCGTGCAACCCTGTCATACTTGTTTGTTTTGTCCGCAAAGGTGACACCGCACATATTTCTAAGAGATCACATTTCTACTGCATTTATCTTACTTTCACTTAATTTCGGGCATATCCAGGGCTCCCTACCATTATCATACCATTTTTTATTTACTAAATTAAATAATTCAGAAATCTACGCGTGCGTACGTGGAACAACTAGCCAAAGTTTCTTCTGAATCGGATGAATGGTTTAGAAACGCATAGAACACGAACATACAAAGAAACATTATTTACATATTTATACTGGCTGAACTCGAACTTCACGCGGGAAATTTTTCTATGGCTTTCTAGCAACAATTCCCATACAAAATTACCAATTTTGATTTTTCGGCTGGTCCTTTGGGTTTTTCCTAATTTTATTTTTTCCTGAACCACCCCAGAATTAAGGCGAACAAAACAAAAAAAATATTTCAAACCGGCCGAGCCATTTTCGAGTTTTGCCAAGACTTACACATGGCAATTGATTTTTATATATATACAGATTGATAAAAATTCGACCCTGTGGGAAGCCGAGGCGATTGAAAGGTTTGTTTACCTATAAAATAATGTATTAATGAATGCTGCGTTTACAAATCGAGTTAAAATCATACCTTCATCCAATTCAACTGTACACGACAGCACTCTTACTCGATTATTGATTTTTTTGCGACCAGTTGACGGCTACTTTACAGCTAATTATGGCATCGTTTAAAGTCAGACCCTTGTATAAGCTCCGTTAAAACGCAGGTCATCCATTTTAACTCTGAAATGCATTTTATTTCTAGCTACTGACATAAATTGAATAGGAGAAATAGTAGTCATCTAGACTGCTATTTCTCAACAACTTAATTAAAACTTGGGTTCAGTACTCTATACTACTATATAAATCTCTAGTGTCTGTCTGTAATTTCAATTTTTTTTGCCAAATTTTGTGACAAGTAGTCGTTTTGTGATTTACTGACTTCGATTATATCATTTTTTAAATTTTTGTCTGTCTGTCTGTCTGTCTGTATGTCCTTTTATAACTGAAGAACGGCTTGATCGATCGTGATGAAAATCGATACGTAGTAGAAACATGTGATTGCGCTCATGATAGGCTGCTTATTTTTTTATAAATCTGCCCCTAAAGGGGTGAAAAGGAGGATGAAACTTTCAATGGGAAATGGTAAACCGCTGAACCGATTATGATGAAATTTGGCAAGAAGATAGTTCGACATCAGAGAACGGACATAGGCTACTTTTTATAAATAATTTTAAAAATGTACCCCTAAGAGGGTGAAAAGGGGGATGAAACTTTGTATGGGGAACGCTAAATTTAGGTAATGATAAAATTAGGTGCGGTGATAAGACATTTATCAAAAATACATAGGCTACTTTTTTAATTAAAATCTGTGAAAAAGTGGACGGGATGGAAAGGAACTAATGTTTGTGCGGGAAATGGTTAAACCGCTAAACCGATTATGATGACATTTGGCAAGAAGATAGTGTGACATCAGAGAACGGACAAAGGCTACTTTTTATGAAAAATCTACCCCTAAGAAGGTGAAAATGGGGATGAAACTTTGTATGGGAAACGCAAAACTTGGTAATGATACCATTCGGTGTGGTTATAAGACTTTTTTTATCAAAAAAACAAAGACTACTTTTTTATGAAAAATCTGTTAAAATGAGGACGGGAGGAAGGGGGACGAAACTTTGTATGATTGTAGCATGGATATAGTTGGACACCTGGAAACGGAGACAGGCTACTTTTTTATCAAAAAATTACCCCTAATGGGGTGAAAAAGGGGATGAACCGCCGAATCAATTACGATGTTTAGTACAGAGACAGTATGTGCCAGGAGACAGACGTAGGTTAAACGTAGACTTATTTTTAAACACAAACTTTAAATATACTGCACACATGTACATGTAATCTAACCTAATCCAGGAAAGGAAATCCACGAATAAATTTTCCGCGCAGACGAAGTCGCGGGCACAGCTAGTCGCAAATAAAGCTGTGAAAAGATATTTGAAATACTATGATAAACATAAGAGTTATTTGCTTTTTAACTTTAATAGTGGGAACAGAGTGGGGATATGTTCTATCTCTGTCACTCCTACGGCTGTGCAATGTCATTGCGACTTTGTGACGTGACAGCAGTGTAACGCTATCTCCCTCTATCTCATCCCACTACTAAAGTTTAAACCCCAATAGCTCAGTTTTTGTCAGTGAATGTCGATTAGTTTTATGTCAATCGTATTCAAATGTTTCATTATATTAATACAATATATAAAATATCACATTTAAGAGCAGTTATTAGCTTATTATGAAGATGGTTAATTGAGGTGATTGTCATTGTTATAAAATGAACGTATATACATAATACATTTTTTTTTGATTCCACATCGAAGGTCATGTCCTATACCAATACGTTACTTAATTTTCACGTGATTGAAGGACAAAGAAAATCATTTTCATTATATGTATAGAGATACTATCCGGTATCCGCGACTTCATCTGCGAAATATGAGTCGTCGCTTTCCCGGCTTAGGTTATATTACACGTACATGTACGAGTATATCTGTATATAGATTGTTTTTAAAAAAAGCCTACGATTAGTCTACGTCTGCCTCCGGGCACAGACAATCTCTGTATCAAATTTCATCATAATTGATTCAGCGGTTAAGCATTTCCCGTTCAAAGTTCAATTGCCCTTTTCACCGCCTAGGGGAAAGTTTTTGATAAAAAGTAGCCTATGTCCGTTCCCACGTTTCAAACTACCTCCATGCTACATCATAATCAGTTCAGCGGTTTAGCATTTCCCATACAAAGTTTGATTCGCCTTTTCACCCCTTTAGAGGTAAATTTTCGATAAAAAAAGTAGCCTGTCATTTGCACAATCACATGTTTTTACTACGCATCAGTTTTTATTTGGATCGGTCGAGGAGTTCATGAGTTATAAAAGGACATACAGACAGACGCACAAAAATCTCAAAGGGGTGGAATCAAAGTCAGTCATAAAATGACTATTTGTCACAAAATTTGGCAGTAAAATTGTAATTACAATAGTATAGATAACAAAATATTTCCCATATGTGTTACAACTGCTGTAATATATTTGTTAAATTAATAATTTAAAAACCCTTAGCACAAATAACAATAAACTGCAACAATACCTGATTATGATCACAATTGGAGTTCAGGGTTGAATAACCCTTGAATGGCTGGACCGATGTGAGCTAAACACAGCTAAAACATTCTAGAAAACTGCGGCTTTTAAATAAAATAGAACACCATGCAAATCGGGTTATTCGTTCGAAATTTGCAACGCCATAGACAAACATAGATAATTTTTGGGTTGATATAAAAGAGCATAATGTGAATGTGATGTTTTCGCCCTTATCTGAAGCTACAAATAATAATTAATTTCTACCCACATAATTGCTCAATATTTATTGTGCTGTAGATGTTATTGTATACATATGTTATGATTAATGTACCTCTAGGATTTTATATATGTAATAAATACGGTATAAATTAAATAGATGCACACAGAAAAACCACATAGGTTTATGTTTGCGCAGTTTTTATTTAAAAAATGTGTTACAAAAAGTAAAAAAAAAAAAAAAAAAACTGTAGCAGTGCGTTGCGGGTGTCCATGGGCAGCAGTGATCACTCTTCATCAGGTGACACGCCTGCTCATTTGCCCCCTCTGATATAAAAAAAAAAGTGCACTAGATTATTAGGAGATTATTACTAGATTAGTAGGAGAAATCCTCAGTGACCATATTATATTATTTAGTAGTCTTAACCACTACTTGTTGTTTTCTGTCTATCCATTTACGTCTGTAGCGTGAGGCTACATTTAATGTATTACGTTAGGTACTATTACAGTATAATACGGCTGCCCCATTACAAAACAAAATTCGTAAGTTGAGAATTTAATAAAAAACCGATTTCAATACATATCGTTTTATTTTCAATCGATTTAAAAAAAGGAGGAGGTTCTCAATTCGATTGTATTTTTTGTTTTTTTTTTTATTGTTTATTACCTCAAAACTTCGTCATTTATGAACTGATTTAGAAAACTCTTTTTTATTTTAAAGGAAACACTTCCCGATTAGTCCTATTTAAATTTCACTGGTATTGGAGCTTGGGTTTCGAAGATACACCAAATAACACCAAATAACGCGAACGGGTTACAACCTTTATTTATGATTCTCGCGTATGTCATTGTGCTCCAGAATTAGAAAGAAGTTTATCGTAGACCTGCCCTAGATATTTATTTAGGCTAAGGTCACTCAAAAGGGAGAAATAAAATAATTAATAAAAAAATTATACCGACTCCAAAATAAAACACTGAAAAGTACGAATAAACTATCCTTTTCTAATCAAAACTTAAGTACAAAAATAAGTTTATAAATACGATACAAATACCCATATAATTAAATTTGACAGTTACTGAAGTCGGTGCCAAGCCTACTAAACTATTACACTTTCTGTTGTTGCACATTGATTTGGAACCGACATAATATTTTTTAATATTTTTATTAATTTTTTTTAGGTCGAATTAGAAAAATAAACAGTTTGTAATTTTTTCTAGCAATAAGTCCTGTCGTAAGTCATTTTTTAGTTAACTTTTCTTATGTATATATACTCAAGACTAGTTACGACAAATTTTTTCCTCTAATGAAATCGTAATTAAAAACTTTTGGTTTTGCTCCGGGGTAGTCGAAAGGTAGCCTACGTCCATCTCCAGTATCAGTCTCCATACTAAATTTGATGAAAATAATATGTTCAGCGGTTTAACAGTAAAAAGTAACAGAGATTCAAACTTTCGCATTCATAATATTATACAATAGATGTGTCTAGGATTGTAAAGTGGAAGGCAATTAGTTCAAGCAATCTTATGAATTTTTAAACTGTTCTCGACAATCTTACAACTGAGCTTTTAATTCTCAATTACGTGTATTTTTGCCTTGGACATAGTATATAGGCGGTCGTTACACGCTCATGCACGCGACATTCAAAATCCTACTTCGTCTAATATTATTAATACGAAAGCTTGTTTGTTACTCGAGGATGTTTGTTACTCTTTCACGCAAAAACTATCTAACGGATTTTGATGAAACTTTACAGTATATCTTATATATCTTATACATCAAAATAATACATAGGCTATAATTTATAAAGACATTGTGTGTTTTTGAACTTCGCGTGAATGAAGTCACGGGCAATAGCTAGTAAATAGTAAATGCGGCAGACAATACACACCAACCATTTGGTTTCGAACTAGGGCATTCCCTGTGTTAAGAGAACCAGACGACGAATACTAAGAGTCGACGCCCCTAGGGGCGTCTCCCAGTATACCCGAGACAATCTAGAAGAGTACGTTCTCTAAATTAACCCAACCAGAGATCGAACCCGCAACCTTCCGCGCTTAGATACAAGACCTATTTCTATCGAGGTCGTCAATCCAATGTATAGCAGTTGTATGAAAATCAGCAATTTCGTTATCTAAGATTCCACTATGTCCAGGGATCCATGCTAAAAGCTAAAACAACGCTAAGCATTCATTTACAGCTTGTACTCGTATGAGAGAAAATATGAAGAACTGATTATGATTATTATTATTCTTGAATTATGAGGATCAAATAGCTAGAGGGTTGGCCGACGAAAATGTCAAAAGCACTCGCATACCTAGGCGAAAATGTGTGAGGATAATAATGAGATTTGAGGAAACGAAAAAAGTATGTAAGGACCGCGACGCTTGGCGCTCCGTCCTCTCTGACTACCCTGTTATGGATACGGCGTGAAGATATGTATGTATGTATGTATGATAGAAAATATGACTAGAAATGTAGATTTTGTTTTAAAACGGTTTTCTCATTTTGACAGATGACATTTATTTTATTTCCTTGAGTTCCAAAAATATTGTACTGCCGGTGAAATCGGCAATAAATATTTTGTTGGAATAATCTTGTTCTCAGTATTTTTTTTTTTATTCCTACGTGCATTTTATATAGTAATGACCAGAAAGGAAATATCTACTTTATTTTGAAAATTGTCAATTTCTCAATGTTCTACGGATCTGTCTAGTCGAACTCATATGTAATGTTTATTTTTAATTAATTGGGCCTAAGGCTATGACGTCCAAGTTCTATTAAGTATTACTATTATATCGTTCTTTAAATAAAGACATTATGAACATTCTACACCCATATAAATGAGGGTACGAATAATAATTACTAGTAGATATCTACTTTTAATAAAAGTTTATTATAATGAACGATATCGCTATAACACGTAATGGACACGGCATTTAAAAGAAAAGTAGCTAAATGCGTTTTAAGCTATTACACGAACTGGCCTGCAACGAAATATTATAAAAGTAGAGGTACCTACATCCAGGAATATGAAACGTCAATAAATGGATATGAATTTTAATCGGCTGCTACGGAAACGCCGAGGCGTTTGTTTTAAAAATAATAGCGCCCTAGGTGACATGTGTACGGGTATGCGGCACCCCATTTCGTATTTCAACTCTTGTTTTTAAAAAAAATAAGTAAAATGTATAAGCATGTAGCTGTTCATTATTAATTTTTTAAAATTTTTAACCGACTTCAAAAAAAGGAGGAGTGTCTACGTCGTCTGTATGTATGTTTTTGTATGTTCCCCGATAACTTCATAAATTGTAAACCAATTTAGATAATTATTTTTTTGTTTTAAAGGGTATACCTTCGAGGTGGTCCCATTTAAATTTCACTAGTATTGAAGCTTGGACTTCGAAGATACACCAAATAACGCTAACTGCTTATAAACTTCATTTATTTTGAGTCTCTAATATATCATTTCGCTCCAAAATTAGAAAAGAAGTTAATCTTCTTCTTCTTTTAATATCGTAGATTTACCCTAAATATTTCCTTAGGCCATTGTCACTCAAAAGGGATAAACGAAAATTTAAGTAAAAAAATGTGCCGACTCCAAAAAAAACTCTGAAAAGTACAAAATAACTATTCTTTACCAATCAATACTCAAGTACAAAAACAACTTTATAAATGTCTATATAATTAATTTTGACGTTATTGAAGTAGATGCCAAATCAACGTGCAACAGCAGAAAGTCTATTAATTTGAAAGGCTTGGTACCGATTTTAATAATTGCTAAATTTAATTATAAAGCTATTTGTATCTTGTTTATAAAGTTATTTATGTACTTGAGTTTTAATTAGTAGGATAGTTATTTTGTAATTTTCAGTGTTTCTTTTTGAAGTCGATTTAATCTTTTTCTTATAATTTTTTGTAGCTCATTTTGACAGCCGGGAATAGTCGATTTTGATAGCTGGGAGTACCCGATCTAATTGCACTGTATTAGTTCTTACTATTGTTATAAAGTTTGCCGTTCCTCAAGATCTGACGTTTTGAGTAGTCGTACAACCACGCCTCTTTTTTTGGTAACGCGGAGAAGAGTTTAAAAAGTACCCAACATCACAGGAGAAAGACTGGCTTGCCTGAGAGTTTTACCCACAAACATTTTGTGGTGGCAAAGGCTTGCTAACCTTCAGAGTTCACTTTGGGCATTCGCCTGAAAAAATATTTTTCTGACATCATTTTACAATAGGTATATTAAAATGCAATATTCAGAATTTCAATAAATGCCTGTGCAGAGAAGATTGTTTCCAAAATACACTAATAATCGTAACGATCATTGTAACAAAATTAGCTGCTAAAATTTTTTATAGGCATTGGTGTCTGAAAGTGTCCATTTTAATATGTGCTGCATAACTGTTTATAAGATATGTCAGTGTTTTGTTATTGAATAAAGTTAATATTTAAAAAAACATTCCAAAATATAGTTTTGTTTTCGTTGCAATCGTTTAGTCCACTGGTTCCCAAACTTATTTTGTCTACTGATTCGAGAGCTCATGCAGTCGTTGTCTAAGATGCCTCCTAGCTAAATGAAATTACGAATCACCCCCCAGGCCTCTACACAACGCCCCCATTTTTTTTCTGGGTCTCTTACCGCCCCCCTTTAGGCCTGCAGCGCCCACAAGGGGGCGTTATCGCCCACTTTGGGAATGGCTGGCTTTAGTCTATAATAAATATGATTTAGTCAAAGTGTAAAGTTGGCCAAAACAAATGGAAATGTGTGAGGAGAATGATGAGATTTGAAGAGGCGAATGAAGTATATAAGGACCGCGAAGCCTGGCGCTCCGTACTTTATGACCACCCCGTTAGGGATATTGCTTGAAGATATGTGTGTATGTTTATATTTTGTTCTAAATTAAAACTGAGCCAAGCTTTTTAAATTAGCTTTGCTAAGCTCCATATTCAATAAATTTTCTTACATCAATGTTCAGGGGAATCCATTTAGCTCTTAAAGGGGACGCCTACAGAGCCTTTAGACTCCGTTAAAGCCTTGATATCCAGTTCTTTCAGCGTAGCATTGCAATCTATTCCATATATCTAAATTCGCTTGAAATATATATTGTTATCGGGGAAATGAAAGTACCTACTTTCTCATATAATGTCTTTTAATGTAGCGCAAACAAGTATGTAGGTTTTTCTTCCATTTGTATTATTATTTCTTTAAAAGTGATTGCGTTTTCCACAAAAAATGTAATTACATAAATAAAATACATGTAACCGTACAATAAAATACTATTTATCATTAACTTATAGGTATAACTTATACTTATTATATAATTATAAATAGTAACGTACAAGATTATATTATAAAATTCAAAATAGCCAGCGTGTTAGCTGATGAAAATGTCAAAAGCTCTCACGAACCTAAGCGAAAGTGTGTAAGAACAATGATGAGGATTAAGGAAGCAAAAAAAGTATGTAAGAACTACGATACTTAGCGCTCCGTCCTCTCTGTTTACCTCGCTAGAGATACAGTGTGAGGATATCTACCTCTACATATGTATACGTAGAGGGAATTCGGAATGAAAAGATACATCAATGGGGCATATATGGATGAAAATGTAATTTTGAAAACAAAGACAGGAATGTTTAGATGATTCGAACAAGGAGAAATAATGAGTGATAATCAACTAATGAAATGTACTGAAAGATAGTGAGTGGTGTCAGAAACCAAAAAAAAAACAAGGCCGATTTATGAACATCAAATAGCTAGTGTGAGCTGGCGAAAATGTCAAACGCACCAGCATACATGGGGTAATGTGTGTGAAAAAATGATGAGATTCGAGAAAATGAATGTATGCATGTATGTATATATGTGTGTGTGTGCGTGCGTGCTTGCGTGCGTACATGCGTACGTGCGTGCGTGCGTGTGTGCGTGCGTGCGTGTGTGTGTGTGTGGGGGGGTGTATATAACTATGTATGTATATAACTAGTGCTATATATTATTATAATATACAATATAATGAATTAACAAAAAGTAATCTATAGAGCGAAAGTGAGAGGTAACAGAAGCCAAGGAAGATCAAGGCTGACTTATGAAGATCAAATAGACAGTTAGCAGACGGAAATGTCACAAGCACTCGCATACCTAGGCGAAAATGTGTGAGGAGAATGATGAGATTTGAGGAAGCGAAAGAAGTGTGTAAGGACCGCGACGTTTGGCGCTCCGTCCTCTCTGACTACCCCGTAGGGGATATTGCGTGAAGATGTTTATGTATATATGTAACAATATGTATCACAATGCCAAATTTCAAATTTCTATTCACACAGTTTTGGAAAAAGTTAACTGTGACCATCGGACATAGGGGTTCCTTTTTTTGTACAAGGTATACCACATTTAAAACTAACTCGTAAAGAAATATTTTATCTTGGTCTTATTGTATTCTTTTTATCAAAGATGCCCCACAGAAAGTTTTTAATGGTTAAAAGAGGGGATTATGGTTTTCCTTTCGTAATGGTGCGAGTGCGGGAGACGTAAGAATAGAATTTATGATCTTTACCTCTACCACTGTAACATTTCTGAAAAATAAACTTATTTCTTAAACACTTTAACAAAGACAAATATTTATTGCAGTAATAAAGAATACGCTAATCACTTTAACATTTAATTTATCAATAACTTATGACAAATTACAAACTATAACATGTAACGAATAGCTAACGACGAATAATTCACAGCTAATCCCGAAGAATGATGTAGAATGATCCAGATCTTGACGCGCATCGGCTTCCATAGACTTGCTGACGACATTTCTCCTACGACTAGACGATAGTAGATGTCGCGGCTAGGATGTGACGTCAACTAGACTGATCCTTCGGGCGACCTATCTTATTTTCTCGGACAATAATTTCTCAGTACATAAATTATCTGTAATAATTTCTCAAACCAAAATATCTTATTGTAATAATTTCTCATAGCGATGACTTCTTAGGTATAAAATTTATCCGACTATAATTTGTTATTTTCATATTAATTGTTTTAAGTACCACGGCAACGGCCGATTAAGCGCCAGAACCGAATCCGCCGTATAAGAACAGTCTTTCTGGGTAGGTTAGGTTAGGTAAGTATATAAAACACAATGCGCGAGCCGAGCGAGCCGGCGAAGCGCCAGAACAGATTTCGCCCTATAAGAACACTCTCTTTGGGTATATGGGAATATATTACTCTGAGAAATATTTGTACTGAGTAATGAGAAAATTTTGTCCGAAAAATTTTTGCCTGAGAAATAGTTTTTAAGAAAATAAAACTGGGAGCGGTTCCGATGACAGTAGCGACACTCGCTCTGTTCAACAAGCTGGCTTTACGACACTTCCTTTTACGACTAGGCGGCAGGGAGTATCGGAAGGCCGAAAAATATTAAACTGGTTGGCTGGCGAGGCTTGCTAGTCGGGCTGGCTGGCGGGTCTGGCTAGCCCGGCTCGCGCGCTGGTGGGACTGGCAAGCCCGGGCGCAGTTGGCTAGCTCGGTTTGGCTGGCGAGGCCGAATAGCCCTGCTCGGCGACATCGGTTATGCGACGCCTGTCGTTGTTGTACATTCAAATTATTCTTTCATTTTGTTTCTTGTTTTGTTAAAAAGCTTACTTATAGTTTATAGACCCCTTAGATATATAATTTGGGCAAGATCACTCAAAAGGGACCAATAAATAACTGCATGAGAAAAGATATTGTATAGACTCAGGTGTTACTTTGCGGAATGCACTTTATGTGATAAATTCCTAAAATCTTTAGCTACCTATTTTCCTTTCAAACTCCAAAAACGACCAATCGACACGTGTTTCGCTTTTCAACGAAGCATCCTCAGGATATACCAAAGTTAGATTCGTTGAGAAGCGAAACACATGTCGATTGGTGGTTTTTGGAGTTTGAGCAGAAAATAGTAGAGAAAAGAATTAAATCAATTTTAAAATAAAATTACTGATCTAAACTCAAGTATAATTCAATAAATAGGATAAAAATCAATAAATATAAATATAAACATAATTAAAGAAAGTTATTGAAGTCGATGTCAAACTAATAAGAAATAACAGAAAGTTCATTGAAATATCTAAAACGGGAAATTTAACGCGCTTACCACTTTATTTTGGCGTGACGTTTCGCCCGAATTGCATCGGCCATGGTCTCAGGCAAACTTCAGTGCAAACTTGCTTCCAAGCAAGATTAGATATTTTATAATGTAATGCTAAAGTTTAAAAATTTAGAAAGCTTAATAGTTTGGTTTGGCACCGACTCGAGTAACTGTCGACTGGTGTTCAGTAAATATATGTATCATATTTTGTACTTTTCAGTGTTTTTATTTAAAAGTTGGTTTAATTTGTTCTTATAAAGTCATTTTAGAAGTCGACTCAACGTTACATTGCGTTGACTGGCAGAATTGGAAATTTTGACGGCAGGGATCTAGATTTTTCTAAGCGATTACAAAACATATGATAGTGATTTTTGGTAATCTGATTCTTCATTTCATTGACTTCATATGTTAAGTTTCACGAATTCCATCTCAATAACAACAAAAAGGTTTTATAATTTTTCGTTAATTTTTTGCGACTGACTGACACTTGGTAGCGGCCATACTTTTTTGAACTTCCGAATGAAGTGAAAAGTCGGTTAATGTAGCTAAAACTGTGTTTTCTAACTTTAAAACTCGAGTTTTTAACAATAATTTTTGTTTAGCGAAAAGTGCTAATTTATTCAATGAAAAGTTCGCAAATTAAATATTTAATAAAGAAATGAGGAAATTGAAATATTAAGGAATTGGGTCATTTTTATATGCATACAAACGTGCTTTTACCTATATATAATACATAATATGTAGTATACACATAAAAGAAGCCAAGGAAGACCAAGGCTGACTTATGAAGATCAAATAGCCAGAGTGCTAGCTGACGGAAATGTCTAAATCGCTTCCATACCTAGGCTAAAATGTGTGAGGAGAATGATGAGATTTGAGGAAGCAAAAGAGGTATGTAAGGACCGAGACGCTTGGCGCTTCTTCCTCTCTGACTACCCCGTTGGGGAAACAGCGTGAAGATATGTATGTATGTATACACATACATCACACATACATAGTAACAATAAAACATGATAACAATACATTTGCTTGTAGGAATGCGACTACAACAAGATTTATTTTTACGCTGCGATACTGTAATAACATTTTAGTTTTTTGTTCGCAGTTTTAAATTTTTTTTTTACATGATTGTGTTCATCAGTTTTATAGTGATACGGTGATCGAGAGAAAGGAAAATACTGAATGTAAGGTGACATAGATTCGCATTTCTCACTCAACTTTGACTAAAAATAGGGTTCAAATTCAAATTATTTATTTGTCTGCGATTACAGGTAGCTCATTATATAGATACAAATATAATAAATTAGTTCTCTGCAATCCGCCATTAGCGTACAGACAGAAAATAAAAAGAAGAAATCATGCACAATCGATGTAAAATAAATCACAAGAACTATAATAATACAACGATATAAATCATTTTACTTTAATGAAAAAATGAATTCCAGTAAATAATTTAATGTCATAACGCAAAAGTAGAAAAAATAGATTCAATATAGAAAAAAATGTGAATGTCAATATGTAAAATGTTAAAATTTTAATTTAAATATTAAGGATTGCGAATTTAAGAACGTAAATTTGTCCTCGTATGTACACTAATGTGTAACAATATATGTATGTTTCTATGCATACTATACGTAAAAGTGAGACAGTGCTATCGTGTCGTCGTTCCAAATGGGTAAGTCCAATTCAATGTGCGACAATAGCCTTGCCCACGTTTTATTTTTGCGCACAATGAAATAAATTAAATTTCTATTATTTTTTAATATATATTTTGCAGTCTAATATTAATTCGAGCGTTATTTACGGTGTTAGGTTGTTTTAACTATTTGAAAATCTTCTATCATAAAACAAATTCTATCACTGACAACCCAATGACAGCCTCCTCAAGTTTAAAAACACATAAGCAGCTGTTAATCTAACGTGCTTCCATTTCATCTTGTGCGCAAATTTTTCTTTAGTTAGTTTTTAAACTTATATTAAAAAAAATATTAAATAAAGTATATAACAGCTAAAACCAAAAGCCTTTAAATCGCTTAATTTGGAGGCCATCAGCGAAAAAAATAGCATAGACATACGACTCTGGCAATTAATTTGAGAATTTGTAGTTAATTCATCTCTTTGCAAGCTTCTGTAAAGCGTAGTCGGATTTGAATATATCATAATTATTTTAATGGCCCGTGCGGTTTATTGTTTCGTGTAAAGTTGTTCACGCAAAATGTAGTCCGATTTAGATTTAAAACAGAAAGTCTCATAAAACTGTCTCTATATACGGTCTACTAATGCAAAAGGTTTACTCTGTCTGAAATTTCGACGACAACTAATTAATTTTGTAGACAGATACATACTGACAAACACATCTGTCCCAATTTCTAAACTGTAATAGTAATGACAAAGATCTCACAGTTTTACAGAATGGTGTAATCATAGCTTATGTCAAATATTTATCAAACTAAATCCACAATGTAGTTTTCTTATGACGGAGGGGGCAAACGGGCAAGCGAGTGACCTGATGATCACCGCCGCCCATGCATACCCGCAACGTCCGGGGAATCACAGATGGAAAGGAAAGGAGGGGGAGGGGAGAGATGGGCCACCGGCACTCTCATTCACCGAATGAAACACAATAGCAATAGATGCTGTTATTTCACGATAATATTCTGTGAGAGGGTGGTATTTCACCGGGCGAGCCGGCCCAATTCGTGTTACAATACTGCATGGCTCTACCACGAAAAATCAAGCTTCGCAGATTTACCTTCAGATATTTTTTTCACACACAAATATTACATAAATAATAATGCATGCGGAAAGGATAAGCAAAAGGTACAGCCTATTTTTAAAATAAATTTCTTCCAGCAGATCTGCGAGAGTGAGAAGTTCAAAGTAGAAAAGACAGGCACTGTATGTTCTTGCAATAATTATAACAAAATACACTAACGTAATTTTCATGTAGTATTGGTACATACATATTATAATATACACAAATATAATATAGATTATATTTAATAGATAAATATACATATACACAGGAGACGGATAAATATACAAGTATATAAAGAATAAAGTAAATAAATAAATGTTACAACACATGATTTACTTGTTTCAACTCATTTCTACAATAATGCGTATGTTACATATCTTTTGTTTTGATTCAACCCATCTCTACAACAATAAATATGTGTATGTTACATGTCTTTTACTTTGTTTCATCTCACCTCTACAACAGTACATATGTTAAACATATCTCTTATTTTTTTCAACCCATCTCTATAACAATACATATGTTACATATCTTTTACTTTGTTTCAACCTATATCTACAACAAGACATATGTTACATATCTTTTGCTTTATTTCAACCTATATCTACAACAATACATATGTTACATATCTTTTGCTTTGCTTCAACCTATATCTACAACAATACATATGTTACATATCTTTTGGTTTGTTTCAACTCATCTCTACAATAATACATATATTACATATCTTTTACTTTGTTTCAACCCATCTCTACAACATTACATATGTTACATATCTTTTGCTTTGTTTCAACCTATATCTACAACAATACATATGTTACATATCTTTTGCTTTGCTTCAACCTATATCTACAACAATACATGTGTTACGTATCTTTTACTTTATTTCAACTTATCTCTACAACAATACATGCGTTACGTATCTTTTACTTTGTTTGAACCCACCTCTACAACATTATATATGTTACATAATATCTTTTGCTTTCTTTTGCTACAGGGTTCAATATTGATTTGAAAAATATTAATAAAGTTTAAAAACCGTTCTTAAACTTATCGGTTCTTAAAATTAATCCGTTAATACCAATTAAATATCGGTTAAGGAAACAATGGTAAAAGTGTAAAGGAATGATCAAATGGCCCAGACACCCAAATACCATGAAATGAACATAGAAAATCTATAGAGTAGGAGAGAGTAGTAGTAGAAATCAAGGAAGAACTGACGAAAATATCAAAACGCACACATGTAGCTCGGCAACAATGTGTGACAAATTTATAGATGTGATGAATTCCTAAAATCTTTAGTTATTTTCCGCTCAAACTCCAAAATAATAATAGGTATTCATCACATGAAATGGATTTCCGCAAAGTAACACCTGAGTCTATACGAGAATTAAAGGATTTTGGGCAAGGATTCCTTTCGCTAAATACGCTTCTTATAATCAAACTTCTAATGATTTTTAACTGTGTTATATCTAGTAACTCTATACCTATGCGTAGACATTCGTATTAGCACAAGCTTCTAATCGTTTCGTTGCGGTACAAGACACAAGTTTAAGTTGAATCAATTTGTATTCATTGTTAATTGTACTCTGTACTAAATGTGGTGTACAATTGCAGAATCAGGAAGACCATGACCAGCTTGCTCATTTTGTAAAAGACCAGCACGACATGGTCATACACCGAATTTATCGTTCAACTGAACGATAAATTCGGTGTTTAGTACAGTTATAGAAAATCAGTTGTGGTAAATAGTACATTACGTTACAAGATGTCCTATCTGACAGATTCATCATCGCTCAGCCTAACATCTAAAGCTAGAAATAAGAATACGAGTTCCTTTTGTAACGTAGTGTCAAAATAATAATAATAAATACGCCAGACAATACACACCAATCATCTGGTCTCAAACTAGGGCATTCCCTGTGCTATGAGAACCAGACGACGACTACTAGGAGCGTTCCCAGTACACCCAGGCCCGAGACAATCTAGAAAAGTTCGTTTCCTAAATTGACCCGACCGGGAATTGAACCCGGAACCTTTCGCCCTTAGGTTCAACGTTTAAACGACTGAGCCATGAAGATCGTATAATTAAAATAAGAAAAGATTTTCCGAAAGTCAATCTTTAAGAAGGCGAATACGGGAGCAAAGTTAGTATGAGAACAAAAATATTATTGTCTATTGATTTAAAATTTAGTTAAAATACTACATAATCAAGATATAAACACAAATTTCAGCATTTATCGAAACTTCATACCCTAATGGTGTAAACTGAATCTCACGCGGAGGAAGTCGTAGTTGAAAGCCAGTAGTTTCATAAACAGACGTGAAGCTTAGTTATTGACTTCTGCGGGTTAATTTCTGGAGTCAAATCAATTTTTTCTCTCTTCGTTCCGTTTTTTCCTTTTGAGGTACGAAACCCGAGGAACAGTTAAAATGGCTGTCCTCCTTAAACATATTGCCGATAAAATATTTTTATTTATATTTCCTACTAGCTTTGGCTGGCCAAGCGTTGCTGTGATTCAGTAGATATTATGTACATAACATAATACCGTAATATTTTTCGTAAGTTATGGTCTTGAGTTCGTATAATGAGCCCATAGAAAAAAGTGCTTTCAGTTTCTTCCAATTTTCCGGAATTTTTTTTCAATTTTTCTCTCCATAAATACCTTACTCGGACGATTACGAGTATTGCGCTTAGTAACGAACACTTCATTTTTATTTAGATGAGATTACTTTTTAGAGTTCCGTATCTAAAAATATAAAAGTAATCCTTATATCTTTTCGTTGGCCGTCTGTCCGTCTGTTAAGACTTTTCTTCTCAGGAACGCGTGTATCAAGTTGAAATTGATAAAATACTCAAGTTTGCAATTCCTTAGAGTTGTGAAAAAATCAAACTTCTAAGTGAACGCATTCAAAAGATACGGCCGTTAATGCCGCATATTTTGGCACTCGCAAGGAATCAATACCTGTAGAGTACTTCCTGTTGACCTAGAATCATGAAATTTGGTAAGAAGCAAGGTCTCACAGCACAAATAAAGCACATTTGCATTTCTAGAGTATGGGAGAACATGTCTTTCAACTGAAAAGTTAAGTTTGTTTTTTAATCCGACTTGTATATGCATGAGTACGACTCACACTTGACGGTTTTTTTAAAATAATAAGTATTATAGTTACCAGTTTAAACAGTCTCATACTATTATAGTTTTAACAGTCATATACTATCCACAATTTCTTTTTTCCATTAATGTCACATATCATCCAAGTATATAGTAACTACCTACACAGCTCCGGAAAATAGTGTTTAAATCACGCTACGAGCGGAACCGGTAGTGGTTCGCTAATAAATATGGCGGCCGCTCAGCCGCGAGCTCTCAGCAAACAGCGCCACTTGCTCTTTGTAGGTTTTAACCACTTGGCACCAAATGACACTGAAAATGTAGAACGGGTGTAATAAATACATAACTAATTACGCAGTTTTAACATACTTCCTTATATCCAATGCACTTAAGGCCGTATCTCTAATGGGGTAGTTAGAGAGGATGAGGTGCCAAGCTTTAACGGCCCTGTCGTTCTCCTCCAACATCATCATTGTCCTCACCCATTTTCATCGAAGTATGCGAGTGCTTTTGTCATTTTTGTCAGTTAGCTGTTCCATCGTTATAAGTCTTGGTTTCCCTTGGTTTCTGCTCAGATGTGACAATCTTTGCGGTTTCAAAGATTGCTCCTACACATCTATTTCTGACAGGTGAAGACACCTCTATTTCCGTCTTAAAAATTCAATCCCTAGAGTAGGTCCTAGGTATCCTAAAGATTACATACATTTTCCTCGGCTGCTTTTACAACCTCCGCGGCAAGATAAGTAGCTGACATATCCCATGTTTTTATCTCTCTTCCAGGCCATGGGATTAATGGGTGGTAATGAAATGAAAATTAATGCTATAGGATTCGAATTAATCGTTCATAAGTGGAACGAATCAAATAAGATTTGAGTAGAAACGTGTTCTAGATTCAGTAATGCGAATAAGGTCTGAGATTCTGAACAGGCGTTTAGCGTCGTGTGTAATCAGAGACTGAACTATATCAGTTGGCGAGAGGAAGTGAACATTAAATACATATGTACCTAAGAGATACGCAGTATGACAGAATTGCGCGACAGCGTTATTGTAAAAATGAAGACAGGAATGCTTAGATGGTTCGGGCACATGGAAAGAATGAGTGATGAAAGACTGACGAAGAAAATGTACAGAGCGAAAGTGAGTGGTAGCAGAACCCAAGGAAGACTTACGAAGATCAAATTGCCAGTGTTAGCTGACGGAAATGTCGAAAGCGCCCGCAATCCTAGACAAAAATACGTGAGAAAGATAATGAGATTCGAAAAGGAGAAAGAAGTATGTAAGGTCCATGAAGCTTGACACTCGGTCCTCTCTGAGTACCCCATTAGGGATACAGCGGGAAGAAATATGTATGTATATATGTGTATATACCTACATGCACATCAACGTCGTGAAAATTGATTGACAGCAATTTTCAAGGTATACAGAAAATTATGAAAGCTATCTGCTAAGTATGCTTATGAAGATCAAATAGCCAGAGTGTTAGCAGACGGAAATGTCAAAAGCACTCGCATACCTAGGCGAAAATGTGTGAGGAGAATGATGAGATTTGAGGAAGCGAAAGAGGTGTGTAAGGACCGCGACTCCTGGCGCTCCGTCCTCTCTGACTACCCCGTTGGGGATACAGCGTGAAGTTATGTTATGTTATGTTATCTGCTAAGTATATATCGACAGCTTACCAATACCCAGGAATTTAAATATCTCAACGCTACAAAAATAATAATCATTTACACTCATACCATTTCAAGAATTGGCGTCTTAAATTAATTTCACAACCATTAAAGTATTTAATACTATAAGGGTGGCTTGCACCAACTATTTTTTATATAATGTCCTCCGATGTGTCTAGTATTTCTTCACCCAAAATTTACCTGGAAGAGATCGCTTCAGTGATAAAACTGCCGAAATTGAACTATCTTCAGTGTTTTCTGTTTCTATAAACCGTAATATACTTTTACTGGTGCAATAAAGAGTATTGTATTGTATTTGTTGATCAGTTTATTTCTAAAAATTAGTTATTATTCAATTAAACTTCCGTTTATAGATTTTATTTTAATAATGTATTCAAAAATAGTTATTATTTTATTAAACTTCCATTTATTTATTTTATTTTAATAATCTATATTGTTTACCAGTATTAGGAAAGTGGAAGTGTTTTTCTCGGTTTGTTGGTAAAGTCTTCTCGTTAAAACACTGAATCAATTTTGATGAAATTTAGTGCGCAAATAGTTTGAAATATCTATGTTCTTACACTCATAACTTCTTTAAATTTCCTTTGAAGATGTGGGTGTTAGGTGATAATTATTTTCCGAATTGCAAATCCAATTATTTTTCTCGAAAACATTACCCTCCTTCTAGGTTAATCAAGTAACAATTATACATATGCATATATATGTGTTTATATATAGGTATAATATAGTCTTAGTCACTATAAAGACAAATCTATTAACACCTCATTTATTACAATCCATGACCCTGATTAGGATAGAAGATGCGCCAAAAGAAAAATTAAATATTACCTCCCTGCCAGTCAGTTAATAAAGCATACAAACTTAGCGGCCATATTTTAGATACGAGAAATTTTATTGTAGTTTGCATAAACATGAATTGGAGATAGTTATATTCTTATCTCTCTGAAGCAAAGCGGTTAGAAAACAGCTGATAGCAAACATAGTATTATCGGTACCGTCTCCGTTCAAGCAACAAAATAACTTGGCAGTTTTATTGCGAAGTGATATCTTAAACAAGGGAACTACCACAACCCTCTTTGTTTATCGTTATTGCTTTCATCTGAAGATAAAAACTTATAGTTAAGGAAATAGATACTAAAAAAAGAATATATAACGTCAAGTCAACACAGAATGTAACAAAATTCCACTCTACTTCGAGTAATAAGTAATTAGACGGAGTTACATACGTTACGCCATTGGGGGTGAAGAAAACATTAGGGTTAATGAAAACCAGTGAAATATGAGTCAGAGTCGCACCGACGGTCTTTTAGTACCACAAAATATTATTTCTCGAAAGTATTTGTGTTAACTTACAAAAAAAAAAATGTTTTTATTTATTCAGTTCGAGATCTACAGCGCAAGTCTGATTCACACTTGACCAATTTCACTTTTTATTTTATTAGTTTAGACCACTGGTTCCCAAGCTTATTTTGTCTACTGAGTCGAGAGCTCATGCAGCCGTTGTCTAAGATGCCTCCTAGCTAAATGAAATTACAAATCACCCCCCAGGCCTCTACACAACGCCCCCATTTTTTTTCTGGGTCTTTTACCGCCCCCCTTTAGGCCTGCAGCTCCCACAAGGGGGCGTTTTCGCCCACTTTGGGAATGGCTGGTTTAGACTTTGCACTATAATTACACCAAGTCTGACGTTTTTACGCATTACCACTTTTATAATGGAGAAAAAACAAAAAAAAACGTTTTTTTTTTATTAATTTATTATTTGTTAAGATATACGCCATAATTACACATGTTCTATGGAAATATCAGTAATTTATCACGTTTTAAAAGATATAGCTCTTAACAGGTACTAGGAAAAAACCATGAACAAAATGATATCTTTACATTACTCGGTAACAATTAAGTATAGATGACAATGTGGAACGCGATGGCGAGAAGTTGTTAGCAAATCGCTTAGAAGTTGTGTACCTACTTGCATTATTTTCAAAATTTTCGCAGAAAGATTAGCGGCGGTGCACAATGAAAATTTTTACAACTTGCGCAGAAAGATAAGCTGCTGTACACATTCAACATTTTTATAACATGCGCTAGAAGACAAGCAGCATCTATGTGCATATTCTATATTTTTACTACTTGCGCAGAAAGATATACGTTGTGCTTATAATATATTTTTCTTCTTTTCCAGACAAGTAAGAAAGTAGCATCGATTCAATTTTTACTTCTATTTACTGCTAAGGACAAGACGGTTCATTCGTTAATGTTAATTTCACATATCGATCTTTGTTCTTCGTTTTTTAGACAAATATTTCTTTTCTGACGGATCAATCCGTTTAGGATTAAATTTATTTGAGATAGAATGTAGTTCGTTCCATAACAGTTTTTCAAAAGCGAAGTGAAATTTACCACAACCTTGTAAAATTTCGTATAGAAGGTGTGAATACATGCGTAATCTTTAAACATAAAGACCAATATGAAGAGAATCAAAAACCACTAATATTGAACGGAAAGCGTAAGTATTAAATCCTCGGCGTTGCCCACACAACTCAAACAGCGAGTTGCCTAAATCAAAGCTAGCGAGCGGTTCTCAAAGTGTGGTAAGCTTTCCACAATTATTTAAAAAAAAGATGGATTAAGCCATGCGTAGCACGAGAATGAAAGAATGAAGATGAGAAAGAAAGAAGAGAAGAAATCAATATGAAATTAATCAGCACTATATAAACTTTTACTGTAGCAGAAAAATAGCTTTTTAAGAAAAAGAATTAAACCAACTTCAAATAACCTCAAAACCTCAACTGAAAAGTAGGAAATAAAGAACTGAAGCCAATAAACAACAGAAAGTTGTCTAATTTAATTTAAAATAGGTATTTGGATCGTATTTATGGAGTTAGTTCTACACTTGAGTTTTTATTAGTGAAGATTAATTATTTTGTGCTATTTGATGTTTCAATGGAAATCAATCCAGTTTATTTTTGGAAGGAAGTTATTTAAAGTGGCTTGCGAGGAGGTTTGAGTTGGTAGAAATCTACACGTAAGGAAAAAGTGTCACGTGGGGCGAGATCCGCTCGTCGCGCGGCGCTAGGTTTCTGTTTTTGTTTTAAATGATACGTGAGTTTTATTGATTTTTATAGATAGAAGAGATAAGCAAAGGGTACAGCTTATTTCTATTAGAAATTTCTTCCAGCAGACTCACGAGGGTGACAGTTTCAGTTATTGTCTCATTGTTACAATTAAGTTTTGAGAAATTGAAACTGTACCTAAGAAACTTCATTCCTGACGGGGTCCTTCAATCGCACACGTTTTTTCTGTGTCCATTTTTTGTTTCTTGTAGTTGTGTCCATGATATTTTTGTATCTTGTAGGACATTTAAATTTCGCTATTTCCTTGGAACAGAGCGAGACAGCATGCCTTGCGAAATTGCCATATAAATAACACTTTTATACTAAAGTGTTTGTTGGAGTTGAAGATTCCAAACAATTTTCACTTTTTGTTTTTTTTCATTCTTTGTTTGTTTTGTTTTCACAATTTATCTCCCAGATTAACATGGAATAGTAATATATTATTTATAAGTCATCGTTTTGTAAACAATTCATTTTGTTATGTTAATTTAAGCAATAAATAGAATAAAAGCAAAATCATGGAAAATATTGTAACGAATATTGCTAGCTAGGCAAACTCTTTGAGTATCACTGCCCAATAAACTGATGAGTAAACAAAGAGATTATACGAATATCTTCTGCGAGCAAAATTTGAGCTCTTTATGTTTCCGATTATATGGAAATACATTGTGGTATTATTAAATTAAGGATTCTATTTTATAACTGTGTATATAATGTACATACATACATATCTTCACGCTGTATCCCTAACGGAGTAGTCAAAGAGAACGGAGCGCTGCAAGTTTCGCGGTCCTGACATACTTCCTTCGATTCCTCAGATTGCATCATTCTCCTCACACATTTTCGCCCAAGTATGCGAGTGCTTTTGACATTTCCGTCAGGTAACGTTCTGCCTACTCTATTACTCTATTTTCAATTTCATCCATTAACTCAGACGATTATTTATCAAAAAGTTTGCCGGATTTATCAACGGGATATTTAACCAATGAGGAAATCGATGAACTTAGGGAAGGAATAGCTAATTTAAAAACTCAATTACAAACAGCGCATTCTGAAATTGAAAATCTTGTGTCAGAGAATAATCATTTAAAGAGACAGACATTGGAACAGCAAACTATTGTTGCTCAATTAAAGGGATTGTGTACAGAACCATTAAAAAGTACTAAAAAAATATTTACACCAGGAAAAAAGCGTAAAAGCATTCGGAAAGTTCATTCAAATGATACAGAGTTGAATCACTACGATCTAGAGGTGGAATCTGACAAAAATGCAACAACAGATGTCGCTGTAAACATAAATCAAACGAACTGTGGCAGAACCATAACTAGTAACAGTAATTTTGCAATAGAAAAAAATGATTGTTGTACGAAGGAACTGTTGAATACTCCGGATAATAGATTAATAACAAATCGAAAACCAGAAATATTGATTTTGGGTGGACAGCAATGTACTGGATTAGCTTCTAAAATGCAATATACTCGATTAAACACACAATACAAAAATTATAATATATATTCAAGCACGAAACCATTTGCAAAAACAGAAGAAATTTTGAAGCCATGTCTTCAACACCAAGACTCTGAGAATAATTTTATTGTTTTTTGTGTTGGTGAAAATGATACCAATCCATATAAAACAATAATAGAACTAAGTACAACATATAAAAAATCAAAGATAATTATTTTGAGTATAAATCATAGTAGATTTTTAAATGAATTTATGTTGAAGAATTTACTTAGAAATGTTTGTAAAAACTTTCAAAATTGTACATTTTTGGATGTAGGTAAGTGTCACACCAAAGAAAATTATTTGTTAGAAGTTAGTAGAAGAATTAATTTTATTGTTGACTCACTGTATTATAACAGAAAATTCTTAAGTAGGATAAACTGCATTTTACGAACTAGGAATACTAAATCAAAACTTACTGAAAAAGGTCCTAAAAGAGGTACTATACCGTTCTATTTTTCTGTGATAAAAAAATCCGGTTCTGGCGCTGGTGCTGCAAAGAATGCGTCCACAGTGTTTTTTCGAAAATAAAGAATTAAACTGTCTTAATCTGTCCACGGTTACTTTATTACGTCAAAATATAGCGGGTCTGCTAACAAACTTGAACCCTTAGAATTGTGCTTATATGAGTTTCCAGAACCGATAGATATAGTATGTCTTTCGGAAACGTTTGTTAGATCTGGCGATGAATTAAACATACATCTGAAGAATTACAATTTGGTTTGTTCATATTCGAGAACAGGTGAGAAACGTGGTGGAGTATGCATCTTGGTGAAAAAAATTTATGACTTCAAACCTATTGATTTATGTAATGATATGGCAATAGAAAAATTATTTGAATGTTGCGGCGTTGAACTACCGTCTTTGCATTGTATCGTCATATGTATATATCGAATACCTAATTCAAATTTAATAGTATTTTTTAATAAATTAGATCTATTATTATATAATTTAACACTAAATAACGATAAAAAAATTATTTTGACAGGCGATATTAATATCGATACATTAAAAAATACAAATGCATGTGTCGAATTAAAACGTATTTTATTAAATTATAACCTAGAGTTGCATATACAAGAACTTACACGTCAAATGTCTTGTATAGATCAAATAATTAGTAACATCGAAAATGTAGCCGGAAAAATACATAAACTTTATTTGTCTGACCATGACACTGCTCAGTACACTGCACTTCCAAATTAATAAACAAAAGCGTAAACTCAAAGATTGGTATGCAATTAAAACAAACTTCAGTGAAGAGAATATAAACAAATTTAAAACTTACTTATCTAGCTTGTCCTGGAATGAGGTGATTAATGAGTCGACATGTAATAAAGCTTTCGATGCCTTTCATGATACTTATACATTACTTTACAATCTTTGTTTTCCAAAAAATAAAATTAAAACTAATGTTATAGCGAAAACGCCTCGATGGACGTTGGATCGACAAAAGGAATAAAGAAATCATGTGTCACAAAAAGAAAACTTAGATATTAATTGTACAGAAACAAAGCTCACCGATTATCTCATAATAAACTTTATTATTTAACTTATAATAAGATATTAAAAAATGTATGAATGAATCAAAGAAAATTGTGAACCACAAAATTATAAAGGATGCAAAGAATAAATGCAGAGCAGCATGGAATGTTATTCGAGGCGACGTTGACGATATTAACATTCCGCCATTAATTGAAAATGTGCAACATAATGGAAAAAATATTAAGAATGCAACTGATATTGCAGACACCTTTAATGATTATTTTATTTCAATAACAAAAAGAGGTTCGAAAACTAGTCCAAATTATTCTTTTATAAAATATTTCTTACACCGTGTACCGAGCATGAGATTGTAAAGTACATAAAGACATTAAATAACACAAAAGCAGTAGGATACGATTCGCTTACTACTCATATAATAAAAATTTGTTGTGGGGTGATTGCGCGACCTCTGTCACATAGGTACCGTAAATCTATCTTTCGAAGAAGGGATTTTCCCGGAAATACTTAAAATATCAAAAGTGAAACCATTACATAAAAAAGGTTACAAAACAGATCCAAGTAATTACAGACCAATTACTCTAATACCTATATTTGCAAAGGTAATAGAGAAAGTAATGTACACTCGTATCATAAACTTCTTGGATAAACATAATGCCATAAAAAAAGAACAATATGGCTTTCAGAAACGAAAATCAACTACCTTAGCAGCGCTTTCACTTGTCCAAAAGATAACAAAATCTATTAATAAACGCAAACGAGTTTCGGCTGTCTTTTTTGATATGAGCAAGGCTTTCGATTTTGTCGATCACAAAATATTATTAAATAAATGTAGTCTTTAAGGAATAAGAGGAAAAGCTTTGCAATGGATTGGTATGTGGTAGTATGTGGAAGTGATGCATATGGATAATGAAAACACATTAACTTCATCTAGATCAAAATATCAAACCAACAAGACAGGAGTGCCGCAAGGAAGTGGTTTTAGGTCCACTTCTTTTCCTTATTTATATAAATGATATACCGAACATAACAGAATACCCCTGTATTATGTTTGCAGATGATATTGCCGTTATTGTACCGGACAAAAAATCAGAAGTTAGTGATTATGAAACGAAGTCTACAGTAGAGTCAGTAATTAAATGGCTTAATAATAATAACTTAACAATAAATACGAAAAAAACAAAATTAATAA
Organism: Zeuzera pyrina; assembly: GCA_907165235.1. Classification (NCBI taxonomy): domain Eukaryota; kingdom Metazoa; phylum Arthropoda; class Insecta; order Lepidoptera; family Cossidae; genus Zeuzera; species Zeuzera pyrina. The sequence goes on from OU015640.1 coordinate 2,086,742, forward strand.
AGTTTTGTAATTATAATAAATTGCAAAAAAAAAATATTGACTGCGGAGGAGAAAAGATTATTGAAGCAACTGAAACAATTTTTTTAGGAATAACTCTAGACAATCACTGCAGCTGGAAAGCTCATACTGCTATTATGTGTGCCAAAATAAATAAATTCGTATATGCACTTAAAAAGTTAAAAAGAAATTCGGGCGAAAAAACTGCAATAATAGCATACCATGGTTTCGTAGGATCAGTGCTTAGATATAGATTGTGGCTGTGGGGAAATTCAACTTATACAAATAAAGTCTTCCTAACTCAAAAAAAATGTATTCGAGCCATTTGCGGTGTAGGACCTCTAGAGACGTGTAGACCTCTTTTCAAAAAATTAAAACTGTTGACATTCGCTTCTTTATATATTATGGAAGTTGGTATATTTGTTAAGAAATATCCCGAATTATTTCAAAGGGCTAGTAGTAACAAAAAATACTTATCACGAGATCCAACAAAAATTGTAATGCCAGAGTGTGCGAGCACACTTTATCAAAGAAACTGCGATTATATGGTATGTAAAATATGTAATAAAATTCCGAATACCATACGTATGCTACCTATGAGGCAGTTTCAATTTACACTAAAACAGTTGCTAATGGAAAAATGTTTTTACACAGTCAACGATTTTTTAAATTGTAAAATCTAAATTGAATATCTTATATATACATATACAGTGAATGAATTTAAATATAATAATATTGACCTCATTCTTTCTTATCTATTTTATTTATTCAATCTGTTTATGTAAAAAACTTACCTACAAAAATTAATTTAGTAATTAATAATGTGGCACGGGAAATAAAGGAAATGCCCTGCAATAAATTTAAAATAGCCTTACATAAATGGCTCATTGAAAAATCTTTTTACACATCACAAGAATTTGTGAATTACAAATGGTGACTTATGTATTAATTGACTTGTTTATTGTTATTTTTGTTTTATTTTTTAATTGTATAATTATTATTTCTGACAATTTTTAATTGACATAATTCAATAATAATCGAATGTATGTTTTTGACTATAAATGATAAAATAATTACCTAATGAATTATAGTTCCAAGTTGTGTATTTGTATGCTAATATTTATTGGCTGAATAGGCTGTCACTAACTTCTAATCCTAAATACCAATGTATATGTACCTACCCTATTCAAAAGCAAATAAATGATTTATTATTATTATTATTATTATCCTACATTTTCTAAGTAAGAGAAACCTTCAAAAATGTTAGAGTAAATTATTCTCTTCCAATACTTTGTGCACTAAAAGCACTAAAAGAGCATCATTGGAGCATTACCTACCTACTAAGCCACATTGGCATATTTACCACATTTGTTGCAATGTTTATTGCCACATTTTGCCACATTGGACACATGTTATTTTGTACAGATTCCATTATCTTTTTGTCTCATTCGTAAAAAGACTAGTTATAAAATTTAAATTTTACTTTATGTCAGCACAATTTTTGTAAATCGCACAAGTGAATATATACAACGTAAATATAGTAAATAAATATAACTATCGGAATGTTGTGGGGCGTGGGACATGTGCTGCGATCTTGGTCTGACTCAGACGTAGAATATTCGAGAGAGAGTAAGTGTAGAGTTGTGAACGTGGTCGCCGTTTATGCAATATATTACTCAAATGTAGGTGCCCTCATCAGCGTTTACTCGATGCTTACTGTGGCCATATCTATGTAATAATTTATTACTAAAAGAGCTTTGAAAGTCAGATATTATTTTGGCTTGATGCCTTTTCGACATTAAATGGGAAAGGTGAAATTACATACATAAGTAAATGCAGTCCTCAACAATCTGTCAATGTTCTGTTGTAAGTTTACAGTACTCTTCCAGTGATTTTTTTGCCCTTTTATCTTTGGGTTTTTCTATGTAATGACTGCCAGTCACCTTGCCTAGATCATTGTTCCCCTTCGCTTGAGAGCACCCTCCACTAGGTTTGCCCAAATACTTTCTCCACTCTACACAATGGCATAGTACTTGTCTACTCCAGCGGTTATCAGCTCCTCAAAATGTAACCAGCCCACTACAACTTCAGGTTTCATCTCTAAGCAATGTCGGTTACATTAATTCCCTACTGAATCACCTCAATCTGCAATTGGACACACAATATTGCATGAGTGAAATTCCAAAATTCATATAAGCTGATACGCAAAATAAATGGATTGAAATAGATAACAGTACTGTACCACGTATGTTTCAATAAAAGTAATGAATACATCACCCTGATTGAAATAAAAGCATTGCTGGAAACCGTTAGCTATCGCTTCACATTGTTTATCGAATGGATTTGGCTTTACATAAAATTTTCATAGTATTTCCAGTTATTTTTATAGACACGCACCTCGATTTATAAACTATAATTAATTTTTAGATACTTTTCATACTAAACTATTGAATATAATGTTTCTGTAAAGTTCAAATATTTATACTTTCTACATTTTTATTTTATTTTGAGATCAGGAGCTTTGAAGATAAAACAGGTAAGATGGAGACGAGTTAGCCCGTCTAACTTATCATGGATATTTTGGTGTTAATAATGGTACGGATAGACTCGTGAGACTTAGAAAGTTCGGCGGCTATCTCTCTCAAACTTGAATGAGGATTTTCAGTCACTATTTCCTTTACTTTTGCGATGTTAACTTCAGTTGCGAGACGTTGATGGCCTACCAGAGCAAGGCAAATCTTCCATCACATCTCTACCGCTTTTCAACGCTTTGTACCACTCATAATGTATGTGGATCATACTGATAAGATTTATTACTAAAAATTTATAATGCAACGTGAAAGTTTAAAAGTTTATATAAGATTTTACTGTACAAATTTCTACATCGCATAGTTATTAAGAAAATCTGCTGTGAGTAACGCGGAATTGTAAATAATCTTATGAAAGATGGTATCGAAAACAAACGAAAACAAATCAACTATAGTAGTACAGTAATAATAATATAAGCAGCGAAAGCTAAAATTAGAACTACAATTAAATCGAAAATTGTGACGAATCTTGGAAAGAAGAACATTTCCCATATAAGTAAGCAACTCCAAATATCCAAAAATAAAAAATACTTCATGTAAATAAATAAATCGTATACCCAAAAAAATAGAGAGTATTTTGAAAGCTTTATTCGAAAATGAAAAATAAAAATAATCGCTATTTCTTTTTGCCAGTTGCCATCAGCCGCTATGGGCCGTGAAATTGCAATCGAATTAAAGTTAAATCGAGCTTAAAAACGGACTGAAAAACATCAGCTTAAACGGATACTAACGATCATTTCGCGGTATTTTTTTATTTACATCTAAATTAACAGAGTTAATGTTGAAAATATAAGATCGCCTATCAATAACCCCTTTCTCAGAAGAGATCGTTACTAAACGATTAACTCGTATATTTAAAAGATTGATTTATTTATGTGACACTATAGTCATCAAATATTAAAGTCTTTGGAGAAGTTGAAATGAAAGGTTTTGACGTGTAAAAGAAAACGATAAGATAGGGGACATTATACTAAATTTAATATAGCGGCCAAGCCAATTTTCCAGACTTATTAGTTCTTCACAACTTCCATCGTCATGGGTGTCAAATGAAAGGCTCTGACAAGAAGAATATGATTGTGGCGCCATTCTAATTTCAATGTAATTAATGTCCCAAGATGCTGGACACCCCAAAATGGCAGACTAAATCTTTAGATCAATACACAAAAAACTTTTAAGAACGAGCTTATATTTGGGCATGTACTAGAATAAATAAAATAAATGTAGGTTTTTATTAAGGCAATTCAATATCAAATGTTAGGTATATTTACTCCAATGAACATGAACTAGTATCTAACTACATACATTTTTCACATCTCTGGATCCATATAAAATGAACTAAGCTTGCCAAGCTTCAAGCATCGTCATAAAGTAGCATGTCTGACTATCTTCTACCATATACATTTCACATAAGGACTTCGCAAACTTATACCACCCCCTTTCTTCGAACAAAGGACTTGTCAGAAGACTGCACACTATCACTCGTTCCTCGTGGCGAAAACTCGTACGTTGCGCTTTGGTTTCACATTCAAACTGCCCAAGAATGGATCTCCCTGCCGTCTTCTGTATTTCTTGAGAACTATAATCGGGCATCTTCAGGGCTAGGGTAAATAAATATTTTCTATATCGACAGTTTCATTTTCGGGCAGACCGTTTCTTACCAACAAACGAGTTAGTAGCCAAATGTCAGGTTTCATAGATTTCTAGGAAATAAGTTTATAAGTAGTTTACTCTTTTATAAAAATGGTACGTAACCTTCTGTCCACGATTTTTCTTTTTTTTTTATAAAAGGGGACACAAACGAGCGAGCGGTTCACCTGATAGAGAGTGACCATCGCCGCCCATGGACACCCGCAACGTCCGGGGAATCACGGGTGCGTTGCTGGTCTTTAAGGAAATAGGGAAAGGGGGGAGGGGGTGATGGGTCACCGGCAATCTCACTCACCGAACAAAACACAACAGCAATAGGCGCTGCTATTTCACATCGATATTTTGTGAAAGGGTGGTATTTCACCGGACGAGCCGGCCCATTACGTGCTGCGATGCAGCATGGTTCTACCACATGAGTTGTATTTCACTAATTTATTTTTAATATAATGTGTATTTTGTTCTAAATCGTCGTGGAAATCGAAGTTAGCGAACGCATGCCACGCTCTGACTCAATTTGTGTGGTTCATTTAAGTTAAAAAAAAATGTCAAGAAAAGATTCTTGCCCAAGCAATTGTCCGCTATTTGATGGAAGTTTATTATAAAATTATGTTGAAAATAAAATACCTGACTGGAGTTCTTGATGATAGATTTTTTCCGACGCATTCGACGTCCCGGACCAAAATGAAAGCAGTTATATTGCCATAACAAAGGCTAATGGTATTGCGTGTCGTTGCGAATGACAAAATTAATTAGTCGGTGTTGTCCCATAAAGGCCTTCCATGTCCAAAACAATATATTTTAAATTCACAACGGTAACCCGCATCCGCCCAAATATCCATCAAAATTCACATCACTGGTCCAATTAGCCGGCCCGCCACCGACGCCTCATCTGACGAACCTTTCGATCTACAAAACAGGCCTTTAAAAACATGTCTCGAATCTCTTTGACCCCCATTACGTACCCATGACAATGGATTTTACGTTACAAGCGAAAGCAATGATTTTTATGGCAGACTCAAAGAATTACAAAAACAATCCACACAAAAAGGTTAGGGATTCGTCGCGATCTTGAATAAAGTTGAAGTATTAATTTAGAAAATTAATGTTAATGTTAATTAAAAAATAGTCAATTATGATTTCAAATCAAATCAATTTAATCAAGTAAACTCAATTGCAAGATGTTTTTAAACATATGAGAAGCACTCTGAGAAGAACCGACCAGAAATTCCATTAGGTATAATTTTTTCAACATTTTACAATATGAAATACTAAAAAACAATATTCAGAAAGCCAGTAAACGCATGTGCAGAGAAGATTTTTTCAAAATTTGTTTTGCCTTATATGCAATCGTTTAGTTGCACGACAATGTTATTGCTCAAGATACGAAACAAAAAAAAAACAAAATACATATAGATTTGCGGTTTACGGAAATCGAAGATTTCTGTGTAAAATCTGTGCTGTTAAACAGGGGTTTATTAACACCAGTATGGTCGAAATATGCCACACAGTTTTACAAAAAGTGTTATTTAAAATTAAAGAAAGCTTGAATTACTCTCTTTTAGTCTTGTTGTCTTCGTATACATGCCTTTTTAAATACACTTACATAAACATTGTTAATGTTATTGATCGAGGACATTACTTTTCAATTACACCACTGGTTCCCAAACTTATTTTGTCTACTGAGTCGAGAGCTCATGCAGTCGTTGTCTAAGGTGCCTCCTAGCTAAATGAAATTACAAATCACCCCCCAGGCCTCTACACAACACCCCCATTTTTTTCTGGGTCTCTTACCGCCTCCCTTTAGGCCTGCAGCGCTCACAAGGGGGCGTTATCGCCCACTTTGGGAATGGCTGTATCGCCCACTTTGGGAATGGCTGAATTACACTTATGTAAATATTGTCAGTTTTCGAGGACCGCGAAAAGTTTTTTAGTCTTGCTCAATTTATATTGAAGTCTTTGCTAAACCATTAAGCATTAATATTTCATGTTTAAGTTGTCTAAACTGTATAACCTAACACGGGTTAAAATGTTAAAATCACCAATTGATCTGCGATCAGCCGCCGAAATCCGTTGATTACAAGTGCAAACAATCCCAAATATCTTTGTAAACCGAGTTTGAGGTTCGCCGCAATTAATTACTCTATGAATATTAATTACTGGATGAGGTTCCTACGGTGCAGAGGTGGAGATTCCATACGAATTGAGATGACATACAATTGTTTAAAAATACTTTATAACTGGGTTCATCTGAATTTCATTTTATCTTGAAATCTTACTTCACTGAGATTGTCATCGGTTCAAAAAACAAGCCATAATATAAACTTCAAATATATAAACATATATACCTATATGTATATATGTTTATATATATATATATATAAACATATATACATATAGGTATATATGTTTATATATTTGAAGTTTATATTTTTATTTTGATATATATATATATATATATATCAAAATAAAAATAAAAAAAGGACGTCGTTTATCTTACCATCTGGCTGTACTGAATATTTTCGTAGTTCCGCTTGTTTCCGTTGCAAATTACAGTGGCTCTCTCGTCGCAAACAATACTTTCATGGTTAGCTTTTTGACGTCCACACTTTGTCGAGAACGTGATGCGACGTTGCCAAACCGTATTTTATGTCATATGAGTATTTTGCTTTTAATTTTTAATTCTATAATTTCGTTTGATATTCGCGATAAGCGCGGCACGTTTATTTCACGTTAGAAGCGACGTCCGTCTTCTATTTTATTTGAGAAAATGTTAAATAAATGCTGTCGTTATAGTGCAAGGATACTTAAGTTAATCCCAGGCACTACAGTTAAGATTTTAATCACGGATTAAGTCAATTTATGAAATGTTTTATTATGTCTATGGCGTATTGATCTGTATGGCGTATTGTATGTACAATAAAATCTACTTAATTTGTAATGATTCTGGAGTAGGTACATAATTTAAGACTAGCGTGAAGTTTTTATTTCTTTATTTGTCAACATCGCCATTTCTTATTACGGCTTACGTTGTATTTTAGTACCTAATAGTAATCGTTATAAATTATATTAGATATAATTCGTATTTTAGTAGTTAAGAAGTATTGTAGTTCGTTCCAAATCATTTTATTAACGTTTTAAAATACTTTCATGTTTATCACCGTTCGATTTCATTGTAAGTGAATTTCATTATACCAACTTATTACGAACCTACTGACTATGGTATGTGATTTGAAAGAAGTATGTAAGGACCACGACGCTTGGCGCTCCGTCCTCTTTGACTATCTCGATAGGGATACAGCGTGAAGGTATGTATGTATGTATATAATGATTATGGTCTATTTGTTTAGGTACCTACCTACTTTTAATAATGTAAACTGTAAAAAAACTTAAATTTTTTCGATCTAGCTATTCAAATTGTTTAAGTTCATTTAATCACTTACATGAAACAGAGATCCCGCCAGAGAGTTTTCTGTTTATTTAAGGCTTTTTCTTGACTCTTTTTGTCGTGTGTTTTTTAAATAGAATAACTTCTTAAAGAGAAACAATATAGATATCTACTCATACTATTGACAAGAATTTAGTTTTCAAATTACGTGTTAAATACACACTGAATTGTTCTAATTCTGCAATGTAGTGACTCCATCTCATTAGTGCTATTGATTACATAAGTCAGTTTATTGAAATTAAGGTACCTAAGTTGTTCATTTGTTTCACTTTTAGTCTGGTTTACAAGATAAAAACGTGTTAATTCTTTCTACAGTTAGTTTGGATTATAATAACATCAAGAATTTGGATTTATAATAACATCAAGAAACATATGCGAAAGTTTCAAACGTGCAAATAAACAATTGCCAAAGTTATTAACAATTATAAATGCCAAAAAAGGGGTCCAATTTTTGGGAAATAACAAAAAAAATATTAATTTTTCAGAAGTTTTGTAGGTAATAACATGTACGTTTTACGTCTATCAAATGTGCTAAAATTAAAAAGCTGTAAAAAAAATGCCAAATCAATGTGCAACAACATAAAGTCTATTAATTTGGTGGGCTTGGCACCGACTTCAGTAACTGTCAAATTTAATTATATAGGTATGTGTATCATATTTATAAAGTTATTTTAATTGTACTTGAGTTTTGATTGATAAAGAATAGTTATTTTATACTTTTCAGTGTTTTTTTTGAAGGCAGTTTAACTTTTTTTAATAAAAATTTTTTAGTCTAAAAAAACTTTGAGTAGGTACATTATATATTTGAGACTTGTTTAAAACAAATTGTTTATGTCGTTAAAAAATTGCACCAAACCAAGCCAACCAAACTAATAGACTTTCTATTGTTGCACATTGATTTGGTACCGACTTCAATAACAGTCAAATTTAATTATATAGGTACGTGTATCGTATTTATAAAGTTATTTCAATTGTACTTGAGTTTTGATTAGTAAAGGATAGTTATTTTACACTTCTAGGGAAAGTCTGCAATTAACTTCATTCTAATTCTGGAGCGCAACGATATACAAGAGAATCATCAATATAAATAAAGGTTATAATCAGGTCGCGTTATCTAGTGTATCTTCGAAGTCCAAGCTCTAATATCGGTGAAATTTAAATGGGACTACCTCTAAAGTATTACCTACCAAACGCAAAAAGAATTTACGAAATCGGTACATAAATGACGGAGTTATGAGGTAACAAACATACAAAAAAAAAAACAACATGCAGACGAATTGAGAACCTCCTTCTTTTTTTGAAGTCGGTTAATGATTAGTATCGTAGAAAATGACCAGAAATGTGATTATTTTTAAGTATATTACAAGTGATTATGATTAATTGTGATAGTATGCAGATATACGTACTAACTTATAGGGACACGCATAAATACAGACGTCAGATCGTCTCAAAACATTCATGTGTTCATACCGCAAGATATTTGAAATCCGCTATTTTGTAACGTAATGATTCTAATATGGTTATGTTTTCTCTTTAGTGCACTGAGTGTAGTTTAAGCTCAGATTTATCATTTGAACGGACTGTTGATTGTATTTCAAATATTATTTCATTTTTACATATATTATGGACGTCAAGTTACTGCAAATTATTCACATCGCACGTAATTTGACGTCCATATATTAATTTGTAACGTAATAATTCCATTCTATAATTTTGTTAAGTTTTCTCATTAGTACATTGAGTGTAGTTTAAGTTGGGCTTTGTTTTTTTGAACACTGTTGATTTTATTTCAAAATATCATTTTGTTCATATATATATGGATGTCAGGTTACCATAAATAATTCACATCGAACGATATTTGACGTCCGTATAACAATTTGTAACATAATGATATAGGTAATTCTATTATGTATTTTATTTTGTTTTTTCGTTAGTGCACTGAGTGTAGTTTACGTACAATTTTGTATTTTTGAACATACTCTTAATTTTTATTACAAATATTATTAACTTTTTACAGACTTTGATTTCACATTATTGTAAATTATTCACACCGTACCTACGTAATTTGACGTCTATATATTAATTTGTAACATATCGATGTCATTTAATAATTTTGTTTAGTTTTCTCTTTAGTGCACTGTGTGATTCAGTTTAACATTGTTTTTGAACAAACTATTGATTTCATTTTAAAAATCGTAAGTTTTTATGTACATGGACGTCAAGTTACCGTAAATTATTCACATCGCATGGTATTTGACGTCAGTATAATGGTTTCTAACATAATGATACGATTCTATAATTTTTTTTCGTACTAGCTTTTGCCCGCGACCTTGTTTGCGTATAATTTATAGCCTATGTGTTATTCTGATGTATAAGCTATATTATACTAAAGTTTCATCAAAATCCGTTGAATAGTTTTTGCGTGAAAGAGTAACAAACATCCATATATCCATTCTCATGAACTCATTTCTACTCATTTATAATTGTTAGTAGGATATTGTTACGTTTTTATGTATATGGACGTCAGGTTACCGGAAGTTATTCACACCACACGATATTTAACGTCCATATAATAATTTGTAAAGTAATGTACACGATTCTATAATTTCATTTTGTATTCTCGTTAGTGCATTGAGTGTAAAATTCGACTTTGTCTTTTTAGACATGAACAGACTCAATTTTATTACAAATATTTAATAACTTTTTATAAATATGGACGTAGGGTTACCCTAAATTATATATGTCGCATGATATTTAGCTTCCGAATAATAATTTATAATGTAATACGATACGATTCTATAATTTTATTTTCTGGGCGTCCAAGCAGAAAGGGTCCAGTGGTCAACATTTAGTTTCAGAGATATACGCAGTTTTGTAAAGTTGGGTGAAAAAATGGCATTTCGCGATTTTAATTGATCAATAATAAATGCTCAATTATCTACAAGATGTTTCTAAGTAGAAACAAACTAGAAGTGTGGTTTTTTTTTAATCAAACTTTAGAAGTGCGTTTTCTCAAAACAAGCTTTTTCAGTTTCAACTTTAAATATTTGATAAAAAAAATATATGCCAGTTTTTGATTATTTTTTTAATCCTTATTATCAATTGACTATTCTTACTAATTGACTAGTCTTAACTCAATACTCCACTACTGGACCCATTTTGTTTGATCGCCCACATTTAAATACCTCAACATTGTAACTAGATTGTAACTAATATAATTAAGGTTTGGCAACGTCGCTTCAAAAAGAGGAGTTCAAATAATGTGGAATATGAACAAAATATAAAAATATATTGTAGAAGTCTGATGAGTAGTAATGTGGAAGGGAGTTTTCAATGTTAGCGCTGTGCTTGATGATATACAAATATTTGTATATTAATGTACAATATTTTTAGAGAAAAATAAATAGCACAGTGTAATCGCAATAGCTTTATTAACGATATGACCATGAATTAATTTGCCTAAATTAAGTGGAAGTAATGGACGTTACAATAATGCGAAATAAAAGGATGCCCAATAAGTACCGAGATTTATATATATATAGGCATGTACATATGTTACAAATATTGCTCGTATTATCGTATAATAGTGGATTATACAATGCTTACCACGAAATAGAAAGACGCCGCTCGCACCACCGTATGTCGAACGAATTTTTCTGTCTCTTTTTATCTCATAGAGCGTAACCACGAGTAAATCAGTTAGCTATAGTAAGTATGGCAACCTCGCACTGTCAGTGTATTTCGTGTCAGCTTACGAGTCGGTCGTGAAATAATTGTTTATAAAGTACTCGTAAATCTTCAAATATTCTCAGTACAAGATTTCTTTCAGAACCGATAGTAGATTTTGACGTTCAAAACTTATTTATAAGTGCGTTTACTTGAATAAATTGAGACTAATATCTTTGTGAAATTCGAAGTCAAATAAAATTTTTGTTTAGTTAAATCGCATTAGACATGTTAGAAGTCATCGTTTCAACTAAGTAAATTATATTATCAGATCTTTTTGAATCCATCTGTCTGTCTGTCCGTTTGTTCGTCTGTTCATCTGTTTGGTCTGTCTACCTTATTATCTGTCTCTTCGTTCGTTTGACCATTTGCCTGTTTGTCGCGGCCTATCGGCTAAGCGCTAAGCGCGTCAGAAAGTAAACGGTGGTTGCGGGTTCGATTCCCGCCCCGAGTCTGGGTGTTTATGTATAATATCTATTATTTACAAAAGAAAAGCATATAAGTAATAGTATATCAGTTGTCTAGTACCCATACCACAAGCGCTGTGCTGCTTACTTTGGGACTAGATGGCGCTGTGTGAAATGTCTGAGTATATTATATTATTGTATATATTATTATTATTATTTATTCTGACATATTTACAGCGTTCAAGTTGAAATCGCAATGGCATTCCTAAAATTTTAATGGTAATCTAAAACCAGAAATGAGAAACAATTAAATTGAATCTTGAGTATTTGGATCAAATTTCCTGTTTATTAATAACTAGCGACCCGCTTCGGCTTCACATGGGTAGAAATTTTTTGATAATAAAATACAGCCCATGTTACTCGCTAACAATGTAGCTTTCTATAGGTGAAATAATTTTTGATATTGGTTAAGTAGTTTTTGAGTTTATCTATTACATACAAAAAAGTTTACCTCTTTGGAATGTTACTAGTATTAATACTAGGATAGATAATTTATTATTAAACGTTAATTTTTAAATTAAACTACATACTACAGCTGCTTATCTATCATACTACCTAGTGCAAGGGCTGAAGGCAGACTCTTGTACACTGCATCAATGTCACGCAGGTAATGCAATTTATAACCTCAAGGAAGTAATGCTTCCAGTCTGCTGGGCACTTTTAGCAATGACAACTTTTGAAAAGCCGACTGATGAAGTCTAACTGCCCCGCGAAAATATTTCGCACTGTATCGCGATCAGTCACAAACCAATAACAGTCAAGCACATTAGGTAAACAAATTGTGAACAGATGGCGTTGATGGCAAATGGGTGAAAAAAATAAGATTTCAAGAAAACGTTAATTTTGAACTATTTGTTTATTTTTTTTATCATTAGCAAGGAATGTAATTTTCAAAATGATATCCTAATCATCATTTTTATGAAATAAAAAGAAAGACATGGCGTACTGACAAAAAAAAAACTACAAAGAAAAATCCATTAAGAAATAATGCATGCCTAGGTTTAAGTTCATAAGTACCTATTACATATTAAGTTATTGAAATAATCCCAGGCGGCTAATTTATGTGATTAACATTGTTGTAAAGCTAACACAAATAGCAGAGTTTGTAATTGGAATGAACTATTCTGAATACCCAAGAAGCAAATGATATGTTCATGATTCCAATCACACAATTTGCAATCAGAATGAAATCACAATATCCAAGAAAGCAAATATGTTTAAACGGGAAATCGACTGTCAGACGGGACGTCCTCAATTAAGCGTAGAAAATACATCTCTTAGGAAATGAACGAACGAACGAACGGAATGGGACGAGAATTTTGACGACGAGCTGTTATTTTGGGTATTAAGAATTATTATAGTAGTATTAAAATTTACGAAAGAAAAAATGCTAGAGGGTAATTAGATGAAGTTTTCGTGCCCCTCCACCTCAATAGGTTTTAAAAGAGCTAAAATATTATGTAGGAAAAAATAAAGTGAGCGTCCACGTTTACTTATAATTTTAATGTGTCTAAATGTGGGTGTACACTGGAGTAATATAATATTTCTAGTTTCCTTTCTAACACCACCTGTCGCGAGATTGAGTAATATATGTATAACTAATCTATGATAATGAATTATCGAATCTCTTTACTTTAATCAAAGCTACCGTAAGATGGCGTTAACAATTAGGTATACCAATGAACGGGTATTAGATGTGATACGTATTATCAACGATATTGGGATTGGGGCTGCACCTGAGGACGAACGGTTTGGATCCCTATTCTGAGTCGTACCTGGTGCAACATATATCGCTTGCAATACAAAAAGGCAATGCTGCGAGAATTATGGGCACGTTTGCATCAGGTACGATTAAGGGTGGTCTCTTTAATTAAGGCTACGGCCATCTAATTATTATTAGTTTTATTTTGGTATAATTGTTATGTTAGTGTAAAGCATTTAATTTTATTAGGTCTTTAATTTCGTACAATGATTAATCAATAAACAATTGAATGATTTTATACTCGTCTAATATTTTGTTGGTAAACAATACAGAAAATGAATACTCAATTAATTACTACATTGCTTTAATAGGAAAAGTTGAAACATTGTGGACTAGTCCATTGTCGCGCATTGCGACAAAATAATAATAGCACTGTCTCGTTTTTAATTACGGCGAAGTGGCACGCGTTAGAGTAAATAGAGCTACTACCCGCGTCACGCTCTAGCAACGCATAACGCCATGATCATTCTGTTGAATTACTGTACTAGTTGTAAAGTACAATTCAATGTCTAATATTTGTAACAAGCTGGTGCTCGCGACTTCGTCCACGTGAAAGTTAACGCTAATTTTTTTCACCGTCACCTGATTTCAATTAGTCTAAATGTTGCTCCAAGCTGAACTTAATCTACTTGTGAAAACCGCAAAAAAATCCGTTCAGTAGTTTCGGAGATTAGCGTGTACATACAGACAGACTGACAAAAATTTAAGTGAACGCTTTTTTTGCCCACACTCATTTTTTGAAGTATTGTATTTATTGAATTTAGAGTATAGATTAACTAAATTATGTATAGGTTTGTAAATTTAAGTTGTAAATGTATGTATAGGTTAACTGTACTATATTTCAAAGTCTACTTACAAACTTATAACGGTATAGTTAATATATTAATTAATTATTAATTTTAGGGAGGACTCGAAATCAGACAAAAAGTTTGCCAAGTTGTAAGTAAGTTTGCAAATGACAAAAAGTCTTTTATTTGCTCTCATTTTAATGCATTTAAAAGTATAATTTGAATTTATTTCACTGAACAAGTTATGTCACAAAATATGTGCAAGATTATGGCTTTATGATTTGTATCCGACTATACATATGAATCTATTACATATGAATAAATTTGAAGTGTCTTTCTGTTATTTCGTATTAAAGGTTTTCCTTAAGCTTGTTTGGTTATTTGCACAAAATGAAAACCTAAACGCATTATTTAAATTTTCATCTGTTTTTCTGTTTGTTTGTCTGGGCTAATCTCCAAAACAGCTGAAACAAATTTGACGGGAAAAAGTAAAATAGATTACTTTTTACACCGGAAAAATATATTTTTGTCACAGGACATCAAAAAGGATACTCTAATTGTCTTCTTCAAGGAATCTCGAGGAGCGGTACAAAGCGTAACTCGTCACGAGAGTGAGTTAGATTTCGCTAATATGTACTTCAGATTATCTCTAGAGCACCGATGTGTTCTATAGGAAATCCTGGATTGCGGGAATCGCTGAAAATAACTACGCAACGCGAGAGATTTAGTGGGTAAAAGTCTCATATATCCCGGCCTCGCCTTCGGGATTGAGTATCTCACGCGATACCAAAAAATTGTTGGATGTACTCGCAAAAATTTTGTAACAATTGTACCTGTAATATATTTGTACATAGCAAATACAGTCCAATAAATTAAAACGATTTCCTAATTCCCAGCCATTAACCCCACAGCGGTTAAAACAATAAAATCAGCAGCCAAAATAATAAATATCAATAAATCTACGGATTTGCAACCACATAAATTGCTTTGTGCAGGGTGACCACATGTTCGAAAATTAGTGATTCTAATTTGCACTTGACATTATTGTATTGACTCATTTTACATCAATTTTGGACAATTACAATTAATTAGACATAACATTGTATATAAGAATTAATTTTTTTTTTTGTGAAGATTAATGAAACCGTCATTTAATGGTCGCCCGCGATACAGGTTCGCCTAGTGCGGGGACCACTGTGACATTGTGTTTTTGCATTATAATTTGTTGCTTTGTGTTATTAATAAACTAATAGTGATTCTAATTGTTGATGTCTTATTTTTGCTGTCTGTTTTTTTTAGACAATACGTGTTTTACAGAGACATAAAAAACGAATAAAGAATAATATATTTTTTGTTGAGCATACACGTTTAAACAAATTGATTTAAATGGCCGTCAATGTATAATTTTAAACTAAAGGATCCGGATTCCATTATCAACAAGGCTTTTATTTTGTTACGTGATGTACCAAAACTGACACAAAAATAACGGAAGATATGTAGTAGATTTACAACGACATTTGTCTGCCCGTCTCAGACAATATTCTCAAAGATTATCTAAGTAAATAAAAATTAATGTTTGTACTTAATATCTGTGTAATCGCTAATCTTCAACATCGTTTGACTGATCACTATTAAAGTTGGCACATATATATATTTATTCATTCATACAAGTGCCATTCTGACAAGAATTACAAGCGCCATTCTGACAACAAAGCCCTGTAATGTACACAAATAGCGTGACGAATGAACCAGTTAGAATTTTTAACGAACACCTGCAACACCTGGAGAATCACGGGTACGTTGCCAGCCTTTAGGGAAAGGAGAGGGAGGGGGTGATGAGCCACCAGCACTCTCACTCACCGAACGAAACACGACAGCAATAAATGCTGTTATTTCAGGTCGGTATTCTGTGAAAGGGTGGTATTTCACTAGGCGAGCCGGCCCTATTCGCGCTGCAACGCAGCAAACGAACGAACAGTCCTTTGGTCGTGTCGTTTCATTTTAGACTTAATTAAATTAAAATATAATCTCATTCGTGATCAGTATTTCCTTTGTTTTGTGTTACCGTCATGCAGTTGAAGTCACGGGCAAAAGCTAGTTTAATATGAATGAAATTTGAAATAACTAGCAGTAAGTAGTGGCTTAATATAGACGTGAACTTTAACACTTGTAATGCGACTCTGGGGATAAGTTTTTGCACTTAACTGAAAGTAAAAACAATAAAATTGTTTTGGATTCGTTAGCTCTGAACTTGTATTACGAATTGATACAATGCCCTTAGTACATAGGGTATCACTCATGATATTACAAGGTTAGAACACCAATGTCTCCACTGTACCACACTGTCACCAAAATTATCATTCACGACTCCCAGATGATTTTATCTCTACATATCGTTACTTTGTTACAAATGATACGCTGTTGTCACCCTACTCGAAAAACAGTACTGAAATCGATAGCTCTGTAACAATATAGGCGGCTGAACCAGGCCGCATTAATTGCTTTGTGTAAATTGGAATCAGAATTATATTAACATAAATAGAGTCTATTTTGCAAAAGGAATTAGATAGATCAGGTTTCAAAGGTTTTGTCATTGAATTTAAGGTGTAAAATAGTCCTAAGCATAAAATCATATCAAAGAAGTATCTAAGATGTATGTGGATGTCAGTTACACCAATACTTGTAAACAGAAACTCAGTACACATATTAATTCCACACGTAAAAACGATTCCTTCGGTGTTGGTATACAGTTTTTCTCACCATAACTAAAAATTGTTAAACAACTTGGTACTAACGTGTGACGAGTGAACGCACCCTTTATCATGTACTGGCGCATGTGTGTGTGTGTGCGTTTGTGTGTGAATGAGAGAGATGTAACTACGGCATTAACAAAACTTGCAAAGTAAACGGTCTCTATTTATTCATATATGAAAAGAAGACTTTGAAATGTACAGTTATTTTGTCCGAAATTTAACCCTAGGTTAATTCATAACCGACACATCGTTAGCTGGTTTCTTCGCAGTTATTATTACGTGAATGAAAGAAGACTGTAAAGTGGAAGGATTGAGTATGAATGTGAACAAAACAAGGCTCTGGTGTTTGAAAGGGAAGATGTACAGACAAAGTGTGAAATATGGCTAAATGGAAAATGTCTAGAACAAGTGAACGAAATTGCATATCTGGGGAGTGCGTTTTCGAGGGATGGAAGATGTGAGTTGGATGTGGAGAGATGGGTAGCAGCTGGCAAAAAAGTGAACGGTGCTCTGTCCGCATTAGTAGGTAGTGTGAATATATCTAACTCAGCCAAAATGGCCATACACAATACAGTGTTGGTTCCAACTTTATTGTACGGTAGTGAGACCTGGATATGAACGAAATCGATTGAAAGTAAGATAAATGCAGTACAATTGCGATCACTTAGTAATATGTGCGGTGTCACCCTTGTGGACAAAATGAGCAACGAAGAGATACACAGTATGAAAGGGTTGCGCGACAGTGTTATTGTAAAAATGAAGAAAGGAATGCTTAGATGCTTCGGGAACTTAGAAAGAATGAGTAATGAAAGACTGACGAAGAAATTGTACAGAGCAAAAGTGAGTGATAAAAGAAGCCAAGGAAGACCAAGGCTGACTTATGAAGATCAAATAGCCAGAGTGCTAGCAGATGAAAATGTGTGACGAGAATGATAAGATATGAGCAAGCGAAAGAAATATGTAAGGACCGCGAAGCTTGGCGCTCCGATCCCTCCAACTACCCCGTTAGGGATACAGCGTGCAGATAAGTATGTATATATTATTTTTTTTATAGTTTTTCCATGTAGGTAGGTACATAATAATATGTGAAGGGCTTGGATATTAAAATTGTCATTAATTACAAAGTAATAAACGCATATTATGTAGGTACGTTTGTTCGGTTGACATTATTTAAAGCTTCTTAACTATGTAACAGTTCTCAAATGTTACAAGTAGAATGCAAGACGCGAAGCGTCAAACGGGCGGCGTAGCATAGTCTGGGATTTATGCGCTGTACCCGGGAACTGATGACATTCCCGGAATCCCGGGACTACGGCGACGTGACCAGAAAACGAGTAAGCACTGTTATTGCATACAAACACATAGTTTTTGAAGCTATACATTCTACAGTAGCGAAGGTGGTATTAAATACGATACGATAGATATTAAGCTATAAATCTCGTAGCAATTTCAGGCAACATTAAAAATAACTTAAAATAATTACGATTCAAAACGACGCGGAAATTTAATTATCTGCTTAGTAAAAAAAA
Source organism: Zeuzera pyrina (assembly GCA_907165235.1). Classification (NCBI taxonomy): domain Eukaryota; kingdom Metazoa; phylum Arthropoda; class Insecta; order Lepidoptera; family Cossidae; genus Zeuzera; species Zeuzera pyrina. Next base: position 2,105,444 of record OU015640.1, read on the forward strand.
TGAACCGTTGCGGGACGCCTGGCCGATGTGAAACTTCGAAACTATTTGTATAGAAAATGCGCATGAAAAGATGGTTTATTAAAGGAAATAAATATGGCATATTCAAAAAATATGGCATAATAAAAACGAAATATTCAGATAAAAAAACCTTTTTTTAAAGACATTGACAACATTTTCTGAAGTGAATAAAAACACTGCATACACTACAGGTATACGTGTTCAGTACAAGCGCGTGGCGCACTCTAACAGCCGCCGCATAAGATGTTTCACGTGAAAAACGTTTTTTAAAAACAAGCTTTCACTAAATTATATTGTTGACAGCTGCAACTGTGTGTAAAAACTTCCAGCTGAAACTTGTCTAAAAATAATTTCCAAAATTTGACCCACGCGTCACGAGTCGAGTTGAATAAAAGCTTGTAAAATAAATAGAGTCCAAAATACCTATTACTGAATTTTTTTTTACATTTTATATTTGGGTTATCTATTAATGTCGTTGTATTTAACTAGATGATTATTTAATATTCGGCTTTGACGTACAGACAGACGGAATTTGTTGTTGAATTCAAGCTACTCAAGATGAGCTTCAAGAATTTTAGCTGTGAAGCCCTAAAAATACTAGGATCACTACATAATTATTTTATTAATTTTTTATTAGTATATTATGATTCAAAAAAGTAAGCAAGTGGTTCAAAACAAAGAATATTTATCAAGTTTGTATAAAGTTTGATTCCGAAAATAAAAATGAATGCATTATCATTAATTTTTATTTTAGGAATCAAACAAACGTTACAAATTTAAATGTTAATATTTGCAAACTTAAATCTAGTGTGTTTCTTATATTATGGTCACATCACACACATAACCGATTTTCTGGGAAAAATTACATAACCCTATAAATTAATACATAAGTTAATACGTACATACGTGTTTATACGCAAATTTTAGTTGATTTAATAAAATTCCAAGTAAAACAAAATATCATAGCAAAAATTAAAATGTCTGTTAAAACTTTGATCTTTAAATTAATAAAATTCTGAGAACCATTTTCAAGGGACTCAAATTTGTTATATAATTTATTTTAACTCTAACATAAACAGTAACCTTAGTTATATTACTGAAATTTATATGAGAATTAGAAGTTTTTAAGTTTACCTAAGGTTTATTAATATTTAAAATATCAAAGAGCTATAAAATATGCTGGACGTATAAATCCCGCTACTATACCCAAATATCGTATCGGAAGCAGGAAATGGCTGAAACCAAAATAAATTCAAAAAATCTCTTCACAAAAGCGAACAGATAACGTAAAGTTTCCGAATGTGGACATTTGCATCGAGGTATGGTACCACTGTTGGAGGGATTTATATCTATACTGTATTTATATCTATATAACGTACTCGACCTGATATCACACTTACCTATGGCTTATATTGCTTAGGAACAGCATAGCGTAGTTTTCTATCAGTGAAATAATTTTTAAAATCGATTCATTTCTAGAGATAGAATACATACAAACGAATTATACACGTGTAAAAAAATTACGTTTCTTTATTTCCATATTCGAATATTTTATTGTGCCGCGTTTTCCTGAATGTCGGTAAAACAGTCACCGCTTACGTAATAGATGGCGCTGCTATCAATGGTATCAAACACAGTCGGTAAAATAGCGACCGTTATTATTTTAGCATGGTAGTTTTTGGTAGTTGGTAGATATATCATTATTATTGCGAGTTGTGAAAGAAAAATATTGAGAAGAAAAGTGAAAAATTGTAAAAAGGAACGGAAATTAATGAACTTTTAATTGTCGTTTCTTTGTTTTCAGGTAGGATAGTATAATTTAAGGTAAATAATATAATTAAAGTGTAAAAAGTATGTACTGGAATAAAATATAACTTTGTTTTCAGAGCAACACAATATTGTTCATTTTAATTTTTGCCAGTTCCTGGTCAATTCAAAGAATTGTCTTATACACGTTTAAATATTACATTGTACACATTTTAAATTGTGTATTCGATTGATGGACCGAGACACTATTTGCACATCAATACGATCTGTAGTATAAATCAGGAGCAAAAGAAACAGGATAACGAAATAAATGATAACCAGAGCAAGACGAGATATCGTTATTTAAGGCCATACCGATCAAGGATATATCAAGGTTCCCATTCCCATAAAATCTGCCAGCATGTAACGTATTCAGTTAGTACCACAATCCAGGAGCAAGTACGTATCTAGCAGTAAATGACACTGCACATACACAAGTTTTCATTTCTTCAACAATCCAGATCAGACGCCGACAAATTACGGAGTACGCAACTTACTATGTTTCAAAACTGTACAGATATTGTCAGTGAGTTGTGTCTGTTCACGTAAGCGTACACGGTCCGTATAGATGTCCATTACACATACATAAATACGCGTCACTCAGTTAAACTGTTTATCCTGACAATGTCAGTGCAGCCCGGACCGTGTTTGTACAGACACACCGCATATGCATGATACGCATGTGTCAATGATGTATTATATATATATATATATATATATATATATATATATATATATTATTACATAGATATAATATATTACTTCATTGAAATGTATATTTGATTGATAATAATGAACAATAAATTGTTATTTTAACATTCTAACTTTTAGTTATCGATTTAATACTCGAATAGTTATTTATGAAACAATAAACGGTCATTGTGATCATTGAAAGTCATAATAGCTCCCTATTTTCTTAACGCTTTGAAACTATGTGTTGCCTATGATAATCAGTATAATTATAAATAATATATTAATAAATAGCTATTAATTATGGATTACATATATCTAGTATGGATATATTTCTAAAGTACTGATACGAGTTATGATTAAAGTGGTGGGGAAGATAGTTTCCAATAGTGATTGTAACTACAGAACGACACATTGCTGTCGGGACACTAGAGTTAAGCAGATAAGTATCCAAATAGAATATTAAGTTATTCATTTTGTTATATAATATGACGTTATAGTGTGTACCTAGTATTGTGATATTTGCAATTATGTATAATATGATATTAGAATATAATGTTTTAGAGAGACAATCATTGTAGTAAAACTAGTGAAGTGTAATTGCTTATATTTCAATACTTTATTAAACAATAATACCTGACTGAGTTTCTTGCCGGTTCTTCTCAGTGCAGATTCATTCTGAACCGTAGTTGATTTTGCTTGAATAAAAATGATTGGATTCAAGCTTAATGATGTGTTTCCTTCTATTTACCCATTATTATTAATATTTCTACTCCTGTTATTATTTAATTCTTTTGAGTAGTTGCCTATATTTTATATTATCTCATGACTCTCTATGTTCCCTATTTCTAACACATGCGTTAAATGTGAACACGATCGCAGAGAATGTATCTATCTTTATGTTCATGACGATATATGTGTCTATCACGTGTGATGTCTCTATACATGCTTATATTATAACTTTCTTTGTTGTCAATATCAATGCTCTACAATGTAAATTTGATGTGTTTGGTATCGGTTGATCACAAATTTCGATAAAAATTTTGATAGTGGGTGAAAAATGGAAAATCTTAAAGGATGATTTTCTTTTCAATCATCCTTTAAGATTTTCTAATATCCTTAAATAACTGACGCTATATCCTTAAATAACTAACGAAATACTGTAGACGAAAGAATAGACATCACACAGAGTTGGATGGAAAAGAAAATGTTTGTTGAAAGAAAATAAGCTTGATGGCTCATTGCTAGTTGAAATTATTTACAAAAAAAAAGGAATTTCGAACATTTTTGCTCCACGAATCATCTAAACATTGTTTTTAGAAATGCTGTATTTTTTCGCTTCTACTCGAGTCATACCGTGAGGCTAGCCAGCTGACAGCATCACGTGTCTGAGATAAAGGCGGGACCCGTTTTGCATTTCACGGCACTAACATATACCACCAGAAAGTTTCACGGATTTAAGTCCGCTATGTAAAGAGTACGCAAATATTACTGTAAAAAAGTAAATAATAGTCTAGAAAAATTTGTAATACCTACCACATTAAAATCAAACATATTTTTAATACTTAGTATTATGTAAATTACTTTAAGATTTCAATATATTTTTTTTTCAATACTCCAGAGAACTATACCAGTTGGGTAGCTGACAACTAGACAAATTAATTACTTTTTATATTTGTCAAGAAAGTAATTTTCTATGAAAAATGTTTGAGATTTTGAATAGTGACGTCATAGTTTATATCTGTTCAGACATTTTGGAAATTAGCCCGGACTAACAAAATAGACGGACAAATATTAAAAAAAAAATATGAGAAAATGAATAAGAAACCCAAGAAAAAGACTTTATTTCAAAATCGGACTAATTTTATTTATTTGTTTAGATGTAAAGATAATGTAATGATAGATACCTTGTTAACAGGGGGCCTATACAAGTGGCTCGAATGTCGTAAACGTTAGTAGATTAGAATGACAAATACCGCGTGATTTACGAGTAACGAATTTGAAATTGGTTGTCAAACGTTATTAACTTTCTTATATATCAAACGAAACGTACAATCATGTGAAAACCACCGTATAAAAGGTAGCCAAATGGCACTTTTGACGAGCAGTAACGCTACCAAGCGTTTCTATTTTACGAAACCGTTTGCCTCTTGTCTAGACGAACAGATCTTATTCTTTAAAACGACGTGTTAGCTATTATCAATATTCTCGATTAATCGTTCTAATCATAATCGTTAACGAATGGCAACACTGTTTTTTCGAAAGTGTTGCTACTTTCATAATAACATGGTGTTTTTGAATGTCAGAAAATAAGTCAGTCGAGAAATTCTCTAGTTAGCGAAAGCACGTCTTTTAATTATATCTCCTCATCCTACGTTTCCATCCAAGTCAACATCCTAGAAGAACGATTAGTTTTCATCGAGAATATTGATAATAGCTAACAAACGGAATTCATATTCAAAGTCAATTCTAAAGTTTCCAAGTTTGACCCGCACCAAACATTCACGCTGAGCAATTTTGAAGATAGTGCAAAGTTTTAGAAACTCCCATTTATCTACAATTTAATTTTATTTAATTTTATATTGTTATTCATGTTTTTCCTTATCACAATTGTAATTTCCTATGCACCTAATGCACACTTCTACATTTTATTGTACTAGTTATCAGGAGCGGAGTCTCCTAGCACAGGTATTCAAACAAACATTGATTTTAATGTATTAGATGAGACATCCCTCTCCATCGAGAAAAAAACTGTAATGATGCTGGTCTGTAATATGAAGTAAATGTTTTACATTATTTAAATTTTTTCTATTTTAGCAAGCATAATCTACCATAAATTTAGCAAGTTTCCTGCTGGGTTTCAAAAAATTTCTTCCGCTTATTCCTTTTGTTCACTTTAATGTTGTAAAAGCACAGTCTGACAGAATGCCAACTCGTTCCGAATATCTCCAACTTCTTAATTAAGAAAATTAAAGATAACAAAACAAGCTGAACTAAATTGTAAATCGTGCTCGAAAAGTGCAGTTGGAGATTCGTTAAATTAATTGCAGGGGAAAATTATTTGTTTTTAGAGAACAAAACTCAATTTACATTCGTGTTCAGGAAAGTGAAAATTCTGTGTGTTTTATTCAATAATGAAGAACTTGACTCGAGCTCTCTATCACTTGTAGTTCAAATCACTCCACAAATAATAAATTATTTATCTGACGGTAACCATCATCTATTTTGATCGTCCAGTCTTGCCATTTTTTTCCAAGATGGGCTAGTACTCATTTTAGAAGCTCCTCCTTTTGATCAAGAAGATCCGTTTTGGAAGAGCTAGAATAGTTTCATTCTAAAAACATTGACCTACAAGACTGGAAATGTCCTAGAACTAAAAATTTTTCCACTTAGAGAGGAGTCAATTGGCTATAACTCATTTACTCGAACACATGCAACTATCGGAACAGGTTGTCTGATTTGTGAGCTAAATATTTGAACACATAATTAAAAACGCGTTTATTATTAAATTACTAATTGAAGTTATATTGTGCAATATTTATGTGCTTTATTTCAAGTATGATAATCAACTTGTGACTTCTGATGTGTGACAAAGTATTCGTTAGCAATTGCTTGTCTTGTTGTAGGTCAATGTAAGAAGTTGTTTATTATTACATTGCTTATTGAAGTTATATTACACAATATTTATGTGCTTTATTTCAAGTATGATAATTAACTTGCGACATTTGATGTGTGACAAAGTATTTGTTAGCAATTGCTTGTCTTGTAGGTCAATGTTTAAAAGTTGTTTATTATTAAACTGCTTATTGAAGTTATATTGCGCAATATTTATGTGCCTTATTTCAAGTATGATAATTAACTTACGACGTCTGATGGGTGACGAAGTATTCGTTAGCAATTGCTTGTCTTGTTGTAGGTCAATGTAAGAAGTTGTTTATTATTACATTGCTTATTGAAGTTATATTGCACAATATTTATGTGCTTTATTTCAAGTATGATAATTAACTTGTGACAATTGATGTGTGACAAAGTATTTGTTAGCAATTGCTTGTCTTGTAGGTCAATGTTTAAAAGTTGTTTATTATTAAACTGCTTATTGAAGTTATATTGCGCAATATTTATGTGCCTTATTTCAAGTATGATAATTAACTTACGACGTCTGATGGGTGACGAAGTATTCGTTAGCAATTGCTTGTCTTGTAGGTCAATGTTAAAAAATGGATACATCACACTTTTTTTGCCAATACAAACTAATGTTTGCAGTTGAAGAGCGAGAGACCACGTGTCTTGCAACTACAAAGTTAAATTTATTTTGAAATCAGAATTGTATGTTTTTCTCGATGGAAAATATGTTTGTACGGATGTATGTTTTTGGTAAACACATAACACCAATATGTTGTATGGTGGTGTCAAATCCTCGATGCGCAACACCAATATGTTGTATGGTGGTGTCAAATCCTTGATGCGCGAGTACATTCTTATATATTTTTTATTGTACGTAAACTTTTCTCTTTAAAATAAGAAAATAAACACTGAAAGGTACAAAATAACTATCCTTTACTAGTCAAAACTCAAGCACAATAAAAATAACATTATAAGTACGATACACATACCTATATAATTAAATTTGACAGTTACTGAAGTCGGTGCCAAATCAATTTATTTTATTTATTATTAATTACACAAAGAAAAAAATTATAATACAAAAGCACATTGTCACAGTGGTCCCCGCACTAAGCGAACCTGTATCACGGGTGACCATTAAATTACGGTTTCATTAATCTTCACAAAAAAAAAAGAATGTGCAACAACAGAAGTTTATTAGTTTGGTAGACTTGGCACCGACTTCAGTAACTGACAAATTTAATTATATAGATTTGTGTATCGTACTTATACAGTTATTTTTACTGTACTTGAGTTTCGTTTAGTAAAGGGTAGTTACTTTGTACTTTTCTGTGTTTTTTTTTTTTTGAAGTTGGTTTAATTTTTTTTTTTAATTTTTTATTTCTCCCATTTGAGTGATCTTGGCCTAAATAAATATCTAGGGGAAGTGCACAATTAACTTTTTTCTAATTCTGGAGCGCAACGATATACAAGAGAATCGTTAATATAAATAAAGATAACCAGGTCGCGTTATTTGATGTATCTTCAAAGTCCAAGCTCCAATACCGGTGAAATACAAATGGGATCACCTTTGAAGTATGACCTACCAAACAAAAAAAGAATGATCGAAATCAATTTATAATTGTCGGAGTAATTACGTATCATACAAAAAAAACACATACAGTCGAATTGCAAACCTTCTTTTTTAAGTCAGTTCAAAAACGGTCCCTCTGAACCTCTCATGCATTCATACTGTAGATGGCACATATCGTAATTCCTTCTAAAAAAACAATGGAGTTAATATGCGCCGATGGAATCTTCTCCTTCAAGTGCGATCGACTACAGAAGGTCGGCTAGTAGCAGTTAGAACTTGTTCCTTATTCGAGGTGGAATAGTTCGGATGCGTCCGCGATCCCTATGCACTTCTGAATTTTATATCCATTCATCTTTTTGCAAGACTTTTGCAAGATTTCTCCGTCTCTGTCTCTACTCGTGGTACTGGGTGGACATCCAGTAAGGGAACACTTCCCAGATGATGAGGTTTGTCCGTCTTGTTAATCGTTCCAGTAAGCTTTCGGATGATATTTTATTTTATTTTTATTTATTCAGGAAACCTTACAGCCTAAAATAACTAAAGATAACAATTTACATACAGGTTTAAATCAAGGCCAATTACAAGATTTTACCTATAAAATATGTATATAATATGTCCGAACATCTCAAGGATTCACACTTGCACAATCGACGAAAGTCTTTGTTTGATGCGAAGCTCTTTCGGTATGGAAACGTTGGTGTGGTAAGCAGTCCATTTTATCCTCAGCAAGCATCACTAGCATCACATCTCCACGGCGTCAATTTTTTATGATATTTTTGATGGATGTCTATTTTCAGCTACATACAGGAAAACAGCACCAGCACTATAATTAGCACTTCATTAAGCAGGTACAAGAGGTTAAAGTCAAACAAAATTCACATCGCACTGAACAAAACCTACACTTACTAATATTAATGAAGCCCAATTTTGTTTAGTTCCATAACTTCTGCTAAGTACTTTTTTATCTTTTGCTACAAAAATAAATCTATTTATATATTAAAAACTACTATACAATAATGTGTAAATTGTAGGCTGGCATTAGTGATTCAAAGAAGATTGATTGGTATCGGGTTCTCAATCGTGCGTTTTTCCCAAGTTTAACTTTTGAAAGGTTTACACGAGCACTTGATGGTAGTGATATTAAAGAATAAAAGAATACCGTTTCTAAAACTGTGTGAATATCACAGTGGTGTATAATTCCATAAGCGCATATTCATGGCACGATGTACATAGATCAACTCATTTCTAGAAATCCAAAGAATTACATTAGGTTTTAGAGATTGCATTCTTTCTATAAACTTTAACGGTTTTTATTCCTATAAATTATTAGGATTCCATATTCAGCACTTTTGGCAATAAAAAAAAATTTTCTGTTTTTCACATAAATCGTCAAATATATAACCTAACCTATAAAGAGCTCTTTCATCTTCTGCTGCGAAAATAATTCCATTTCCGAATTAAAAAGTATTATCCAACAAACAATACATAAAGTGTAGACCAGTATCATCGGCCCTCGAGCGAAAGTTATCTACGCTAAACGGTCATAAAAGTCTTCAAAATATCCCTTCAGGACGGCACAACGCTTCCATTTCGTTATGTCTCCAACTATGCAAAGAAACACCACCCAGTTTTGAACTTTAACGCAAAGGAATATGGAATCGATATAATTTCAATACAAGAGAATTTAAGTCGGTCGATGTGTAATCTAAAATCGATATAAGTGTAACTCGGTACGGTTGAGATATCTTAATATTGGGTTTCATCAATTCCTCGAAGGCAGAAGATTTTAAGACAACTTTTTGGGATGACCCACTTCGTACCTTTCCTAACGGGGTCGAACAAGTGGGTGGACAGTTCTAGGTTGGATTCCGTCTAGATCAGCTTAGAAAATGATCCTTCCGAAATTATTTGTACGTGAAGCATGAAAAATACTTCATTTTTTTTTTATGACGGAGTGGTCGTGGTCATGAATCGTCTCATAGGTTGGTTGCGGCTTTTGCGAGACTTCTCCATCTCTCTCTCTATTTGTGGCACTGCGTGGACATTCAGAAAGGGAACACTTCATAGATGATTTAATGAGGTCTGTCCATCTTGCGGGTAAACGGCCGCGAGAACTTTGTTCCTCCACTCCTGCTTGTACTATTATTCGTTCCAATAAGCTTTCGGATGATATCTCCTAATATCTTAAGGATTCTACTTTAATTGAAGCCCTAGGCTCGTGAACTTCGTTGGAGTTGACCAGGATGTTATTTTTACCTTATAAATACCTTAAATTGAACACTTATAAGATCACTATGCATCTACCTATCCACCAATCCATCCACCACGGTCGATTTTCTTAGAAACTTGACGTTCAAACTTGTTAGCATAGTGACACCTGTAACTGTACTCCTGTAACTTATAATTATTTTCCGCCCAAAATTCTTAAACTATTAAACTACACGTGTTTTCTCTCTTAACAAAACATCCTCAGAATATTGCAGAGATCAGACTTAGTCAGTTAATCAGCACTTAATTAACGAGCGGGTCAGCATTGATGATTCGGTCAGAAAAAAACACTGAGACTATATATAATAATTATATTGTTAGCATAGCTCTTGTTGATACCCCATGTTAATTACAATCGTTAGCTCTTGATTTGGCCAAAGGGCGGTAGTCTTTAATCCAGCGCAAGCGCCTTAAACGTTACTTCTATGCCTTCGTAATTTAAAAGAAAACAGGAAAACAACTCATACGTCAATACGTGTCACGTGCCACAGACAGTTTTCTCAGAAACGTTAAGTATAATGTAAAGAATATAGTTATATTAGAGGAAGTAAAATAATATCCAAAAAATGCAATATAAAGCAAGGGAAATTCCATCCTCTGTCTGCGCAGTTTTATGTATTGTGTGAAGATCCGTGTTCGTGGTTATATTTCTCATTTTACTATTAATATACTTTTTTTTTCTTTCTTCATGGCATGGCGATTAGCGTATTTGCCAATGTCAGGTATTGTAATAGTATAAGTAGAATCGTTATCTAAAACGTTAAAACTTCTCCAGTAAAGTGATAGTAGACTTTACTGAAGTTTTACAGGACTTCTTGGAAGAGCGCGAAAACTTCAGCTACACATGTTTATTTAGACCTTCTCCATTCTTTTCGCTTGCACAGAACTTTAAAACACAATATACTATCACTGTTGTACTTTAAAACTCCTAAAAATGTAAAAAATAGAAAATGTAAATGAAATGACAATCTTACTTCTCCCGTTCCCGCCAAAACTCATTAATGTACTTACGTAATAAGTATGTTTTGTACCTGATTAATGTCGTATTTCTGTGTACAATGTCTGTTTCTTGACTACTTTATCATGGAAATCGCATTCACTTTATTATACAATTAGCTGTGTCTCAAAGAGGTATTAAGAGATCTTGTTGAGTTCAGTCGTGCGTTCGTCCGTCTGTCCCAAGCTTGTAATTTTCTTCAAATGTATCAAGGGAGAACTTTGCGTTTTTGTCGTCTCTGGTTTTAATTATAGAGAATAAAAACACTACTTTTGAAACATCGATTCTTAATTTAACAATACTAAAATATATCCCAAGATTGTACAAAAAAATTACACTTTTAAGTAAAAGTACTTCTCTAAGGAGAAATGAATAATTCTCGACCTTATTTTCTCTGTCTACATAAGAGAGAGAAAAGCAAAGCATAAAAATGTTATTGTAAACTGTGTTTGTAATCTGAACATAAAAGCGTAAGGCGCTTTCTCTTAAAATCCAATAAAAATGTTATTAAGCATTTTCATTCACATAACATTAATTTGAGAAACAAAATCGTTTATTTCGACTGAAAGCGCCCCGAATTTATTATCAAATGTATATTTAATTACAAATATGACATACACTTGAGTTATTAAGAGATAAACATAAAAAAATTTAAAGAACCCTCGACTTAAAAAAACCTCTGAAAAGTAAAAAAAAATGTACCTATTGGCACTTTAAGTTTATGATAAGTTGTAACATAAACAGTAATAAACATATCTTAGCTTCGTCGCGTTGGAGGACCACTAAAGCGTAATTTCACCAATCGAAATTGAATGCGATCAGCGCGCATAAGCCCGAGTTTAGCCATTAATCTCGGTTCAAAAGCTTAAATTCATTTCTCCAATGCAAACAGAACGCAGTTCATGCTGGACTCGGTTCATATTTTGAAGTTACAATTTTCTACGATTAAGATCCTTGAACGCGGTTCAAGAGCCGTCATTGTCAACGTCTGACCCTTTTTATTTTTAAACATAGGTATTTAACCACGCTAAAGATTATAAAACTTGCGTAGTATAAAATAAAAATCAGTGGGAGAAAATATCACAAAGCGAACAAAAAATAGCACACAAGCAGAACATTCACAGAACTGCGAGAGAAAAGAACAAACATCTTTTTTCCTGTATGATGAATTATTATAATTATTACTTTTTGACAGACGATGCGTTTCGTTGTCGAAATTTTGTTAAAATTCGTAGGAAACCACTGTTACGTTCTAGTATAATACTAGTTACTTATTCGAAAAACGAAACGCATTCCGTTCACCTAAACGCGATCAGAAAGTAGCTAGTGGGACTTTTTGGCGGGAACGGGAGAAGTGAGGTTGTCATTTTATTTAGATTTTCTATTTTTTACATTTTTAGGAGTTTTAAAGTACAATAGTGATAGTATATTGTGTTTTAAAGTTCTGTGTAAGTGACAAGAATGGAGGTGATCTAAATAAACATGTGTAGCTGAACTATTCACGCTCTTCCAAGAAGTCCTTTATAACTTCAGTAAAGCCTACTATCACTTTACTGGAGGAGTTTTACGCTAAGAAAAAACTGATTTACTTGTGATTCTACACTATGGATTCTACTTATTAATACGTGACATTGGCAAATACACTAAACCGTGCGCCATGCCATAAAGGAAGAAGAAGAAAAGAAAAAGGGCGGGAACTTCGTTTCCCTCTTTGACTCATATTTACTTGATCAATGGCTAAATGCAATCTGCGAAGCCAAAACAAAGAGAAAAAAAAAAGTAGCTAGAAATTGTTAACATTTGATCGAGATCTTTAAACCAAGTCACATTGAACTTCGTTCTACTGGACCTGGTTTAAAGAGTAAATGGTGAAAACTTACCTAATAATAAGTTTGACTTGCACTAACTCTTCAAACTAGATTTAAGGACTTACATCTCGCTTGCACAAAAAATTAAATCGTTGGTGCAAGTGAGATGTCAAATCCTTAAATCGAGTTTACATAGTTGGTGCAATCCACCACTCTCTCATACAAAAAGAACTAAATCGGTTCATGAGTTTAGGAACTACGATGCCACCACAGATGCCACAGACAGATACGCAGATTCACAAACACGCAGATATACAGACACACGCATTCAACTTATAATACCCTCTTTTTGCGTCCGGGGTTAAACATAAGATTGATAATTAACTAATAATAATACTCTAGAAAATTACACAAATGGTGTGACCCCAAAGTATTAGAATTGTATCAAAGATTAATTAGTTCTTACATTATGGGTACGGCGCAACGGATTGTAGGAATTCCCAGCAACACCCAGACTTATATCAGTTAGTACATTCACTTGACCGGGGATCGATCCCAGGACCCCAGTCTGGAAAGCAGATGTTCTGCCACCGCGCTAACTCGACAATCATTCATTAATTTTTGCATTTTAACGTAGTTCTTACAACCAATCATGGCAAAAATACATCTTAAGATAATTGCGCCGACCTTGACACGGCTAGGATACATTTTTCTGTTATGGAGTTCCAGTGTTTCCCTTTTGGCTACATCATTGTATCAGTTTGATGGTACCATATTGTTGCATTGTCATCAAAGCTGCATATAACTGCCAATTTTCATGATGATACAACATAAAGTAAGTAATATTTGCTTCTTTATATTCCATTACATAGTCAGGTCAATTTAATAAAAGCCTGTTAAAAAGAACATCTGATATTTTTTTCATGCTGGTCTGGAGAGACAGAAAATCGTAATATATCTGCTTATCTTTCCCAAGGTGTAAAAGTCGGCTAAGTGATCGGGAATTTAGGATATAAGCGACAGGCTAATAAACTGTCGCTACATTATGGTACACAGAAACATAAAGCTTGTCACATATGAATGACAGGACCAGCACATTTCGTGTCACATACACATATTACTGAATGACACAAAATTTGTCGGTTTTGTCATTCGTCTGTGCCAGGCTTCATGTTTCTGTGAAAATTACGAACATAAATTATGGTGAAGCGTAACACTTCTTACTTCCTATAGTTAGACATTATTATCATATGATCAATTTATTTACTGTTATAACTCTTCGAGCTAACTCACTGTCATTTTCTATTATTTATTTATTTTTGCATTTACATTTTATTGTTCTCGACTTTGAACTAAAGTCGATTTGACGTTCAAAAATACCTTGCAATTGGGTTTACTTAAATAAATTGATTTGACTTTGACTTTGGACCATTACATCATTATTTAATATTAAATTTTTGAGGTAACTGTATTTCATGTCAGAAATAATTGATATCTATTTAAATACGTATTAGTACTATACTGTTATGAAACAATAACGATGAAATGACTAGATTAAGTGATTTAGGTTCTGGTTTCTACACGTAATAAATCACGTAATAAATCAGGTGTTACTTGCATTTGTGTTAATCCGCGTAAATCGATGTCAGTAAAATAAATAATCTAGGTATGTATTTTTCAGCTGTCATCCGCTCAAAGTTTTAAAGTCATTGAAAGTTATTGATCGATATGTATTTTGCTTCTCAAAGAAGCATCCTCCATAAATACCAGAGCTCAGTCAGCTAACTCGGTCAGCTGATAAATAGATTTGGCGCTTTTTGCGAAAGATAATAAAAATATGCAAACCCAAATTCTTTACCAAGTATTGACCATTCCTGAAACATCCAATCTTTGAATTCTTGTCTCTTCCTGTATTTCTTTCAAACTTCATTGGAGATCTACTAAATAGAGTCAGAATTGTGCTATTTTAAAAACTAGGGTCCAATCAAGAAGATTATCATCCTATCCTAATTATTTCTGTTACAAGGCGGGTACAATAATACATACATGTATTATTTGCTTATTTGCTTATTTGTTTTGTAAACTCCGGTCTAGTTGTTGGAAACCGGTCTAGTTGTTGGACATCTATGCTTGCGGCAGTAGTTCAACAACAGACATTTTGGAACACGAATTGATGCACTGGATGCTACGTTCCAGGGTCCTTAATATGGGTTCAGTAGTGCCCCGACACCTGCTCTGTCGGGTGTATACTGCTGAACCGCGCGACTCCAGCCGCATCACCAACTTCCGGCATCGGATCGTCTGCCGACCGCGGACAGTCAGGGAAGTGCTGCGCTGCGAAGCAAGGACCTTAGACGGGCGATCAACCCCGACCCTGTGTGGTATACCGTGAATAAATTTGTGTTTGCGTGCTCCCGAGTTTTCTTGATTACCTTAGCCGCCACAATTCCGCGCGACACAAACTGAATGCATTGACGGCGCTCAAAAATTGTTATTGTCGCTTTGTTTGTTTTTAATATTCTTATCAAAACAAACAAAGCGACAAAAACAATTTAAGAGCGCCGTCAATGCATTCAGTTTGTGTCGCGCGGAATTGCAAAAACAATGGCGGTAGAACGACTAAGTACCTAGGCGCATAGCGAGCGAGAAGAAGTACTGTCGCACAAATTACTCATATTTTAATTTTTCAACGCAGATACAAATTTATCATATAATAACTAATATATATTTGTTTATTATATTTGCTTATTAAAATAAACCATGTTAACGTTTTTTATATCAAAATTCAAGATTATATCACCAAAATTAAATTGTTAAATAAGATGTACGTTTAACGTTACAGTGTATTGAATTCAAAAATATAAGATTGATCTGTTTTTATAATTTACGCAGACAAAGTCGCGGGCAGAACATTACTTCATATCATTCATGACATCAATTATAGTATCAAATATCGAACCACTACGATACAAGTGCTTTTTCATTAATTGTGGCACAAATATTCAATACAAGTCAAGTTTTTTCATATTTATGTTAGCAGAAAACTGAAGCAACGTTAAAATTGTGGGAAAAATATAAGCAAGCCATTTCAGTCGTATACAAAGAGTAAACTTAGCATCCTACCTCACAGCCCTTGATTCGAGCACTCTTCCGCTCCACGAAGTCAGTACGTCCATACCCAACTAATTTCCCCCTTTGAACGGAAATCTCTTAATACTCACTGCAAGTAATTCCACGGTTGAAGAAGGCAAAGGGACGGCTTTATGTTGTAAGAAACAATTAACAAAACGTATATTTTATGTTGTAACATACAATTATCTTAGAGTATATTTCGGATGGTTTATTTTTTTTGTGTTTTTATTACTTCGCTGGAAAATCTTGAAAGTTACTGAAAAATCATAGCTTACATTTTGTCCAGAGACACAATTAGTGCGTGTGCGGTATTTTAACTCGATTGGTTCAATAACTTTTTGCGTGAAAGAATGTCGAACATTATTATTCCTTCTTCTACTTCTACTGCTGTTAAACTATGGAATGATCTTTTGTCTACGTTTAGGAGAACCTGTCGCTAAGGTTAAGGAGCATTAAACATTTATACATACATACATATCGTCACGCTGTATCGCTAACGGGGTAGTCAGAGAGGACGGAACGCTAAGCATCGTTATCCTTACATACTTCTTTCGCTTCCTCAAATCTCGTCATTCTACTCATTATGTTATTATATAATGTTTGTTACTTACAGTTTGTTTCCATTTCTTAATAGAAGTCAGACTTGTGTCTATTATTTTTAATTTTTTTTTATTTACTACATTATTATTAAAGTACACACAGTGTCCAATTTTCTACTAAAATACCTCGCAGGTCTAGTGGGAGAAACTTCTTACAGTAATAAGCGGAAACTTTTATTTCTCTATCTTTAAGTATATATTAACATTGTATATGAAATTGTAAATATCAGCATCTAAAAATCTACAAATGCTAAAGAATTAATTAGTATCAAAATTTTTAAAACCAAAAACTACAAATTCAAATGTTAATGCAAACACAAAATTAAAAAGAATCTAAGTAACATACAAAAATAAAAATGATACCTATCCTTATGAAAAATATTGTTACATACATACATCTTTGCGCTGTATCCGTAACGGGGTACAGCGTAAAAATATTGTTAATAAAAATAAATTCTTCTGTTACCAAAAAAATCGCGCTATTTTAACAAAATGTCGACAAAGTATAACAAACAACCAGGAAACAAACTGGAGCGCTATAACATACAAAAGAATCAACAATATAAATAAAGCTTATGAGCAGTTAGCGTTATTTCGTGTTATTTAGTGTATATTCAAAGTCCAAGCTCCATTACCAGTAAAATTTAAACGGGACCACGTTAAGAGTATACCCTTTCAAATAAAATTTGAAGAAAATTTGAAAAATTTTTGAAATCGGTCTACAAGTGACGAAGTTATCGGTGAACATACTTAAAAAGAGAACATACATACAGACGAACATAGAGCCTACTCCTTGTTTGAAATCGGTTAAAAACGTATCAAGGTCCGCTGCGCATCGAGCGCAAAATACTCTCTCGTTCTTTCACCATTTCTGACGCAAACGCTTTCTTTCCCGTAGTGGAGTCGCATAGTCCGGAGTGTGGACGCAGGCTATAAACTCAGTTTAATCCCTACGTGACCGCGGTCTAAGCGTGCGGCGGAAAATCTGCACAGTTTTGAAACTTGTCACATTATTAAATTTTTTTTTTGTGATGGATTACTAAAGTTTTTAGCTATTTTCCGCTCAAACTCCAAAAACCACCAATCAACACGTGTTTCTCTGGTAAGCTGACCGAGTCCAATCTCTGGTATATCCTGAGGATGCTTCGTTAAGAGACGAAACACGTGTGGATTGGTAATTTTTGGAGTTTGAGCGAAAAATAGCTAAATATTTTAGTAATTCATCACATGAAATGGATTTCCACAAGGTAACACCTGAGTCTATACATTTTTTTTTTATTATGTTTGCACATAAATAGATACAAAAATAAATAGAATCGTCATCATAAAATGGTATCTCCCATTTGATTGATACTGATGTCAATTTTACTCTTTATATAATTATGTATATTGTTATTTGTGTAATAAATTGTTAAATATAAATAAATAAATAAAACAAACGAATAACGTTTCGTTTTTATAAAATTGTTAGAGAAAATATTACCTACATTTCTACCATCAAATAGATCTATTGTGTTGAAGGGTGTCAACATGTCAACTATGTACATGTAGTGGTAGAACACTCAGTAACATTGACATCCTAAGGTTAAAGGATTTGATTCGGATCAGATTTAAGTCATTATAACCCTAGAATATAAGAATAAGATCACGATATACACGACGTCATAGGAGGCGTCTAAAAGAGGTCTTCGGGATCTTGGGTAATTGGAGTGAGGGCTAATAGTTCCCTTCAAATATACGACACTGTATGTGGTCCGTGGTATAAAGAGAAATAATTAGTGTCAATAGGGCTGTAAATCTTTAAATAAAATTCACATCCTTTTTTCGCACATTAAAAGTGACTATTAGGCAGATTTTAGCGCATAACGACTTAAAAAACTTGCTTCTTCTCTCTATAAAACCGGATATTACCGGATGTCCGTGTCAGCGTAAAAAGGAAACGGATTTAATCAAAGAGCGTAATAAAAATTGTTATCTATTTTATAGCATAACGCCATCCCATAATATAAGTTCGGAACAGTTAATAAGGGCTGGGAAGAAGACAAGTCACGTGTGCACCTACGTTATAGTGACATGTTAGTTAAGGAGTGACCTTCTTCATAATATTCTAAGGAAATGATCCCTTTAGAGGTCGTTCGTTACACAGGTGATTTTAGCAGTAAATATACGAAATTTTTGTGTATTTTTGTATGTGTATATGTGTGTGTGTATGTGTATGTGTATTTTTCAATCCTATTTTTCCTTTACAAAAGATACGAAAAGTAATCATAGCTAACAAAAATATATGTAAATAAGATGAATATTTATATAATCTACTTTGCTATATAAAGCTGTAGCGTCTGTCTGTAATTACTATTTTACTGTCAAATTTGGCAATAAATAGTAATTTTATTATTCACTGCATTGACTTCGATTCAACTATTTTTAAAATTTTTGTCTGTGTCTGTTTGTATATTCTTTTATAATTCAAGAAAGGCTGGAGCGATTTTGATGAAAATTAGTATATAGTAAGAACAGATGATTGTGCAATAGGTTTTTTATCGAAAATAAGGCTTAAAAAGGGGGTTGAAATTTTGTATTGAAAATGTTAAGCCTCGTTCATGGTAAAATTTGGTGCGGCGATAGACTTTTTTATCGAAAAGAAATGACAATTTTTTTTATCAAAAATTTACTCCTAAAGGGCTGAAAAGAGGGATGAAACTTTGTATGGAAAGTGCTAAACCATTGAACTGATTATGATGTGGTATGGAGATAGTTCGACACCTGAGAACGGACATAGGCTACTTTTATATCAAAAATCCGAAGGCCGATGCAACGCGGCCGAAACGTCCAGCGAAAATAAAAGGTAATCGCGTTAATTTCCCGTGTTTTTAGATATTTTATAATGCAGTGCGAAAGTTTAAAAGTTTATATGTCAAAAAGACTGTCAATGTCATAGTAGTTCGTAATCATATACTTATTATCTTATTTACATACATACATACATATATACGCACACGCACACACACACATACACACACACACACACACGCGCACACGCTCACACGCGCACACGCTCACACGCGCACACGCGTACATACGTACATACGTCCATATGTACATAAGTACATACGTACATACGTCCATACGTCTATACGTACATACATAGATACCTATTATCACGCTGTATCCCTAACGGGGTAGTCAAAGAGGACGGAGCGGCAGGCGTCGCGGTTCTTACATACTTCTTTCGCTTCCTCAAATCTCATCATCTTATTTAATTCATAATAATAATATTTTATTTGCTAAAATATGGCAGTATAATAATTGATGTACACAGAAATTTATTGAACTCTACACATTCATATATTTATTCGTCCGGTGGTCGAAATTCGACTATAAATATAAACATATATGTAACGTAAACTCTTTAGCAACAATCTACTAAATGCGACCGTTTGTTTCAAGGAAGTTAGTATTTTTAAATGAAGCCTGTATATGTATACAGTAATACTAATAATCTCATACTATTTTGTACTAAACATTATCCCCAATAACTTTTGTTTTAGGACTTTCAAAAATTCGTAAATTTTTTGTTTCATACAAAAATAAAAATATATTAAATGTTTTTAAAACTGGCTAAAATTATTTTGGAGTTCGTGAATGCAATAGAACTCTTATTGGATTTTCATTGTTTCTTGCTGGAACTATCTCGTTGATAAATAGGAATAAGATTTTTTTTTAAATGCGCAATAATAGATGAAACATGCAAATCTCAAGATATATAAGAACCGACGAGTGCTTTCACAGACCATTAGGTCTTTAGGTTCATCTTCAGGTCATAACTTACTGCAAACGTACGCTACTAGCACTCTTTACAAATGCTTCCAGGCGACTTCTCGAAGAATATAGAGAGTGGCGGATCCACGCTATTACTTGAACGTAGGTAAAATGAAGTCTTGGAAGGTCGCGGTTTCCGTAACATTATTCGTAGGTACTTAAAAGTTAAAGCAAATTGACGTGATTAACTTTAAGATTAGAAATTAGTCAAGCCTGAGTTCGTCTCGCAGATCGGATTCCACACGAAATTCATCAATTAATACATTTCTTAACTTAGTTTGGAAATTTCTAAAGCTTTGGACTTTTTTATTTTACTGTTTATGACATTGTAAATGATATACCAATCCCAAACAGTCGCTAAATATTTGTATATTCTTTCGACTTTCGGTACATCTTTCTATAAAGCTTCATATTGTTTCCCTTTGTGACGAAATATGAGCTGAACAGCCTTCAGTAGCTTGTTTATTGATTCGAACATCGGTAAAAGCACAATGTTAAAACAGCGGAATAAGTGACGGCGTGAAGCTGTATACATTTTAAGATACAATATACAATTTAATACATTTTGTGGAGGATAAAATTCGAGAGATAGCGAGTTATAATATATTGAGTAAAGCGTTCTTTGGTTGAAACTCATCTCATGTAATATTTCTAATTAATGTATCCGAGAAATTGAGGTTATATTCCCACAGCATATTCTTTTAGTTGAAACCATAGCTCTCAGCTACGTTAGAATCCAATAGCTGATTTTATAACAATAAAATTACACGTCTGAAATCGCGGAAAAGCAGTGTTAGCACACGGAAATGTCAAAAGCACTCGCATACCTAGCCGAAAATGTGTGAGGAGAATAATGAGATTTGAGGAAGCGAAAGAGGTATGTAAGGACCGCGACGCTTGGCGCCCCATCTTCTCTGACTACCCCGTTAGGGATACAGCGTGAAGATTTGTATGTGTGTATGTATGAAATCGCGGGGCACAACTAGTTATTTTACAGTTTCCAAATAGTCAAAGTTACATTATTTTGCTCAAGTAAATCTAATTGCGATATGTTTTTGAATGTTAAATCTATCTTAGATTTCAATACAATAACACTAAGAGGAAACGATAAGAAACTCATAATATATAATACTAGCGATCCGCCCGGCTCGCACGGCTACAATTAAAAAAAAAAAGGATACAGCCCGTGTTACTCGCTGATAAAGTAACTTTTGAGTTTATCCGTTACATACCTTTACCTCTTTATAATATTAATTAGTATAGATAATATATAGAATTATTGTTTTTGAACTTTCCACTTCTAAATTTCTTGCGACTATGAATAATCTGGTCTATTTCATTTAATACTTATGCACCGGTCGTAGTCTGAAACTACTCGTGATTCAGTAATTTATAAACTTAAGAGTATTAGATGGAGGTGTCACCCTTGCGGAAAGGATAAGCAATGAAGAGATACGCAATGTGACAGGGTTGCAATAAAGTGTTATTGTAAAAATGAAGAAAGCAATGCTTAGATGGTTCGGGCACATGGAAAGAATGAGTGATGTAAGACTGACGAAGAAAATATACAGAGCGAAAGTGAGTGGTAAAAGAAGCCAATGAAGACCTAGGCTGACTTATGAAGATCAAATAGCCAGAGCGTTAGCAGATAGAAATGTCAAAAGCTCTCACATACCTAGGCGAAAATGTGTGAGGTGAATTATGAGATTCGAGGAAGTGAAAGAAGTATGTAAGGACCGCGTCGCTTGGCGCTCCCTCTTCTCTGACTACCCCGTTAGGGATGCAGCGTGAAGATATGTATGTATGTTAGTATGTATGTATGTATTTTAACTGTTACAACGGCACGAAAAACATTTAAACTCGTTATTAAACGTATAAAAAATCATAACATAGAATGAAAGATTTTGTAGAAGACAAAACGATAGTCTGAAAATATTGTCTTTTACTTAAATTGTTATATATAATAATTACTTTTAAATTAGATTGCCTTTCTGAATATTGTATTTTAATAGTTGTTATTGTGATATTTCTGAAGTATTTTTATTTGAACTCCTATAACTTGAGACGAAAATGTAAAATAGGAAACATAACTTTCTGAATACATTCGGTAATGTTCCAGCCGTCGCATTTCGTTTTAGGCTTATCATGACAGTCGATAAAATAAAATTTTTAACGGTGT
Organism: Zeuzera pyrina; assembly: GCA_907165235.1. Taxonomy (NCBI): domain Eukaryota; kingdom Metazoa; phylum Arthropoda; class Insecta; order Lepidoptera; family Cossidae; genus Zeuzera; species Zeuzera pyrina. Next base: position 2,127,957 of record OU015640.1, read on the forward strand.
ATGTTTCCTTAAATCTTATCGAATTAGTATTCCACAGCACTCTCAGTAGTAACTGGCTTTGGGGACTTTCGGTATCATTCATAGTATCCCTAGAAAAATGTCACTGCTTGCCGTTTCTAATAAAAAGTTTAAGACTGACATCAATCAAAAAGCTGTCTGTGTTCTGTGAGTAACATGCGAGTATCTGAAACATCGTTCTTGAACGTGAAATGGAATACGTACCTTAAAGAAAGTGTAATAAACCTTCGTCACATCTTTCTACAAGAGCAAAAATGACGCTAAAATATTCATTTTTTACTATAAACTGATATGAATAATTTACAACTAGTCCATACTATTATTATAAATGATGAATGTCTTGTCATTCAGTTGTGTACCAGGTTGTTGCCTTTTGATAACTGAATATTTGAAACGACTTTAATAAAATTTGTTATGGAGGTAGATTACTTTTAAAATCAACACGAACGAAGTCTCGACTACTAGGTAGTTCAAAATAATAAAACACTGATTCGTTTATTTAAAGTACATAGCTCATACATCGTTTCATTATCGATTCTCTGCATGTTTCACAGCTCTATAATTTGAAATTCCGAACGTGCCTACCGGATATGACACCTGTCTGCCTTCGCACATGCATACATGCTAGTATGTATAGCGTGTCATGTCCGTTTACGCTCTAATGTCGTGAGAAATGCTACGTCTAAATGAGTTTAAAACAGTAACAGGGGCCTTACCACCATCTGTTATAGCAATATTATTTTAATATTACTTGATTTAAAAAGCTCTAAATTCTGACAGTAGGTTAGTGGTTAGTTTTATCATTGGACATAATCGTCAGTAGGCGAAAGAAATACGTATGAACCGCGATGTTTAGCCGTCCAACCTACCTTAACTATCTTCGTAAGTTAAGTAATATTAAAATAACAATGCTAAGAGATAGTGGTAAGCCCCCAGTTACATAGTTCGTAGAGATCTGTAGACGTAGGGGTCTGCTACGACGTAGCAGTTGAGATATATTTACTGGGTGCTACGCAAAGAGCTTTAAAACGATCTGAGCGTCTAGACAAGTGGCAAACGGACTTTTTGGCGGGAACGGGAGAAGTGAGGTTGTCATTTTATTTAGATTTTCTATTTTTTACATTTTTAGGAGTTTTAAAGAACAACAGTGATAGTATATTGTGTTTTAAAGTTCTGTTTAAGTGACAAGAATGGAGGAGATCTAAAGTCCGAGAAAAGAAGTCCTTTATAACTTCAGTAAAGACTACTATCACATCACTGGAGGAGTTTTACGATAAGAAAGAACTAATTTACTTGTGATTCTACATGGATTCTACTTATTCTGTGTCTGTATACTAGTTTGTGTTAATGGGTGACATTGGCAAATGCGCTAATCATCTACTGAATTATTTTCTCGCTTTACTTGACGTTGGCAATGTACTCACGTACGGTGCCATTTAAAAATAAAAGTGGCAAACCTTTCGTAAAATCGAAACGCTTGCTGGAGTTATTGCTCATCAAAAGTGCCATTTGGCTATGTTTTATACAGCGCTTTTCACAAGACTTTACTTTTCCTTTGATTTTACTGAAAGTTAATAACGTTTGACAACCAATTTAAAATTCGTTACGCTAAATCACGCTGTATTTCTCATTCTATTGTATTAGCGTTTACGACAATTGAGCCACTTGTCTAGGCCCCCTGGTCATTTATACATTGCATATGTTCATGCTAAGTTCCTAAAGTAGGCAGAAAGGATGGAACTCCAAGTTTCACCATCCTTACATTTTCAATATTTTTCTCCTTGTTCCTCGTGAATTATGAATTATTTTGTTGAAGTGCTATCATATCGATGGGGTGCAAACGATAATCTACCTCCACGTGTGCGATGGGGATTTTCAGTCCAATACGGTATCTTACCTTGTTGGAACGTAAACCCTCTAACCGGTGCAACCTGGGCCACTGCTAGTAACTTTCTGGTAAATACTTGACTCGTGCTAGTAGTGGGCGAAAAGATTATCCCCAATCCCAGGTGTCATTCGTACCGTGCCAATGGATGCGTGGCTGAGGGGGAGCTCAGTCGTGAACGGTGTCTCTTCGATTACAGGGCATCTCGAAGAGTAGTTTTAGCCCTTCTTCCGGCATGCGGGGCTCTGCCGGAGGTGACCCCTTATTTCCCTAGCTGCTCGTAGGACTTTCATGGAAATTGACGAAATCTATATAATCTATTGACGACCATTCAGCTGAGGCTCTCAAAGCCATGAAATACAGGGCTAACCTTGGCTTTAGGAAAATAGTTTTTAAGGTCAGGGGCGGCTCTGATATTAGTGAGTCTACGATCAATGCATCGGAGACCCCACAACCCTCCACCTCTAGTGTCCCTTTGAGGCCGGTAAGGGAAGAGCCTAAACCCCAGCTCAAACTAGGTAAAAGGCCTTCTGGATCGGTAGCGAGGGGTGGGGGTGCAGGTAGAGGGGCAGGTGCAAGTATCAGAGGTGCTACAGCGACCGGGCTACCTCCCTCTCGTGGACGACCACGTCCTCAGAAAAGGGGAGCAGAGCCCGCAAACTCAAAGCCCTCTGCTGGCTTATGACATACCGCCCAAGGAGAATCGGTGAGGATCCTCCAAGCTAACCTTCACCATGCCGTTGCTGCATCAGCGGTTGTGGAGCGCTGTCTTGTTGAGGACAAAGTAAGCCTCGCCTTGATTCAAGAACATTGGGTGGTAAATTCAAAAATCCTAGGTCTAAACGCCGCCGGTAACATACTTTATAATACCGGTGGTAAAAAGCCTAGAGCTTGTATCATTTTCAATAAGAAAATTGATCTTTTAGCTGTTCTAGAGTGTTGTTCTGACAATCTGGTTGCAGCGTTCGATTTTGTGGAAATCCTGCTTCAAAGCGTCTTGCGAGTATTGGAAGAATATTCCGGGCCAGGAGCATTCCAAAGACTTAATAAAGCCATATAATCGCAAGGTGGCTTCTAGTGTCACGGCAATGAGCCGGAGCAACTTGCGTATCTTGGTTAGAGCACTTACTGGGCATTGTAGCTTAAATAAGCACATGTTTAGTATGGGGCTCTCCAACACAAGAATGTGCCGGTACTGCCAGGAAGCGGATGAAACGCCTATGCACATCTTGTGTGACTGCAGACCACTGATGCGCACTCGTGGATCCTGCCTCGGCCAGTATTTTTTGAGTCCGGAGGAGGTTCAGCATATCACTTTAAGGAATATCTTGCAGTTTTTGACTACATTGGGACTTGGTAGTGTTTTGTAACACAGTGGCGATCACAATAGATCAAATTTGGTCGCAGTGATACAAGTCTGGTAGGACCTGCATAGCCACTTACATTAAATAAAAAATAAAAAAAAATCATATCGATACAATTTAGAAATGTGAATTTGCCACCGGTTAGCAAAACAGTGACAAATCACTGAGAAGAACAGATGAGAATCATATTCTAGTATCGATCTCGTGATAAATCTCATGTCGTAGCGTAACATATAACATGAATTATGCCTATTTTTTAAGAGTGGAGTAGAGGTTGAGAGACTCATCTTATGACGGTTATCACGTAATATCCAATTTAATTAAGAATTCTCATGAAAATTAAACGTACAACCTCGATGTAGTAACGTCACGGTACAGTAACTTTAACTTTTAATTGATGCAACCGTTCCAGGATTTATACCAGTTCTCCTAATCTCTAGTTTTGGCTTGTTTGATGCCAAAGAGTTAAGAATTTCACGACAGTAATAAATAATTTTTTTTGTATTCATCTGCTATGCAACTGATAAAAAGAGACTAACAGTAAAATAAACAACAATATAGAAATTAACAGCAATTAAAAACAATATTTTAGAAAGAAATACTGGACTGTGTTGTTTGTCAAAGTTTTCATATTATACTAGCTTTTCACCCTTGACTCTTTCATGAATCCCTTGAATTCACTCTTGAATCTTTAAATATATAGGAACACAATAAAGTAAGAGAAATAAGTAGAAGTAAGTCAGCTGGTAATCTCAGTATATTCGTTTTTTCCATACAATTATGTGATTTATGTTTCCAATGAAAAAAAAAATTCCTTAGGGGCAGACAGCAATAAATAAAACAATTGCCAACACTTTCCTCTGAATGTGTGATGCGTGTAGTCGTGTGGTTATTGTGGTAGTTTATTAAAACTGAATATTAATATTATGTACAATTATGATGTCAGATACAGAAATATGTGCAGTGTCACCCTTGCGGACAAAATAAGCAATAAAGACATGCGCAGTATGACAGAGTTGCACGACAGCGTTATTATAAAAATGAATAAAGGAATGCTTAGATGGTTCGGGCACATGGAAAGAATGAGTGATGAAAGATTGACGAAGAAAATCTACAGAGCGAAAGTGAGTGGTAAAACAGGCCAGGGAAGACCAAGGCTGAGTTATGAAGATCAAATAGCCAGAATGTTAGCAGACGAAAATGTCAAAAACACTTGCATAACTAGGCGCAAATGTGTAAGAAGAATGCCGAGATTTGAGGAAGCGAAAGAAGTATGTAAAGACGCCGACGCTTGGCGCTCCGTCCTCTCTGACTACCCCGTTAGGGATACAGCGTGAAGATATGTATGTATGTATGTATGATGTCACAACTAGCCTGCATTGTAGTGATACGGGATTTATACGAGAGAGCTTCATCGTTAAGTGAACCGAGGTTATAAATAAACGCACTACGTGTACTGTCTCAGTGCTGCGTGAATGCCTGCAGCAGAATGTCGACAATATGTTGGCTTTAATTCTACAAATTCGTAGGTCTATGGTATTTTAGATAAAGTTGAAGTGGTCGCGTACATGTGAAATTAATTAAAATCCTGGCACGCGTCCAAAGCGAAATGTTTGCACGTGTGTAAACAATGCGACCCATGTACACTCGCTGTGTCATTTGTATATAAATATCTACGCAAAACCACTTATAAACTGAGTCTTCGAATATTCTTTCGACCTCAACTCAAACTGACCACCGACTTCGGTTAGAGATCAAAACAATGCTAGTAAGCCCTGCATTCACAGCAATAAAATAAAAAAAACCGGCCAAGTACGAGTCATACTCAGGGCACCAAGAGTTCCATACTTTACAATGTATTTGTATTATGTATGAGTATCTATCGATAAAATGTAAATCGATTTAAAAAATAAACTTAACTTTGCAAATGAAAGATACGTTCTCTAAATTTGAAATGGCAAATAATTGTAAATTTTCAGATGTGTTCCTATGCATGGGCTGTGAGATCTTGCTTCTCGTCAGATTTCATGATTGATGGTTTTGATTTACGTGCATGTATTAGACATAAATAGCCGTATTTTATGGATACGTTGACTTAGAAACGTGTTATCTTTACAGCTCCAAGCGATCGCAGATACCACGTATTCGTGAGAAAAAGGATCTTGAAAGACAAACTGATGGGTACACGAAAAACGAAATGATCCTATAAGGGTTCCTTTTGAAGTAAGGAACTCTAAAAATGACCAGGAGCGTGCTAGATATGCATTAACTAGGGATCCATAGTATTTTTAGACAAAATAAGAGTTATGTCCAAAGAGTTCCAAATTATTATAACACGTTCTTAACACTAATTGTTCATTATATTTTGTAAACTAGGTTGTTACCTTGTGGAAATCCATTTCGTGTGATGAATTTCTACAATCTAGCTATTTTCCGCTTAAAACAAAGTAATAAAACCATCAATCGACACGTGTTTCACTTCGCACCGATTAGCTGACCGAGTCTGATCGCTGGAATATTCTGAGGATGCTCCGTTGAGAAGCGAAACACGTGTCCATTGGTGGTTTTTGGAGTTTTGAGCGAAAAATAGTTAAAGATAGGAATTCATCACATAATTATTTATTTTTCATTTCTCGTTTTTGGTTTTGAGTTATTTGTTTAAGAAACGACGCGACGAATTTGTATGATGCGGGCTATAAATACTAAACATCTGTTAAATGTATAGCAAAAGACGGTCGGCGACCAATCGACAGAGTGAAAAGCTCTAATTGAATGACAATCTGACATTAATATTTCATTTCCAATTACAGCGCAATCAATATTACTTTATAAGGTAATTTTCCGGAAAATCTTAATAATTTGTAAAACGCTGACATATTTAAATTTTGATGCACAAACGGTGCCATACAATATTTGGCAAATGATAATATAATTACCAATTCAGCCTTATATAGAATTGAACCAAGGTTCGTCATCAAATGAACTTATATAGAATACAATAGTTTTAGTTCAAATGTTTACAACAATATTAAATTTATTAAGATATATTTTACAATATCTGAAGCCGCCAAACTGACTATCTACAATTCGGTGTTGATGCCAACTTTACTGTACGGTAGCGAGACCTGGATATACCCGAAACCGCATGAAAGTAAGATAAATGCAGTAGAAATGCGACCTCTTAGCGGTATCACCCTTACGAATAAAATAAGCAATGAAGAGATACGCAGTATGACGGGATTGGACGACAGCGTTATCGTGAAAACGAAGACAGAAATGCTTAGATTATTTTAGGCGCATACAAAGAATGAGCGATGAAAAATTGAGAAATAAAATCTACGGAGCGAAAGTAAGTGGTAGAAGAAGCCAAGGAAGATCTAGGCTGACTTATGTGACTCATGTGGATCAAATAGTCAGAGCGTCAGGTGACGGAAATGTCAATAGCATTCACAAACTAGGTGACTATCCCGTTAGTGATATAGCGTGAGGATATCTATGTATGTATAAGTGTGTGTGCGTGTGTGTGTGTGATAGAACGCCGAGCTTCGCACTCCTTATATACATACTTCTTTTGGTTCCTCCAATCACATCATTCTCCTTCCACTTTCACTGACTAATGTTGGTGTTTTTCCCTAACTAAGTTTATATATGTATATGTGGAGACATAATATGGACGCTGTAAATGATATAATATGGAGAGAATGGGGCGCCAGTCATCATGTTTAATTAGACGAAGTGTAGCAATTGGTACCATTCTTAACCAGCCATTATTTTCATGTTATACAGAATATTTATCCAAGTTGAATGCAAAAATCCATAACGACGGTTCCGTAACTTCAACCATCTATATAATTAACTGCTTGAAGGCTTTTCAGAGACCAAGTTTGTTTGTTGTTCACAACTCGTTAGCGAAACGATCGGCGTATGTGAGCGGTGGGACACACGACAGGTAATATTTATAGACTTCTTATTTGCGCTGAGTTATCATGTGCAGATTTGCAAACAGAAATTGTCGCGCCGCAGTCGCGGGATGGAGTCTGGATTTGGTATTACTTAACGTTGTTACACGATTAGGGTGATAGGCGATAAAAAATCGTGATTCGAGTGCCACACAATAGTCAAAGTCAAAGTCAAATCAATTTATTCAATTAAAACTAAATGCAAGGTATTCTTGAACGTCAAACCTACTTTAGTTCGGTTCGAAAAAAACCTGGACACTGATAAAGAGTCGACAAGAAACTCAGTCAGGTATCATTTTTTCAACATCATTCTACATTTAAAATACAATATCCATAAAGCCAGTAAATGCATAAGCAGAGAGGATTATTTCCAGATTATTGTTGTGTCTTCAATGAAATCGCTAGTATTGTAGTATGCTTTTCTAATCAGTGTATGTTTAATAACATGTTTAAATCTGTTTACTGTTAATTGAGTTATTTCTTGAATAATTTTATTATAAAAACGAACACAGTTGCCCTAAAATGAACTACCTGACTATTGTGATGTAATTGTATTTAAATTTAGGGTCAACTAGCTGATCATGACCACGAGATTCCATACAATTAATAACGCCTTTCTTTTGAAATAGTTTATATTATATATATATATATTTTTTTTTTTTCTAGAATAAAGAGTAATTTTCTAGAGTAAAGAGTAAGTTAAGTACATCAATGTCTTTAAAACGATCTCTCAGCGGCTTTTGTGCATTCATATTGTAGATGGCATATATTGCCCTCTGTTGTAAAATAAAGATGTCGTAAAATCTCGTAAAAAGGTATCGTAGAAATCTTAACCAGGACGCTAATAATGCTAAAACCAATACTGTCTCAGGCCGGTCATATTACAGTTTAAAATATCACTGTCTTTCCGTGTAGTTGAGTAAAAAATTTTTATTAAAAAAATTAAACCGCCTTCAAAAAAACACTGAAAAGTATAAAATAACTATCCTTTACTGATCAAAACTCAAGTACAATTAAAATAACTTCATAAATACGATACACATACCTATATAATTAAATTTGACAGTTACTGAAGTCGGTGCCAAGCCTACCAAACTAATACACTTTATGTTGTTGCACATTGATTTGGCACTGACTTCAATAACTGTCAAATTTAATTATGTAGGTATGTGTATCGTATTTATAAAGTTATTTTAATTGTACTTGAGTTTTGATTAGTAAAGGATAGTTATTTTATACTTTTCAGTGTTTTTTTTGAAGGCAGTTTAATTTTTTTTAATTAAAATTTTTTATTTCTCCCTTTTGAGTGGTCTTGACCTAAATAAATATCTAGGGCAGGTCTGCAATTAACTTCATTCTAATTCCGGAGCGCAACGATATACAAGAGAATTGTCAATATAAATAAAGGTTATAACCAGGTTGGGTTATCTAATGTATCTTCGAAGTCCAAGCTCCAATATCGGTGAAATTTAAATGGGACTACCTCTGAAGTATTACCTACCAAATATAAAAAGAATTTTCGAAATCGGTTCATAAATGACGGAGTTATGAGGTAACAAACATACAAAGAAAAAAAAACAACATACAGACGAATTGAGAACCTCCTTCTTTTTTTGAAGTCGGTTAAAAAGAAACGGATGGCTATCTTTTGCAGACGTTCTAACTTGTTTAAAAATTCCACAGCGAGATCAGGATAGCAAACATTTGCATAATTGAGGAGTGGAAGAAAAAAAGATTGGGTTAAAGATATTTTAGTGTGATTGGAAGGAAATTGAACAACCGATTGAGGGAATTATAAGCTGAAAACATTCTCCTACTAACCTCGGCGACCTGACGTTTCCATGATAAAAATACCTGTCAAAAATAACACCAAAATTCTTAACCGTATAGTTAAAGGGAATGAGTACCATCCAGAGTGATCCAAGACAAACGTTCAAAGTCAATCCCCGAAACAAGCGACGATCTGTCAAAGATGCTCGCCTGCGTTTTGAACTATTTACCTTCAAACCAAAGCAACGACTCCAGTTAGAATTTTAAAAGGTCAGCGTTCATATCATCAATGGCAGCCGGTAGATTACGCAAGGATGCTTGCACACAAAGGAGATCGTCGGCATACAAATGTAGAAGAGAAGAAGAGAGAGAAGTAGATACAGTATTAATAAAGACGGAAAAAAGTAGAGGAGATAAGACGCCACCCCGCGGTACACCGGCAGAAAAGTCATTGTTAATCTTAAAGAGAAAACCTAGATACTGAGAAGAACCAACACGAAACTCAGTCAGGTATCTTTTTTTTAACATAATTTTACTAAAGGTTTATTGGAATACAATACTCAGGAAGACAGTAAATGCATGAGCATAGAAGATTATTTCCAGGTTATTGTTGTGTCTTCAATGAAATCGCAATTTTTGTAGTATGCTTTTGCAATCAGTGTGCAGAGAAGATCATTTCCAGGCCATTGTTTTGTCTTCAACGTAATCCTTTATTTTATTATATGATGTAAGTTTTGTGACAAATTTAAATCTATTTTCTGTCAATTGAGTAACTTCATGAGGAACGTTATTATATAAACGAATGCAGTTATCCAAAAATGAAACGTTTACTTATGTAATTTAAATTTTGGATTAACCAATTTATCACCACCTCGGGTTTCTATACCATTAATATCGCCTTTCTTTTTAACCAGATCTGTATTTTTCCTCGTATACATAATAAATTTAATGATTTATAAGAACAGTAAGGTGAGTACATCAATGTCTTAAAACGATCTCTTAGTGATTCTCGTGCATTTCTACGGTAGATGGCACGTATCGCTCGTTTTTAAAAGAGAGAAAGATTAAGGAAGTACTTGGATCAAAGTAATTAAATTTTTGTGCGAAGTTCACTAGCTATTTTAGAACACTCTTAATATACTAAAAAAGAATAATGAATATTGGTGCACAAATTATGAAAAAATGAGTGAACATATGTAAAAAATAGAGGCGTCAAATATAGAACTTTTTCCTTTTTCAAGTCATTTAAAAATGTAGAAACTCCTGACACAATTGAATGAACGCCTATTAAAAAAATTTTGGCTGAAATAGTGAATGTGATCCTTTCACAAATTAAGATTCGAACCCTTTCAGAATAGTTTAGAAAATACTTGAAGATTGCAGGTTTGCTACGATATCACAGAATAACGGCGTCGAACTTATAACATCTGCCTTGTCCGATGGAGGTTACAAAATTACCCAGGAAATAGTTGTACCTATCTACATGAGATAGGTACGTTAGTTTAAAAATTCGCCATTCTTTTTGTCCGTGTGTTAAGCAGACAATGTAGCAACTGGCTTGTTCTATTTGGGCCTTTGATTTTTTTCCACATTTTTTTCAGAGGGCTGAATGCAATCATAAAAATAAATACTTTTCTGGTCAAAGTAAATTGGTAAAGAAACTCGTGGATATATCCTTATTGGCTTTTAAAAATGAAATGTATTACACGGTATCTTATATATTTTATAACAAATACTAAGAGGGATCATTGAATAATGATTCCTTGACGATATCGCAAGGTACTAAGCATGCCTTTTAAGTTCTGTCGTTTCCATATTTCCCGGCAATTTTGAATTTGGAACTGTTCTATATTCGAATGTGTTTAAATTTTGAATCTCAAAACAGTTGAAAGTATTAGGATTAATGCTATTGTTTAGTCACAGCGTCGATTGGAATTTGTCAGGTTACGTACGAAAATGAATCTTTCTAAGGAAAATGTTCGTGCAATAATTTTCTACAACTTCAGAAGAGGCCTGATACGGCTTCAGTGTTTTGAAGAGCTAACATCTGTGTTCAGTGATGAAGCCCCATGTCTGCAGACTGTCGAACGCTGGTATTTAGAATTCCAGCGTGGACATACTAGTGTTAGTGACAAATCTCGCGAAGGACGCCCGAAATCCGCCTTCACTGAAGATAACATCATTGCTGTGAGACAACTAATTCGCGAAGATCGTCATGTGACGTATCGAGAGATAGAGGCTCTATTAGGCATCTCAGGGACAACCATTCAGAAGATCTTGCATGAAGCGTTTGGTGTGAGAAAGCTAGTTTGCCGTTGGATACCGCATCTGCTTTCCGACGATTACAAGGCGGCCCGCGTCAGATGGTGTAAGAAAACTCTGTAAAGGTTCAACCGAGGAGAGTCAAATCACGTCTACGACATCATCAGTGGTGACGAATCTTGGATGCCTACGATGCCTACGATCCTGATTCCAAACAATAATCTACAATCCGGGTCTTTCAAGACGAGCCAAAGCTGACTAAAGTTGTTCGTTCTCGAAGCACTTCAAAGAAGATGGTGGCCACGTTCGTTGGAAAAACCGGCCATGTTGCGACTATTGCACTTGAAGATCGTAGAACGGTTAACGCAGAGTGGTATACCACAGTTTGTTTACCACAAGTCATCGCTGAACTTCGAAAATCTAACTCAAAGCGACGCATCATCCTGCACCACGACAACGCAAGCTCACACAGCGCTCGTCAAACGATTGAGTATTTGAAGCAGGAAAAAGTAGAAATTCTTGACCATCCCCCATACAGTCCTGACCTAAGCCCTAACGATTTCTTTACATTTCCTAAAATTAAGAAAAGTCTTCGTGATCAAAGGTTCCAGTGCGGTGAAGAAGCAGTCGACGCTTTCAAGTCAGCCATTTTGAACACCCCCACTTTAGAGTGGAATAAATGTTATAATAACTGGTTTGAGCGAATGGAAAAGTGTATTAAGCTACGTGGTGAATACTTTGAAAAACAATAAAAAGTACTATAAGGTTCTAGTTGTGTTTTTTTCTTCAAACGACAAAACTTAAAAGGCCGTATGTCGAAATTAATATAGGAAAAAAGTAATATTTTCTTCAGTATATGGCTTGAAATGTGTAAAGAATCTAACAAATAAATAATTTAAACACATTTCATACATTAAAATCAACAACTAAGTGGTAAAAAGAATGTCAATGTTTACTCTTAGCAGATTTTTTAAATTTCTTGTAACCAATACATACATTTTAAACATTTTCAAACAGTTATTCTGAAGTGATTGAAACTATGCCACCTTTATTGCACCATATAATGACGACATGGTATAGTAAGAATATGTCTCCTTCTCAACTTAATATTAGAGTAAAATGAAAAGTCGTTGAAAGCCATCTGTTCCTTTGAGTCTGTTGCAGTGCAGAATGTGGACTTGAGATATTGGCACCAGCTCGGCGTCGTGTTTCCAAACGGGATCGGTCTTATCCCGTTTCGACTCAGAAACGACGACGTTTGGGCGCTGCCAACGTAAAGTCCTGCAGCCCAGGCCAGAGAATAAGACTGTGGTGTTCGCAGCTTGTCATAAGAGGCATTACAGGAGCTCTGGTGGTTCGATCAGTATGTGGTCTTCTTTTATCCGTCCATGCGACTTCGAAAAGCCCAACGTCTCTCTACCATGCTATCGTGACATCTCGAGGGTGCAGAAAGCTCTGTCACTGCCCCCCATGAAGTGCATTGGCACAACGTAAAAGTGGCCGCGGTGCGTTCCATAGGAGATCTCTTCGACAATGGGCCGAGGATGATTAACTCAGGAGATTCAATGGATAAAAGCACCATGTCACCCAGTTTCTCCCCCGACGCGGACGGTTAGTTACATGTGTTCAGGTTTCTCCTGCGTTACCAAAAAGGGGACATAAGTAGGCAGTCTTCAAATTTGGTTGGTAATAATGCCATCAAAGTAAGTTTATTCATGCCATTTAAGTAAGAATCAGTTGTATAATAAGTTTAAAGTCCAATGCAAAACACCTCTCGGAAGCTCACGGAAAGTTAAAGCGATGACATCGGGATGAAGTGACAAACTCGAAGTGACAAAGTATGTTTCAGGAACACCCCTGTATTTCGCTGTCACGGATATAGTTACAGTCTGAGCGCAGTATTCACTAAAAGTAGAGCGCATTTGTGAAACGTTTAGAATTCCATAGATGCCTGAAAATCAAAAACGGACTTGTATTAGATTAATCGCGTGTTTGTCTGCTAATGTGTCCATCTGTCCGCCTGTCCATCTGTTATAGCCGATTTAGTCAAGAACTACAACTCATGCACCTATAATTTGGCATAACTTATAATTAATAACGCGTTTTGTTAATCCACATTATGTAATACAAACGATTTAAATATTCTTATACCATATTATGTCGAAAAATATGCGTGAAGATTTATAGAACAAACAATGTTAATGCCTACTCTTAAATTTATTTTATTATTATAAAATTATGGTCCGGTCCGAATATGGCGAACGAACTTTCCTCGCATTAAAAAAAAAACAAAAATACCATCATATCGCAGGATTTGAAGCCGCGCACTTGTACGTGGCAGACCTACGCTCTAGCCACTACTATAGAAAAAGCAAACTGTTGCAAAATCACTAATCAATACCGATTACCAATTTTAAGTGTGTAAAAATACAAAGAAAACGAATTTTCCCAGAACTGAAACCTAGCTCGATTGATATTTCGCCCCCGCAATCTTCTACATTGTAAATTTTATCGAAATCGTTAAGGCCGTTTTCGAGGACGCAATTATAAATACACAAATATTGGATAAATAAGGACAGGATAGGTCACCCTTTAACTCTAACACTTTGTTTTGATATTAATAAGGTTCTGTCTAGAGAAGCAAAAAAATTAAATAATACATAAAAATTATCTGTGTAAATTCACAATAAAAAAAAATGAAAATGTATGTAAAACAAATAGTTCGGAAATTGGAAAAAATAACTTTCTAATAGCTTAGATGGCCCAAAAGCAGATGTTAATTTGAGAAGTCGAGTTTTGACTGTTACGTGTTTTCGGAATCAATTATAAAGTAAAACAAAATCGCTTCTAGTCATCATGTGGGGCTTAATGTGAGCTTATTTCATCAAACACTCGAAACTGTACAAAAACTAATAAATTTACTTACATAGTTATATGTATATTTTTAATTAACACTGAAAATCGTTGTCCCTTTTTTACTGTCCGTTTTTAAATTCGTATGATATTCGTACGATAAGTTATATCGACTCAGAAAAAATTTTTTTCTCTATTCTGTGTTTCGCTTTATTATAGCAAACGCTTGCTACTGCATACGAGTTTAAGACTAAAAGAAGAATTTGAATATTATACTGCATTACATTGCGACTCTTCTGGTAATAATTTAAACTCACGTAAATGTCGCCTTCTACTCGAAATTCTGCGGCCTAAAACTTTCGACGGCTAAAAGTTCGGCTTTGTCCAAAACTAGAACCTTAATTTAGGTTTAATGACCTCAAAGAGAAATAGCTACCGTTGAAATGTATTTTCTTCTACGCCTTTTAAGACTTTTAAATTGTTTTCTGAGCTGCCTTGACCTACTTCGTATTGGGCTGGTCCAATTTTTTTTAGGAATAAAATTGATATTTTTATTGTTTTTCTTCTGAGCTTCAAATAGAAATATGAATAATTTAGATATCGCTCCAATCAAATAACGGCCGAAATCAAAATTTCGTTATTAAGCAAAATTTTTGATGTTAAGTTCATAAATGTATTTTAAATCGTAACGTAAACTAGTAACACCCAAATCTCGCAGGTTCGCTTGCCGCATTTTCTCTAAATCACGTTACAACGCTAAGTTATAGACATAAAAGTGACTAAAATTATTAGAACATAGAATTTTCTCTGCTCTTTTTTTTCGTAAATGTAACTTAACAGAGTTACGGGGGTTTGAATCGTAAAGAATGAAAAATTTCTTCAAAACGCCAGAAATTGCTTTTTTTTTGTAATCGATTCACAAAATATAACTTCTTTTAAGATAAATCTAATGTTTGTAAAAGAAAAGTATTTAAATAGCATTTTTATTTTTTTATTTACTTAATTTTTTTTTAAATAGTGACGAAAAAATAAATGTTCCAGAGCGTTTTTTAACGAATTTGACAGAAATTAATTTTGAAACGGAACTAGGAACTAGAGACGGAATGTATAAGTAGAAAAATCTATCATTAAATCGTGCATTAAAAAACGAAAATGCTAAAAACTTTTTAGTTAAAATGAATGACATTAATCGCTAAATATTAATCATACAACAATCTGTCACTGTAATAAACGTCATTTCAAAGCTTTGGAGTGCTTTGGACCTTGCTATGGACTTTTTTTTCTTTCTTTATGACATGGCGCACAGCTTAGCGCATTTGCCAATGTCATGTATTAATAAGTAGAATCACAAGAGCATTAGTTTTTTCTTATCGTAAAACTCCTCCAGTAAAGTGATAGTCGCCTTTACTGAAGTTATAACTTCTTGGAAGAGCGGGAGAACTTCAGCTACACATGTTTATTTATCTACTCCATTCTTTTCACTTATACAGAACTTTAAAACACAATATACTATCACTTTTTCACTTTAAAACTCCCAAAATTTTGAAAAATTGAAAATTTGAACAAAATGTCAACCTCACTTCTCCCATTCCCACCAAAAAGTCTGCTTTGGACTTATTGAGATACAAATTCTCCTACGGCGTAGTCATTGGTTGGTACTTGATTTGATCGCGGTTTTGGTTACAACCAACCTAGTGCGTAACGACTAACGATCACATATCTATTTTTTTTTTATAGAAAGAGGGACAAACGAGCAAGTGGGTCACCTGATGAAGAACAACCGCCGCCGCCCATGGACACCCGCAACGTCCGAGACATCACGGGTGTGTTGCCGGCCTTTAGGGAAATAGGTAAAGGAGAGAAAGGAGGAGGCAATAGGCCATCGACACTCACTCACCGAACGAAGTGCAACAGCAATAGATGCTGTTATTTCACGCCGATATTCTGTAAGAGGGTGGTATTTCACCGGGCGAGCCGGCCCTATTCGTGCTGCAGTGCAGTATGGCTCTACAACTATCTAGTATTATCTCTTAGTATAACTCTATATCTAGTATTGTTTATTTATTAATCTTATATAATAACTCTCCATTTCTTCAATTATAGGGTGTTTTAGTTATTAATAGACTAGCTGTCGTTCGCGACTTCGTCTGTGTGGATTTTATGCGTGCGTTGTTGTCTGCTCGTTCCGGCCTCATACTTAAATTGCCGCATGTATGAGAGATCATAATTTGAGAACAGCTTGACCGATTTTGCTGATTTTTTTTGTTGCCTTCGTAATTGTCAGGACAAGATTTGTATGAAAGTTTTGTAAAAATCCATCGAAAAAGTCGGAAGTTTTGATGTTTTTTTTGTACAAAAATCTCAATAAAAAAAAAACTACGCAATAGATTTTAATGTTGTTTTTACCATAATTTAGAGATTTTATTCCGGAAAGCTTTGGTATAGGTATGTTATATCAAATCCCACCCGGGCGAAGCTGGGGCGGATTGCAAGTTATGATATATGTAATTATGAATATATGAGCGAAACAAAATCGAATTAACTTTATTTCTTAGCGTTCTTAGCCAAAACGTCAAAACGAATCACTATATTTTCGTTTGGTCTGGAAGTACGTCACGGCTGATCAATTTTATCATATTTGCACCTTTTCGAAATTTGACGAGACGTAAACTTGTAAACCGAGATTAGAAATAAAAAAAAGAATTGATCCTTTGTTGTTTATTTTTTGCTGAAAATACAAAGTAACTTTAAGTTACGTGTTCCTCATGATCTTCGCCATTTTGTTTAGTTTACCCTATTCTGTACGAAAATTGTGACGAATTACGCAAAATATGCGGACCTTCATAATATGTAAAAAGCAAAATTTTCTCACAGACCGCGCAATGTGTGTGAGGAATACTCATGAATGTTAATATAATATATTAATTCTTGTCATATGAATATCCATGTCATGATATGAATTTTTACGTTCTATTATCACACAACACTCATTTCGGTTTTATGTGTGACTAACTTTTGCTTCTTCTTCATCAGGGTGAACAGCGGACAAATCGTAGTACCTACTAATTTCAAAACTTTTTGAAGTAATGTATCGAATATAACCCATGAAGAAAGCCATAAGAAGACGATAAATAACTCGACAAACCCAGTGGTATTCCAGCTTAAAAGTCAGTAAGCTTAGAACATACACTGACATCGATTTTGATATACGAGTAGATAAATAAATTACAGATTTCAAATTATAGAATTATATTATATTTACCATAGACCTTATACCTCTAGACAGCCTATACCATACGCAAGTGAAACAAATAAAATCAATTAAATGTAGATGTGTGGGTGTTGTTTTATAATAAAATGGCGGTCAATCAGTTAATCTGATAATGTGTCTGGTATGTACAGGTGAATTAACTTATCTAATATGGCTTATCGTTGCTCTCACACGGCTTTTGGAGTTAAATACAAATTCTATGGAAACAAATAAATTAATCTTAAATTAGTTAGCCGAAATGTTTATTGCACATTACACATTTAGGTGTATTTTTGGAGTTTACTCCTTAAGAATCGATTTTCATATAAGGCCCCCAGTATGGAAAAAATATGAGGAGTAAAATCTACTCATCGAATGACCTCGTTAAGTTTTTTGTGCGCAACCTATTGTGCGCATGACTTTCACTTTCAAATCCAAGATGGCGAATATTACTTTTTAGGATAAATCGATATGGGTGTCACATTATAGGTTTCTCGGGGTGCTGATTACGAAAATTATGTTTATTTTCGAATCCAAGATGGCGATTATTATTTTTTTTGGATAAATCGACATAGGTATCATATTCTAAGTTTCTCGGGGTGCTAATTACGAAAATGATGTTCATTTTCAAATCCAAGATGGCAAATATTAGTTTTTTTTGGATAAATCGATATGGGTATCAAATTCTAGGTTTTTTGGGGTGCTGAATACGAAAATGACTTTAGTTTTCAAATCCAAGATGGCGAATATTACTTTTTTGGATAAATCGATATGGCTGTCAAATTCTAAGTACCTCGGGGTGCTGATTACGAAAATAATGTTTATTTAGCAATCCAAGATGGGAATTTTTTTTTTTGATAAATCTACATGGGTGTCATGTTCTAGGTTTCTCGGGGTACTGACTACGAAAATGACGTTCGTTTTCAAATCGAAGATGGCAAATGCTTTTTTATCTATTAATTTTATATCTATTAATTTATTTTATATCTATTAATATTTAATATTATTGTATACAGTGAAGTGAATAAAAATATATAAAA
This sequence comes from Zeuzera pyrina, assembly GCA_907165235.1. NCBI lineage: Eukaryota > Metazoa > Arthropoda > Insecta > Lepidoptera > Cossidae > Zeuzera > Zeuzera pyrina. The sequence goes on from OU015640.1 coordinate 2,146,358, forward strand.
TATGGAATAAACCAGTAAACTCCAGTCGTGCGTCGGAGCTGACACACACACATTTATTTAGTACTTTCCATCGAGGTATCTGAATAACTTGATTTAAAAATTTGCTAGATGGTTTAAAAGTTAAGGGTTTAAAGTTTAAGAAATATTGACTAAAATTCAGGGACTAAAACCCTATCTATTCCTCAAAATTCCTAAATTATTTAATATTTCCTTCAACTTGAAAGTCAGGAGGTTGGCTATACTAAATTCGATGTGTATCCTGCCTTTCAAAGTTCTTACACAGACAGGACACAACATATTATATTTGAATGTATACTTTTTTACAGCAAATGAGACAAAAAAGTAAAGAAAAATAACGAAAAAAGACAATTAATTTTAAACGTCTCGCTTTCGTGCCGCTGAAAATAATTCAGGAGCGGTATAATTCGTTTCAAGAACAATGAAATCTTAAGTGGAGTCTCTCATGATTTAAAAATGGAAGCTACTAAAGTTTATTATAAAAGCTCGAGGTTACATGCTGAAAAGTGTGCGTTTCAATAATCTGACGAATTCAGCGTGACGTAAGGGAGTAGGAGGATCACAAACTTTCACTTCGACATTCTCGAGCGCGTTCGAATTTATTTTTATTTTGAAGGAAATAATTCAAATATAACGGGAAAAATATAATCTGACGATTTCCACAAGCCGAAGCAACAAAAATCATCAATAAAGTTTAGTGTGTGCAGCTGCAGTGAAGCATATATTCCCCACTCCGCGCCTGTCTTTCCCTTTCACTCTTTCTCTATCTTTGACTCACTCGGACTGTCCCCACACTATACTGCAATTCCTATTTCTAAATAATATACTTTCTGTCAGCCATTACAGCTGATTATAGTACTTGTGGTCATAGAGAATGCAATGCAAAATCACTACGTAATAAGAGTCGAGAGAGTCTTCGGGAGGGTCTTCTTCGGCTTCTTTTACCACTCACTTTCGCTCTGCAAATTTTCTTCATCAGTCTTTCATTATTCTTTCTTTCTATGTGCCCCAACCATCTAAGCATTCCTTTATTCATTTTTACAATAACACTGTCTTGTAGACCTGTGATACTGGTATAATTATAATTGCGTTTTAATTGAATACCGGTATTCATGTAATCATCTAGGTATTTATAATTAGTATCTTCATTATAAAGTTTCTAAGGTACCGGTATTTCCGCATTTGTATCGAATAGCAATTATGAATCTCTACTCAAACTTTGTGGAGTAGAAAATTGTAATACACTGGTCCATATATATTGTGATAGGGGTGGGTTAGTTGACCGGTCAAATGACCTTTTTTAAATTGTCCTGAATTCGAAAATTACTGGGATCTACCCAATTTCATGTTTCCTTCACTAGTTCGGTTTATTGACCTTTAGGGTCTCAATAGTATGCTAAAGGGTATTTATTAGTAAATAAATTACTTATTTATTATTTATTGGGAGTAATGAAAAGGATCGCACGACAGTGTTATGGTAAAAATGAAGAAAAGAATGCTTAGAAAGTTCGGGCACATGTAAAGAATGAGTGATGAAAGACTGACGAAGAAAATCTACAGAGCGAAAGTGAGTGGTAGTAGAAGCCAAGGAAAACCAAGGTTAACTTACGAACATCAAATAGCAAGAGTGTAAGCTGACGGAAATGTTAAAAGCACCCGTATACCTAGGCGAAAATGTGCTAGGAGAATGATGACATTCGAGGAGGCAAAGGAACTATGTAAGGACCACTGTACTTGGCGCTGCATCTTCTCTGACTACCCCGTTAGGGATACAGCGTGAAGGTAAGTATGTGTAATAAAAAGGGAACAAGTGTATCGGTATTATAAATAATATTTATCTAAGAGATATCACAGTTCCAAACTCTATATAAGTATATACTAGGGTATAGAAATTGAACACACGGAGCAATATTACAATTTGTTTAATTGATAATGTAAATCAACGCACGAACATTGAAAAGTGTTACAATCGACAAAGGTGAAGCGAAAAAGGAGAGCTGGCGCGCTTGTGTCTTGATTTTTATAAATTTTCAGCGGAAGTGGGGCTGCCGTAGATGACATCAGAAACACCGTTATGCTCCGCTAGGGGGCACCAGTGTTCGTTTTCGTCGGTGTTGCCAACACGGCCATGCTGCAATGTGCCTGCCCTCAGGCACCTCACGCCGAAGACTGCTCATATGCACTCTAACCGCCAGACTCCGGACGACCTTAAATACATATATAGAAAAGAAACAATTAAGACTTTTATTTTCTCCTTGAACATGATACTCCCAAACTCGGCCCATCATGATATCTACAGCATTATTAAACAAATAGCAAAAACTCCATTCCAAATTATGTCCTTTAGACTTAGGCAATCACAATTTTGCGTAGTAATCTTATTTTAACAATTCACATAAAACCAGGAACGTTCCTTTAGACAGTTTAGACTTAGGCAACGCCTGGAACTAATATTACGAGCTCCTTTAGGCTTAGGCCACCCCGTAATCTGAACTGTATTAAATGGTCTCGGTACCAATAGAGACAGTCTCAGCCTTTGAATTGTCATTCTAGTCTTTGACAGGGCCAGATATGAAATATTTATTTATATTTTATTCTCATATTTTCAAGCTAATCTCACTTTAATATGGATGCATATAAAATGGATATCATTTTGTTAACTTTCACAGATAAATCTAGTTTACATTTTTAAAATAAGATGTTTTTATTGTTACTGATTGTTATGCAGGTTATATTTTAGATATAAATTTTTTTGTAATTCAATAGTAATTTCATTCAATAAATTATCTTAATAAAGGAAAATACCACTTTCGAATCAGAAATTAATTAAAAATGGGTACCTTGCCAACACTACACAGCGCGAAATATAACGCTTCCGTGTTTTATTACTAATCTCAATTTAATCATCGATACTCCATTCATTAATTTTAATTCACGGTTTCAGATTCTCAGCAGTAGTAGTGCCTGTGTAAGGCTTGGTGCTTCTTTCATTTCCTCGCAAATCTGATATCTATCCTGTCCTAAGATCCTTGTTACTTGAAATGGACCCTTGTAAGCTGACATTAATTTTCTACTTCTACCATCGTTTACTTGACTTTGTATCTTCACAAGCACAAGATCATCTTCTTGATATATTTTGGCTTTGGTACGAGTGCTATCAAACATCTGTTTTTGCACTCCAGCGCTCGATTTAATGTTCTCGTCGACCCACTCGCGTAACTTAGTCACGTCAATGGTATGTTCGCCGTCAGGCTCAAGCCCTAAATTATTGCTATCACTTCGTAATCGATAACCGAATAGCACTTCGCACGGCACGGCTTTAATTGTTTTATGATAGATATTATTAATAGCTTGCTGTAATGGTTTTACACAGTGATCCCATCTGTCATCTGTCAGATCCGCGCCCATTGCCCTCATTGCACTAAGATAGTTTTGTTAAACCGTTCTGCTTGCCCATTGGCCCTAGGTATCCCGGTAGCGATAGTATGTAATCGAATATTTTTATCGCGGCAATATTTTTTGAACTGAAGAGATGTGAAAGCGGATCCTGCATCCGTAATAATTCTCCGAGGATTACCGAAAATTTTAACGATGTTTTCTAATTCGTTTCTGATGTTGCTAGTTTTTGTATTACGTACCGCACAAATAAACACGAACTTTGTGAACGCATCTACCACAACTAATAAATATTTATTTTTCTCAGTAGTTTTCACAAACGGACCTGAATGGTCTAAATGTAAGGTATGAAACGGTTGAGTGTATTTTGGAACAGGATATAGTTCTTCTTTAGCACCGCTTTTACTTATATGGTAAACACAGTTGAGACAATTTTTATGTACTTTTTTACTGTTCTGCGCAGTTTAGGAAACCAATATTGATGTGAAATTCGCTCAACAGTTTTATCGACAGAAAAATGTCATGTCATGATTACTTTTGATAACTTGCCATATGCAATTTTTTGGCACCACCCAACGGCGACCTCGGTCAGTTCGTCTGTACTTCCTAATAGTTCGTAATTACAAAATAGATCTTTATGCTTTTCCGTTTCGCCTGTTGCTAAAGCCTCCCTAATTTGTACTAGTTTGGGGTCCTGCATTTGAACAGACAGCAACCAGTCGGCCTCGTTTATTGACATAATTATTTCGGTTTCGGATTTTTCGCCGGAGCCAACTGGATTGCGGCTAATTGCATCTACATGTTGCATACGAGTGCCTTCTCTGTGTATAATATTAAAAGTAAACTCTTGACTGAAGAGTACCCAGCGTACAATCTGGGGTATAATTTCTTTCTTAGTCAACGCGTATTTTACTGCATTGCAATCTGTTACTATCTTGAAACTAGATCCCAACAAGTAAAGCCTGAACTTTTGCAACGACACTACGATAGCCAACAACTCGAGTTCAAAATAATGATATTTCTTTTCGTCTTTGGTTGTTTGTCGGCTAAAATAATGAATAGGTTTTTCACCCTCTTTAGTGATTTGCATCAATATACTCGCAATGACGTCTCTACTCGCGTCCGTATATAACACGCACTCCCTTTTTGGATCGAATATGGTGAGGATATTATCCGACGTCAGAGCATTTTTCAAAGTTAAGAACGCTTCATCGTGAGTAGCATTCCAAATCCAGGTGCTATTTTTTTTGAGTAATTTTGTGAGTGGACTTGATATTAAAGCGCAATCTCTAATAAATTTACGGAAATAGCTAATCAATCCAAGGAACTGACAAAATTGGTGAACCGTCTTAGGTTTAGGGAATATTTTTACGGCATTAACCTTCTCTTTGCTAGGCATAATACAATTAGATTTAATTCGGTAACCCAGGAATTGTATTTCAGTTTTAAGAAAATTGAATATTTTTAGATTTATGATTAACCCATTATTTTGGAATATTTCGCAAACTTTTTCTAACGCTTTTAAATTTTCTTCAGCTGATTTCGTACATATCAAAATATCATCCAAATAAAGTACTATTTTGTCAAATCGCAGGTTTCCTAACACTTTGTTCATTATTTGTTGAAAACAGGCGAGTGCGTTTGATAACCCAAAAGGGAGTCTCAGAAACTCGTAATATTCATCCTCGGTAATGAAGGCAGTGTTATGGATTGATTCGTTGCTCAATTATCTGATAATAGCCACTTTTGAGGTCTAAATTTGTAAAATATTGCACCCTTGTAGCCTATCTACTCGTATCAAGTCCTCAATGCGAGGCATCGGATATTTATCTCTGATCGTAATTTTGCTCAGCGCTTTATAATCTATACATAATCTTTTCTCGCCGTTCTTTTTATTCACGAGTAATGCCGGGCTCGTATATGCAGAATGACTTTCGCGAATTATTTCGTTTTCTAAGTTCTTCAACTTTTTGTCGAATTTTCTCTCTGTCAGAGTGACATGGTCTACACTGAATTGGTTTGGGGTAACTAAGATTTATAACCATTTCATGATTATTGACTTTACCCAATTCTCGAATACTGGAAGCGATACATCTGCTATATTTTCTGAATAGCGCAATAGATTCATTGTGCTGCGACTCCGCGTCAAACTCAAACTTGGGTTCACTGACAATCAAAAATCGGACAACATTTTTGTATAATCAAAGGTTAGTGATTCACCGATTCCTGATTTAATGTACATTAAATCGGGTCGCACCGTAACGTTTCACCCTATTAAAATATCACATCTGGAAATTTCACTTAATATATATATACATGTCTACGTTTTGAATTTCTACTGAATCTATTTTCAAATTCACGCGAACTATCTTTGTAACAGTTTTCGTTTGAAAACTGTTTCTTAGAAAGATCCTTAGAAAAGCCTTGCAATGTTATTGGTGACGATAACGGGTAGCCTTGTAACGAGTATTTACTAACCACTAAATCGGAAATCAATGAGCAAATACTCCCTGTATCAATGAAAGCATTGTGCTCGGATTGATTAAAGACTACCCTCTTAAAAAAATTATCTTTGGAATCTGTAGATTTAATGAATTTTGTTTCTTGTTTTATAAAACTACTCGCATTTTCAGATTTTATACTATTTTTATGATAACAGACAGTTTCAGTGTGACCACGTTTACCACAAAATTCGCATTTTACACTACACTGTATTCTTTTGTGGTTACCTCCGCAATTAAAACATTCTATAGGTTTACGATTTCGCGAGTGCCCTAGATTTTGTTGGGTTGATGCTAGAGGCACAACGTTGTGGTTTGAAGGTGTCGTTGACGGCTGGGAAGTGGAAGGCTGGAGTTGAATAACGGCTTTGTGATTATTTTCTCGTACGATATTGTTGGTAGGTTTTGTTTGCTTTGGTTTATAAACGCGGCTGTGCAAAACTGCAGCTAAACTATCACAAGATTGTAAATTGCTTGCTTCGACTGAAGCACTGATATTACTGTCATCAATATTTCCTAAAATAATTGAATTTATGTAAAACTCAGAGAAATTTAGGCGTAAATTATCAATTTTAGATTTTTGTTCAAAAAAAAGACATAAAGAGAAGGATTTGCAATCCATTTTTCATCTACAATTTTTCTGAATAGCTCAAACATGTTTCTTTTTACTTGAAATGTGCTAGAAATTTTATTTCTTCAGTCTTTTCACTCCCAAGTTGTCCACGAATGATCATTACGTAACAAGGAATCATACCATGTTTTTGCAGATGTTTTCAGTTTGTTTAGAGCCTGATAGCGGATCATACCATCAGTCCACGAGAGGGTAGACGCATAATATTCCAATACGTTAAGCCATGCAGCCACATTGTCAACAAGAGGGTCAAACTCAGAGATCATGTTGTGAAGAGTGATTGAGCCCGTACTAAAAGTTTCAGTATCAGGCTTACGTGCACCACTACATAATATGTTTGTACTTACAGTCCCGGCGTTAACTCCGGGTGAAATAATATTGCTGCTATGCGATACCTTTCCTTGTTTCCGAGGTAGCAATCGAGACGGTGTTCTACCACTGCTACTGCTACTGCTACTTGTCCTATGCCGAACACGTTTCTTTCGGCTTTTATGCTTAGCCATTACGCGTGGGTTTTATTTAAATTTTGATCTCGCTTCTGATATTAGAGATATCACAGTTCTAAACTCTATATAAGCATATACTAGGGTATAGAAATTGAACACACAGAGCAATGTTACAATTTGTTTAATTGATTATGTAAATCAACGCACGAACAGTGTTACAATCGACAAAGGTGAAGCGAAAAAGGAGAGCTGGCGCGCTTGTGCCTTGATTTTTATAAGTTTTCAGTGGTAGTGGGGCTGCCGTAGATGACATCAGAAACACCGTTATGCTCCCAATGTTAACCAGTGCTAACCAGTGTTCGTTTTCGTCAGTGTTGCCAATATATGGACATTAATATTGATACCAAGTTACTAATAACTTTTACTAATGTGAGAGAGCATTGTGTGCGAGATTGAAATTTGAAACATTAGAGGAACCACTATTAAATATCGATACTTCTTTATTTATTATTCATGATATTATGGCACAGTGATAGGCGCCAAATGAGTGTATATTATACCATCTTAATTTTATACATATGTAGTTCTCATTATTATTTATTAGTTCGCCAACAGAATTGAAATGCGACTTTTTCCTTTCCCGAAACTCTACCTCGGGGGACTACAGTTTCAGCGTTGAAAGAAGTAATTTGTATAACTCGATTAGACAGGATCGTGATCCCGGAATGAAATTACGTAGTTATTATATTTTTCTAATCATATCGAATAAGCTTAATGTATGTTACAGTTTTTTTTATGAGCCTCAGATAATTTTTTTGATATTTGGATATTGCGGGTAAAAGCACACTAATTAACATGTATATTAGATACACTATTAAAATTACTAAAGCACCACGTTTAAGATTCAATAGAACCTAACGTACAGAAATAACTCACTAACCACTAATTTTGACTATATTTTAACAACGACCGTTCGCAGATAGAGTTAAAGAATACTGATTGCACTAGACTTCTTTTTTACAGCAGATGGCGGCGGGTATGATTAAATTATTTCTGACCACCTCCATTCACTTAACTATTATTAAGGTACATTTTCAAAGAATATATTATATAGACAAAGGAAAATACGTAACAGACAGACGCATTTTGTTTTTTCAATTAAAGAACAAAACGTTAAAAAAAATCTTGACTGAAAAACAATCTTAACAAATATCAAGTACGTTTTATCAAACGAAAATATTATCATAATGAAACAATTTAACCACAAAAACACAAAAACAATTATAATATGTTATGAGAAATAATAATTACTTTTCTTTGTCTCTATTTAAATTCGCTGAAATTATTTTACGGCAAAAACATACTTTTCATTTCATCTATTCGAAAAACACTGATTAGTTCCCCGATAAGTGCGACCAAAATAGGTTTTTTTCTTAGAGACTTCCATAGAGGACAGTAATGAGTTTGAATAAGGAACACGAAATGATCGAATGAAAATATTGTATAAAAATCGATACTGGTCATTGCGGTAGTAAGTGCGCGGCAGTACACGCGCGCCATAAAAAATAAATAAGTTTAAAACTATAAAATTTTGTACTTTGTACTTTTACATATCGAATATCATTTCTCGTTTATTTTTCTCAGAGGAGAATGAAAAGTAGAGTGTATGACTCGGTAGTAAAATTAATTTTTTACCTCGGACGCCGTACATTGAATCCCTTGGTGCGCTCAGGATTCTACTTTAGATTCCTCGCTGTGCTCGAGTCTGGACTCAAAATAGTGCCTCCCCGTAAAAATATTGTTCTACTCCCTTGTTATACAAACTACTATTTTTATCTCGAACGCCGTACATTGAATCCCTCGTTGTGCTCAGGATTCTACTTTTCTATTCGGTCTACTCTAGAAACCTCCACTCAAAATAGGGTTTCGTCGTAAAAATATTGTTTTACTCTCTTGTTATGCAATCTGTTATTTGATATTACTGAATTGAACTTGCATTTTATAAAAATGCAATTTGACGGGATTTTAAGATACAGAGATGCAATACCTATACCTAGATATGTGTCAACCCTGGAAAAATTCCCAAATATTGCTGATAACTTTCCTAATTATTTCATACTAATGGTCAATTTGCATATATTTCTTAGCTTACTGGGTGTTATTTGAGAAAGTCTATGATAAGTTTTACCACTTAAGCTTTTTCTTTTTTCGTCCAAAGCTTCAAATCTGTTTATATAGAATTCCAAAGATCTGACTTGGTCAGCTATCTGACACTGCGCGACCAACCTACCTATTAGAGTCTGATTTCAGGAATTCCTTAAAATTCTTGGTCAAGAAGCGAAACACGGGTCGACCAATGAGTTTGAAGACTTGAAAGTTAGCAAAAAATAACAAATTGACCACTTCAGATAGATTTATAGTCTAAAGTTTATACGATATTAATCTAGTATTGATCGTCATTGCCATAGGAAATTTTCATATATTAATCGAATCATTAAAAATATTACTTATTATCCAATGCCTAATAATAGTAGGTAAATTTATTATTTATTTCATAAATAACACTTAATATCAACATTATATTACTATAAAAACTGAACAAGAAATGAATGTAATTTCTGTATACTCCGCTAAGTCATAGTTAGAAAATGTAACGCAACCGAAATACACTACGCTAATTAGAATTGGCGTAGTGGCCTACGGATATAGTATTTAATAACTTAATGTACTCGAATTCCCATAATAATTTTAAAATGTTAGAAAAACCAATCATGTAAATTCAAACAATTATAGATAAAATAATTGTTCAAGTACTAACCTCTTTCCTGATTACAATCTGTTATCTCACTCATTTCGTCATTATTCGTTAATTGAACGCCCGTACTTTTGCTTAATTCGACCAAATATCTAGCTCGATGTCGAGACATTTTTATTGTATTTATTAGAAAATTAATAGGGTTAACATTACAAGCAAAGCTAGTAATTTATGCATACGCCATTATTTTCAAATTTAAAAAAATGCGTGCTTACTATAAACACAGCGACAACTGATCTTAGCGCAATAATAAACGAAGTCACAACCGCTCCCCCCGCACAGACCTCTAATCCCAGTTGGCGTGTTACATATCGCGCGTTTGGTAAAGGTACATTTACTTAGCGTTATGTATTACTCAAAAATTTTTTGTTCCTTTATATTTCTTTCTGAAATTTGGTAAACATTTAAAGTAATTATTAATAAACCGTTTCGCGCCAAAAACAGAAAATTAGTAAAATTTGAGTTGGCGTAGTGTTCATTGCTGGTATCGAAATTACAGTATTCGATTTCCTTTGTTGCCATCAATTGATAGTAAGGTTCTTGATCACTCTTTTAGTGAACAAGGGGATAAAGGTCGTATACCAAAGCTATGGTGCTACTAAGGTTGTTCTATCATTATGCAATTATTAACGACGTGGGGCCACCCATATTAAGACAAATTAGCTTATCCGGACAGAGCATCATAATCAACTACTCTACTTCAAATAATAGTCATCTTGAATTGAACTGTCTTTTCTATAGCGCGATAAACTTACAGAAACAAGGAACATAGTATTTAATAAGTTGAAAACATAAAGCGTATAGAACAAAATATTAATTCAGTCCTTCAGCCATAAACACAAAATTTACAATAAACAAAAACAACACCTGAAACTTTTCGTATCCCTCGTATTTGCATAATTTGTACGGAGAATTGAACCTGCTACCTCCAGACAGAGGTTAAAATATACGAAACAAAATATTTATCAGTGTTGAATGAGCACTGAGAAAATTTCTTGGTAAATTAATACAATTTTGTGAACCTAAATATTTCTATATATTGGTTACACAATAGTTAATGAAATTTTGTATTTATTGGCATAGTGGCTATTATTTGTTACGTAGCGTAGACTGTGGAGGATTATATAATAATAATAATAATCTTTATTGAACACTGCAATAAAAGCAACAGTTCAATGAGTTCTGTCTAGAACTAGGACTACCTGTGTATCAAGAGACAGTCCCCTCACAATCAGAATATGCTACTTAGTGTCAATATAAACTACAAGCTAAGAAAAAAAAATGGATAATACGGAAATTATATCATTTATTATTCTATAATTGTACATATTATAATTTGAACCATAGAATAATAGAAAAATCAAAATCATTCAAATATTATGTAACTTCCTCATGTTACGGAACCATCCAATTATAAACAATTACATCGATTTTATGGTCGTAATTTCAGCTAAAATTACAGGCATAATAAAGATAAGACGTCGTGCTCTTCAGAAGTGAAATAATAAAATAATCAAGCCTGCATGCTAACACGAAATGTATTTACATGAAATAAACAAATCAGTCGTCATTCTGCTAAAATAGCAGATCGAGCAAAATTTCAATAATTCTGGTGTTGCTTTCAAGTGAAATGGCAGCCGATCGACATATTTGATTTACATAAGTAGGTGTATATCTACAGGCAGCTATATTGGCTACATTTACTGGCAGCTATATTGGTTGCTTACTTTATAACGATGCGACGCAGAGTCTATCATTTTATTATAATGTATCTATGGGCTGAGTTTGTATTATGAGTGCCATACTACAAACAAAAAGTCTATGGTGCAATTGTTGTAATATTAACTGATACAAAGCGACTTTACCCGTATGGGAAAAGTCCCATAGCTAAAGAGCTTACACCACTCGCCTTAGGCCGGGAGTACATCTCCACAATTTTAACCCTAATTGGTCACGCGCTATGCGTTAAGGAGTTTTTCCCGACAAGATGTAGAACGAACTCCATGAACAGGGTTTTTCAAATAATTACAGCACGAAATTCTTCATGAATGCATGAAGATATTCTTACGGAATCGGCTAACGCTCGAGTTTATTGTCGTTGCGGGTGTCCGTGAGCGGCGGTGATCACTTTCCGTCAGGAGACTCGCTTGCTCGTTTGCCCCCTCCGCCATAAAAAAAAAACTATCAGGCAAGCCATATGCTTGTTTGCTACCTTAGTGGTATAGAAGAAAAAATCTTTTCTGTGGTTATTTATATATCCATAGCTTTAATCAAAATCGTAACTGAGAAACAACGACAATTTTGAGTGAAAGGATTTGGGTAATAAAGACATCTTGGATACTGTTAACGCCAAATAATATATATCTTATTTTGTTCTACCCGCAATAATTTTGTTATGTCATTCTGTCCGCTGCATCTTTCCTGCTAATTGTTATTAGTAGTCTACGATCGACCTCTGACGACACCCACATTGTTTGGGTTCCGCGCCGCTCCACTTTATTTAATTACGCTAAAATACAGTCCACTTTATAAAGAAGACTACTGCACAAGAAAGGCCGAGAAGAAGCGCTGCCAGGCCCAGGATCACGACAGGACGCGTCATCCATACATACGAACATCTGAGGTGACGGTCGTAGTTGTCTGGTGCAGCACTTTTGAAAGTACGCTTTTCTTGTCATAACTATAACCAGCACCTCACCCCGCCAAGCGCGTCGGTGTTACCGGCTGTATTGCTCAGCCGCCGCTGGCGTGCACAGATACAATTCTTATTATTACAAGTTATTATTGTTCCAGATATACCCAGTAACGCTCAATCTTTGAATTCTTTCTAAAGAATTTCTGTTCTCAAAATTAACAAGTCGAATTATTATTTGAAGTTGGCGATATTCTTATTTCGTGTTCCATAATACTCATCGAAGAACTCCGCCAAGTTTTTAACTTTTACGCCTCTTAATTCTTCAACAAATTATCACGGTGACAAATTTTAATACTTGATAGCTTTCCAAGGAATTAAACTACCAAAGAATACGCAAAGTTTGAGATTTGGAGAACTCTCTGTTGACTACTATTTTTACCCTATTATTAAATGTCAAGGGACAGGTATTTTGTTCGGCAATTTATGAATTTTCACGAGTGCTATCACGAGATACTGCGCCAATTGTAACAACATTGAAAGTACTGGTCAAACATTAGATAATTCATTAATTTCAACATTTCGGGATTAATCATTGAATCAACTGTAAATTTTACAAATTTGTCTGACGCCAAGAGAATGGTCCCTACTGTTAATTTCACAACAACATCGTGAAATAATAACTGATAAAGCGTTAATTCATCGACAGTTTCGTATTGTTAATATAACGCTATAATAATAAGTCAAATTAAAAACGTAGGAAATATTCCAAATGAATGATTTGTTAATACATATGTCGGAAAAGACACGGGGCAATTCGTGCTATTGCAACTCAGCCATGAGAAAGAGGTACCTAATCTTACAAGAGGCGAACTACTCCATAAAATACAATGTTAAGACAAAGTTAATGGTGCAAACTACAGAAAACTCTTTGTAACAATTATTACGTAGGTAATTAGAAATTTAATAATGGCAAACGATCCGTCAGAGAAATGCTATCGCACCGGCCGCCGTAGTCTAACACTCTCCGTGCCGGCCTCGACGTTCCGTTAGCGCGTTATCCCTTCCAAACTGGAAGTCGCGCTTTGACATAGTATAGTCAAATGAGTGCTTTTTATTATTTCCACCGACATATATAACAAAATTCCAATTACTATAAAATCGGAGGAAAAAATGGATTACTTATTTATAAATTGAAGTCGCTGTTAATACGAAAATGTTACTACAGTTTTAATTAATTCCTCTCAGATAGCACGATGTAGGTGAGGTGTGCCGTGTGTCGTCTGATGGCGACGCACCAGTAAAAGTTATAATTGCTGCATAGCATAATTCAATTTGTGTTTGTAAAACACACATAAATAACAAAGGTATGTAGCATTTACTAAAAATGCTCATTCTCATCATATGTATATTGCGGCGCCCAAACGGAGTCCATTTATAGTACTTAATATTTATATCACCGTACCATAACATTTATAACTTTAATACATGTATTATGAAATAAATAAATAAAATAAATAATCTTTAGTCAAAAAAGTCACATTACGAGATATTTTTAATGTCAAATCCATCACTGCTTCGGAATATAAAATAAATATTCCGAAGCAATATAATCCGAAATAAAAATAAATTAAAAAGTTATCTATATCTATATCTACATATAAAAGGCAATGTATGTATGTTCCTTATGGACTCCGAAACAGCTGGACCGATTTCGATGAAATTTTCAGGGAATTTTCAGATTGGCCTTGCCGGTGATCCTGTAAAGTTTGGTAGCGATCGGATAAGTAGAATTTTTTTGTTTTTTTTTTAGTATCAAAATAATTATAAAAACTGTTTAATTTATATTAACTTCAACTAACGCCCAGTGAAACAGGATTTGGTAGTTATATATATTAGTAGGTCAGTTGACTGCTCTTAATACTGGTTTTTTCATTGTATATTATGTAGTAAAAATAAAATTTGAATGCGATAGCAATACTTGAAACTATATTTGCTATATTGGCTGGCATCTATTTATTAATCGCAAATATATAGATTGAATAAGATCTATTTTTCTTTCAAAATTGTACGATCTCATTTTCGTAAATTTCGCATACAGTAAGCGATAGACTATTTGTACGTGTGTATACTTTAATAAATTACATGTCAAATTCAATAACACGTCGCTTGAAATTCGACATCGGCTCTCAAGCGAGGCGCGTCGAAAATTAAATTTTATTTTTCCAGATACAAATCAACCTTTAAATATGTTTGTTGCGCCGGAGATTTTCGGGTCATACGATTTAGCATAATATTTGTTATTCCCAAATGTCAACCCTCTCCTGTATTTTAAATAGAGAGAAATTGTCTGAAAATTTTCCGCAGAACCACAGAATACCTCAGACATAATATTATGAGTGTATTTTGTTCACAACAGTCGAGTAATATGACATAATTTTTCTCCATTTTATGCTCAGGCTGGAGATGAGTTTATATTTCCATTTTTAATTTGAGTTTCTAAGCAGGGTATAATAACTGTATGCTCCTTTTAATATCTGAAACAATATTAATAAGCGTTAAAGTAATTATTCATATTTTCCTGTTTCAAGGGCCTCGCTAACTACGCAATTACCGCCACAATTTTGGCGTCGATGTGACTATTTAGCCGCCAAATTCATCTGTACCACTTGGCCAGCCATTCCTTAATATAAAATGACGATTTTTTTCAAAAAAAAAAGATATCTGAACTTCGGAATTTATTCATATGTATGACAAAATATAATACAGGCCGTAGACACCTGACATAAATTCAAGTAATTATTAAATCTTGCTTGTAAGTACTAGTTAAAAACGTAGTCTAGTATTTGTTCATATATATATATATATATATATATAAATTAGTAAACATAATTTACTGTTTTTTTTAATTTTTTACTAAATTTAATAACAAAAACTAAAATATAAATATGTATGTTATATTATATAAATAGGTGGATACAGTAAATGTTATATAATTCACACAGTAAAATGGCCTTTTTAAGTTTTTGAATTCGATACCCATCACGATGAAATCTGATGAAACGTTTTTTAGATCTCGAGTCATACTTTTTTTTCAAGAACTAGCTTCTGTAACTCGCGCGTTATTTACTCCAATTCAGTTTCGACTTTCTAAGGAATCAGATTAACATACGCAGTACACACTATACATGCAGAGGCTGTTGACCTATAACCCTCCTTTTTGTTTCGCGATAGACGAGTAAGAACTTGAAGAAATTTTGAGCATTCATGGTAAACTGTAGCAAGTTAGGGAATGTGGCTAGATCGTCCAAGTACGCGATCTATGTTCTGTTTCTATTCATGTGATCGCATAATGCTCGAAACGCCTTATATATTTTAAATGATTTTGTACTTCGAAAAGAAAAATTAGTACTATTATGAGACGAGCTCACAACTCTGTCCATCTTCTACAGTCGAAGAATTTTTAAAATACTATGAGACATACAAATATGGCACAACAGTAAATCTTTCTATACCTCATATTTTGTATTAAGATAAGAAAATATAGACTCTCGAAGGGTGTTACAAAAAAGTATATAAGAAATCTTCTCATTCGCTTTATATGAATAAAAAGACAGTTAATTGTTAACGAAATATATAGGCATGAACACTGCACCTAGTTGCTCAAAGGAACTAGCTCAAAGTGGAACTAAAGCAGTTAACTCAGATTACGGGCTTAGATCTGACACTTTGTTCAAATTAAAAATTGTAATACATGCAGACGACCAAATGACGACGACAAGTAGGTTACTCACATTAATAAATGACGTCATGTTAACTGTAGCGAATGGACCAGCAGTAAATACGATTTTCTGCTTCATCTGCTGGGTAAGTATATAGAGTTCTTTACGACATCTTTTCTTGTGAGTCCACAAGCTTTCATAAGGACCTAGCCAAAGATCTTGACTCTGAAAAATAATTATTTATCACACATAAATAGACAAAATCGAAAAACTGACAACCACTACAGCAGATGAGTACTAGAGTGGACACTGTGTTTAAGCATACGTGGTACCAGGGTACCTTTCCAGCCAGATGGAGCAACTATCTGTGTAAGATAACTGGTAATCGTTGGATGAGAAAAGCTCAAGATTGGGCATTGGAAATAGCTTATGACATTAAAAATTAAAATCTGATAAGCCATAAGGCTTATCACGCCTACGCACCAAATACAACACATTGTTACTGTGCCAACAGAAAATGAATAACTGAGCTATACCAAAAAGAAGATACTGGACCAGAAATATCTTTTGAGATATGCTCGTCTCCATCTGCAATCAAAACATAGAAATTGGTCACGAACAAGTTTACTAGCGAACAAATTATTCTGTGATATAAATACATATGTACATATATCCTCACGTTGTACTCCTAAAGAAGTAGTTGGAGGGGATAAAGCTCCAAGTACCGCGGTCCTTGCATACTTCTTTCGCTTCCTCAAATCTCATAATTCTCCTCATACGCTTTCGGCTAGGTACGGGAATGTTTTTAAATTTTCGTCAGCTAATACTCTGACAATTTGCTCTCATAGCTTTGGTCTTTCTTGGTTTCTGCTACCACTCACTTTCGCTCTGCAGATTACCTTCGTCCATCTTTTGCTACTCATTATTTCAATGTGCCTTATCATCTAAGCATTCCTTTATTCATTTTTACAATAACACTGTCTGTGTAATCCATACTAATGTTATAAAATCTGTCTGTCTGTCTGGTTGGCTTTCACGGTTAAATTGAACCGATTTTGATGAAATGAATCGAGATAGATTCATTTCATCGAAATCATATGAAGGGCAGAAGCCATTATTTTTTAATCCGCGCAGATGAAGTCACGTGCAATAGCTGATTATATAAAATGGTTCATTAAAATTATTTTTTCTTGTAAACTTTCAGCAAAATATTCCCTCAAAATTTTCAACATTCTAGGGTTTAAAGTCAAGTTTTGAATAAGTTAATAACTACTAGTGTTCACTATTTTTAATGTATGGCATATGAGCAATTCATCTAAGGAATAGGCTAGCTACGTGTTCTTAAAACTGATTTATTCATAGTATAAAATGAAAACCCTGTATTGTGCCCCTAACGGGGTAGTCAGAGAGGACGGAGCGCCAAGCATCGCAGTCCTTACATACTTCTTTTGCTTCCTCAAATATCGTCATTCTCCTCATACATTTTTGTCTAAGCATGCGAGTGCTTTTGACATTTCCGTCGGCTAACACTCTGGCTATTTGATCTTCATAAGTTAGCCTTGGTCTTTTTTGGCTTATTTTATCACTCACCGTCACTCTGTAGAATTTCTTCGTCAGTCTTTGTTACTCATTCTTTCTGTGTGCCCGAACCATCTAAGCATTTCTTTCTTCATTTTTACAGTAACACTATCGTGCAACCCTGTCATACTGCGTTTCTCCTCATTGCTCATTTTGTTCACAAGAATGACATTGCACATATTTCTAAGAGATCGCATTTCTACTGCATTTATCTTACTTTCAGTCGATTACGGGCATATCCAGGCCTTACTGCCGTACAATAAAGTTGGAACCAACACTGCCATGTGTATGGCCATTTTGGCTGAGTTAAATATATTCGCCCTGCCTACTAATGCGGACAGAGCACCGTTTACTTTATTGCCGGCTGCTACCCGTCTCTCCACATCCAACTTACAGCTTCCATTCTTCAACAACGCAATCCCCAGATATACAATTTCGTTCACTTGTTCACAATTAGATTGTTAAAAATAGTCAAGAAGTCTATTTAGGCACATGCTCCCAAATTAAATGAAAATAAACTTACGTCTAGTTGATAGGCAGTCGAACAAAGCATTATTGAGCAAACAAACATGTATAACAACATTATATTTGTGAGACAAGAGTCGAACAGCTTCGTGTGTCTGAAAAATTGTTAACATATTTGATATTTGAAAATAGAGCGTTAGACCTTAATAGCATTGATTTGATCTCCTATTTTCCGCAATATGGAGTGGTTCCAAAGATTTTATATTAAAGTTTTTACGTATAGTTACACCACATATTGGAATTATTTATTTAATTTTAATAAATCATGAATCTGAAAATTATTTCTGACTCTTACTTGCCCCTTTCGCTTCTCTTTAATTAATAAATATCTTATTTTACATAAAGTGTAGCATCTCGTTATCAAATATATATTCACTTATTTAAAAAAATAGCTGTCGCCTTTAACAAAAGATTAGGTTCACCATGGACGGCGTATTTGCTCTAAGAGCGTGCCCTTAAATTGTCCTTATTTGTTATCCAAGTTTCTAGATTATTACTAATGTGCGTGACTAGAGAAGGTTGATTAATAATATAAATAATAATATAAATAATTGTTTCGTGACCGACTCATGAGCTGAAATATACTGCAAGAGCGAGGTTGCCCTTACTCACTATAGCTTACTGTTTTGTACACTATAGCGTACTGTTAAAAAAAAAAGAAACATATTTCAAGTCGTTCTTGAACCTTTGAAAGTTAGTGGAAGAATTCGAGGTAAAGTTTATAAAAAATTCTCTTCTATTTTAAAACTGTTAAGGTGCTTGAAGCGATATTGATTTGTAGAGGTCGCAATCGGACTATTTCCTCAAAAACAAAAACGATCTCGGAACTAGCTTCACTGAGTAGTCAAGTTAGTCGTAGTCTAACTCAGACATTAGCTTGGGCTAGAGTACGACACGATTATCTTTTGTGAGACTAACCTAAGTACATAAATTCTATAATAATGATAGCTCTCCACACATTTACACTATTATTCTCCGGAACAATATTATTATTTTAATAACGGAATTTCAAAAATGTTCAAAAGCCTTATCGATTATAACTTGAACACGCATGTGAAAACATTCCAACAATTTCTGAATATAAGCGGTCCAAAAGTCAATTTAACTTGAACAGTCGCCTGCCTCGTATACACAGGCGATAAATTCTTCGTTTTCGCTTTGTTTATGAGTTTTGCTTGGATTACGATGTGAAGTTAGCAAATTATTTCGAAAGATAGATTATTACACAAAGCACTTGTAAATTGGATTATAACAGTTAATGCGAACGTTTTTCTTAGTATTTACAACACAAAGCATACGGGCAAGTTACTTGAAATTATTTTTACATACAAACAAATATACATGTCCTCACGCTGTATCCCTAACAGGATAGTCAAATAATAAAGACCGCCAATTATCGCGGTCTTTACATACTACTTTCACCTCCTCAAATCTCATCACTTTACTCACATACTTTCATCTCGATTTGCTAGTGCTTTTGACATTTCCGTCAAATAACACTCTAGCTAATTGATTCTCAGTCAGCCTCGGTCTTCCTTGGCTTCTGCTACCACTCACTTTAGCTCTGTAGATTTTCTTCGCCAATCTTCCATCGCTCATTCTTTCTATGTGCCCGAACCATATAAGCATATCGTTTTTCATTTTCGTCCGACCTTGTTATACTGCATATCTGATTATTAATAAATTAAATTATTCATACCTTAAACAAACAAGCAATTGGGAGGCATAAATGGGTCTATTTACCGCGCAAGCACTCGTTTGATAGCATCTCCAAATGAAATAGAAAGAAAATCTATCTTGAGAAATGACGTCATAACACAACAAAAATTATTATTACATCACGTTTACACGAAATGAAGGAATAAAGTTCTCTGTGCGCACACAAAACTTTATTCCTTCATTTCTTCGATACCACATAACCACTTCTAAGCGTTGTTAAGGTAAGCGCTGACATCTTATTATCGAACACTTCTGATGAGACGTATGAATATGCCAACGAGTTGCTTGCTGTTGCTGAGTTTGCTAACTCTAATGGCATGTTTCTAACATTAATAATGATCATCAAAACTTTATGGCGGGCATTAGACTCTGTGACGCAGATCTGACCGAGGAAGTCTCCAAAAGATACAGGCTTTTTTTAAAGACGATTACACCAGTTACAGGACTCAAACTGGCTTTCTGAGAAGACAATGAGCTGGTGCAAACTATGTTATTTTTTTGGTCCTTATTTTTATATTCATTTTAGGAAATTAACATGCATTAGTTTTGCTGAAATTTCTTACACTAATTGCTGTTTTGATAACCGCTTTTGGTCTTTTAATAATTTGTTAACTACGCTGTTAATGTATGCGTCTTCCAGATAGGGCGATTAAAGTACTAAAATATATATAATTTTTCGGTTTTTAAGAGTGCCTGCTCAATATTTATTGGGTTTCAAATTTTTAAATTAAGTGTTTTATTTTCAGATTCGATAAATACAAAAATAAAATGTTCAAGAAACGATGTTCGATAACTTACTTTAACAATTCTATGTGTCTTCTATGACAATGCTTTATTCTTTCCATTGCAACTTCATCACACACCGGCTCTTCTTTTGTTCCGAATATTTTAGAGGAATCTGACCTAAGCAATTTCAATTCAGTACCAAAGAATACCATGGTGACGAATGCATTGCTATCGTATGAAGTTATCCAAGTAGAACCGAGTGCTGCGCCGAAAAATTGTATCGTATATGCTACAATGTATCCAGTTGGAGTGTTTTTATCGAAAGGTACCCATGCGTTTACCATTGGCATGTAAGGCTCTCTGCCTGTTTTCACGTTTTCTCTGTACATTTCTGACAATGAATATTTAATTATTGGTTTAAGAGCCGCTGCCAAACAAGTACCCCACATTAACATACAATACCAAAATGTTATTTTCCGACAATATTTCGTTCGATTAATTATTATCTTCATATTAATTTTATTATCCGTTTGCCTTTGATCTAGATCCGATTTAGTAATGTACTCAATAATTTCTAGCCAACGATTCTGGTAGAGAGAGAACTGAATAATCTTCGAGACGGTTACTGTTGCCAACATGTTTATCTTTAGATTCTCGAGTACCAACTCCAGGTTATTTCTAACTAGCCAAAGATCCACATGTTCGGTTATGACGAATATGATAACGTATACGTGTAATACGTTAAAAAAGCTGTTCCTGACTGAGGTGCCTGTTCGTATGATACCCCAAAATTTCATGTATTTTAAATTTAGGCCAAGCAGAGGTTTGTTAGGATCTTCTAGTTTCGTACATATCCAGTCCATTTTGACAGTAAAGCGAGGAAATAATAAGAAAATGCAAATATTAGACAACATTTATATAGAAGTGAGATATTATGAAATCATAAAATATTTTTAACAGAAGGATGACAGTGATGGGTAAAAGTATCGATAACAGAATAATGACTTTAAAAATCTTACATTATCTATTAATTCTGTAGATTTGCATTACATTTGTGGATAGTAAAACCATTTATGGAAAGTAGGTGCTGGTTCAATATGGATCGTTACCACCATCTTATTTACTAGTCTTGCATTTTATAGTTTTCTATTTGGTCTTACGTGTCACTAAGAGGCGGTGCTTCCAACCTCCATTTCTGTCTATTCCTGTAATTTCCGGGGTAAGTTTCCTCGTCAGTAAATGCTTTTCCTCAGTTCTAGTCCAGGTATCAGTCTTAAGTCCTCGTCCTATTCTACCTTCTGCTACAGCCGTCATCTTTCCACTCATGTGGTCGGCATTGCGATGCATCACGTGTCCGTATCTTCGTATTATTCCGTATTATGCCTCTTTAGAGGTACCAGAAATGTTTTCATTATTCACTCTATCTAACGTTGTCACATCTATGCACGGAAACATTTTCATTGCAGTTTGCTCACCCAACGTTCTCATAGTCCAATACTCAGATTCATATACAATTATTACAGGTCTCATGACTCTCTCGTGGACATTTCCTACTCTCACTGTAAGGGTTATATATTGTAACTTTACATATTGTCGGCGACAGTTCAACAGCGCGTAACTAGCTCTGGTAATACTGCATAAATGATGGAATCTAAATTATTGAACTTTATGACACCTTTAAACTGTGGCCTATGATGGGCTAATACAGGCGAACACGAACGCGTACAGGGCATATTCGCTTCTATTTGCCCATGATTGTCAATCATCGATTAGGATGTTGGCCTATGATTGCGCGTGTGCCCAAACATTCCACAAACACTTAGTTTGTATTTCTTTACGGTACAGTCAGCACGGGTAAGTTCTCTATTGAGGTCTTAAACGAGATATAAACTTATGTTGTAAGTATTTATATATTTTCACGTAATAATTGCATATTAATAACGTCAGCTCCAATATGAACCAAGGATGAAATCCTCCATTTCATTAATTTATGTCGAAATGACCTCACAGTCTGAAATCGAAAAAATAAAATTAAGTAATTTTTTTTTATATCGGAGGGGGTAAACGAGTAAGCGAGTGACTTCATGGAAAGTGATCACCAGCGCCCATGGACATGGACACCTGCAGCGTTTGGGGAATAACGGGTGCGTCGCCGGCCTTTAAGAAAAGAGTTTGTTCGTTTCTTGAAGATCTCTTAAGTCATAACGGTCCGGGAATACCGCCGCTGTAAACTGATTCCATAAAAACTGCCGTACGTAGTAAAAAATGTCGTAAAAAACGCACAGTTGTAGACCGCCATCCATCAAAGTGGTGGGGATGAAGAACAGTCGATTGCGTGACGTTCGGTAATGCGGTAAATTACGAACACTAATAAAACAAGCAGCAATTACAATTGTTTTAAACGTCCATTACAAATAAGAGGACAAGTATCAAATGATTGTGTAGCTCCGTAATTATTGTGGTGGCTTGCTAGTGTTCATCCATCATGGCCGGTCACGAAGACGGGTTCTCAGGTTAAAGTAAAAATTTTAAAATATTGTTAAAAGATTAATGTGAGGAAGTGAAAGAAGTATGAGAAGCAAGGACTACGATGTTTGGCACTCCATCCTCTCTGACTACCCTGTTAAAGATACGGCGTGAAGATATTTATGTATGTATTTTAAAAGATTTACCCTCTACAATGCTTACCTACAGCATATAAATAAACAGCTATACATTTAAAATTTTGACATAGATAGTGCAATAAATATCACTGATATACCTTACGTTGCCGACAAAATTCCGTCGAGCATCGATAATTTTCGCTCTTAATTTGTCAACACTACAGAGGCGTTTGTTTTGTTGTTAATTACCGACTTAATAAAGGTGTTATTCGAGTCTGGCTTATGGATATTTCATTCGTTGATTACGTGTTATGATAATTATGGCCAAGACTTGTAAGTCGTAATTAAAGTGTAATAATGATTCAATTTTTTTCATAGTGGCAGTCATAAAATCAAAAAAACAAATTGGTAACTCGAGTAAAAAAATCTACTAAGTACCTGTCGAAAAGAAATAAAACGCTCCGTAGTTGAAATAGCACAATTTTTATTTAATCGACAGCAAGAACAAATTTGTACTTCAAAGCGTTTCACAAGGGCACTTTGAAAAGATAAAATTATTCTGCAGTTGCTGATGGCCTAAACTAACTACTTCATATTACCTAAAAATTAAACAACTTACAAATAGCTAGTGTTAGCTGGCGAAAATGTGTGAGAAGAATGATGCAATTTGAGAAAGCGAAAGAAGCTTGAGTGTTTCCAGAATCTCGCGATACGGTTTATTTTTGCTCTTCGTAAGTATGACCACGTATCTAATTTTCGTGCTCAAGTTAAGTGGCTTCCTATTCGCCTTCATCGAGATTTGCACATCTTCTTCTGTCCTTTTTTTGTTTTTGTTTAAAGAACAGCATCCCCTAACGTGTTTAAATCAGGGACTTGATTTTGTCAGTAATTTTTCTCTTCTTTCACTTTTCCTTCTTTTCTTCCTAGGATAATTCCTCATCTCATCCTTGCCATCTCACACTCCTCACACTCTTTATCCGGATTGCCCTTTTTTATTATTAGACTATCTTAATCTATTACTCTTTCAATCTCTATTACGGTGTTTCTTTCATCCCATTCACTGCCTGGTATACCAGTTTTCCATTACTGCTCCCTATTCTTTTTTTTATCTCTTTCTTTATTTATTGAGAGTATTTACAATTTTCCTTATCACTAGGTTACATTCTCTTTTTAGACTATTTTTATTTTTTATTTTACCTTTTTATTTACAGTTTTGCTTATCTTAGTTTACATTGCTTGATAAGTTCTAGCTTATTCCAAAACATTTATTTTCTTCCAATACTATGTTCTTTTGTTATACACTATTTTAATTTAGTTTACATATGTTACCATTATATATATATATTTTTTTCTTAACTTGTGCCCTCTCTGTCCTTTACAACACCCTGAATGATTCGAATTGTCCTCCTTAACTTCGTTCCCGCTTTAACCTGCTTCCCTCTGCCACACGATCCAGGCGTCCCTGTATTACTTTGATATTTGTTGTGTCTAGAAGTAATACCAAGTTCTTATGTAACTCCTTTTCTGTATACGCGACTTAGGAATAAACGTCCTACTAATCCAGGAAAGTCCCTCAATTGGTTCCTTTAAAAAAAGCTTACAGAGCATTTTCTATCACAACTCACATTATCGTAGCTCAAATCTGTGTTATTAGTCTTTGTACTGTTTCTTTACATATTATATTATATTTTTTATTTTGTATGTATATGTATGTCCGTATATATTTATATATACATTAGCTATGTATGTATTTATATTATTTTGACATAATTTGCCTAATTATTATATTTTTATATTATATTATTTTATACATATTATATTTTTTAATGTTGTATTGTTTTCTGCATTGATTTTCTTTGTTGCACTTGTCGTATTATTACAGCCAGTTAATATACCACTATCTCACTACCATGGGTTGACTGGAAGAGATGTCTTTTAAGGAAAAGTCCACTTTTGTAAACATCTTTTCTTTCATTAATACAATTTGTAAAATTTATATGTAATAAAGAATATAATAATAATAAGAAGTACGAGTGTAACAAAGGCGACGCTTGATGTTTTGTTCTCTCTGAATACACCGTTAGGGATACAGCGTGAAGATATGTATGTATATTGTTACGGTTGGACCTTATGCGTAAGGAATAAGGTCGATTTTTAATGGAACTAAAAACGTAACTTTTAGTGCTTATATCTCGAGACCTAGGCTTTGCAGAGTTATGACCTAAAAACGCATTGCTAGGTTTAAGGCCTACTATCGAATGGTATAAGTAAAATTAAGAAAGATGAACCAAGTTGCACCTCGAATATTCCCGAGCGATGACGTGTCATGTACCTATGACTCATGCAAATAGGCGGCGTCGAGAACAATGTCGAATTACTGTAAGCAAGCGTAATTAACTAGAAAGTTCTACCCTCGTTTTATCCGGCTATAAATAGAGCTCCGTGTCCGCCGCCGAGTCAGTGTTTCTCAACTATCGTTCGAGGCGACATCAAGGCGAATTACGAAGACGACTACAACGACTATTGCGACGACCTTGGATAGAAGAATTCTGCGATTCAGAAACGTTGCTATTGAGTGAAGCGTGTACCTTCGGTGACTACTACGCGAGTACCTACTTCGAGGGCGACTACGAAGACTAGGGACCGCCGTTATTAAGTTCGCGTGTTCTTGACATCTGCTTGTACGAAGGAAAATAAACTCTTTGCACCCTTAACCGGCATCTTATTACCCTCAGCTCGTAACAATATGTATGTATGTTATACAACTTATTCATTCTAAGAAATTTTCGTTGATGGTGCTTTTTAAGTTCTACTGTTGTACTGCTTGTGTTACTATTATACTACGAGTATTATGTGTTTCTTACGAGTTTAAAATCGCATATCTAAGCAACTACAAGCTTATATAAACTTTTAAACTTTCGCGTTGCATTATAAAATGTATCTAAAACAGGAAATTTAATGCGATTACCTTTTTATTTTGGCTTGTCGTTTCGACCGAGTTGCATCGGCCGTGGTCTCAAGCGCAGTAAGTTTCACACGGTCGTTTCACGTCGGTTCACCCGATATCCGTTCTTCGCCAGTACCTTCTGAACATAATCGAGCTCCTGCTCCAGATGTTCCTGGTCGCACATTCATATATATCATACGCTCTGTTCTTGAATGATGCCATAACGGATTGCAGGTGACTGGGATGGTGGTGAGACGTAGCGTGCAGGAATCTGTCCGTGTATGTAGGATTCCGATAGACATAGTGTGATAACTTGCCATCGTGCCTCGCGGTTAGATTTACATCCAAGAATGCCAGTGACCTATCACTTTTCATTTCATATGCGAACCTCATACTTGGGTTCAGCGACAGCGGAAAATCTGCTCCAATCAGATACCAATCACTGGATTGAGTTTCAACGCCCACAAGTCCTTTCTACTGATAGCCATTTTTATCCACGAGTAGTGCGTGAAGCGATTGAAATCAAGAGAAATAAAAATTTGAATCGGGAAAACTGCTACAATTTATAGACGATGTGGAATCCTGTCATTCAAGGAACAAAACTTCGTGTTTCGCTTCGGTTAAACGCGTGGACACTGTGAGTGTTGTGTGTAGGTATACCGAAATCTATTTACAAATATCGGGGGTAGATGACAACACGTCTACCTCAGACACAGAGTGAAACTTGCTGCGACAGTTCGCTTGAGACCACGGCCGATGCAACTCGGTGGAAACGTCGAGCCAAAATAAGTAGGTAATCGCGTTAAATTTCCCGTTTTAGATATATTTTTTTTTGGACAGCTTAGTTGTACTTTGCTGTGTTTTAACTCAGTAATTCTCAACCAGTGCCGCAGCACTTTTGTGTGCCGCCAAATTCTCAGTGTGTCGCCAAATTTAAAAAATGTATACAGTAAAAATTATAATGCCTTTTTTATTAACATAACATAACATAACTTCACGCTGTATCCCCAACGGGGTAGTCAGAGAGGACGGAGCGCCAGGAGTCGCGGTCCTTACACACCTCTTTCGCTTCCTCAAATCTCATCATTCTCCTCACACATTTTCGCCTAGGTATGCGAGTGCTTTTGACATTTCCGTCTGCTAACACTCTGGCTATTTGATCTTCATAAGTCAGCCTTGGTCTTCCTTGGCTTCTTTTACCACTCACTTTCGCTCTGTATATTTTCTTCGTCAGTCTTTCATCACTCATTCTTTCCATGTGCCCGAACCATCTAAGCATTCCTTTCTTCATTTTTACAATAACACTGTTGTGCAACCCTGTCATACTGCGTATCTCATCATTGCTTATCCTGTCCGCAAGCTTTTTTATTACTTGTAATTAATCCCTTAATAAACGTACTGTTGTTATTGTAGTACATATTATTTTACTTTACATTCAAAATTATTATCATGAACTATTTTACACAGTGTATTGTAAATAAATAAACAACTTTTAAACTTATCTTTTCCTTTGCGTGACGCCATTTAAAATCGTTAAAAGCGAGCCGCGATAAAAAAAATGGTTGAGAATCATTATTTTAACTGAATAAAAAAGTTACTTTCCTGCGATGTGGTCGGACCTTTTCCTTTTTTTAATATTGTGAAATAATATGTCTAAGTTCAGTATGCAACAAGTGCCTATTAAAAACACATATCACTTTAATTATGTACTTATAATAAGGAAATAAAATGAAAAATAATGACTTCATAACATGAGACAGCCGGTCCCATACTACAAAGTGAGGCCAAATAACATCAGTTAAAATATAAATATGTGGGTGCTGTTTTCTAACGAAATGGCGAGTTTATCAGATAATAAATGTGTGTCGTATACATACGACTTACCTGTACATGTGTCAGGTTATCTGACTAAGCTCACTAGCGGGTTCGGCACTTGCAATGTGGTCAGACTTTTTTTATTACTTTTATGTAAGATACCGAGTAAAGCTCGGTCGCCCATGTACTATGTATTAAGTGCCAGGCCTAATTTTTTTTTTTAAATTTACGACGCCGATATATAACTGTACACCTACCTTTCTTATTTCATTTATGTAGTGCCAATACTCTCCAAGTAATATGGCTGTGTCGTACAGACAGACAGACGGTCAGGACGAAATTATAAGGATTCCATTTTTTGCCATTTGGCTACGGAACCCTAAAAATCTGTCGAGTGCAAATTGTACTTGTAGTACTTAATCGCACAATAACTTTTTCAAGAAAGAAGACAATGCCTATCTTTTATACCTATAACCTTAGTAGGATAAATCTAAACAGAGTGTATTCTGAAATCTGGGGATAATATGGATAAGGAATAAAAATTTGCATCACACAGCGGACAAATGATCATATAAAATGCTTGGTTTCGTTTTCCAACAAAGAATGGACTTCAAAAATCCTGATACGTTTATCATCAGGTATATTTGTTCGCTCAGATCTGAAATACGCTTCCACTGCTTAGATACCTCAGTATAGGTACTAAATATATTAACGTAGCGAAGTATGTCCAAAATAAATCCATTATGGGACTCGAATACAGATTCGACAACTATAGTATATATGGTATAATTACACTGAAAAAACATAAAGACTACAGAGACCAAATCTTTTTGTTTAAAATTTTTGCTTACCTAAATGATTCCTCTTATTTTTTCAGTAAAATATCATTGAATATTGTCCTAGTTAGCTCTCGGTCGAATAAAATGTTCAAAATTCCTTTTCGTAGAACTAATTATTCCTGAAACCGCTACATCGTTCAAGCTTGTGGTAAACACAATGAGGTACACTATTTTATTTATTTTCCTGTAAGTTTTACAATATATATTTCTGTTATTTAAAATAAATTATCGTAATTGTAATAACGTTGTAATACTTGTATCGTAAGATGAAAAAGCGATGCAAAATATTTAAATTTTGGTTTGGCTTATGTAATTTCCTGTTTCTTACTACTTTTAACTGTCAAATTGCTGTATTTTTCATTCATACCACCCATTGTTATACATCTTTCGAGGAAAAACATAGATCTCTCTAAAAGAAAGGCGATATTAATGGTATGGAAACCCGAGGTCATAAATTGGTTATTCCAAAATTTAAATTGCATAAGTCGAGTGCAACATTTTTCGATAACTGCATTCGTTTTTATCAGGAAGTTTCTCAGAAAGTTGCTCAATTAACGGAACATAGATTTAGATTTGTTATAAAACGTACATCGATTAGACAATCATATTATAAAAGAAAAGATTTCGTTGAAGACAAAATAATAGTCTAAAAATAACCTTCTCTGCATTCCTTCCGCCTTCTATATCGCTTTTATTTTTTAATTCTTACATTACAAGACGACTAATTTTAACTTATAAAGCCTTCTATTTTTTTATTCTACATTTTCTTTTTCGTGTCGATAACTGTATATCATTATACAGTTGCGACACAATTTCCTTAACCTACTTATTTTTCTTTATCACAACATTTACTATTTTCGCACAAAATTTTAACAATTCAGTTTTGTTTGCTATCAATGTAGGAACATTGTTTACACTCAATGGTATGTCAAGAGTCTGTTCCAAGTTATATATCTTTGGCAAAAATAGTGCAATCGAACAAGATGTGAGGCACCATCTCTAGTACACCAGGTTCGCATGGGCACGACGGCTCTACCTTACACCTGAAACGATGCAGATATTCGGAGAACCCCCCGTGCCTTGTCATGATTTTAGTCAGCGTGCCAGTCCAGTGCCAGCAGGCGTCCCAGTGTTGTTGTGGCCTACAGCATCTTTCTGACGATGCTGTAGGCCACAACAGCACTGAGATAAAAAAAAATTATTATGGCGGTATGTCTCACCCTCCCTGGACCTCCTGTCCCATTCCTCAAGCGTATCACTACGAATGCTACGCCTGACGAATGAGACAGGGCAAGGATCGTAATCCAGCCTCTCTTTTGTGTCTCTTTTGGATATAGCGTGAGTATATGCATGTATAAGCTTACCTTTGACTATTATTGTTTCTATTTAAATTTGGAGTTAATTTTAAAATGTTTGAAATGTTTAAAATGATACACCGCAAGCTACAATACCTGCAATTAAAAGAGTAATTCTACAAATTGACGTTGAAATTAAGGTTTCCATTCATAAGTTTTTGTACATACATTTGTTTTGTATAAATAACACGCATAAGTACCACGTATAAGTCTAAGTAACACACCTCATTTACAGAAACTGCATGTTTTATCAACTGATACTTTATTTCTTTCTTAGAAAAGTAGATTGGTATACAATTTTTTTTGTCCTTGGAAACATATATACTGGCTGATTTTAAAAATAGAACCTTTTCGGTTATGTTTTGTTTTCATTAAAATAAAAGGTAATTATTTTTTCCCGATTTCATGTGTTTTCGTTGCTTGATAAATTTGGTATTTATGGCACTTTTATCATTTTGAGATATACAGTTTTTGAAAAAATTGAGTGGTGAGTCATTTTTTATGTTATGGAGCGACGTCATTTGACTGTTGATGAAATGCAGAGAGTTGTAGGAATGCTACAAGTGGGAAGAAATCAGTCCCAGGTGTCTCGGCATTGTATACGAGTAGGAGCATGATTTGTCGTCTTTGGCAGCGTTACGTTAATACAGGGGATCCTGCAGAGCAGCACCCAGGACGTGGAAGGAGTACAACTGCTCGACAGGACCGATATATACAGCTGACTGCAAGACGTCAGCCGATTTTAACCGCCCGGGAGATAGGTTTAAAGCCACAATTCTCAAGCGGTGTTGTTGTTAGCCACCAAACGCACGTTAGCACGACGCCCAATTAGGTGCCCACCTATACACCATGGGAATCGCGCCCGTCGAAACGAATGGTGTAGGGAACACTTGACATGGACCCAGGAGCAATGGGATAAAATTTCATTTTATCCCATTGCCTGATACGAGAAAAGTAAGAGTGTATCGTCGTCCCGGAAATGCTGAACGGCTGAGATTTGTCCAGGAAGTGCACCCTTACAGTGGCTCCACAGTGATGGTATGGGCGGGTATTATGAAGAACAGATGAACTGAGCTCGTTTTTGTAGATGGCAATATGAACGCTGAAGGTTACGTTGAAGATGCCTCGGGCCTTATGTTCACCCATTTGCACAAAGTCTGGGCTCAGATTTCACGCTGATGGATGACAATGCGCGTGCGCACACAGCTCGGTGGACCAGAGAGTGCTTGGCAATGGAAAACATCCGGGTATTGCCGTGGCCTGCACAATCGCCAGACCTCAATCCTATCGAGCACGCATGGGACATGCTTCAGGGACGTGTTCTAGAGAACTTGGACAGAGTGTTGACAACCCAACAACTGAGACTTGTTAAAATTCCATTGGGACCGATCGACCGAAGTTTTAAACAACAGAGGCGGTCACACTGTATTGAATTACCAAATGTCGTTATTTATAAAAGAAAATGTCGTTATTTAATTTTGTAAAACATGAAAAGTTTAATTTAGTTTTAATTTTATTTTATACTACGTATATTACGGTACACATATTGTTAATTACAGTGATTAAATGAACAATTGAATGAAGGATTTTGTTGCTTTAGTCACAAATGCGTTGCGTGAGTTTTTTTCGTTTCTGCATTTTCTGAGAACATTTACCATAGTAATGTATACATTTTTTTACATTATCAGAAAGTAGAGATTTCAACGAACAAAAAGCCCACCGATTTTTTAAAAAAAGCAGATATTTTGACGCGAGAGGTTTCGATTGAAAATTAGGGTGCTTTTTCGATATTAAGTCAAAATAAGGTGAAAAAATAAATATTTTAAATCAAAAAAATTACAGTGTGTTTGGGACATAAAAAGATAAGTTTTCACTAAATTTTGTGAAAAATAAAATTTATTTGTAAAAGATAAAAATAAAAAACCAAAAATTTGGTTATTTGAATTTTTCACATAAATTTTGAGGTTATGTGAAAAAAGTGTCAAAACAAACGTTGTATATATTTATATTACCTACAACTTCGCCCTGTAACTTTTTTCCATAGGACCTGTAGTTTTGCCGGAAATCGAGATAAACCGTTTTTACCCTTAAAAACTCACCCCCTTCCACTTCCCGACCTCAAATTACCCGTAAATTATTTTTCCTATCATTTTTGTTATATTCTCTTTCTTTTCCAGTGTGTTTCATCCTATTATTATTTTTTTTCACTTTTTGTCATATTCAAAGGCTTCAGCCCTGGTCTAATTTTATTACTTTACATCACTTTTTAGCTAGTAACATTATTTAGAGCTTTGACAAATTGAAACGTCAAATAATTCCATCAAATTAAGTTAGATTATAAAATTAGATAGATTTCCACGAAGTAACACCAGAGCCAAAACGAAATGATGTTTTCAATTTAGTAAATAATACTAAATTATTGAATTCGGTCCTTATTAACTAAATTAAATATTCGGTATGGCAGAGACAAGACAGCAAGCGATCTCAGAAATATGAGCGATGTCACCCTTATGGACAAAATAAACAATGAAGAGATACTCAGACTTTTTGGCGGGAAAGGTAGAAGTGAGATTGTCACTTTATTTTGATTTTCTGTTTTTTACATTTTTGGGAGTTTTAAAGTACAAAGATGATGTAGTATAGTGTGTTTTAAAGTTCTGTATAAGTGAAAAGCATGGAGTAGATCTAAACAAACATGTGTAGCTGAAGTTCTCGCGCTTTTCCAAGAAGACCTTTATAACTTCAGTAAAGCCTATTATCACTTTATTAGAGGAGTATTACGATAATAAAAAACGAGTTTACTTCGAACGTGCTTCACGTGTTCGTCATAAATTGTAACAATACAGTGGCGTGCGGAGTGCATTGCCTAACTGTTTAACTCATCAGCGACTCCATTTATTAATACGTGACATTGGCAAATGCGCTAATCTGTGCCCTATGCCATTGAAAAAGAAAAAAAAAAGAAATGTGCAGTATTAGGGTTGCGGGACAGTGATATCGTAAAGATAAATAAAGGATTCTTAAATGGTTCGGGCACATAGAAGGAATGAGTGATGAAAGACTGACGAAGAAAATCTACAGAGCGAAAGTGAGTGGTAGCAATAAGTCCAGTAAGACCAAGGTTAATTTACTAAGATAAAATAGACAGTGTTAGCTGACAGAAATATCAAAAGCACTCGCATATCTAATAGTCGAAAATGTGTGAGGAGAATTATGAGATTTGAGGAAGCGAAAGAATTGTGTAAGGACCACGAAGCATGGCACTCGGTCCTCTCAGAGTACCCCATTAGGGATAGCGTGAATATATGTAAGTCTGTGCAACGATTATTGCGTTCTGTCTAAAATTGCGGAGCTTTTTGGAGTTTGTTATTTCTGTTACTTCTCACAAAATTTTATTGCCAATTTTATTGAAGTGTTCTAATATTGGGTCCTTACATATGAAATTAGCGTTTTGTCGTACTGACCACTTTGATCGAAAATATCTCCTCTTTGGTTAATAATTCCAAATTCAAATTCATAAATTCATTTAGCTGGTACATTTGAGTTTTCAAAACAGTCATTCATTTGTTTTTTTCCTCATTATTTTTTTCTTTGGCGTCGCTTATTTCCGCACAATAGAAAACATGAAATATTGGTATATTTACGAGTACGAGTTCTACCGTGCTACCAGTGCTGCAGAAACAGCTCGAAGGATTAATGATGTGTACGGCGCTGGTGTCGCAAAAGAAAGCACGGTACGTTTTTGGTTTCAACGTTTTCGTTCTGGAAATTTCGACCTTCAGAACCAACCCCGTGGACGGGTGGAGACCAAAGTGGAAAATGAAGAATTAAAGGCTATTGTGGAAGCGGATCCATCACAAAGCATTTCAGAGATAGCTGCAGGCTTCGGGGTAAGTGACAAAACTGTATTAATCCACTTGAAGCAAATCGGAAAAGTAAAAAAACTAAAACGATGGGTACCTCATGAATTGAGTGAATCGAACTTGCAAACACGCGTCTACTGCTGTGTTACTTTGCTCAACCGACACAATAATGAAGGGATTTTAAATCGAATAATTACTTGTGATGAAAAGTGGATACTGTACGATAATCGGAAGCGCTCATCGCAATAGCTGAACCCTGGAGACCCAGCCAAATCCTGCCCTAAACGAAAATTGACTCAGAAAAAGTTACTTGTGAGTGTTTGGTGGACTAACACCGGTGTGGTTCACTACAGCTTTCTAAAATCTGGCCAAACGATTACGGCAGATATCTATTGTCAGCAACTGCAAAGCATTAAGGAAGAACTAGCTGCTAAACAACCGAGATTGGTTAATAGCTCTAGGCCACTGCTGCTTCACGACAACGCAAGACCACACACTGCACAACAAACAACCACTAAGTTAGATGAGCTACAATTGGAATGTCTGCGACATCCACCGTACTCCCCGGACCTTGCTCCAACAGATTACCATTTTTTCCGGAATTTGGACAACTTCTTACAAGGAAAAAAATTCAACTCCGATGCGGCAGTCCAAACCGCCTTCAAAGAGTTTATTGATTCTCGCCCCCATAGTTTTTTTGGTAAAGGGATTAATGAACTACCTATGAGATCGCCAAAGTGCATAGATAACAACGGTGCATACTTTGATTAATTAAATATATTTTACAAAAAAAAATTGACTTTATATTCCTCCCGTACAAAATGCCAATTTCATATGTAAGGACCCAATATTTTAGATAATGTTTCATTAAAGAAATGTAATGTTTATCATATATCTCTTTCAGTAACTTTCTTAAAGTTACGGAACAGACCAACGAAATTGCCTCCGCTTAGAAGCAGGATATTGGTTCTGTCAGTAACATAAGCAAAGTTAAAATGACACGCATTTATATTTTTTAAACAATCTGAAAGACGGCGAAGTAAAATCTATAAAATAAAACCTCAATGTACGGGCATATTTCATTTTATAACCCTTATTTTCGTTATTTTAGTTAGCTTTGAAAGTATAAGCATTATCAACAATACTAATAATACTGATTACATGTGGAACAAAACTGAATCATTTTTTAAATTCAAATTCTTAGTCGATAAGAATTTTCAAGGTCAATTAGATTTGCATACAAGATGTATTTTTAAATATTTCGTGCTCTTACAAGCGAATAAATTCTTTTGAACAAATTCAGTTGGTTATGGATTCTTTTTTAGTGAGTTTAAGAATGAATGACATATCCGTACATACGTACAAATCATACAAACATACACATCACGCTCTATCTGTAACGGGGTAACCAAGATATCAGTGCCGAGTACCGTGGTATTTGCATTCTTATTAACCGACTTCCAAAAAAGTAGAATGTTAGGAATAAAACATATTATTGTTTCTATTGTCTCTTGATACCAAGAGATGGCGCTAATTGTCCCGTCAGCGCCGGTTTAGTTTATTTTTTGGTATGTGGGTAATTTAATGCGTGATATAAGAGTTGTAATGAAGAAATCTAAAAAAGGGTCGGTCATTTTGTGATAAGGAAAAGGGAAAGTTTTTGGAATATTGGTTGTAAATCTCAAATATCTTTTTGTTCTGAAGTTAAAAGAAATTCTGCCGTGTTGTGTTTACATGTTATGTTATGTTATGATCGCCGACTGTAATTGGTATTTAATTGTTTCGCATTACACTGATACTAAATAATTCTTGAAGTGGTAGGCTTGGTGGTAGGATTAGGAAGGTGACAAGTGGATCTATCTTCCGTTTTGTGGCTTTACGGCGCCGGAAGCCACCTCTGACTTCCACCATCCTGAAGACTAACGGATATTAAAGGTATTTAGCCTCACTTATTTGTATGATTTTGTTTATTAGTGCCGCGTATCGCGGTCAATTTCGGCGCAATTCTCGGCACCTTTGTTACCCTGCCGAAATTTATAAAGGGCTGAGCACGCGCAGTGGGAATGCCTGGGGCTGTACCGCACAGAGGTTCTCAATTCGGTTGTATGTTTTTTTAAAATGTTTGTTACCTCATAACTCCGTCATTTATGAACCGATTTGGAGTTCTTTTTTTATTTGAAAGGATATTTTTCCAGATTGGTGGCGTTTAAATTTCACTGATATTAGAGCTCGGCTTTCGAAGATACACCAAATAACGAGAACTGGTTATACGCCTTATTTGTTTATATTGATGATTTTCTTATATGTAATTTGTTAACTATCTTTATCCCCACAGGGTATAATGGTAGTAGGGAGAAGGTACAAATTACCTGTGATATAATAATTTCGCGTCAGTCTTGTGGCGGACAGAGAATCCGGCTAGGGTGTAATTATGATGTAACCTTTTCACTGTTCTTTTATAACTGATTGATATTGATACTAGATAATAACATCCATTGTTCGATCTGTTCGCATCTTTTAATTTGAGAGGCCATGGTTTGTGCTTTTCAATTGAATGGAAGTTAATTGCGCTTCAGAATTAAAAAGAAATTAATCCTGTTCTAGATATTTATTTAGGCCAAGGTCACTCAAAAGGGAGAAAAAAAAAAAAATTAAACCGACTAATCCTAGAATCCTTTACTAATCAAAACTTAAATACAAAAATAACTTTATAAATACGATACAAATACCCATGTAATTAAATTTTACACTTAATGAAGTCGATGCCAAATCAATGTGCAACAACAGAAAGTTTGATAGTTTTTTTACCTCCTCATATCTCATCATTCTCCTCACATACACTTTCTTCCTTTTTTATAAGCAAAATTCGTCTACTCGCCATCTCGTTTCTCAATGCTGCTTTTTCTTTCGTTCTATTAAATCAATTGTCCACCGATGACGTACGCCACTACTGAAATTTGAATTGCACTGCAGTCAGAGTATAATGGCATCTATGGTTGCCAATAATATCAAATTCTACTTTTGTGC
Organism: Zeuzera pyrina; assembly: GCA_907165235.1. Taxonomy (NCBI): domain Eukaryota; kingdom Metazoa; phylum Arthropoda; class Insecta; order Lepidoptera; family Cossidae; genus Zeuzera; species Zeuzera pyrina. The sequence continues at coordinate 2,183,516 of OU015640.1, forward strand.
AATATCAAATAATTTATTACATACATACATACATACGATTGACAACAAAGCCCCTTTTAGATCCCTCGCAGTGTTAGGTACCAGAGCTCGGATTATACGTCCTGCCGTCCTCTTCTGGACCCCGAAGGCTCGTAATCGGCTCTTACTACAGGCGGGGAACCCCTTAGCCCTATCCTCTTGCTGAAGTCAAAGTCAAAGTCAAATCAATTTATTCAAGTAAACCCAATTACAAGGTATTTTTGAACGTCAAATCTACTTTAGTTCGGTTCAAATAGAAAACCTGGACACTGAAAAGAACCGACAAGAAACTCAGTCAGGTATCATTTTTTCAAGATTGAAGTTCTTGTGCCGTGAGTGTTGTGAGTGAGTACATACCTACATACATACAAAGTGTAGTCACGCTGTACCCCTAAAGACAACCCCGTTAGAGAGGACGAGAGGACGGAGTGCCCAGTATCGCGCACCTTACATACTTTTTTAGCCTCCTCGAATCTCATCATTCACACATTTCTGCTTAGGTATGCGAGTGTTTTTGACAATTCGGTCAGCTAACACTCACATTTCGTAAGTCAGCGTTTCGAATAATTTGAACATATACTGAATTTCAGTTTTTTCTGGAAATCCAAGGAAACAATTGTCAATTGCGTAGTGATGGGTGATCATGGAGCACTCAACCTATAGAGACGAAACATTGGACCTTGTTCACCACTGCTCAGTTTATTTACACTAACAAATATCAACTCTCACTCGCATTAAGCAGTACATAACCAATATTGAACCTGTATGTCCATCTCCGTATATTCCGACAGATATTTAAATATTTATGTAATGGCTTGTTATTCTATTCGGTGATGTGGCAAATGTAGCAAAAAAATCAAACTATAAAACAGAACGTAGTAACCGCAACAGTTTTTGGACGTAAATTGTTTCCATACAAAATGAATGACATTGCCACTCTATAGGTTGAGTGCTCCACGTTGTCGATAGAAGAGTGTGGGTCGCAGCAGAGTGGGGGTGGGAGTAAACACGATGAGTTTAGAGTTTAGAATAGACAGTTATCTCTTTGAAATATTTTATAGTTTTAATATAGGCTTTAAAGTCGAATACAGAAAAACAGAACTGAACGTGTTTTAGAACTATGCAACAAGGAAGAATATAGAATTAAATGAATTCTAAATATATTATTACCCTTTAGTAATCAAAACCTAAGTAAAAAATAACTTTATAAATAACAAACAAATATGATATATAATTTTTGACAGTTAGGCACAGAAGCCGGTGCCAAACCTACCGAACTAGTAGACTTTTTGTTGTTATTTATTGGTTTGGCTCCGACTTTAACAGCTGTAAAATTTAATTATGTATATTTGTATCGCATTCATGAAGTATTTTTGTATTTGTGTTTCAATTAGTGAAGAATAATTTTCAGTTCTTATTTTGAAGTCGATTTTTTTTTTAAACTTTAATTTTCTTTTTTGTGACCTTGCTATAAATAAATATCCAGTATAGGTCTACGACTGATTTTTAAGAAGCGGAATATTAATTAAAAGGATACCGAAATATCTTTCTTCTTTTTAGAAGTTCTTTTGTTTAACCAGTAGACCAGTACCACATCAACAAATCATACCCGGGCAGACCACCCTGGATACCCTTTAAAAAAAAACATTAAAATTGACCTAATTTGTAAAAATCTAGGTGAAATTATGTACATAAAAGATACACACATAGACTTGACGACTTCCTCCTTTCTTTGTCGGTTAATTATAGCTTGAAACCGTAAAGAATTTTGCCATCTTTCGGCAAAAATATTCAAAGTAGATTATAGTTTTTGAAAAAAGGGCAGGATATTTTAATTTGCTGTCTTTTTTTATAAAAAATAACGTGAGAACTTGCTCATACACATATGTATAACGTAAAAAAATCCAATGGAAGTTTGTTCGTTTCAAAATTTGGAAACGAAGTTAATTTTATGCATCGACTAGTGCCTGTTTGTTTTGTCTAATCACTAGACATTACAAAATCAGCCTTGATACCTTGAGCTTTAGGTTTTAAATTGAACGTCTATAATTTGCACAACTGTTGTTTCGACTTGTACAGCAATTTGGACGAACGCCAGGTGACCAAAACTTGAAACTAAGCCACGAATTTTAATCTAAATTATTTGGCCCTAAAATCGCCTCATTCATAAGGTTTATGGCGTGGAAACTGTAAAATATAGCTACCAGTTGCAAAAGCATTGAGGATGATATATTTTTAAAGATTATTGAACAATTATAGATAATTCGATAAACTTAGACGCATATTCCTTTTCAAAGATTTACTTACGTGCAACCTTGCTTTTCAATTTAATTACGGATTTATTGAAATTTTTTTTGTTTCTTTATGGCATGGCGCACGGTTTAGCGCATTTGCCAATGTCACGTAATGATAAGGAGAATCACAAGTAAATTACTTTTTTCTTATCATATAACTCCTCCAGTAAAGTGATAGTAGGCTTTACTGAAGTTATAAAGGACTTCTTGGAAGAGCGCGAGAACTTCAGCTACACATGTTTATTTAGACCTACTCCATTCTTTTCACTTATACAGAACTTTAAAACACAATATACTATCACTTTTGTACTTTAAAACTCCCGAAAATGTAAAAAATTTAAAATCTGAACAAAATGTCAACCTCACTTCTACCGTTCCCGCCAAAAAGCCCGATTTATTGAATTAATCATCGTAATGACCCTTACGATCGGACCAAGACTCAAATTAGACGGAGTTTTTGTTCTAAAAGCGAGTCCGTTTTTGCAAATAGTTATTTAGCAAATAATTATTTCAGTAATGTTAAGTCGATCATGAGCTGACACGAATTACAATGACAGTGCGAGGTTGCCGTACTTACTATAGCTAACTGTTTTACTCGTGGTCACGCTCAATGAGATGAAAAGAGAGACACGAAATTAGCTTAACACACGGTAATAAGAGCAGCAATTCACTATGGCTTCGTCCGTTAAAATTCTTAGACAACTTAACGCATACTATATTTTGAAACATATTTTAAAACCAATCGTAACAGCCCTATTCAAGAGAATAAAATAATAATAATGCGCCAGAAAAATACACACCAATCATCTGATCTCAAACTAGGGTATTCCCTGTGCTATGAAAATCAGACGACTACTGAGGGCGTCTCCCAGTACACCCAGACCCGAGACAATCTAGAAAAGTTCATTTCCTAAATTGACCCGACTGGGAACCGAACCTAGAACCTTCCGCGCTTGGATGCAACGTCTAAACCAATGCGCCATCGAGGTCGTCAAAGAGATTAAAATAAGGTTAAAACTTAGTATACATAAATGTAGAGAAGATAGTGACCACGTTGTTAAATCGATATCTCTTTGCAATTACAGAGTTTTCGATTTTTCTAAACACTATAAGCGGGTAGCCCGCGTTATTTTACAGTGTCACGGACGATATTTTCAAGGGCTCAATCCGAAGTATAATAAACTGTAGCACTTATCGGTTGTCAATCTTCGTTTCAAGTTTATAGCGAACCGTCATGTCGTAAAAATTCATGTCGACCAATAATTCACTAAAGCGAACTGAAAGAAAATCGTGTTTTTATTCTGAGTAACGATCAAAACTGATTTCAGTAATTAAGCTAACAATAAGTCAATTCGTAAAGTAGATGGAAGGTTTTTATTGTTATTCTCTTTTGAGAATTGCTACTTAACGAAACTGTCACATATTATACTTTAAAATTATCAAGAAATGGCTGAAAATTGATCAGTCTATTTCATTCTATCTCATTAATCTTGTAATAATTTACGCAATGTTTAATTTTGTACACAAGTACTTAATTAAGTACTTGAATGTACGAAATAATACAGTCTTTCCCATTCAAGCATGCAGTAGTCAATATCACATTAAAAATATCATATTATTTCCACGATATTTTTTTATACAGACGAGGGTTTATAGCAATGCAATGATCGATAGATGGTCCTGTAGAAAAATTACTATTATCGCTGTTGAAACCATGCGACATAACTTGTATAACATATAAAAGGTGAAACTGAGGATTGAGTGACGTATGAATATACCTAATTACTAGAACTGAAAACTTAAATTTTTAGCCAACTTCAAAAAAACGAGAAGGTTCTATGTTCATCTATATGTATCTTGTTTTCAATTTTGCACCGATTTCGAATATTTTGAAAGGATATACTTCCGAGCTTTCACATTTAAATTTCACGTATATTGATTGAGCTTAACTGATTATAACCTTTATTTTAAATAAAATAAACTAGTATAATAAGTTTGCACCTCCAATGAATGTGAATGAAATGATATCTGTATTATACGGAATATTGAACGCCTTGATATGTAAATACGGTGCTTAGTGTCTGAAACTTTTTTCTCTTTTCGTGTTTGCTGACGATCTAAAAATTTTAAAAATTATAAACAATACAGATGATGTTAAATTATTGCAATTAGATCTAGAGTAGTAAATTTGGTGCAAAATAAACTTGATTGAACTTAACGCTAATAACAATACAAAATTTTCAAGAAAACATAATACAATAAAATCAGACTACAAAATTAAAATAGAATAAGATATCGCATGTGTAAGAGATTTAGGAATAATTATCGATAGCAAATTGACTTTTTTGGCACAGATTACGTGGTCAGTATGTTGAAATTTGTAATACGTAATGGAAAATTGTTTCGTCAGTCTCAATCTAAAATAACTTTGTACAATACATTGGCTAGAAGTGTTTTAGAATACTGTAGCGTTGTTCGGCGACCTCATTTCGCAACCCATACTTTGAGACTCGAACGGGTCTAAAAAAGTTTTCTTTGGCACCTTGTTAATTTGACAGGGATATCCAAAGCGATTCCATCATACAAAGACAGACTTAAAAAATTCAGAATATTGCCCTTGTCATAACGTATTGACTTGTTGGATTTTATTGTTTATTATTTTATTGGATTACTTGCCTCAAAGTGTTAAGGAATAAATATAATTGTTCATTGCTTCTGGCAAAATTAAATTTTAAAATTCCGATGAGACTTCGGCGCGCTCCCTTAAAACCTATGGCACCTTCAATACGCGCTGCTGTGCTAGGCAGTAACTCTACTATTGCTAGATTGTGTAGGCTTATGAACGAATACAGTGAGTCAGTAGATATAAACACGGCATCTATTGTGATGAACTCCTAAAATCTTTACCTACTTTCTGCTCGAACTCCAAAAACCACCTATCGACAAGGTGTTTCGCTTCTCAACGGAGCACCTTCAGGACTTATTCGTCCAAATTAAGTGGGCGGGACCATTAGTGGTAAGCTCTGATTATATTACTCGCTCACTCTTTGGTGTTGAGTAGGGAGGCAATTGGTTTGAACACTCGTGCAGCTGATTCATTTCTTGATTCGGTGCTGGTTAGCTGGTCGAGTTTGATCTCTGGTATATCCTGGGGATGCTTCGTGGAGAGGCGAAACACGTATCGATTGGTGGTTTTTGGAGTTTGGGTGGAAATTAGCTAAAGATTTTAGGAATTCATCACATGACATGGATTTCCGCAAAGTAACACCTGAGCCTATACAATACGGTATCTATTTCTTATTTGTGTCAATTGTTTCTATAAAACATGTCATAGCTACTACAAAAAAGTGACCATTAGTTGTCTTTTAGAGTAGTGTTATGTATACCTATAATCTATCTGCCTATATTTCCTTTTGTTTTTCGTTCTTAAAATACTGTATGTTGTGTTTGCTTACATATTTCATTAAAAACAGAATTTTATTGTCTAAAATGTATGTATACTGTAATAACTGTAAGCAAACCAAAATGAATAAATAATTAAATAAAGTATCAAAAGCTAAATACTACATGGGTTGACATCATTTGAAGACAAGGAATGAACACCGCACAGCAAGGCGGTACTGGTTGAAATCTGGTATAATAAATAAACATTAAAATTTAACGTTTCTTTCTTAACTGTTCAATTTAATACTTGGATCTAATTTTTTTCAGATCTCTTAAAGTTTATCAGCTTATTGTCATTAATAGAATTATCGTTATATTATCGTTTATCTTAATCACAATCAAAGTATATTCTTGACTTTTTCACTTTATAGCAGTTTGATCGACTGTTCTCTTTGTCGTTTGCACGAAATGAAAGCCTATGGAGAGATTCAACTTTGAGGAAAAGGAATAGTGTTGTAAAAAATTATATCTCTTGCATAGGCACTTCAAATATATATTTTTTTATCTCAAAGCCTTTCTTAAGTTTCTTCCTCTAATTATTATTTTGAAGTTTATTAAGAAGGTTGACAAAAAAATTAATTAATATATTAATTAAACTGATCATTTTAATTTAGCTGCACCAAGTTTGTTACTATTGACAGAGATATTTGAGACAGGTTTTAATTCTTCCAAGTAAGAATATTACTATCTTGGTATTATAATAATATTATTATCATGGCAATCGTCCGGATAGTTGTTTTCTCTGATGATTATAATTGGTAGCTAATCTGCAAAATGATGAGTTTGGAAGCGAAAGAAGTATGTAAGGACCGCAACGCTTGGCGCTCCGTCCTCTTTGACTACCCGGTTAGGAATACGGTGTGAAGATATGTATGTATGTATTATAATAATGTATTACAGAAGTAATGTTAGCAAGTAGTAGATTTCCTTTTTTTTTGCATGTAAATGTTTAATATACTTCAGTAAGTATAGTTACAATACAATATGAATAAGTATTGTTAAGTACAATGTACAATATTCAATAAGTACTGTTAAATACATAGATCTAATTGTATAAATGTAGTCAGTCTGAGGGCAGACTGGAGGGCAGGATGGCCGAAATGTAGGAAATAATGTGTGTTAGATGTGCAAATGGGATGTAATGTGTGAGCGAGAGGTTGAATAGTGTGAAAGAGATAGAATGATGCGTGGGAGATGAACGAGGGGTGCGTGGCACTCGGTAATGGAGGATGGTACGGTGTGTTAATGTAAGGTGTATAGTCAAAGATATAAAATAAATAAAGTGAAGTATAGTGATTCCCAACCGTTTGTTTTCTTACGCAAAAGCAATCCCACAATTTTGGGGGCTCGTCCGGGATGAGCGTTGAAAAGTAACGGCGAAATTCAGAATAAATACGACGTACGGCGGTTAATGGCGGACAGAAGACGCGTGATAATATCCTGCTATTCGGACAAAGACATTTCAACGACGATTACGAAGATTCAAAACAAAGACGAAGCCCACAAATATTTTACTAGGTGTTATGATGTCAACAGAAGAAGGCGAAAAACTTGGAGCATCAACGAGCGCAAACGTGACCACTCAACAGTTCAATATGGCGGACGTAATTCCAAAGTTCAGCGCGGACGACAAAACGTATTCTTCAGTAAAATGGGCGCAAGACATAGAAGACAACGCCGAGATATTCGGTTGGACACCTCAGCAAAAATTAATTATTGCGAGGAGGTCACTTAGTGGCACGGCAGAACTTTGGTTAAGATCAGAAAAGATATATAAAACTTATGAAGATCTAAAATCGGCCGTACAAAAAGAATTACCAGATATTATAAATATTAAAGAAATGCATGAATTGATGAGCTCAAGAAAGAAACAAAAAAACGAAACATACTATCAATACATGTTAATTATGAAAGAACTCGGTCGAAGGGTAAAATTTCCAGATTATGTTTCAATACAATACATAATTGATGGCATAACTGATAAATACGAAACTAATAAGGCTATTTTATACGGTGCGACAACTTATTCAGCTCTAAAAGAAAAACTAATTATTTACGAAAACATGAAGAATAAAATGAAGAAGTGTAGTGAAGCGACAGTCAATAGATTAATCACTGAAAAACCCCTAAAAACATCACATTACGAGAAGTCAGTGCAGCGATGCTTTAAATGTGGAGAAAAGAATCATGTGGCGAGTTCGTGTTATAAGGGCATTAAGTGCTTTCGATGTAATTCATTTGGCCATATTGGTGCGGAGTGCAAGACTACCAACAGTTACCAAAACGATGTTAGAAACCAATTTCGTAAAGTTGGCAATAGTGACGGAGAGAAGTTGCAGCGATCGGCGTTGTACGTGCGGTCGAGAGAGGGCGCTACGCATGCCAATGAAGTTAGCGTTACAGCAGCATCGAACCAATCGAACGCACCGAACGATATTATTTGTGGTGAACAAGTGTCGAATATGTCAGACGCTAATGTCAATGTCAATCAAAACCGGGTTTTTAGTGTAAACAATGACGGAACGTTAAATAAATCATTAAAAATTATTAAAATATGTGGTATAAAATTGAGGTGTTTGGTTGACACGGGCAGTGACGTTAATCTAATATCCTATACTACATATCGCAATCTTAAACTGCCTGGTTTTGTGATGGAAACATTAATATTGTCTGGACTGGGATATACAAAGGTACGTTCTTTAGGTAAATTTAATACCATTATAGAAGTGGATAATCACTCTTACGATGTATGGTTTCATGTAATTTCCGATAATTTAATACCATACGACTTAATTTTGGGGCAACCTTTTCTGTCATGTACAACTATTGTGCTTAATAAAGGTATGGTCAAAATCTTGCCACAGTACTATGATAGTACTTATTTAATGTGTTTATTTCTCAGTCATGAGCAGTCGCATTCGGAAAACCCTGCAATTCAAGAATTAATAAATGGTTATATACCTAAGAAAGTGAAGAAGGCACCAATTAAAATGAAAATTATTCTAAAAGATGACATTCCATTGGTACAGCGTCCCCGACGTCTAGCTTTAAAGGAAGAAGAGATTGTTAATAGACAAATTGAAGAGTGGTTAAGAGATGGAATAATCAGGCCAAGCTATTCGGAGTATTCCAGCCCTTTAGTGCTTGTGAGAAAGAAAGATGGCGGCATCAGAGTATGCATAGACTACAGAAAAATTAATCAGAAGATAATTAAAGATGAACATCCACTTCCAGTCATCGAGGATCATATTGATAAATTATGTAAAGGGCGAATTTTTACTACACTTGACTTAAAAAATGGATTTTTCCATTTACCCATAGAAGAGGAGTCTATAAAGTATACGGCTTTTGTAACTAGCAACCCGGAGGGACAATATGAGTTTTTGTGTGCACCATTCGGATTATCTATATGTCCAAAATATTTTACAAGATTCATAAATATGATATTTAGAGACCTCGTTGCAAAGGGCACAATGTTAGTATTTATCGATGACCTCATTATTATAGCCTCTGATAAAACAGAAGGTATCATTCGCCTTAAGGAAGCTTGAAAGGTATGTTCTGATTATGGCTTGGAAATCAATTGGAAAAAAACCCAATTGTTGCAAAGTCAGGTGGAGTACTTGGGACATGTAGTGAAGAATGGAAAAGTGAGCCCTTCTAAGGATAAGACGGATGCGTTTATGAAATTCCCAGAACCGAAAACTATTAAGCAGGTTCACAGTTTTATTGGCTTGACATCATACTTTCGCAAATATATAAAAAACTATGCAATGATTGCCAAACCGCTGACAGATCTCTTGAAAAAAGGATTCAAATTTAAATTTGATGAAGAGCAACGAAGGGCAATCCAGATATTAAAAAATAGGTTATGTAATAAACCTGTGTTAAAAATTTATGAACCTGGAGTAGAGACAGAATTACACACTGATGCCTCGAAATGTGGCTATGCTGCAATATTAATGCAAAGAGACTCGGAAATGGACTCGTTGCACCCAATACATTATATGAGTCGAAAGACCACAGAGATACAACAGAATTATAGCAGTTATGAGCTGGAAGCGCTGGCTGTTGTGGAAAGAGTTCGAAAATTTAGAAAATACCTGTTCGGAATTAACTTTAAAATTGTCACAGATTGTTCAGCTTTTCAGAAAACTCTACAAAAAAAAGAAGTATCTGCTAAAGTGGCGAGATGGATGTTATTTTTGCAGGACTTCGACTACAAAATTGAACATAGGGCTGGATGTAAGATGACTCACACTGACTCACTCAGCAGAAACCCTTACGTTTGTATAATGTAGACTGAAATTCAAGCTAGGGTCCTTCAAGCACAAAAAGACGATGAAAATCTAATTGCCATAAAGAAAATTTTAAAAGAGAAAGAATATCATGATTTTTATATAGAAAATGACCTATTGTACAAGGGTACAGAAAAAATGCTGGTTATCCCAGAATCAATAGATATGGAAATTATCCGAAGAGCTCATAGTAAAGGTCATTTTGGGATTAAGAAAACTGGAGATCTTATAACAAAAAACTATTATATCAACGAATTAGACAAGAAGATAAAGAAAGTTATTAGCAATTGTGTACCATGTATTTTGGCCAATAGGAAAGAAGGGAAACAGGAAGGTTATCTAAACACTATAGAAAAGGGAGCGCAACCATTGAAAACTCTACATTTAGACCATTTAAGACTTTTGGATACCACAAAAAAAATGTATAATTACATTTTAACTGTAATTGATGGCTATACTAAATTTGTCTGGATATACCCCACAAAGAGCTTAACTGCTAGGGAAACGGATGAAAAATTAAAGTCACATCAGAAAGATTATGGGAATCCTAGCAGGATTATTACCGATAGAGGTACAGCATTTACGGGCACGGAGTTTGAGAAATATTGTGAAGAAGAGGGCATAGTGCATGTAAAAATTACAACAGGGATACCTAGGGGGAATGGACAAGTAGAGCGGATTAATAGAATAATAATCTCCATATTGACAAAGATATAAGCATGTGAACAAACTTCAAAGAGTTATTAATAGCACATATCAGAGGTCCATTAATACATCACCGTTTGAATTGTTTACTGGCGTGAAGATGAAACTGAAAGAAGACTTGAAAATTATAGAATGGATTGAAGAGGAAAATAAACAGAGCTTCATGCAAATAAGAGACAATTTAAGAGCGCAGGCAAAAGAACAAATACTAAAAATACAGGAAGAAAACAGCAGAGCATATAACAAAAGGAGGAAAAAGGGACATGTTTATAAAGAAGGAGATGTAGTAGCTATTCAGCGTACACAATTTGGTAATAATTTGAAAATTAAACCGAAATTCCTTGGACCATACCGCGTCCTGAAGAGCTCAGGCATAGATCGTTATCATGTAGAAAAAATAAATAATAACAATGAGGGTCCACGAATGACGACCACTGGTGTAGATTACATGAAAAAATGGCCTTGACCTACCTTTATCTACTAAATATAAAAAATAAAAACAAGTTCAATTTTGGTGTGTAAAATTTTTAATAAATATATCTTAAGTTAAGGTGTAATATTTATGTATTACAGAAGTAATGTTAGCAAGTAGTAGATTTCCTTTTTTTTGCATGTAAATGTTTAATATACTTCAGTAAGTATAGTTACAATACAATATGAATAAGTATTGTTAAGTACAATGTACAATATTCAATAAGTACTGTTAAATACATAGATCTAATTGTATAAATGTAGTCAGTCTGAGGGCAGACTGGAGGGCAGGATGGCCGAAATGTAGGAAATAATGTGTGTTAGATGTGCAAATGGGATGTAATGTGTGAGCGAGAGGTTGAATAGTGTGAAAGAGATAGAATGATGCGTGGGAGATGAACGAGGGGTGCGTGGCACTCGGTAATGGAGGATGGTACGGTGTGTTAATGTAAGGTGTATAGTCAAAGATATAAAATAAATAAAGTGAAGTATAGTGATTCCCAACCGTTTGTTTTCTTACGCAAAAGCAATCCCACAATAATGACTAACCATGTGTTATAACTGATAAAATTTGTGATAATAACAACCATCACAATTACCAATTATACAGATAATAATTTTCACCGGTAAATATCGATATTGGCACCGATAATGATTATTTTTCTGATGATTATCCAGGTAATTATTTACTGTGATTATTATCCGGATTAATATTTTCTCTGACAACCCACCCAGATTATTTCATTTCATAGTTATCGTAATTATATTATTTAATAATTCGATTATGAGAATAAATGCGTGGGCTTAAATTTTAAGAACCAGTACTTTAGGGGAAAACAGAGTCCGTTGTATTTTTTGTATGAAAAGAATATCCTATTCCATCTTACAAATATAGAACTAAGTAAGTAACATTAAGAAAATGTCTTATACTAGATAAATACTATGTTCTGCACAAACCAAACAAGTAGGTAATTCATTTAAGAGCCATTCGGTATAATAAGTATAAGGATAATGGATGTAACGAACCATCGCAAATACACTTTATTGGATACATCAGAAATCTATAAAAATGTGGGGTGATTGTGAGCAGCGAATGAGAGTATTCAGTTCAAGGACAGGGTACCCAATAGAGCAAATGGCGGCGTTTATTTAATTATGTTATTATCTGCAGAACTTGATACTTAACTTATTAACAGATAAATCTAAAACTGTTATTACGTGAGCGCTTATTGAATACGCACCTAAAGCATGTCTATTGACGTAGAATTCGTTAAATTAGAAAAATTAGATTATTGTCTACATTTTTTTTTATTTCTCATTTTTAGTATTGCGTTATGACTCACCAATTTACGTTTCTCTTCCACCTTTCAGTAGGTATAAAGATCCAGTCATGTAGCCCGAACAAAGTAACGATAAAGGGGCCTTTGGCTCACGGCCGATGAGTACTCCGATCATCTGTTCATGTCGTGTCGTAGAGCCATGTTGTATTGCAGCGCGAATTGGGCCGGCTCGCCCGGTGAATCTCACCCTCTCACAGAATATTGGCGTGAAATAACAGCATTTATCGCTATTGTTTCGTTCAGTGAGTGAGAGTGCCGGTGGCCTATCTCCCCACTCCCTCTCCTTTCTTTCCTTTCCCTCTTTCTCCAAAAGCTGGAAACGCACCCGTGATTCCCCAGATGTTGCGGGTGTCCATGGACTGTGGTGAAATATTTACAAATAAAAAAAATTGAACGAAATGCGACCCCAAGGAGAACGATAGCACATGCGATCCGCGCTATTATAGCACTATATAACCACAGGACTAAGAATCAAAAAATGGACAGAGCTATCGCTCTAAAAGCGTGTCCATTTTTTTGTTAATATGAGATTCGGCTTGTATTTAAGTGCGTGCCTAGAGAAGGATCACAGTTCTACAATACAAAATCTTTTGGATAACATCCATAGAATGCGAGTTTACAGGGGAGCTGTGTAACTGCATTCCGCCCAAAAGGGCTTCGGCATAGTGCGAGAGGCACTCCGGTTTATTCCAGAGATCTTAGAGCTCCTCGACTACGCGCTAAGGATGATTATCACAGGAAGTTTAGTGGGTAAAAATCTCACGTAACTTAGTATCTCCCCAGAGGACTGGGCACCTGTGTGCAGGTTCTTCCTGAATCACCAAAAGTGCACGGAATAAATAATCTGTCACATACATATAAACACTATGAAACTATAAGGTTTCCTTCACCAATATGGCTACGGAACTCCAAAAATGAATTAATTTATACGATGATTTCTTATAATTTTTAGCTTTCCTCCGCCCAAAAGTTCAAATCTACTAATCGACATGTGTTTTGCCTCCTCATCCTCAGGCCATTCCAGAGATCATATTCGGTCAGCGAACCTGATATGATTTGGTCTCTGGGACAGTGCCGTAACTACACCTCTGAGGCCCGTAGCAAATTTATAAGAAAGGGCCCTCCCTCAATGTAAAGAAGCTCATACAAGGTTTTAGTTTCTTTTCAATAAATCACTAAGTAAAATACGTACCAAACGCTGTTATAATTGTGTGCATTTTTTTATGATTTTTTAGCACCTCTTAATGGGTTATAATTGTATTGACGACATTGCTGTATAAACAAACGTTGTCTGAGAAGTTTCCTACCTGCAACCGCCTTTCTTCATGGTAGTATTTGTTTATAACCACTAGGACAATTACCGATTTCGATGAAATTCACACCCGACACCATGTGGTATTTAATAATGTAAGTAATCGTATTAAATGAACACACTGCTTAACGGTTTATTATGTACTGAATCACAATGCTAGGAAAATTTGAATAGTAGCAGTTCATAATTATTTCTGACAGTTTTATCGAAATCTAATTCTTCAAATATTTCAAGGCTTTTACACAATGTGATTTTGTAACTGCATGAAATCCCCGAACTAACTTCGAGTGTGCTCGAACTTTAAAAAGATTAATACCCTCTCTTAAGTCATGAAGCCATGCTGTTTTTCTTTTTTCTTTCCCTGAGACACAAATCCCGTCTATTTCTCAATGCCTGGGATTCAAGGATTACAACGGATTGCTGCTTTGCCCACTTCACAGTTTGTTTGAGAGTTAAACGTACCTTATTACGGTTCTTGAGTACAATTTATCTCTATCGCACTGACCGACAATTTAGAAAAAACCTGGTCTTTCTCCCATTCTTAAGTTGAATGTACAATAGGAATCTTACTACCGCGACGTCGTGAAACTGAAGGAACTCAATTTTCAATATACACTTTGCTGGAACGGGAGCAAGAATTAAGGTCAATGCTCATTTAGTGCAAATTCGCCACCAGATTAAGGCAACGACGAGTGGCAGCCTCGCCGTTATCGAGTGAATGTCGCACGCTGGTCAGGATTTTTAAAACAGTGTACATAAAAAATATGAAAATACTAGGTTTTAAAAAATAATACCCGAAAATGCTATCAAAATCGATACTAATGTTGTGTAGTTCATGCCACGAAAATATGAAAGCAAGAAAATTTAAGGAAATAAAATTTGTTTGTTTTTCTTGAGCCTATTTAAGTATCAAAGTTTAACGTCAAAAGTTTTTTAGAAATTAATATTCTCGACGCCAATATTTAATAATAATAATGCGCCAGACAATACACACCAATCATTCGATCTCAAACTAGGGTATTCCCTGTGCTATGAGAACCAGACGACGACTACTAGGGGCTTCCAGTATACCCAGACCCGAGACAATCTAGAAAAATTCGTTTTCTAAATTGACGCGGCCGGGAATCGAACCCGGAACCTTCTGCACTTGGGTTCAACGTCTAAGCCACGGCGCCATCAAGGTCGTCGTTTTAAAATCTTTAGTGGTTATGTGCGAGTTTGGCTTTGAGAAGGTTCCAAATTTAAAAAAAATTTAATTCTTTTTTTATAGTTTTCTCGCTAGATTACATTTCTGGTTCATTGGAGTTCGTATATACATCGTACATACAATGCATAAAATATAGTCTTAATAACTGTTGGTTAATCTTTAAAACACCTAGTGAATATCTACAATAATTTTTGAGCGGCTATTCTAATTTTACAAAGGATATTGGATATTGCCATACATAATGCTATGTTGGTTCCAACTTTATTGTACGGTAGTGAGGCCTGGATATGCCCGAAATCAAGTGAAAGTAAGATAAATGCAGTAGATGCCATCTCTCAGAAATATGTGCGGTGTCACCCTTGAGGACATAATCAGCAATGAAGAGATACGCAGTGTAACAGGCTTGCAAGTCAGTTATTGTAAAAATGAAGAATGAGTGATAAAAGACTGACGAAGAAAATCTGCAGAGCGAAAGTGAGTGGTAAAAGAAGCCAAGGAAGACCAAGGCTAAGTTATGAAGATCAAATATATAAATATGTTTGAAATATATAAATGATAAATATATTTAATATTTTAAACTCCCATCCACATCTATAATTTTATGTTACTTACCTTTTGTCTTATTAAATATGAAATTGTGATTCTCTATGAAATGTACACTTCTACAATTTTGGTGTACCAGTTATGAGGAGCAGAGTCTCCTAGCACAGGTATTGTTTATACTTAAAAGGAGACTCTGACGTAACATATACTGTAGAAGATGTATTGTACTAGCTACTGAATAAAAATAGCAAGTGTTAGCCGACGGAAATATCAAAAACACTCGCATACCTAAGCGAAAATGTGTGAGGAGAATAATGAGATTTCAGGAAGCGAAATAAGTATGTAAGGGCCGCAACGCTTGGCGCTCTGTTCTCTCTAACTACTATGTATGTATATTGAATTATTGTAACACAGCAACTTCTTATTTCATTCCTCGCTTTCCTTTTGAATTATAATGGGAACTTCAATAGTCTTTAGAAGCAACTGAGTGTGTGCCGTCCATAATAATTTTTGTTGAAAATGGAATGTGTAAATATCAGATCTTATTTTAAAGTTGTAAAGTATTTTTCCATTACTCTGTATTCTTTTAATTTACATTGATGTCATGTCCTTATCAAGTACAAAATATTTATTTATTACTTCAAATACTTCACCTGACATCAGGCCTATAAGAAAAAGATTAAAGTTCACACACTTGCTGACATAGCTGCACGTAAAGCTTTGCTGTTTCTATACAACAGTTCCTTAAAAATCCATTATTAATTTGAGTTGACGACTTCGATGGCGCAGTGGTTTAGACGATCGTATAAGCGCGGAAGGATCCGGGTTCGATTCCTAGTTGGGTCAATTTAGGAAGCAAACTTTTCTAGATTGTCTCGGATCCGGGTGTACTGGGAGACGCCCCCAGCAGTCGCCGTCTGGTTCTCATAACACAGGGAATGCCCTAGCTTAGTGTGTATTTTCTGGCGCATTATTATTATTAATTCTAGAAGAGACTGTTGATAAAATAACTCCAAATCGTTTATCAATGTTTCTTCAACTTATGTAACCTCACTCGACTTTTCAGTCAGTAAATACATTAAATTCTAATTATTATCTAAAACAGTAATTGAAATGTTCATTATTATCTGCACTGTCAAATTTAAAGGGCATTAAAAAGAGATGTAGGAAGAGGTCAGAGGCTGTCAAAGATATGCCTAAGTCGACATCACATAATTTCAAGGACATGTCACGTGTCAACGTGAAAATAGCAACCAGTAATACTGTATCATGCGTTTGCATACACCAAGCTTTTATTATAAAAAAAAAATTTTTTGCCCTGTGATGTTGTTTTGTGCCATGGTAAAGTCAGTAGTAACGATAAGGTCCGTCAAGGGACATTGATGTCATTCAAGGACAAAAATTTGATCGTCACCGGACGTCCGGCAGATCTGAAACAGCGAAATTGATAATTATTGAAAGAATTTACAATTAAATAAAATCAATAAAAAGTATGTATTATAAACGCCACGCACACACAAGAGAGTAGAGAGAAGCGGCCGAGAAGTGGCATGTTGGCATAAGAGAGCATCATGCCGTGCGTCGTCCTACCATATGGGTTATTCATGCCCCAAAGCGCGCCAATAGACGTTCCTGATCAAACACATCAAAAAGTTTCAAAATTATACGTAAATTAGTTGCATTGTTCTTTTTGAGCCTTCAATTTACTTAAATTCAAATCTATCCAAACTAACAATAGTACGAACAGTACTGCAAAATGCGTCTATTAGAGAATTATGATTGTTCAACCGAGGCTAAGTTTGTTAAATTAAACCCATTCTATTGAGGCGAGTTCCTCGCCAAAATGCCAATCAAGATGTTAGTTTGCTTTCAAATTATGCTATTGAATTCATTGAACATTCAAAGGTAAACTAACTAAAGTAAACAATTCTCTTAGTTTAAACGGAGACGCTGAATCCTAATTATAATAAAGCGTACTATATTTTTCGTTTCAATGTTTCAGTCGGCTTTTTGCAAGTTCCAAACGTTCGTTAAAATAAATGAACATTATTAAAATGTCTGCATATTTTATATCGTTCGTATTTTGTTCATACGTGTTTGTATTTCATATATCCTAGTGTTATGTACTACAGTTTATTTTATTTCGTCACATCACATAGATAATGATAATTTAGATGACAATGATTTATTTTTGATTAGAATTGTATATAATTACTTACAGACGTTACTAACTTACTGAACTAACTTTTACCAAAGGATATATGTTATCGAATGTTACTCTTGGTTATTACTATGAATGAAACACAATGAAATAGGGGGAGGTGGCACTGAATATGTCAAATAAACGCGGTAATTTTGAGAATCATTATTAATTGGTTTGAAAAGATTGAAATTTGAAAAAACTGAAATAATTTGAATTCACAGTAACAGGGGTAACATTCTATACCAAATGGTATCGCAGTTTATCAACCCATACTTACAGCCTGGAGCGGTACCATGCGGCTACAGTATAAAAAGGTATAAAAATAACTTTCAGGATTGCTATCGATCAGATTGGGAGTTCCGATCATCCAACTCAGGTGATCCTGAGAAAATGGCAGTATATATGCTGAGTATGGCTGCTCCCGGAGCTCCAGTGTGTTTTGTATGAGCTTTAGGAGTCTCCTTTTACGAGCCAAACTTGATGAAAACTGCAAAGGTTTTAATGAACAAAAGTCCCATATAACGTAATCTACTATCTAGGGGACTGCGATACCTTTAACCCGGCGTCATTGAGGTAGGAAATACTTACATGGACGTCGAGGTGGGTCAAAATTACCCATGTTTTAAACACATTATATTTCCATAGTTTTTCAATTTATGCTCAATTTGTTTTATTTTATAGCATAAGGAATTTTTTATTAAGATAATTAACTTTTACATAAACTCAAAAAGAAAGTAACAAAATTGAGATCTCTTACTTTTTTATCTATTTACTACACTAATAACCAGTTTTTTCCATTACTTATAGCACTTTTATAAATGTTACTATAATGTCTTTGGGAAACGCTATGATAAAGCTAATTAGAATCCTCATTGTTAATAGAATCACCGCAGAAAGGTATGATGTGTTCAGAGCAAATATATTCAAAGCAACCTTGGGAGGTGTGTTTTGTTTTACGATCTCTTTGTGCAGGACACACTTGACATCTTTTACGCACGTTGGACATCTTTGCAAGAGGTTCCTCTGATGATCCACCAGCAAACTGTCTAATCCTTTTGCGCATTTCTCTTGGCAAGCGATTCGCATCCTGGCGGATTTTCAATTACTCACTGACAAGAACAAGACCTAGTTTTTTCAAAAAATGACGTCGCTTTTCATACATACATATATATCCTCACACTGTATCCCTAACGGGGTAGTCGCTTTTCATTTGATTTATTATTCGTAAACCCCGACTTGAAGTTCCTGGATCTCATAGTAGACGATCTTGCTGTAAAGGCGCATGTTTTGTACTAGAATGCATTTGCCTATTAATTGCAGACAGCGGGATATTGTTATCATCATTATCTGAGCATTCTTATTCTGTATCGCTTGGTTGGCTTTGCACACTAATATGATCCTCTTCTTCAACGTCGTCGTTACTGACCGACTCTTCCTCCGAGTCAGACTGCCTTAGAATAGACATAACACTTTGCTTTTCTCTTTCCTCTTAATCCATTGTACTTTTTTTAAATAATTAACTACCTTCAGACAAGAGCAACAAAAATAAAATAAAAAAGAAACAAAAGTAACATCACAACCTCAAAAATGCTTAATTAAATACCAAAAACCAAAAATATTAGTGAAAAATAATAAGGCACAAAATTGTTACGTTAGGTGTGAGGATGGGTCATAATTACCTTATCAAGAATTGCACGCGTGTATCTTCCTGAGCGGTGTCGGACTAACTGATTTCGAGTCAAAAACGTTAATATAGCGTTGGCTCCAGCTACTGAAAAGAACGGCAACGTCACGCGCGTACTTACAAAAATATTACAAATTAGAAATATGCCGAATAATATTGACCCAACCTCAATGACGTCGGGTTAAGATTTTTTTTCCCGCATCACAAAAATAAGTTGTCAATTGTTGCCACATTATGTTGACTGTTATTACAATTACTTCAAACGGTAAAACGGTCGTAAACGGTCTTTATACATCTTTGAAATTATTATGTATACGAGGAAAAATATAGATCTGTTTAAAAAGAGAGGCGATATTAATGGTATGGAAACCAGAGGTCGTGATAAATTGATTATTCCAAAATTTTAATTACATAAGTCAGATGTTTCCTTTTTTAGGTAACTCCATTAGTTTTTATAACAAAGTTCCTCAGGAAATTACTCAATTAACAAAGAATAAATTTAGATTGGTTATAAAACGTACATTGATTAGACAATCATACCATAAAATAAACGATTTCATTGAAGATAAAACGATAGTCTGGAAATGATCTTCTATGCACATGCATTTACTGGCTTAATGAAAATATTGCATTTTAATAAACCTTTTGTAAAATGAAGTTGAAAAAATGATACCTGACTGAGTTTCTTGTCGGTTTTTCTCAGTGTCCAGGTTTTCTATTTGAACCGAACTAAAGTAAATTTGACGTTCAAAAATACCTTGTAATTGGGTTTACTTGAATACATTGATTTGACTTTGACTTTGAGCATATTATTGTAATCAAAAGTGTTTACTACCAGACGTAGCTTAGCAACACTTTGAAATGTTGTTCCACAAAAAATTGCTCCTTCTTGAATACACCATTCACTTTCAGGCCCTTAAAATACGTAATAATTAAAACGTTACACTTCAGTAATCAACCAAGACTGCCTGCGAAGCATTTTTTCTTCACAACTGTTCAATAATTTCTCAATTATCTCGTGACGTTTATTCTCTTACGAGATCCGTCTTTTTAGCACAAAAAATTGGCTTGGTAGAGTCATTGAAGTGCAAAAATGCCTTTAAAGGAGTTCTATTTGAAAAAGGAAATCTGGCTTTGAGCTTTTCTTTCTTATATTTTATGTAACATGTTAACTCATTTATTTTTCACTTCCACGCTAGTCTAGAAGAGAAAGGAAAGCCGAAGAAGCCAAAAAAGTATCAGACATACATTGAGTTAGCAGCAATTTTGGAAAAATAGAAGCTCAAGTCAGTCAATCGGTCAGTAAAATGGTAAATTCCTAAACTTGATTTCTAAAAATGTATGAGATTCAGAATTTTAGAAAAAGGTTTCTATTTTCTCTGAAATATTTAAAATTGTAAGTTTATTTATTTATATATTCTTCATTGTACATAATGTATACAATAGGCGGACTTAATGCCTAATGGAATTCTCTACCAGTCAACCTGAGCTTTAATGTCAGAGAAACAAGTAGCGGTATAATAGTCACCGAAAAATGATTACAATATGCATATACCATTTATTTACATAAGCATACACATATATACGCATACATACACACATACATTCATACATACATATTACATACATACATTTATACGTACACATACATACATATACAGCACAAACTCTCCATACATATTTATGTATACATAAAAGTGTTATACAGGATTAATTGAAAAATACTACAAGTATTTTGCTCTTAGCATTATCCCCAATAGCTATTGTTTCCCCAATAGCTTTTAATAATTCATAACTTTTCTTTCATACAAAAATAAAAACACATTCAATGTTTGTTAAAATGGTTTCTACTCTACCCACTCGTTATGTGGCACACGCACGGTAAGTACGGGGGGCGGCGCTGCGGACCGGAGCGCTTGTGTTGGAACCTAGCTTTTGTCCGCGACTTCGTTCGCGCGAAGATCAAAAACACACAATATCTTTATAAATTATAGCCTATGTGTTATTCTGATGTATGAGCTATATTATCATAGTTTCATTAAAATTTATAGTGAGCTAGCGTGAAAAATAAAAAACATCCATACATCCATCCTTACAAACTTTCGCGTTTATAATATTGGTTGGGTACGTACACAGAGTAATTACGTTTCAGACAGTACAACAAAATTTAACAAATATTTTTTGAGGAACGTATTAAGTTTTGAAAAAGTAGAACAAAAGTTATTGGGTATTATTTATTATGTTAATATTATTAATATTTAGGTAGGTTATTAGTAATTTTCAATTGACTCTGCCGAGATAATGATCAAGAGGGTAAGAAATGAATAAGTCAAGCCCAATTACATAACTTCTGCTTAATAAAATATTTTAAAACTATTAGTAATTTTATTAGCGATTAATTATTAATTATTTTAATAGCGTATTAAGAAAACATATCTCTGTAATGAATTTGAAGTTTGCACATCACGTAACTTCTGAGAAAATCGACAGATGGATTGATCAGACATCCAAACATATTGGTGATCTTATACATATATTATCTTCACGCTGTATCCCTAACAGGGTGGTTAAAGAGGACGGAGCGCCAAGCGTCACGGTGCTTACATACTGCTTTCACTTCGTCAAATCTCATCATTCTTCTAGCATATTTTCACCTAAGTAAGCGAGTGCTCTTGACATTTCTGACAGCTATCATTCTGGCTCTTTGATCATCGTAAGTCAGCCTTGGTCTTCCTTAGCTTCTACCACTTACTTTTGCTCTGTGAATTTTCTTCGTCAGTCTTTCTGTGCTTGAACCATGTAAGCATTTTTATTATACTCTAAGCAATTAAACAAATTGCGTGACCACGAACTGAGCATTAGGCTTATATTATGGCTACCACATAAAGAACCGAGGGAGCTCTCAGAAATCCCCAGACTTCAAGGCAATTTATAAAAGTTCCTGTCTTTGCCACAGAGCCAACTAATCAAATAAATAGAATAATGCCTTATAGCGGTTACGTTTCTTCTTCTGAGGCAAATAATTCTAAAAATCTATTATTTTATTTTTCTGGCACTGCATGTGATTGATTAGCCTGTAGTTGATAACATAGAGATACACTAATAGGTACTTAAAGGGTTAGCTATAGTGAGCGTTCTGGACGGACACCCAAGACGCTGCTTTCCGAACGTTTTAAAAATTATATGTAACTCTATGTAACGGGCACCTTATTTACTCACCTTTGCGCTCGCGACGCTTGGACGAGAGTTTATGTAGGGTTCAGTGCATCGAAACACATGAAACCGAAAAGACGCGTGTATTTTAAATTGACCGTGTTAGTCACTTTTGACGCTCGTCTATTGAGCGTTCGATCACTGTCCCACGAGAGCTCGACGCAGTATTTAAAGCGTCCGAAACGCAGCGCATCGGACGCCAAAACGCTTGTTGTAACTAGTTCCTAACACATGCATAAATATATACCTGCGAATACGATATATGAATTACATCACTATTCTCCTTTTGGTTTCGCCATGGTCGAATGAAAATATAGGTTAATCTAGGTATAATCTGTATTAGTTAAACTTAGCCTAACCTTAAGGGTAAGCCGCTTAAAAGATCGGCCCCAATATCGTAGTTATCCCCTCGATCACACTTGATTTGAGAGGTCATTAAAAATTAACCCTTCAACGCCCAGGGTACCTCTACGGCGCTGGTGTAGAAAATGTGACCCTTGTTACTGTCAGCCCCAAAATTCCGGATAATCCGAACATCGACACGCGTTCGACCGGTTAAAGATAGGCCTCGTGCAGGACTCTGCAGATATATTATATTGTAGCCTTTTTATGGACAAACAGCGACAAAGAGAAAGGTCGGCGAACCCATTGTTACATATTTGACATTTATTACTATTTCCTGTCAAGTTAAAAGACACCTTGAAGTGCACAGATTCAAAAATGTTTCAGGGCGTGAGTGGCACCATCTATTTTAACTCCGTTGCAGAATTGGTGATAGTTTTCCTTGATGAGAGCGACAACACTGGATAAAAATCGTCGGGGATACGTTTGACCATGGTTTAACTAAAAACCAACTAAGCGTGTAATGGTTGCGCGTTCTTCGTGGCGCGGCTTTGTTATATCTCCATTAGAAGGCTTTCACGTATGAGATTTGTATGAAGTTTGCTCAGGCTGTATCGCACTTTTTATTCCGAAGAGGCGCTAACCACACGGATATTGACGTCATCTTATAAATTCTGGCTGTTCCTTTCGAATAAGAATATTTCTCAGTTTGGGAGCACAATTTAACAGTACTAAAAATCTTACTTGAACATACATCTGATAGTCTGTTATACATTTGTTAGTTATCGTTAACTTCTGAACGACTTGACTGATTGATAGCATATTTCCATATGATATTTCTTGTTTTGTTGAATAGTTCATGGCTATGTAGGGTGCAATAGAGGGCGCTGTCGTCAAATTAAATAACTTGAATATTTAATATTCATACTTTTCAAATTCAATTTTCAAATATAGGCTTCTAATGTGGGAAGTCAATTAATTCTGCCAATGTTATGAATTATATAACATACTACAGTGGAGGTTGATAAAAGTTTACGATGTTGAACACTTCTCACAGAAAATTACGTTTTTACAAATGACAAAATGTAACTGATTTGTCTTGTCCAACTGTTTGTAGTTCATCCCTAGATGAAAAATGGTTCAAATCCTCAGAGAGGGTTCAAATCCAACTGGTGTAGTTGTCTGGGGAATTCATTTTATTTATTTATAATAGGTAATATTTTTTGTAACAATAAGTCAATAAATAAATGCGTTCCGAACGTTTTAAAAATTTGTATGTAAATCTATGTAACGGGCGCCTTATTTACTCACCTTTGCGCTCGCGACGCTTGGACGAGAGTTTATGTAGGGTTCAGTGCATCGAAACATATGGAACGGGAAAGACGCGTGTATTTTAGATTGACCGTGTTAGTCACTTTTGACACTCGTGTGTGTCAAATCACAGTTTGCTCGTGTGCAAAGTGTGATTTTGACTTGCATACACTAATCGTGAAATTATAAACTTTATTTCTGGAGATTCCTAAAACCTAGGATTTACCTATACTTTTCTCATAAACTACTAGGCTTTATGGATCGATAAAGTATTTTTTGTCTCACTGCCTGAATCATTGGCAAAAATTACTCGGAAATTCATTTCATAAACAAATAAATGTAACTTCAAGGGTCAAATAAAATACCACAGACATAATCACTAGATAACTATTTTGTTTATTGCTGTAAATTAAGATTTATTTTTTAGAATTTAATAATGCGCACGCTCTGTCTCGACATCACGTTTTACTACATATTCTCTAACTCGTCTCCTCCTCTCCTGTCCCCTTCACCGCTTCTCACCTCTGCCTCACACCACTCCTCTCCTCTGCGTCACACTCGCCTCGCCTCACCTAGTATTGTCCTGCTTCTCTTGATCTCTAAGTATATTGTTTTATCATACAGCTAATAAGGATCTATCCCATCTTCGGATCAAGACACAAAACGGACGGAGACTTAATAAGTTGCCACTTTTACCACTCCTTCTATCTCATTTAGTGTAATTACAAGTAAAACAGTTAGCTATAGTAAGTACGGCGACCTCACACTGTCAGTGTAATACGTTTCAGCTCATGAGTAGGTAATGAAATAATTATTTGCAAAAATTTTAAGTTATTAAAGTCGGTGCCAAGCCCACCAAACTAATAGACTTTATGTTGTTGCACATTGATTTGGCACCGACTTCAAAATCTGTCAAATTTAATTATATAGGTATATGTTTCGTATTTATAAAGTAATTTTAATTGTACTTGAGTTTTGATAAGTAAGGGATAGTTATTTTATACTTTTCAGTGTTTTTTTTTGAAGGCGGTTTAATTGTTTTTAATAATTTTTTTTTAGTTCTCCCTTTTGAGTGATCTTGACCTAAATAAATATCTAGGGCAGGTCTGCAATTAACTTCATTCTAATTCCAGAACGCAACGATATACAAGAGAATCGTCAATATAAATAAAGGTTATAACCAGTTCGTGTTATCTAGTGTATCTTCAAAGTCCAAGCTCCAATATCTGTGAAATTTAAATGGGACCGCCTCTGAAGTATTACCTACCAAACGAAAAAAAATTTTTGAAATCGGTTCACAAATGACGGAGTTATGAGGTAACAAACATACAAAAAAAAAACAACATATTATTATTATGTCTAACTGGTTATGTAAATGTCCAAAACTAATATAAAATGAATCAATATAATAATGTCTAATGTGTCTAGTGATAAATTACAAAATTATTATATATTAATTGCTAATAAAGATTCCATGTCAGTGGAGCTCAAGAATGCACATGTTCAGATCGCTTATGAAGCACAGTCGGTTAAGTTTCGAGTAGATGAAAGGGAAATCTCGATATATTTGTCGCCAGAATATCTATGAAACATTGAAATGAAATAATATGAAAAATATATCCATTTGTTACTGAAGCATCGGCTGTATTGGTATAGATCCCTTTGCCTTGAAAATCGTACAAAAAATTAAAAAAAGTTTTACCAAACTATCCGAGCAGTATGTAGAAAAAATAGTTAATCAATCCTGAACATCTTAAAATACCTTCAATCATTTTTGACACATCGGAGGGACTGAGAGTCAAATGTAGTTCGACCAACCAATTTGACTCTTCCTTAATTCTCATTAAAAATATTTTTAAATGTTGTTCATTTTACAATATGTGGACTAACAAAACATTGGAAAAATTTTAAGTTTGTTTGTCATAGTAAGTATAGTTTTGGAGAAAATGTATATCTAGGTGGAAGAACCGACACATTAGATTAATATGAGTGAGTGATATGAGTTCCGATTTTTCTTTTAGTGGTACGAAATTCAAAAATCATTAAAAGTCCAGAGCCTGCGAATTAGCGATGATACGAATCAAACTTCGCTGAACCAAAACTTTTGGAGTACACAATTTATGAACTTCATAAACAAAATTCACAATTAGGGCGTACTCATTTAATTTCCATCAGATAAGTTGTAGAATTTCTATTGTCAACAAAGTCTCAGCAAATGTAATTAAAACTTTAAAATTCTGATGTAAAACATTGGATGAATGGCTGAAACTTTTTTTAGAAGCCGCAGGAAACCCTTCTAATGGATATATATTGTTGTTTGAGATTCAAAAATATATAGTATAGATCCCGTTGTTATTTTATGAAATTGCGAATAACGAATTCTTATAATTTTTTAGTACATTTCGCTCGAAATCTCAAATTTATTAATCGACACTTGTTTCGCCTCTTGACGTAACATCTTCAGGATATTATATAGATTCAGGTGTTACTTCGCAGAAATTCATTCCATGTTATAAACTCCCAAAATCTCTAGCTATTTTCCGCTCAAACTCTAAAAACCACCAATCAACACGTTTTCGCCACTCAACGAAGTATCCTCAGGATATACCAGAGATATGATTCGGTCACCTAACCAGCACCGAATCTTCAGGATATTCCAGAGATCAGACTGTCAGCTAACACCGAATTTTTAACATACATATATATTCTAACGCTGTATCCGTAACGTGGTAGTCAGAGATGACGGAGCGCCAAGTATTGCAGTACTTACATACTTCTTTCGCCTCCTCAATCCTCATAATTCTTCTTACACATTTTTGTCTAAGATTGCAAGTGCGTTTAACATTTCGGTCGGATCACTTTTTGGCTATTTGATCTTCGTTAGTCAACCTCGATTTTCTTTGACTTCTGTTATCACTCACATTCACTCTGTAGATTTTCTTTGTCGATCTTTCATCAGTCATTCTTTTATGTGCCTGAACTTGCGAACTGAAATCTTGTGATCTATTTTTCAAACACTTCGACTTAACCAATTCTTATGAAACTTTGTACACAACAAGTTCCTTCTGCATGACAATACAATGTTATGATAATTGCAACCTTCGATCTTTCAATGCTGATGCTGCGGGGTTACTTCGGTCTAATCGGTATGACATCACTTATTACTTTTCACGTAACACGCTCCAATACTTTTTGTACTCGTAGATTTTAAAATAAAACTCTTATAATCAGTGAACATATAACAAACGAAGGAAAAAACGAACGAATGAATGAACGAAGAACGAACGAACGCATGAACCTAACCGCCGCTCCAGTTGGTCAGTCAACCTGCTGCAAAATTTATTTCATACTTATAGTACTATAACTCCCAGCTTCACTGGACGTAAGTAAAAATATTGTCTATGGAATTCAAAAAATAAATAACCTAAAACCATTCAAAAACGATTCCGCGTCGAATGGTCATAGTTCCATACCGATACGTTAATTAGTTTTCACGTGATTACGTGACAAATAAAACCATTTTCATTTTATACATTATATAGGTTACTTGTTCATGAGATAATCGCTTTAGTTAAATACGTGTTGATACGTTATTAGATATTTAACGTTTTGTAATTACGTAACACCTATTTGTATGGATACCTAATACAAAGTATAATTAGGAAACTTGAAAGAATTTGTAATGGCACTTTAAAGTCGCATAGTCGCGCGTCGCATTTGTATTATAGAGGGTCTGTTATTAGATTTAGTGAAACAACCGGCTCCGAACTAGTTGGAACTAGTTTTAATCGGATGAGACCAACCGCGTTTGGAATACTGAATATGGTTTTGTTTACGTAAAGAATTGTTAATTTTGGGGTCCATTAGAACTTGCGGTTTGTAAGCCGATGGTCTCGGCTATTGTCAAATGGAGGTAGTCTTTAATCGAGATCAGGAGTCTAAAAATATGTCTTTATTCATACTTCATTTGTGGGAAGTAACATCTATCTTCTATATATATAAAAGGCGATGTATGTGTGTATGTATGTTCCTTATGGACTTCGTAACAGCTGGACCGATTTCGATGAAATATTCAGGGAATCTTCAGATTGGCCTAGCGGGTGATCCTGTAAAGTTTGGTAGCGATCGGATAAGTAGAATTTTGTTTTTTTGTTTTTTACACCCAGTGACACTAACGCCCAGTGAAACGGGCCGGGTTTGCTAGTAACCTATAAATTAATAATAACCTTCACACAATTATGTACACACATACTTATCCTTATGGTGAATCCCCAACGGGGTAGTCAGAGAGAATGGAGTGACAAATATCGCGGTCTTTATATACTCTTGCACCTCCTAAAATCTCATCATTCTTCTCACATACTTTCGCCGAATTCTGCAAGCGATATTGAAATTCTGTCAGCTAGCACTTTAACGCTAGTATACTATGACTAGCGACCCGCCCCGGCTTTGCACGGGTAGAATTTAAAAAAAATATATACAACCCATGTACCTGACGACCTTCGTGGCGCAACGGCTAAGCGCGTCGGAAAGTAAACGGGGTTTGCAGATTCGATTCCCGCTCCGAGTCTGGGTGTTTATGTATAATATGTATTTATTTACAAAAGAAAAGTATATAAGTAGTATACCAGTTGTCTAGTACCCATAACACAAGCGCTGTGCTGCTTACTTTGGGACTAGATGGCGCTGTGTGAAATGTCTGAGTATATTGTTATTATTATTATGTTACTAGCTGATAATGTAGCTTTCTACAGATGAAAGAATTTTTGAAATCGATTCAGTAGTTTTTGAGCTTTCCATTATATACAAACAAATAAAATTTACTCGTTTATAATATCACTAGCGACTCGCCCCCGCTTCGCATGGGTAGAATTTTTTTTGAAATAAAATACAGCCTATGTTACTCGCTGATACTGGAGCTATCTACAGGTGAAAGAATTTTTGAAATGGACTGAAAATTTTTGAGTTCGTCTATTACGTACAAACAAAAAAAGTTGACCTCTTTATAATATTAGTAAAGATATTATTAGTATGGATATGATAATATTAGTGAAGATACTGATTACATTTCCACAGATATAAATATTAACGGAGCTTTATTCATTAACAGTCTACGATAAAAAAAATTCTGGGCTTCGACAAGGCCATACATACATATCTTCACGCTATATCCCCAACGGGGTAGTCAGAGAGGATGGATCGCCAAGCGTCGCGGTCCTTACATATCTCTTTCGCTTCCTCAAATCTCATCATTCTCCTCACACATTTTCGACTAGGTATGCTTTTGACATTTCCGTCTGCTAACTCTGGCTATTTGATCTTCATAGGTCAGCCTTGGTCTTCCTTGGCTTCCATTACCTCTCACTTTCGCTCTGTACCAAATTATAATATGTATGATTAATGAAGTACTGGAGGTATATGTTACATTCTAAAACGCGCACATTGTTATATCATTTTATAAATCCTGTGGGCACAAATCCAAGTCATAATAACAACATATAACACATAATATGTAACGATTCAGTTTAGGATGTCCGATTCCAATTTAGTATTAGGTCTGGAAGGTTTAAGTCATTTAATGAAGACCTCATTCGTTTGTCGATATAGTTGGATATCGATTACCGGCTGAATGTTTCGCATTTGGTGCCTAACAATTTAATACGACAGATAAGAATTGTATCAAAGACTGCCTTTCGTATTGTATAAATGTAATATTATATCAAACACTATTCAGTACTAGTCATAAATCATCGATAGTTGGAGTCTTGTCTTGTAAAGACGACTTATTGTATACAAAACTGAGTTTATCCCGGATAATCCTTTCCTATTGGACAAATCCACGGTACTTTCAATAACTGCGTAGACACATTATGATAACGGCACATATTTGCATATCGACACTGTAACATAATCGTTATACTCCCATTATTACAACACTATTATAATGTATTAAAACCTGTTAGATCCTTGCAGGAGAAGTTCTGCATTTATCCGTTGATATGCTCTCAACACCTTGTGTCTCGCAAATGAAAAGAAAGCACGAACACCAACCTGGATAGGCAGTATAGAGGGGAATCACCAACGACGAGGCAGCAGCGTGCCGGCCGGCTAGCTATCACTATATCTGCACTACAAGATGGGTTCTGTCCTTGATCTTTTCTTAGATTAACACAATTGAAAACATAAACAGTCAGATACCTTCTTACAGGATATTATTTTCATTTTAAATTTAATACAAATATTAACACACACGTACGTTAGTTTACTTCGGCAGCCATTACCGCGCGCTCAGAGTAACTGTAGATGGCGCGCATGGCATTACAAAATACGTCACATCGTGGCGGGAAATTCAAAAGGGATGTAGAAAACACTAAGGTTAAGGAACAATGGTCGGAATAGTTTAATGTTCATACAAAACCTATATTAAAAAAATTGGCCAAGTGTGAGTTTATCTCACGCACAGACGATTTCGTAATACATTTTACAAAATTGTAAATTTCTAAAATTAATTCCTTGAGATTGTAAGGTCTTTCGTTATTCTGTCCAAGTTGGCCAAGTGTGAGTTTATCTCACGCTCACAAAAAATTGGCCAAGTGTGAGTATATCTCACTCACAGATGATTCCGTAATACATTTTATAAATTGTAAATTTCTAAATTTAATTCCTTGTGATTGTAAGGTCTTTCGTTATTCAGTCTTTTTTTGCTTTTACTATAATCTCTAGAAAACACTAAATTATACACTTTTAAACTTCTTCATTACAAAATTAATTCATTAATAAACCGGAAATTAACGTGAAAATGTAACGCGCTTAACGGGTTAAGGTCTCTGTCCACGTCTCATACGATGATTGTAATAGGAACATGTGAGGCACGTAAAGTAGAGTTCGGGACATTACTGTGCCTGCAATTAATCAACAGTATTTTATTCCTGTATGTGTCATTATTTTTTTATAAAAGAGGGCGCGAAATGCAAGTGGTCATTTGATGGAGAGTAATCACCGCCACCTATGGAGATCCCCAACCTTTGGAGAATCAGAGGTGCGTTGCTGGTCTTTAGGGAAATATGGAAAGGAGAGGGAGAGGGTTATAAGCCACCAGCACTCACTCACCGAACGAAACACAACAGCAATAGACGCT
The DNA here is from genome assembly GCA_907165235.1 of Zeuzera pyrina. Taxonomy (NCBI): domain Eukaryota; kingdom Metazoa; phylum Arthropoda; class Insecta; order Lepidoptera; family Cossidae; genus Zeuzera; species Zeuzera pyrina. Next base: position 2,215,039 of record OU015640.1, read on the forward strand.
GTTATTTCACGTCGATATTCTGCGAGAGGGTGGTATTTCACAGGGCAAGCAGGCCCAATTCGTTTTGCAATGTAGCATGGCTCTACCACTCTTGTCACTCATGCAAGGAGCTTATCGGTACCTGAGAAATATACTTGCCTTGGAATCACTGCCGTTCCATTCGTAGCACGTTATGGTGTTGGCCGATGACAGATCGGTCCGGTGGGCATACTTAATAGTCATTCATATAAATATTATTTTTTTGCATGTGTCGGTACGATTACGGTCACGGAACGGTACGGTATAGTCGGCAGAGTTCTTTAGCACGATTATGCCGTGATATCAAGTAAACTCAGTTTGCAAACTCAGTTTATTTGAGACCACAGCCGATACCACGCACCCGAAACATTAAGCCAAAATAAAAGGTAATCGCATTAATTTCCCGTGTATAGATATTTTAACATTGTATATAACTGAATGCTTCCTGAATGCTTAGATAGTTCGGGTACATAGAACGAATGAGTGATGAAAGACTGACGAAAAAATATACAGAGCGAAAGTGAGTGGTAGCAGAAGCCAAGGAAGACCAAGGCTAATATACGAAGGTCAAATAGACAAAGTGTTAACTGATGGAAATGTCAAAAGCTCTCGTCAAAACCTAGGAGATAATGTGTGATGAGAATGATATTTGAGGAGGCGAAAGAAGTATATAAGGACCGCAAAGCCTAGTGCTCTGCCATATCTGACGACCTTGTTTGGAATATAGCGTATGCATATTTCTTGAAAGTTTTACAGTTACGGATTCAGTAGTTCTGGACAAGAACTCCTTCCCTCTCCTTAATTTAAACTACTTGAACTACTTGAATTATTCATGTACTTTTCACAAAATGTTGTCTTTCTTTCTTTTTGTCTTTTGTCATTGCCTTTTCACAAAAAAAAAACAAAATGATGTTTGAACGACAACTTCCTGTAAATAATTTCGTCAACGACTTGCTTGGAAAACACACTGAACGATGTGTAATAATTTGGAAACGCTGAATATTTTAGGCTCCAATTATTGAATATGGTTTTACTCACGTATAATCGGTATAGGTACTGACTAGTTTCCGACCTATTGGAGGTCCATCATCAGGGTGAGTGGGATGAGTTCACGGCCGCGCCCCGTTGAGTAAAGCCGTATTCAATAATTAGTGCGTTAATAAAGTCTCACGAAAGTTTTAATAATTTAATTTTAGGGTCCATTGAAAACATAAAACGATCAGCAAATACATTGGACAGATATCGCAACAAAGCAGGTATATGTAAGTTACAAAATTTTAAGTGGACTAGCAATAATTCCGCAGTGACATTTATTTTAACAATTATAGACCAAATAATACATGTTCTTATTGGTTTATTACATTATCTGTGTTTTTGGAGAAGGCAACTTTGATTAGGAGGAAATTAAATTGTAAATAAGTATTACAGTAATTTTAATAATGGTAGTTAACATAGAAATTTGATAGTGAGTTTACTGTGATCACTTAACCTTTATCATTGATCTTTTGAGATCAGGATATAAAAAAGAATGGGTTGAATAGAAAGAAATACCACAAAAAAAATCGCTAGCACAAGAGTATAAGATGACAGATATAAAATGTAAGACTACTCAAATAGACATTATTACTTCAAAACGTTACGTTCATAGGCCTCAATTTAACAAAATGAAATTTCTCCCATTCTTACTCAAGCTATAAAAATCTAACACCTAATTAAAGTTGAAAACAGCTGCGTCGTAACTAGAGATTAAATTGGAGGGTTAACTTCTTGTTTACAATATTTTAGAGCCTAATCGGCAGTTAATCTAAATAACGCCCGTAACACCGATGGTCATTTGTTATTCTAAGTTATGGAGGCACAAGACGAATAACGAAAGATAATTTAGTTATGGTAATACATACACATAAGTTAACATAACTTATAATGTACAAGTAGGGTCCAGGTATTTATTTTTACTCGACGGGACAAGCGAAGGAGAGTAATGATTATGGAATGGAATAAAAAGAGGAAGTTCAACTTCGTATGAAAATCGAGTAAAACAGTGCGGAGTAGACGGAAAGAGAAAGATCATTAACATTATTAAATATTCTATTCTATTTTTAGACGAAATCTCCATGACAACCGAAATATTTTTTTTGGTTTTCGTATGCACAATCTGTCCGTAAAATAGTTTGTATACAATATCTACATATTACGTGAAGCGAAAAGTTTAGTTTTCTTTTTAAAAAAATTGCGCGGACGGAGGACTTTCAAATTTAGTACACTTTAAATTTATGTGGAGAAAAACTGGAGAAAGCTACAATTTTTATATAATTATGTGTTATAAATAAGTAAGTACATTAAATGCAATTAAATAAAACGTTCCTTGATTATGTTCATACTGCCAACGTCAAAAAGACTGTCAATGTCAAACTCATAATAGTTGGTGGTCATATGTAACGTAACCTCTTTGGATCAAACAGTCGCACAAAGTAGATTGTCGCCAAAGAGTTCATAAGCTTATATTTATATTTACGATCGAATTTCAACCACTGGGCAATCTCCGGTATTCTGAAATAAACAAAGCCTTGTGTGGGATAATAATGAGTTCTCCATTATGGTCTTGGAGTTATTGCGAGTCTAACTTTTTGTTCCCTCTTGTAGCCCAAATGATTGAAGTGATTTTGAGAAACAGATTATTTATCATCAATTCGTCTTGCTGTCACAAATGATAATGGTCAAAATCATAAAAAAAAGCTAAAGTAAAAATCGTATTACATCTCTCGGTGTTTTCGCTCAGGCTTTTAAAAGAGCTATCGTGCACCCTATTCATAAGAGTGGTGGCCAGAAATGCATGAATAACTATAGACTTATTCCTGTCCTTACCACTTCATCAAAAATTTTCGAAATAATTTTAATTATAGATTAACAAAATTTCTTAACAAGCGCTGTGCATTTTCCAACAATCAATTTGGTTTTATGAGAGGTAAATCTACGGCGGATGCGGTCTTACAACTAATCGATATAATTATGAAATCTATCGACGAGAAACAAAACAGATTATGAAGGACTACTTAAGTTACCGAACTCAGTACGCGGTAACGGATAATTACGTTAGTCAGGATCTGCTTCTTACTTGCGGTATTTCTCAGGGTAGTGTCCTTGGGCCTACCTTGTTTCTAGTTTATGTAAATGACCTGTGTGACCTTTCTCTCTCCAACTGTAAAATTATCTCTTACGCTGACGATACTGCGCTTGTTGTTAGAGGCCATAGATGGTCGTAAGTAAAATCTCTTTCAGAAAATGCTCTCTATTATGTGATGAATTGGCCTACACAAAATAATCTCACTCTGAACGTAAACATCACTTTTGTCCTTAACTTTTTTAATCACTCTTCTAATTTTAGAATCCGAGCAACGCACTTGATGGTTCGATGTCTATTCAGGCGTCAGACAGGGCTGCGTGATGTCTGCCTAGCTATTCGTGCTGTATTTGGACAGTTGCCTCCAGATATTGATAGGTAGTATGAGCGGTATGATGTGTGTTGACACAGTGGTAAACTGCCTATTGTACGCTGATGATGCTGTGCTTATAGCACCATCAATGCAGAGTTGCAGACACTAGTCACGTGCATGAAAAAAGAATGTGAAGTGAAAGGATTGAATGTGAATGTGAAGAAAACTATGGTTCTGGTGTTTGAAAGGGAAGCGGTACAAACGAAATTTGAGATTTGCGTAAACGGAAAATGTTTAGAACAAGTGAATGAAATTTTGTATCTGGAGAGTGTGTTTTCGAGGGATGGAAGATGTGAGTTGAATGTGGAGAGACGGGTAGCAGCTGGCAATAAAGTAAACAGTGCTCCGTCCGCATTAGTAGATAGTGCGTACATATCTAACACTGCCAAAATGGCCATCCACAATGCGGTGTTGGTGCCCACTTTATTGTATGGTAGTGAGGCCTGGATATGCCCGAAATCGAGTGAAAATATGATAAATGCAGGAGAAATGCGATTTCTTAGAAAGATGTGCGGTGTCACCCTTGCGGACAGGATAAGCAATGAAGAGATACGCAGTATGACAGGGTTGCACGACAGTGTTATTGTAAAAATGAAGAGAGGAATGCTTAGATGGTTCGGGCACATAGAAAGAATGAGTGATGAAAGGCTGACGAAGAAAATATACAGAGCGAATGTGAGTGGTAAAAGAAGCCAAAGAAGACCAAGGCTGACTTATGAAGATCAAATAGCCAGTGTTAGCAGATGGAAATGTCAAAAGCTCTCGCATACCTAGGCGAAAATGTGTGAGGAGAATGATGAGATTTGAGGAAGTGAAAAAAGTATGTAAGAACCGCGACGCTTGGCGCTTCGTCCTCTCTGACTACCCCCTTAGGGATACAGCATGAGGATATGTATGTATATATCTTCTCGGTGTCCAAGTTTTCTTTTCGATCCGAATTAAAGTGGATTTAATGTTATCATTAATTTTATTTAATGTTATATAATAGGGTGTACTTGAATAAATAATAATTGATTTAATAAATTGATTTAACTTTGACTTTGAAAGAAATCTGTAAACAGCGTGATACATGGCGTTCCATCCTTTCTATCTCATAAGGGATACAGAGTGAGGATATGTATGTATGACCGACAGACTGACTAGCATTGATTTGTACAATAAAGATTACATCACAAAGATGAATTTGAACATGAAATTGCGACTGAGATATAAAAAAAAAGCAACCCATTGATGGAACTTTCCTCAAAGGAGTAAAACACCTCAAAACGCCATTCACCTTTCCATTACGAAAATGGACGAAAATTTTGTAACGGGAAGTAATTTTGCTGAACAAGTTGTTATCGCTAATTAGGTAAATTCTTCCTTCGAAACTCGTCATGATTTTGAAGTATTTAATTATAAATTATGTCTAAGTTTTTAAAATTTTTCTACAGACCAAACTATGATATAACACTTTACTTACCTGATACATACAGGGCCAGAGCAATCGTTGCACTATTTTTAGGTATTTATAGCAAAATCGAATTACACGACGGCTTTGTAGAATTTCGTCATATTTTTCTCTGAAAATTGTAAGGTTTTATAAGTTTTTATATTATCTCATATTTTTAAAATATAGTTTCGGCAGTACAAAATTGTGAGGGTTAAGTCAAGTTCAAATATACAATTTGCCTCTTCTAATTCTATTATGAACTAATACAAAATACGTGCGTTGATAAGACGCGTCATATGATAATTTTAAAATACAACACATAGTTTCTGAAAATATCCGACTGTAATAAAGATGGACGCATGGATGGACGCTAAACGGAAGCATGATATCATAAGAGTATAATACATAATGGAGTATATATAATATACAAATAGTACTAAAAATGTATATATACATATACATATACACCCATATATCATCTTTCTAAGCTATGGAGTATATTATTATGGAGTATATAATTATCTGACAACGACATTTTTTATACTAATTTTGACATTATTTTTTACGATTTTAAGGCTTGATTATCAATAAATTGTGTAAATATGTATATACGTGTTTAGTTGTTTTTGTGATAAATAAATTCTTTACATAAGGTTTCGGGTTATGTAAACGAATTTTTGCTTTGTTCGATACCAAATATTCGACACCACTTTTCAGCCTCTTACGGGTTGAATTTCCAATAAAACCTCATTGATTCTTTTCTACATTACTTTTACTATTACTCTGTGCAAAATTTCAAATTTATAGACTCAACGGCTATATGTTAACAATGAGTCAATCAGTTCAGTTTTTTTAATCAACTTCAAAAGAAGGAGTTTCTCACTGTCAAAAACTTTTCTAAGCGATACTTTTTTACCACAGGGACCGACTTCGATGATTTTATGTATTGAAAAGGGTACATTTTGTCCAGGGTGTTCCCATACAATTAAGTTAGGATTTGATAAGGGAGCGCTGCTTATATGGAAAAGAATTTCGTAACGGCTCATATATTTTGGTGATCCTTCTATTCAATTTTCCGTTCAAAATTTGGAAAAAACTTAGTTGTCGATCTACCCTAGATATTTTTTGTACAAAGTCACTCAAGAAGAGAAAATAGATCTTTTAAAAAAAATTTAATCTACTTGAAAATAAAAACACTGAAAATTACATAAATACACACATACATACATACGCCATACTCCTAACGGGGTAGTCAATTTACGGATCAAAATTCAAGTACAAGAATAACTTCATCAATATTATATGATACAAATACCTCAATAAATTGAGAATTATTGAAGTCGAAGCCAATAAACAACAACAGAAAGTCTAGTTTGGTAGGCTTGAAACCGACTTCAGTAACTATCAAAATTTTATAGTTATTTGTAGCGTATTGATAAAGTTATTTTTTGTACTTAAGTTTTGAATAAAAAAGATAATTATTTTGACTTTTTAGTGTGTTTTTGAAGGCGGTTTAATTTATTTCTTAAAATTTTTCACAAACTGCTAGTAATAATTTAGCAGTAGATTACAACGATTACGGTCCTACTACACAAAACAATTCGATTATTGACACTTAATTCTTGCTCTTTGGGACATATGTGTTTGTATATATATTTTAATACAATTCGCCAATAGGAGCTATGCCCATACAGCCGACGTCTTCATCGTTAATTATTCAGGTATAAATGTCCTTTTTCTAATGTAAAAATTCCTCTTTAATTCTGATCACTAAGTTCTTTGCACTCCTTTAGCAAATTGACAATATGTACATCATTGGATTCGAAAATTGACATTTCGAAAGAACGCGAAAACTTCAGTTGCACGTATTTATTTAGACTTTTCAATATTCCACGTTAGCACAACACTTTGCACAGAACACACGACACGACCTTTAGACTATAAAACTCCTGAAAGTGCCAAAACAATAGGAAATCTAAAAACTCAACTTCACTTCTCTGTTTCCTGCCAAAAAACCTCACGTACCATATAAACCACACATAGCATCAATTCACTCACGATGCTAAAATCCCAAGATAAATGACTAGAAATTCTAAATGACATCACAAAATTCGTTCTGTAAGGGAACGCATCTCATTTTCGCCATGTCAGCGTCCCAAGCGGCGATCAGGCGAACCGGATAAATCCGGGTAATCTGGCCTTACTATGAGTAACAATATTAGGCCCCGAGACCGTTTGAAATGAATGTTTTCGGCAAGTCAAGTTGCGGAAATACTTTTGCATAATACATGTAAGAAATTCCTGGCACGGTCGTCTTTACTATTATAATATTTTGTAAAATGTGAAGACTTATAAACTATAACTGCAGTTTTTGTTACTTAATTTTTTTTCTTACAAAAACGTGACCATACCTACAAGACATAATGTTCTTTTCATGTCTTTTATTAACGGACTTAGAAAAAGGAAGAGGTTTTCTACTCATCTGTATAAAGTATATAAAAAATTTTATATATATATTCGGGCATAACTTCTTTGTATATGAGCCGATTTCAATTTTTTTTTTCAATTGGTTTAGTTTAGTGGTCTCATTTTAATTTCATTCGTACTGAGCCTTGCACTTCGAAGATACACCAAATATTCCTACCGGTTCATATATTTTGATGATTCTTTTTTTACACATCCCGTTATAAGCTTGGAAGGACATTAGTCGTAGACCTACCCTAGATATTTTTTTTGGCCAAGGTCATCAAAAGGGAAAAATAAATAACTTTTCATGAAAATAATTTAAACGACTTTAAATAAACTGCGACAAGTATAAAAGAATTATCCTTTACTAATAAAAACTAAAGTACAAAAGTAACTTCATACATTTTATACGAATTTCTATTTAATGAAGTTTTACAGTTATTGAAGTCGGTGCTAAATCCCTTAACAACAAAAAAAAATTTACTAGTTTAAATAGTGTTATTGAAGTCGGTGCCAAATCAATGAACAACAACATAGAAAGTTTACTAGTTTGGGTCTGGCCAATGCCAGCTTCGGTAAACCTCGGTAATTGTCAAATTTACTTAAATAAGTATCGTCAAACATATCGTATACATACTTAAAAATATCGTATTCAAAATCGAGTGAAAGTATAACAAACGCAGTAGAAATACGATCTCTTAGAAATATGTGCGGTATCACCCTTGCGGACAGGATTGCGCGACAGTGTTAATGTAAAAATGAAGAAAGGAATGCTTATATGGTTCGGGCACATAGAAAGGAATGAGTGACGAAAGACTGACGAAGAAAATCTACAGAGCGAAAGCGAGCGGTAAAAGAAGCCAAGGAAGACCAAGGCTGACTTATATTACTTACTTACTTACTTAATGAGTACTAGCTCTTACACATTAAAGAAATTAAATTTACAAGAGTACTACACTTACATACAAACATACGTATCTTCACGCTGTATCCTTAACGGTAGTCAGAGAGGACGGAGTACCAAGCGTCGCGGTCCTTATATACACATACACACACATTTTGTGTGTGTGAAGAGTGTAGGTGTGAAGAGAATGATGAGATTTGAGGAAGCGAAAGAAGTATATAAGGATCGCGACGCTTGGTGCTCCGTCCTCTCTGACTACCGTTAAGGATACAGCGTGAAGATACGTATGTTTGTATGTAAGTGTAATACTCCTGCAAATTTAATTTCTTCAATGTGTAAGAGTTAATACTCATTACGGTATTTTATTTGTGTGCATATGGCGATTTTTCTGTAAAGTTACACTTGTTTGTGTGACCATCGACAATGGCCAATCTGTGTACATTATTTCTATATACATAATTTGCTTTCTTGCATGCCTGCATGCCTGAACTTTTAACGCAACGGAGGGATGCGCAATTTTAGTTTAGACTATCTTTGCTGATAATTTTCTTTGACATACACCTTATTTTCATTTCCTTCTATTGTTCATTTCCTATAGATGTTTCTGAGTGTATTTTAGGAGATAAGAAAGGAGGATGGATAGTAAAGTTTTTCTTAACATTAAAAAACAACAGAATAGAAATATGTAATATAAAATTAATACGTGATAGAATAAAATAAATAAATAATATATAGGAACTGATAGGTCCGTTGGCGCGGTGGCAGAACGTATGCTTTCCAATTCGAGGTCTCAAGTTAGATTCCCGGTTAGGTGAGTTTAAGAAAACGAACTTCTCTGAATTCGCCGGGTGTTATTGGGAGGTCAGCTCCCAGGTCACAATTGGTGTAATTGTTTAGATTATTGTTATATATATTATTATTATAAAGAGATAAGTTTTGTTTGTTTGTGTGTAACGGATAAACTCAAAAACTACTCAACCTATCTCAAGAATTCTTTTACTTTGGGAAAGCTACATTTTCAGCGAGTAACGTGGGCTGTATTTTAGTTTAAATAAATTTCTACCCGTGCAAAGTCAAGTCACTTGTCAAAACAAGAACCTAGAAAAGAAAACGTCGATTACACCTTTTACTAATAAAATTTCGTTCGCGACGGTTCCTCCGAGTCACATTCACGGTGACAGATCACGGGGCACCCATAGCAACTTCCCAGATAAATCTTGCGTAATCAGAGACACTCGAAATCAAGGTTTTCAGGGATGTCATCCAAATTGCTGCCATTACCAGCGTAACGAAGTAGACGGGGCACGCCGCGATGTAGAAGGAACCGAAGCGCCATTAGGTTGTGATACAATGAGTATATTATTTAATTCGAGATAGAAATGAAGAACTTTATTAATAAAAAGTACATACATATGTTAATATTTACAAACTTAAAACTACACATTATCTTAAATAATAAACTTCCTCAAAGTTGCCGCTTAGATAGCTGTCATTGCTCAAGGGACCTAGCAGACTGGCAGCATTGCCTTTTTGAATAGCCAAACTGATTCGTTGGCGGAAGAAGCTGCCAGCCCGGCGGTCTCCCGAAGCCTCGACCAGTCTCTTACAAATAATACAGAATACAGAATAAACGATTTATTCCCGTGACGTACACTCCACAGACTTGAAACAGCTATCAGCTCATTCATTCACTCATTCAACTCATTCGTCAATGTTTCGGTAAATGTTGTCAATATTTTAAAATTATCTGGAGACAATCTCTACTCAGTTTCACCACTGCTTTACTACCTTTGAAATTGGGTGACTTTTAAGGTCTTGGGAAAATACGTCATGTTCTAAGTTTATTTTTTTTAATAGACCGTCCGCATCGTGGAGAAAAAATAAGATACAATACATGTAAATCTTAATTACATAACACTATTATTCTCTCTGAAGATCTCTTAATTAGAACAATCTAGATATAGATACGCGAATATGCTCCGTAGTTGGATATTTTATAGGGCTAAATATTGTCTTGCGAGTGCTTGATATAGGTGTATAGTGCAATAAATAAATGTCATCGCGAGCGATATACAAACGATAAAGACAACCACAGTGATATCCTAGTAGAAGTGTAACTACATAGCTTGTCTGTGATTGGCTGATTCAAGTGATGTACAGTGAGCGCCGTGTTTTAGTGTCGATTTTGCTATTTCGCGTGAATAATTATTGATTTTTTTTTACTTAATTATAGAACGTAATTGCTTACAACTCAAAGGAAATAAAATCCAGCTGTATATTATTTATGTTATTTATTTTTATTAGAATAAATAATTCGTAATCAGAAAAATACGTTGGATTTGAAGTTCACATAAGACAGTAGAAACCGGCCAAGTGTGAGTCGGATTCGTGAAACGAGAATTTCTTAGCATCGCGCAATATAATATTTGTGTTACATATATACATACATACATATTTTCACGTTGTATCCCTTACGGCGTAGCATTTGTGTTACGCAGAAAAAAAAATCTCGATTTCTTTCATTCAGTTCGGGATCCTTGAAACTAACCCGACTCACATATTTTATTAATTAAAGGTTTGTTTTAGAGTTCGCATCAATATATAAACTCATTTTGCCTACATTTTCACTATTGAACAAAAAACAAACGTTGAAAAAAAACATCTTTCTTGTATACAGACCCTTCTTTTTCACTACATGTTTTCCTCATTATTTGTTAGGATACCCACCACACAAACTCATTTTGTGAATATTTCAATTGGTTACTTATTACGGATTAAGTGATAATTAAAGTTAGAGCAAAAAGATTAAAGGACAGACGGTGTAGGCATAGACGGAAAGGGGTTTGCACTCGAAAAAGAAAAAATAAAGTAAGAATATTTTTTTAAACGGCTCGTTAGACTTAAAAGTCTTTGAACAAAGGTGCACTTTCAATGTCACTAAATGTAAAAAACGAAAGGTTTAGAATGTTTAGAATTGTTGTTTAGAATTCTTTAAAGACGTTTCTCTCTTTATTGTATATGATTTATATAAAATGATAGACGTATTTTAATTAGGTTGATAATTATTACTACAAATATGAAAATCCTAATATTATGAACAACCGTTACCCGCCCGCTTCGCTGGGCGTAAATGAAAATTTTGTCCATGGAATTCAAAAAATAATCTAAAACCAAACGAATGATTCCGCGTCGAATGGTCATAGTCCCATACCGATACGTTCAGTAGTTTTCACGTGATTGCGTGACAAAGAAAACCATTTGCATTATATGTAATAACAAACCGTTTCCCGCCCGCTCCGCTGGGCGTAAGTGAAAATTTTGTACGTAATAGTACATTATTGTTTGAAAAATGGTGAAGGGTCTATAAAATTGAAAAAATGAATAGACTTAAACCGTCTACAAACGATTCCGCATCGAATGGTCGTGGTCCCATGCCGATCCGTTCAGTAGTTTTAACGTGATTGACGCACAAAGAAAACATAACTTCATTATATATATATAGATAGAACCCGCCCCGGCTTACCACGGGTAGAAATTTTTAAAATGAAATACATCCTATGTTACTTCCTGATAATGTAGCTTTCTACAGGTGAAATAATTTTTGAAATCGGTTGAGTAGTTCTTCAGTTTATTCATTACATACAAACAAACAAAGTTTGTTATTATATCTTTATCATATTGGTATAGATTAGTGAAGACGTAGATAACACCACATCATCTAAAGAATAGTAAAACTATTTAAAAAAAATTTAAGACTAGTTGTGACGTTTATGGTGGTCTATACGACATACGATATATTGTAGTATAAAGTAGCTTACACAATATGTCTTCCTAGACACAAATTTCATCATTTAAGTAAATCTGAGAAACGGTTATACGTCACTACTCATTAAGCTACAAACTCATTTCAATTGCCATCTACCGAGATTACACGTAGAATGTCTACCAAAATAGGGACTCATAATGGATGCTATTAAATCCGCTACAGACGACTGTGACGTACTTCATCTCGGTGTAATAACTACCAAATATACCGGATGTTAAGCTGGCAAGGTAATATTTCTTGAGAACCAAAATGTTTAAGAAATATATGCCTCTTCCAGCAACTTTAGGGAGGAAATCAAGCAGTACTTATGGAAAACGGGTCACGCGCTCGTCTAATGACTTTCTCATTAAACGATCTTAAGGGCGCTATCACTTTTGCTTGTAACTGTACCTGCTACTTATCTCCACTAATTATGGGTGTTGGCTACGATTTTTTCATCGATAACGTTCTGTACGTGACTGTTCGAATAGTCTTTTTTAAATTATCGGAAATGAAAGAAGTGCTTCTCTATTGAAGTGATAATAATATCAACAGTAATAAGACATTAATCGTTTGATCTCAAAAAAAGCTTTTATTATGAATAAGCAAAACTAGCTTAGATACTAATTGTGCTTGGATAATAGATATATTAATTTTCACAACAGGCCTGTGAACTATTAGGAAAAATATATATAACGTTGTGTGACAAAACTACTAGAAAATGATTTTCCTATCAATCTAATACATATATACCCAATTTAGCAACTATTATCCGGAAACATAGGTAAGTTGGATTAAGCATAACGATCTTGAAAATGTATCTAATTGATGTCAAAACTTTACAATGAGTCTTAAATGTCAAATTTCTTTCAAACGATCAACATTATGCAGTGTCTATACTGAAATTATGAAGAGAAGATTTTATAAATTCCTTTATATAGAGAGGTACTATTGCAACTATTTTAAAAATTCTTTAAAAGGTACATTATTCCAGATGTAAATAGGCTTTATATTATGTATTGAACACAGGCGAAGTCGGGACGTGCTGCTAATTCTTTATATAAAAAGAATCATATTCCAGGTAAACAAAATACTTTTTATGTTATATCAGCGATCTGGTTTCATGCTTGCAAATTCTCAAAAATGAAACCCAATATGTTCTTGTTAAATGTAGACTAATTCTGACAAATATTTGGTTAATTTTCTCCACTCAAAATGATGACTAGAAACCATCTAAAATGAATAAATAAGTACAATATCCTTGTGTTGTCAAATGCCTATACAAAAGTTTTATCATTTCCAGAGCTCTACTGACAAGAGATCATTTCTTATTTAACACATAAATCATTTTGTAATTTTAAAATAATAACTGGAATGGAACGTTCACTTCGAAAACTCTTGGAGGCGGCACGATTTGAAACTTAATCAATTACTACGTTAATTATGCAATTACAAATTCTTACATTTCTTCAAATCAATCATTATTTATTGTTCACGAATTCTCGTATATTACTCCGCTCCTACGACATTTATTCCAATAATGTCTATCTGCATGTCACTGATAATAATGATTGCAAATTACACAAAATATTTGTTTCAAAATTGCTTTATATTTAAATTAACAAAATTTTTCATTTGGAATAACAGAGGAAAGAAATCTTTGGTTATTTAATGTTCATATATCAGCCATGATCTACCTTGGCATCTGCTACCGCTAACTTTCGCTCTACAGATTTTCTTCACCAGACTTTCATCACTAATTGTTCCTATATGCCCGAACCATCTAAGCATTCATTTCTTCATTTTCACAACAACACCACAATTACATTTACAATTACAACCATAGTAGACACATACAAACATACATACAAACATCCATTCAAACATACATACAAACATACATGCAAACATACATATAAATATACATACAAACATACTTTCAAACATACATACAAACATACATACAAACATACATACAAACATACGTACAAACATACATACAAACATACATACATATCTTTACGCTGTATCCCTAACGGGATAGTCACAGAGCGCCAACCGTCGCGGTTCTTATATACTTCTTTCACTTCCTCAAACCTCATCACCCTCCTCACACATTTTCGCTTAGGTATGCGAGTGCTATTGACATTTTCGACAGCTTACACTCTGGCTATTTGATCTTCGTAAGTCAGCCTTGTCTTGCTTGGCTCCTTTTACCACTCACTTTCGCTCTGTAGGTTTTCTTCGTCAGTCTTTCATCACTCATTCTTTCTATGTGCCTGAACTACCTTAGCATTCCTTTCTACATTTTTACAATAACAATATCACATATTTCTAAGAGATCGCATTTCTACTGCATTTATGTTGCTTTCACTTGATTTCGGGCATATCCGGGCCTCATTGCCGTACAAAAAAGTTGGCACTAGCACCGCATTGTGGATGGCTATTTTGGTTGTGTTAGACATATTCGCGCTGCCTACCTATGCAGACAGAGCACCTTTCACTTTATTGCCAGCTGCTACCCGTCTCTCCACATCCAACTCACATCTTCCATCCCTCGAAAACGCACTCCCAAGATACACAATTTCATTCACTTGTTATAGACATTTCATGTACCCAAATCTCACATTTGGTCTGTACCGCTTCCCTTTCAAACACTAGAACCTCAGTTGTGTAATTACAATTATCATTAAAAAAAAAAATAAAAAAAAAGATAATTGTAATTGTAGAATGTAATTGTGAACACATTTTGTTAGGCAAACAATTACAATTATAATTACAAAAAGTAATTGTATTTGTTTTTGCAATTACTTTTGTTCAACGCTGGTACGCAGTGCCATACCCAATTGTATAATAGAATAATAAATACTTCACATAACGATGAACTGAAATCGAAATTAATATAGAATTCAAGTTAAAAGAAATAATATAATTAAATAGATTGGCAAAATAAATAGAAAACAGTACAAACAATAGAGTAACATGTCTAATTGGAAACTTTTATTTCTTTAAGAATTAACTGCTTTGAAGTCATTTATCGGCTTTCAAGATATTTTTAATATACTTTTACCGACAACGCAAAATGTTGATCCCTACATAATCTCCATCCACTGAGCCGGTATTATTAACCATTCTATATACTATACATTTTTATCCTTATTTACATTCCAAAGTGCTTCAGACTTAGTCTCAAGGAAAGAAATAAATTGATGTTTGATTTCTATCAGAGCTGACAACATATAGAGTTTTTTCATATCCATTAAAATTAAAATATTTTATATTTTAGTGTACGAACTTACTCGTTGGTAACACCGCTGGGCCAGCGCGCAAATTCTCAAACTTCTTGAAAGTTGAAAATTTTGACTGACGGATGAGAATAGAATACGAAATTTTGCCTAGAAACCTGTAAAAGTATTGTAATGAAGCATACTAGATTTTTAGACTGGAGTAGAAGATATTAATAAATCTCTATGAGCAGTGGGATCACTAATTAACGATCCAACCATAACGATCCAACGTTATAAATTCTATGTCCTGTGTAGCTAAGACTGACAAACACATCAAGTAGACAACTAGTCCTGAGAACAATGTATATTATCTTAAGTTTTGCGACGAAAATCTGAAGTAAAGGAGTCAAGAAAAATAGTAAATTCGGAATACATACATTTGTGTGTTTATTTTGACATCGATTTGTAATGTTTTGAAGACCTATGTGTCTATACATTATACATACATACATATGTTCACGCTGTATCCCCAACGGGGTAGTCAGAGAGGACGGAGCGCCAGGAGTTTGGTTCTTACATACCTCTTTCGCTTCCTCAAATCTCATCATTCTCCTCGCACATTTTCGCCTAGGTATGCGAGTGCTTTTGTCATTTCCGTCTGCTAACACTGCCTATTTGATCTTCATAAGTCAGCGTTGGTCTTCCTTGGCTTCTTTTACCTCTCATTTTCGCTCTGTAGATTTCTACAGTCTGTCTATACTGTCTGTACATTATAGATTTTGCAAAAAATGCTTAAGTTATACTTGTAAAACTTATTTGAATCCGATCACAATAGTTTTAGAATTTCTATTTGTTTTCTTGTTTCAGTATCACATAAGAAATAAAAGGAAATAGACTTCAAATTAAGTTGAATGAATATGGTCCATTAAAGCGAAAGACATTGTCGCTGTTTGGAAATATGAATAATTCTTATAGAGTACTGTACATTATAAGTTATAACCATAATTTACATCTAGAAACCCAAAATAGCGAAAAAATAAAATTAAACCGACTTAAAAAAAACACTGACAAGAAATTTTGACAGTTGCTGAAATCGGTGACAAGCCAATTAACTAGTAGATTTTCTGTTGTTCCACATTAGTTTTTGATGCACTTCAACAACTGTCAAATTTAATTATAGTACATATAGGTACAAGCATTGTATTTATAAAATTTTCAAAGGGGTCTTTCGTTTGCGAGTGGAATTTTACAAAAACGTTCAAACGTGTCTCATTATTTTTAATAAGGAATATTTTTACTCATTTTCACAGTTTTATTTTATTTCGTTTCATTCAAAAGTTTCATACGAAATTCAATCCTGCCGTTTACCCCACTTAAAATTTTCAAAAATCCTTTCGTAACGGTTCTCTGCACAAGCTATTAATTAACAAAAATCCTGGCTTTAGTAGTTTTTGTCATATTTTGATTAATCAGTCATTCAGTCATAGTATTTCGATTTTTTATAGTATTTTTTTTAACTAAGCCAGTGTGGGAAAATCCGAACCCATACGACATACTCGTACAAGGGACTTGTCCTAAAAACCATTTGTCATTTTTCTGTGAAAATTTTGCAATTATAGATTTTTGGTCAATAGTGACATTTTGTGAAGCTGAAGATGCGAGCGAGATGAAACTGAGTAGATTCATATTAAAAAAAATGCCATTCTTTAGTAAGAAAAATGCCATTCTTTAGTACGAATGGCATTTTTTTTTAATATGAATCTACTCAGTTTCATCTCGCTCGCATCTTCAGCTTCACAAAATGTCACTATTGACTAAAAATCTATAATCTAAATTAGTATTAGTAAAATCTAAATTAGTATTTTTATGAACATCTTGCGCTTCGCGCGCAGGGTTCCTAAGACAGCTCCCCTGTATCTCTTACGGATTCGGATTTCCCCATACTGTCCTAATTAAAAAAAACATTGTATATGTATTAGATAGATTGATGTTCTGTCCACACTGAAGGAAATTGGCGTCAAGTTTATTTAGTTTTGCTAGATACTTAATATATTGCCTTAGCATCGATAATAGTGTCAACATAAAATAATATACAATAACATATAGCTATTACACCATTAAGTTCATTTCAGAAAAAACTCAAAAATATCTTCTTTTCATCACTAGCCGTTAATATTAATGAATAATTCAGGTTATTAGAAAATCGAAACATATTTCTATCAAAAGTTTTACATAAAATCCAAGAAAAACTAGAAGTAAATTTATCAGTGTAAACCCAAGTTCGAAACGCTAGAATAATTCTGTGAAAAATTACGCCGAAGCAAATAAGCAAATTTTCCTTCACTGAAATTGGATGAACGTTCCGTCGGTATAATTATAGCATAAAAAATTTGAAGATGTAGTGATGAATGAATCAAACAGAACCGTCTTTAAGATACTTATAGATGTTACAATTTATTTAAAGCGTAATATATAAATAATTTCCCGGCATTTTTTATTTTTAGTAGCACTTATGTACATTTATGTGAGTGTTTGGTGGTGAAAGAGGACGGGTTTTATGAAAAGGATTAAAAAATTGAAGTTTATTTCGATTAACTTCAAAAATGTTTGGTCAGTTATTTGCGTTGACTAAATATTTTATTTCAAGTTAACTGCAAGTCTTTCTATCAAGATGCTTTCTCATCTACGGCGGTAAATTCACACAACTTGGGCACTAGAAGTTACCAGTGAAATAAACTTGGCGTCAACTTGGCTGAAAAGGTTTCATTGCAAGTGTTTGCCAAGTATGTGTCGCTATTAGAGAGGCTCAATTTAAAAAAACAAATATGTTAAATTCGTATTGCCAAGTGAATTTATCGTTTTATAACGAATAAAATCTACGCTTGCCGTCACGGTTTTTATTGATACTAGCTAAATATTTTTCGTGTTGAAAGCTGCGTCAGCCTTCGAGCCGTGAGGCCTCTCGGACCGCGAGGCAGTAGGTGGTAGTTCACGTCGCCTGCACCATTTGACTTTACTGATTGCAGTGTGCAGCGATACTTCTCTTTCTAACGTGATCATAGTAAAGAGTAAGTGAGAAAAATATACTACAAAGTTGTACCTGGTTTTTCTTTATAATAAATATTGTTTTCGTGTGAAATATGGAATAAATCAGTTATTTACTCTAACAAACCATTATGACAATACAACATTATAACATATGTATTATAAATATTTTTAACACTTTATTAACATACAATATAATTTTAACTTAAGTAATTTAAATTATAATCACGTTTAATTTGAACATTTGATGTAATGTTGCAATATATAATACTTTACAAAGCAGACGTGTCTCGTTCCTGCCAATTGGCTTCAAACAAATGAACACTTTGACAGTGCTGCGTTGCCAGTCTGTAAATGATTTTATGTCTCGGACTGATGAATTCTTAACGTTCCTGTTCACAGACCACCTTGAAAGTATAATTTATATATAATACGTGAAGCGAAAACTGTTCCCTTTTTTAGAAAATTTCGCGGACGGAGTAGTGCTAAATTTGATACACTTAAAGTGTATATGGAGAAGGACTGGAGAAAGCTATATTATTATATAATACGTATTACAAATAAGTACATTAAATTAAATTAAATAAAACTTTCATTGTTTACGTTCATACTGCTAATGTCAAACTCGTAATAAGTTTGTGATTATATGTAATGTAACCTCCCTGAATCAAAACAGACGAACAAAGTAGACTGTCGCCAAAGAGTAACAAGTTTGTATTTCCGGTCGAATTTCGACCACAGGGCGACTTATAATCATTATAAATCCTTTAATCATGACGATTCGATACTCAATGAAAACCGATAGTGTTAATTTTAGCATAATTATATTTGATGGTGTTCACCCTATTATTAATGTCGGACCTTCTTTGGGAAACGCGTTTAAATTGTAGTGTGCAAGGACCGTTAATTTTATTCACATCACGTCCTGCCACTAAAAGTCTGAAAGGATTAGTGTTTCAAATAAAGATAACAATGGAGACAACTGCCTATTGTTGAAAGTTAAGTAAGAAATTAGTATCTATAAAAGAATTGTAATAATATTACTTCTTGGTAATTGTACGCCAGGTGGGAGAGTGTGGTGTGGAGGTTGATCTATTTTGATCTAGTTTGACCTATTTTGATCTATTGTACTACGTAACTGGTATTAGAGTTTCCAAATAAAACCTTTAGTATTGCTCTGTATCTCCATATATTACATATACCTATGTTTATGTTTATGATTTATATGGCCTGTGTAATCTCTATGTTCTATGTGATTCCATTGCCTACGTGATCTCCGTTGCCTATGTGATCTCCGTCGCCTATGTGATCTCCGTCGCCTATGTCATCTCTGTCTCCTATGTGATCTCCGTCGCCTATGTGATCTCTGTCGCCTATGTGATCTCTATTGCTTATATGATCTCCTATCTGTTGTGATGAACTTAAGTTTAATAACAATTATGTGACTTAATTCTGTATACACCATCTATATCACGATAGTTTAATACAGGTTGCGTTTTGCACCATCTTGATCTTTAACAGTAATAAAGCTATTCGTTCTATTATTTCTGGATGATAGATCATACAATTATTAGACGTGAAATTTCATTATAATTTACATGTATGTATCAAATCTTAAATGCTTGTTTACTGTTGGATGAATTAGTTTATCTATATTATGTTGCATTGGCGGACGCGACAGACGTTGTCCAGCCCGAAATAAAAAATCCTAGAAACTGTTTGTAGCGCTACCTATTGGGTCCAATTGTGAATCTAATCTAATCTTCATAAGTCAGCCTTGATCTTCCTTGACTTCTTTTACCCCTCACTTTCGCTCTGTATATTTTCTTCGTTTGTTTTTCATCACTCATTCTTTCTAATTGCCCGAACCATCTAAGCATTCCTTTCTTCATTTACAACAAGTAAAAAGTACATATTTGACAAAAATAAAATTTAGACGTAAGCAACTAAGTAAAAACTACAATATTTAGTTGTTTATTCTTGTTTCATTTGTGATTAAATTCTGTGTAATCTATCTAGATACTAACAATAAATTTTCCCTTTGAGGTAAAACTTAAACTGACAGGAATCAAGGGTCTATAAAGACTATTTTGCTAATAAACAAATAATGATATTTACTGTCTAAGACAATAACAGATACCTACTTATCTAGTTTGTCTCACGCAGCAAAGAATATAATGCACGGAACCATAATACGCATAATACCACCGCGTGCACCGTGTGTCAAACGAATTTTTCTGTCTCTTTCTATTTCATTAAGTGTAACCACGAGTAAAACTGTTAGCTATAGAAAATATAGCAACCTCGCACTGTCAGTGTACCGTGTTAGCTTATGAGTCGGTCATGAAATAATTATTTGCGAAATACATACTTGTAATTCTTAAGAGTTTTCGCTACTAGTATTCAGAAAAATAGAAATGTGTCATGTTAAGCTATGTATCGTTGTATTGTGACATTCCCTAGTCACACATATTAGTAAAAATTCAGAAAATCGGTCAACAAAAAAGGCAATTGAAGAACATGCTTTTAGAGCAAATGCTCCGTCCACTGTTACTTGGTCCGTGGTTTGTTTCTACTTTGAATTAAGAAAATGAGTTAATAATATAATAACCTATTTTGTTGTACAGATTCAGGTATTTCATTGCGGAAATCCATTTCATGTAATGCTTATAATTTTCAGCTATTCTCAGACCGAAATACCGAACTTTAATATGAAATGAAAGTGTTTTAATTATGGTTTCGGTATAAATTAGCCTAGTTCTTTCATACAAAAGTATTATATGCACATATCATAGGCAACACCTTACCTAAACAAGATGGCGTCAATGACATATTTGACGTATTCCACATTTAATAGTTAATTAGTAGTACTCTTTGTAACAAATTATAAGTCTTAACTGTTGAAACCTATTTAAAATATTAAACTGGCCTGTTCACAGTTTGAACTTATCCACACTGCAGTTTAGGGTGTAAAAAAATTAACAGGAAATGAACTCTTTGACGCCTCGGGAAACAGATCAACCAAATCAACTTTTCTTTTGAGAAATGCAATAAAGCGACAACAAATGTTAAGTCAACAGATTAAATAAGTTCTATTTTATTAATCTTGGTAAATAACATGGGTAAAGTATAAGTACTTAATAAGAAAGTAACCCCATTTGAGGAACAGGTCAAAGTTAAGCAAAATTAGAAATAAACACGCCTTTTTTTATATATGCAGTTCTAGTGTGAATTGTAGAGATTTTTAGTCAGCACATCAAAGATGGTGTTGTATTTTATCAAGCTTGGTTAATATGAATAGTGATAAAAAAATAACCTGAACATTTAAGTAGGCGATAGTAGCGCCAAAACGAAATACATAACAATTACGGTAAAGCGACTGTCGCATCTGTAGCTTGCTACAAAAACTTAATCTGTGCTCCATAGTTTTTGACAGCGTTTTGTTCGATTTGACCCAATGACTAAGGAAACTAAAGGACATGGCATGTTGATCTATAGCAACATTTAGTTATATATATTTTAACGCATAACATGCAAACGTAGCGTTGTCTCTTTTTGACTTACGGTCTCTTGTGTGTGTAAGAGAAAACAACAGTACCTTTCTCAAAGAGTAATTTTTTTATGTGATATCATTGTAATGTCAAAACGTGCCGGTCCGCCATTTATTGCGACACGCTGACAAGTACACAAAGTGTCACAATATATCAATGGATTTAATATTTTTTAATGTTTCTGTGATTTTGTGCTGGATATTGGAATTGTTTTGTTAAAGGAAAAGCTAGCATAAGGCCACAATAATTTCCAAGTGTAGTGTGTTAGAATGTGGCTCGAGGAAAAGCAATAATCAACGAAATCTATAATTGAACTGGTACGTAATAGAAATTCATTAATTTAGTGTGATGTCGTACATATTTCCATCGTAATTACTGTGTTTCTTAGTTCACTGTATTATAGTCATGTATATTTTTAGTTATTAGCAGTTTTTATTCATGTAATATAGTAAATTACTTCATATCATTTTTGTTGTTATTGCAGTTAGGGCTGTTCATGTACGTATATTAAAAAAATATCGATAAATACAGGTATCATGTTTATATGTCATAATTAAATCGTTTCAGATTACCATCATGTATTATTAGAGAAAAAGAGTGGCTTGACATAATCGGAAAAGAAAATTGAACCCATATGATGTATTCATGATATATATTATGCTATTTGCATTTCAAAGAAACTTCTTTCGATAGAACATTAAGAAAATAAAATTATGTATGAACATTGCCCTCGCAAAGGTTATTGGGAATCAGAGAAAATATTTAGAGTGGTAATTAATTACTTTTTAATTTCTTGACCATGTAAATCCTCTATTGTGAAAAAGTAACAGGAAAATATTAATTGTTTACAGAATGTGGCTGAATTTTTATTTGATATTTCCGGGAGAGAAAAATGTCATAGCTCTAAATATCTGCTTCTGAATGATGTGAATCAAAACCACGGCGAGTTATTTTTGCGACCAATAAGAACTTGTAGTGGTTTTACTAATAATCCAGATGCAGTACAATTTAAAGAATCTTTTAAAAAACTTGAAAAAACTTAAAAAAGGTGTCGAAAACTATTTCATTATTTTCTTGACGTACAAAAAAACGACAGCGACATAATGAGTACGATGACTGCTTAAATTCAAATCTCAGTATTCAAAAGTTTCATTCAGAAATTATTTAATGAAAATTATGCTATTTAGTTACCTATATTTATTTATATTGTGAATATGTTATTAAAATTTTTATGTACTTAATATAAATATTATTTTACAAACTAATGTTAACAAACAGTTCTATTTTTAAAATCCAGTAAAAATATGTTACTATAGGTACATTAGATATGACTAGTCAGACATTGGTCACCCTTGTAGTGCCTAGCAATTTACTATCTTAACTTTTAAAATATTTATTCAAAAGGCCGGTATATTGTGGATTTTCTACGCTAGATAATAATATAAACTATAATATTACTTATTTCTTTACAACGAAAAGAAATACAATTTGTTTATTTGTATATACGGGGTAACCTCTAGAAGTACTTAACTGAATTTGAGAATTCTTCGAATAATAGAAGTCCACAGTGTTCTATTCCTAATTGAAATATTATTCCCAATTACTGTGTGATAAGACCACTAATTTTTAGTAAAATTAATTATTCTAGTATTTAGTTCATCAAAGTGCTACAGCACGCCATGGCTATAGATTTGGTTGGTCCGTATGAATGTTTCTCATAGCACTTATTTTAATTTCACCATCACCTCTAGAAGAAGTAACGTTATGCATGTAAAGAAAAGAAAAGCATTAAAAGGACTGTGCTATTCTTTAACTACTTTGACCTATGTTCACTGATCTTCAACATTTATGAAAGCGCGCCCCTTAAAATCGCCTTAAGCGCAGATTGTAATTATATGCCGATAGCATCGAACAACGCTGACTGCTGTTTTCAGTTTGAACAATATTTCAGTACTTTTGTACAAATCTATGACATAAAAAAAAGCCCTCCCTTTTTCTGAAGATATCATACAAAATGATTTTTATTTCAATACTGGTGCAGAAACAATACTTATTTCAACAACTGACAACGACATCTACATAGTAGATATTTGGGACATCACTAATCGGCAGTAATTTTTTGCGACACTTGAAGTTTAGGTGGCACGATTATTTTGTACTTGTTTCATGTCCTTTAGTTTCTTTAATCATTGATTTGACCCGTGACGTACGCGACGTTCAAAGTATATTCATAATCACAACTCGAAGACATTTTCAACCACACATGTTTTCAACAAAATAAAAATAGTTAGTTAACAAAGGAAAAACAATATTTGTAAGTAGGTATTTTCATTTAGTAAAGAATAAATTAATGGATGAGATTTTTTTATCATTACTTTGTTAATAATATACCTACATATCACATGAGTTTGATAGTAAATTGAATACTTCACATAAGTTTTGGAACGAACTCGTTATGGCGTACTTGTTGTCTGTATAGCCCAGTTAAATAATAAAATATTGCTATTGTACTAAAAATATGTAATAAACATTGCAATTTCACTATTTTTCTAACAATCTTTAGATTTTTCTTCGATTTTCTAAATAGCGTACAAAGCGCGAGCTGAAAATCTAACATTGCCTTTAACTGCCTTCCGCCCGAAATCTCAAACTTTCTATCGATACGCGTTTCGCCACTCAACGAAGCCTCAGGAAATTCCAGAGATCAGACTCAGTCAGCTAACTCGCACGGAATCAAAGAGTGCGTCAGCTGCACGGCTTCTCATGGAAATAGGTGTTGATTAATGAGTTCGATGTATCGGGCCTATTACAGATATAGTTTCATAATTTAATTTTTTTTTCTAACTTTGACACTTCTTTTCATTTCCATAGCGTTTGAATTTCTAACAATCTCCATTTTGTAATTGCTTACACTATGCCTATAAGAAATACCTGTTCAATATTTGAAGTCTTTAGACCCAATTATTTCGGCTTGCTGTTGATGACTTTGTCAGGACGTTAAGAGTACTTTATTCAGTGGCGTAACAATATTGCGCGTACTACGTAGCGGGCGAAATATGACAGGCCCCCGGCCAGAAAAGCTTTTTAAAAAAATTGTATACGAAGTAGTTTTGTTTTTAAATAATTTAAGTTACCTAAAAAATGCACATGTTTGAATACATACACAGGTTTTAATGCATTTGTAAGAAAACGAAATCGCCCAGTTTTAGAACCTGTCCAGGACGTAGTCATAAAATTCTCGCCACTTGTAGACGCCGCGCTGTAGCAACACTGTAACTTACGGATGAAATGTTTTTAACAGTTTCGCTAAACAGAAAACCCGAAAAAAGGAATTTTAATAATTATAATTTTGAGTGACATGATGAGATTTTAGGCGGTGTAAGAAGTACTTATATGGACCGCAATACTCAGCGCTCCGTTCACTCTACCTCGATTGGGATACAGTCTGAAGATATATATGTGTGTATGAATTTGAGTAAAATTTTTTATTTTTATTTCAATCCAATAAATTAGGAGGTACTAGAATCATTGAAATGTGCACACATTATTAATTGCATATAATTATAAATAGCAGGTACACACATTTGAATATGTCACTCTCGCGGGTCTGCTGTAAGAAATTTTTAAAAAGCTGTACCTAGCGCTCATCCTTTATGTATGCGTCTTTCTGTTGTAATGTTTGTGTGCAATAAATATTAATAAAATAATATATTATAACACTGTTTTGTATTCACGTGTGTAGTGATTTATTGAAAAGAAACTATAACTTTGGATGAGCTTCTTTAAGTTGACGGAGGGCCCTATCTTAGCGGCCGAGTGGCGTGGGGTGACACCGTCACAGGGGGTGGACCAACAGGCGCTTATAGCTCCCATTAAGTGGAACCTTAGCCTGCCACTCCAAGACCGCAGTGCGTAGACTTCATGTCTACATCCTTCTCGAGGTGGCCCTGTTTGCACTGAACACTGCGGATCTAGACTGGAGAGTCGATAAACACTCCTGAGGGTGTCGCTTCGGCGATGTCCTGTTGTGTTCCCCGTCCTCTGCGTGAGGGCGGGGGTCAGATGTCAGGGTCACTTGCCCCTCTTTCAGGAAGGGTATTGTGGCCCCGGAGGTGGAAAGAAGGAAAACTTTTAAAAACCCGTGAGGAAGCACGTAAAAATCTGAGGTGGAGAGAAGGAAAACTCGAAATGAAACCCGTGAGAAAACACGTTAAAATCAGAGGTGGAAAGAAGAAAAACTCGAAATGAAACCCGTGAGAAAATACGTTAAAATCAGAGGTGGAAAGAAGAAAAACTAAATGAAACCCGTGAGACAACACGTTAAAATCAGAGGTGGGAAGAAGAAAAACTTGTAAAAACCCGTGAGTAACATAACATAACATAACATAACTTCACGCTGTATCCCCAACGGGGTAGTCAGAGAGGACGGAGCGCCAGGAGTCGCGGTCCTTACACACCTCTTTCGCTTCCTCAAATCTCATCATTCTCCTCACACATTTTCGCCTAGGTATGCGAGTGCTTTTGACATTTCCGTCTGCTAGCACTCTGGCTATTTGATCTTCATAAGTCAGCCTTGGTCTTCCTTGGCTTCTTTTACCACTCACTTTCGCTCTGTATATTTTCTTCGTCAGTCTTTCATCACTCATTCTTTCCATGTGCCCGAACCATCTAAGCATTCCTTTCTTCATTTTTACAATAACACTGTTGTGCGACCCTGTCATACTGCGTATCTCATCATTGCTTATCCTGTCAGCAAGCGTGACACCGCACATATTTCTGAGAGACCGCATCTCCACAGCATTTAACATACTTTCACTCGATTTTGGGCATATCCAGGCCTCACTACCGTACAACAAAGTTGGCACCAACACCGCATTGTGGATGGCCATTTTAGCAGTGTTAGATATATTCACACTACCCACTAATGCGGACAGAGCACCGTTCACTTTATTGCCAGCTGCTACCCGTCTCTCCACATCCAACTCACATCTTCCATCCCTCGAAAACGCACTCCCCAGGTACACAATTTCATTCACCTGTTCTAGACATTTTCCATTTACACAAATCACGCATCTCGTTTGTACCGCTTCTCTTTCAAACACCAGAACCTTAGTTTTGTTCACATTCATTTTCAATCCTTTTACTTCACAATCTTCTTTCATGCACGTGACTAGTGTCTGCAACTCTGCTTCTGATGGTGCTATTAGCACAGCATCGTCAGCGTACAATAGGCAGTTTACCACTGTGTCACCACATCCCATACCACTCATATTACCTTTCAATCTCTGGAGGCAACTGTCCAAATACAGCACGAATAGCCAGGCAGACATCACGCAGCCCTGTCTGACACCAGAACAGACTTCAAACCTGGGCGACATGTGCCCGTCTATCCTTACACAGGCTCTGTGAGTAAACACGTAAAAATCAGATGGGCGTGCAGATGCTCATGCCGTGGCGTAGGCGGGATGCGGAAGCCGCCACTTTGGAGGCCTGGAGTGTTCTTCGGGGGAAGACGCCTCACCCAATGGCCTCGGGACGGTGCACGCGGTGATCCCGCGCGCCTCCCAGGAGAGCGGGCAGCTCAAACTACCCGCACACGAAGGAGGGCCCGGCTTAGGCTGGGTATGGCCGTCGGGGCCGCGGCAGAATGCAAACGCGCACCCGTTGCCCCGGCACTAAGGCCCCGAGAAGGAACACCGGCAGGTTTTAGTAGGTAGATTCGGCCTAGCACCCTAATGTCGAGGAGTCCCACATACCCCCTTGCCACCCCCCTAGGCGGGACGGGATGCGTAATGCATTTCCTGACATAAAAAAAAGGGTCTTTCTTATGAATTTGCCATGGGCCTCAGCAGCATAATTACGAAACTGATTTTGTTCGATGAGAAACTTAGCCACGTGAGAGTCCCATTATTTTTTTAAAACTAATAACGTTGCAACATTCTCGTAATGTGAATTAACAAAGAATAACACTTTATCGAATTTCAAAATTACGTATATGTAATATAGTTTCTGTAAAACTCAACTGTAAGAGACAAACAAACAAAGAGATCGATGGACGAACATTTGACAGACCCCATAAGACCGGCGGCGTGGGACTATAAGACCCCATAAGACCATAAAACCGAATCAGACCGGCTGTTGGCGTGGCGACGCGTTGGCGCGCGCTTATAACTCAACGACTCTCTTCCTACGCGGCTTGGCGATCTCCCCTCTCTCTCTCACCGCGTTGAGCTCGTATACCTATAGCGAATGCAGTATTGTAATTCACTTCGGAACACGTTGCCTATTTTTTAATTTAGATATTAAATTATTATGTATTTTTAAATAAAGAAAATCGGAATATTTTGTTTTTATTATGCCATATTTATTTCCTTTAGTAAACCATCCTTTTACGCAAATTTTCTGCACAAAATAGTTTCGATGTATCAGATCTGCCAGGCGTCCCGCGATGGCTCATGTTTTTTGTTTTCAAGACAAGAAACTTAATATGACTTTTTTTTTAAATCAATATTTGTATCCTTTAGTTGCTCCTCCGACGTCCTCTCCCCGCACCTCTCACGGACGACTCCCCTCTTGTTAACTTTTCAATTAATCTTATCTCCTGCACTGAAACGTGCTTGAAATAAATTTTAGGGATAAAGTTCCGTCTTATTTGATGGATTTCGTACGCACAACTTGTTTCTACGTGATTTTAATAGACATTTTCGCATTGAAACTGTGTTTTTGGCTAACATATTTAATTATCCATAGTATTATTATAAATATATATTCACAATGTCTACTAATGGTTCGGGCACATAGAAAGAACGAATGATGAAAGACTGACGAAGAAAATCTACAGACAGAAAGCGAGTGATAAAAAAAGCCAAGGAAGACCAAGGCTGACTTATGAAGATCAAATAGCCAGAATGTTAGCAGACGGAAATATTTGAAGTGAATGGTGAGATTTGAGGAAGCGAAAGAAATATGTTACGACCGCGACGCTTGGCGCTCGGTCCTTTCTGACTACTCCGTTGGGGATACAGCGTGGAGATATATATATAGATTATGTAATCAATTTCACCAACAGTTGGAAATTGAACTGTATTGAGTAGTCAGTATAGCTCAATTAGTAAGTGTAGTTAATTTCTGCTTTATGATTATTAATAGTTATTAAATAGTTATTAAATTGGGTACAGATAACATACAACAATATTTTGATATTTCATAAAAAAAAGTATGTATTCATGTACGTACGTAAGAAGTTACACTTCTTTGACGTTTTTGAGCAAAACCGGTCACATATAAAAAAAACTAGTCAGTATTTAAAAAAAACTGGCCGTTTGAAATATGAAGTAAAATAAAAAATAATAAATTATGTGTTACATCGGCGCGCAAAACTTCGTCATAGCACGCTAAAAATACAATCTGTTTTTCCAAATGCGCTAAAAGAAGTATAGCATGAATAATTGTTATGGACTAAGAAGTAGGGGGCGTTGAAATTTTTGTTCTCTTCTGAAGGCTGCGATGGTCCAGAAAAGGTTGGGAATCCAGTATTTATAGATTGATACGATAGATAACATAACTTCCGGAATAGCATAAAATAATAATTATTAAATACTGTATTTTATTTTAATTTCAGACACAGAGTTTCGTAGCAAGATTTATTACTTACAACTTACACTATCAATTATGAAACAACTTACGATTTTTTAAGAAAAATTAGTGGGTTAGATAACCCGAGTTACGTGTGAATTTTATAAAAATCTTTTAATGCAGTTTTTAGTTCCGAAACCGACGATACGGTTCTTTGGAACATATTTCTTTATCTTCTATAGCACCCATTCCCAAAGTGGGCGATAACGCCCCCCTGTGGGCGCTCCAGGCCTAAAGGCGGGCGGTAAGAGACCCAGGAAAAAAATGGGAGCGTTGTGTAGAGGCCTGGGGGGTGATTTGTAATTTCATTTAGCTAGGAGGCATCTTAGACAACGACTGCATGAGCTCTCGACTCAGTAGACAAAATAAGTTTGGGAACCTAGATTCTATAGTATTAGGGGTCGCCATATTGATCCTTCTTCATCTTACACATGGTATACTTCTGGTATATGTGAAGATGAGTGTTAGTTCGTAAGCCCAACGTAGTGAGAGCTCTAAAAACATGATTAAATGATAAGGCACTTAGCCAGGCAAATAAATAATTCACTATTCTCACAAATAGGTACTCAACGACAGGAAAGAAACATGAAAATAAATAATTCAAATAAATAGAAACCTCGTGTAATCAAGAAAATTATTTCTTTTGGCACGGTACATACACATTAAACTCTGATCCGACAATTAGTGTAATTTTAGCAGTTGACAGAATTTACGTCATAGATGCAACACACCACTAAGTTAGCAAAGAAATAACGTCGATCTAACACAACATGAAGTTTGTATCAAAGAGAAGTTATGTTGTTTGTGTGATTCTCCCTCGAGAGTGAAGGCAAAGCGATCTATACCCATATATCCGATGTCTTCAGTAATAAAAATATGAATTCTTCATATTTTTTCATTAATATGTCGATATTTTAATGTTTCTTAGTTTCTGGCTACAAATATATCGAGGCAGTCTTTCTAGTAGGATCCGATGAGACAGACTAAGCTCAAAAAAAAATCTCAACATGGCACTACTAAGTAAGTACTTATTTTAATAATTCCACATATTGCACAACAGCGTAGATACCCGGAATCCAAAAGTACTCCAATTTTACATCACAATATCCACTAAAATTAATTCGCAAATAATTAAAATAAACGCCCAACCGCCTCCTATAAAATCCCGCCAAAAATTCCGAAGAGAGGTTATTTTCTTGTTATGTCTTGATAAAGCTTTAATCTTTTTTTTTTCTTCATGACATGGCGTACAGATTAGTGCATTTGCCAATGTCACGTATTAATCATGTTCAAAGTAAATTCGTTTCTTCTGATCGCAAAGATAGATGATGATAGCAAAGAACTTCTTTGAACGTACTGAGAAATATAAAATAACCAGTTTATTTATTGATATCTTCAAACGTTATGTCAGGTAAGAACCGATTTTACATCCACCCTACATTTTCTAAATTGTATATTAAATCTAACATTATACATCTGAAATCCAAAAGCGAACATCTAAATTGGGTGAGATGTTGGAAAGTAATGTGTTGGATGACGTTTCTATAACGATACCCTGTAGTTTTTTTTTCTTTCTTCATAGCATGGCGCATAGAATAGCGCATTTGCCAATCTCACGTATTGTATTAATTTCGTTATCGCAAAACTCCTCCAGCAAAGTGATAGTAGGCTTTACTGAAGTTATAAAGGACTTCTTGGAAGAGTGCCGAGAGCTTCAGCTACACATGTTTATTGCGACCTACTCCATTCTTTTCACTTACACAGATCTTTAAAACTTTTGTACTTTAAAACTCTCAAAAATGTAAAAAATAGAAAATCTAATTAAATTGACAACCACTTCTCCCGTTCCCGCCAAAAAATCCAGCTTTAATCTTTATTTTCAATAATTTCAAGTGGCAAGTTTTATTTTTTTATATGTGATCAGTTTCAATTTTTAATTCGTTCATTTGATGAGGCCAGTTTTAATTTTATACATGTGGCCAGTTTCGTTTTTAATTTTATTCACGTCAAAGAAGTATAGCTTATATATATCTCCTGTGACGAATTCGTATAATTTATGTGCAACTTATTACAACACAAAATAATAATCACTACTTCTCAAATAAAGAGATGAAAGTTAATTAAAAGATAAAAAATTAAATTACAATTTCATATTGTTTCGAAAACCAATCGAGTTATAAATATCGTATTTATAGCTATTTGGACTGATTCAGTGAAATTTAAATATGGAATATAATTATCAAATATTGTTGTGCTCCCCTTTTTATATTTCCACGAAAAGGCTCTAAAGGAATTCAAATGTTCTATAAAGGCTTTTCCATGTACTGTTCTTTACGACATTCCGTCTTCCCTCGATACTCATTTACGTAATAAATATACAAACGCGTCAACAATAAACCGCGATGTTATTGCAAATATCATAATAACGCGAAGGTTGCAACGGCCCTGGAGACAGGAATAATATTATTAGCATTTACACTCTAGTTTCTACGACCACGGTATTTCCAATTTACGATAACTTAAAAATAATAAACGATATTTAGGCCAGTATCATTGATATCGATATTTAATATTACCAGTAAACTTTTTAGCGGGAACGGGAGAAGTGATGTTGTCATTTTAATTTTCTGTTTTTTTAATTTTTGGTAGTTTTAAAGTGCAAAAGTGATTGTAAATTGTGTTTTGTAGTTCTGTATAAGTGAAATAAATGAAGTAGGTCTAAATAAACATGTGTAGCTGAAGTTCTAGCGCTCTTTCAAGAAGTCATTTATAACTTCAATACCGCCTACTTTCACTTTACTGGAGGAGTTTTACAATAAGAAGAATAAACACGCGAATGTGCTTCATGTCGATTTTACTTATTCATGCGTGACATTGGCAAATACGCTAATCTGTGCGCCATGGCACGTAGATAGAAAAAAAAATAGTATTTACACACCAGTTTCAAGATACCAATATAATTAAAAAAATGGCCAAGAGCGTATACGTTTGATTAGAAAGATGCGATGAAACTGTAAGCGTTTCGTTTTTATAATTTCGTTCACGGAACCCTAGAAACCTGGCTTTCGGTTACTTTAGAATTACAATTTAGGAAATATATGTACTGATGTTTAATAAAATAACTGTACTCGCGACTTCGTCCTCGTAGGTAATTTTTCCATGACTTTCCCGGAATAAACTGCCTACGCCTGTCTACGGGCACATATTATCTTTATACTAAACATCATAATCGGTTCAGCGGTTTAACAAGTCGCATAGAAAGTTTCATCCCTCTTTTCGTCTTCTTAGGGGTAGATTTTTGTTTAAAAAGTAGCCTGTGTCCGTCCCCTGGTCTGAAAGTATTTCAATGCCAAATTTCATTAAACTCAGCTCAGCGGTTTCGGCGTGAAAGCTGACAAGACAGACACACTGACAGACTTTTGCATTTATTATATGTATTATCATGGATATAATGTTGTACTATAAAAAAGGAAATGTTAAGAAGCAGGTAAATTGCCTTCGATATTTAGTACCTACAATAATCTCAAAGAAATACAATGCCAAGAATTTGTAATTCTACTCGACTCGTGCATACATATGATGAGGATGTATTCCGAACATGGAAGTCGAAGAAGATGGAGAGCTAAGCATCACTGTACATAGATACCTCTTTTGCCTCCTGAGATTTCATTTTTCTCCTCATTATACTTCTAACATTCCTTATAATGAAGGGCTAAGAACTCAGCCCAATCTGGTTCCATTTTCCCTCTGTAGACCTGAATCTTTCTTGCAAATAAGGAGTGAGGATGCAATATTCTCTGTAGCTCGAAAAGGAAAATGCCTCAACAATATGTATCCACAATTTAAAATTGCGATTTTTTAAGTCTACAAGTGACGATACTGTGTTCTCCTTTCAGTAATCCCGATCACGTACATGCGATGAGCGCCTCAACGACGCCATATTGTATGAATATTCAGCTTGAATATACGTGTCGACTTGTAATTAACCGGGAAACAAGGCAATAATGAAAGTCTAAATAATTAATGGCTCAAAAACTCCTACAAGTACAGCGTTCTGAGTATTTACAAATAGATAGGTAAATCTTTCTAATCCTGACAGAAAGGAAGATATTATCAGTTCGATGCATGTCTGTCTGTATGTTTGTGGGATTGCAGCACTCGAATTGAATAATCATAAAACCGTAACTGTAAAATGGATAATGGAACACGCATTATGATATTTAATAAATTTAGGTACTTAGGTAACCTTTGGGTCAGATAGGGTAATTTGGGTATTGTGCTTTCACGTGTACGGCCCACTGCTGAGTATTGATCTCGGATCAAGAATATTATGGACGGGTCCATAACGAGTTGCCGCTCTTATCACCGTTTGTCAAACGAATTTTCATGTCTCTTTCTATCTTATTGAGCGTACTTACGAGTAAAACAGTTAGCTATAGTCACTATGGCAACTTCGCACTGTTGATTTAATTTGTTTCAGCTCATGACCCATTTGACGTAAGAAATTGAAATCAAAGTCACATAAACGTACAAAATTGAAAAAATATTTGCAAAATAATCGTAAATCTTGTAAGTGTTAAGATGACCAGAATTCACGAAAATAAAAATATGTTATGTTCAGCTCCGTATTATTGTACTGTGACCCTTTTCTAGTCATACATATTAGTAAGTCTGAAAACTTGGACAACAAAAAACGGACACGTTTATAGAGAAAAAGCTCGTCCATTTTGGTCTGAGATACAGGCTATAAATAACATAATTATGGCAAATTTCATACGTGGATGTGGTTTTATTGATTGATGGATGGAAACAAAACACATTTTAGTGCTCCATGAGATGGAGAATTCCATGAGGTACCTAAACGGAATTATCACTGAGTTTCTATTTGAAAAACATAGTTTTCAAGCAGTTTAAACCAATAATTTTAGTTTAAAATCTTTGAAACCAAAAGTTTGGTTTTAAAACGTCAAGTTTAATTCGTTTAAATATCCCATTAGGGATACAGCGTGAGGATATGTATGTATGTAAGTTTAATTCGTTTTAACCCCACAATACATCTACAATTGTGGTACATCTTGTTAAACCACTTAATACTGGTTAATATTTTAAAATATCCGTAGGAGAAATAAAGAAGTGTCAAATTGGTGCATAGTGTACCATTCCCAACCGGATGCCACGAAAAGGGAATGGAAAAAATTTATTTTGAAACTAATTTGGAAATTTTTTACATAAAATTCTTTTTGAAAAGGAATATATGTATAAGGTATGGTAAGGTTATTGGTAATGAAATTTACCAAGAAAAACAATATTAATTTTACAAATGAAAAATAGAAAAGTATAAAAAGTGGGTGTTATGGTATGGTGTGGTGTTTATCAAATCAAGTATAAATACCTTTTAAATTAACCTTTGAAATTATAATTTACATATGATTAGAAAAAAACTATTGTTCCATATTCATGAATTCCACTCTCGAACGATATCTTCAAATTTTAGGCGAACTTTTCAGAGTTCTTTACTTTTTCACATAAACCTCTAAACACTATTATTAGAAATGTCACGGCGAGGTGGCAAAATAAATATATATAGTATTAATAATAAATATTATACCATTCTTGGTTATGGAATGAATGGATGGAAAGAATGGATGGAATGATTATTATTTCCACATCATGTTAATTTTTCAGACTTTTACAGCATGTTATAGGTTCATTACATCGTCTTTGTTTTATAATAATAAAGAATATAATATAGAGGAAAAAAACCTTGTCTTCCTCCCATCACATCCTTTCTTTTTTCTTTTTTGTTTTTTCCTCCCTTCAAAAATTCTCTTCCATTCTTCCAAAAAATATATTCAAATTTTTAACTGTTCAGTTCTATAATTAATTTCTCTGACAACCTCTAAGCTCATAAAAAAGGTAGAATAAGAAAAAAAATGTTACAATGGGTACTTGAACTCATATTTCACTATTATCCACCTCTTAGATCAAAACTACTAGACTGGAATATTTAATTTTAGGAAGCGTTAAACTTTGAATTAGGAATCGGATCTCGGACGTTAAGGACTTAGGACTCTTTTCTCTTTTTCTCTCCTGCTCTCTTTTTTCCTGTCCTCTCCTCTCCGGTTTTGTTCTATACTTTTCTGTTCTGTTCTATCCTGTCCTCTCCTCTCGACTTCTTCTCCTTTCTCTCCTTTTTTCCTTTTCCTCCTCTTCTCTCTATTAAAGATATTTCGGCCGTTCTAGGATATTTTTTTCACCACGTCATGCGCTGCGATGTTTTTTGTTCGCACCCAGTAAATAGCATACGTTTGGGGTCACATAAATCATGTAATATTTCGAGTACTTTTTATTTTTATTGTATTTACTTCCTTTACCATATAATAAAACGTTAATTTAAACTGTTTTAAACTGCTGAAGTCTTTGACATGTAAAGTTAAATCGTAAACTCTTTACGACACACTGAATACCAACTTTGCGACCGTAAAGACCACAGACGTTAGGTCTTACTAAAGGTTTTCTAATAAAGATCTATTTCCTGATGAAGCTAAACTAAATTTCACTTGACATTCGCATCAAGGGATTCGCTTCTTAGATATTTCTAGTTGTACAGAGAAACACAGCTTTTACAAGTTTAAGGTTCGTAGTTTTTGATACAACTGCATGAAAACCGTTTTGAAAACTATAAAAAAAAGCGTACTGATGCCAAATGAGTCAGATAATTCTGTAAAATAAAAAGCAAGAGTGGATTTTGGAAAAACTTTTGAAAATAAATGTGCGTTGAAAAGGAAAAGACCGTGATCAAAGAGGATCCAGAAAAACGAACATTCGGAATTTACCTATTAACTTTCCCAATTTAAAGAATAGAGATAAGAATTATTTCAGATCCGACAGTTCCATAAGTGTGAGTACATAGCTACAGAAAATAGCTAAAGATTTTGGGAATTTATCACATGAAATGGATTTCCGCAAAGTAACACCTGAGTCTATACAATAGCTACAGAAGCACAAACGCTTATTCCTTGAAATTGACAACGATATATTCACAAACATACTAAGACAATAATAATTATCGTAATGTATACTACGGTTCAGTGTGTATATTCACTGCAGGCCTGCACAGCGCTCATTGAATGTATCAGGTACAAATAATAATATTATGATTTATAAGTATGCCAGGATTGCCCTGACAGTGTTAATGTAAAAATGAAGAAACGAATGCTTCTATGCTTTGGGCGCGTATTCGGAAAGATTGACGAAGAAAATCTACAGAGCGAAAGTGAATGGTAAAAGAAACCCAGAAAGACCAAGGCTGACTTATGAAGATCAAATAGCCAGAGTGCTAGCAGACGGAAATGTCAAAAGCACTCGCATACCTAAGGGAAAATGTGTGAGGAGAATGATGAGATTTGAGGAAGCAAAAGAAGTATGTAAAGACCGCAAAGCTAGGCGCTCCGCCCTCTCTGAATACTACGGTTGGGATAAAGTGTGAAGATGTAGATGAGAAGTATGTATGTATGTTATGATTATTAACAAACAATTGCATGACAGACTATAAATAAATTATAAAATAGTACAAACAGTTCTTCAAAATGGGGCTGCGAATGAAATCTGAAAGATATCGACTTATCAATTGACATCTTTAAAATTGGTATAAGGCGATTTTGTTGCTCCGTAAAATGATGTGTTCACCTTAATGTGGAAATTTATGAATGAATCGTCCTATGATTAAACAATGGGATAAATCACGTACAAATTGTCTAACTAATGCAGACAAATGTTCAATGTTAATCATTTGACAATTTACCCAGTTATTTATATACTTGAGTGTATCGATGCTGTATGATGTCCAAAGTTAAATTATACGCACTCGGCCTTCTTGAACGCATCGATTCTGTCTGTCCAAAGTATTAGTAAAAATTCGACGTAGTTGAGCGATGTAAATAAAATTCTTGTATAACTGAGTGACTTTTTTTTGGCGGAGAGCGACTTACATAAAATAGTTTCATTGCTTTTTAATGTATCTGTTTATTATTAGATTCTTAGATAAAATATTTACTTATGCACTCATGACATTACAATTATACATATTCCGTTATATTATTTAAATGAAAATAAACTTTAATTGAAATTGTATAAGATGTGTGCTGTTAGCCATATCTTTATGAGGAACTGAGACAGAATATGTAGACTGAGAGGAAAGAAGAGTGGCCACTTGGTGTCATATTGTGATACGCAGCCCCATTCGTTTTTAAAAATGACGGCATTGCGCACAATATGCTATTGTTTTTTTTTGTAACTTCACCCATAAAGCAAACAATATTTTAATCTAAAATTGACCCTCTGCACTATACAGACGTTAGTGCGCTAACTTACGAAAAATACGAAAAAATAGATGTTAAAAAATATATAATTTTAAAAATCCTGTTTAAAAAGAGCTTTCTTTGATATTTTTTTTTGTTACAAAAGTTAACCAATTCGTGTATCGCAACTGGCGAAATGAAGTCAATGAAATAAAGAATCAGGTTACCAAATATCATTTTCATACATTTTATAATCACTTAGAAAAATTGAGATTCCTACCGTCAAAATTTCCAATTCGACGCCTCGAGTCATTTTTTCTTTTAGAACAAATTTTCTTATACGCTTAATGTGTGTGTTGCAACTGTATCAAAGAGCTTTACTCAAAGTACAGCTTTGCCTATACCAAAAAAGTTTTTTATTCTACCACAACGCTTAGACAAAACAAAATATAAGAAGCAAAATAACTATTACACAATAGGTCTAACAAAAATGAAAACTGTGACAGATTTGCTCATTTGTGCATATATACTGTAACGTAAATAAAATATACACTTACATTTAATAATAAAAATATATAAATAAATGAATAACGTAAACTACGTAAATAAATAATAAAAATAACTTAATAAAACAAATAAGAAGAACAAAAGTAATATCTACAGCACCTACATACGAGGGCTGCTATTTATGTATCCGGAACTGGCCAGTTACAGAACAATATTAAAAAAAAAAGTTATAATTACTTTTTTAATATTGTTTAAAATGGAACTCTTTGGCTGAAGAATACAATTTGTTTCATGTAGCTGTCATTTGTTTATCCTCTGTGGCGTCATTTTGAAAATTGCGAGTCTTTATCACCAAGGATTTAAGTCGTGAAAATTTTCGTGCTATGATTTATTACGATTTTCGGCGAGGGCTAACTCAATAACAGTGCATCGATCAACTCACTTCGACTTTTGGGGACGAAGCACCATCGAAAACTACTGTTTATCACTGTTTTAGTGAGTTTAATCATGGGCGGTCTGTGCTCACGGACGAAGTTAAAGAAGGTCGCCCTAAATCGGTTGTTGTACCTCAAAATATTGATGCTGTGCGGGAACTAATAATGCAAGATCGTCATGTTACATATCGCGAGATAGAGGCGTCTCTGGGCATAAGTATGACGAGTATATATAAAATATTACTATTAAAAAAATTTGTTCACGTTGGATTCCGCACAATTTGAGAATTGACCAAAAACGAGCTCGTGTCGATTGGTGTGAAAAAACGTTACAAAAGTACAATCAGGGTGCATCAAAAGCTGTCTATAATATCTACACAGGTGATGAATCTTGGATATATGCGTATAATCCTGAAACTAAACAACAATCAACGGTTTGGGTGTTCCAAGATGAGCCGAACCCAACAAAAGTCATTCGTTGAAAAAGCACTTTGAAGCAAACGGTCGCTTGTTTTTTTGGTATAAATGGACATGTAGCTACAGTGCCACTAGAGGATCGTAAAACGGTTAATTCTGAATGGTACACGACCATTTGTTTGCCAGAAGTCTTTGAAGAAATAAGAAAGAACAACCGACAACGCAGAATCCTTCTTCATCATGACAATGCTAGCTGCCACACATCGGCCGAAACAACTCGGTATTTGGAAGATCAAAAGATCGAATTAACGGGTCATCCGCCGTACAGCCCCGACTTGGCTCCCAACGACTTCTATTTATTCCCAACCGTGAAGAATAAATTACGTGGTCAACGTTTTTCGAGCCATGAAGAGGCTGTTGATGCGTTCTAAATGCACGTTTTGGAGATACCTCAATCCGAATGGAAAAAGTGCTACGAAAATTGGTTCCAACGCATGCAAAAGTGTATCAATCATCATGTTGAATATATTGAATAGCAATAAAACTATAATAAATGCCATGTTTGTTTCACTTTGTTATTCCGGATACATAAATAGCAGCCCTCGTAATAAATGTAATCACTGAAAGGTTCTCGAAACTGCGTCTGCGTAACTCTAAAGCGCGTCGCAAGTATTTGCATTGTTGAGGGTAATTTTTAATTAGCGCTCGCAAATTGATATGAATCAAGCACGGATCACATCTCCGAAGTTGATACTCGTCTACTCGTTGAGTTCGGTCTGGTTACTCCTTTCTTCGGCTCTGCGTAGATCCTACATTGGAATCCTGCTGGGGTGAGTTCCTATTAATTGAGATTGAATTTAGAGATTTAATAATAAATTATAAGCTGTTCTAACGCTTTTGAGATTGTAAACGTTGTGCTGTTAGTGCATGCTTGTTTTTCGAGACACTGGACCTTGAACGCTCGTCTATCAACCAATCGTGCCTACGCCTGGTCTAATACATGCGCTCTGGGTTTCCAGGATTCCAACTACAAGATTCCAACTATAAGAATACACTCACGAGATTTCAGTTCCAGTATACCAGTGACGACATTCCTGAGTCTGGATTCGGGAATTGTAGCTGATTTTTGGAGAATCCGTCTAGTCTTGACTGGAAACCTCCAGAGTACCTCCTCGAGACTGAAAACTAAAAAGACCAAACCAGAGCTTCTGAACGGAACTACCGAAGGATTCAGGCCAATGAGGCCTGAATCCTGATCCTAAAGAATTAGGCCAGCCTAATGTCTATGGAAGACCGGGCTGTGCGGCGTATGGCGGATTATTCGCTTAATAAACCAGGATACTACGTAATATAAACTGGTTTATTTGACCCACACATTTAGTCCATCTACCTACCTGTTCACGGGTCATCCTACTTCAGATACCCACTAAAAACCCCGTGACAATACGTAAAAGCATCTGTCAGAGCGTGAACATTGAACATAAAAAAAAACAAAGAAATGTAAGGAAAGTGAAGTTACAAAAGAATAAACCAATAGTAGTGGTAAACAAGTCATAAAACTGAAGTTGAACTATTGTTCAGTTACATAGCACTTATCGACGAACCGATATCTTAGCGAATAGAGACTTGTACATGATAAGGGTACCGCAGGTTCGGTGTGTCATAAACATATCTTCACGCCATAGTTAAAATAACACAAAATGTAGCTTCACTATAATCTATACTAATATTATAAAGCGAAGGAAAGCGGATTATGTAACTATTTATATGGAGGTTAATATCTGCAACATTTAAAAGGTATATCATTCCATATGGACATAGGCTATATTTTATTACGTATTTAACCCGGGCGAAGTCAGAACGGGCCACATCACATAGTTTAACGGTGTTATTATTTTCCAATAGCTCAGTAAGAAAGGCAGGGATTAATTGGGTTAGGCCGTTTAAAAATCTGACTTTAGCTGTTTCATGAGTAAATGCAGTCGCGTGAATAGATGGAGGTGGTCAAATACAATTCTAGTCATTGTAGCGCGCAGTTAAAAATAGTGTAACTCGCCTAACATGCCTTACTAATTAGCAAAGCGCTTCTTAGCAATCTGATCGTCTTATGGCCGTTTTGACTAAACTTAGGAGTCGATTAATGTAAATTCTAAATGAATTAGGAACTGCCTAGAACGAAAATGTATTTTACTAACATTTAGGTAAGGCCTAAGAGAGTAAATGACTGCGATCGTTTAGGTATAACCTAACATTAAGTATTAATTAGTTAGGAGTCGCCTATATCTATGTTAGTGAAAATGGGCATTATACTTTTTAAGCTATCTTCCTACATAAGTTCAAAAGTTGTTAATAGACATAATAAAAACGTGTTTTGCTTCTCAACAAATAATTCACAGGAAATTTAATTTAGTAAGTAACTAATAACAAAAATTTTCCATTTTTTTTACGTAACATGTCTTGTTTAGAATGACACACTAAATCTTATTTACATATTGTGTACATACATATACATATATTTTCACGCTGTAATGCTAATGGGGTGGTCAGAAAGGACAGAGTTCCGTACGTTGCGGCCCTTTCATGCTTTTTTCGTCTACTCGAAATTCATAATTTTCCAAAAACACTCGCTTAGATATGTGGCTTTTGATATAATTACGTAACACAACAGGTAACACTCGGGCTACTTGATCTTCGCCAGCCTTTGTCTTTCTTGGTTACTGCTACCACCTACTTTAATTTATTAGATTTTCTTCGTCTATCAATCATAATTCATACCAATTGAGCAAGTTTTTCCTAAATTATTGTTTAATCACCTTTTTGGAAAAATTAATTAAAACCGTCTTAATGTATATTTTAGTCGACAATCTTTCACGATCGTTGTTGAAGTCACTTTCTATAAATATTTTTCAGAGAAATATCGTATATTATAGTGACCATTGTTTTTCCACAAACAGCTAAGTTAGCCATAACAAATAGAGCAATGTAGCGCATAATTTAGTGCACACTAAAAATTGTAAATGGTTTCCGAGTGTACAGTTGAGCGTGCTCTGGATGCTGTCCAAGCTTTGAATTAATTCGCTTTTACGGAGACATGGTTGAAGCATTTGGAGGACTGGCTAACTTAAAATAGTATATTTGGTACCGATTACAAAATAATGCTTTTACTTACCCAAGGAAGGAAGCTGGTATCGACGTGAGC
The DNA here is from genome assembly GCA_907165235.1 of Zeuzera pyrina. Lineage (NCBI taxonomy): Eukaryota > Metazoa > Arthropoda > Insecta > Lepidoptera > Cossidae > Zeuzera > Zeuzera pyrina. The sequence continues at coordinate 2,257,473 of OU015640.1, forward strand.
CGAAGGTTTGATACGTCAATTCATCATATGAATCGCTTTAAGAAAAATTTGCCATGTTTTGTATGTTTTCTCGCCAAATTATGTCTTTCATAATGAACTAATAACTGGCCAGTAACATTATAACTACGGGACCGCGAGATAATTTCAAGTGACTGGACAAATTTAAAAAAAGAACCTAACCGAGTACGAAATGAAATTTCAACCAGTATTTCGTACTGACCTGACAGTCATTCCCCACCGAGGCCAGAAAGTCGATTTTCGAAACTAATTTCGAGTATGAAATGGAACTATTTACTCAGACAGATGTAAAAATAGTGTTTTAAGTTAATTATTGCGCCAAGTGTAAATTATACATATAATATTAACGTTAAATGGTGAAATTTGAGGAAGCGAAAGAAGTATCTAAGGACCGTGATGCTTGGCGCTCCGTTCTCTCTGACTACCCCGTAATGGATAATGTGTGAAGATATGTATCTGCGTATGTATGTATTATACACACCGGCACAATTAGCGGAACAGAAAAAAAAGTGAGACTATGAGATAATAACGCATATATTTGACGAAAATGTAATTAGACACAAAATAACAAATTGATTAACATCTTTTAACAACGACTTTGAAAAGTCTTCGTTATTTTTTATTGAAAAATAAAGAAATTTGAAATAAGTGAAATTTTTAGATGATTATGAACCGTCACAAAAAATAAAAAAAGTAAGCATTAAATGATTTAACAATAAAATTAAAGCAAAATTAATAACGGGTGTTTCCCCCTCTTGCTCTGATTACGGTTTCCATTCGTCTGGGCATGCTACAGATTATGTTATCGATGATTTCTTGAGGCAACCGCTCCCACTCCTCAAGTAATGCGTTTCCAAGTTCATTCAGATTGTTGGGGGGTGGCATTCTGGATTTAACCCTTCTTTTTAGCAAGTCCCAGACATGCTCTATCGGATTCATATCGGGGGAATTTGCTGGCCACTGCATCACCGGTATACCTACGTGGCTCAGATATGCCTGTACCGATTGTGCACTATGAGCACGAGCATTATCTTGCATTAGAATAAAGTCGTCACCAATAAATGGGGCAAATGGTACAACATGTTCTTCTAAAATGTCTCTGATGTATCGATCTGCTGTCATGGTCCCTCCTGTGACTATCACTAACTCCGTGCGAGCTCCCAAACATATCCCTCCCCAAACCATAATCGAGCCGCCACCATAAGCCACTGTGTGTTCAAAATTAGACTGTATGTGGCGTTCTCCTTTGCGTCTCCATATTCGCTGTCTCCCATCGATCTGTTTTAAAAGAACTCTGCACTCATCAGTAAAGAGAACCTGCTGCCATTCGTTCAAATCCCAATGACGATGTTCTCGCGCATAGCTTAATCGGTTTACGCGGTGACGTCTCTCAAGTTTTGGGCCTTTGACCTTTGGCAGGTATATACGACCCTAAACCAACTTCTTCAAATCTCCTGCGAACTGTACGCTCACTTACTCGTACTCCTCGAACGTCTTCCAGTTCATTTCGAGCTTGTACAGCCGTTAATCGCGTATTCCTACGAACTCCAAGTTGTAAAAAACTGTCATCTCGCCTCGATGTACATTTTTTTCTACCTTGACCCCTCCTCCTCACAAGAGAATTAGACGATCTGTACCGCTGGATGCTGCGATGAATCGTTGATACTGGTCGACGAAGCCTTGAGGCAATCGATCTGTAGGTATGGCCATTTCTTCTCATTTCATCAGCCCTAATGATTTCCAGTGATGTTAAGTCAGGCATAATAAAGAGCTTTTAATAAACAAAATTGCCTATAGAATAACAAATTTATAAAAAACCATTAAGTGCAATTTTTCAAAAAAATTACAATTACGTAGTTATTACTCGAACAAGTTGACAAAACGTATTGTTCGGGAAAATAAAACAAATGAATGAAAAAAGTGTATGTCATCTAATTTTCTATTTTCAAATTTGACAATAAATTAAAAAAATATCATAACTGGCCAGTTCCTCAAGTAAAAGATTTTAAAATCCTGCTTTTTTTGTGTTCCGCTAATTGTGCCGGTGTGTATATTATATTATTAGGTAAAATGACAAAATAGAAAGCCTATCTATCTATCCGTATGTTATCTAAAGTTTTTAAGAAAAGTACAACAAAAGCTCTACCTAGGTCTTATATATCTCTGGAAATGAGGTTGAGAATTGAAATTGAACTTGAAATACCATACCGAACCTTTTGTGCTTCAGTTCAACTTACAATTGAAAAACATTATGTTGTCTATATTTTAAGATATTTTGATAATTAATGATTAATGAGTTATTAATGGACAGAACAGTAGTTCGGAAATAGTCTACTTTGCTTTGCATTTACTTTGAAAAATTATATCTGACCAAGTTTCTTGTCTTCTCACTGTGAAGATTTTCTTTTTGAACGAGTTATATTTGACGTCCGAAAACACCTTCTAATTGGGTTAACTTCCATGAATTCATTTGACTTCTACTCTGAATATAGTACAGTAAACTCGTCCTATTTGTTTGTTGCGAACTAAACTACTCGGTATTGGAAATGTCAATACCCATCTAAATCATCTGGATTTCATATTATCTAGATAATTTCTTCGAAGTTTTTAAACGGTTTTTCTCAGTGTGAGTTTTTTCTGATCAGAAAAATAATTGATATCGAAACTTCCTCTTCATTTTCGATCCAGTAAAAATTCGTAAAAGAGTTTTCTCTGAAACTTTTTATTATGTTTACTTGAATAAATCAATTTAATTAATTTCATTGGAAAAAGAGTTCGTTCTTGAAGTCATAAAAGTGTTTTTTTTAAACGAAAGTCATTACGTCACTTCTCAATCGGGGTGCACGGAGTAACAAAGCATTTAACACCATGCTAATATTTGACACACTATACTAATATTAGACCCACAGAACACATGTACTATTTGAGCTTACAGGTTGTTAATCTGTTAAGATAACTTAAACAAGTTCCCATAGACTTTATAACTACAGATAGCCTGTCCTGTTACAATAAGAAGTGAGGCAAATAAAACCAAATGAGATGTAGATGTGTGGGTGCCGTTTTCTAACAAAATGGCGGACAATCAGCTTCTTTGATAATAAATGTGTGTCACATGTACAGGTAAGTCAACTTATCTGATTTACCTCACCGTTACTACTCGGCATGACGTCTGGAATTATTTATAAATTCTATGCAAGTTCCATGTAAAATAAGCCCTATTTCTTGGCCGAATTTTACCACCTGCGCGAGAGAAGTAGTAGCTGGCAGCCTGGTATACAGACTAGCAATCTAAGTTTTTATAAGTCCCTAAGACAAACATTTCTTTTGCTTGTTGATTTAGTAAATATTATTATTCATTAACAAAGTAATTAAATGTCATACTATTAAAAACTTTCAGCAATTCAAACATTAAATCAAAATTATTCTACGAATTTTTTTTTATATCAGAGGGGGCAAACGAGCAAGCGAGTCACCTGATGGAAAATGATCACCACCGCCCATGGACACCCGCAACGTCCAGGGAATCACGGGTACGTTGCCGGCCTTTAAGGAATATTATCCACTTAACAAATAAACAAAATTAATAATAATTATTATAAATTTAATTTAAAAATATTGTTATTGGCAATGCTGCTAGCGTAACCTTTGGTTCAGGACGGTCCTCATAGCTGTCTCCTTCCAGCTGAACACCATTTACACGTCATAATCTAATCTATAACACTTATAACATAGTTTTAATCTTTAGTAAATTAAAACAATTGCTTCAAATGTTTAATTACTTAGCATCTTTTATTTACTTAAATAGTTTGTGCGATCTCTGGCGATTAAAATATCGAAAATTTCTTGTTAATTAATGTATTCTGGAACTATGTCACAAATAATATATCTTGGGATAGCATGAGAAACTGCCTAAATAATTTTGTTAACTAGTATACGTACCAATGTTTGGGTTTGTGTAATAGGATCATAGGGAAAGATATGTTTTCTCTTAACTTCGAAAGTTGGGAATTAGATACATATATTATGAGTTAAATCTAAGTTCTCAACCAGTTTTGGTGACGTCGATTCCTCGAGTTTAGTGATCTTGTTATCGTTAGAAAGTAACCTTTGGCCTCACATCTATTTACATTATCTAACTTCGTCTATCGATTTTGTCCTTATACTGGATATCCTTCTGAAAAACTTTTCTGTCGTCGGACAAGAATTCATTATCTAAAAAAATCGGCCAGGTGCGAGTCGGGACTTTTGCATCGAGGCTTTTTATACCACCGTACTATTTATTTGCGTCATATATTTACCAAGAAACTATATGTCGCATGTAATTACAAACTTAACATTACAGTTTTAAGACACGTTCTCCAATACTCTTCAACTACAAATGTAAATTTGTAATGAGAAAAAATTGCGATATAATTACAAATTCGCTTTTTTTGGATTTCTGCATTTTATTGTGCCGCGAGACCGTACTGCTTGTCAAATTTCATGATTCTGGGGGAACGGGTTTATATGTTATTATAACAACATACGTAAATTGTGTTTTGATTGTGTTGAATTCAAAGCTTGAATTTTATACATTCCAAGGAAACATAGACTTCAATATTCAGCATTGTTTGGAATAAAACATATTATTGTTGCTATTGTCCTCTCTACCAAGAGATGGCGCTAGTTGTCACATGTTTAGCTTTTTTTTTTGGCATGTAGGTAAGTCTGCGAATAGAATTGTTGTAATGAAGAAGTCTAAAAAGGCGGCAGTCGCGTGATGAGAAAAAAGGAAAGTGTTTGGAATATTGGTTGTAAATCTCAATTCTCTTATTTGATTTGTAGCAAAAAGAAGTTCTGTCGTGTTGTGTGTTCGCCGACTGAAATTAGCAGTTGATTGTATTGTATTAAACTGTTACTTTATACTTCAAAAGTGATAGACCAAAAGGTTATGCAGGCTAGGGTAGAAATTAGCAGTTGATTGTGATAAGACGACCTCCGTGGCGAAACGGCTTAGCGCGTTAGAAAGTAAACGGGGGTTGCAGGGTTCGATTCCCGTCCCGAGTCTGGGTGTTTATGTATAATATGTATTTATTTACAAAAGAAATATATATATATAAGTAGTATATCAGTTGTCTAGTACCCATAACACAAGCGCTGTGCTGCTTACATTAGGACTAGATGGCGCTGTGTAAAAAAAATGTCTGAGTATATTATTATTATTATATTATTATTATAAGAAAAGGAAATGTTTTTGGAATATTGGTTGTAAATCTCAATTATCTTATTTGATTTGTAGCAAAAAGAAGTTCTGTCGTGTTGTGTGTTCGCCGACTGAAATTATCAGTTGATTGTATTGTATTATATTGTTACTTTATAATTCAAAAGTGGTAGACCAAAAGGTTAGGTAACCAAGCCGGAAGCCACCTTTGACTTCCACCATTCTGAAGACTAACGGACATTAAAGATATTTAGCCTATCCTATTTGTATAATATTGTTGATCAGCGCCGCGTATCGGCTACCCTGCCGAAAGTTGTAAAGGGCCCAGCACGCGCAGTGGTCGTGTCTGGAGCTGTACCACACAAGCACAAACCTCAGCTTGATCCGTCATTCTTCGTCGTCTTTATTCACTGGACGGACAGACTTTTGAGGTATAGAACTTAAAAAGCAGAGACATTATCTATGTTTTATATTGGAATAAGAAATAAAAATGTTTAAGTTTTAAAATATAAGTTATTTTATGTGATACTGTGATATGTGATAATTTTTGCGGGCTTATTCAGAACAATCACCAAAGTTTTATCAAAATCGGATGAGCCGTTTAGGAACGCGTAGAGGACAATCATACAAAGAAACATTCATTTTTATTTATATAGACTAGCTGTTAATGTTTTTAAACATTCACGACTTGTACACATTTTACAATTTTAAATTAAACGGATCTATATTGTGTTAATATGGCTAATACATTTTTTATTCCGAAGTTTCGGTCGTATCGCACCGATCGTCGTCACGGACAGACCGATGGGGATGGATGTCGTCCTCATAGTGTGCGGTTTTTGATAACTACCCATAGTTATTCATCACATTTTTTTAAATTTTTGTTATAGTCACTATCGGTACCACGACACACCACACTGACTACGTCTACGAACTGTTCTACACACTAAAAAATTTTAAGAAAAAAAATTAAACCGCCTTCAAAAAAAACGCTGTAAAGTACAAAATAACTATCCTTTACTAATCAAAACTCAAGTACAATAAAAATAACTTTATAAGTACGATACACATATCTATATAATTAAATTTGACAGTTACTGAAGTCGGTGCCAAATCAATGTGCAACAAGAGAAGTTTATTAGCATGGTAGATTTGGCACCGATTTCAGTAACTCACAAATTTAATTATGTAGGTATGTGTATCGTACTTCTAAAGTTATTTCTAATTCTGGAGCGCAACGATATACAAGAGAATCGTCAATATAAATAAAGGTTAGAACCAGGTCGCGTTATTTGATCTATCTTAGAAGCCCAAGCTCCAATACCGGTGAAATTTAAATGGGACTACCTCTGAAGTATGACTTACCAAACAAAAATAAAACATCAAAATCAATTCATAATTGGCGGAGTAATCGCGTAACAAATATACAAAAAAAACATGTAGTCGAATTGAATTACCTTCTATTTTTTTTGAGGTCCGTTAAAAAACCGGACGTCGCCATGGAATTGTAAGACATAAAATTATAAGACTAACTGTTGCCCGCGAGTCTTTTTATTTATTAAATTAAATAATTCACAAACCTTTGCAGGCGTACGCAGTACGCAACAACTCGCCAAAATTTCATCACAATTGGATGAGAACAAACATACAAACATAGAAGGAAATATTAATTTTTGTATATATAGATAGATTAGACGACATTCCACACAATTAGATCAATGTGACCCCAAGAGAAGCATTAGACTTGTAGCTACTATGGGTACTACACAACAAACTGCGGGAGCTCCTTATAACAGGCAAATACCAACCCAGTTTAAAAAAGTTCGTACGAACCCGAGTCCACGTTTTGAAGGCGGATGCTCTATCACCGTGCCAACTGGCCAGTTAATATATTTAATGCACCATTAAAATTAAATTGCGTATTTCTGTGAATTAATTTAACAGGAGATAATAACTTCAATGGTAGTCAAACAATGAATGAAATCTTAAACAGTCAACAAATCGAAATCGACCTCATGACAAATCACGAAATTATGTATATTAGAAATTATATTAAAATATCATTTTGCATAGTTCCGAATTTATAAACACGGGCTTAAAAAGCTTTTTAAAAAAAATAAATCAACTTAAAAAACACTGAAAAGTACGAAATGACTATCCTGTAGTAATCAAAACTCAAGTACAAAAATAGCTTTATAGATACTATACAAATGCCTATATCCTTTATAATTAAATCTTATAGTTACTGATGTCTGTGCCAAGCCTACGAAACTAGTAAAATTTCTGTTGTTGCATTTGGCACTGTCTTCAATAACTGTCAAAATTATGGGTATTTGTATCGTACGTGGGAAGGTCTTCACGCTGTATCCTTAAGTTAAACGGATAAGACGGAGAACTCAAAGTATAGTAGTTCTTATATGTTCCTGCCTCCTCAAATATTATGGTTTTTTTAAACATTTTCGCCTAGGTTTGCCAGTGATTTTAACTTTTGATTCGTATTTGATCTTCATAAGTCAGCTTTAGTTTTTTTTGATTTGTACGATCACTCAGTTTCATACGCCCTTAGGCTAATTTACTAATTTAATTTATTAATTTATTTTAGAATATAAAAAACCTCTGTCGCCTGTTCTCACTTAGTTATATTCTGTAAAAGAACAATAGCTATGCCAGACGTAAATTGTCGCTTTATTCCAGTTTATCAAAATTAGAGCATATTTGTCGCAAAATAGAGTCATTTAACGATACTCTATCTGCCTGGATCTTTAAGATCATTAGGTGATTGAAGACGCCGACAGGCACAACTATAACGAGTAACCGTTATATGAAGTAATCATTCAAAATACAGCAAAAATCCCGCAGCACCTGCGTCCGCTCGCCCTGAAGTCGAACCCCTATTAATCTACGTCGAACCTCGAATTTGCATACTTCGATCCTTGGAACTGATACCATATATCAAAAAGTGACTTGACCTAAGTCAGAACGTAAAAGACTGCGATGGAGACTTTCTTTCTTACTCAACTACACGAAAAGATATGGTGATATTTTAAACTGTAATATGACCGACCTAAGACAGTGTTGGTTTTAGCATTATTAGCGTCCGGGCAAGATTTCTACGGTATCTTTTTACGAGATTTTACGACATCTTTATTTTACAAGAGAGGGCAATACATGCCATCTACAATATGAATGCACGAGAGTTGCTGAGAGATTGTTTTAAAGACATTGATGTACTTAACTTACCCTCGTTATACGTCTTTGAAAACATAATGTACACTAGAAGAAATATAGATCTACTACAAAAGAAAGGCGTAATTAATGGTATGGAAACTCGTGGTCGTGATCAGCTAGTTATTCCTAAATTTAAATTACAAAAGTCAAATGGGTCATTTTTGGGCAACTGTGTACTTTTTTATAATAAAATACCTCAAGAAATTACTCAATTAACAAAATAGAGATTAAAAGTTGTTATTGCACGCACGCACGCACACTGATTGGAAAATCATACTATAAAATTAGCGATTTCAATGAAGACAAAACAATAGTCTGAGCATAATCCTGTCTGCTCACGTATTTACTGGCTTTATGAATACCGTATTTTAAATAACTATAGTATAACGTCGTTTCTTGTCGGTTCTTCTCAGCGTTCAAGTTTTCTTGTCGAACTGAATTAAAGTAGATATGACGTACAAAAATACCTTGCAATTGGGTTTACTTGAATAAATTGATCTGATTTTGAATTTGACTTTACCCCTTCAGTGTTTAAAGACCATGTGCAACGGGATTCGGTGCTAGTTAGCTGACCGACTCTGATCTCTGGAATATCTTGAGGATGCTTTGTCGAGAGGCACTTGTCGACTGGTGGTTTTGGAGTTTGAGCGGAAAATAGGTAAAGATTTCAGGAGTTTATCACATGGATTTCTCCAAAGTAACACCTGAGTCTGTACAATATATCTTTAGTTTTTTAGGCTGTAAGGTTTCCTGGATAAATAAAATAAAATTCTGTACAAAAATATTTCTCCTCGAATACCTTACGTGAAAAGTGTGTCTCATTATTTTAAATAAGCAATATTTGCACTCGATTTCACAGCCATATACTGTTCCGCGTAAAAGGTTCGCACAAAGTTCAAACCACTTTTTCAACCTTGAAATGTAAATTTCCAAAACTTCTTTCTTAGTGGGCCCCTACAATATACAAACTGCGTATAAACACAAGGTTTAATAGTTTTTGAAATTTCGTGATTCAGTGAGTCAGTGAGTGAGAGGTATTTTGCTTATTATGTATTAATATAGATTAAAAGTAATTCTAGATGTACCTTAGCCCTGAAGGTTGCGACAAGATGGATTTCCAAACAAATAGTATGAAGACCCCGTCGGTATTGAGGCGAAATGTGATTTTAACTTCATAATTGCAAAGTGTAGAAGAAAATTTTCGTCAGCGAAATTTGTTGGATATTGTTTTTTCTTACTTAATGAAAAGTTTGCCTTGGACTTTCTAGTAGGGTAACCATGAGATCTGTTTAATCTTGGTATGTAATGTACGTACGCAACACAGAATTTCAAAATGAATTAATGGACCCTAGGGTAGTTCTCATCTGTAAGAAATTGTAATCTTCAAAAAATTATATCAAGTTTTTAAAGCCGATATTTTATTACCAATAGCTGATATTTTCTTTATTTTTGGTAGATAAAAAAATGGTGTAATAGGATTTCTATAAATAATTGATTTTTTTTAATTTTATTAAATTTGTTTTTCTACATTTTTAAGCAAGCTAAATAATATTACATATTGATTTCTTTTTCTTTTACAAGCTTTTATCTTTTATATATTTATTTTATAAGTCTATCTATCTATTATTTAATACCTGTTTATCCTTGTTTATTTTTTATTCAACCTAATATCGCCAAATTTTGTACACAAAATTGCCTGCAGTTTACTACAAGTACTGTCTGCTAGTTACGTGATCGAAATAGTAGTTAAAAATTATTCGTAGTAATCTATGATTGCCGTATTATAGACTTACCCTTCAGCATAGTGGTTAATGTATCTCCTGTTAAATTTGAGAATCCTGGGTTTGATTCCCGATTAGGTCAATTAATCAAACAAATGTCCTTAGAAATATCAATCACATGGTCACCCTTTTATGTCTTAGTACCGGGCACTTCCTACTAGTGAACTTTGTTCAAAACAAGTCTCCGTCTCGTAACGCTGTACCCAAAGTATATTTATATAAAAAACGACTTATACGTTTTCCTGTAATTTGAGTGAAAGGAACGGTAATTGCCGTACTTTTCATGTTTTCTTTGAAGCTGTCAATATGGTATTAATAGGGAATTGCTTTCAGAAATTCTTTGAGATGTTTAAATTACCATCAGCTCAGGGATCTGTGGTTACAGTAATGATGTGTAATTTACGAAAATATTTCATTCATTTATCGCTTGAAACCGGATTTCCATTAAACTTACTAGCATATGCAATAGTGAGCCACCGCGATTAGCTCGGCACTCAGTCAACTAAGAAGTAAACAGTTAGATTTCATGCAAAAAAAAACCACTTTGTCAACGAGGCAGTAAAACTGTTACTAGTACGCGCTATTGTCCAGTGCGAAAAAAAACTGTTAGATTTAATGCAAAACCTAGTAATTTTACATATTATATAGACTCAGATAGGTGTTACTTTGCCGAAATCTATCTCATAGTATTTCTTACTTGCGTTGCTTATGTGATATTCTTATAATTTGCAGCTAAAGTTCCTAAACCACTAATCGAAACGTGCTTCGCCTCTCAACGAAGCATCCTCAGGATATTCTACTACTAGTACTACTAGTAACCAGTACCGAATATAAGAATGAGATAGGATTCTTTGCACCCACCCTATTTGAACTAACAACGCTTACCAAAACGTTCGCGGAGAGGGTAGAGTGGTGACTAACTAACTTGTGAGCAGAGTGCGTATGACTCGTAGGATTATAGGACTTCGTAGCAATGAAATAAATAAAATGAGTCCATATTCATAAAATGATGTTTATTTGTTATCTCTAGTTTTGTGTTAATAATAAATGTATTTAACTTTTAAGCAGTGAATATAAAGATAATGGAGTGAATTAGACAGACAGTCATGAAGAAACTACAAACTTCCACTTAACTATTAAAATCCCTAGAAACTTTGAGCTTAATTGCTTCATTGATTGCGTGACGTAATTATTTATTAATTTCGTAGTTCTATTATATAATGACTGACGACTAATGAGTCTAATTATCAAATTGATATTCATTTTCAGCCAATGGAAATTAAGTTCCACTACTCTAATTGACAAGTATCATATCAGGTATCATTTTTCAATATCAATAGAATTATTAACATTTCTACTACGTTACACACTTCGAACGATTAGACATTCAATCTTTTTCTTTAATCAAAAAGCTGACAGGAACGTCGAAAACACACGCATGTCTCAGCGTAAATCAATGAAGAGAATGATGTGGGTCGAAAAGCTAAGGCGAGTAACACAAAGTACATGTTATTCTTTCAATTTAACCGTTTCCATGAAGACTTCATGAGTCATGAAAATAATTGTAGTCTTTTACTTGGAAATTGGAACGCATCTATTAAAATTTAAAAATATTTAGCTGGTTTTCGAAAAACACGATTATTTGCTTAATTAATGCTTTAATGTAACCCGCGACTTCGTCCGCGTGAATTTACGATGAAAATATCGCTATAGTAAATCTTATTTTAGGGATTATATTCACTACATCGCATAGTCACGTTGTTGTCAAGGACGCAGATGTGGGGCCGTGAGCAACCAGTCATGATCGGACATATTAATATCGTGCTGGAATGACTGTGAAAAAAACACTGTATTTGCTGGTGCAACTTCTGCGGTTTGTTGTTAAAGGATGTCGAGCGAAAAATTTACAGGATTCTTTGATTTTTTATCAAAAACTTATTCTTATTACATATACAAGTATTTGCAATTTTTTCAAATAAATATACCGATGTATTTCTAAGATCAAAATAAATAATATTAAGGAAGCTATTTATCGTCGATATGATGACTTATAAAGAAAAAGGTAATTTTGCTTTGCCGTTTAGTTCCCTTTCCATAACGTATCTAAAAATTCTTTACTCGTATTCAATCTGTATCTACAACTAACATAGAGTTAAAACCAATTGTGTAACTGACAAATTTGGCTAGAATACATATGTTCATATAAAACACATAAAAGCTGGAGTGCTTGTCTCGTTTGTTGAAACAAAAATGTCGTCGACTGTTAGTAATCTGTTCTTTGTATATATGTGATATAGCCATCAATGCCTAATTGATAGTCTTCATCTAGGTACACACATCGCAGATAAATTCATCATGGACATTTTGCTCCAACAGAAGCTCAAATAAACAAAAAAAAATAAAAATATTTATTTTACTTTTTAAAAAGTTCCAAAAGCCTAAACTCTCAAACCGTTTTTAAATATTTCCTTTACAGTCTATTGTAATGTACAAAATATACTGTATTGTAATAGATTCGCGCATTTGTCTTAGGCGATCGACAGCAATCACAAATTTGATTGATAATATTCATTTGTCAATATTCTGTTAATCACTTTTTTATTTTCTAATTTCACAACACTGCCCACCCTTATGAAGAGATAGGATGAGGATGATTCATAGGCACAATCCTTTCTCAATTTGTACACTACCCCACTCTATAATGCAACCGAACTTCGCCTGTAACAAAACCACTGTTTTTGCTACACTTTTTAACCGACTTCGAAAAGGGAGGAGGTTCTCAATTAAGTTGTATTTTTTTGTTTTTCTTTTCATGTTTGTTGCCTCAGAACTCCGTCATTTATGAACTGATTTAGAACATTCTTTTTTTATTTGAAAGTATATACTTCCAGATTTATTCCATTTAAACTACACTGGTATTGAAGTTTGGATTTCGAAGATATTTGGTGTATCTTATAACGCGAATTGCTTATAATAACATTTATTTATTTATATTGATGATTCCTTTGCATGTCATTGCGCTTGAGGATGAGAAAAGAAGTTAATTGTAGGCCTTCCTAGATATTTATTTAGATCCAGGTCACTCTAAAGGGAGAAATAAAAAAAAAATTAAAGAATTAAACAGACTAAAAAAATCACTGAAAAGTAAGAAATAACTATCCTTAAGTAATCAACAATCAAGTACAAAAATAACGTTATAAATACGATTCAAATACTTATGTGATTAAATTTGACAGTTATTGAAGTCAGTGCCAAATCAATGTGCAACAACAGAATGTTTATTAGTTTAGTAGGCTTGGCACCGACTTCAGTAACTGTCAAATTTAATTATATAGATATTTGTTTTAAAACATGTAAAGTGAAAACCATGAAAACCATGTTATATATTTTATTAACTTAAATACTTATAGACTTTTGTACGTATATTTGTAGATTTACCTCTAAATTCTATATTTTTTCAATTAACACAGGAACCCTAAACAATTCCTGGACAAAAAGTAGTCTTAATTATTTTGAGGAAAATCCTTTATCTTCCCGTGGAAATCTGGCTGAAATCAGTTCAGCCGTTTCGAAGATTAGCCCGGACAAACAAACAGATAGACAGACAAAAATTATAAAAATGCTTGTTTGAGTCTTGGTTACGTGCAGATACTCATATAAGCTCAAGAAAAAAGCCTTTATTTCGAAATCACAGACAAACACCTCAATTTTATTTATATGTTATGTATATATGTATGTATGTATAAATTATCAATACTTGGTTTACGTACATATGTACATTTAGGTATCAGCAACTATAGTACAAGTGAGTATAAATACATTTCAAACTCACTTGTACTGTAGCTGCTGATACCTATATGTACATATCTTTTGATCATTTTGAAAAAATGTGCGTTGTAATATAATTTGCGTCACCATATTGAGGTTAACTACTACAAAATATTACTGGCGTAGTGAAGACGTCGCCAAACGGTCCAACGAAAGACCAGCGCTGACTGTAAAGCTAGTAGATGTTATGTTGGGTCCGTGTTGCAACATGTATTCTTTAATTGAGTGCGTTTAGTTTTTAATATTTTTTTTTAGATTAACTTTAGATTTTAGCACTTTTTCAATCGATATGTTGTTGCAAATAAAAACATACCGCTACTTGTACGCAAATATCATGATAATACGTAGTGATATCACTTTTCAGTTTAATATTAGCCCTCACGCGTGTGCTCGCTTTCACGTTGCTTTGCTTCGAAAATTTAAGTCCGATTATATTTTGTTTACTCCAAAATGAATTTTACGTTTTTAGCACTCAACCTATAGAGATGAAATATCGAACCATTTTATTCACCACTGCTCAGTTTATTTACACTAACAAGTATGAACTCTCGCTCGCATTAAGTAGTACATAACCAAAACTGGACGTATATTTAAATAATTATGTAATAGCTCATTGCTCTATTCGTTGTTATGGCAAAAATGGCAAAAAATGAAACTATAAAACAGAACGCCAGTAACTGCAACAGTGTTTACCATAGACATAATTTGTTTTCATACAAAATAAATGACAGTGCTGCTCTATAGGTTGAGTTCTCCATGCAAAACTTCTACTAAAATTGATTTAGTATTTTTTACATGATGGATGTACAGACAAAGACAGCTTTAATTTTATCACTCCGGTGTCTTAGTACTTTTTATGTGATGGATAGTCATAGACAATTTTACTTTACCATTTTATAGCTGAAATTCCATTAGTGACTCACTCATCAAGTTGTCAGAAGTAACGAAATAAATACT
Source organism: Zeuzera pyrina (assembly GCA_907165235.1). Lineage (NCBI taxonomy): Eukaryota > Metazoa > Arthropoda > Insecta > Lepidoptera > Cossidae > Zeuzera > Zeuzera pyrina. The sequence continues at coordinate 2,272,485 of OU015640.1, forward strand.
CTAAGAAGGAATTTTTGAAAATTAGAACTATAGGTACCGAAATGAAGGTCCAAAATTTGAGTGGATTATAGAGGTTTAACAGATAAATTGCCTAGAAATTACGAGTAAGAATTTCAAAAGTTCCAAAAACCACATTCAATTATGATTTGTATTGAGGCTCCAGATTCGATCTCGACCACATAAATTTAGAAAAAAAAAATATAAGACCTTAGAGATTTGATATTTCTGGTTACTATCCCAATCAAAGCGATCAACACTTGGGGTGGGGTTTCGCCCCCACAGGCCTTTCAATGATCCTTGAGAAGACGCCGATGATGGAGTGAGGATGCTAGGGGTGTTAAAACGTTGAATTACCCCAAAACTTACGACAAGTCGTTACGAAGAAATCGTAACATCGAGTAATAAGAAATCTCTATCAGCTACTTCAAAATATACAAGCATTTTCCTACTGTCTCGCCTTCCATAAATAAAATACAATAATACCTAAGAAATCAGACAATTTCGACCCCCATATTCGGTGAGATCGTGTAAAAATGTATATGTATAATCGAGAATCGATACACACAAAAGAGAAAATGTGACACAAGTACATTGTACGCGGACCTCACATATTATGGAGTCAAAAAGACAAAATTTTATTCATCTGTAAATTAATGTGTAAATTGTCTGGAGAATTATTATTATTAAGGTCTTTGATCAGTCGCAATGAACGACGATATTTTGTGTTGATTTTGCTGTAATCCATTGACCATTGACTTCCACAATAAAGTTGGCACTAACAGCGGACTATGAATGTGCATTTTGGTCGTTTTAAACATGTTCATTGCTAATTAGCGCGGAGCGGAGGACTTTATTGCTGCTATGCACATCTCTACATCCAATTCACATCTTCAATATTATGCAATTTAAATGACTCGTTCCAGTAATTCTCCATTTACTCATTTATCACACATGCATACATGTTTTATATATGTTTTCACTCTTACAGACTCTATTCATATTCTGTTCCTAACACCATAAACATAAACCTCAGAAATTGAATCTATGGGACCAATTGATAAATCTGCGATGATTGGCAATGAGCGAAGATATTTTGTCATCCTACATACATACATATCTTCACACTATCCATAAGGGGATAAACAGAGAAGCCGGAGTGTCAAGCTTCACGGTCATTACCTACTTCTTTCGCCTCCTCAAATCTTATAATTCTCCTCAAACATTTTTGCCAAGATATGCGGATACTTTTGACATTCCCAACAGCTAACACTGGTTGTTCAGTCTTCCTTGGCTTCGATGTCGGAGACAATATAAGCCGATATTGTTCCTGATTTCGAAATCTTTTATCGTTGTAATGAGATATTTAAAGAAAAATAAATGAGCTATAAGCATACTCCAATTTCATTGCTGTTCTTCATAACTATTGTTCATAACACCTTACAACATCACTCTCAGAATACATATATTACAACGCCCACAAGACGTAGGAGAGTTTCTCGACACGCCTACCAAGATCTCGCTCGTTTATTACCTTACTTGAAGTCAGCATGCGACAACCAAATATCGCGCGAAATCTGCTGTCATAACAGAATTTGTATAGTAGTGCTAAATCTACCGCAAAAAGTGCATTTTACGGTCATGGTGTAATAGACACGCATTCGTCTTACATGATACCAATTTTTATTACAATTAGTCACTAGTCGCACAGTGATCGCGTGGCTATCGCTGTCTGCAAGTTTTTAGGTAATAACCCCGTCAGTCTCATTATAGAATGTCATTGTTCCTCAATCCTCCGTTGCGCGGTCTGACCGAATTTCAGTCAGGTGTCCGCTTGCTTGCTTTTTGGAGTTTGACAGTAAATATGTACATAATATGTACATGTACATAAGTACGCACCTATACATATAAATATATAATCTATATCATCACTCTACTTACAACATCACGGTACTTCAAAATGCGAGCGAGCGACAACGCTGACGGACTCTCAGTTTTAACTTTCTCGATTATTTTTAACAGACTTCAAAAAAGTAGAAGATTCTCAATTCGACTGTAATTTTTTTAATATTTGTTACCTCAGAACACCTTCATTTATGAACCGATTTGGAAAATTCTTTTTTATTTGAAAGGATATACTTGTTGATTGGTCTCATTAAACTTTACTGGTATTGGAGCTTGGATTTCGAAAATACACCAAATAACATCAAATAACGCGAACTGCTAATAACCGTTATTTGTAATTGCGCTCCAGAATTAAAAAAGAAGTTAATTGTAGACCTGCCCTAGATATTTATTTAAGCCAAGGTCACTCAAAAGGGAGAAATAAAAAAAAATAATAAAAAAATTAAACCGACTTAAAAAAAAAATCACTGAAAAGTACGAAAGTACAAAAATAACTTTATAAAGACGACACTACCTGTAAATTTAAATTTGACAGTTATTGAAGTCGGTGCCAAATCAATGTGCGAGAACAGAAAGACTATTAGTTTAGTAGGCTTGGTACCGATTTCAGTAACTGTCAGATTTAATTACATAGGTATTTGTATCGTATTTATGAAGTTATATTTGTACTTGTGTATTGATTATTAAAAAATAGTTATTTCGTAGTTTTCAGTGATTTTTGTGGAAGTCGGTTTAATTTTTTTATTAATGTTTTTTTTTTTTTCATTACTTTTATCCATTTCTTACTGATTTGGTGGAGCTTCTGCGATATTGGATTTATTCCAATTTAGATGCCGCTGTTTTTTGCCGCATACATACATACATATCCTCACACTGCATCCCTAACGGGGTAGTCGGAGAGGACGGAGCGCCAAGCGTCGCGTCACTTGTTATTGTCTATGATTATTTTCGCTCTATTACTGTTGTAAATTAAGATCTTTACGCACCAACATATTTTTCGTATATAGAAGTGATATTAGTTAATTAATGGGTAAACTAATACTATAAACAGACCCAAAGTATTTCTTATAGGGAACAAATAAAAACAAAGATTGTGTGCCTTTTACGACTGTTGCAGACATTATGTTCCGTCTTTTATGTTTGAGTAATCAAGCATTCTTTATTAACGGAATTAGTGATGAGTAATAAATAGTCAGATCGGTAGGTAGTAGTTAAAGCGAAATAAGGGCCAAATGTGACAATACTTTGCAGATCGATCGATCCTGGTCGTTTAGTTTAAATTATGTTATGCGACTTTATTAATGAAATGAGTGAACTTGATATGGAAGCCTAATTATTATATAACGATGCTTATCTTTGTAATAAGGTTCCTCAAGAAGTTATTCAATTAAGGAAAAATGGTTTGTACTTGTCATAAAACATACATTAATTGAAAAATAATAATAAATAAATGACTATATCTGACTATTAATATCGTAGGTTCATATCAGTGCACATTTTTTACTATCGTAGATCTCACGTTCAAGAATATTTTTACAGGTTTTAACTGGGTTTACTTGTAGGTATTTGAACAAATTAATTTGACGAAAGTCACACAAACGAAAGTCAATTTTATTAACATTTTATTTCAAATTTGCTTTACCCACGTGTTGCTGTAGCTCATATTAGATACTAGAGACCCACCCCGGCTTTGCAGGGGTAGCATAGCCATTTTGGACAGGACTTTCGTAAAATCCGTTCTCCGTGAGCGTCTATACCGCGAAAGGAGTACTGATGTGGAAATCCAATACATGGTTACTCGAAATACAGTGTTTTAGCGTAATAGTTCTTATTACGTTTCATTTACTGTGTTTCATACCGCTATAATTATATTAATCAGAATTTTTTGTTCTAAACGGAGTTATAACAAAAACGAAAACACTGCATTTAATGAACTTATGGGAACTGACACGACAAAACACTTTTGCTTTAGTTCCAGTGTCTTGTTATAACAAGACAACCACTGTTGTAACACTCTATTTGAGTTATAACAGATTCAGTTGTCTGACTATAGATACAATGATTAGGTCAAAAACGCGCCAAATGAATGCATTTGCAAAGAAATTTAGCCTGCTAGCTTGCGGAAATCCATTCATGCGATGAATTCTTATAATTTTTAGCAATCTTCCGCCCAAAATCTAATTCAGCTGGCAAAGTCTGATCTCTTGGAGTTTCTTGAAATAGCTTCGTTGAGAAGCAAAGCCCGTGTTGATTAACAACATTGAGATTTTGAGATTGAAAAATTGAAGAAGTAATTAGTAGTCCACTCCAAGATTTATATATATATTCCTTTGATTGTTCGTCCTAAATTAATTTGACATCAAGTACAACAAAAAAGAAACAGCAACTTCTGGCGACAGGCACATCAATTGCTTCACAAGTCTCATTTTTCACTAAGAGTGACGATTTCTGAAGACATTCACGCTACGTAACAGCTTGGAAAAACTAATCAGCCACCCCACAAACCAAGTTTCAACCTTCTGCAACAAGATCAAAAAACAGCAGTCCGGACTAATGTATTCACGCAATACAGTAGCCCAGACAGACACCAGCCACTTCACAAGTTGAGTTTCTACCTCTTGTAAACCTAGTAACATGAAAGAAGAATGTACACACCTCTGCTTGGAATGTCGATCTCCAGAGTAATTCAAACGATATATCGATTACCTCACAAATTGAGGTTCCATCTCCTCCAAAAAATGTAAAAAAGCAGTGCTACTGTACTGATTGCGAAGATCTTCCGAGTCGTTCGTGCAACACAACAACCACCTCGCAAACCGATTCTTCACTTCTTGCAATAGAAATAAGAAAAAGCTATTTGTATCTGGTTTCACTGGCAGTGACAATCTCTCAAATCAGACATTGACAAACATTGGCCAAAACAGACACATCGCCCTCACCAGAGGAACCTGAAGCTAAAAATTTGTATGCTCTAATTTATCAATGATTAAGTGAATGAATCATATAATATAATCAACCACGAAAATCATAAAGAGTGTCCTGCATCAGAGCCTCTGAGATCTCTGTTTCTTGACCTACCTCTTTTTGTAATATAAGACAAAACAAAACGAAATACTTTATTCTGACGTATGATACTGTTCAATCACATTTACAATAATAAGCATGTATCGAGCAGAAACTATTTACCTGAAGAAGTAAACTTTACTAAAGAATTTTGGGAGCACTGCACTGCACATAGGTATGAAAGTGTGTAATGGAACTCTTTTCATAACATGGTTAAACAGTTCAACTTGAAAGAAGAACCAGCCCAAGATATATGTACAAAATACAAAAGTCATGACATGGAACACACAGCATTAACTCAGACCATGTAACTATAGTCAATATTAAGACTATAATTCTAGAAGGGATTAAAGGGTGACCGAAGAAAAGTGCGCTAAATCTGAAAGAAAATAATCAGTAGATTAATAAGTTCGTGCTTTTTACGAAGCTCTTCGTGTATAGTTTGGCACGAAGGTGATACGACAAAGATTCAAACACAATGCAATATTTTGAACCTGGTCATAACATATTCATGACTGCAGACTCTTTTCATAATTCTAGTTATTAAAAAACTAAAATCTTCAAGAGAGGTATACGATTTCAATAATATCATGTAAAACATTAAAAATATGGATATAATCAGCAATGATTCAGAAATGTCACATCCAAAAGATTTTTGAAATATAGAGGGAGTATAGGATTCAAAAATAATACTACAGTTCGTAAGTGGAATTCAAGTATAATAAATTATTACAATAGCTAAAATTCATAATTGTCTAGTTAATCCAATACACTGCAATTCGAGTTACATTTTCTTGTCATAACAACGTTTAAACAAATCCTTAAGTCGTGCCTTGACAATACATGTTTATTGTAATATCTTTGTAATAAAGTATGCATTTTTAATAACATGCATATGGCCAATGCATATGGTTAGATAATAAAAATATCTATCAGTACATAGTTATTTCATTAATAAATTAATACCCAAAACAGCAAAACACTATTAAAAATTTAAACATTTATTATCTCGAATTAAAGTTTTGGAGATACAGTGTATTGGATTACACGTTAGAGTAACTATGCTAAACAAGTCGATCGCACTTGTAGTTTCGAAGATCTCGTGATGAGTTAGTCAGCGTAGGTATTTTGCTTATACTACTCTGTCAAGAAAGTACCGAGAAAAGATCAATAATACACGAAATATTAGTTATTGGTCCAAATTTATTTTATCACCTTCAAAGTATGCTCCTTCAGAAACGATACACTTACGCCAACGAATAATCCAATCATCAAAACATTTTTTAAACGCTTTTTTCGGAATTGAGTTCAGTGCTCGCCGCGAATTCTCCTTTATGTCTTCTACCGAATGAAAACGAGTGCCACGAAGTGGTAATTTGAGTTTAGGATAAAGAAAGAAGTCGGCTGGAGCCATACCTGGTGAATAAGGTGGTTGCTCGATGGTATTTGTTGAGTTTTTGGTCAAAAATTCGTTCACAATGATGGCCTTGTGCGAAGGCGCATTGTCGTGGTGCAAAATCCAAGAATTTTCTTTCCACAAATCTGGCCTTTTTCGTCGAATTTGCTCTGATAAACGCCGCATAACGCCCAAATAATATTCTTTATTTACCGTTTGACCTTCCGGCAAGAATTCCGAGTGCACAACACCGCGATAGTTAAAGAAAACAGTCAACATGACCTTGACTTTTGATCGACTTTGGCGTGGTTTTTTCTGTTTCGGTTCAGTTGGAAGGCGCCACTCCGGAGCTTGTTGACTAGTTTGCATGTTAACCTCGTAAACCCACGTCTCGTTACCAGTAACAATGCGTTTCATGAATGTTAGGTCGGAATTGACTCGATCTAGCATGTCCTCAGCGACTCTTATGCGATTGTGTTTTTGAAGAAAATTCAGGTCTTTTGGGACTAGCCGAGCGGCAACATGTTTCATACCCAAGTGATTATTTAAAATGGTACAGATCGACTCGTGAGACACAGAAAGTTCGGCGGCTATCTCTCTCAAACTTGAATGAGCATTTTCAGTCACTATTTCCTTCACGTTTGTGATGTTAACTTTAGTTTGCAGACGTTGATGGCCTACCAGAGCGAGGCAAATCTTCCATCAAATCTCGACCGCTTTTGAACACTTTGTACCACTCATAAGCATGTGTTCTTGATAAAGTCGATTCACCGTAAGCCTTCTGTAACATTTTCAGTGACTCCGAACACGAAATTCCATTGGCGATGCAAAATTTAAGACAAACTCTTTGTTCGATGGTTTTGTCCATTATGAAATTCGCAATATACACTAGAATGATATAATTAAAAACAGCACTGTATTTAATCTAAATAACAGATGCAACTCAAACTCCGCGCCAAAATGGAAAACAGTTGTTCCAATCTAACAACAACAAAAAAAACAAAAAATTGAATTTGGAACCATAAATAAATCATCCATTCCCGATCCTTTTTTAACTATGATAATGTATATTTACTAGCGAGCTGCTCTGGAATCACCCGAGTAGCAAAGCCATTTTGGACAGGACTCTCGTAAAATCCATTCCTAGTGAGCGTTTACACTACGAAAGGAAGAACTATACTAAATTTGAAGTCAATCGGACCTATAGTTTCAGAGATCTCGTGGATGAGTCAGTCAGTCAGTGAGCGGTTTTTCGCTTATATAGATACTAGGTTTTGTCCTCGACTTCGTTAGCGTGAAATTCAAAGACACCTAATATCTTTATAAATTATAGTCTATGTATTATTCTGATGTATAAGCTATAATAATGTATCAATGTGATCAAAATCCATTCCGTAGTTTTTGCGTGAAAAAGTAACAACCATAGATACATCCTCACAAACTTTCGCATTTACAATATTAGTAGGATAAAATAGTAATAAAGTAGAAAGTAGGATAGATAGAAGATAAATATCAATTTTTTAAGTATATAGTACATACACTCGTGCGTATTCAAATCCAAGGATGGGTCAAAAATTTCAAAGCAATCGGTAGAGAACATTCGGAGATTTAAGATTTTGAAGAAAGGAACATTCACATATTTATTTATCTAGAATATTGCATATTATGCGCTCATCAAAATGTAGATTTATGCAACCAATATTGCATGAAATGGCAGCAATTATTTATTAATGAAAATCTCTGTCAATGTGAACAGAGGAAGCATTAAAAGTTACTGAATTATTAACGATTTCGATTTCAGCCTTAAATATAAACAAGAGTGTCAAAATTGTGATATTCGTTGCGTTAACGCTTTGATGGCTTCGGAATAACCAAATAATGGGCTAGTTGAATGTTCCTAACACTGATATATTCAAAATTTACACCACTGTGCTTGAAATTCATTGACAAAATAGGAATTATTGGGTCTTAAACTTCAGTAGAGGTAACAGAGTAGAGACAAGCTGTGCTTGTTTGAATGTAATATTAAATACGTGTAATGCTACTTGAGATAATAAGCTACGTTACCAATAATGGTGGTTGTCTGGATAAGCGAATTAAAATGAAATTAAATGTTGAATTGAATTCAGCTTGTAATTAGAGTTGGACGTAAAAAAAAAATTGTATGTCGCATGCCATGACGTAGTAGGACAGGAAATTTGAGCTCTGAAAGTAGTAATTCTTTATGGCTTACTAATACTTTATTCTTGCAATACGTGATGTAAAATCACGTCGAATATACATAACTGTCAAATTAATTCTCAAAAAAAAGTAATTTATAAAATTAAACCGCCTTCAAAATAACACAGAAAAGAACAAAATAACTATTCTGTACCAATGAAAACTCAGGTAAATAAATTAACTTTTGAAATACGATACACATATCTATATAATTAAATTTGACAATTACTGAAGTCAGTGCCAAGCCTACCAAACTAATAGACTTTCTGTTTTTCTTTCTTTCTGCCAAATCAATGTATTTGGCACCGACTTCAATAACTGTCAAATATAATTATATAGATATGTGTATCGTATTTAAAAAGTTATTTTAATTGTACTTAAGTTTACCTTAGTAAAGGATAGTTATTTTGTACTTTTCAGTGTTTTTTTTTGAAGGTGGTTTAATTTTATAAATTACTTTTTTATTTCTTCATTTTTTTAATTACATTTGTGATTGAAACTAATTTCTTAATCATTTTTTTTATTATTTAGCTATCTAACGATTACACGATTACTTTTTAAATTGCTAAGCCACTTTTTGAAATTTTCAGCGAGATTGTTTAGTTAGAGCCTAACTGCATGCAAACATTGAAAAAAAAAAACAACATGCATAATGACATGTTTTAGAATTACCTGTTAAGCCAAAGATTCATTTTCCTAGTGACTGATACACACTTAACTCTCTATCTCCAAAACTACTAAACCGATTTTAATGAAACTTTCAAGTTTTCCCTAAGTCGGAATATACCTAGTCCAACTAAAGAAGAATTTTTGCAATCCTACTCATAGTTTTTGAGCTATGCGCGGACAAACATACAAACATACGTACAAACATACATATAGACGTACATACAGATATACATACAAACATACATACAGACATACATACATATATACAGACATACATACATACACACATACAGACATACAGACATACATACAAATATATATATACAAACATACATACAAATTTTAATTTAATTTAATTTATTTATTTTATTGCACACAAACAAAAATTACATATAATTGAAATTGGAAGCAGTAATCTACAAAAGGCAATGCTTACCTCTTTAAGAGATCTCTACCAGCACACTTCCTTAAAAAAGAAAATGTATGAGGGTAGTGTGTGTGTGTGCGGACAAACATAGATACACTTATAAAATTTGGCACACATTTTTAGAAGCTGGTGTAGACTAACATATACAAAAACTGTGCAATTCTGACAATGTTAGGCACATACCTGCGGGTCGAATTGAGAACCTCCTTTTTTTTGAAGTCGGCAAAAATATTTTGTACACCACCGTTTTTTTTTTCTATATTTACGCAATACGAGGGATAAATTTTATTCCTAAAGACGAGGAAATTAAAGATTTAGTAAGAGCTATTCAAACATTATTTTGTGCCAATCCTTTGGAATACTATGTCTACCTATTTTTCAAGCGCAAATAATAGTCTATATTAAAAATACTAACTTAACAAGTAACAGGCAAAGTTTTGATAACTATTTATAGAAGCAAAAGACAAATAAATCAAATCTTCATGCAACTAGGTTAGCTTTGATACCGCGATTAGAGAAAGTCGGCAAAACTGGTGCTAAGCCTCGAGGAGAAACAGAAAAGAAAAGAAAAACTCTCGAAGTAAACTTAAAATACGAGGGTCTGGAGTTATGACAGCTCATGTCATTGTATTCTCGGTAAGGTAATTTAATTATCGCCATATAAAGTTACTCCTTTTTCAACAAAACTTTGTACCTATTAAGCTGCTAATTCGGTGATGGTTAGCTGACCGAGTCTGATCTCTGGAATATCCTGAGGATGCTCCGTTGAGAGGCGAAACACGGTTCGATTGGTGGTTTTTGGAGTTTGAGCAGAAAATAGCTAAATATTTTAGGAATTCATCACAAGCTACACATTTGTTTTTTTAGAATAAATCTGTATTAAGTGACGTTAACATCTTCTCAGTAGTTCAAGAGTAGAAGAACAGGTTTATGTTATTCCTCCTATCGTACAAGGTGACTAAATGTTGGCATTCGGGTCACGATGAATCGGAATAAAGGAATTCTATGGTATTCTCGACTTTCACAAGACTAAATATTGGCGTTCGGAGTCGCGGGGGATTGCGATAAAGACACGATTCATGTCAGATGACTTCGAGAAGGATGGCTACCAGTACGGTCATTGCTATGACAGTGGAGTAACGCTTAGGTTAACCCAGGACATACTTCTGCATAGCTAAGATCCCGGAGCCACAAAATTTGGACCAAGCCTTGCCTGTAAAACCACACTATTTTCTATTTAACTTAAAATCCCATCATAACAAATATTTTTTTATGATTTTGTGCCACTTATGTTATTTTTGCGTATTCAAACCCTTGATTTGATTGCGCGAAAATAACACTTTGTAAATACAAAATGTATCATATAAATAAATGTCCGCATTGGTGCGGTAAGAATTCAATAATATCCCGTATTTGGTATAGGTAGACAGTTAGTTATTGCGGTTACACTCCAGATCAAGAATCAATATATTACCTATTAAATATTTAGCAGTACTATCTGTCATTTGGCAGTTACCGAAGAAGTACTGCAACAGGTTTCTTAGCCGAAAGCAAATGGACAAGTGAAAAACGACTTAACCTTCAAATGGCCTTGAAGGTCAATTCAGACATTCATTCAGACAGGTCAATCAATCAATCAATTGGTGATCTTAGGTGTATCCAAGATCACCAATTGATTGCTTCTTAAAATTCCAACAACTTGTGTCCAAATCTTTTTCAAAATAATAAGATCTAAATTAACTACCCAGTTTAGGGTATAATTATTCCTTCGATAGGAAAGCATTGAATGCACAGTCCTAACTGAAAATCCCAAGCGGACTCATCTGTGTATCTTTACGTATCGACGATACAAAGTTATCTAGCACTCGTGACACATGCTACTTATTTATTGTTATATTTGTTTCGTGCTGTTTGTTTTTGTGGGGATGAAAGGGAAATGCGTTTCGAACCTGTTTATTTTTATTTAGGGGAAGATTTTCCTCACAGCTTTGTTTTGGTATTATTAGATCTATAAAGACTGGTTTATCTTTTGGTATTTATAAGCTTATATTTCATTTACGTGGGGTTCAGTGTGTCTTCAACTGACCAAAGCAACTCTTGCGATGCTATTTTTTTCATAACTCGTATTCTAGATGACAATGGAAAAGTTATTGACATTACAACCTCGATGGCGCAGTAGTTAAAGGCGTTGTGTCTAAACGCGAAAGGTTCCGGGTTCGATTTGGCGGGGTCAGTTTAGGAAACGAGCTTTTCTAGATTGTCTCAGACTTAGGTGTACTGGAGACGCCCCCAGTTATTGCCATTATCTAGTACTCATAGCACAGGGAATGCTCAATACGCAGGGAATAGTTCGAGATCGGATGATCAGTGTGTATTGCCTGACACTTTCATTTATTTCTTGTATTTATTACTACCGACCTGCCCTGGCTCTGCATGGGTAGATATTTTTTTTTAAATAAAAAACAACTCACGTTACTCACTGATAATATAGCTTTCTATAGATGAAATAATTTTTGAAATAAGTTGAGCAGTCAGTTATTGAGAAAAAGTTATATAATATAGACACATAATTTTCGTCCCGTCCTACGTAAAAACAGGTAGGTATTTGTCTCGTGGGATCTACATTGGTACTGCATCTGATTTCTTTTAAACGGAAATAATCTCGGGAGTCGATTTAGTTTATATAATTCATTGTTTTCTTCCAGCTACCCCAGCTACATCCCAGCTACAAAGAGGTGTGAATACTGTAGAGCAGCCATTCCCAAAGTGGACGATAACGCCCCCTTGTGGGCGCTGCAGGCCTAAAGGGGGGCGGTAAGAGACCCAGAAAAAAAATGGGGGCGTTGTGTAGAGGCCTGGGGGGTGATTTGTAATTTCATTTAGCTAGGAGGCATCTTAGACAACGACTGCATGAGCTCTCGACTCAGTAGACAAAATAAGTTTGGAAACCAGTGCTGTTGAGGGTAAATAAAGAAACAAAATTGTAATTAAATCGTTAGTGATTTGTTGTATTCTATTAAAAAAATATACGCAATTAAATAAAAAAAAAAATACACAAATAAACGAAAAACCTGACTACGTCGTTAGGCGTACAGCGTGAGGATATGTATGTATAGCTGTATGTATAGTTACACAAACAGACAAATATGTCAACAAATATAAACATGTAAAATAAAAAGAACCAAAAACCCGACTGTAAAAACTAAAAAGAACTAAAAAGATGATAAAAATGATGTTAACAGGACGGGACAGACGGTTTACAACTGGAAGAGATCCGCCGCGCTCCTTCGGGGCTCGGTGCAGTTTGGGTCCGCTGCCCTGTGGATGCAGCGAAGAAGGTGGCGGATGCCCGACACGCACTGAGGGTGGGAGTTCTGCCCTCCCACCCGTAAACGAGACGAGGCTGGCGGTTTAGCGCCGGCCGTTGCCCGCCGGGGTTGCGGAAGAATAGGAAACTGTTCTCACGAGGAACACCGTCAGGTTTTAGTGGGTAGCCCGGCATTGCACCTCACAGCCGTGGAGTCCCACATATCCCCCCGCCTCCCCCTAGGCGGGACGGAATGCATAAAGCATTTCCTGACGCAAAAAAAAAGACGGTTTACAACAATTTTTTTAAAATTCATACTTACTACCTATTTTTATTACTCAAGGAGTTTTAGTAGAAAAATCCGTAGATTAGATTAGCTTTCAAAATTCACGGTAATAAATCTTTATAAGTAGTATGAGGCTACAAATATGTTTAATCATTATACAAAAAGATTAAAAAAGAGGATTTCGAAAACCGGGATCCCGGGTTCCCGACCGCTTTTCAGTCCCGAAACCATCGGGATTAGTTTTCCTGATCCAGGGATTTTTGGGGTCGACATCATTTAAAAAAGTTGCAAAATAGACTGAATGAAGCGAAATCAATGAGCTCACAATCAATGATAGCGAAATCAATGATAAGTATATCATTTTAATGTAACAAAGCTCACTTGGTTAATTTACGATTTTCAGATCTTGCCTCGGCAAAATCTGTGTATTCTGACAATAGTTGTCTGCTTTATCATCAGACCCTGATCGCCATCAATCTGTCTACAACATACTCATTGAGACCATTCCAATGAGCGTAAATACGATACCTCTGCTGTAAGTTAGTAAGGAGTTGGGTATCCTCCTGATTCCAGATGATGTTGCAGCATCAGGTCAAAGTTACCATATTGTAATATCATTGAAGTTGCAGGATGTTAAATTTTGAATCGATAGGGTCAGTAAAAGTTTGGTCACATCCCTTCAACAACTAGAAAAGAGCTGATAATATTCAAACGGCTGAAAGATTTTCCTGAATCATAGCTAAGGACGCTCTCAATTAAGTCACCTTTCAAAAAAAAAAAAAATCAAAATAGGTTCATTCGTTTGGGAACTACGATGCCACAGACAGATATGCAAATCCATTAATAATAAAAAATAACAAAAGATGTACAATAATAACAAAAGATATACAATTTACATACGTTAAACGCATATTACCCCTCCTTTTGAATCGGGGGTTAAAATGATAGGCAAGCAATTCTCGCTGGGCTACTTGGGAATGCTTATTTGCGGCTAAAATAGTTGTAGAGTTAATTAAAAATATAGGTAAGCAAGCACAAAGAGTTACTCAGTGATGCTTGCTTGCAATACAAATTCTTGTATTTTAAATTAGAATAATAGCCGAGCAAGGGCGCAGGGTAAAGCTTGCTCGATATTACACTACTTTTATTTCTAATGAAATGACAGGCCAGCCAGTGGGGCAAAGTTAGTAGGTGTATACCGTAAAATACGTTGATTTGTGTCTAAATTATTTTTTCTTGTTTATAGAGCTGATTTATGTAAGATTTTCTTATTTTTTTTTTATTCAATAGGTAGACACAACAGACAACAATCATGTAAAATTTAAAGATAAAAATGCTTAAAAAGTTTAGAACAAGAATGCAATCCAAAACATGTACACACAGATAGATATATCTAAAATAATGGGTAACAAAACAATATAATATTGTTACGGTTGGACCTTATGCGTAAGGAATAAGGTCGATTTTTAATGGAGCTCGAAACATAACTTTTAGTGCTTATATCTCGAGACCTAGGCTTTATCGAGTTATGACCTAAAAACGCATTGCTAGGTTTAAGGCCTACTATCGAATGGTATAAGTCAAATTAAGAAAGAAGAACCAAGTTGCACCTCGAATATTCCCAAGCGATGACGTGTCATGTACCTATGACTCATGCAAACAGGCGGCGTCGAGAACAATGTCGAATTACCGTTAGCGAGCGTAATTCACTAGAAAGTTCCACCCTCGTTTTAGCCGACTATAAATAGAGCTCCGTGTCCGCCGCCGAGTCAGTCTTTCTCAACTATCGTTCGAAGCGATATATCGAGGCGACATCAAGGCGAATTATGAAGACCACTACGATGACTACTGCGACGACCTTGGATAGAAGAACTGCGATTCGGGAACGTTGTTTTTGAGTGAAGCGTGTACCTTCGGTGACTACTACGCGAGTACCTACTTCGAGGGCGATTACGAAGATTAAGAACCGCCGTAATTAAGTTCGCGTGTTCTTGACATCTACTTGTACGAAGAAAAATAAACTCTTTGCACCCTTAACCGGTATCTTATTACCCTCAGCTCGTAACAATAATATGTTATCAGTTATCACAATAGATATGAAAAATATAAGTGGTACAAAACAGAAAATAGATAAATATTGTGAGAAATTGGAAACAAAACCAGTATGGAGGTTTAACATAATTGAACTCTTTTTTTTTATTATATTCCTAAATACCACGTGTCTGGGATCGAATATGTCCAGAAAATCATATTTAATGGCAACTTCATTATAGAGGCGACACATGCGTATTATCGAATTATGGTACGAAACATTATTTTTAAATACCTGCAAAGTGAAAGTCGTGAAAGTCTTGGAATTACGTGTAATATGTCTGGTGTCTGGTAGTAGATCGTTTTGTTTACGCCGAGCGTAAAGAGGTGTTACATTAAGTTTAGTCAAAGTCAAATTCAAATCAATTTATTCAAGTAAACCCAAATGTATTTTTCAACGTCAAATCTACTTTAGTTCGGTTCGAAAAGAAAACCTGGATACTGAGAACCGAAAAGAAACTCAGTCAGGTATCATTTTTTCAACATCATTCTACAATAGTTATTTAAAAATACAATATCCATAAAGCCAGTAAATGCATGTGCAGAGAGGATCATTTATAGTCTATTGTTGAGTCTTCAATGAAATCGCTAATTTTGTAGTATGCTTTTCCACTCAGTGTGTTTAATGACAAGTTTAAATCTCTTTTCCGTTAATTGAGTAATTTCTTGAGGAATTTTATTATAAAAACGAACACAGTTGCTCAAAAATGAACCACTTGACTTTTGTAATTTAAATTTAGGAATAACTAGGTGATCACGACCACGAGTTTCCACACCATTAATAACGCCTTTCTTTTGAAATAGATCTAAATTTTTTCTAGTGTACATTATATTTTCATAGATGTATAACGAGGGTAATGTGAGTACAACAATGTCTTTAAAATGATCTCTCAGCGGCTCTCGTGCGTTCATACTGTAGATGGTATGTATTGCCCTCTTTTGTAAAATAAAGATAGATTTCATATGCGCCGCTGATCTCCACAGTAGCAGACCATAAGACATAAGGCTATGGAAATATGCGAAATACACCAGCCTAGCCGTAGCCAGATCTGTCAAGTGTCTAATGCGCCTAACAGCATATATTGCCGAACTGAGCTTATTAGCTAAATTCCCGATATGGTCCGCTCACTGTAAATTATTGTCTACTGTTAAACCAAGAAAAGTAGCTGATTTCATTAATTCTAATTGTTTCCCATCCAGTTCTAGTGTATTATGGATTTTGGGTACACTGGATAGGGAAAACTTGACACAATTGGTTTTTTGTGCATTCAGAACTAAATTATTGGCAGCGAACCATCTCGAGACATCCGCCAAAGTCCTATTCTGTCCGCTAATATCTATGTCTTTTCTGTTTACTTTAAATAATAATGATGTTTCATCAGTAAATAATATTATTTCACATAGGTCTTTAAGCATAGGCAACCTATTCTTGTAGTTTTGCAACCGACGACCAGGACCACATCTATAACAAATAATTTTGAGCATTCTATTTTGAACAGCTTCAATGTTTTCAGCATGCACCTAATAACTTGGTGACCACACAACAGACGCATGCTCAAGAACACTTCTTGATAAGGAATAAAAAAGTGTAGATGTGACTATGCTATGATACTGATCTCGAAACGTAAGTTTTTCATCGATCAAGACACCAAGGTCTCTTGCCTCAGTTTTTCTATTAAGCAACCCAAATAACCCAAATAAACAACAAAATTGTTTATTTGTAACCCTCAATACCGCAATTATCCCGGAATCTCGGGATTAACCAAGTATAATCCCGAAATCCCGGGATTAGAAATAAGGTCGGGATCGAATTCCTTAACCAACATATGCTACACTAGCAACTTGATACCCGGTTTGATTCCCGGATAGATTAATTTAGTAAATTAACTTTTTGAATTATCCCAGGTCAGATTGTACTGTCATCGACTGGTTGTCATAGCACAGGGAGTTCTTGTTCCAGGGCAGGTGATTGGTGCGTCGCGTTTATTTATTTCATTTTATTTATTATATATTTATATATAAGACTGAATCAAAAACAAACTTAACTTCGTAATTGAAACGTCCTCCCATGCACTCCGACCCTAAATATAAGTTTGCTAGCATAAATATATTCACGCTGTATTCTTAACGGGGTAGTCAGAGAGGATGGAGCGTCAAGCATCGCGGTCCTTACGTACTTCTTTCGCTTCCTCAAACCTCATCATTCTCCTTACACATTTCTGCTTAGGAATGCGAGTGCTTTTGACATTTCCGTCTACTAACACTGGCTATTTGATCGTCACAAGTCAGCCTTGGTCTTCCTTGGCTTCTTTTACCACTCACTTTCGTTTGGTAGATTTTCTTCGTCAGTCTTTCATCTCTCTTTCTTTCTATGTGCCCGAACCAACTTTCTTCATTTCTACAATAACACTGTCGTACAACCCTGTCATACTGCGTATTTCTTCATTGATTATATTATTTTTTCAGCAAAGGGTGACACCGCACATATTGAGATTACATTTCTTTCATCACGTATTTCAAAAGTTGTTCAGGATCTTATATGCATGTCTTGCAAACAAAATTTATATTTTATCTAAACTTTGAAGATATTTTGTGGATTATCGCCGAATGGACCGTAACTGGAAGAGATAGTCTCATTTAGACAGACATTAAAATGCAGACGGTGGAGTTATGCGGCGAAGATAGCACTCTGCAAACTTTTATAGAGATATAAAGAACTAGATGCGGCACCATCTCTTTTAAATGGTGTTAGTTCTTTTATACACTTTATAACATGTAATTTTATAAATATAAACTCTTTTATACAATGTCATAATATTATTTATAGTAAACTTCGATCGCAAATATATAACTAGATTCACAATCCTTTATAAAATTGGAAATTATAATGTTAGACAAGGAATAAGATGTTGCATGTCAGGCAATGACATATTCAGACGCAATTTAAGAATAGAAAAAGGGATGAAGCAGCATTGTTATTAATATTTTTTTTATTTTTGGTTCTTCGATTACAAATAATAATTAACATAATTATAATTTAAAAAAAAATTTCAAACGTTGTTTGAAATTTTTATAAGTATATTGTTTTTTTTTATTTTGTTTCAATGTAACATCAAGGGTTATCAAATATAAAAACAAAATAGAATTAATTTTAATTTATTAATAGAATTAATTTTAATATAATATTAATTAATTCGCTAAAATTACTGTAATGCGTTCCTATATCACATACACCTAAACTTCTTAATCGACATCGATGTTAATTGTTATGCATATCACTTTAAAATGAAATGATACACTAACTACAAGAATAACCCGTACATTTCATTTTAAACTTTTTGTAATAAAGTCAGTTATTAATACAAAAAACTTGGAATTTTGAATTCGCATCCTGCAATTTCCAGATCGTGTTTCGACACACCACTACAGGTTTGGACGCTGTGCGATATCGCCATGCTGCAAACAGACCCGTATTAGCAAAAAAGATCCTTTTCTATACACTCTCCTCACACAATCCTACCGGCATCGTAACACTCTCTTATCTCCATCCTTGCCTAAGACACACTCAAATCCTGTTCGACATGTCTCGACCCATCCATTCATGTTTTCACGCACTGTAATTCACTCATTCTCTTCAACCGTCGCTAGAACTTCCCTGACATTCTCCCAAAATTATTCTAGCTCACCCACACTGCCAGGAGACATTGGGCAGCACCATACACCACCAAAACAAAATCATACACCATCAAAACAAAAATTCTCATCAACTCTGGCTTGAGACGCACTCAGAGCAGTCGGGGTTTACAGACTTATACTCGGTTACACAAATAACCAAACGAGAGGACAGTAAGATGCCTACATATTGGCATCCAGTTTCTTCTTTAATAATACAATATATCTCCTTAAATAAAAGTTGTTGATTACTAAGCGCATAATTGCAAAACGGCTAGACCAGTTTGTCAATTTTTTTACACATTCGTAATAGTAAGGTTTTTATGGAAAGAAAAATTGGAAAAGTTGTCTGTAATTGGAAAATTGGGACAAAATTGAAACTCTTTTTTTATGCGATTTTTTATGAACTCAAGACCCCATAACTCACGAATAACAATATAATACTCGTACTTCCTGAGCCACAGCAACGCGTGTCCGAGTACGACTAGTTAAGTATAAAAACACGTAAGCAGTAGTTAATCTAAAGTACTTCCTAGGAAAGTATGAATATAAAAAGTCCAGCATTTCCAGTGATACAGATCTTTGTATCTTATAACTTGCATCGGGTCTAACAACTTTGCTTAAATCCTTGAATACGGAAATAACGATAGTGTGATTAACATTTCTACAAAACAACTCTTGCTGCTGCTATGCATATACTTATGAACGTTTGTTGTATTTTAACCGACTTCAAAAAAATGAGTAAGTTGTAATATGTTCGTCTGTATGTATTTTTTTTGTGTGTTCACCGATAACTTCGTCAATTGTGGACCGATTTCGAAAATTATTTTTCTGTTTGAAAGGGTGACCGAGGTGATCGCCTCCGAATGTACCCTTGAATATTGAATTCAAACCGTTTAAATTTCACCGGTATTGGAGCTTGAATTTCGAAGCCAAAATAACGTAAACTGGTTATAATCTTAATTTATATTGACGATTCTGTCAGTAGACCTGTCCTAGATATTGTTTAGGACAGGTCACACAAAAAGAAGAAATAAAAAAAATAAAAATTTAAACCGACAAAAAAAAACAGAAAAATACGAAATAACTATTCTTTACTAATCAAAACTCAAGTACAATAAAAATTTATATATACGATACAAATACCTATATAATTAAATATGACAGTTATTGAAGTCGGTGCCAAATCAATGTGCAACAACAGAACGTTTATTGGTTTGGTAGGCTTGGTACCGACTTAATAACTGGCTTTAATTATATAGGTATGTCTATCGTATTTATAAAGTTATTTTTTTTGTACTCGAGTTTTGATTAGTAATGCATGGTTTTTTTTGTATATTTCAGTGTTTTTTTTGAAGTCGATTTATTTTTTTACTGGAATTTAGTGATATTAATAACACTTAAATTAAACAGAAAATTAAACAGATGTTCTTCCACCGAGCCGGCGGGTCAGTCAATATCAACATACATAGACGCACATAATGACTTTTGGTATTTTTGTTGACGCGAAAGTATCATTAAAATATAAAGGATAAATCCTTGGCTTATTGACTAAATGCAGCTAGTGTGCAATTGCCGAATCTTACGAGATATTTATTGTCAAAATAAATAAAGATGTCACGTGGTATCACAAACTACTATTGCTGTCTCTGTCGAGCAATCAGTGAACTATAAATTATTGCTAGTGGCACTACTTGACACTTCATCCGCATTAATAAGCAATTTTACTATAATTGCGTAATCACTTTATGCCATACATATTTTAGACACTTATCGCGCGACTGTGACGCAAATATCGCTACATGCAAATGAACATTGGCAGAAACCCATCCATTTTCAGTGTCGCCCATAGAGTTGCGTTGGTTAATAAAAATATCTTAAAAATAAAGATCTATGTAATTATAAAACTTAATGCAATTACGACATATTTCTCCAAAATAAGATTTCACTGAAAAACTTGGCAAAACAACCATGTATATGATACTTACGAAGTACGTAAGTGATTTTAAAAAAATGATATAAAATTGAGAACAAATTGGTTTAATATTATTCAGCGATCATAATTCAATTCAGTAATAAGTGTCGTGAATTGTAATAAACAAAATTGAAGTTGACACAAGACTTTTCGTATTTGTCAAAAACGCCAGAAAAATATTTTACGTA
Source organism: Zeuzera pyrina (assembly GCA_907165235.1). NCBI lineage: Eukaryota > Metazoa > Arthropoda > Insecta > Lepidoptera > Cossidae > Zeuzera > Zeuzera pyrina. The sequence goes on from OU015640.1 coordinate 2,293,681, forward strand.
GTTTGAAGAAAATATGTAAACTTTTCCCTTTTTGAAGAACTGAAAACATGCGCTAATCTTGTAGACTATTTAGGACGCTGATCCATCAATGCCTGGACCCAACTGCTAGCCTAGATAAATTTGCATGATATAGGCAAGAGATTATAAGATTGAAATATGATTTGTGTAAAGATATTCCAAAGAATATTGTAGCGAAAGGGAAAAATATTTTTGTTACAAAAAATGATAATTATTCACGAATACATTATGTATATGTTATTATTACAGGGTTGCACGACAGTGTTATTGAAAAAATGAAGAAAAGAATGCTAAGATGGTTCGGGCACATGGAAAGAATGAGTGATGAAAGACTGACGAAGAAAATCTATAGAGCGAAAGTGAGTGGTAAAAGAAGCCAAGGAAGACCAAGGCTGACTTATGAAGATCAAATAGCTAGAGTGTTAGTCGACGGAAATGTCAAAAGCACTCGCATATCTTGCCGAAAATGTTTGAGGAGTATGAGGAAGCGGAAAAAGTATGTAAGGATCGCGACACTTGGCGCTCTGTCCTCTCTGACTACCCCGTTAGGGATACGGCGTGAAGATATGTATGCACATTATATAAAGTTTTTGAATTGAAATATATTATGTATAGATATAGTAAAACTGCAGAGAAATCATTTAAAATATCCAGTAAATAGTATTTTCAGAGTTCCGTAGTCAAACCAGAAAACCTTAGGTATAATTTTGGTTTGTATATCACAGGCCTCTAATGCTCTTATTTATATGACTATTAAAATGTTCAGTACCTTCACGAACGTGGATTGATAACATAAAAACAGAAATGATAATATTTTTTTGGTAAATTTACTTACTTGTTAATTATGGAAAATAGAAACGATAGGTATATTGGCCACCGAGAAAAAGAAATGTTAATATTTTTTTTATTAATCTGGAACCAAAAACAACGTCCTGGCTACTTAACTCCCTAATCCGAATTACTCAACTTTTGCAGTTCACGTTTGTGTGTGGGCCAACACTTATTGTCCCAACTGAATACAGTATAGCTATCAAATAATCTGTAAGACAGAAATTAGATGTAAGATTTCGTAAGTCTGTCTGTTATTCGACTATTCGACATAACCAGTTGTTTACAATATTCCATGTGTATTCCATATTACATATTTTTTGTAATATTATTTTTGTAACGTTATTGTAATATAATATCCCGGTCCTGATCTATGGGGTGGAAACGTGGACACTGACAAAGGCCTCGTCCACAAATTCTGAGTTGCACAGCGAGCTATGGAAAGGGCTATGCTCGGAGTTTCTCTGAAGGACAGAATCCGAAACGAGGATATCCGACGGAGAACTAAAGTGACCGACATAGCCTTGAGAATAAGCAAGCTGAAGTGGCAGTGGGCGGGGCAGATATGTCGCAGAGTCGATGGACGTTGGGGTAGACGGGTTCTGGAGTGGAGACCACGTCAACACGTCCCGTAGGACGGCTTTCCGCTAGGTGGACCGACGACCTGAAGAGAGTGGCGGGAAGCGGATGGATGCGGAGAGCAGAGGACCGGATATATTGGAAAGGCTTATGTCCAGCAGTGGAGGAACAGGGGCTGACGATGATGATCATGATGATTGTAATATATTTGCAGCATTATTGTAATATTATCGTAGTATTTTAGTAACATTTTTGTAGTATTACAATATTTTTGGAATAACATTTCAGACAATTACACGAATTGTGTGAAGACAACAAATCACTAGGCTTTTGTTATGGGTACCATACAACGAACTGGGGGAGCTCCTAATAACGCCTAGACTCCAAGCCGATTTAGAACGCTTCTTTTCCCAGATTGACCTGACCGGGAATCGAACGCGGGACTTCGGCTTGGAAGACAAATTCTCTGCCATCACGCCGATGTGCTACTCCGTTCCGATTGGATTTTTAATTTAGTATGGATCACAAAAATTTTTTGTAACACCAACAATTACTAAAAAGATAAGTATTCCTTTTTGTCCTTACTATTGTCGCTCTTAATTTTTGTGCAAATAAGATAATAAAGAAATGAAACAAATAAAATAAATAGACTTCTCTTTCATGGTGGCCTACAAGAGAAAAACATGCACACCCTTATTAAGTTAACTTTAAAATGATTGAGTTAAAATATAAGAAAAAAATTTTACTTCTCTTTCTTTAAGTTTTTTTAATATAAGTAAATGTCTGATTTGCAATATCTTTTATTTTTTATTTCAATACAGTTCTATTCAACTATTTTACGTCAAAATAATGTCATAATACCAGTTAATTCCTGTTTATATTTGGGGTCTCTGAAGACCCCACGCGACTGTTCAGGTCATAAAAAAGGCGCGAAAGGCGGAGGGTTAACATACGCAGAACGCAAAAAATATTACATGACATAACTAGATAATAAACAAAAAAAAAAACTACTTAATTATATCATATTATTGTTTATGAATATAAAGCCATAATTTTGCTACAAAATTATACAAGAAATGAAAGCAAAATGTAACTACACCTAACGTGAGTAACCTCACCACATTACATATTTACATGCAGAATTATCTAAATTAAGTCAAACAGAGCTCGCTCCATAAATTTACAGTAAAAGACGTGTAACTAATTTTGACTCATGAAAATATAATAAGGATTTGTACTTACAACATTCTAGGTCACAGGCGCCTATTTCGACACAGAATAAAAAATCTGTACAAGTATTTAAACAAAAAAACAGTACACAAAATATTTTCTTCACAGGTTTTTTATCTGTGGTTGCTTTTATGAAAGTAGAAAGAAGTATGTGGGCACGTTATTTCTTTTTCATGAATATTAAAATATGCCAACCCAATTACTTGGCAAACCGTGACAGGATACGTTACTTTGTTAATATTTATAGGGCAGTTTTGCTTTTCAAATACACACTCATGTTTTATTACGCTCCGAGACGTTATGTTTTGGTCCGGGAATTTTTTGCGATCTATTTCTGTAATAATAAACTAAAAAATAGAATACTCTTTGTACCTACGACTTTTTAAGGCTCATTTTCGAAATTGGAAATAAAACACTTAAGGAATTACCTCGCAGTATATCTATATATTGCAGTCGCTTTTCTGAAAGCCTTTGATGTAAATTGCTGAAATTTGGCAGTAAAAGTGAATACTGGCTTGAGAATAATAAATGATACGAGTATAGAATGGAATGTCCTTTATGCGTGCCTAAAACACCGCATTATGAACACCTTTTTTTGTTTACGGGTTACGCAGGAGAAATTTGGACACAGATACCAAGCCGTTTGAGAGAGAGACCGGATTATATGAAGCCTTTAATCTCTTGCGACGTTCGTCCTTCGCTTGTTATCGAGGAGCTCCGGGATTTCCTACAGAACTCACTAGAGCCCCCCTCGTGCTATGCCAAAGTTCTATTTGGGGGCAGTTACCAAGCCCCCTGGCACCATCGCAGTGCACCGATAGCGCGGACCATACTCGTTACCTTCTCGGGGTGGCATGATGAACAACCGGAGCTCCCACTGCAATCGGCTGCGACCCCAAAGGCACCTTTAGTAGCTTCTTACGACAGCGTTATGAAATCCCACTTCCCCTCCCAGCTAGCAACATTATCAATGCTGCTAGGGCAGCTTACTTATCATTTAAATAAGTATGTAACTGATTCATCAGACCTGTATATAAGTACTTATTTATTTAAAGTATATTAAGTGTAAAATCATACTTAATGCCAGTTTTAAAATAAAGCAAAATCAGGAGGAAGTGCGTTATAATATTAAACAGATTATGTAACATGTATATGTAACATGTATATGTATATAAATGACACATAAAAAGGCAATTAAGGTCTACTGTCTTGCTTTCTCGCTCACTCGATGACATACAGAATTACTGAGAAAAAGAGCACTCATGACGCAGAGAATTAGGTACTTAGATGTTTTTTTGTTAAATCTATCGAATGTTCGTTCTAATTCGGGGGTTGAAGATACTTTTCTAAGGTATCTCTAAGGTATGTATATTTTATTTATTAGATGATAAAAATACCTACTTATTAAAAAATGAAATCCGTGCATGCGAATGCGACATGTCCTCATTTTAGAATTATGTTCCCTTTGCTTTAAAAAAAAAAAAAATTCAAGATTAACATTTTTTTTTTGAGAAATTTATTTCTATACTCGTATTATTTTTTTCATCGAAACGCAGAATAGGCGCAATAGACGTCGAGTTGCGGAACCGAGCCCGTCTTCATAATATTTATTGTTCTTATGGTAGTGGCCCTAACACAGATGTGAACTTTCGAAGTTAAATTTTGACTTTTGGGATTTAGTATTGGGGTCTCTTAATGTACTAAACATATATAAAAATGGTGTCATCATGTGGGATATTAAACGAAACTAAGATCGAAATCGTACATGACGTTGCAAATATTTAAAAATTTATAAAATTTTATTAAATTTGTAAAATGTATTAAATGGTTTTATAAAAGTACAAGCCGTTTCCCGCCCGCTTCGCTGGGCGTAAGTGAAAATTTTGTACGTAATAGTACATTTTTGTTTGAAAAATGGTGAAGGGTCTATGGAGTTCAAAAAATAAGTAGCCTATAACCATCTACAACTGATTCCGCGTCGAATGGTCGTCGTCCCATACCGATCGGTCCAGTAGTTTTCAAGTTTATCGCGGTCAAAGAAAAACAACTTTCATTATATATATATATAGATTTCCTGAAATTCTGTAAGACCTAGATTTTTATTATATTTATCCTTTAAGTCTGAAGTAAGAGCCGAAATGTTCTGAAATTTTTAAAATTATAGGCCAGTAATTCTGTAGAAAGAGGGAGGAAGGGTCATTGTCAAGTCGAGATTGAGTATTCTGTCCGCCTCTCTTTTGTTTTAATTTTTCTTTGATCTATAATTTGTCACAGGAATTTAATATATTATCTGGTGCAAAATATATGGGTTCACAAGATATCAAGGATTAAGATAATAGGTGGGTTATTACCAAACCTTTAGAAGATTATTAGTTGCGTCGCGTTGTTTCTAATAAAATCAAACTAAAACACACTGTTTACAAGTTTTGGCTTTGAAATTATAAAATGATGAAAAAATAAACTATTTCAATTCACGATTGTCGAAACAACAATGACGAACGGACAACCAGTGACCGTGGAGTGCACTCACAGAACTAGGGTCTGAAGTGTTCGTTAGAATACGACCCAAGTGACCTCTTGTAAAAGAGACTTCCAACTATAAAATACTATATTACGAGCGAGGAATACAATTGGACGTCCCAACGAAAAAAACATGAATAAAGAAGGATAGATTCATGGTTGATTATTTTAAAAGAGAAGCAACAAATTTTTTTTAAATTAATATGCAGTACATACATCTAATAACCCACCCGCACGCTTACTACGTGACTCGCAGTCAGTATGCGACAGCCAATATCGCGCGATATCTGCTGTCAAAACGAAAATTTGTGTAATGTAATTTGTATAGTGGCGCTAAAGCTACCGTGAAAAGTGCATTTTACAGTGCATTTTGCAAATTTTTATATAACCCTGCCGATTGGCCGCTAGTTTATCACAAAGCAACACACCAAGATAGTTTAATATCCTAGCGATATGGATGCACGTTAATATGTATACTTGTGAAGAAACTCCTCACACACCCGGAGCCCGAGATTCACCCTCCACACGTGGAATCCCTCGGTTCAAATCTGGCACCACTCAGTTGGCGTAGGGTCCGGCTTAGTGTCCATGGGATATTTTCCCTTCTCAGAATTAAAAAAAATATAGTGTGATTTGCGATGTGGTAACCGATGGCTTATACGGTATAAATGTTTGTTGGCTTTTGCAGTACGTAATACGGAATCTATCTTTTTAATCGAATTCAATAAAGAAAGAGCTTCTCAATTCGAGTTTTTTATGTATGTTGATATTTTGATCATTTGAATATTGATTTTTATTATTTCTTTTTTTATTCGAAGGGGTATACGTCCAGTGGCTACATAAAAATTTAGTTAGGTTAGGTTAGGCTATGTACATAAACATAAAAACTTCTTATATATTTTCCGAAAATGCCCTATATTATGGGGAGTCAATAAAAAAAAAGCTAACTTTTCGATTGATTTTGTTATTTAAAATCAGCACTCGATGTACTATCAGACATATCTCCCTAAGTAAAACAGATAATACAAATAGCTGATTTGTTGCAATTCATCGTTAGTAAATAATAAAACTTTCAAGTAAATAGCGAACCGACTGGCTGCAGTGTAGTTAAGTTTGCCGTAGTAAGGTGAATTTCGAACCGTATCCTCAAGTGTCTTCGGTTAAATTACTACTAGTTCTCGAAATCTTGTCGCTTTATTGTAAGTACGAGTGCAACTCTCGTACAGAGTTACATGAAATGGTTAAGCAATTTCAAAGTGTGATTTTGATTTTCGATACTTTTCCCCTACTTTGTTTTATTGATAAATATTTACAATTGTTAGTGAAAAATAAGTGGGTCGGATCCGAAACACCCATTATTTAATTTTATGTTACTTATTTCTGGTTTTGTGTTACCAACCGTGTTTACAAACTTGTCACATTTCAGTGCAGTTCAAAAATGACGAAATTAATCGCTTGCAATGTGTTATGCACAGACAACCTGATAGACAGATGGATAGATAAATGGATACATATACATATACGTCACAAAACGGCCACACACAATACGGTGTTGGTGTCAACTTTATTATACGCTAGTGAGGCCTGGATATCCCCGAAATCGAGTGAAAGTAAGATAAATGCAGTAGAAATGTGATCTCTTAGAAATATGTGCGGTGTCACCCTTGCGGACAAAATAACCAATGAAGAGATACGCAATGCGACAGGGTTGCACGACAGTGTTATTGTAAAAATGAAGAAAGGAATGCTATGATGGTTCAGGCACATAGCAAAAATGAGTGATGAAAGACTGACGAAAAAAATCTACAGAGCGAAAGGGAGTGGTAAAAGAAGCCAAGAAAGACCAAGGCTGACTTATGACGATCAAATAGCCAGAATATTAGGTAACGAAAATGGCAAAAGCACTTGCATACTTAGGCGAAAATGTGTGAGGAGAGTGATGAGATTTGAGGAAGCGAAAGAAATATGTAAAGGCCGCGACGCTTGGGACTCCGTCCTTTCTGAATATCACGTTGGGGATACAGCGTGAAGATATGTATGTATGTCACTGTAATGGCCCATTGTCATTTTGGGTATGCAGCCTCAAAAATTGTTTTTTGATTGGTGACATCATAATTCCGTTATACAGAATCCCTTAGAATCCGTTACGTTTTAAAACTATTATGTGATTAGAATTTCATTCTCTAATCCTCGCGGTTACAGACGATTGATTAAAATTTGTATAAGTTCTATGCAGTCCTGGTACATAATGTGTAGCATCTAGGGATCTTTATATTAAAAAGAAGGTTCCTGTATAGTTTATCCACTGCCTGTAAGCATCTTTTTTACGTCAGAAATCCTTTTTGCATCTTTGTATCACTTGGGGGCGGGAAGGTATGTGGGACTCTTGGACCGAGAAAAATAATAGATGAAGCCATAATAAGTTGCCACACTTATAACCGTACTCACCGTAACCGTATACACTCTTATACCTTGTGTAAATGAATTTTCGGGTTTCTTTCTATCTTATTGAGCGTAACTACAAGTAAAACCGTTAGCTATAGTAAGTAGCAAGCTCGCATTGTCGATGTAATTCGTGTCCACTCATGACCGACTTTACGTATATTACTGAAATAATTATTTGCAAAATACTCGTAAATCTTAGGTGTTTTGTTTACTAGTATTTACAAAAATGAAAACATGTCTTATTTAACTGAGTGTTGTTGTACTGTGACCCCTTCCCTAGTCACACACATTAAAGTACATCATACACATAAAAGTCTATGAACTACGTCATCAAAAAATGAATACGCTCTCAGAGTAAAAGTTTCATCCATTTTAATTGTTGGTCCGAGGTGGGACTCAATGCTAACTGCTGTAGGTTACTCACTAAAAACTGATGCTAATCTGTTCCTCCGGAGTGCCATTAGCCGGGGCTGCGTGCATTTTTTTGGCTCTGGCGGACTGTCTGTGAGCACCTTACTTAGCCTCTTACGTTACATGTTACGCTATGCTCTCTGCACGTCCGTTCCCCGCCGCGGTTTACCGCTAAAGAGAGAGTTTGTAGCAAACACTACAATATTTACACAAATTTAACCTTATAAATCCTGTTTTCTCGACAGTCGTCTACCGTCACTACCTGTGTGCAAGAGACGGCAGAATGTCATCTTCTCTAACATCCACATACATTAGAGATTACAGTTCTGTGCCACAAATGTTCAATTCTGTTGCCGAACATCTAACATTTGTATTTTTATAATTATTTTTGGCTACAAATGTTATCGTAGTCCCGTAGTACATCCTATACCTCAAGAGATCGTTAAAGGAAACTGTCCGCAGACAACCCTAGGTTCATCTTTTAGTTTAACAGACGTTGAGAATAATGGATGCATTTCAAAAGATTTTCTAGAGCTGCAACTCTATACTATAACCGAGTGATTTGCATAGTAATAACAAGTTATCTATATATAAATACACAAATTGTTTGACTCTGAATAATAATAATACTCCAGACCTTAAAATAAGAGCTAAGTTTGTACTATGGGTACCACGCAACGACCTGAGGGAGCTCACAGCAACACCCAGACTCTACGCTAATTTAGAAAAGTTCGATTCCCAAATTAACCTGACTGGGAATTGAACTTGGAACCCCAGTTTGGAACTCAGAGTTTCTACCACCGCGCCAAAGGGTTAGTCAATAAAGATTTTGTACTACGAATGGCGCACATTGTATTGAGAAAATAATAAATTTATCTATTGGAATTGAATCCGACAATCTAAATCTAGAAAGAAAATTTTCTCCAGACGCGGTGCATTTTCGATGTCGTTGCACTGCATCCAGTATGATGTTTCAAATGAGTTTCAGACATTACAAGTCTCTATATAAACGTATTGCACCTACGTTGGGTGTGGTTTAGTCTTTATAGATTAGGTCTGCTCCATTCTATGTCTGCAGTATATCTATTCAGATAAAAAGTATATGGACGTCAATCAATGGACCGGAAACGTTATAAAATTTTTGAATTTATTTGGAACAATGAGAGAAAAATATGCTTACGATCTGCTACTCGAAGAGGCGTTTTTAAAAAAAATCTAAAGTGTGACAAAAAATATTCTCGAACTTTTTATTTTTAATACAGGTTTGCGTAATGGTGCAATAGGGTGCAAAAAGCTGTAATGAGACATTCCTGGTCAGATTTTAAAAAGCGTTCGTCATCAACACTTCTTCATCGAGGTGTTCCCTACCCGTTAATTTGTCCCTGTCAACGCGGTAATTTCGCGGACTCACAGCGCGATAGAGAGGGGTAAGTGGGAGACGGCGGGTGAAGTTTAATAGCTTCTGGAAACTCCAAGTCATGCTACATTTAGCATAGAGTTGCAGAAGTGTTGGCAGTTTGATTGTGGTGTTGCTATAAGAGATTAAATTGCGATTGTAACACTCATTAACTTTCTGCTCTCGTAATTTTATTTTAGACTATGTGACTGTTGTTTTAAAAATTAATCAAAACGATTAAAAATTATGAAAAGGATTCAAAATTATAAAATAATATCTGAAATTCATTAAGAAATCGGAATCGAGTATTGGGAAGAGTATTGGAATGTAATATGACATCAATAGTGGCGATATATTAGAGAGAGATAACTTCAGATTATGATGTCACTAATTCGTAATAACATAGCCCGGCACTAAGAGCAATAGGGACAGAGATTATTTTGTTTTCTTTATTTTTTCACAGTCGTGTTTATAATTAATAAGCCCTTCTTTTACTTATTTTAAGAATATTGTTTAAGTTTTTAAATACTCAAATAGTGGGCTATTTAGTTCACTCTGTATCTCTAACGGGATAGTCAGATAGGAACCTGTCCAAGCAGGATTTGTACAACAAATCCACACAAACATAGTATTATCTACGTGGTTTATCCTTAAAAGACCTTTTGTCCTTATTATCCATTTATTCTTTTAAATATCATTATTTAAATGCAGACGTCTATTATGATCAGAGCTGAATAACAGAAAAGTCTTTATGAATATATTATTTTCAATTTTCTATTGTGTCTGTACATTGTCGATATTTATTAAAAATATTGCAATAACTTTTAAGGCTTTTATGAACCCATAATATGACTGAAATTTTTCTGAATGTTTCATTTAATATCGCGTAAAAACTACTAAATAGATTTGAATGTAGATTACATTTCTTGAAAGACTAGATTCTCTGCTACGATACTTGATATCATTAAAAATGGTAAATATAAATATAAGAAACCGGTTGAGACTAGCTAAATATTTAAGTTCTTTTTTATATTATTTTTTTGGAAACTTACTTATTAGGCAATTAAAATGTATCAAAGTTAAAATCAGGTCATTGTTACATTGTATGTAACTCGGATTAGGTCTTCGGTTATGGTGTAAGGCATTTGTAAAAGGCAAAATTATGACACAATAGCGCATTCTCATAGTAACTAGTTGTATCTCTTGCGCTTCAATTATATTGTTGCGACGCACGTACAGATACATATTTATAACGATAGGTCTCATCGCACAGTTTTATTTAAAATTTGCTGTAAGATGCATTTTACCCAATTCTGTAATAATATTATACTGATTTCATTCCTTTATTTCATACTAAAGCAGTAGAAAACGTATAACGAATCTGATGAATTCACAGAAGTAATCTCGCATTCAGTAATAAATTGAATGGTGATGAAGTCATCATTCGTGACTTGTGGTAAAAGGCTTATAGCCGAGCTCGTAATAAATGATGTACGAGGTATATTCACTTAGAAGTGTTCATTGAAGTCAAGTACGTTGAGTAAGTAATAAGTAACTAACGACGATTATCAGGTCGGCAAATAGATTAAATAGTTAACAATATTTATCAGTATTTACATACGTATTTATACAAAACTACATTTAGAATTTATGTTAACTATAGCGGTTGCATAGCGGTCGAAATTAGACCGTAAATTTTACTTATCAGTAAAAAATATCTTCTATTAAAAACTATTTTCGCTTGTGTAATGTACGTAATACATAACATCATCATCTACTTATCCTGTACATAATAGAGTCGAGAGTCGAGCGTCCCGCACCCTTATTACCTAACTTGCAGTCACCATGCGACAGCCAAATATCGCGCGATATCCGCTGTCAAAACGAGAATTTGTATAATGTTATTTGTATAATGGCGCTAAATCTACCTCGAGTGTTATACGTGATAAGATATACGGTCACAGGGCAATACACACGCAATCATCCCAATTTTTAGTACAATTACTCACCGGTTGCGCAGTAATCGCGTGGCTGTCGCTGTCTGCACATTTTTAGGTAATAACTTCGCCGGATTGACGCAGAAACAAAATGGTCCCGGTAATCATTGCAGTAACTAAATTATGGACGCAAGTAGTATGACGACAGTTACTGTCATTATTTATACTGTATAAGTCTATTTTAATTAGATTACATTTTACATAACGTTTATATGTTATTAATTAAAAGTTAGTAATACTATAGACGTGAATAAAAGACAGTCCTCAACATCTTTAAAAAATTTGAACGCAAATTCTTCGTAAGGTAAGGAAAATTTAAAATTGCTCACTTTTCACCTGTAACGAGCGCCGTTGTCGACACAAAGTTATTGACGTCGCGAGCTGACAAATCACCCATTCTCGGATTAAGTTGACTCAGGAAAAGTGGGGGCACTCTGTATTCAGTGGAGCGAAGAAAATGTACTTGTATTTACAGTTGCTAAACTTTCAAACAAAGTTATTTGAGCGAAAGAGTTCACTGCATTTCCTTAAACGTTTATTGGCTGTTTAAATATAGTCTATATTGGTCCTATCAAGTATAAGATCCTTTGCAAACCAAACAACAAGACGAGCTGTACATTCTTACTACACCAAGTGGACCCAGGCAGGTTGGTGAAAGTAAGCTAGTAACCATCTCTATTACCCTTCTCTTACCATGTAGTCACACATAGAATAAGAAGAGACTTCACCTCCCTGTGTGTGTTCTACCATTTATATAACGACCTGTGTTCAGAGGAATTGATCGACATGATGCACACGGCCACCTTCTACCATCGCACCGCTTGCCACCGGCAGGAATTTCAACCTCACACTTTGGAACCAAAATGGTCACGCATGGTTCGATTTTTTTTTTTATATCAGGGGGGGCAAAGGAGCAAGCGTATCATCCGATGGAAAATTATCATCGCCGCCTATGGACACCCGCAGCAGTAGGGAATCACGAGTGCGTTGCCGGCTTTTAAGGAGAGAGTAGGCTCGTTTCTTGAAGGTCCCTAAGTCTTAACGGTCCGGGAATACCGCCGCTATAAGTTGGTCTCACAAATTTTTGTTTGTCAAAAATTGTCGTACGTGGTCAAAAATGTCGTAAAAATCGCACAGTTGTAGACCGTCATCCATCAAGGTGGTGAGGATGGAAGGACAGTCAATTGCGTGACGTACGGTAACGGAATTCAGCAGCAGGCAGTACTCTGAACAATTCCTCAGATCATTCCCCATGATAGAGCCGGTAAAATATGCTTAGGGACGCAACGACCCTCCTCAGGGCCAGAGAATCGAGCCGATCAGAGAGTACCGGAAAAGGTTTCAAAGGAGCTTTCTCCCTCGAACTTTAACGTTGTGGAATGAGCTCCCTGTCGAGGATTTCCCTAGAGACTACAGCTTGGGGTTCTTCGAAAAGGGCGTAAAAAGATTTTTACAGGGTTGGCAATGCGCAGGTAATGCTCCCGGTGTCGCAGGCGTCCATAGGCTACGGTAACTATTCAACATCTGGCGGCCCATATGCTTATTTGCCACCTTCGTGGTATAAAAAAAATAAGCCTATGTTAAGTGAGGAATAACATGGCTAATTCTGTATATGTATACCATAGACGTATTATGTGTAGATTGATAACGAACGACCAAAAAGGAAATACGCTACCAGTGCTTGTAAGTGTGTGTGAGATGATGGGATACATATCAACAAGTTTATATCAAAGTGGGGTTATGAATATCAGAATTCACGTACTCGTTATTATTTTAAATTGAACTCGTAAGTATTCACAGCAATAATGTCGTGAATTGCGATAATTTTTCCTACCCATTTAAGTCCAAAACTTTTGTGATAGTTGTAAAACATTGCAGTTAGACAAACGAAATATTTCAATAGTACTTGCATGTGAAATGCCTAATTCAGAATTTATTTTTGTGATGAGTTACATCCGCACTATGCACACGTTTAACCATAATTTACCCTTTCTAATGAACACATAATTACGCTGTAACACTTGAGATCTTGCAAATATGAGCGCAACGATCGTTACTGACGCTGGAGTCATTTTGGATTATGGCGTGCACGTGAATGGTCTCGTCTATCTATCTTGCTATAACATACGCAATACTATGCTCTGTTTCTTTTGTATTGCCCATCTATGATAATACACTAAATCTATAGAGAATATGCAGAGATGGTCTATGTACAATATACCAAACTTAATACAGGCGTATTCTGTGTATGAATGTTGTATAAGGTGATAAAGGTGAGACCTTCGGCGTCGTGCCTGTACGGAATTGGATCAGCCGACTCTAAGGAATAAAGCAGTGCACTTGGTTCGCGCTGCCGTACCAATGCAAAGATATACTCTACCTGCTTAGGCACAGCGTTAAAGTGGCTTCTGTCTATACCGCAACATATACCAGAGCCCCTCGATAAGCATCGAGAATTATCACCGCGGGAGTTTTAGTCGGTAAAATTTCCTCATAACCTCATACAGCTGGACATTGTTTTTTTTTCATTTACTCCAGATAATTACAAAGATTGTGTGACCCCAAACTATGTACTATGGGTACCACACAACGAACTCTGGGGGAGTTTCCAGTAACACTTAGACTCCAAGCCAATTTAGAAAAATTCGTTTCCTAAATTGACCTGAGCGGGGATCGAACCCGGGACCCTAGCTTGGAAAGCAGATGCTATGCCACTGCGCCAACTGGTCAGTCAAATTTTCAAGATTTCTCTTCTTAGAGCTGTGTACGTTTTGGAGATTTCTCATGCATAACCAAAATAATGGTCAGGGTCATGTAAAGGTCATGAAGCGTGACGGACACAATAGCTTAGAGTTCTACAGCAATTTCGAACATAGAAAAGGTTGAATTAATAAAGAACTAAAAATAATTGGAACCAAAAAACCTATATATTATTTGTTAGATTTTAATTCCTGAGTTTAGGTTACCAATCTACATCTGATTCGGCTGGGACATACAGACAAACGAACGGACGGACAGACAGATATGTGGGTACTCGTCAATACGTAAAAATTGGCTAGTGACCAACGTACTACTAGAGTTTTTAAGTCACCTGTATGTTCTTCATGCTGACTTAACAATTGCTGCCTAAAGTCAGGAAACTGCTTAATATGCATTCAGAGAAGCACGCGGCTCCATATAATGCCACTAGATTACGCATTAAACAGAAGAGCGCGAGTAAGGTTATTAATGTTTTTTTTTTATTTATAAAAAAAGACACACCAAAGGGTTATTCACAATAAATTCAACATAATAACTACATATAAATTACGTTTCACTGTGAATATTCACTACAGGCGTGCACAGCGTTCATTAGCTGTAGCAAGCAAAAAATAAAGTAAAAATAGTTAAGTATATACGTAATACGATTACTAACAAACAAGTGCATTCGTGAAATAGTACCTAGCTATATACAATTCTCTTAAAAACGACGAGTAAACTCTGAAACATATCGATGTCACCGACGTCATTAAGCGATTTAAAGGAGATGATGTATTTTTTTATTGTTTTGTGCCAGTTCAAGGCAAGGGACGCGCGACAATAAATAAATAAGACGATTGAACTTAACGTGATGTATCTATTAATTACAATGTACAAATTGTGGTACAAATTAAACGTGAGTACGCGGCTGCTCGCTCAACTGGTCGCGTCGCTGGTCGCGTCGCTGGTCGCGTCGCTGGTCGCGTCGCTGGTCGGCTGGTGAGTGCGGGCGGCCGGGCGGCGGGTCGGCGACGTGCAGCCCCCCCGCCGCCGCCGCGACCACTGTCCACTGTCCGCTTGTGCTTGCGTCAACAGTTTCTTAGGTCCTATTGAAAAATACTTAAAATCCAACTTGAACGAAGACGGGATAGACCACTTTTTACATTGAATTACTGTTATATGAAATACTGTTAAATATAATGCGTATATCCCAAGACAAAGTAGTGACTCGCGATAAATCAATCTTTGATTTCAGCAAACAATAAAAATCTAAGTACAATAGCTATATATCGTGAGGCATTACAAGAAACTCTAAAAGAGCCAAGAACATGTAGCATATGAATTAACTAGGGTACCGTATTAATCTATACTAATATTATGAAGACAAAGCGGATGTCGTAAGTGTGTTTATGTGTGGAGGGTAATCTCTACAGCCACTGCACATTTTTGAATAATTATTTCACTATTTGAAAGATACATTATTCCAGATGGACATATGTTATGTACAACCCAGGCGAAGTCGCAACGGGCCACTAGTTTCTAATAAAGTAGATTTTACATACATACTACATATCTTCATGCTGTTTCCTTAACGGGATAGTCAGAGCGGTCGGAGCGCCAAGCTTTACAGTCCTGACATACTTCTTTCGTCTCTTCGAATCTCATCATTCTACTCATGCATTTTCGCCTAGGTATACGGGTAATTTTGACATTTCAGTCAGCAAACACTTTGTATATTTGAACTCCGTAAGTCAGCCTTGGTCTTTCTTGGCTGCTGCTACCATTCACTTTCGCTCTGTAGATTTTCTTCGTCTTTTCTTTCATCTGCTTAAATGGGCTTCATAAATGTAATCACGGAGAACTTCGTTTCATTTTCAAAGATTTCCAATAGTATCCCATTCGATAGGGTTAGCTTTAATATAATAACAGAAATCCATTGTTTTGTTCTTGATTTCTTGGTTAGGTTATATTAGAGAACCCTAAAATAATAACTTGAAAGAAAGGAACATAAAAGTTCTGGCTATTGGGAATATAACTCTCAAGCATTTCAAGATATGTCTAGAGGTTTGGGTCTAGTGGAATTAGAAAATCAAACCAAGATTTCTACGCGGGTCTAGTTCAAAGCGAACGCTACGCAAATGAAATATTTAGGGAACTAGCCAGCAGTGTATCGGACACGTGCTAAATTAGGATTCTGTAGAAATTTTAGAAAAGTAAGTTTATTTAAAAAAATTATAATTATAAAAAAAATTAATTATTAACTATTCAAAATATAATTCTAAAATTGCCCACTTAAATTATAATCAAAATTTATTTTAAAAAATATACATGAATGTAACCTACATAACAAATAAAGAAATACTAAATATAACAACAAAACTATCTTGTCCTAAAGTGTATAAATTAGATTAAAATAAATGTTATGTACCTAATGGTATTTAGCTGGAAGCTTCAAGGACTGTCCTGAACCTTATTATTATTTATTAATATTTATTAATAACAAAAAAGTACATACATACGTTAATATTTACAAACTTAAAACTACACATTATCTTAAATAACAGACTTCCTCAAAGTTGCCGCTTAGAAAAATGTCATTTCTTAAGGTGCCCAGCAGACTGGCAGCATTACCTCTTTGAATAGCCGAAGATATTACAGATATTCTAAACATATTTTTTTTTTTCTTTAAATTTAACTTCCACTTGTATAAAATTTCTGTGAAACCTGATTTAATGTGTGTCCAACTCTCAGCAATGATTATAAGGCGTAGGCACGTTACTAGCTGGTCGAAAATGAAGCTTACAAAAGACTACAGTTACAGTCTCTGGCCTCAGACGCTCTCGAATAAGTAGATACACCTAACGACCAAATGTCAATCACCAGCTACCTTTTTGTCCTTATTTTTTTAATCATGCCATGTGCTTTACATCTTTTGGCAATGAAGTAGTGAAATGTAAGTAAAAAAAAATGTATGTGTGCGTTTGGAACTTTTTTTTTTAATTGTTTTGTGAGCGTGTAACGAATCTTTACTATAAAATCATTGGCTCTTTTATTTTGTCGGTTTTCGCTATTTTTGTTACGGAACCCAATAAATCCCAAACATTAACTCGGCAAAAACCTCGTCGCCAATATTTCATCCCATTCACCTGGCGTTTTAAGTGATTCAACAGCTGACTCTGATGTGACCTTCGGGGTCAACTTTTATATGTTTACAAAGAACTAGCGAATATTCTCCAGGCCCTTACCCTTGGCTAAAATGCGGGAACAAATATTTAAGGAAAGGAACCTTTTAGCTTACTGTAAATATACTCTAATAATTTTCAAATTTTGATTTCACGGAAACGACACGATGGCTGTAATTATTTGTAGTATATTAATGTCAAAGTGAAATCAATTTATTCAAGTAAACCCAAATACAAGGTATTTTTGAACATCAAATCTACTTTAGTTCGGTTCGAAAAGAAAACCTGGATACTGAGAAGAACCGACAAGAAACTCAGTCAGGTATCATTTTTTCAACATCATTCTACTATAGTTATTTAAAAATACAATATCCATAAAGCCAGTAAATGCATGTGCAGAGAGGATCATTTCCAGTCTATTGTTGTGTGTGTATAATAGTATGTAGTAAAGTACAGGGTCTTTCACTCCATACAAAGATATTTCATATGAATTTTGGCCTTCTTAGTAGTGTAGTTAGCATTGTTAGATGTCACCACTAGTAATACTGAACTTTTTCATCCTTTCTATAATATGTGTTAATAATAGTGAGAGCTCAGTTGGATTCAACGTAGACTTGTTTATCTTGATATTTACCATTGAGTTTTGTAACGTAGTTATTGTTATTATTATTTCATTATTATTTAATTTCATGTCATTATTCATAGTTATTAATATAGTAATAACATTTTACATTGTTTTGTTGTATACAGGTGAGTAAATACGGAAGGGTATAAAAGTGACAACGGAAAACTTGCGTTCTATAATTTCGCCAAAAGTCAATAGTTCTAGTGTATAACCTCAAAGTTTAAACAAAAATAAAGGTGAGGCAACCCTAATATCAGCGCTTTTTCGTCGCTAGCAAACATTTAGAATCCAGGTCATATTGATAGGGTTGTACATTTTTTTCCATTAAATGAATGTTTTTTTTTTTGTATGGAAAACAAAATAAATGTACCTGTAATTATTACATCTGTAATATAACAGTCAACTGTCACACGTTGGGACCCCGCCGGGTTTATACCCCCTTTCATAATAACCTTGTATATGAAGAATACTTGATAGTTTTAGTCTAGTTTTACTAGATGGCACTACATTAAGAATTTCTACTGACACCTCTATTTCCCTACATATAATGTACTCTGTGGTAGACTAACACAATTGCATAATAAAGAAAATCAAGACATGCCTGGGTAGTTTATGGAACGCTGCCGTTACCCACCAATTCTTCAATTAATCAAATCAAAGTTTTATTTACTAATACTTTAGACACCAAACAGAATTGATCTCGTAACTTGTGTTTACAGCTTTATTGAAATGCATTTTCCCTTCTCAATATTTTTTATTATAATTTTTTGGTACACCTTTCAATTTGGACCTGCGAGAATGTAATCCGAATAAGGGTCTATATATTTCCTTTTAAGGTGTGTGGAACCCTGAAAAATGGAAAGTGGTGGAAAGTTGAATCGCACCCGTCCCGTGAGCACGAAACAAAAGTAATACAAAGGGTTAGACCCTTCGCCCGCATCGTAACTTCTTGTTTGATTCTACTATTTGTGGGCACTGTGTTTTTTCCGGACAACTACTCTTAGAAATAGTCCTTTTGTTTTGATTTCTCGAGATGACGACCCACAGTTTGTACTTGGGTAAACATTTGTTGGGTAAACATATGGAAATGCGATTGTACTACAATGTTTTATCATGAGTTTCAGAGTTCCGTAAAAAAATTGAAAAAACTGAAGACTTTTTATCAGAAATAGATCAACGTTTAGCCCTTTACTCACTTTTTGATGAGTGACGGTGTGGCCAAAAATAGAACACGTTGACCTAGAAAGTACATTCACTCTAACCCTGAATATGATCGGATCACATTTCTCAGGAAATATAGACGTTAGATAGTTGCATTCTTAGGCAGTACTTCATATTATGAATGTGGAACCAAAGCACTGCGTACGATTTTTTTAACTCGCTACGAGGTATGAGTGATAGTGTGTCCTCTTCGTAACAGTTCTGTGATAGAAGGGACAGGTAGAATGAGGTCGTGAAGCCCTTACGCAAATGTAGAAGATAGGCTTGCTACTTGACGGCGATGCTCAAGGTAAGCAAATATTTAGAGATTGGTTTGTCATTATCGATCAATCTTACAGCTAAAAATCTAAGCAAAGTCTGACAGAACAAGTAATGGAATAAATTGTAGTTATAGCATCTAGGTTCCCAAACTTATTTTGTCTACTGCCCACTTTGAGTCATGCAGTCGTTGTCTAAGATGCCTCCTAGCTAAATGAAATAACAAATCACTCCCCAGGCCTCTACACAACGCCCCCATTTTTTTCTGGGTCTCTTACCGCCCCCCTTTAGGCCTGCAGCGCCCACAAGGGCGCGTTATCGTCCACTTTGGGAAAGGCTGTTATAGCACATGAAAAATTTTTTTTTGCAATTACGAATAATGCTGTTGAAAAATTGACTGTGACGTATGTATAGGCGAACATTTCTCGAAACTCTCGGTGCCCGAGTTAGACGCGAACGTGTCCGGTTTTTATTTATAAAAGGAAGTTCTACAACAAACTTTGCTTTTCTGTTGGTGTCTTTTAACAATTGACAGTACGAAACGCTAATTGCAAAAGCACGAATTGCTCTTGTCGAGTTTTTCTTTAATATTTTTGGCGCGCAACATCAGAATTTCTGAAGAGATATTTACGAAGACATCAGTGATTTTGCAGCCACATGAGGCGACGTGATACGTTTATAATATCACGTAATCAAAAATTCCTCAAACAATCTTTCTGTTGCGCAGCTACTAACGAATTTTTCTCTTGCTGTAATATCAACAAAGTAATTTTGACGTAATCTATGGGACATTACTTCCTCAACATCTTATATCCACAAGAAAACCATCGATTTGAACAGTCATTTTTCTGCATCGAATAAAATCGGTCTACCAATTTAGATGACAATAAAAAAATAGATATGAGAATAAAAAAAAAATATAGACACCTCATTGCGTATTTTAAAATAAGTTTTCTCGCGCGTAAATTTCATACATATTTTATCTATACGTGTAAATAAAATAGAAGTATTTGTCTGTAATTTCGAAATAAAGGGTTTACCTTAAACACACTTTTTCAATTTTTTTTGCCTGTTTGTCTGTTTGTTTGTCCAGGCTAATCTCCAAAATGGATGGATTTTGACTGACGGCTTTCATTGGCATAAAGACAAGGAATATGTAGAAAAGAAGGCCGACTCGTGCTTCGTGCGTAACGGAATTGCCCACTCTCGGCCGGATACGTAGGGTTGTTACGTTGGGTGTGATATGCGGAGAGTATCTCGTTTAGTTTAGTTCACATTTAGTACATAATAGTAAAAAACGATGCACACGGATAAGTTTTTCGTTTTCCTGAAATTTTATTTGTTGTAGTTATGTTGAAGAATGATAACACTGACTAAAATTATTAAGGTATCTATGGACATAACAATACGTTCGTTAATGCAATTTAGACATTCTTGTATTTGCGATGATGTGAAGAACGAATTAAAGACAAGCGGAAGCGCTCGCATGTTGCGTCGCGTGGAACCCTGACGTGCGCTGCAATAATTACCACATTTTTCTCAATCCGGGACATTTTCGGATTTGATCAGACAGGACAAGAACTCTGAGTTCGAGACAGTCTTGGACAATTCGGGACAGTCCCGGTCAATCCGAGACAAGTTGTAGTGACATTATCTTTATTACATGCGTATAATTCTCGTGTACGTGTGTTTGTCACTATAAACTCTTAAACGGCTGGGCCGATTTTGAAGAAATTTTTTGAGTGTTTGAGTAAGTCTCTGGATGGTTTGGTGAAATGAATCGGGTTCCAGGTAATTTTTTTGAAGACAACGTTTGTTGGGTTCGCTAGTGTAATATATGTTACGTGTAAACTACTAACAGCTTGTGGTTATGAAAATAATAAAAAGTTGCAGTAAAGTGAAATTTGATACCTATAGAGATAAATAGTATATATAATAAAAAAATGTAAATTACAGTTTATGAATTAATAGTAAAGTTACAGACAATAAGTTTAAATAATAAGAAAGTAATCATTGATTAGAAAGAAAAACTGTAACAATGATAAGCAGTAATAGACCCTGAATACAATGTAATAATAGAGCATAAGTGGAAATTGTGATGGAAAATAGAAATAAGAAGTAGTACTCTAAAATCAAAGTAAGGAAAATTTTGGCAAATGATATTGGGAACGGTGATTGGGAAGAAAAGAATGCAAATATGACTAAATGGAGCCTTCTCCATTTCGTCATATTTGCATTCTTTTCTTTTCTTTTATATCCTTATATAAAAGATCTAAAGTTGTAAAAATTTTCTGACACCTAATAACTTAGGTGTCCGAGAAATAGTAGAAAAACTAAAAAAACTTTCTATTCGACGCTCGTACAGTGACATCGCAGCGAATTTTATTTTATTTCATATTTAAAGCACTTTTGTAATAAGTCGTGACTAAGTCTTGCCCAGAGCGACGACTATTTTGCTTGTGCACTGAAACAGATAATTTAATTAAATATAAATTCATGCAACATCATTTTTCGTAATGAACTCTGAAGTGTAAATAAAATATATAGTTTCATTAATTCTAACTTATTTCGCCAGTAAAATAGTAAAATTTAGTATGAAAGACAAAGTTAGGTAGATATTGTCAATAGATTTCAGTTCCAATAACCAGACAACAGCAACTTGATAAGTCGCTCGATTTTTGCTCCATTCGAAAGCAATAAAACCAAACGTCAAAAGCCCAGAGGGATATAAAGGGATATATACAAAAATTGGTTAAGTGTCAGTTCGTCTCTCACGCTGAGGGTTCCACGTGATATTTTTAAAAGTATTAACTTCACAACAATTTTAATCACATTGATTATAATCTGTGATAATTTTATAAAGTTATATTGCAAGAATGGAGGTAACATAATAGGTTGTATACTCGGACTAAGAACCACAACGGACGGAGCTAAAATAAGTTGCCGCTCTTGTCACTGTGAGTCAAACGAATTTTGGTGTCTCTCTATCGCATTGAGCGTAACGAGTAATACAGTTGGCTATAGTAAGTATGGCAACAACACACTGTCGGTGTAATTTGTGTCAAGTTATGGCCGACTTGACGTACAAAACATTGCAGTACTGAAATACTTATTTGCAAGATACTCATAAGTCTTAAGTATTTTGGCTACAATTTTTTTAGCTATATGGCATTGTAAAATATATATTGTTGTATTGTGACTCTTCCTTAGTCATGCACATTAGTAAAAGTCTAGAAACTAGGTTAACAAGAAACGGACACGTTCTTAGAGCAAACGCCACGTCAATTTTGATTATTGATCCGTGGCTATTAAGTAGTTTTAAGGTCCGAGGTTATATAGGTATTAATCTAATCAAATCAAATCAAATGTCTTTATTTAATTGGGCTCGTAAGAGCACTTTTAAATAGTTATTTTAAATAGTCATGAATCGTTGTAATTTATTACGTAACACAATAAATCGAAATTTAAAAATAACAATGACAACAAAATTAATAATATAAATTATAAAAGCAGTGTCCAACAAAAAAAACAAAGTAATAATAGATATGTAAATACATATCCTCACGCTGTACATAATATATACAGGTGAAGGCATACAATATAATATCGACATATTAACTTACAAATGAATAAAATTCTTACAGACTGTCCCATGTAGAAGTAAGCCAACGCTACGTCCATGCAATTTTGTCACACAAGTAATCGTCTACTGTATAATATGCTTTATTAATTAGTGTTTCTTTAACCCTACTTTTATATTCACGAAATGACAAGTCTAAAATAATTTAAGGTATTTTATTATAAAAGCGTATACCTAAACCCATCAACGATTTTTGTACTTTACAGAGTCGAAAGAATTGTGTTGCAAGTCTATTTTTGTTTCGAGTATTAACACTGTGTATATCACTCCTCTTGTTACAATTAACAATGTTTTGATATATGTATAATATGTTGTTATATATAAATTGCGATGCCACAGTAAGAATATCTATTTCTTTAAATTTATCTCGAAGGGAAAAACGAGGTCCTATCTTATAAATAGAACGAACGGCTCTTTTCTGTAAAATAAAAATATGACTAATATCTGCGGCTCCACGGCTCCGGTATTATGCCACATGACATAACACTGTGCAAACAGCTGAAATACAATAAACAATTAATGAGGCTATACATAACTTTGATTCTAGTGTATGTGAAGTAGTTGTCAAATTGCCGCCTAGTCGACGTGTAGATGTCGACGAGGTAGTTAGAGATAGTTTAATTCTAACCGCCGCCATGTGTTGTTAGGTAGAAGGAATCTAGTGCAATCAGAATTAGTCTTTAGTTGTATCTGCGTATAGTTGTTTGTTAGATATAATCAAATATAATACGCAGTTAAAACAGTGATATGCTTAGAGTACGGCAGTGTGTGTGCTTTCAAATGGTTTTATAAAAATAAATTCTGGTGACCTATGAAGGCTTTGATTTTTGTTAAATTTCCCTTGTAGTTTTTAGGCATTTAATTCATTGAAATTTTTAAATTTGTGGGGCCCAGAAGATAACTTCGAAGATAAGGAAGAAGAAATGTTGAACTCGATTATCCACTTTTCCCATCCTTTAAATTATTCTGCTATGAATATTTTAAAGTAATATGTAATGCAAAATGTATAGGTTGACAATGTGTATCATATTGTGAAAATAATAATGCCCAAAATGTATGGAACTTTGTCCTATCCACAAATTTGCGTGCCTGGGACCTATTACTGTATATTTTACCGCATGGGTTACTAAGAGCACTTTAAAATAATACAGTAAAAAAGCAAAATAACTAGCGATTCTAAAGATATTACAAAAGAAACATCACAAACAATAGCGCTTCGTGACATTTTTCGAAGCGATTAGGAACTCAATGCCAAAAATAATCATGTAGACAATCGAAGTATCCAAAAACACTGCAGGAATCATTATTTATATACAATCTCTTCAATCGTACGAAATTAAAACATACTTTTTAAATAGAATAGTTACATTGGGACCAGTGACAGGAAATTTCCGGAGCCGGAAAACCGGACGTCAGAAGTGTTTAGATGTCGTTAGTGTGGTGTGTCGAAGTACCGACATTTAATGTGATGAATAAGTGTGGATAGTTGCCAGGAACCGCATACTACGAAGACAGCGCTCATTCTCATCAGTCTGCCCGTGACTAAGATCGGAGCAATATATTCGAAACGTCGGGAATAAAAAGGTATTTGCCTTAAAGTAAATCATACGATATAGACCTGGCTTAATTAGAATTTTAAGATGTGTACAAGTCTTAAAAGTTTTAATGCATTAATAAATTTGGGCACTGTCTTGTCAATTTTGTTCACGGCGTGATTTACAAGGATGTATGCGAGCTGATTTTATTACAGTTCAGTGTTTTTTTCTTGGGTTATGGAACCCTAAAATCTATAAAATATACTATCCTATAAAATCCCTGCCAAGTGGCGTATGTTGGAAGTTGCTTACATAATAATATTACTTAGTGGAGAAGCCAAAATCCCTTTACCACTAAACAGTTTATTTTGGACCTTTTGAAAGTACTACAGAATAACGCTATTTATTTCGGTTCGAATACGAATTCTCTATCTTTTCTGTACATGAATGCATACTTATCTTCACAGTGTATGCTTAACAGTACCGATATTGAGTGTCGAGCATCGTTTACATACATAAGTAACTTCGCGCTATTCCTCATTCAAAATTGACAGAGCATCATAGCACAATAAGATCATACCTTCACGGCAGTGGCGTAACAATAGGGTGGCACAGTGAGCTAATTGTCACGGGCCCCCAGCCAGAAGGGGCCCCTGAGAGAGCCGCGAGAACTGAAACATCCTGACATTAATTTTTACAATATTTAGTCATAATCAAATAGGTGTTACTAGAAAATTATCGAAAAATGCACACAATATCATGACAGCGTTTTGTAAGTACTTTACGTAGTGATTTATTCAAAAAACTACAACTTTGGACGGATCTCTTTACATTGAGGGAAGGCCCAATCCTATGAATTTGCCACGGGCCTCAGTGGTATAGTTACGCCACGGCTTCGCTTCACTTTTAGTCATAAGTATTGGGGTTAAAAATGCTGAAGTGGAAGAAGGTAACAAGTTGCTAAGTCGTCGCGTGCACGAGGTTCCTGAGGTTTATCTCGACTGATTTTTACGACTTATATTGAATGATTTCGTATTAAAAGATAGAAGCAGCCGAAAAAGACCAAATATTTTTGGTCTTTCTCGGCTTCTACTACCAATCAATACAATGGTAAATTGTGTAACAAGAGAGTGAAATAATATTTTTACGACGAGGCATTATTTTGTGTCCAGAGCAGAGCGAAGGAGTAAAATACCGAGTGCAGAGAGGAGGGAGAAATTCTATAATAAAATCCTAAACGCAACTAGGGATTAGGGACACAATATACATCGCTTGAGGAAAAAAATTTACTTTGTTCGGTAACAAACGGTTCGGTAACGAGAAGTAAAGGATATCACTCGGTAGTGATACCCTTTACTTCTCGTCCCCTCTATGAGAAAATAAAGAGACGCTATTCAAATATTATTAAATTTTCCATTTATTTCCTGGCGCGTGGTGTCCGCTGCCCAGGTACATTTACCAGCCAGTAACATTTTCCAAACAATATATTTATTTAATCTTTTTGCTAGCAGAACATAAAAAATGAATTTGTGTTCCTTATTCAAACTCATTTCCACTCTCTATATCTTTAAGAGAAAAGACCTATGTATTTTAGTTGCACTTATCAAAGAACCAACAAATCTTGAAAAATTTCTAGAATTTTTCTTGAAAAAATTCTGTGATCATAAAAATACATATATCATAAATGATATCATATCAAAAATAATTATATCATAAATGATGTATGTATTTTTTCATGGAAAAGGTTTTTAAGCTATCCCCTTTGTTGTAAGTTACCACCACGTAGACAAAGTCGCGGGGAAAGGCTAGTAGTTCATAAAATTAGCAATAATAATGAGATGTATTCAATCTCATGATTATTTCTAATTTCACCCTTGTGGACAAAAGAAGCAATGAACAGATACCATACGCAGTATGATAGAATTGCACGACAGTGTTATTGTAAAAATGTAGAAAGGAATGCTTAGGTGGTTCGGACACATGGAAAGAAAGTGTGATGAAAAATTGACAAAAAAAATCTACAGATAAAAAGTGAGTACCACTCACTTTCGCTACCGTTACCGCAGAAGCTAAGAAAAACCAGGCTGACTTACGAAGATCAAATAACCAGGGCGGTAACGGACGGAAATGTCAAAGGCACCGAAAGGAAAACCGAGGCGAAAATGTTAGAGGAGAATGATGAAATTCGAATAAGCGAAAGATGTAAGGATCGCGAAGCTTGGCGCTCCTTCCAATCTGACTACCCTGTTACGGATACAGCGTGAGATGTATGCAATCAATTGGTTCTATAGTGTTAACATGTTACAGTAAGTACCAATATACCTGCCACGAGTTAAATATTCTAAACCACTGGTTCCCAAACTTATTTTGTCTACTGAGTCGAGAGCTCATGCAGTCGTTGTCTAAGATGCCTCCTAGCTAAATGAAATTACAAATCACGCCCCAGGACTCTACACAACGCCCCCATTTTTTTTCTGGGTCTCTTACTTACTCTTACTCCTTTAGGTCTGCAGCGCCCATAAGGGGGCGTTATCGCCCACTTTGGGAATGGCTGTTCTAAACGTTCAGTAAAAAAAAAGAAACAGCAACGATAATGTTAAAATTGTGAATGAGTTTGTTGATACTTTTTCGGAACTAGTTAGATAAACCATCCACAAATACTTCGTAATTTTTGCGACTTTAAGTCACTTTAGCTATGTAAATCTTTTTCATTAGTCGTTCTTCACCCATTCTTTTCATATACTGCATAATATATTAAAGTTATTGTACATGGAAACAGCTTTCAGACTATATAATTAGCATCTCAATCTTATCCAGACGTAAATTTCCTTACATATCCTCTCCTTACAAATAACGTAGATTTGAATTTAAAATTTGGAAAACCGGTGACCGTTTATGGTAGAAAAATGAAACGAGATTTTTTAGGAAACTTTTATGTTAATGAAGCCCTTTGATACTTAAATGCCTTAACGTGAAAAACTCATTGCATAGTCGAAGCGGTTTTGAGGCTGTGTTGAGGCGGTGTGGTGTACAGACCACATAGATGAGTAAATTGTCAAGTCCAGTTTGTGTAAACCACTTGCCCTTTTTTAATTCTTCCATGAATCTTACAAAATATTAAATGCCAATACATAAATTAAGAAGATCTATCGCTACAACAAGTTTCAAATTACTGAGAAAGTCTACTAGAACAAATAAATGCATGAATTATGTTTTTCCTTTTGTGATACGGACCTCTAAAAATGTTTTATTCCAGTTTGAATCACCTGCGTGAAGTCAAAGCGTATAGCTAGTCATATAAAATACCTTTTTCAGTGTTTGGTAGAAGTCTACGCTCGGTAAGTATTTTAACTGGTGGGGTAATCTCGTCTAATGGGTGAAGTTCGCTCGTTAATGTCAAATAGCAGCGATTGTTATGTGGGGACCGGCCCCGAGGCTCTGTGCCCCTTTAAGACATGACCCCAAAGGCAAGCTACAGCGGAAACTGAGTATCTGCAGTACAACTTTTTAAATGCCTCTCAAAGTTTTAATTTAAAAGATTTATGAAAAAATAAGTACAGCTTTAAAATGTGTAACGTTGTCATGCTTCTGCAGTATTTTAAGTTCACTTTTTGGGGCTCTGTACGTCAAAGGAAAAATAAATCCTTACAGGATCACTTCGTTGTCCTTCTGTCCGTCTTTCTGTCTGTTTATCTGTCTGTTTGTCTGTCTGTTTGTCTGTCTGTCTGTCAAGACCCTTTTTCTCAGGAATACGTTGTGTTACCAAGTTGAAATTAATATCAAATACCCAGGTCTGCAATCTCTTGGGACTGTGAAAAAATGTAACTTCTAACGCAACGCAATCAAAAGATACAGCCATTTAAATTCCGCATAATTGACACTCGGAAGGGAATCAAAACCTATAGAGTTCCTTCCCGTCGACCTAGAATAATGAAATATGGCAAAAAGCAATGTTTTACAGTACAAAGAAAGCAAAAAATCCGGAAAACTGTAAATCTATAGTTATCTGCCATTACAAATTTACATTTGCATTTAGTGAGTATGGGAGAACGTGTTTTTCAACTGCAAAGTTAAATTAATTTTTGAATTCAACTTGTATTTCATCGGTAAATACACAATACAAATACATTGTAAAGTGATACGGGACCCTCGATACTCGATGTGCGGTTTTTTATTAATTTTTCTACTGGTTTCATCGGATTATGAAAAATGATATCATATTTTATAATAAGCAACTGCGTATTACGTTTATAATACCCTCCCTTGAGAGATACTGCAAAGAGTCTACACCCACATAGCCGATATCTTAAGTAATAATTTCTCTTATTACTAAGTCTCTAACATTACTTGAAGTAATGTAAGCCTACTAACACTTTAATGAAGTAATTTACTTCATTAAAGTGTTAATAGGCTTACTGGAGTTCAAAATAACCTTATCTGTTCATTTTACTAGCAAAGAATTTTAACACAACAAACTATCACTTTTGTACTTTAAAACTTCCAAAAATGCAAAAAAATAGACAATCTAAATAAATTGCCAACTGTTGTTTTCCCATTCCCGCCAAAAATCCGGAGCAATTGCATATATTTTGTATGAAACCTGAATTAATTAAAAATATATAGATATAGTTGTAACAATTGTCAAAGTTTTAACACTCCAGATGATACTTGCGATGACAATGGCTCTACTCCTGCTACTTCAGGTCCTCTAAGAAACCTTGCAACTTCTTAACGTTAGCTAGATTTCGGGGAGCGATCTTGGCGAGCCAAGATGTGTCACTTGGTAAGCTACCTCTCCTTTACTCTCTAGTAAAATAAGAGCAGTTGAAGCATTTTATTTATATTTAGAATTCTAGGGGCAGATTTTCATCTAGAGGCAGATACTCATCTGCCTCTAGAATCCTAGGCACTTTCTGCAAATAACACTGTTAGTAACACCAGTATTAAAGAGATGTTTGTTAAAAGTACCATGACCGATTAGAGAAGCCGTTATGGTACGGAGCAAATTCGAGACTACTTCGTTGAGAAGTGAAACACGTACCTTTCTTTTTCTTTTTTTATGGCACGGAGTGGTCAACAGATTAGCGCATTTCACATATTAATAAGTAGAATCGCTGATGAGTTAAACAGTTAGGCAATGCAATCATGCAATGCAAACTCCACAGTATTGTTATAATTCATGATGAACACATGAAGCACGTTCGAAGAAAATTCGTTTTTTTTATCGTAAAACTCCAATAAAGTGATAGTAGGCTTTACTGAAGTTATAAAGGACTTCTTGGAAGAGCGCGAGAACTTCAGCGAATCATGTTTATTTAGACCTACTCCATTTTTTTCACTTATACAGAAATTTAAAACACAATATACTACCACTTTTGTACTTTAAAACTCCCAGAAATGTAAAGAATAGGAAATCCAAATAAAATTACAACCTCACTTCTCCCGTTACCGCCCAAAAGTCAAAACACGGTACTACAAGGGCCGCTATTTATGTATCCGGAACTGGCCAGTTACAGAACAATATTAAAAAAGTAATTACAATATTTAAAAATGGAACTCTTTGGCTGAAGAATACAATTTGTTTCATGTAGCTGTCATTTGTATATCCATTGTGGCGTCATTTTGAAAATTGCAAGTCTTTATCACCATGGATTTAAGTCGTGAAAATTTTCGTGCTATGATTTATTACGATTTTCGACGAGGGCTAACTCAAAAACAGTGCATCGATCAACTCAGTTCGACTATTGGGGACGAAGCACCATCGAAAAGTACTGTGTATCACTGGTTTAGTGAGTTTAATCGTGGATGGTCTGTGCTCACGGACGAAGTTAAAGAAGGTCGCCCTAAATCGGTTGTTGTACCTCAAAATATTGATGCTGTGCGGGAACTAATAATGCAAGATCGTCATGTTACATATCGCGAGATAGAGGCGTCTCTGGGCATAAGTATGACGAGTATATATAAAATATTACACGAACATTTAGCTGTAAAAAAAATTTGTTCACGTTGGATTCCGCACAACTTGAGAATTCACCAAAAACGGGCTCGTGTCGATTGGTGTGAAGAAATGTTACAAAAGTACAATCAGGGTGCGTCAAAAGCTGTCCATAATATCTACACAGGTGAAGAATCTTGGATATATGCGTATGATCCTGAAACTAAACAACAATCAACGGTTTGGGTGTTCCAAGATGAGCCGAACCCAACAAAAGTCATTCGTTGAAAAAGCACTTTGAAGCAAATGGTCGCTTGTTTTTTTGGTATAAATGGACATGTAGCTTCAGTGCCACTAGAGGATCGTAAAACGGTTAATTCTGAATGGTACACGACCATTTGTTTGCCAGAAGTTTTTGAAGAAATAAGAAAGAACAACCGTCAACGCAGAATCCTTCTTCATCATGACAATGCTAACTGCCACACATCGGCCGAAATAACTCGGTATTTGGAAGATCAAAAGATCGAATTAACGGGTCATCCGCCGTATAGCCCCGACTTGGCTCCCAACGACTTCTATTTATTCCCAACCGTGAAGAATAAATTACGTGGTCAACGTTTTTCGAACCGTGAAGAGGCTGTTAATGCGTTCAAAATGCACGTTTTGGAGATACCTCAATCCGAATGGAAAAAGTGCTACAAAAATTCATCATGGTGAATATTTTGAAAAGCAATAAAACTATAATAAATGCTATATGTTTGTTTCACTTTGTTATTCCGGATACATAAATAGTAGCTCTCGTAGGTGTTAAACTATGACATCTGTCGAATTAGTACACGGAATTTATTTCTTTCGTACTTTCACACACTTTTCCAGACAATCTGTAAGAAAATGCTCAATCTCGACAGCTAGTAACCAAAATTGTTAATATATTAACTGAATCATGAAAATCTCCATAACTTCAGCCTTGAACCGCAGAAATACACTACTAAACGATTTTCTGAGATTAAAACCGTATGTCGGCTAGTTGCTTACACGAACTATTCCGTTGGCCGCGTGCTTTTTGCCGAAAGGGTTATTTGTGTCGACGTTTGAACATGTTCAGTGTTTAAAGCAAAACGACGAAAGGACTGCTCTGCTTACCTAAATACCGCAACAATCACAAAAGCTTACTTATGTGTTGACAAGCATTATTTTGGTAATATTAGCAGACTACGCGTAGTACGTATACAGTAATGATTTTTTTATTATCGATAAGCGTTTGGGTGGCGTTTGGAACATTATATATTCAATTAAATATAAATAAAATCGCGACAAAAATTTTGAAACACAATTAAAAATACAGGTAGCATTAAAAATATAAATAAAATATAGGTAGTATAAGTATTATTTTTGTATAGTGGGCATGAATTGGCGAAAGCCTAAAGAGAGATAATGCTAATGGTTGTGACGTCATAAACTCGTAGTGTCGTTATCCAGTGCGAGAAGAGACAGAGACGGAAAATTGGAAACTGTAAGAATACTTTTCATACTTATAATTTTGTAACTGACGACCTCTATGGCGCAACGGCTAAGCGCGTCGGAAAATTAAACGGAGGTAGCGGGTTCGATTCCCGCTCCGAGTCTGGGTGTTTATGTATAATATGTATTTGTTTACAAAAGAAAAGTATATAAGTAGTATATCAGTTGTCTAGTACCCATAACACAAGCACTGTGCTGCTTACTTTGGGACTAGATGGCGCTGTGTGAAATGTCTGAGTATATTATTATTATATTATTAATTTTTACTTCACTTGATATGTACCAATATATCTCTAATTTTAAAATATGTGCTAATATATATTTTAAAACCAGAGATATTTTTAAAATATTATTTAAAAATATTATCTGATAATTCAGATAATATATTTATTTTTATAAACTCGTTAAAAAGTCGATTAACAATTCCGCAGCGACATCTGTCGTTAGAAGTCCGAAGAATACAGTAATTTCATTGGCTGATTTAGTTTTCTATGTTTTTGAAGACAGCATGTTTCAGTAGGGACCCCTACTGATATTTTTAT
Source organism: Zeuzera pyrina (assembly GCA_907165235.1). NCBI lineage: Eukaryota > Metazoa > Arthropoda > Insecta > Lepidoptera > Cossidae > Zeuzera > Zeuzera pyrina. The sequence goes on from OU015640.1 coordinate 2,326,303, forward strand.
AGTTATTTATACTGTAGAGAGTTGATAATAAATTTATTATGTTCATTTATCTTTTATCCTATCTCATTTTGAATGCTGTCTTTGAGTCAGATAAAAAATTAGTTAAGAAATACCGAATAAGGCTATCATTTGTTTTCACAATTACGTGGTAGTTATTGTGAGCAAGTAACAAGTCAAACAACCGTGTTAGAAAATAGGTCTTCTTTTTTAAAATAGCAAACTCCAGAAACAAAGCAAAAAAGTTAGTAACGGTATTGCAGACGAATTGCTATAACTTATGAAGCTTTTTACAAAAATAAAGGTTTTGATAAGTATAACAATCTTCAAGCAGAGTTCGCTTCGCTACGCTATCATTCGAACTTTAGCAATTTTCTATGCTATGGCCAAACCTTAAAAGATCACTCACACGTACTACGTTACTTATTTGCACTTTATTTTTAAAGCTAAAATATAAAATATATAAAAAATTTTTAAGGTATAATTTTATTCGATACTTTATTTTTTATTACAAGATTTTTAATTCGTACAGAAAACTCAAATTTACGCAAATTTTCAAAAAAAAATTTCACCAGATTATTTTTATTTTCAACACCAAATTATTATCCAAATGCGTTGTTATAGCTTCGAAAGTCTTCATCTTTAAGTTAACCTAGTAAAGTAAATAAGTCAAATATTCAATTAATTATGAGAGTGAATTTGTAAATTTGAAAAACGCATTAAGTTGCTCCGAAAGTTAATTTTGTATTTTTTTTAGATGTTTCTTCTAATATTTAAATAATCAGAATTTTGAATTGACTATTCTTTCTAAATTGTAATTATGGTCAGATTTAAAAACATTGTTTTGTGTTAATTATTGCGCCAAGTGTAAATTATACATATAAATATATTAACATCAAATGATGAGATTTGAGGAAGAGAAAGAAGTATGTAAGGTCGTTTGGCGCTCCGTTCTCTTTGACTACCCCGTTAAGGATACAGTGTGAAGATATTATGTATGTATGTATGTTAAATAATTTCTAAACAATCAGACAATAACGCACGTGTGAGTTTCATCGAAAGAAAAATCTACAGTGCGTATTGAAAAGCAGTTTAGAAATTTATTTTCCTATATGTTTTATGTAAAAAATCCGATCCCATTTGTAATAGAAACAAATATTTACGAATATGTAAAAATTGTCTTTTATTTACTTTTGCTTTTGGGCGACTCTAAAGAACTCCTGTAATACGAAATAATATGGAGATTTTCGTCGAAATGTTTTCTTAAAGACTAAAACTACCTTACAGTTAATATATTTTATTTTTATGCCTATTTGCAACATATTCTTCAATTCAACGCAAAAAACAAACATTTTGCTACAAATTCTGTGTAAAATTGAAGCTACGTCGTAAGCAAAAATGAACTTTATTATTTACCTTCCATAATCCTTTGAAAAGGATAATATAAGTAGACGTTTTTTTGATATACAAAATATATAATATATAATAAACAAACAAAACGAAAAAATAGGCTATTCAAAAGGTTCTTCATTTGAACCGGATAAAGTAGCCGTTGGTAGTATAGTAGTTGGTCATTTTAAACAGTCAACCTCAATATGGTGACAGTCAAACTTTTTTGGACGAGGGCCAACAGACAATGTACAATGGTACTTACTTCAGGCCGTAAGTCTATTTGGAAATACATATTGATGTATTTATATATACAAGCCAGTGAAAAATACTTTGTTTGGCCTCTGCCGTGATCGGGTAAAAACCTGGCACATTGAGTATATTGGGTGGTACAGTGTAATATGAGTATTATCGTTTCCCGGTGAGCGTAGGATTTAGTTTAGCTTATGCGTAATTAAATTTTATTGTGTGGGTACGTTTTTGTTATAATTGGCAGCTACGTATCTCTATGTAGTAATGTAATTTATTCTGTAACAGAATCCTAAGGATTGGGTCAGTCACAGGTCTATACTGTTATGTTGATAGTTGTATGACCGCGGCTCGCAGTTTGACGACCACTGCACTAGATGTGCCTATTCTGTGATAGTAATTAATTAATTAATTAATATATCAAGTACAATTACCAATCTATTAGATATGTTACGCAACATATCTAAAAGATAGGTACGCAAGGTACCCACAAAAACGCGCAAAACGTTACATTGCGTGTAATTCCTGAGAGTGCAGCCCCGACGACTGATTTTGAACCGCCGCGCCGCGTAACGTTTTTTTTTATCGGAAATAGATCTACGTTTGGCCACTACATTAACTCACTTGTTGCTAAGCGACGGCGTGGTCAAAATTAGAGCACGTCGATCTAGAAAAAATCTATTCACTCTAGCTTTGAAAATGCCCGGATTATAGTGCTCAGGAAACACACTGTTGAAGAAATTGGAAATTCCATTCTTGAGCTGTACGTATTAAACGATATTTCTGTGTAGTATCTAATAGATTGGTAGCTCAAAACACTTAACCGAGGCTCGGCAACCACGCCTATCTCACTTTCAAAGCGATCAAAAAACAGAGAGTACAGAAGTAAAACTCATGTGTGTACTTCATTTTTTATATCTACTCTCGGACGTAGTGTAAGGGCTGTCAAAAGTGTAATGCAGAATTTTTTATTAATGCTATGTATAATATTATAAATATGATGTATTTTTTTAAATAGAAGTAGAAAAGTAGAATGAAAAATTGTATAATGTATGCTTTTGTTTAACTTGCTACGTTCATGTCTGTCTTTTCGGTTAAAAGTATGTTAATTTCGAAACACCTTCCAATATCCGATTAAAATGTAGCTTCAGAGACAATGCTTGCCTAATATTGTATTACCATGGAACTGGTTTGATTTTGTAGCCGGAAAGTTGCCATAGAAACTCTTCGAGTTACCACGATCTCATGTCTCGTTGTGTTTTTATGAAGTTCACTGCTGGACGTAGGCCTCACAAATAAAATTTTGACACAAAAATATGATTTTTATTATACTGCTACTATAATGTTGTTTAATTAACTTTCAGAAATAAATGTAACAGATAATAGAAATAATAATCATATTTTATATATAGTATACTAATTTATTACGATATACAAAATTTCTGCAATTAAAACAATAAAATGTAAATAATATATTACTTAATATAAATTTGAGACAATCACGCTCAGACTGTTCTAAGACGATCCCAGATTCCGTGTCCGTGTGATATGTGTGTGTGTTGCTTGAGCGCGCTTTGTTTGGAGTTTAACTTCAGTTACTCTCTATGTTTTGTAGTACGTATTACGAATAGGGCAACGATATTTCTATGTAGTCTAATCTAATCTAATAGATTGGGTGCTCGAAACAATCGCTATGTTCCACTCAATCGAGACTCGGCTCACCTTCAATTCAACGATTCTACAGTGAACACTGAATATCATAACGCATTTAATTCATTTATATTTAAAGCACTTGTGTAATACTTTAACAATAAGTAATATAAAAATCGATGCGTAGCTTAATATAAGACTGAAAAATATATATTTAAAATTTACAGAGATATAATTATTAAATAGCTGTACCAGGCGACTTCGTCCGCGTGAATTTACGATGAAAATATAGTTGCAGTAAATCTTTACTAATCAAGAGTCTTGTCTTTCAAATTGTCAGTCAAATTTGCATGTGAACATATTAACATTTACTGAATTTCCAAACAGTAAAAATACACACACGTATTTCTATAAAACTTTATTTCGGAATCAGAAAAGCCTGAAATATTTGATTCAATCACGTTTTCAATAATATCTCCGATTTACAGATACGGCGTTGCTACTATTATAAAACACTGGGATAGATGTCTATGCCGAGTCTGTTTCTATTATTAAATTATATCTTAAACCCACTACAGGGGCCATTCAGCTTAAGAGAGCTCATTTAAGATCTCAGCTTCTGGACGGCGGTTCACGATAGAACATAGAACATACATATTGGGTCCTTACATATGAAATTAGCGTTTTGTCGTACTGACCACTTTGATCTGGAATATCTCCTCTTTGGTTAAGAATTTCAAATTCAAATTTATAAATTCATTTAGCTGGTACATTTGAGTTTTGAAAACAGTAATTCATTTGTTTTTTTCTTCATTATTTTTTTCTTTGGCGTCGCTTATTACCGCACAATGGAAAACATCAAATATCGGTATATTTACGAGTACGAGTTCTACCGTGGCACCAGTGCTGCAGAAACAGCTCGAAGGATTAATGATGTGTACGGCGCTGGTGTCGCAAAAGAAAGCACGGTACGTTTTTGGTTTCAACGTTTTCGTTCTGGAAATTTCGACCTTCAGAACCAACCCCGTGGACGGGTGGAGACCAAAGTGGAAAATGAAGAATTAAAGGCTATTGTGGAAGCGGATCCATCACAAAGCACTTCAGAGATAGCTGCAGGCTTCGGGGTAAGTGACAAAACTGTATTAATCCACTTGAAGTAAATCGGAAAAGTAAAAAAACTTGAATGATGGGTACCTCATGAATTGAGTGAATCGAACTTGCAAACACGCGTCGACTGCTGTGTTACTTTGCTCAACCGACACAATAATGAAGGGATTTTAAATCGAATCATTACTTGTGATGAAAAGTGGATACTGTACGATAATTGGAAGCGCTCGTCGCAATGGCTGAATCCTGGAGACCCAGCCAAATCCTGCCCTAAACGAAAATTGACTCAGAAAAAGTTACTTGTGAGTGTTTGGTGGACTAGCGCCGGTGTCGTTTACTACAGCTTTCTAAAATCTGGCCAAACGATTGCGGCAGATATCTATTGTCAGCAACTGCAAACCATGAAGGAAGAACTAGCTGCTAAACAACCGAGATTGGACAATCGCTCTAGGCCACTGCTGCTTCACGACAACGCAAGACTACACACTGCACAATAGACAACCACTGAGTTAGATGAGCTACAATTGGAATGTCTGCGACATCCACCGTACTCCACGGACCTTGCTCCAACAGATTACCATTTTTTCCGGAATTTGGACAACTTCTTACAAGGAAAAAAATTCAACTCCGATGCGGCAGTCCAAACCGCCTTCAAAGAGTTTATTGATTCTCGCCCCCATGGTTTTTTTAGTAAAGGGATCAATGAACTACCTATGAGATGGCAAAAGTGCATAAATAACAACGGTGCATACTTTGATTAATTAAATGTATTTAAAAAAAAAAATTGACTTTATATTCCTCCCGTACAAAACGCCAATTTCATATGTAAGGACCCAATACATTAATGTGTAAATCTGACTTAAAGAAATGCAACTTGCAAAAAGCACTTTTCATTTTTGTACATTCGTGTGAACGTTTATAGGTTTATTTTCCTTAATCTCTAGAATTATTCAGCTTTAACGCAGGAACCTAAATACTTCTCAAATAAAAAGTAATCTAATTTTTTTTTTAAAAACCCCTTACTTTTATTGAAAGTCTCGTCAAAATAGGTTCATTGGCTTCGAAGTTGAACCCGGACAAACATAGACAGATACTATTTTAAAAACGACAAAAATCATATAAGCTTAAGATAAAGCCCTTACTCCGAAATCGCAAACAGACACTTCAATTTTATTTACTATTATGTATGTATAATTTACCTGCATAGATGTACAGTTTTTAAAGAATGAACATACGAACGCACAGCCAGTTTTCAAATATTTATTTTGGAATCATAAAAGCCTAAAATATTTAATTCGACCAAACTTTAAAAAATATATCTAATTTACAAAACACAATTTCGTTGCTGTTTTCAATTATCAGAGATAGATGCCTCTACTATGCTGGTTGTGTTATTAAATGTAGGTAAACGGATAAAGCACTATAAGTTAAACCCACTTTACAGGCGCCGCTTAGCAAAAGGGAGCTCATTTCAGATCTCAGCTTCCAGACGGCAGATCACGATAGAACGTCCTTTAATGTGCAAGGCTGACTTAAAAAAACAAAACTGTGAAAATCATTTTTAATACTTATACATTTTTGTATGGTTTACCCTAAGCTCTAGAAATTTCCAATTTACGCATGAATCTTAAACACTTCCTGAATAAAAAGTAATCTGGATTGTCTTTTGGAAAATTCTCTATCTTTCAGTGAAAATCTCACCGAAACCAATTCAGGCGTTACGAAGATTAGTCTGGACGAACAAACAGACAGACAGGCAACCAAAATTTTTAAAAACACGTGTTTAGGTCTTTGTTACGTGCAGAAAATTATATAAGCTGTAAAAAAGCCTTTGTTTCGAAATCACAAAGAGAGACTTCAATTTTATTTATATGTATAGATGTGTAGATAACAAAAAAGAACATAGGTACATATCCTAACGTGAATATTTACAAACTGAAAACTACACGTTATCTTAAATATTAGACTTCCTCAAAGTTGCCGCTTAGAAAACTATCATTGCTTAAGGTGCCCAGCAGCCTGGCAGCATTACTTCTTTGAATAGCTAATGATTTAAAATGAATTTTTAATTAATTGAACTCGTTTTATTGTACATAAAACTAAACCGTCGTGAGATCGTGTCTATTCGGAGCGACGACACAATAACCACTGTCTCGCTCTTACTTACAGCGAAGCGGCGGTTCCCGCGTCCCGCTCTGTCGGCGTGTAGCGTGACGATTATCGTTTCGATGTATTATTTTAGTGTAACGTATAATTCAACGAAAGTGCTTACAGGTATTTCAATCATACTCTAGCGCAAAATGACACATGCCCGCGTTCTTTTATTCCCAATATAACATTAAATATGATGTAAAAACGACCATTTGCATTCACTGAATAAAAAAAAGCGTGTGCGGTTACGGGGCACCCGTCAGGAACGAAGATCCTTAGCTGCAGTTTCCATTTTTCAAAACTTAATTGCAATAATGAGACCAATAAAACTCACGTATGATTTAAAACACCTCCTCAAACAGACGACTAACAGTAAACAGACGACCTCCGTGGCGCAACGGCTCAGCGCGTCGGAAAGTAAACGGGGGTTGCAGGTTCGATTCCCGTCCCGAGTCTGGGTGTTTATGTATAATATGTATATATTTACAAAAAAAAAGATAAGTATGTAAGTAGTATATCAGTTGTCTAGTACCCATAACACAAGCGCTATGCAGCTTACTTTGGGACTAGATGGCGCTGTGTGAAATGTCTGAGTATATTATTATTATTATTATTATATATATAAAACAAAAAATAAAAATGTCGATACTCGTACGCACACATATATTCGTATATAATAGGAAGAGACAGAAATATCACCGTTAATCTATGTATAGAGCTAACAAACCTAACGCCGCGCAATACGCGGGTCCCGCCCACTTAACACTTTTTCCTTACGTGACGATTTCTATCAACTTAAAGCTCCCGGAAGCCGCGTTAAAGAACTTCGTTCCAAATACTTTGATACCGCATTATTATTTGTTTTTAATGACTAGAAAATGTGAGTTATAAAAGTCTTCTCAACGAATTACGTGTTACATACACGTTACTACGTGTTATCTTGTGAGTGGCTTGTAACTTATATATTTTAATGACATTGTATTTTAATGTTACTCCTATTTTTTAACTTGTAACGAAAAGAATAAAAAAAAACATAAATCATAATATTCGGCTCGCTACAGCATAATGTTATCCGCAAACAAGTGTTATCCGGGATGGTTTTAAACAATAGTGCGGTAATTATATTACCATCCCTGTAACAATTGTCGGACCTTTTCTAATTAGGACCAAAATTTATTAGACCCGAAAATAATTACGTGTACGCCTTTTGTTTCGGTAAATGTATAACCGGAAGGATGGAGTGATCTTACTTTTTCGGTAAATTTTATAGAAACAGTTACCTACTTCGGAGACCATGCCTTTAATCCGATTATGGCTAAGCGAAAGGAAAACATTTAAACTTTGTGTAATAAATTTTTTGCACCGGAAACCATTATTTTAATCGTAAATATCATTAAAAGCTTACTCATATATAATGTTAGTAATTTTTGTGAGATCATCAACACAAAATCAACCCGAAATGTACGACTAATCATTAGTCATCACACATAAATCAAATCAGAACAGCATTCGCACCTCGCTCTGCCGGCATAATGACATCAGCCGTGTCGCAGACATCAAGACGAAGAAGGCCATTTTACTGTTTAACAGAAGTGCCTCTGCCTTCTTTCGTTAAACAGTTTAACGGAAGTGGACGAAATCTGCCCATTTCCGTTATTCCGTTATTGAAGCCTTCAACGCCGGCAGCACGATCAAAATCGTTATTTTTTTTTATATTTTATCGTTACACAGATAACGTGTATGAGGGTAATTTCGATATTTTTTGGCATTATTAATGTCATTACAAATGAGCCACTGTCAACGGATTGTGTTCCTATTTTTTATATATAATTTAAATCAAGTTTTTTTCCCTCCACTCATTAAATCCAATATAATCATAGTCGAACCAATTTTCTTTAATCTTGTGTGAAGAACCGACTACTTCAAAACATTATTGTTTTGACATTCTTGTGTAACGTATAATTCAATGCAATTTAATAAAGTTTTTAATATTTTAAGTAATGAGTATATATTTTAAGAATGAGATGAAATAATGATAAAGAAAATCTACAGAACGAAAGCGAGTAGTAAAAGAAGCCATGGAAGACCAAGGCTCAAATAGCCAGATCAAAGACCAAATAGCCAGTGTTAGTCGACGAAAATGTCAAAAGCACTCGCATAGGAGAATAATGAGATTCGAGGAAGCGAAAGATGTATGTAAGGACTGCGAAGCTTGGCGCTCCGTCCTCTCTGACTACCCTGTTGAGGATACAGCGTGATAATATGTATGTATATATGAGTATACACTTAGCTTATTTACCTATATTGTATTTTTAATCACATATTTAAAAGCTCAACAAGAATTAAAAATGTACTGTAAAACTTCGCACGAGTACAAGAGCAAACTAACGAGCAACTTATTTGTTACATTGAATCACAGAGGAAGCAAAGTGTACGCACGCGTCTTCTTACTTCTTACTACTTCCTTCTTCGTTCCTACCACGTACGGCAATTTAATAGAACCAGTTTATAGTGGCGATTTTCCCTTACCGTTATGACTTAGAGATCTTCAAGAAAGGAGCTTACTCTTTCCTTAAAAGACCGGCAACGCACCCGTGATTGAATGAGTGTGAGTCCATAGGTGATCACTTTCCATTAGGTGACTCTGAAAGACTGACGAAAACGAGTGGTAAAAAAACCCAAGGAAGACCAAGGCTGACTTACGAAGATCAAATGATCAGTGTTAACTGACGGAAATGTGCAAAGCACGCGCATACCTAGGCGAAAATGTGTAAGGTTAATGATGAGATTTGAGGTAGCGAAAGAGTATTTAAGAACCGCAAAGCTTGGCGCTCCGTGTTCTCTGACTACCCCGTTGGGTATACAGCGTGAAGATATGTATGTAATACACGAATATTAATTCTCAAACTGAATTTGTAACTTTATAATCCAAGTATCCTAACATCCATACGAAGAGGTTGGTAATCTATATATTAATACATGAAGAGAAAACTTTGTACCTCTTTTTAAACACATTGAGCATACGGAGGAGTGTGAAATTCGGTACACTTAAAGTTTGGAGAAAGACTGGAAAAAGATATTTTTTTAATTTAATATGTTACAAATAAGTACATTAAATTAAATTAAACAAAACGTTCATTGTTTACGTTCATTCTGCCAATGTCAAAAATACTGTCAATGTCAAACTCATAATACTTTGTGATCTCGTATGTAATGTAACCTCCTTGGATCAAACAGTCGCACAGAATAGATCCAAAGAGTTTATATTATAAGGTTATATTTACGGAAGAGTTTCGACCACAGGGCGATCTCTTGTATACACAATTGCTCTCAGATAGACCTGTTCTTAACACTAAATACAAGGTACCTATGTTAATTAACCAGCTGTAACGTTAATTAACTAACCTCGTTATTGTGAATCCAAATTGTTAAGGGAACAAAATTCGTTGAAACTGACTATTATTCTTTGATTACCCTGTTGTTTACGTCCATTAATTAAACACAACAATATTTGATTAAAAGTACCTAATATTACAACAGCACATGATATCTACATAAGGTATTGTTAGTATTCATATAATATTCATTCAATGGCTATCAACCCGGAATGATACATGACGTGAATTATTATGTATATGTGCATAAAATAAATAATGTATTATTTCTATAATGAGACAGTTTTGAAATATACTTTTAAATATAAGTATTTATTTTTCAACAAATAATTTCATATTAAATACAATATGAGATCTAAATTATGATAGAAAGTTATGAAGGTTGAATATGAACACTTTTGCACGTTGTTGAGCAGTGTGTGTACTTACTGTGTATTGGACACAAAATTAATGATGGAAAAAGTTTTATGAGAATTTCGTAAACTATTTCCGGGTTTTCAGTTAAACGTACAGTTTTACGACGAAGCCGGATTTTAAAAGAGAAACATGTACGATACTGTGTACTTTATTTCTTTTACAAAAATTACGAAATACAATACAATAAAGGGTAAAGAAATAATTAAATCTCCTCTATGATATTGCTGATATTATGCGATTAATTCTAATCGAAAAAAGATGTTAAATCGAAAAATAACATGTATGCAAAAATTCCATTATTTATAACATATCTTCAAGCTGTATCCCCAACGGGGTAGTCAGAGAGGACGGAGTGTCAGGAGTCGCGGTCCATACACACCACTTTCGCTTCCTCAAATCCCATCATTCTCTTCACACATTTTCGTCTAGGTATGCGAGTGCTTATGACATTTTCGTCTGCTAACACTCTGGCTATTTGATTTTCATAAGTCAGCCTTAGTCTTGTGCATGTATGTATGTATTTATATCACGTATAGTTACAAGTGACTTCTAGTACACTCTAAAGTTGTTCCGTGCAGATGTAAAAGTCAAAATATAAATTTGAGATAAATAATTTGAGCCCATTCATAATTTCATTTAATTATTTTAAATAATGGTGTATATAATTTTATTTAATAGTACATACATTCATATTTTCATGCTGTATCCCTAACGGGATAGTCAATGAGGACGGAGCGCCAAGCTTCGCGGTCCTTACATACTTCTTTCGACTCTTCAAATCTCGTCACAGCCTTCATGCATTTTCGCTTAGGTATGTAGATGTATTAAACATTTCCGTCAGTTAACACGTCAGTTATTAATAATAATGATATGTAATCATTTCACACGTACATATGTACGTATCTATTGTAGTAAGTATACATAATATTATAATATTTCACTTCTGCATCGCTAATCGCCTCGTGTATTCGGAGTGTACTAGATGTTTTGGCGCGGCCTATACATGACTAATTAATCAAGTACATGGCTTGAATGAGGTTGCTTAATGTAAATAGTCTGTGCATTATTTTTATTCTAATAACATGCTATTATAAAATGATTTAATCCTGAACAAACTCGTTAAGTTTGAGTCAATCCTTTCCGTCCGCTCTGTCTACCCCGTCCTCTCTGACTACCCCGTTAGGGATGTAGCGGGAGAATATGTAAGATTATACTATTTTTATGACAGAACAGAAAAAGTTAAAAAAATAGAGGCGTCCTGTTAGGAAATCCGCCATAGTATTAGACTTAGTAAAATGGTCTCGTTGGCACCCTTTGAGTACGGAGTCATACATACATACATATCTTCACGCTGTATCCCCAATGGAGTAGTCAGAGAATACGGAGCGTCAAGCGTTGCGGTCCTTACATACTTACATTTCCGTCTGCTAACACTCTGGCTATTTAATCTTCGTAAGACAGCCTTGGTCTTCCTCGACTTCTTTTACCACTCGCTTTCGCTCTGCAGATTTTCTTCGTCAGTCTTTCATCACTCATTCTTTCTATGCCCCGAACCATCATAGCGGTCCTTTCTTCATTTTTACAATAACACTGTCGTGCAACCCTGTCATACTGCGTATCTCTTCATTGCTTATCCTGTCCGCAAGAGTGACACCGCACATATTTCTAAGAGATCGCATTTCTACTTCATTTATCATACTTTCACTCGATATCGGGCATATCCAGGCCTCACTACCGTACATTAAAGTTGACACCGACACCACATTGTGTGTGGCCATTTTGGCTGAGTTAGATATATTCACACTGCCAACTAATGCGGACAAAGCACCGTTCACTTTATTGCCGCCTGCTTCCCGTCTCTCTACATCGAACTCACAGCTTCCATCCCTCGAAAACGCACTCCCCAGATATACAATTCCGTTCAATTGTTCTAAACATTTAATAGTTCGTACATTTTCCCTTTCAAACACCAGAACTTTAGTTTTGTTCAGATTCATATTCAATCCCTTCACTTCACAGTCTTCTTTCATGCACGTAACTAGTGTTTGCAACTCCGCTTCTGATGATGATATAAGCACAGCATCGTCAGCGTACAAAAGGCAGTTTGTCACTGTACCGTCACATATCATACCACTCATACTTACTTTCAATGTCTGCAGGCAACTGTCCAAATACAGCACGAATAGCCAAGCAGACATCACGCAGCCCTGTCTAATGCCTGAACAGACTTCCAACCAAAGCGTCATGACACCATCTATCTTTACACATGCTCTGTGGCCTCGATATAATGGCCTCACAGCCTGCAGTAATCTATCGAATGCTGTTTTAAGTTCTACGAAAGCGCAGTAAACCTTTTGACCAATGTAAAAACAAGAAACTTCTTCACGATAACGCGAAGCGAGAAATTCTGATCCATAAAACCCCTACCGTTCCTTAAACCACCTTGCACTTTCCACAATTATCTTTCAGAAACAACTTTCATACGTTCCTTGGTATAGACTTTACTTGCTAATCTGACCAAGCTGATGGCCTTATAGCACGCACAGTCTGAATGAGAACTTTTCCCTTTACAGAGAGGTACTATGACCGCGGTATACCAGTCTTTTGGCACCACTCCCTTCTCCCCAAAAAAGTTGCACAGTGCACAGAAGCTATCGCAGACTCTAGGACCATCATACCTGATCATCTCAGCAGTCACCTCATCATTTTCCACAGCCTTTCCGCATTTCAGACTACTTATCACTATTTAAATCTCCTTTATACCAATGGCATCCTCCTGGACTCACCCGAGTATGCCAATTCATTAGAATCGCTCTCAGTATCAGAGACGGAGTCGCCACTCTCATACAGTTCTCCATAGTATTCACTCCATCGCTGCAAAATATCTTTTTTATTTGTAAGCAGGTACGGAGTTCGGAATCATTAACCGATATATCTGATTTAGTTTTTTGCCGACTTTTCTAAGCACGGGTTTTTCCCGTATCGGTGGTAGATGCGACATACAAAAGTACTTCGTACCGTAGTATTGTATTGAACATGAATTGAACTTTGAGTTTGACTGACTGTACGCCCTTTTTTGTAATGTGGTATCGAATTCACTTGAAGTTGAAATAAACTTTGACTGACTTCGACTGACTGTACGCGCCCCCTTTTGTAATGTGGTATCGAATTCACTTGATCTTGAAATAAACGTTGACTGACTTTGACTGACTGTACGCTCCCTTTTGTTCGAATCGAATGTATCGAATTGATTTGAACTTGAAATAAATTTTGACTGACTGTACGTCTAACATGACCGTTTTTTGGCCTCAATCCAGAACGCCCAACCCTATGTATAGGAGATGATGATGTCATTTGTATGTACAATACATAATAAATGAAAATATTTTTAACAGAAGATATTTTTTATTGAGTAATTAAGTTTACAAAAAAATTCTAGAAAAAAAAATTATATTATATTTAACTGATTAAGACTGGTTTCTTATATTTACCAAATAAGCAAATTTTTCTAAAATCTCTGGACTATTTTTAAATAAGTATGCAGTTGGAGACACGATTTAGTAATGTTAGATTTGGTAATTAAAATTACCCTAAGTACCGCGATTCCTAGTTGTGTTTTTCGCTGGTCCATATTTATTCATCGGTTAAATTTAGAAATAATATAACTTTCATTTGGTTTGCTTTTCCCAATTCGGGACATATTTCCTAGTCCGGGACATTTTCGAGTTTGCTCGGAACACCGGGACAGGCACTTTGAATCCGGGACAGTCCCGGACATTCCGGGACGTACGGTCACGTTATATATGTCCCCTTTTGTATACAAAAGCATCCATTTCTTTGGGGTTGAGAATTATCATGTGGGGCCTTTACCCAATATAAATCTTTTGGTGGTTGTCCGCGGAGAGTTCTTGAAAGGTTCCATAATATCCTCCCTCCTCTTCTCCTCTCAGCACCTTAGTTGCACTACGACAGAAAGATTGTATGGCTTTTAAACTTCAGTTCAAACTGATACTACAGTAGATATTTTATATGTCCATATTAAGAACTGGCAATAGCAATAATACTTAAAGTGAAATACTCAAAGTTTGCGTAAATCCCTTCAAAACATAGGAGAATTAAAAATTACGCAGTTATCTAACCATATATAAAGTTGTTTAACCTCAATGATAGCAACATACATCAGAGCACCACGCTATATGTGCGTCACAACATTATCAACAAAATTATTTCCAAGAAAACTACATTAAAGTACGTAAAGGTTCTGAGAACAGTAACTTTGCCAATGAGGGCATGAAAACCAAAACAATACGTCAGCGAGGCTTTGCTTCAATTAATTGTGTTAACCTCGCTCTCGCTTCTAGTGACAAATGAAATTACTGGCAGAAAGTAGGTAATGTTTATTGATAAAATCGTGGCAGGAAGCTGCTTCCGATATTAGAATATGTAGCTGCCATTTCTGGTGAAGTTAAATATTTTTGTTTGGGTAAGAGTATTTAAAAGATACTTTTTGCTATGAAATTTTTTATTAAAAAGATTATTTAAGATTTCTTGACACTATTTTGAAAAAGGTACCATTGTACTTGGATGTATAAAGGTTTCTATACATTTTGATTACTATTGTACTTACAGGAACCTAATTTTATAATACACCCCTCCTACCGGTTTAACTCCGAAACTACAATATATAAATAATATGTGTGGTACTGCCATGCTGCATTACAGCACAAATTGGGCCTGCTCGTCCGCTGAAATACCATCCTCGCACAGAATATCGGCGTGAAATAACAGCATCTATTGCTATTGTTTCGTTCGGAGAGTGAGAGTGCCAGTGGTCTAACTTCCCCCTCCCCTCCTTTCCTTAAAGGCCGGTAACGCACCTGTAAATCCCTGGGCATTGTGGGTGTCCATGGACGGCCGTGATCACTTTCCATTAAGTGACTCGCTTGCTCGTTTGCCCCTTCTTTTAATAATGAACAGAAAAATAGAAAATCTGAGTTAAGAAACAGCTTTTGGAAATTTCTTTGACAATGAAGCCTCATTTAAAGAAATTCGCTGATACCGCCTTGGTGAAAGAGGAATTTAAGAGAATTTCGAAGTGTGATCATCACGTTTCTAGCAATAGCGATCAGCGGAGAATTGTACTGACAACAGCCATCGCGAATACGTGACGCGATCCATTTGAAGTATTTTATAACTGTAAAGAATTTATAACTGTATCTATTATATAGTATATATAGGTAGAAAATTTTTTTTAAATAAAATACAACGCATGTTACTCGCTGATAATGTAGCTTTTTGTATGTGAAAGAATTTTTAAAATCGGTTGACAGCGCACAAGTAGTTTCAAGTAGTTTTTGAGTTAATCCATTACATACAAACAAACAAAGCTTACCTCTTTACAATATTAGTATAGATATTCGTGATCAAATATATTGTTATAATAGGGTATATATAATAAGGTTAATTTTGAAAGTGTTGCTACTTAATAATAATTTGTGATCTAGACAGTGGGTATTTTTAAATATTAAAAGATGAGTCAGTCAGATCTTTAGATATCATATGTTGCACCCACGTTGATATTCTAGAATATCTAGAAGTACGAAAAAAAAAATTAAACCGCCTTCAAAAAAAACACTGAAAAGTATAAAATAACTATCCTTTACTAATCAAAACTCAAGTACAATTAAAATAACTTTATAAATAAGAAACACATACCTATATAATTAAATTTGACAGTTACTGAAGTCGGTGCCAAGCCTACCAAACTAAAGACTTTCTGTTGTTGCACATTGATTTGGCACCGACTTCAATAACTGTCAAATTTAATTATATAGGTATGTGTATCGTATTTATAAAGTTATTTTAATTGTACTTGAGTTTTGATTACTAAAGGATAGTTATTTTATACTTTTCAGTGTCTTTTTTGAAGGCGGTTTAATTTTTTTTAATAAAAATTTTTTATTTCTCCCTTTTGAGTGATCTTGACCTAAATAAATATCTAGGGCAGGTCTGCAATTAACTTCATTCTAATTCCGGAGCGCAACGCCATACAAGAGAATCGTCAATATAAATAAAGGTTATAACCTGGTCGCGTTATCTAGTGTATCTTCGAAGTTCAAGCTCTAATATCGGTGAAAATTAAATGGTACCACTCCTGAAGTACGAACTACCAAACGAAAAAAGAATTTTTGAAATCGGTTCATAAATGACGGAGTTATGAGGTAATAAACATACAAAAAAAAACACAAAAAAAACATACAGACGAATTGAGAACCTCCTCCTTTTTTCTGAATCTGAGAACGTTACATAATATTGATGGAAAAAATTATTCTCGTATTAGCCTTGCTATATTTAGGTAAAACAAAACCCAGTGACAAATTCATTGATCAAGGGAACGTAACGGTAAAAAGCAATGTTGATAAAATAAATAAACTGTTCCCTTTACTGAAATGTTTACTTAGGTTTTGTTAGGCAACTTTGTTAAATGAAGTCTACGTGTGAAAGGGAAAATTTAAACAAAAACAATTTGAAAACGCTTTAAGATACTTCTTAATTAACATCTGAAAGTAAAAAACAAATTTTATTTAAAAAAATTAAACCGCCTTCAAAAAAACACTGAAAAGTATAAAATGACTATCCTTTACGTCAAAACTCAAGTACAATTAAAATAACTTTCTAAATACAATACACATACCTATATAATTAAATTTGTCAGTTATTGAAGTCGGTGCCAAGCGCACCAAACTAATAGACTTTATGTTGTTGCACATTGATTATTTCTCCTTTTTTAGTGGTCTTGACCTAAATAAATATCTAGGGCAGGTCTGCAATTAATTTCATTCTAATTTCGGAGCGCAACGATATACAAGAGAATCAATATAAATAAAGGTTATAACCAGGTCGCGTTATCTAGTGTATCTTCGAAGTCCAAACTCCAATATCGGTGAAATTTAAATAGGACCACCTCTGAAGTATTACCTACCAAATGAAAAAAGAATTTTCGAAATCGGTTCATAAATAACGGAGTTATGAGGTAACAAACATACAAAAAAAAAACAACAACATACAGACGAATTGAGAACTTCCTTCTTTTTTTGAAGTCGGTTAAAAATCAAAAGCATAGTCGTACCGTTGTCGTCACCTTTGGTGAGTACGCGTCAAAAACTAGACATATACTATTCATATCTATCTATATATATATACATATAACAAAACAGTAGAAACCGTGTGTTTGTATATTAATAAATTTATCAAAAAAAAGAGCGATAAAAAAGACCATTCGAGCATTTTTTCAAATTTTTTGTCTTTCTGTCTGTCAGCATGTACACGCTAATCTCTCGCTAATCTAATACTAAACAGATTTTCTTGCAGTTTTCACAGGTAGATTAAGCTCAGCTGGGAGCAACATTAGGCGTATACCGAAATCGGACATTTATTGAAATCGGATGACAGTGAAAGTTTATCGCCATTTAAAGACAATAATTTTCAATTCGCAGGGCGCGTAATAAAATCGACTTTTACGCGGACAAAGTCGCGGAGACCATTTTGCTGTAAATAATTACACAAATATTTTATTTGGTTAACATTTTACAAAGTTATAACTTATAATACATATATAATATGTAATACTCTTTAAGATCTAACATATTCTTCTGGTAGAGATTTTTTCTTTATTTTTGGTTACGAATCCGTATAATTTTTAACCATTTTGCGCCCAATATCTCAAATTGTTACTCGACTCGTGTTTCGTGTGTCAACGAAGCATCTTTATCATAGCATCTTTTAGAATGCCTTTATGAGAGACGAAACACGTATTAATTAGTAGATTGAGTTTTTGGACGAAGACAGCCAAAACTTATACAAATTTACCACACGAAATTAATTTCCACTAAATGACACCTGAGTCTTTGTAACTATTCATTATTTTCTTTTAATTTCTTTTTTTATTCAAGCAGTTCATTCCATAGACAAGCAACGTGAAAAAAAAACAAAAGAGCAGATCTTCTCCGGACTCCCCATACTTCAAATTTTATAATTATGTAATTCTTTGCAAGAAATCTTTTCGTTATTTCTTTATGGCATGGCGCACAGTTTAGCACATTTGCCAATGTCACGTATTAATAAATAGAATCACAAGTAAATTAGTTTTTTCTCATCAAATTCAGTTAAAGTGGGTATAGCTTCAATTGTAACCACAGACAGTCGTTACCTATATGTAGTAAAAATTAACAGTTAAATCAGTGATATGTTTTGTGACCGCAATGAGCGTTTCTATAGTGGTATCGAGGTGTTATTTTGTTTTTTCTCTATGTTCTGTTCACACTGAATGAATAATAAAATGATGAGCCATATAAGTACCTATGTATTACACTTTAAGAGTTATAACTTAATAATAATAATAAGCCTTTTATTCAGTTCAACTTATTCTATTACATATTCTAGATTAAAACGTAAAACCTAGCCTAGTCTAGTATTTGAGTCTTGCTTGTTTTCTGCATATCTGTTTGCCAGTCGGCAAAGGCCTCCTTCAAGCTTTTCTATTCATGTTTGTCTTTTGAGCCATTCTGTTCTACATCACTTCTGCCACTTGTCTGATGTCGTCACTCCACCTTTTCTGTGTTTTATATCTTTTCCTTTTATCTTCTCAAGGGTACCATCGTGTCACAATTTTACTCCATTTGTCTTGTCCTCTCATCATATGCCCCGCCCAACGCTATTTGAGCCTCCTGATTTTGTGTGTCATGTCTAGGACCTTTGTCTTGTTTCTGATGAACCTGTTTTTCAATCTGTCTGACTTCTTAACATTCAGCATACTCCTTTCCATTGCGTACTGGCAGATTGCGAGTTTGCTTGTCATGTATTGTGTTAAAGCCCATGTTTGGCTACCATACATGAGAACAGGTAGTATGCAAGTGTTAAATTATTTTAGTTATACTAAATTATATTAGTTAAGTTCCTATTTTTGGTTTACATTAATGATCTTCCATTTATGCTTAAAGACCTTTGTGAAATAATATTATTTGCTGATGACACATCATTATTATTTAAAGTTAACAGAAAAGACATAGATATTAGCGGACAGAATAGGACCTTGGCGGATGTCTCGAGATGGTTCGCTGCCAATAATTTACTACTGAATGCACAAAAAACCAATTGTGTTAAGTTTTCCCTATCCAATGTACCCAAAATTCATAATGGACTGAAACTGGATGGGAAAGAATTAGAATTAATGAAATCAGCTACTTTTCTTGGTTTAACAGTAGACAATAAGTTACAGTGGGCGGACCATATCGGGACTTTATCTAATAAGCTCAGTTCGGCAATATATGCTATTAGGCGCATTAGACAGTTGACAGATGTAGCTACGGCTAGGCTGGTGTATTTCGCATATTTCCATAGCCTTATGTCTTATGGTCTGCTACTGTGGGGATCAGCGGCGCATATGAAATCTATCTTTATTTTACAAAAGAGGGCAATACGTACCGTCTACAGTATGAACGCACGTGAGTCGCTGAGAGATCATTTTAAAGACATTGATGTACTCACCTTACCCTCGTTATACATCTATGAAAACATAATGTACACTAAAAAAAATTTAGATCTATTTCAAAAGAAAGGCGTTGTTAGTGGTGTGGAAACTCGTGGTCGTGATCAGCTAGTTATTCCTAAATTTAAATTACAAAAGTCAAGTGGTTCATTTTTGGGTAACTGTGTTCGTTTTTATAATAAAATTCCTCAAGAAATTACTCAATTAACAGAAAACAGATTTAAACTTGTCATTAAACGCACACTGATTGGAAAAGCATACTACAAAATTAGCGATTTCATTGAAGACACAACAATAAACTGGAAGTGATCCTCTCTGCGTATGCATTTACTGGCTTTATAGATATTGTATTTTTAAATAACTATTGTACAATGATGGTGAAAAAATGATACCTGACTGAGTTTCTTGTCGGTTCTTCTCAGTATTCAGGTTTTCTTTTCGAACCGAACTAAAGTAGATTTGACGTTCAAAAATACCTTGCATTTGGGTTTACTTGAATAAATTGATTTGACTTTGACTTTGACTTTGAAATAATTTACTTTTTACGTTTATATGAAGCCTTTTATCTTTCATAGCCTCTCTCAAGCCCCAGTATCTCCATTGGTTGGAGATCACTAATTGGGTTGGAATATCCCATCACTAGTTATAACTCTCAAACATGAGTTATAACTAGTGATGGGATATTCCGCTGCATATTTACCTAAAGTTAATTTTTGGTTAAAAAAATATGGAAGCAGCATTTCAAAAAAATGTGTACGTGTACGTGTAAAATATGTGTACGTCGCTATGAATATGTTTTATTTTGTCTTCAAAAACTCGATCTAAATATATTTTTTTTAACAAAGATGCATTTGGAATGGTTTTATCCTGATGTCTACATTTATAAGTATTAATAAAAAAAAATTGCGGAAACCGGGGTATTCGATTGTCAAGTTACACACAATAAGAAAATTTAAGAAAAAAATAAGAAATTTTGAGAAAAAAATACGGTACTATCTCGTGAATAGTAATAGCATGCTGCATACAGTGTTATTTTGTGTTTCCCTCATACGCTGACGAAAAATCTTATTGCTATATCTATCTTTTTCTATGAAATGTTACTGTCCCGGCGCCATCCCCATAAATCGAAAACAAAATAAATTTATTATTTTGATGAATTTGTGAAAGTAATGTTCTTAATGTAACCGGGACTCCGAGTGATTGATTCAACTAGCTAAACATTAAAAAAAGGATAGAATTAGTCCGTGATTCGAAACAAAAAGATAAGCTAATTTTTAAAAAGTTTTTTTTTCATCTTATAAATAACAGCGCGTTTTGCGCCTGTTGTATAAGAAACTACATTTTTGCCATATTTTGAACTATTTAACCAGATGCATAGGTACCTACATTCATATTATTATATTGTTTGAACACTAAATATGTCGATCGCGGAATATCGTGATTTTTTATACAAAAATACACTCCATATAAGCCATATACTTCAGACTAGTAATCATTCGATTTTATTATCAGATCAGAACATAGTTTGTCGATCCTGGAATCCCGATACATTCCCGATGCTTTCCACATTAGCCAACTTCACAACTTTAGGTAAATATGCATCGGAATATCCCATCACTGGTTATAACGTATGCGAAGAGGATTATGGAATTACTATTAAGGAATTCCTTTCCTAGAATTTAAATTCAAAGGCGTGCTCTTGCACTTCGGAATTTTTCATAACGGGTTTATAAAACATCAAATTTTCATAAGCCACTATGTGCTGTGTGCATGAAAATAAATTTCAATCCGTGGATTTTCAATATTCTACCATAAAAACCTGAACATTTATTACACAGACGTGTTATTACTGCGGTGAAGAATGAATTAGAGTTTGTCTGAAATAAATGAATAAGTTGGTACTTGTTATGGCGACTGATACCAAATAAAGCAAGGTGCACGCAATCTGTTGAGAATGCTTGGTAATGGATGATATTAAGAAATATAAAAGATTTTCAAATGAAGACAGTAAATTGGCCATAGCCTAATGTCCTATTCAGCTGAGGGGATCAGCGACGCATATTAACTCCATTTTTATTTTACAAAAAAGAGCAATACGTGCCATCTACAGTACGAATGCAAGCGAATCTCTAAGAGATCGTTTCAAAGACATTGATATACTCATCTTGCCGTCCGTAAACATATTTGAAATTACTATGTATACGAGAAAAAATATAGATCTGTTTAAAAGAAAGGCGATATTAATGGTATGGAAACCTAAGGTCATAATAAATTGGTTATTTAAAAATTCAAATTACAGAAGTCTAATGTTTCATTTATGGGTAACTGCATTCGTTTCTATAATAAAGTTCTTCAGGAAGTTACACAATTGTAAGAGGATAAATTTAGATTTGTTATAAAATCCTACAAATCAACCTAGGAAACCAAATTACGTCTATTGGATATCATTAATTTCAAATTTATAATCATTTTATTTTAAATTAATAAAATACTAATTAAGACCAATTAATTATTACTAGCAACATTTTTTATTAGTTACTATGCAGGCTTATAACACTGGGATTAACTCTGCGGGCCTATTATGTATCTTTGACATTTCGTAGTGAACAACCGAGATCGGTTGGTCACCGAGCTCGGTGGACAACCGAAGATTTGTTCTATTTGGTAATACGTATCCATTTGGACATTTATCGACAACGCTTGTCGCGTCTCTAGTGTACACCGCATGTGTCAAGATGTGTTATGCGGCAAAATGTTGTTGTACGCGCGCAAGCATAAGTCGCTATATAATCACGTGGCATACTGAATATGTACGGCTTAGAGAGCCTTTTTTTTGGCACAAATCACTTGATTTTAAATCTTTGAACGAACTTCGAATTGCATTCGAAACTTCGTGAAGTGTAGACGGTGCACGAGTTGTGTTGTGAGACTAATTTTTAATTGTATTTTGAATTACAGCATCCGTGAAAAATTTTTAACGTAAGTAAATCAGCTGAATATTTATTGTTGCCTCTAAAAATTAATGAACAAGAAATAATTTCACGAAGTATTTTTATGTAATATAAGTATTGAAAAATAATTTTAAAACTTAGATTCTCTCTATTTCTTGTGTCCATTATGTAGACTTCGAATAAAGAAAAAAGCTGTTAATGTTTATCACAAAGTACTTTTATAAATAATGTAGTGCTTATATTACTAATAAGTTACGTGAGTAATTTACTTAAATAAGTACTTTTTGTGTTAACATGAAAAGATCAATTTTTAGATGCCATCGGTGAGAAAGGTTTCACAAAGACAATTAGAGTAATTGCTGGAGTTTGAGGAAGCACATCGCGACGTAGCGCTGGGTCGCTTTTCAAGCGGGCCCCTTGCAAGCCAGGCTATAAAGCTAGCCTGGGATTCAGTCGCAATGCAGCTGAATGCTGTAGCCGATGGTACCACTAAAACAGCAATTCAGTGGCGCAGGGTGCGTAAAGTATTTAATTTTTTAAAGAAAGTCTCAAAACTGGCTGATAATACAATCATAAAATGCAACATAGCATTAACTTCATTATAACTACTTATCAAAAATGTTCCAATAAGAAAATACTTAAAATAGCTTACAACATACACGTACAACACACACTAATAACATGCATTCCGTAAAACCACTTGAGTTTTTGTGTCGTCCCTTCTCAATAGGCACAAGAACATATTTTTTGAGTAAATAATTTACACATTCCAAGGTATTTTGAGGAGAATTTATTAAATGTTCGCTAGTTTTTTTTTACATATATGTATATATTTTCACGCTGCATCAATCGCGGGGTAGGTAGAGGAAGAAGCATCAATCGTCTCGGTTCCAACTTATATCTTTCACTTTCTCAAAGCTCATAAATATCCTCACACACTTTAACTGAGGTATGTGAATACTCTTGACATTCCTATCAGCTGACACTATAGCTATTTCATATTTGTAAGTTAGTCCCTTCTAATACGTAATCATTCTTTAAACACATTCATCCGAACCTTATTATGTCGTCTGTTACTTTAGTAATTTTTAACTCGAGCGAGGAGTGCAGAGTAACTGCCTGGAATGACCCTTGACACTCGGTCTCCTTTGCCTACCCCATTAGGAAAATGGCGTGAAGATATGTATCTACATGTTATAGAAAAAAAATGTTTTCCTTTTTCAATTTCACTGTACTGCATAGATTTTAAAGCTAAAACCAAAACAAAGGCTGCAGATATTAGAAGAAATGCGTCTGCTACTGGTGGTGGATCCGGTAAGCTAATACCTTTGAGCGATATAGAGCAAAAGGTATTAGCTTTAATAGGTCCTGTGGTGTTGAGGCGCTTGCCCGGTGTGCAGTTACCTGTTGAGGTAATTTCGAATTATTTAATTATTATCTACCACTCAAGGAATATAATACTTAATATATACGCGAGTCCCTAATGGAAGTGGAATGGCTTGTAGATGATCCGCCTCCAATGGAGCAAGTCATGTTTGCAATCCCTCCATTAAGTCTACATCCTCCTGTCCGTGATCCTAATATTCCTGAAACATCGGCGCTACCGCTCCCAACAACGCCACCGCCACCGCCACTGTCACCACCGCCACCATCACCACCAAGAGCTGCAAGTCCTCCAGCTACTCAACGAGCTAATACTTCGTTTAGAGAAAGTAAGTACTAAAAAATTTGAAAAAAAACAGCATTTTAAAGAGATTAAAAGAAAACTAAATAAGATATTTATCTGTATATTTTTTTATACAGGAACTCCAAGGCGCAGACCACGTAGGCGTAGTAAGTAGAAGTTTGTTATCAATTAATGTCACATGCAATAGAAATTAAAATAATAATATTTGGGTCCCAAAAGTGTAAACAAACATGTGCCTAAAGTTAAATTAACATGACCAAACATTTAGGTTAAAATTAATTGCATAATTCAATACTGAACAAAGCAATATATAATAATAATAAAAACCCATTAGGCTGACTTATGAAGATCAAATAGCCAGAGTGTTAGCAGACGGAAATGTCACAAGCACTCGCATATATAGGCGAAAATGTGTGAGGAGAATGATGAGATTTGAGAAAGCGAAAGAGGTATGTAAGCGTCGCGGTCCGTCCTCTCTGACTACCCCGTTAGGGACACAGTGTCTGAAGATATGTATGTATGTACATAATAATATTTTTTTATTCGTAAGAAATGTGGTATATAGAAGATATATATATTACAATAAAAATATTTTAATTTCAGCTGCTAGAGATCCGCACGTGCCTCAATGGGCCTACGAAATTGAAGAGAGGCATATAGCTGCTCAGGAGCGGCTCGCAGCTAGTGTGGAAGCACTGAATATATCAGTTAATAGGACATTGCAAGAGCAATTGGGAAACTTTGCTACAATATTTGATTTGCGACTCGCAGCTATACAAACCGCCATATCATCTTTGCGACCACCAAATTATGAGTAGCCATAAGTACCAAGTAGCATAGATCTCTATCATCTATTCATATGAATATATCAGATATTTCTTTTAGCTGATCGTGTGATAATGTACTTAACTTGAAACATATTTGAATGTCTTATTATTCAAATATTACATTTCTTATAATTATTTATTTGGAAGCGTTAACAGAACCATAAATTATAGAAATCCATATTAGGTGTGGAGCATGGATTATCAGTGGAATTTCTTAATGCCGGTAGTATATATAGGTATTAAGTATTATTTCGATATTGAAATTTCCGAATACCGATTGTAACAATAATTTTGAGAATGATAGATGCTTTATAAATAAAAGTTTACTTTAAACTAAATCAACATTAGGAACAAATTAAAAAATATTAGGAAATTTTCAAAAAAGTTATCAAGTAGCTCTAAAATATACAGTTACATTGTAAACCACTATGTAGTATCCAAAGTACAAGAATATATTATTCATGCGTAACATTATATTTTTAATTAACTTTACTGTTTTAATTATCTTCAAACTTAATATTGAAATACTCTTCAACCTCGAGAGGTTTTCCAATATAACATATTTACTTTGAAGTTACAGTTCTTCAATATTATCGAGAAGTGGTATAAATGCTGTATTTAGTTCCTTAGAAAAAATACTACACACATATCATAGATATACTGAATGCAGAATCCAAAGGTTGAATTAACCGCAGAGCCTCATTCTTGAAATCTGTCAAGAACAAACAAACGATTATTCTTCGTATATTAGTTTACTGAAAGTTATGACTAATAAAAAACAATTTCAACTATTTGAAAAATCAATAAAATATTTAATCGATAAATTATATTTATAAAGTAGTCTCATATAATATTTTAAATATTGTTTCTTTATTACACGTTTGTGTATTGTAATTAGCTTTGCTCGGCCACGCGTTCCTGTGGCTTAGCACTGAAGTGTGAGTTATGGTCTTGAATTCATACAAATTTCCCATAGAGAAAAGAATTCAGTTTTTCCAGAATTTTCCAGCCAGATTTTCCAAGTTTTCTTGTCATAAAAACTTTACGCGGACTGTTAAGAACATGTAAAAAAAATTGCCAAATCAGTCCAGCCCCTTTCAGGTTTTGCGTTTAGCAAAGAACAAAATTATCTTTATTTATGTAAACTAAACTCTTTTCCACACCACCTCTGAGGTAGAGTTAAAGGCGCGTTTTTTTTCATGTGGTATCCCCTGTAGGTCTAATCCACAAATCTCTATTTAATATACTTAAAAGAATATTTAATACATTTGTAATATAATAATTATACATAAATATGTACATAATACGCATAATAATATAGAAGAAATACATTGATTAAAAAATAGGTACATTACAGGTATATAATAGGTATATATAGGTATCAACATGATTGACGCTGAGACCGACATATTCAACTGTGCACTGAGTGAATTTACAAGGACTGCTTTAATGGTCATATGTTACATGAAGTCATAGAAATGTAAATAGTTAGTCGACATTACTGTATTGGGATAAATCCTGTAAAAGTAATGTAAGTAGAAATAAATAAATAAATAAAATATTAAGTGAAATTAAAAAAAATGTAGAACATTCTTTTCTTATACCAAAGAATTAGCTAGCTGTTCGAAAAGGCAAATCTTCTACTCTGCTAGGCTAGTTTATTATTTAACATAATACTTAGTTTTAAGTTAATATATATTAACATTAATGTCTTCTGTTACTATTGATTTTACTTTTAGTTAATATAAAAGTTTTTTTTAAATATTGAGTTAACAAAAATAACAAAATATAATAATACAAATAGTATGTATGAATAAATGAGACAATAATATTTTATTTATATCTACAAACTACGCCTAACTTTGACCCTCGTTTTCCAGTGTCCTCCATAACCGTCTGACAAGGCTTTCTCTTGTATTGTCTGGAATACCTTCAAGCAGTGCAGCATTAGTATGGACCGGCTGATATTGTTGATCTTAATGTTTTTAAACTTTCACGACTTGTACACATCTTACAATATTTACTAACGGGTCTAGTCGCGTTTATACTTTAAGGCTAATTACCTATTTTATCCCGACGTTTCATCCTCAGCAGTCTGCCCGTGACCACGATGGGTGCAATCCTCTCAAAACGTCGGGATAAAATAGGTAATTAGCCTTAAAGTATAAACGCGACATAGACCGGTTAGTAAATATTGTTGATCTTGGTTAATATCAGAATCAAGTAAGTCTACTATGGGAGTATTATGTGCATTGGCTATATTATGTAATACAATACAAGCATTCACTATTCTTCCAGTTGTTACTGGGTCAAAATGAAGTACTCTGTGTTCTAATAAACATCTCCAACGTGATGTTAGTACTCCAATACACCGTTCAACAGTGTTCCGAACTCTACAATGAAGATTGGGGTAACCACAGTACAAGTAAGCATACAGTATTCCATCTTCATACAAACGCTCTCAAATGACGCGCTCGAAATCTCGGCATTTCTCAGCATACGACAGTCGCGAGTACGCCGCGGTTGTCGTCGGACCGTATGAGACGCTCCCGCGCATTTACTGACCAAATATTATGTCAATCAAGTTTACGAGCATAATGTTCAGTGTATGGATGTTGGAATACATCTATATCGAAACCGGAAATATTTCTCTGTTGTTAATTTATAGAAAATATATTATCATAATGATCTAGTTAATTTATTGCTGATTTTTAATTATACTGTACACAAAATGCATTTTTTTTGTCCATTTCCACCATACTAACTCACAAACTTTTGAAACTAGATATAAAATATTATTTAAATTACATAAATAAAAACGTATTAAATTTGCAATAATATAAAATGAAAATATAATATTACAATTTAATATAGTACCTATTATCAAATACGTAACACAAGAAAAACATACAGCCCAAGCTGTTATAAAAATAACAGCTGCATAAAAAATTAATTTATGAATAATTTGGTATCAATTAATTTTAAATACAAGATCAAATAGCCAGAGTGTTAGCAGATAGAAATGTCAAAAGCTCTCGCATATCTAGGCGAAATTGTGTGATGAGAATTATGAGATTTGAGGAAGCGAAAGAAGTATGTAAGAACCGTGACGCTTGCCGCTCCGTCCTTTCTAACTACCCCGTTAGGGATACAGCGTGAAGATATGTATGTAAATACACTCACTCAACAACCAGTAGTTCTCGTCATATCTATGAAGTTCTTCCAAATATGATTTATTTGGCGACTGATTCTATACATAGGAATCATGAGACGCTCCCCCAAATGATGCATCACAATGAAATATTTTTAAATTGGAGTCACAAATCTAAAAATAATATCTAGTTTCAAAAGTTTTACCATCACCACATTTCTTATATAAAACTATTAAATTAATATACTTACAATTAAAACATTTAATTAATGATAATTCTTACGATTAAAATATGTTTCTTCATGGTCAATTGGGCGAATCAATGCCACATGAGTACCATCTATACATCCTATTACACCTGGGAAACCATATTTTTCCATAAATCTGAAACATTAAAATAGCATTACTGTGAAAATGCTTTGTAAATACTATAAACAGTAGTTTCTATAAAAATATGTTTGGTTTACTTACTGTCTCATAATAACCTCTCTTTCTCCACGAGACATTGGAAACTTTATGTAACGTTTCAAGATGTCAGGTGCATTGAGTGCTCTAGTCACCTCATGTAAACATTTAGAGAATGTTGGCTGTGACATGGTAAATAAATATGAGGAGCCAACACTTCTTTGATACGACCCTTGAGCATAAAAAGACAATACAGCAAGTATCTGCAATATTATAAAAGTATGTAGATATCAATTAACGAAAGATATCAAAGAAAATGGAATGTTTTTGCCGTACTTTTAATTTATTGGGTATTGCCGTACGCCGTTGACTCGTTGATAAATGTGGCTCTAGTTCTTCAGTTAATTGTTGAAAGCATGTTGTATTTATCCAAAAATAACGAACAAAATCTTCGTCGGGCAGTTGCAGTCGATCACTACGATAACGAAGGCGGCGTCTCTCAAGACCCATGACTCTCTTTTTCCTTCGTTCCTCAGCATAAGACAGTAGAATACCTCGTGAAATTTTAAATCTAAACATTAAATTATTTTTAAAGATAAATAATGTATATTTGTTATATATAATGTACAATAATGCAAGTGACGATCACTTACCACCTATAAAACACTAGTCTTAAGTAGTTGCTTTCAAGAGTGTTCGGTGGACAACCGAGACTAGCAGGTGATGGTCACTATAACTTATCACTTTCGTACGTAATACGAAATAGGACCGAATTGTGGTTATCGATAATGGAGTGACGCGCTAAACATTATATGGATACGCTAAATATTCACAGAAATAGGTTTGACGGGTGTTTCATTGGTGCTCACTCATACATAACGTGTTCCTTCGGTTTCTTTTCATTATCGACACATTCTTTGTGTTTCATTTATGTCAGACAGAAATAATAAGCATGTCCTTATTTCAGCAGAGCTATAAACTTACTGGTATTCAATTTGAACACATAATTTTACATTAAAAGACCTTGTATGAGTCCTGGGTATATAAGTTGTACATTACTTATGTAAAAAGTTAGCGCTGACACACATTTCGTATTACATCGTTGGGAACTTGTGGAATTGGATACAGCAATCTTGGAAATTCATTCCTAATTACCATTAACTTCGCGATTTAACATTTCGTCGTTAGGCGGGATAATTTCGGTTTATGATATTGGAATGTATTTTTTCAGTTAAAGTTTCCAGAAGTTCTTCCTTTACGGGAAGTTGTCTGAAATACATTTAATGCGACATAATAATAATATTTTTCTGACAATTAATTATCCTAACCTATACATATATTGAACATATAATGTAGACGGCACATAACGCATAGAAAAAATCCAGTAACACCACCTGGACTCTAAGGAAAACTGTAGTATATTGCTTCCATGCTAATCTATCGAATCGATTCGGGGCTAGTTAGCTGAACGAGCTTGATCTCTAAAATATTATGAAAATGCTTCGTTAAGAAACCAAATCACGTGTCGACTAGTGAGTTCGGAATATTAAGATAGAAAAAAATTAAAAGAAATCATTAAATGAAATGCATACATGTATCCTCATGTTTTATTCCTAACGTGGTATAGTCGGAGACGACGAGACGCCAAGTATCGCGGCCTTTACATACTTCTTTCGTCTCCTCAATCCTTATTATTCGCTTTACACAATTTCGGTGTCGCGGTTTGCGAGTGCTTTTGTTATTTCCGTCAGTAATACTCTGGCTATTTGATCTTCGTAAGTCAGCCTTGATTTTCCTTGGCTTCTGCTGGTACTCGCTTTCTCTCTATAGATTTTCTGCGTCGATCTTTTATCACTCATAGTTTCTATGTATCCGAACTATCTACGTATTCCTTTCTTCATTTTAAAGATAACGCTGTCGTTCAACCCTGTATGACGATTCATTGCTTGTTGATAGATGGAAAATATCTGGAAATTCTTACCTCTTGACCAACTTTACAACCTATCCTAGAAGGTAAACAACTGTCACATTTTATAAAAAAAATTCTGTCAGATCAGCATGAAGCAGTAGACCTTGACGCCATCGTCAACCACAAGATATGTCTTACACAAGCAAGACAACCTAAAATGAAACATAAACATTTATGGACGTAACTTATAATTCAATTGGTACTATTAACCTATCTACTTACTAATGACCAATTGTAAATCTGACAGTCCTTTATTAACAGCCAAATACACCAGATAATATGTATAAGAAGGACGACTTCCGCCTCGCGCGTAGTATAATTGCCTACTCTCAGCCTGATACATAGGGTTGTTGCATTAGGTGCGAAATGCGGAGAGCATTTCTTTTAGTTACAAATATAACACACAGTAATAAAAAAATAACATGCGGAAACGTTTTTCATATTTGTTACATTCATTTCTTGTACTTATGTTAAACAATGATATTATAGATTCAAATAACTAAATTTTTTTAGGCATCCAAGGACATTACAGTACATTAAAATGCGACTTAGACATATTCATATTTATGACGATGTGAAGAACGAATTAAAGACAAACGGAACGACTTATTACATAACTTGCAGACAGTATGCGACAGCCAATATCGCGCGATATCTGCTGTCAAAACGAGAATTTGTGTAATGTAATTTGTATAGTGGCGCTAAATCTACCGTGAAAATTGCATTTTACGGTCATACAATAATAGATACGCAATCGTTATATATGATACTAATTTTTTATTACAATTAATCACCGGTCGCGCAGTGATCGTGTGGCTGTCGCTGTCTGCAATTTTTTAGTTAATAACCCCGCCGGTCGCGTGTTTGTATTGCTTGTAATCCCGATTGGCGCTGTAATATTTACCCAAAATATTGCCGCTGTGTGCATGCCACGGCGCGTGGCGCGCGCGCACATACAAACCGTCTTCGCCACCTTTCTATGAAGACATATTACTGTTATGTATGTACTGTGTTCACTTCGTTAACTACAAATTATTTCATAATGACCTGCATCAAATGGAGCATCAAATTAAGAATTCTGTATTTGGAAATCATTATAATATCGAATCTGATTGAAATTTGCTTAATTGGATTCGCTTCATTAAAAAATTTCTAAGGGTCTTTTAATTTGTAATCTTAATATCACACCATTCGAGTTATAATATATCATAATTATAAATATACCAAAGTAATTGTCATTTAATGGGTGAGACATTTCTTCAGTTGTAATTTAGTGAATTAAATTTGTTGATTGCTGTGTTGTTGTGTGTTGTTGTCAAATTGTTTCTACGCTCGGGAACGCTTGCCTGTAGTATGATTCTCTAACGTAAATGACTAATTCACTTCTGAATTCGCGGTAAGATTGTGAACTGTGAATTGGTATTCTCTAAAGTCGACAGAGATACTAGCGCCGCCTCGATGAGTGCGGCGGCGAGTCGTACTATCGTAAATGAATTTTTTGAATTTTAGTTAAATATTCTTTTTTAATTTTTAATTTTAGTTATATAAAATAAATCTAAATAAAGCAATTATTTCAGAAGAAGTTAAAATACACTAAGCCGAAATATCGACTGAGATGTGTACTGTTCAAGCAATCCCTGACTGACTCGCATCTGAGGTCACTTAACTTGGCTCCTAGTATGTTTGGTTTAAAGAATTCCATTTGAAGGCCAAATGAGTTCGAATGTGAAGTGAGGTGAATTATCGAACGAATCTCGCTTGGATGATTCGAGTTTTTACAGAATTACGTGACAGAACTGGAAACCACAAATCAGTAAAAAAATATCTCATGAATATCACTCAGTAATATTTCCTGAGACACCAAAAAATGCGTCAGTATTAAACTGTTAACAGTAATATACCTACTTAATTTTATGTTAATGTTATGTAACAGCCGTCGCTTTCGCAAGTTAATAATTACATTATAAAATTGTAGCTAAAGTTGGAAATAAGAACATGTCAACACAACGATGTTAGTGTTTGGTACAAATTGTAAGAGAAAGCGTGTTTTGTATAGTGTATTGATGTTATATAGCAAAACAAGACCTTAACTCTACCGCCATAAAGTTTAAAGTATATTTTCACTTGAATAGTAGTCTCGCATCTTAATTCCAATGGAAACAATGAAGGACATTTTAAACAACAGTTACGAGATCACATTTTTGTTGATAATACAATTGGTTAGAGGCGTATCGGTAGCAGTGTCGAACAAATAACAAACTATCGAATGCAAGAGTATGTATACGTTGGCCAAATTCTTTAAGCTAGGTAAAAATAACTTATCTGAGAATTCAATTGGACTGGACAATATTTGGAAAACTCCTTGTAGATGAAGTCTTTAACCAGTGCATCTTATTTTTATTGAGTTGAAATGTCGACAACAGTAATAAGGTTGAGCAAAGTCGTTGAAAGTAGTTCAATGAACGAGCTATTCTCAGATTTTCTATCATTAAATCTAATGATTTAATAATAGAAAATCTGAGAATAGCTCATTTGTTAGAATCTTATGAATTAATCTTATGAATAATAAGATTCTACCAAATGTAATGAAATATATCATTGTGACATATTTACTGGCAGTTTAATACCAGAAATGAAAAGAAAGAAATACATGTATGATGGATATTTTTATTACATATATTTGTTTGTTTTTTTTTAATTTAACTACAACTTACAAATGACGTCGAAACGCTAAGTAAATCCGAGATCTACAGGATATTGACCTTTTTTTACATGTAAAGAACAAATTATTTTCCTGACGATTTATATTACATATATATCTAAGAGATCCAAGTTGCAATGTCGGAGTCAATCACACCGGTAGTGAGAGTAATCGCTTCCTCCCTGAACTTAGGTCACAGGGAGGGAGGAGAGGAAGATAAGCCAGCATCCTGTTTCCTGTTCCTCAACTTCCGGCGTGGAGAAACCTTGACGCGTTGATATGTGAGACGGTTTAACACGAGTTTACGACAGCATATTTTTTAATAATAAACCTGTTAAAATGTCAACGTGACATTTTCAAACTTCTGCGATAACACAATAGTTTTCGAAGTTTTTATCTTTTTTCGCTTTGTATCATTCATAAACTTTATATATACCAGCGTACAGACATGCAGAAAGTGCGAGTGACAATGTAATCTTTCATGATAGTGGCGTGAGTAGGAAAGGGACAGCGAACGAGACGCTATTGTAGCCCTTTTTGAATGACAGGTCATCACAAGTCGTCTCGATGTGGAGAACGCTGTTGAATTATTTTAATAATTTGTGTTATTCCTGTTTTATTTCAAAGAAGTACTGTATTTTTCAATAAGGGTAACGTGTTCTGTATGTGATTGTGATATTGCATATCGAAATAATAAATGGAATCATTCATTTCATAGGTGACGTTGACAAGTTAAAAATCGTCACGCGTCAACGAGCTCTATGTTCGTTTATATGCCAGTATACTCGTATATACTAAGTTCATAGTATCATTATTAGTTTCAATTTATTTTAAAATCTCACTGAATTAATTTATATGTATATTACATTAGAAAGAGTAGGATCTAGGGTACATATCATTACGTTGTCTTTGTATTAGGGGTGTTAAAGCCTACGATCATTATTATTAGTGAAGTGAAAAGAAAAGTGAAGATTTGTGGGGATTATCTGTTCATGTACTGGCTAATATAATGCCAATAGTAACACCGATTTTAGTAAATATATTTAATAAATGTGTCGATCAAGGTGTGTTTCCCGATTTGATGAAGCATAGTAAAATTATACCAATATTTAAATCGGGTTGTAAGTCAGATCCTACAAACTACCGCCCAGTGTCGATATTGCCAGCGTTGAGTAAAATATCCAAAAAAATAATGCTCAACCAAATGCTGGCACATTTTAACATTTGCAGGATTTTTCATGGTCAACAGTACGGTTTCACGAGAGGGCGGTCAACAACACATGCGGGAGCAAGCTTGGTCAAAAATATACTAGAGGCTTGGGAGGGGTCACGAGATGCCATTGGCGTGTTTTGTGATCTTTCCAAGGCTTTTGATTGTGTTTGTCACAAAACTTTAATTTACAAGCTGAAATAGTATGGAATACGTGATAAAGCTCTCGATCTTGTGATTTCATATCTGGCTGACCGAGAACAAAAAGTGAATGTAAATGGGGTTACATCTGTCGGTTCTAAATTAATGATGGGCGTTCCTCAAGGATCAATTTTGGGACCGTTCCTATTTTTGGTTTACATTAATGATCTTCCATTTATGCTTAAAGACCTTTGTGAAATAATATTATTTGCTGATGACACATCATTATTATTTAAAGTTAACAGAAAAGACATAGATATTAGCGGACAGAATAGGACCTTGGCGGATGTCTCGAGATGGTTCGCTGCCAATAATTTACTACTGAATGCACAAAAAACCAATTGTGTTAAGTTTTCCTTATCCAATGTACCCAAAATTCATAATGGACTGAAACTGGATGGGAAACAATTAGAATTAATGAAATCAGCTACTTTTCTTGGTTTAACAGTAGACAATAAGTTACAGTGGGCGGACCATATCGGGACTTTAGCTAATAAGCTCAGTTCGGCAATATATGCTATTAGGCGCATTAGACAGTTGACAGATGTAGCTACGGCTAGGCTGGTGTATTTCGCATATTTCAGCGGCGCATATGAAATCTATCTTTATTTTACAAAAGAGGGCAATATGTACCATCTACAGTATGAACGCACGTGAGTCGCTGAGAGATCATTTTAAAGACATTGATGTACTCACCTTACCCCCGTTATACATCTATGAAAACATAATGTACACTAAAAAAAAATTTAGATCTATTTTAAAAGAAAGGCGTTGTTAGTGGTGTGGAAACTCGTGGTCGTGATCAGCTAGTTATTCCTAAATTTAAATTACAAAAGTCAAGTGGTTCATTTTTGGGTAACTGTGTTCATTTTTATAATAAAATTCCTCGAGAAATTACTCAATTAACGGAAAACAGATTTAAACTTGTCATTCAACGCACACTGATTGGAAAAGCATACTACAAAATTAGCGATTTCATTGAAGACACAACAATAGACTGGAAGTGATCCTCTCTGCGTATGCATTTACTGGCTTTATAGATATTGTATTTTTAAATAACTATTGTACAATGATGGTGAAAAAATGATACCTGACTGAGTTTCTTGTTGGTTCTTCTCAGTATTCAGGTTTTCTTTTCGAACCGAACTAAAGTAGATTTGACGTTCAAAAATACCTTGCATTTGGGTTTACTTGAATAAATTGATTTGACTTTGACTTTGATTAGGACGACGATGTCTGCCTGGCTATTCGTGGTGTATTTGGAAAGTTGCCTTTTTACTTTAAAAGATAGTATAAATGGTATGATGTGTGATGCAAGATGTGCAGACGAAGTGAGAAATTAGGATAAAATGTCTAGAACAAATGAATGAAATATATATCTGGGCAGTGCGTTATCTAGGGATAGAAGATGTGATTTGGATGTAAGGAGATGAGTAGCAGCTGATATTAAAGTAATTGGTAATTTATCTGCATTAGTACGTTATGTGACTATATCTAATTCAGCCAATATGGCTCTTCACAAAGCGATATCGGTGTCAACTATTAACGATTGTTTTTATATGAGACCTTAATGAGACCATTGTTAAGCTTTACTCGTTAATTATAAGTAATGCATTTTTAAATGTATACATCTTTTCAAATAAATAAAATAAAAGATTTTTCTTGAGCTCATGTACTCTATACAATCAAATCAAATCAAATAATTTATTGACCAAAAAATTTTTAACATATATTTTTATGAAGCCTCTGACTCCCAAACTAGGTAAAAAAAAATCTGTATCTCAGGAGTCAGCGTCCTCTCCCAGAAATGTCACAAAAATTGTCAATGAAAATGATGAGTGAGTGAATTACAATTCATTTACATGTATGTAGTAACTGAATAAAATACAATAGAGCTCATATACAACATACAAACAAGCGTTTTTAAAATTTTTGTCTGTCTATCTGACTATTTATTTCTCCAGGCTAATTGAAAAAATTGATTACAATTCCGCTGAACTGATTTTGACTGGACTTTCATTAGCAGACAAAGGACTTTCATAAGCTAGGCTTCTTTTTATTCCGGAAAAATAACAAATTTAACGCATGCGAAACCGCGGTGTACGGCAAGTTTTTAATATGCTATGTCTAGTAGTTTCGGAGATATGGAGTGAAAATTGTCAAATCTAATTCCAGTACCCAATTTTCTCCTTAATTAATACTTCTATGAATATGAAAATCCTGTAAGAATGTTTTTTTAAATTTTAACTAGTGCGCATATGTCGTAATAACAAGACATACATACATATGTAAAATTTCAACCTTTTGCGTTACATACTTTGTGAGAAAAAGAATATTATAAGAAATCAGAATTTTATACATAAAAAATAGAAATACTTTAAAGATCAGGTATTTTATCGCAGAAACTAAAAATAAAATATAATATACTTAATAAAATATTGCTTATAAAGACATGTTCGAAATATATTTATCTGTTACGTAGATAAAATTAATATATCGATATGGAATTCGCAGCTACATGAGCCCACGTACAGCTCAAATATCAAACATAGCATGATGGAAATAGCTGATATTTTCTTTAAAAATCGTGAGATAAGGCGCCCACACATGCTCCTTCGAATTTAACTCAATTTGTTTTTAGAATCGAAGATGACAGTTAGTCCTTTCCGTAAGAATAATATTTGTGCGTAAAATTATTAAGATTAATACTTTTGCCTAACATATACACACAAATACATACCTACACACCCACACACCTACATACACATTATAGATATGTAATACTACACACACTACACACATAGAGGTATATCATACATTTCATTATCTTTTCTACGTATAAAAGTATTTACAAGACATGTAATGAACTCGGAAAGTCACATACACAGATACAGAAAGAAGTGTAAAAGATGAGTGCTGAAAGATTGACGAAGAAAATCTAATGAATGTGAGTGGTAGAAGCCGAGGAAGACCAAGGGTGACTTATGAGGATCAAATAGCCAGAGTGTTAGGTGGTGGAAACGTAAAAGCACCTGTATACCGAGCCGAAAATGTGTGAGGAAAACGATGATATTTGAGGAGGCGAAATAAATATGTAAGAACCGCGATACTGGCGCTCCGTCCTCTTCGACTATTCCATTAGGGATGCAGTGTGATAATATGTATGTATGTACGTATGTATGTATAATAAACGTTGAACTGATTGCGCAAGTTATACCCTTCGTATGTTAAATTTAAATAATAAAATACGACCAATGAGGTTAGAATGATCGTTTTCGATGTGTCTTTGATATAGAAATAGCCTGAATGCTTCGAAAGTCTTTCCATTTTTTTTAATTCCATGCGAACTAAGTCGCGGGTAACAGTTAATTAAGTAATATAAGGAGTTTAGTCTTTTGAACTCCATTGAGGGGAATAAACAAGCATTGAATTTTACATTATACTAGATTAAAAAGGAAAATAATAATCCTGGCGCCACGAGATGGCAAAGCGTGTTGCGAAAAGTAGCTCTGTTTCCTCTGACGCATAACGCTCCGCCGTGAGCAATAGCGAGATTATTTCGTGCGCTATTATTTCGTGGCTCCGAAGGGGCAAGTCCAATTCAATGTGCGACAATCGATTTAATTTTCCATATTTAGGCTATTCAATATTAGATGAGCATTGGTTTTCTTCGTTGCTTACTGTCAAAGTATTAAGCGATTCTAAAATAATTCAATTGCTTATTGATTAATCATTGTAAGAACAAAATTAACTGAAAAACGCCTAGATACTTTGTTTATAAGTCATAAGCGTCGAAGTGCACGTTAGTTTGTGGTTCTCAAACCTCAGCTGAGTGCAGCTTAGTGATGGTTTTACAAATTTCAATCTAGAGTACCTACTACATAGATATCGTCGATAAAAGATGATGGCACAATCAGACTGTAAGGTTAAAAACTTGTGGAGTCTTTGGCCAGCACCGGGAGCGACTGGGATATTATTTTTGAAAGTTTTCCAGCATTTTTAAGAGGGCGTACAAAGGTACACTAGCGCCACTCCTTTAAAAAAATATTATCTCGTGACCGAGAGGGAATTATGAATAACGTCTCAATAAGAACCCTCGGTAAGTGTGTCTAGAATTTTCTAATACCTTTTACAAAGTTTCATATTGAGACACGAGGCAACAAAATAGGATCTAGAGCAGCCTTTCCCAAAGTGGGCGATAACGCCCCCTTGTGGGCGCTGCAGGCCTAAAGGGGGGCGGTAAGAGACCCAGAAAAAAAATGGGGGCGTTTTGTAGAGGCCTGGGGGGTGATTTGTAATTTGATTTAGCTAGGAGGCATCTTAGACAACGACTGTAGAGGCCTGGGGGGTGATTTGTAATTTGATTTAGCTAGGAGGCATCTTAGACAACGACTGCATGACTCAAAGTGGGCAGTAGTCAAAATAAGTTTGGGAACTGGCCGCTTGGCCGGTGGCCGCTTTTCTTTAAATCGAATTTTGTGGGTTCGTAACTCAATATGAACCTTTATAAAAGATATTCGAAAATTCTAGACACACTTACCGAGAGTCCTTATTGAGCCTTATTGAGCCGCTATTCATAATTCCTTCTCAGTCACGAGATAATATTTTTTTAAAGGAGTGGCGCTAGTGAACCTTTGTACGCCCTCTTAAGGAGACACAAACTTATCTATAATACAATAACCTGAGTGCTTAAGAACAAAAACTAATAATAGTTTTCTTCAGTTATTCTTCTTTAATAAACTTGTTTTAGTTGATTTAAGATTACAGAAGAAGCTTCAAATATCCTATTTTCATATTTTAATAAAAAACAAAGGAACATCGAAATGTACCGCTTAAAAATGTATGGCTGACACATGACAAATGGTAACTTTGAAGAAAACTCCAAATCAATCGACGTTTGTTATTCGATTATCGATTTTCTTGAGAATTAATTTTAATGGATTTCATTAACATATTTTAATTTGCTGGAAATGGAAAGAGTGGGACATTACCAGTAGGTACTTAAAGAGGTTATGTCAGAGAACAAACTAAATTCAAAAAATTTAACAAAAAAACACTCGACCTAAATTAATTTTAATTGTAACATATAGCAGTCTACATTATTATCTTCAGAGGGCAAATAACGTATATGATTTATGCTTTGAATTCTGACAATCATTACCGAAAACAGAGCTTTGTCCCATTACTGTGTTAAAAAGCACACTACTGTTTCCTGGTTTTTAATCTGTGTTTTTGTTGCCAATAAAAATCGAATGTTTTTTTTATGTAGGTAGGTATATGATTACAACATTAAAACTGTCTGAGTAATGCTAAATAATATTTTACAATGTTACCCTACATTCACATATAATGCAAATTACTAATACATTTTCTAAATATGCAATAAAAATTAAGTAATTAAAAAAAATGTACTAATTTTTATTAGTAAAGTAGTACAATAATGTTTAATAATAAAGAAACATCCTTGAATGAATAATGTACATAAAAAATCATATATCTTTTATAAGCCATGTTTGAAGATAAAATGACACGTTATATTCTGTGGATATCTCAGCATATCAACATATTTATACATATGAAATGGGATAGAATAGACTTTATTATTATTTGTTATAAGTTTTGTTCTTTATGTCAAAATATGAGGAAGCGTCAGTGGCCACCCTTACACGTGCCACAGGTTCGATTCCCGGCGGGGCATCGCTGCAAATGGCACTTGAAAAGATTTACGGACAATAAAACATCCACAGATAAACCTCCGAGCACGGATGCTGTTTTATCAGGACCTTTAAGATGGTTTCTGTAAGACGAACGATCAAATACCCTTTGTGGGGTTAACTTTAAATAATGCTTTTATGCCCTTTGTCTACTTTTATCTGTATTCAAAAATCAGTCACTAGCTTTATCTTTCCATTTAATAAAGATAGCGTTATGATATAGTAATAGAAGAATGGTGTGAAGATATGGATGCATAGGATATATGTACCTATGGGATGTTTATTAATGAGTAAGTCATCGTGCTAAGGGCGATAGAGGGAAGCGGGTCATTTCCTATCTAAATAACTGATTAGTATCTCATTTTAACAGTTTTTGAGATAACTGCTAAAAACCATTCAAGTTTTAATCTTTTAATTCACCTTGTTTTCTAGTACAAGCTAAGATTTAATCTAAAATTTTACTACAGAAAAAATTATAAAATGAAGTTTTACTTGAACTGCTGTTACATATAATTGTATCTGTGGATGTTGTCGGTATATTATAATATTGATAGATAAATATTGTGTGGCTACCAGGCAAATGAAAATAAAGCAGTTGCTCACCTGAGTTCGTCTTTAATACACGCTATACTTTACAGATGTATATAGTTAATCATACCTTTGGTATCTCGTTTTCACTAAACACATTCAAAATCGTAGTACTATTTTGAATTTTCCATGAAAGGGACGAAGTTTAAAAAGAACCTGCGTCGTTTTAGTACGTATATTGTTTGTTAGACTGCATATGATACATTTTCGATACAGAACCTATCTTAAAATTTAAAAAAAAACTATTTTCTTGATTTATGTCAGTTCTTTTTGAGTTAGAGATATTTTAATTAAGCAGAGTAACTCTTTGAGAGTATTAATACAGTAAAAGTTGGTATAAACCAATATTTATTATTAATTAAATAATTTATAACAATGGCAGAAATCCATCACAAGGTGACGATTTCATTAATCAAAAATAAACAATTATCTCGGAAACTGTGACTATACGGGACACCCTGTGCGTATAATACAGAAAATGAGAGTTGTGATCTAAACATTACTTTCGTTAAAAATTAAATATAACGAAACTCCGCCAACAAACATATTCAGTAAAAACTCTTAGACTCACAAATGACAGCGGTGATTAATACCCAGCACGCAATAAACGCAAAAAGGCTAATACAGTAGAGCTAGGTCCCACCGTTGTAAATGACAAATCATTATTTAGGTACAGTTTCATAAATGTTCTGGTGGCTTACAACACGTCCTGATCATGAGATGTGCTAATAAGCTGAAGGTGTTATTGTCAAAAGGAAAATGTTATAATTTTAGCCGACTACAATAAATCGAAAAGGAAACTTCATGACACGAGCTTATTCAAGTGTATTCATATATGTACATGGGATTTATTCTGTCCCATAATTAGAAATTAATCGCCTTTGTTTATATCTGTTTAAAATCTAAAATTTGGAACAGTTACAGTGGCTGTGATTGAAATACAGGTGCGAACTTAAAAAGTTTACTTGTGACTTTTATTGCGGTTGAGGTCAATGTTTAAAAGCCCAAATAGAAAGTGATAAAGAATATTTAGGTCATTGTATAGAGTATTAAATGATAGTTCTGTAAATTACGAATTTAACTCAAAGAATGTACAAAATAAAATGTATATTAAACCGTGAAAAAAAAAACTGTAGAAGTCCAAACTTTCGAAATAGAGTCCAAGTACTATCCTAAAACCTACATATGACCCAGTCCCGTCGCATTAGAAACGACTGGCCCCTGGTGTTCTGAGATCACAAATTTTGTTTCCATCTTGGCCCAGAGGTTCCATTTTGGGTCATCAGAACCGTGACGCTTGGGGCTCCATCCTCAGTAACTACCCCGTTAGGTATACTGTGTGACGATATGTTTGTATGATATGTGCATATTTTAACTTCTCAGTTCAATGAAAAAAATACCACATCTGAGAAAAAATATCTACTCCGCATACAGAAAAGACGTGATTAATGAAGTGCTATGTAACGTAGAAGAAGGTAAATTGTTTGCTCATATAATTAGAGGCTGTTACCCGAATACTAATTCTTGGAGCTTACTTCTACAAGACAATTTTAGTTATGAATTTTTATAAACTTACTCTTTATTTATTTAATTAAAATAAATGCCAATAGTTTCGCCTAGCACAGACTGAAAATATTATGTGCTATATACGCCGCAGATATTGTTCGGTTGCATCATGTACCACCACTTTATTTTATTAAATATAGTTTATTCTTAAATATAGTCTTAAATATAATAATAATCTGCACCCATACATCCTGCATAAAAATATGCGCGCGCTAGCTTATGCACAAATAGTTATTTTCGTTTATATTAAAATCTAGGTTTTGCCCGCGACACTTCGTTCACGTAAAGTTCAAATACACATTATATCTTTATAAATTTAAGCCTATGTCTTATTATGATATATGAGCTACATTATTGTAAAGTTTCATTTAAATTCATTGAGCAGTTTTTGCGTGAAATAATAACAAACACCCATACATCCATCATCACATACTTTCACATTTGTAATATTAGTAGAATAAATAAGATTATTATTATTATTATATGTAGTTGGCATTTAATTGTTTTGCATTATACTATATAATTCTTGAAGTGGTAGGCAAAGAGGTTAGGAAGTAGATAAGTGGATCTATCTTCCGTTTTATGGCTTTACGGCGCCGGAAGCCACCTCTGACTTCCACCACTCTGATGACTAGCGGACATTAAAGGTATTTAGCCTCTCTTATT
The DNA here is from genome assembly GCA_907165235.1 of Zeuzera pyrina. Taxonomy (NCBI): domain Eukaryota; kingdom Metazoa; phylum Arthropoda; class Insecta; order Lepidoptera; family Cossidae; genus Zeuzera; species Zeuzera pyrina. The sequence goes on from OU015640.1 coordinate 2,369,841, forward strand.
TGTACAATTTTGTTTATTGGCGCCTCGTATCGCGGTCGATGTCGGCGCAGTTCCCGGCACGTTCGTTACCCTGCCAAAATTACAAAAGGCCCAGCACGCGCAGTGGTCGTGCCTGGTAGACTCCGCCGACATCGACCGCGGTACTCGGCGCTAATAAACAAAATTGTACAAGTAAGAGAGGCTAAATATCTTTAGTGTCCGTTAGTCTTCAGGGTGGTGGAAGTCTGAGGTGGCTTCCGGGACCGTAAAGCTACAAAAAAAACGGAAGATGGATCCACTTGTCACCTTCCTAACCTCTTTGCCTAACACTTCAAGAATTATATAGTAACAGTATAATGCAAAACAATTAAATAGCAATTCCAGCCGGCGAATACAAAATGGCATGTAAACACGACATGGCAGAATTTATTTTAGCTTCAAAATAAATAAGATAAATGAGATTTACAACCAATGTTCCAAAAACTTTCCCTTTTTATTGTCACAGAGCGACCGACTCTTTTTTAGACTTTTCCATAACAACACCGAATTCACACACTAAATTACCCACATACCAAAACATAAACTAAACCTGCGCTGTTGGGACAACTAGCGCCATCTCTTGGTATCGAGAGAGAATAGTAACTATAATATGTTTTATTTCTAACATTATACATACAAAATAAATAAATTAAGTAGGATAGTAGGAAGTAGGACTATGACTAATTTTAAAAATCCCTGGCATTTTGAAGAGCATGCTTAGATTAATCTACACAGAAAATGTAGAGGCATAAATCAGTACCTCTACCATGAGTTAACGACGTCGATACTCGCTATCGACAGCGTAAAAGTTTGTATGAAGAATTGGGCAGCGCCCCTGGCGGTTACGATAGTGAACTAAGAACTGTCATACAAAACTTGGACGCGGTCGCTATCGAGTATCGACTGCGTAAACTCATGGTAAGGCTACAGTACCGTTAGTCAGAAAAAAGTAAGTCTCTGATATATAAAAAGTTTCTTAGCTTTTTTTCTGTTTAAAACGTTAGCGAATCGTGTAACGCAACTGTCAAAATGAAGTCAATGAAATGATAAGAATCAGGTTACCAAATAGCACTTTCATACGTTTTGTAATCACTTAGAAAAATCGAGAACCTCACCGTCAACATTTCCAAATGGTCGCCTTGAACGACATCTATTATACATTACACACACCCATGCATGTGACCCGCGTATGATGTATATGATAGGATGGTGTGTATGTTTGAAGTACGCTGTACACGTACGTTTTTTACGCTATAGTTAAGCATTTTTTAAAACCAGTGTCTTTTGAAGATAGTGATCGTGAAATGCTTATTACAAGTTATGTATAAAAATACAGTTGTTAAAAAATTGTTTAAACGATATTATTACATTGTTACGGTTGGACCTTATGTCCAAGCATTAAGGTTGATTTTTATATGACACGAGACACGCATATTTTAGTGCTTATATCTTGAGACCTAGACTGCAGAGCTATGACCTAAAAACGCATTGCTTGGTTTAAGGTCTGCTATCAAATGGTGTAAGCAAAATTGAGACACAGTACAAAATTGTACTTCCAAAATTCCGGAGCGATGAGCTGTCATATATGACTCATGTAAACAGGCAGCGTCGAGATCAATGTCAAATTATTGTTAGCGAGCGTAATTAACTAGAAAATTCCACCGTCTTTATTTCTATGCGTTATTATTACTGGCATTCGGGTTTGATTTAGAAGTTTCCATTCTCGTTTTATCGGACTATAAATAGAGCTACGTGTACGCCAGTGAGTCAAGTTTTCGACTATCGATCAAAGCAATATATCGAGGCGACATTAAGGCGAATTACGAAGACAACTACGACGACTACTTCGACGATTTTGGATAGACGACTTCTGCGATTTGGGAATGTTGTTTGTGTGTGAAGCGTCTACCTTCGGTAACTACTACGCGAGTACCAACGTCGACGACACCTACAGGTAGCTGGTGATTTTTCGCCTCTGGGATGACTGTCATGATCTTAGTTTTTGACTTGTTCATTTTTAATCCAATTTTGGCTGACTGACTCTGCAAGTTGTCGATTACAGTGAGCATATCCTCAACTAGAGAATGCAATACCAGGATACCAGGATCCCGAGATACCGGGATCCCGCATGCAATATGATTAACTAATCTCACTTGTAACTTGAGCCGGATCCCGCGGGATTTGCGGGATTAACGAGAAATAAAATAATGCGTAGTCTAATACGTAGTGCTAGATTCACAGACTGTAAAATTCAAGTTATGCAAATCAATAATTAAAACGACAGGACGTTCTACTAAAGGTTTGCATGTGCATTTAAAATCAAAACATACAATTGATACTAAACTAAAAGTTTCGGAGGAATCGTCAAGGCCACCAGATACAGCCGCTTTGACAACTACATCGGCGTCCGATTTCCTCGTCGTCAGTTCATCCTCATCCTCAATCATCAACCTCGGCAAAAAAACGCAAAATCACTGATTACTTCTCAAGAGAAAGTAATACCGTAGAAAAGAAGGTATCACGAATGGCGGCAAAAGATGGTTTACCATTCCGAGTTTTCTGCACGTCGTCGGATATGCGAGATATTATAATAATGTATAAGAAAGTAAGAAAATTGGTAAAAAAAATTAAACAAAAATTTTGGTAAAAAACCTTCAAATAAGGTACTACATATCGAATTATTTACGAAGTCTCACGAGAACCTGCGGGATCTCGCAAATACCCGGATCCCGCGGGATACATAACGTTCAGTCCCGCAAATACCGGGATTGAAACTATATTGCGGGATTGCATTCTCTATCCTCAACGCTATGCGCGACCAGTGCGATATCATCCGCAAACCGCAAGTTATTCAGTCTCTCTCTCTCGATAATAGTGCTTCCGTCACCCAATCGAGTCTTCCGAAGATGTTCTCGAGGGCAGCGTTGAACAATTTTGGTGAAATCGTGTCGTCTTGGTGCACTCCTCGCTCCAGTTTGAACGGCTTTGTAAATTTATGTAAACTGACCGATGAAGTCTCAGGCTGCTAGATGTTTCATAGACTACTTCGAGGGGCGATCACGAAGACTAGGAACCGCCATAATTAAGTCCTCGTGTTCTTGAGATCTTTTTGTACGAACGGAAATTCTTTGCACCCTTAACCGCCATCTTATTACCCACAGCTCGTAACAACATTATTAATGTATACTATTATATATGTCAAAAAGGGTATAATATCATTAACATGATGATATTATCAATTCGTTATAGTTAAATACTTGTGAGAATGCGATAATATTAAATAATATGTTTACTCCTCTCAAGCACAACTGATGTGTTTTTTTTTAATTGGATGCTATACTTTCGTGTTTTGTTTAAAACTATTTGGTAAGAATTCTTGGAAAGAAATGCATTATCAGCGCTCCACGCTAAAAACACGTTGATTGTGACCGCTCTCAATACAAAAATTTTCGAGACGTATGAAATCCATATAAGACGAATAAAACTGTAACAGATGAAATAACCGAAGGTTTTACGAAGAACATTACATTTTATAATTCATAAAATATTAAATTTTATATCTTCCTATTTCAACCACCTTGTACTATTAAACTTTATTTTATCGTTAAATATTTTCTATAAAAGCCCGGAATATAAAATTTTATTATGACTGTTAGAGTTTTTGCAGAAAAAGTGGATAAGCACTCTTTCCTGGTAAGATCTATGTAGAATTATCTTCATAAAAATTTAAATTCATGTTATTTTTTGAATAATAACTAGGAATCGGGTTATTGGATGTACATTTACCTACAAGGTATAAAGTATAGAAGCGGTTTTGTAAAATAGAAATTCCAGATTCCGAGATTCCAGAATTTCTCGACTAATAGGACTAAAAAAAATGTTTGGTAGCAATTATGAAATCAATTTTAACACCTGCGATTGACGGATGAAGTCTCCCGTTTCTCGCTTTTCAGCGACATACAATTGGAAACCTACCTACACGAAATCTAGGTACGTAATACATATCTAAGTATCTTCACGCTCTGTCTTATCGGGGTGTCAGAAAGATATTAGCTTACATATTAACATTATATTATCCTAATATTATAATGTTCATAGGTAAGGTAGCATATTGTATTTACGTCGTATTCTATAGTCGGAACACTAAATTTGTCGATTCCAGGATTGCGGGATTCACGCGATATAAAAGTGTATTCCATACTTACCAACATCTCAACTTTAGGTAAATATACACCTGAATTTCTGATTCTCTGGCCGCTTCAATCTGACTACCTCGCTAGGGATACAGCGTGAGGATATGTATGTCTGTACATACATATGTATAACAGCCTAAAAAATATTGAGAAAATATAAAATAATAGTTTCAATTATTAAAATACAATTTCATATATTTATGTTCAACATATTGTCTGCTATCTTTCTTACAATAATATTTTTCAGTGGCTTACATGATGATTTAAAAATAATAATAAACTAACATTAATTAATAGTTCAAAGTAGTTAAATAGTTGTGCGCGCCAATGGCGGCTGAGCAATACAGCCGGTAACACCGACGCGCTTGGCGGGGTGAAGTGCTGGTTATAGTTATGACAAGAAAAGCGTACCTTCAAAAGTGCTGCACCAGACAACTACGACCTTTACCTCAGATGTTCGGAGGTGTGGATGACGCGTCCTGTCGTGATCCTGGGCCTGGCAGCGCTTCTTCTCGGCCTTTCTTGTGCAGCGGTCTTCTTATTAAGTGGACTGTATTTTGCGTAATTAAATAATGAGGTGGAGCGGCGCGGAACCCAAACAATGTGGGTGTGCTCAAAGGTGACCGAAGCGGTGCGGACGGTACTACGACCAACGCACGGCGACGTCAGAGGTCGATCGTAGACTACTAATAACAATTAGCAGGAAAGATGCAGCGGACAGAATGACATAACAAAATTATTGCGGGTAGAACAAAATAAGATAAGTATTATTTGGCGTTAACATTGCCCCCGGCCTTAAAACCATCGGTTTTAATAAGAAAAGAGAAAGAGACATTAAAGAAACAAACAAAACAAATAATGAACATGAGAGGAAGCGGGGGGCAAAAAAAAATGTTTATTGAGAAGGTAAAGGACATAAACGAGCAACGGGTCTCTTATAGACTCCAGTTGCTGTTCGGACGGAAGCTACACGACACACACCATCGTCACCAGGATAGGTAGCAACGATGACACCTAAGGGCCAACAAAGTGGCGAAGTATTATCGGTCATAATTACCACCACCAAACCGATCTTGATCGGATTAGCGGGCACATTCCATTTTTGCCTTGCTTGTAATAAATTAAGATACTCTTGCTTCCACCGTTCTGCGAAACACCGAACCATTTGGTCCATTAAAGCGTAGCGTTGTAATAAACTCGGATTTTCATTACGCACACCATAAGCGGGGATTTCTTTTAGAGGTGTAGACATTAAAAAATGAGCGGGTGTGAGTGCTGTGAGTTCAGAAGGATCCTCACTTAACAATGTTAGCGGACGCGAATTAATAACGCATTCAATTTGTGAAATAACTGTCAATAGCTCCTCATAGGTGAGTAGCTGCGAACCAATCACCCTATGAAGATGTGTTTTAAATGCTTTTACAAATATCTCGTAATGTCCTCCGAAATGCGGACTACGAGAAGGGCCAAATTTCCAAGATATTCTACTATTAGCCAACTCATTAGCAAAAGAGGCTTTAAATTGCATACGAAAATACACAAATAAGACTTTATAGAACGTACACCCCTCCTTCGATATGGTATGATAGGTATGGGACCCGCGTAATCGACAGCAGTATATGTAAAAGCCTTAGCTTCGTTTACTCTACAAGGCGTTAAGTCTCCCATAAGGGGGAACGACTGTTTAGGTTTTACTCTAAAGCAAAAGTTGCATTTGTGAGTGATATAACGAACTATACCTCTGCACGATAAGATCCAATATTTTTGTCTTAGAATTGACATCAACGCAATAGGTCCGGTATGACAGTTGTTACGGTGGTAATAAGTAACAATTAATGTGACTATGTGGTCCTTGCGGGGTAGCAATACTGGGTGACGTTGTTCATATGATAAAGCAGCGTGACGTAAACGACCACCAACTCGTATTAGATCGTTTTCATCTAAAAATGGAGCTAGTCTTTTAATCGTGGTAGAACAACGTTTGTTCGATTTTAATTTAATTATTTCGTCAGCAAAATGCAACGACTGAAGTGCTTTTAATATTTGTATCTCAGAGAATTCAAGATCAGAAGCGGTAAATAGTTTATAGCGCGGTAATTTCTTAATAAAGCGGAACACGTATATTACGCTATGAAGTAACACGAGCCACGAAGAAACGCGGCGCGAGAGAGTGAGAAGCGGGTGAAGTTCATCTATATTAGTTGACGAACGCGGAGCGGTTGCAGACAGTGAAACGATCTTAGTTTCAGGTAGTTCCACATCAATAGAATCGGAATTTATTTGTGTAATAGGCCATTCATTGACGTCTTCACAGAGCCAAGACGGACCTGAGAACCAGAGCGGATGGTTCAGTAACTGAACCGGAGTTAAGCCACGCGACAAGCAATCGCTCGGGTTATGCGAACCCGGTATATGATAAAAATGTTGAGCGGGGAAAGTGTTTAATATTTTTGTAACGCGAGTGGACACAAAAGTTTTCAATTTATGGGGCGACGAATGAATCCAATGTAAGGTGACCATCGAGTCTGTAAAACAGAATATATTTTCGATGTCATGACGTTGTTTATAGACTTCAACTACCTTGTGTGTTAATTTTGCCATTAAAAGAGCGGCGCAAAGTTCAAGTCTTGCTACAGAAATAATTTTGAGTGGTGCGACTTTAGACTTTGCACATACCATCCGTATCAGAGGAGAATTATGGGAGTTATTGTGAACTCTAATGTATACGACGCATCCGTATGCTCGTTCGCTCGCGTCAGAAAAAGAAATAATTGAAAGTTTGGAGTCTTTTAGCACACCTAAGTGACGTTTTATACGTAGCTCTTGTAAAACTGGAAGCTCAGATAAATAGTTCTTCCAAATTTTTAAAATATTCATTGGTGGTATTTCATCCCAATCGATTTTTAAAATACATAGTTTTTGTAAAACTAATTTTGCGTAAAGAATAACCGGAGCTAGAAGGCCGAGCATATTATATTGACGTGCTATAACAGACAAAATGTTACGTTAGCTACATGATCGATCATCAAGCGTGACAGTAAAGAAAAATTCGTCATCAGCTGGACACCACTGTAAACCTAGAACTTTTATCGAATGAATCGAATCACTAAAGTCAACGTTGACTTTATAACGATGAGACTCGGGCAATGAATCGAGTAACTCAGGCGAATTACTCGACCATTTAACGAGTTCGAAGCCCCCGGCCATGAACAATCCTAACAGCTCCGTACTGAGCCGCAAGGAGTCCTGGACGGTGGGTACTGAATAGCATAAGTCGTCCATGTAACAGTTGCGTATAGCAACCACAGCGGCTTGTGGAAATGATGCGATCTCATCTTCACAGAGTTTTCTAATTACGCGCATGGCGAGAAATGGACTACATCTTAACCCGAAACACACGCGGTTAAATTGATACGCGACTAACGCAGAAGAGGGATCGAATCTATATAAAAACTTGTGATATTTGCGATGTTCTTCTCGAACTAAAACTTGTAAAAACATTTGTTTAAGGTCACAAGTAAAAGCAATTTCATAGAAACGGAAATCGAGTAATATTAAAAATAAATCATTTTGTAGATTCTCACCTGAGTGCAAAACATCATTTAAAGAAACGTTTGAATTAGTCTTGGCACTGGGGTCCATAACCATTCGCACTTTAGTAGTGGTTTTATCCTGTCTAATGACTGCGTGGGGAGGAATATAATATCCTTCCGACATTATATCATCGCAAAGCGAAGAAATGTAGTCCTTATCTAAATATTCTTTAATTATTAAATCATATTCGCGGCGTAATTCAGGAGCGGAAATAAACTTACGTTGAAGTGACAAAAAACGTCTTTTAGCTGGCGTATAAGAATCATCTAAAATAGTAGGATCGCAGGCGAAAGGCAAAGCGACAGAGTAGCGGCCTGTAGCATCACGTGTTACAGTGTTATTAAATATTTTTTCGCATTCACGAGCAGCGGAGCTTAATATAGGTTCACTTGACACTTCCTCAAATTGCCAAAACTTCTGCAAAATAGAATCTAAAGGCGGTTCAAACTCGACTAACGAGTGTAAAGAAATGGTATTAGAATTATAACGACTCGCGGGAGCGTTACCTATTACTATGTAACCAAAAATGGTTTCAAATCCTGTTGGAGTATTTGGTGGACCAGAAACACGTCCGGGTAGTAAAATACTAGAAAACAGCGGAGCTCCTATGAGTATATCTATCTCTCCGGGAGTACAAAACATGCCATCGGCGAGCATTACGTTTTTTAAGAATGAAAGCGTTGATACATCTATCTGAACTGTAGGCAAATTATCTGTGATGCGGTCTAATACATAAGCGTTTAGCGCGATTGAAACATTACTATCAAATTGAGAAAATAAACTGACTGAAGTAACACCTCTTATAGGGTTTGGCGAAGCTCCTATGCCTTTAACAAACGCGCGCGATACCTTATCGCATTTTAATTTTAATTCTCTGCAACATTTCGAGGTAATAAAATTGTTTTGAGATCCGGGATCTATTAAAGCGCGAACACATTTTGTGCGACCGCACTTATCTATAACATTGACTTGAACGGTACCTAACAGGCACGTAACATTACACTGCGGGACTGGAAACGAATTACACAAAGAAATATTATTTTGTTGCGCTTGTGAGTCAGTCGTGTGCGCGGTAGGCGAGCGCGGGCGCGGTGAGGCTGCGGGCGAGAGCACGGGCGCAGGTGCAAGCGGCTTTTTGGTCGAGACAGCGGACAGCGCTCGAGCAGCGCTTGACGCGCGCTTTACGTTTCTATCATTACGAATATTATTATCGAGTCCCCGATCGCGACACAATAATGAGTGATGTTTGCTATTACAAAATCGGCAACGAGACAGCGATTTACACGATGAACAGTTATGCGAAAGGCTTAAAAGACAATTTGTACATCCACTATGTTTTTTAATAAAATGAAATCGGTCGTTCAGAGGCATATCATGAAATTTAGAACATTTATATAAATTATAACGATCGGAAAGTTTACAAAGAAAACACGGTTTATTATTACTGAAAGAAGAACTCGCGGAGGAGAAAAATGCATGCGGCGATTTTACATTATTATTAATTGTACGTTTAGACAAAGAATTAGAAGTGCGTTCCAAAATCTTAGATTGTTCCTGTAAAAATTTAATAAAATCGTCATAAGCGGGTATATCTGTACTTCTATTATGCGTTTCAAATGCGCGTGCGGTGTCTGTATCTATTTTTCTCAATGCGATATGCAACAACAAAAAATCAGACAAATTATCGAGCTTAAGTGCTCTTAAACTTGAAACACTGGAACAAAACCTTTCCAAAAATAGTTCAATATTTTTTGAGGAAGCGATATTAAAGGATTTAAAATCGAACATCCGATCAACATAAGCCGAAGCTAAGCTACGCTTGTCTTCATATTTGTTCACAAGCGTGCGCACTACTAACTGATAGTTGTCGCCGTTAGGTGCGATTCCTGCAACTGTAGAAAGTGCCCGGTCTGACAACTTACCTATCAAATATTGAATACGTTCGTCATCGGACAACTCCGGATTTTTGTGTATAGTTCTTTTAAAAGATTCGTAGAATAGTGGCCATTTAGCTGGCTCACCGGAAAAACTAATTAAATCTAATTCTGGAAGTCTAATTGACCTTTTATATGAATAACGATCGTTTTGTGGATTAGACGATTTTGATGAAATAGATAATTTATTAGCGATGTGTTTACAACGGCAATATAACTCCTCGAAAGAAGATAAGCTAGCGTAACTAACTACCTCGTTGGGATTTATTTTCAACATAGTTTCATTTATATCATCGACGATATTATTATACTCCGAACGCAAAGTATCTATTTCTCAACACTACACAAAAATAATTCTCGTGAAGTATCATCATCGAAAACCTTCTTAGAATAATCATAGATAGTTTGTAACCGAGAAATTTTTTCTTGTTGTTTAGCTTGTAACAATTTTAATAAGGAATTTAATTGTTCTGTACTATCAACATCCCGCTTTGGTGGCATTGTTATATGATTAATGAACAATATCAGTCGAAATTTTAAATAAATAGGCAAAATATCAAAATCACAAATTTGCTATACGGACTGCAATATCAGTTGACAATAATTGTAAACAACCGTCGCAGCTGTACGTTCGGTGCGGTGGAAGCAATGCAAGTTTTTCAATCACCCTCAAACAAATTATAAATAGGCGATATTTTGTAATAAGAATATTATATAAATTGATAGTATTTGAGTGAAATGGATTAAGCGACAGTAACTATTGAGCGAACTACTATGAGAATGTAAATTATTCAGAGCAAGTAAATGATGGGCTTTATGAAACCGAAGCGTGCCGTCACAGACGTTCGAAATTTCGCGAGAAGTAGGTACCTATTAGCGGGAAAATGAATAGCCAAGAGGCAAATAGGAAGTAGAGGTGTAACTCGTGGGGTTTGAAATATATACAAGAGACAATTAAAGTAAAGGTCTGAGTCGTATTGACCAAAAGAAATGCGTTCAAGAAATTAATAGGAAGTAAAATCCGGCTCGAAGGACCAAAGAAATGTGCGTGCCAATGGCGGCTGAGCAATACAACCGGTAACACCGACGCGCTTGGCGGGGTGAGGTGCTGGTTATAGTTATGACAAGAAAAGCGTACCTTCAAAAGTGCTGCACCAGACAACTACGACCTATACCTCAGATGTTCGGAGGTGTGGATGACGCGTCCTGTCATCACGACAGGCCTTTCTTGTGCAGCGGTCTTCTTATTAAGTGGACTGTATTTTGCGTAATTAAATAATGAAGTGGAGCGGCGCGGAACCCAAACAATGTGGGTGTGGTCAAAGGTGACCGAAGCGGTGCGGACGGTACTACGACCAACGCGCGGCGACGTCAGAGGTCGATCGTAGACTGCTAATAACAATTAGCAGGAAAGATGCAGTGGACAGAATGACATAACAAAATTATTGCGGGTAGAACAAAATAAGATATATATTATTTGGCGTTAACAATAGTATATTTATATTGTATGTAGTATATTTATATAAACTATTAATTTGAAATATACTAAGTTGTCTTTTGTACTATTAATTGTGTTGCTTGTATATATCCACATTCTACTTTCACTCCAAGAACAAAATGAAAACTTTCATGAACTGAGGGCTAACATACAACTGCTATAACAGTATTACCCGTAATATAATTGACTTCGATTATTACCATGTAGTCCTTAAAATAAACATAGAAAATATTGTAGGTATCTTTTAAGAGGTATTCAAGGAAGTTGAAGTGCAAAGCATCGGATTCCATACACACTTTTCTCACCGAAGTTTGCGAACAATTCCAACTTTTGACTTTCATTTGATCTTCATAAGCTAGCCTTGGACTTGCTTGGAATCTGTTGCCTTAGCGCTTTTACTTTTGCTCTATAAAATTTCTTTGTCAATCACTCATCACTCATTATCTGTGTATCTTAATCTGAGTATTCCTTTCTTCATTTTTACAATAACACTGTCGTCCGACTCTGCCATACTTATTTCGTATCTCATCATTGCTTATTTTATTTGCGAAGGTGACACCGCTCATTTTTTTTAAAAGATTGCGTTTCTACTTCATTCATCTTATTTTCAGTCGATTTCGGCCATCTTCAGGCCTCAATATTGTACAATATAGTTAGCATCTATTCAGTATTTTCGATAGTCATATTAACAGATTTGGATATATTACTGAATATCAAATTTATAATTATAACGACAAGTTCCATTCCCACCTGCGAATCACGAAATATGAATGTATACGCTTCGGTTAAAATAATCGGCATGTTTATTTAATCAAATGCTTATGACATCGCCGGTACCGCATTACAAGGAGTTACTGGTCTGCGGCAAGCACCCATTAGCGACAATCTAAATTGAAAGCATTTGTGAGTCTGGATGTGCCATTAATTGTATTAGGCACCGCACACCTGTTCTGAGCTGTTACATGGCCGTTAGCAATTCTTAGATATTCTCAAAATTAAACGGCAATAGGTCGATAAGAGTGAAAGAGATAGATACAAAACAACACGTTATTTTTTGTTAACCCTGGAGTGGTCGCGCGGACTACATATGTAGGCTACTAAGGCTAAATCATCAATTGTTTAGAAACGGACTGCTTTAATTATTTGCACCTACCTCCCGTGTACTTTAAGTCAAATAATTAATAGATACGTTCAGTGCAGAGCGAGCACCGGCAACGCGTGGTTATTTTACAGGAGCACCGCAAAGTTCATGGTCTACATATGTAGTTTGTAAATATTTTTGACATACGCTTTTCCGTTTATTTGTTCTTTTTCCGGTTGAATGTAAGTATTTATTGTTATTTGTTTTGGAAATGTCTCAATATTTGCATCTTCCAGATTCGTCATGAATAATCGGGAAATTGCTCAGATTGAGAAGTAGTTCACTGAATTTGATGACCAGATCGAAATTTGCGAAGATCAATCGAGTTCTAACGACGAAAAAAATTATCTTGAGGAGTAAGATCGTCAACCAGAATCTGAGCAGGATGAAGAACTTTCAGGTGAGGCCTCACAAGACAATTCACAGGCAGTCTATCAGTAATGGACCACCTGAACGTGCTGACTTTTACGCCGGTATGGGTTATTATTATATACTATGTGATTGAAAACTGGTCTTTTGAATAGAGGTAAAACGCGCAATTACAACATTGTATTTGTAGCTCCTGGTCCAAAAGGAATTGCTCGACAGAAAAGTACTGCGAGGATTGCATGATTTCCTCATCGATCTATCTTTGGCTTAGATGATACCACTGGCTCATGAAAAATTGCAGAGTAAAACATTGCCAAGAAGTTTTAAATTAAAATACTTTCTGTCATACTTCAGTCAGAAAACCAACCAACAACGTCAGTGCAGGCACCAAAGTATTCAGTAGGTTGCTGTTATGACTATGTAGTAGAAGCACTAGAAAAATATGTAACATGTGCAAACATTTTATTTTTAGTGATCATTCTCAGATTGTGTGTCTGTCCTGTTTTGAAAGTAACGATTAGATTGTTTTTTTTTCGTTTGCTTTTTTTATGACATCCATCAGATCAGATCAATTCAATCAGAGCGAAGGATGTGATTTTCAATGCCGCATAAGAGGTTTTTATGTAATAATTTTATTATTTGTAACAGAGGTTTTTGTTTATTATTTTTATTAAAAAAACTTGATTGTAAGACTGGGATATTAGTAATAAAGAATTTAAACTCATATGGCTTTTTATTTCAGTTTATAACTGGACTACGTATATAGTCCACGCGACCATTTACGTAACTTTTTAAAGCGCGGCTACTGTCGTGTTAAAACATATTTTTAAACTGATAGATGCTTTTGTAATCTCGAATGTCACCGAAAAGTCTATTTTATTCGTAATTCATCGAAAAATTGGCGTTTGCATATTTGCAAACACTATTGTGTGAACGGTGCGGAGATAAACTGACTCTGTTACTCCTAGCATTGGGCAATGTTATTAAGAATTCGTGCTATCACAGTCCGGTAATGCTATCTCTCTCTGGTTTAAATTCTTTCTCCACCACTCGTGTTGTAAAAACAACAATTCTTACATTTTTCTGTGTTATTGACGGAAACAGCAGGATCGCCACAAAAGAAGAATAATAATACATTTTTCTGTGTATGACTATAATAAATAATTTTCAGTTCATATTTAATTATATTCAAGTACATTACAAGAACAGCATGAAATATCTTAATTATTTGTTATTAATACATACTGCTTTCAACAACATATAATAACTAAGATATTTTATGCTTTATATATGAGATTTGAGGTCAAGTAGTATTTAATGTCTAATAAAAAACTCAAAATATTGTCTTTTCAGAGCAACGCAATTTTGTTTTTATTTCGCACAGTATTATAAACATTATATCCATACAAAACTAAAAGGTGATAAATTGTACAATATTTACACAATAATTTGTGATTACATACATAAATAACCACAAAGTGTTGTATGAATTTAATAGCTTTTGGCGGCGATTTCGTCCGCGTGGTGATGACTTACAACAAACAATATCTACAACAAAGGGGACTTACAACAAGGCATACCTTCTCCATGAAATCGTACATCTACGTGCCAACTTTCATAGTTATTGCTGATTTGCTGGATATGCACGACTACCTAATTTGTCTTAATTTTATACAAAAATCTATCAAAATCATTGTCTATGTAACACAAATATAAAAAAAACAAACCATTCCTGTTCCTAGAGGACGACATTTCTAAACGAATTGCATATACAATAATGATAACGTCACTTAAAAAACTCAAAGATTTTTTTTTCAATGTTTTAGGCAGTGATCGTGTCTATGTATTTTTTCTTCCTTTCTTCATGGCATGGTGCACAGATTAGCGCATTTGCCAATGTCACGTATTGTATTTTGATAAGTAGAATTATTATCTCTAAACTGTAAAACTACTCCCCTAAAGTGATAGTAAACTTTACTGAAGTTATGAAGGACTTCTTGGAATAGCGCGAGAACTTCAACTACACATGTTTATTTAGACCTACTATATTATTTTCACTTACACATAACTTTAAAACATAATATACTATCACTTTTGTATGTACTTTAAAACTCCCAAAAATGTAAAAAATAGGAAATCTAAATAAAATTACAACCTCACTTCTCCCGTTCCCGCCAAAAAGTCTATGTATTCATTCATAATCAGATATCGGTCAGACATTCTTTTAAGTCATGTCGTTTCTCCAAAAAAATTTTTTTTTATTCAATCCACGAACGATTATTTTCTTCGGTAAGTACTACCAAAATAAATATTTTCTCATAAAGACTTTCACAGAGGGCACAAATCACTTAAAATAAAGTACACGCATATTATAATACTTGTTCCCTATTCTGTTCTGCGACCAAGGAGGTCAAGGGACAATTATTGTATGAAAAATGTTGCTGGCTGACTACCAGGACGGTACGTAGCCGTTAAAAAAAAAGAATTGTGGCGCGAACGCGTTTAGGTTTTTTTTCTTTGTTCCTGGCATAGCGCATAGATTAGCGCATTTGCCAATGTCACGTATTGTATATAAGTAGAATCTTTACCGTAAAAGTCCTCCAATAAAGTGATAATAGACTTTACTGTAGTTTAATAGGACTTCTTGAAAGAGCTCGAGAACTTCAGTTACACATGTTTATTTAGACCTACTCCATTCTTTTCACTTACACCAGCCATTCCCAAAGTGGGCGATAACGCCCCCTTGTGGGCGCTGCAGGCTTAAAGGGGAGCGGTAAGAGACCCAGAAAAAAAATGGGGGCGTTGTGTAGAGGCCTGGGGGGTGATTTGTAATTTCATTTAGCTTGGAGGCATCTTAGACAACGACTGCATGAGCTCTCGACTCAGTAGACAAAATAAGTTTGGGAACCAGTGACTTACACAAACCTTTAAAACACAATATACTTTTGTACTTTAAAACTCCCAAAAACGTAAAAAATATAAAATCTAAATAAAATGACTACCTACCTCACTTCTCTCGTTCCCGCCAAAAAGTCCCGCGTTCTAGTTTAACAGTGCAGATTCTTCGTAGCGCAAATAATATACTAAATATTATAATTTCGAAAAAGTAGTTAGTCAAGCAGCGAAAGTAGTATATTAACACCTGAAACTATTAAAGTCGATGCAGCAAATGTTATAATATGATACAAAAATTAAATTCAGGGAAAAGTACTTGAAAGCCTATGAGAATTTCGTTGAAAAATGCAAACGGAACAAATTACTTTATTGCTAATAATATTTTCATGATTTGCATCTAACAGCGCCTCTTATTTATTTTTCTCAAAGAGAGCAATGAACAGTACTGACACAGTTATAAAAAATGTTACTTCAGGCGACGTATAGTTTCATTAAGTATAAAGTTAAATTATAGCCATCGCCTAATTACTTACTCATTCTTAATTTTTACCCAGTGCATCACTCGCAAATGGGCCGACTTTTAGGTCCTACGCGGAAAGATTAGCAATATCCGCATAACTATTATAGTTTTCTTTCTCCAAGATCAGCATGGAAATACCTACCTACATACATATTTTTAATGTGTAGACAGAGAGCACGAAACGCTAAGCAATTATTACTTCAATAAAAACCCTAATCCTATTTCGTGGGTGTCTAAAATCTTTAAACGTACTAAATCTCATTTATCTACCTATTAATAATTCTACTCTAGAATCCTTCGCTCCGCCCTGAATTCAAAATTGCATCTCTCTGTAAAAATATTATTTTACTTTCTTATTATAATACAATCCACTAATTAATAATGGAATCAAGTATCTAATTCATCTGATGATATAAAATTTATTCAAAAAAATAAATATTATGGGAATTTCTGAATATATTACGTGATATTCTTTACGTTTTTGTGATAAAGTAACATCATTCAAGGTCTAAAATGCGCTTAGATTTTGAAATTACATTGAGATAAGTAGTTATGCACTTAACACGTTATTTGAAGCGGAGCGGTCCGTAAAGTGTTTATGGCGGTGCTGTTAATACAAACATACATCTTCATTTATCATTCTCTGAGGGAATGGCTGACGTGGAGTTGCGAAAAATGGTTGACGAGTGAAAACAGAAATAATAATAAATCAAAACCACCAACTAGTAAAATAAATTAAACTATACTGTTACTGTAGACTATTCATTAATATATCATATAGCTTGTTATGATAAAATTCCAGTTTTTGACTAAAAGTCTACAAGCTTGAATTAAGGTTGGACTTTGACAAAACAGAAACTAAACTCTATCATAATTCTTAGAAAATTCAATGTAAGTACAGGCTTCTTCTAACAAAAAAATTGAGAAAGTAATAGCCCGTACTCCGCAACGCAGATTCATAGAGGATTAGTGGAAGCAGGCTAGGGACGCACCGTTATTTTTTTTTTGTAACAAAGAGAAACCGTCAAAATGATGTATTTAGTCATCCGGGGAAGATACTAGGTTTTATGGGACCTTAGCTACTAAAATTCCAGCCTTAATTGTGTTTGAAACCCTTTCAGGAGATTCCAGAGTCCCTCGACAGAACTCTGGACACTCCTATAGGGGATGAATAAGCTATTCCCATAGCACTATCACAGTGCTATGACAGCATGAACCACGCAAATTACAATTGCCTACAGTACGTGATTGGGTGATTGGAGCAGCCCCATCGCCCAAAGACCATTAGGTGAACATAATCCTATGGGTTCTGACTGCACCAAATAGTGACGTCGATAAGGCGTTGTTCTAACTGCTTGAATTCCTAGACTGAAAATTAATGTAATATTAGTATACGTTAACAAAAAGTACATACATATGTTAATATTTACAAACTTAAAACTACACATTAATTTAATTAATAAACTTCCTCAAAGTTGCCGCTTAAAGCTGTCATTGCTTAAGGTACCCAGCAGACTGGCAGCATTGCCTCTTTGAGTAGCCAAACTGATTCGTTGGCGGAAGAAGCTGCCAGCCCGGCGGTCTCCCGAAACCTCGACCAGTCTCTTACAAATATCAATATTATGACACTTTGGATTTTTTATTAAACGTCATTCTGATACATTTTACTAAAACAATCATTGAATGAATTCTCTATTCAAGCTAATGGAAATTCTACGATTGGTACTGGTTGGAAGCAAATCTTATTTATTTGGAAATCCTTTATTTTGACTAATAGCCTATCCCACTCATTTGCACTGAAATTGAATGTCTCTTCACTTCTTCATTTCTAAATTTATGTATATAGTTTCAAATAGTTTAGTTCCAAAAATAAACTTGCGCAAATTATATTCCCCAGTAAATCTTTTGATTCTTCTGTTAGCTTCTCCGATTTTTAGTTATTATGCGATGTTTTCCTCTTGCGAGGAGATTTTGTCCTAATCTCCGACGCGGGTCCAGCGTGGTTTGAGAGATATCAACTCAAGGTGACAGATATTGCGTTAATTTTTTCCTACCAATTGCAGTTCACAGATAAAATGTAAGAATGTTGTAAAAAAATGTGGTACATGATGTCATCAGTGATGACACTACGTATTTTTTGTTTCAATAAAACTACATCGAACTGATCCAGTAGTTCCCGGCTTTCTACTATAAAGACATGGCCATCTGTCACAATATATTTCATATGTATTCAGATTTGAAGTGGACAGGGTATCATGACGCTACAAAAGCATATTTCGAACCAACTTCTAGCAATAAGTATTTGAGTTTAAGATGATAAAGCGAAAGAAAATTATGTAATGACGGGTTGTTGCACATTGCTACAGACTCATCGCCATATTATAAGAACACAAGTTCTTACAATATGCCGACTTTTACGACCTGTGGGTAAGCAAATGGTAAGCAGTAGGCTCGTTTTACATTCCTCTATCATTCTCAGAGTAACATAGAATCTTCTAGGCCAGCATGAAAATATTTATACATTAAAATGTATGCCTGCTATATCACTCGATTAATAAACTCATTGAGTTCGTCGCCAGAGTCAAACTACATCTATGTGATGCGGTTCGAGAATGGAACCGCAATTTCACTTAAAGGAGTGGACTGTATCTTCAATAAAAGACGCGCGAAACAGTACAGCAGATAATTTTATTTATTTTCAACCAGTTTACATATATTTTAATTTAATATAATTACGTGGCACAAGGTGGGTGAGCCCTTTTTCAGTTGTTGTATTTTTCTTCTCATGTTCTTCCTTTCTTCTCGGAGGACTTCATTCGACTGGTCCCAGAGGTCGGCAGCGGTTCGGTAATTATTCAAATTCTCTCTTAAAAAAGCAGGCCCTTCGAGTGGCCTAAAATTTACCTTATAAGAGGCCCTACTTATTTTCCAGTTAGGACAGCGTATCACGTTAGACGCCTTGGGCCGGCAAACCAATACAATACGAGAGCCACGGACCTCCGAACCTGAGACAACAATATTCTATGTCACATTTTCTTAAATTTAACACTATTCATGATAGTCCAAGTATAAACATACATTTGTCATAATGGTTACAGTTGTTAGAGTTATTACAATCGATTACTCTTAAAACTAGGAAATATTACAAATAAAATATGTGTAAATTATTGATTTTAAACAATTACCGAATAACGTTTTACATTTCCCCTATAAATAATAATAATAATATACTCAGACATTTTCACACAGCGCCATCTAGTCCCAAAGTAAGCTGCATAGCGCTTGTGTTATGGGTACTAGACAACTGATATACTACTTATATACTTTTCTTTTGTAAATATATACATATTATACATAAACACCCAGACTCGGGACGGGAATCGAACCCGCAACCCCCGTTTACTTTCCGACGCGCTAAGCCGTTGCGCCACGGAGGTCGTCTACATACAACAACATGATAAATTAAGAAATATAATAAAAATGAATAATGGGTAATAAAACCTAATACAAAAATATATTTACACTCTAATCTATTTATTTATTAATATCTACACAATCAGCTCTCGCCGTCCGTCACACTATATTTTTATTGCTTACGACTCCGGATATACAAGGTTATTTCGAAAGGACGGGTAAATATGTAAGGGTATAAAAGTACCCATGGCAACGGAAAACTTGCGTTCCACAACTTCGCCAAAAGTCAATAGTTGTAGTGTAAAACCTTAAAGTTTAAACAAAAATAAAGGTGAGGCAACCCTAATATCAGCGTTTTCCCGTCACTAGCAAACATTTGGAATATAGGTCATAATGATAGGGTTGTTACATTTTTTTTCCATTAAATGAATTTATTGTTGTACGGTAGTGAGGCCTGGATATGCCCGAAATCGAGTGAAAGTATGATAAATGCTGGGAAGATGCGGTCACTCAGAAATATGTGCGGTGTCACGCTTGCGGACAGGATAAGCAATGATGAGATACGCAGTATGACAGGGTTACACAACAGTGTTATTGTAAAAATGAAGAAAGGAATGCTTAGATGGTTCGGGCACTTGGAAAGAATGAGTGATGAAAGACTGACGAAGAAAATCTACAGAGCGAAAGTGAGTGGTAAAAGAAGCCAAGGAAGACCAAGGCTGACTTATGAAGATCAAATCTAGAGTGTTAGCAGACGGAAATGTCAAAAGCATTCGCATACATAGGCGAAAATGTGTGAAGAGAATGATGAGTTTTGAGGAAGCGAAAGAGGTGTGTAAGAACCACGACTCCTGGCGCTCCGTCCTCTCTGACTACCCCGTTGGGGATACAGCGTGAAGATATGTTATGTTATATTTGAATTTATTTTGTATGGACAACGAAATAAACGTATCCCGTAATTATTACATCTGCAATATAACAGTCAACAGTGACACGTTAGGACTCTGGCAGATTTATACCCCCTTTCACAATAACCTGGTATATGCAAAGAACCATAGTCATATCACATTATACATTTTTATTTTATATCGATAAATCGTCCAAAATGTTTAATTTAGTTCTTCGTGGTTCTATGTCAACGCACGCAAGAAAAACATAATTCGTTGTAGAAAATCTTCAAATTGCAGACTATTTTCATCAGATTGATACGCAGCTAAAAAAGGATGGATACCTAATATTTCAAGTGTCGAAATATTGTACAAAAAATATCTGCAAATACAGTTTAACCGATTTAGATAAATGGATGTTGATTTTGATAGATTTGTGTTTCCCATAGATCGTAAAACTGAAGGTGTAAACCTTCATTTTATTTCACCAAGTTGGCAATTTCAACGTTTAAATACCAATGCGTTATTTTTAGACTTTAAAATTTTGTATGGTGACAATTTATTTATTTATTTATAATAGAGAAAGGCTGTAACAGCCAAAGACAGGAACTATGAAATAATAATACATACATACATATATTCACGCCGTATCCCTAACAGGGTAGTCAGAGAGGACGGAGCGCCAAGCGTCGCAGTCCTTACATACTTCTTTCGCTTCCACAAATCTCATCATTCTCCTCACACATTTTCGCCTAGGTATGAAAGTGCTTTTGACATTTCCGTCGGCTAACACTAGCTATTTGATCTTCATTAGTCAGCTTTGGTCTTCCCTAGCTTTTAATATTAATTCAAATGTATAAGTCAATAAATTGTCTTAAATATTTAAACAGTACACATACATACCTATATATTAAGCATTAAATAATATATGTATAAATAAAAGGAAAATACATTCAGTCAAGAAAGTATCGGGAATGGATGATTTGTTCATGGTTCGAAATTCAATTTTTTGTTTTTTTTTTGTTGTTGTTAGATTGGCACAACTGTTTTCCATTTTGGTGCGGAGTTTGAGTTGCATCTGTTATATAGATTAAATACAGTGCTGTTTTTAGTTATATCATTCTAGTGTATATTGCGAATTTTATAACGGACAAAAACATCGAACAAAGAGTTTGTCTTAAATTTTGCATCGCCAATAGAATTTCGTATTCGGCGTCACTGAAAATGTTACAGAAGGCTTACGGTGAATCGACTTTATCAAAAACACGTGCTTAAGGTACAAAGCGTTGAAAAGCGGTCGAGATGTGATGGAAGATTTGCTTCGCTATGGTAGGCCATCAACGTCTGCAACTGAAGTTAACATCGCATAAGTGAAGGAAATAGTGACTTAAAATCCTCATTCAAGTTTGAGAGAGATAACCGCCGAACTTTCTGTGTCTCACGAGTCGATCTGTACCATTTTAAATAATCACTTGGGTATGAAACATGTTGCCGCTCGGCTAGTCCCAAAAGACCTGAATTTTCTCCAAAAACTCAATCGCATAAGTCTCTGAGGACATGCTAGAACGAGTCAATTCCGATCCAACATTCATGAAACGCATTGTTACTGGTGACGAGACGTGGGTTTACGAGTTTGACATGCAAACTAGTCAACAAGCTAATCGTTGGAAAGAGTATGTGCACACAACACAGTAACTCTCCAATGGATTAAAGGACACAGTCTATCGCGCGGAAACGACGCAGCTGATGAACTAGCTAGGAAAGGATCAAGTCTAAAGGTAGCTGGTCCTGGATCTATAGCACCGCTACCATATGCATATAAAATTAGCAAATATAGAACATGACATATACTGGTCTAGTATCAGCGAATGTAGACAGGCCAGGGCAGCCTTACCTAAGGTAAACCCTCGACTCTCGCGCCGTCTGCTTGGTTAACGAGAGCTAAACTGCGGGTCTTTGCTGATGCTATGACTGGACATGGTCCATATAACAAACATCTTTTTAATATGGGTGTTACTAACAGTTCTTTTTGCAGGGGGTGCTTAGAAGCAGAAGAAACAGCCATCCATGTTCTACTAGAATGTGAAGCCGTGGCAGACTACCGGGCAAAACATCTTGGCACTCTAAGATCGCTCCCAGAGGCCTTCACCATCATAAGAAAGGTGCTAGGATTTCTGGAGGAGTTAGGATGGCAGGAGTAGTCGATCCTACCCACACGCAAAATAGGCGCCTAAGGCGTCGGTTTGCGGACACAAGCCCGTCATCAAGTATCAAGTAGTCAACAAACTTCGGAGTGGCGCCTTCCAACTGAACCGAAACCGGTAAAACCACACCAAAGTCGATCAAAAGTCAAAGTAATGTTGACTGTTTTCTTCGACTATCGCGGTGTTGTGCACTCGGAATTCTTGTCGGAAGGTCAAACGGCAAATAAAGAATATTATTTGGGCGTTATGCGGCGTTTAACAGAGCAAATTCGACGGAAAAGGCCAGATTCGTGGAAAGAAAATTCTTGGAATTTTCACCACGATAATGCGCCTTCGCACAAGGCCATCATTGTGAACGAATTTTTGACCAAAAACTTAACAAATACCATCAAGCAACCACCTTATTCATCAGATATGGCTCCAGCCGACTTCTTTCTTTTTTCTAAACTCAAATTACCACTTCGTGGCACCCGTTTTCATTCGGTAGAAGACATAAAGGAGAATTCGCGGCGAGCACTGAACTCAATTCCGGAAAAAGCGTTTAAAAAATATTGTGATGATTGGATTATTCGTTGGCGTAAGTGTATCGTTTCTGAAGGAGCATACTTTGAAGGTGATGAAATAAATTTGGATGAATAACTAACATTTCATGTATTATTGATCTTTTCCCGGTACTTTCTTGACAGAGTAGTATATGTCCACATGTTTAACCTACAATTGAAACAGTTTTCATTTCATAATCATAGTTGAATTAAAAATTACCTATTCGACCATGTATTTCTCAATCAGTAATACAAATCAACAAAAAATCGTCACTCCTTATTGGCAAATATTTGTTTACCTACTCATGTGAGACTCGGGTTTGGTTAGTATTTTATATTTATTGTGTAAACACAATTACATAATGTACTGAATTAACAATTTTTCTTTTCTTTCTTCTTATTTTCTTGTGTAATATACAGACAGATATGATTAAAGAATGTGTATCTAAGCATAGTCATTTTACCTACATAAATAATATTTTGTTCCGTGTATATTTTGATAAATGATGCGTAAAATCGTGCGGAAACCAGTTAGGTGACGAGCTTCCTACGCTTAGATTGAGAACACGATGTGGGTTCGATATAATCGACGAAATTTTACCTAGAAGCATCTACATTAAAACAATATCGTTCGATTTTATTAAACCATTTGATATTTTCGTTACACTGTTTATATTAGTTTTTTAAGCGATTTGAGTATCTCTTAAACTTTTTGTAACCTACCTTAAAACAGATTGAATAAAGAAAATGAATTTTTACTGCATATTTTTTTTAATACTAGGAAAAAAGTTTTTTTGGTTTCTGAGAACGGAAAAAATTTGTAAGATTATTCAACCGCACTTCGTGCCTCAAAAGAGAACGTAAGGGCATAGCGAGGGCCAACCCCTAGCACGCTTATTACCTAACTTGCAGTCAGCAAGGAACAACCAAATATCGCGCGATATCTGCTGTCAAAACGAGAATTTGTGTAATGTAATTTGCATTGTGGCTCTACACCTACCACTAAAAGTGCATTTTAAGGTAACAGACACGCAATTGTCACACATGATATCAATTTTTCATTACAATTAGTCACCAATCGCGCAATAATCGCGTGGCTATCGCTGACTGCAAAATTTTTGGTAATAAGCCTGCGGGTAGTGTAGGGCTCGATCGGATTAAAAAATCTCTCGCTACGTTCGCAGTGACGGCCTTATAGGCCGTCGCTGCGAACTGAGCGATCGACAAAGCCTGAAGATTCTTCCGCCTAAGGAATATCCAGGGCGGAAAACGAGACCTCACTTCATTTTGTCATCGGGAAAATATGCACGTGCGTACGTTTTTTCAAACAGACTCTTAACTGGTTTTTTTATAGATACATAAAATATCACTTAATTACTACAATACTTTAATTACAATACAATACTTTAATAAAGGTAATAAAAGTACATACATTCGTTAGTATTTACAAACTTAACACTACACATTATTTTAAATAATAGACTTCCTCAAAGTTGCCACTTAGAAAGCTGTCATTGTTTAAGGTACCCAGCAGACTGGCAGCATTACCTCTTTGAATAGCCAAACTGATTCGTTGGCGTAAGAAGCTGCCCGCCCGGCGGTCTCCCGAAGCCTCGATAAGTCTTTTACAAATATCAGAAACCAGTCGATGGGCTACAGAGTCCTAGGGACCCAAAGTTTCGACTGCAATACTTATAATACTTTAATACTGCATACTTTAATTATATAAGATTCGGTGTTTTTCTGTTTAGAATCCCTCTATCTAGTTAAAGCCCCTTTGTACGTGTTATCGATAACGTTATGCACTATGGACCATTTTTCACGTCACCCGAGCGGTGTCGACGATGTAGAAAATGACGCCATTGCTGCGTTATTGCGCGGCAAAATACTGTGGCGCGGTTCGCTTTAAACGTCTCGAGTGAGAAATGGCATTTACAGAGGAAAGGAGTGAGTTTGTGAAAACTGAGTAGCCTGTAGGTTAAGTTAGTGGTCGAAACGTAACGCAGCTGTATTGCTAATGGAAAATCGGAAATTGGATGGTTCCTTCGAAAACAAATAATAGATTTGTACATTTTAAACGGTCTTCCACACAAATATTTGAATTGTTGATCAACAAGATCAAATTCGGCCAGTTACTTAGCATCCATGTGTTAGGCAGCACCGAATTTAATAACGAGTAGGGTGGCCAAATCACTAAAATTTCCTAAATATGCTTTGTTGAGATGCGACACACATGTTGATCTCAAACATTTGGTGAAAGGTACTTGGCTCAAATCGCACATTTATCACTTAAGATAGATTCCCATAAAGTAAAATGCGAGTCGAATTGTAAAACATATTGTGTTTACTAAGGACGTATAATGACACAACTGTTAACTTGGAACACTAATGCTTGGGAGTATTATTAATTAAAGCATGCGCTCAATGCTCACAAAACTCATCACTGATTTTACTGT
This sequence comes from Zeuzera pyrina, assembly GCA_907165235.1. Taxonomy (NCBI): domain Eukaryota; kingdom Metazoa; phylum Arthropoda; class Insecta; order Lepidoptera; family Cossidae; genus Zeuzera; species Zeuzera pyrina. The sequence goes on from OU015640.1 coordinate 2,395,506, forward strand.
TAATTTTGACTACCAACAATGTCCGGTCGCGGCTATATTTAAGGCTATAACATTTGCGACTGCAGTGGATTAGTTCTGTCTCACAGCACATGGCAGCGGTTAGAACTAAGCCCACTCTACATTCTCGGCAAAACTCACTGAAAATTGGCAAATACGAGAATGTAATCAGATAGTCTCGTCTATATTCGTGTGGACCTTTAACCATTTTTTTTTCACGAATAAGTAATAATTTCGTCATGGTTTTCTGACTGATTGATTGAGTTTGATCTTTGGAATATCCTGATGACACTTCGTTAACAGATGACACACGTGTCGATTTTTTGATTTTGATTTTGCTACAAACTGTGTGAGGCCGTCACGTTAAGAGCTACTTTACAGCACAAATGCTACAACAGCAGCGCGTCTTGGCGTTTTTCCACAAATACACTCGCCGAAAGTTCTCGTCGAGAATGTATTTATTTGATCACATTGTACGGGACTTTTTTTTACGTGGAGAACACATCATGCTCACTGTTCCATCTCAGGGGCGACAAGGCGTTTATGTCAGTCTCTTACTGACCAAAACCCCACGGTGGCCTTCAACTGTGCAATTCGGAGAAATCAGGATTGCCTGCGGCACACAACCAGAGCTCCAGAGCACTCGGAGAGGTTGAATCTTACCCTTCAACCGATGGTGGTAATGACGGAGTGGGTCCACGCGCTCCGTCGTCATTCACGTAGACTACGAATGTGCAGGGATTGGCCTTCTCCTATTCCCCGTTCAGTAGCCTTCTAGTGGAGCATTACTGTCTCTGCGAAGGAGAACACTGCCCTCCAAGAGTTTTGATCCGCCACCATCACTATAAAGGACTATTTTAAAGCTACTTGACAGCTACTCAGTACAAAGGCTAATCAGACTAATGAAATATACAGCGACAACCCCGTTTACACATAGGCAACCTTCTTTTCCCACAGTTATTCTCGGACTTGAGCTCGGACAAACAAACACACAGACAGACAGACAAACATTTACAAAGAAATTCTTGGGTTTTAATTTCGTGTAAGTAACCATGTAAGCTTAAGAAAAAGCTTCATATCAAAATCATAGACAAACACTTCAATTTAATTTATATGTGTAGATGTATAGATATAGATAGGTGTATAGGTGTATTTTACTATCTATTATTATTATATATACTATACTAATTTTATAAAGAGATAAACTTAGTTTGTATGTAATGGATAAACTTAAAAGCTACTCAAACAATTTCAAAAATTCTTTCACCTATAGAAAGCGAGTAACTTGAACTTTTATTTTATTTTCAAAAAAATTTCTACCAGTGCGAAGCCGAGGCGAGTCGCTAGTATTATAATTAATAATTTTATAAATTACGCGGACACATTTCCTTGATCTCATTGTGCTACTTCAATAAAATATGAATATTGTATCTGTGAAATATAATATGTCCGCGTCACTGCAATGAGATCAATGAAATCTTAATAAAATGTTATGTCATCGTAATAGCACAGATTAATTAGTTTAATAGCGCAAAGTAATAGTTGGCACATCTCTTTTTTCTGTAGGCGGTTATGTTAATTCTCTCGGAGAACTGGTGTCAATAGTTATTCTCCCTGTTCGCTTCATGACCTCTATAAATAGTATTAAATTGGTGTTTAGTTCGGGGTCACAAAATTTGTACGTTTCTTTGAAGCAAGTCAATTAAAGTCGTAACTAGTTTCAAAAATATATGCAAAGTTTCACCTCAATTGGATGAATAAAATCTTGTAATAAGAAAAGGCTTCATTATTAGATATTACAAAAAATGATTATCGTTTAGAACACTTTTATTATCCCTCCGACCTTAAGTCCTAAATAATTCATGAAGAGTGGCGTTTTAAAAAATACTTAGAGCTGTACCAAAACTTTATCGGTGTCCTGATAAATATATTTATTGTGTTGTCGACCGCCAACTAACAATGTGTGCGTTTTCACCCCAAATTTTTCCTTTAGAAATGCTTAAACGCCGCGTTCCACTAGACTATGATAAATAGCCATTGCCTAGCAGCCTCACATGGATTCGGAAGTCTCTACTATTTGTCGTTATCTAAAACATCATTTTCAATCGAAAAGTCATTTACTTAATGTAATAAATTCCTAAAATCTTTAGCTATTTACCGCTCAAACTCCAAAAACCACCAATCGACATGTGTTTCGCCTCTCAACGAAGCATCCTCAGGATATACCAGAGATAGGATTCGGTCAGCTAACCAGCACCGAATCAACAAATGTTGAACAAACATTTGTTGATTCGTTGATTTGTTGATTCAGCAATATTCAACATTCAACAAATGTTTGTTCAACATTTGTTGATTCGGTGCTGATTAGCTGACCGAATCCTATCTCTGGTATATCCTGAGGATGCTTCGTTGAGAGGCGAAACACGTGTTGATTGGTGGTTTTTGGAGTTTGAGCAGAAAGTAGCTAAAGATTTTAGGAATTTATCACATGAAATAGATTTCCGCAAAGTAACGCCTGAGTCTATACAATACCATTTACTTTATTTACAGTGCTGAGTTTTAAAATTCAAAATTTAATTAGCTATTAATTTATGAAATGCGTAGGCCATATTTTATACTCACTACACCACATTATACTGACGTCTTATTTTTATGAAAGCGATTGTGCTCTCCTATTAGTATCATCATTTGTGCTGTTTATGCGTGAGAATGTGGGTGAGGAATTTGTAAAGAAATTTATAAATCAGATGAGGGTAGATATAAATTCTTTAAAAAAAATCTTTTACCGAATTTAATCAAAAATCGTAGCATTTATTAAATAATTATAATAATTCAACTCATTTTCGGCAATTAAAGAAAGTTTAACAATGATATCGTTTATCGTTTTATCGATTTGTCGAAGACGTGGTGCGCAAGCCGCCGTACGATCAAGGGCATACTTCGAATGTCACCAATTTTCATAGAACATCAGCGCCACTGGTGATTGAAGAAAAAACTAAAATTAGTCTCAGTTACTTTGACAAATGACAAATGTCAATTGCTTTCATAAGTTTCTGTGCGTTTATACTATTTCTATGGTTTTTCGTTGGTTTTATTTAAATTTGTTATTGTTGTTGGTTCTCTAAATCATAAAGAAAAAATAATTCAATGTTTTGTTGACATAAGTGTTAATGTAATTATTTATATCTGGTGAAGATCAATTCGGACGTATCCAGCCCTCACTTTACCGTACGATAAAGTCGGCACAAATACCGCATTGTCCATTTTGCATTCCATTAAAAAATCGAAGTCTCGAGTCCGTGACAAATACCAAAGTTAATCCTAAAATTTAAAAGTGGAATAAATATTTTCGACAGAATTGATAAATTCCTGTATATAAGTCACTAGTGACCCGTCCCGGTTTTGCACAGGTAGAAATTTTTTTGAAAATAAAATACAACCCATGTTACTTGCTGATAAAGTAGATTTCTATAGGTGAAAGAATTTTTGGAATCGGTTTAGTAGTTTTGGAGTTTATCCCTTATATACAGACAGACAAAGTTTACCTCTTTCTAAAATTATAGTATGGTTATAGTAGGATATAGACGAAATGAGACTTAAAAACTGATTATAATTTACTTATATTTTCCTCGCTTTCGGCTCAGCTTTGATATGTGGCACAGACAGACAGACATATGATATGACGAAACTGTATGGATTCCATTTTGTCATTTTCCTATGGAACACTAATAAAAACGAAATACAAGATTAATATTTAGTCTACATAATAATCTGTTTGTACTCCAAGACCGTTTGAGCGATCACGATGAAAGTTAGCACGTATAATATGTATTCTTTCATGGAGGTTTTTATGCATTCACCTTTGTTGTAAGTCGCTACCTCACGGACGAAGTCGCGGGCTAATGTAGTTTAGTGTATGTATTATATTGCTCGAGTTAGAAATATTTCGAAAATATATATTTGCAGTCTTCTGAAACTCGTAGTAGGGGACCTTCCAGTACTCTGCATTTGGCACTCTAAGCGTATTCCTATTTACGTGTTAGTCATACGAAATACCGGATTTTGCTATATTAGACGCTTATTCCTACTTCAAATGAACTCTGTTTTGAATATCTAGTTTAGTTTAGTAATACTTTTATTTCGAGGATAACAATAATCTACAAACAATCACATCATTATCATTATTCGCAACTAGCTGTGCGCCGCGATTTCACTCGCGTTAGGTATTTTTCTGGTATATAGAGCACCCTAAATTAGTTTCTAAAAAATGATCTACCTACCAATGAAAGTTCCGTCAAAATCGCTTCAGCCGTTTCAGAGACTAAATCGGACAAACAGAAGCAAATAAAAATTAAAAAACGGTCAAGTACGAGTAGGAGTCACACACTAAAGGTTCCATACCACCAATACAATGTATTCCTGTTATTCATTTACCACAAAATGAATCGAATTCAAAAACAAACTTAACCTTGCAGTTGAAACATACGTTTTTCCATACTCTCCAACTGCAAATGTAAATCTGTAATAGCAAAAAGGTGTGATAATTGCAGATTAGCAATTTTTGGGGTTTTTCCTCTTATTGTGCTGTACGAACTTGCTTCTTGCCTTTCAGGATTCTAGGTCGATGGGAATTATTCATAGGTTTTGATTTACTTGCGAGTGTCAAAATATAAGTCGTAAATGGTCGTCTTTTTTGACTGCGTCGACTTTACGCTTGATTTTTTACAACTCCAAGAGACTGTAGACGTAATTGATATTAATTTCAACTTGATACCTCCCCGCGTTCTTGAGAACAAGGGTATTGACAGACAGGCAACGAACTGATCCTGTAGGAGTGCCTTTTTTTGCTTTTGTATTGCGGAACCCTTGAATACGCATGTTTGACAGACACAGACAGAAGCTTAGTTATTTTATTTATCTGTAGGTATAGTCATAATTAGAGCATTTTGAGCAAACTGAAAACCTAGCAATATCCAAACACACTTTTAACTAATTTAGATAAACTTAAATAACATGCTAGGTTACTTATTGAAACTAATTATTTATACATGAAATTATAATAACAAAAAATTATGAACACGATGGAGTTGTTGGCAGAAACTGGTCCGCTAGGTGGTGCAGCAGTTCGATATTTGTCACGGACTTTCGTATACTTAGAGAGGTAATGTAATTGAAACATTTTCGATACGCGGAACCCTTTACACATACACCCAAAAATGTATAAGATTTCTTATTAGATTCTCTTAGATTCTCTCTTTTGCTCCAAGGAGAAGTTTTCGTTACAATGCGAGATAGGCAACGGTGCGTTCTTTAGAAGATCCCGAAGCCCCTCAAGAATGAGGCAAGGACAGCATCTGCAGGAGTTTTAAGCACGATTTGACCAAAATCTCCTAATACTTAACGATCCCCAAAAAAGGGCAAAGGTCTGCCCTTTTTTGGGGATCGTTAAGTCGGATGAACATATACGTACCTAACAGGCGAAGATGCCTTAGGGTCAGCACAAACCAAACTGAAAAGCCCTCGTACATTCTCGTAAACGTTCGGGGTAGCTTGAGGTCACTGACACGAGCAAGTCGAAATTCATCGTTATTAGACATGTTGAATATGGTGGACGGGGATATGATTATTATTGCGTTTTTGTAAAAAGTATAACAATCATATTAAAGCCTGCGGCAACATTGAAGTGTCGCATCAGCCCGATGTTATGCGAGCGCTCTCATGCGGTTTCACGCGCACGCGGGCATCCTGTATCGATTGTCAAACATTTTTGTACTTCATGAAATTGACGGTAAAATCGATTCTTCAGTGTAATTAGAAAACGCTCTCCTCTGATCTTTAAGCTCTAAAAGCTGATAGTAGCTCGACACTAGCGACAGCCACACGATCACTACGCGACCGGTGAGTAATTGTCGTAAAAAATTGGTATCATATGTGACGATTGCGTATGTATTATTTTCTGACTAAAAAATGCTTTTTTTGCAGTTAATTTAGTGGTTCTATACAAATTACATAACCTAAATTTTCGTTTTGACAGCTGCAAGTTACGTAATAAGCGTGCCGGGCGGTGTTGCCAATCGGGTAAGCCGATTTAAAGGCAAACATGATGTTCAGAAGTTTCATTACGACTGTTTTGTTGTTCAATAGCAATTGCATAGTCGAATGTGCCGTCACGACTGTGTGTATAGCTCGCCTAAGTAATTTCAAGAAATAATTTCTGTTGAAAAGTGAACTTTCTTTTTTGATCGAAACAATGCTTCCCTACCGTTTCCCGGCGCCGAGAAATATTATTTTCAATATAAGTACTATAGAATCCATTTTTCCTTTCTGCGACGGAATCTTAAATCACGAGTGACTAAAGATTTTCCTTGCTCTTTGAAAAGCCTTAATTGATATTGCGAAGTCTGGAGTAATCCCTAGGGCTAATGAAGAGAGTCAGTTAATAGCTGCTTTGATTTTTTGTTGTACTTGGCAGCTCTGGAAATGGGCTATAAAAAAGCTCAGTCGAACGGAAAAATTAAGAAAATAATTTGATAAATAAAGATTTTTCTGTTGTTATTTTGCCATCTTTCTTAACAAGATTACACTAATATACTTAGATCGTTATTTAGCGTAAGGTGCTGAGATAGAAATAATTGGTCACGTGCGAACTAAATTTCTGCACAGATGGTTCCGTATAATTTTTATAAATTGTTAAAGTTATTTTATGGAGATGTATAAAATCTAACACATTTGTTACCTGTTTTGTAACTGTCGATAACGCTATTATGCAATACCAATATGTTGGAGCACGCGTTTGTAATTTTGCCTTCCAATGAGACTAATTTTTTAGTGTCCCATTTCTAAATTTGAAAAAGGAATACATATGAAATCACCACAAAGTAGATCTGTCTGTCTATCGCAGACTTTTTTCATATTTTTATTGAATATTTTAAATGTAAATTAGTTTATAGTCGGTATATGAAATAGCGTTCGGTACAAAAAATAATAAATTCGAACGTTTATTTGAGATATCGTTTCATGAGTTAGAAAAACTTAACTGAATAGATAACATTACTCTATGATCTCGTTCATTAGGCTGGAGTGACATTATCGCTTGTACTTAAGGACATCCGCTGTGTTAAGTGTCAGCTAATAGGGAGTGAAATAGTGTGACCATGAATTATAAAAACACTGTTCAGGAAAAATTGTTTAATTTTACTACTTGTTGAGCCTTTTATATTTTATCACATGTCCTGTATTTCCCAAATTACTACATTTTCTAACGTGGTTTATAATGATGTACCAATTTTTAAAATATGCACAGATAACGAGATGGGAGAATAACAGATGAGATAAGACAAAACATACTTCGCTTCGAATAATATCCGGAAATAAAGCCACGCTTTTATTGTACAATGATTGACTAATAAAATACATTTAAAAATTAGTGACATGCGCTTATAATTCAAATATCTGTTATATTGTTATGTTGATGATTATAATTTCGAACAGATTTACTTATTATTTAAAATATTTTTATTCGACGAATATATTATTATCTTATATAGTTACACAATCTAAGTGTTGCGACTATGCAGTTATTATGACAATGCTATGTAAAATATTTACAAATGTATAAAATGTAAGGAAAATAAAAACATTCTTAGGTAATTTTTAAAAACTGAAAAAACTGTTATTTTCTCTGAATTATCCGGGAACAAGAGGAAATGATGGTGACATCGATTCGTCCGCTCATTAGCCACAAGACTAGCCTGCACGTATCTTATTACACTTTAGCGCTACTAGCATTGTGTATATATGATATAATAATGGAGAAAGTTTGCACAAAAGTATTTTTCAATCGCATGTGTGTTCATTGTACACAAAACAGGTGCTAGCTTCATACCTGTTGCCAAATAATATGATTTATTACAACTGGAAGTCTTCGAGTGGAGGACATGGGACCGACAGAGACCAGTGAGAAGACCGCTACTGAGGTGGAAGGATGACATCGTAAGGATGGTGTACAACAACTGGATGAAAACTGCCACAAATAAAGGAAAATTAAAGGAAAGGAGATTGTTTACGCAGATCTACACCAATATGGTTGAAAATAGCTTAAGAATATGATGAAATGATTACGACTGGATCGAGTATAATTGATGAACTAGGAACCCGTCTGGTTCCATTTTCCTATTCGTAAGTTCAAACGATAATTCCTAGAAGGAGAAGTAATTGCTAGAAAGTAACTCAAGGCGTGATTATGTTTTCTTGATAATTTACCTATCCCAAATGGGAATTTTAGCAATTAAAAAGGGGTCTTGTATCTTCTAAGCTGGTTGTATATAATGCTTCAGTGTTTGACAAATCATGGTAAGATATGTAATTTCATGGCATTCATTTTTCACATTCAATTCACATTCAATTTACCGCACCATGCACTTACGTTGTGACTAGGGTTGCCAGATACAGATTTTGCATTTCTGGGACAATTCGAGGGTTACGGATTCGGTTGGTGGAAAAATATATGAAAATAAATAATTATTTTTGTATATCGCCATAATAGATTTATTTGTGATATTTTACAAACATACTATAATAACCTTTACCTACCTTGCACACATAATGCACATACATACAATACTACAAAGTGTATTTATAAAATATTGTAGAAAGAAAACTTAAAACAAAAATTGAGCACTGCATCTCACTTTTACTTATTCATTAAATTAAACTTTGGTAGAAAATCAACCCCAGATTATAATACTATCAAACAAAAACTCAAGTACAATAAAAATAACTTTATAAGTATGGTACAGATACCTATATAATTAAATTTGTCAGTTACCAAAGTCGGTGCCAAGCGTACCAACTTTCTGATGTTGTACATTAATTTGGCATCGACTTCAATAACTGTCAAATTAAATATATAGGTATGGTTATGGTACTTATAAAGTCAATTTCATTGTATTTGAGGTTTGATTAGTAAAGGATAGTCATTTTGTACTTTTAAGTGTTTTTTTAGAGGTAGTTTAATATTTTTTCTTACATTTTTGTTTTCACTCACTTTTGAGTGATTTTGAGACACTTGACCTAAATAAATGTCTAGGACAGGTCTACAAATAATTTCCTTCTAATTCTGGAGCCCAACGATGAACAAGAGAATCATCAATATAAATAAAGGTTTTAACCAGGTCCGTTGTATGCTGTTATTTAGTATATCTTCGAAGACCAAGCTCCAATACCGATAAAATTTTAATGGAACCGCCGCCGAAGTATACCCTTACAAACAAATAAAAAAATTGGAAATCGGTCCATAGTTGACGAAGTTGTTGGTGAACATACATAAAAAAAACAATCATACAGATGAACATAGAACCTCCCATTTTTTTGAAGTAGGTTACTAAAAAACGTGACACGCAGACAGCGAACGGTAAGAGGCGTTTCGTACCTACTTCGTGAAAAAAAAGTAGTATTCCAAATCTGGGATAATAAAGTATATTTCCTGGACACAGGACCAAGACACGTAATTCCGGGACAAACCCGAATCTCCCGGCGATCTGGCAACCCTAATTGTGACTATGTAGTCTGGGCTGTGATAAATATGTTTTTGGGTTTGTAATGGGGTAGCAATAAATAATGCTATCACGGCAGAAATAACAGTTACTATGTTATTGCTACTGAATACGTTAATATATTATATAAACTCTATATTTCTTTTTCTAAAACACTCCACGTCATAAATCGCAAGTTTGTCCTCGCCCTAAAATCGCATATAACGCGCATTGTCCGGCAATTATCGCGTAATTACTAGAGATAAGGGTGTCTTACACCGTACATTAATATTTATGAACACGCAACATAAACATTTATAACATGTATATGCCGACTTGTCTCTATGTCATGTTTATACATGGATACTTAAATAAAATACATATTTATGTTATACTATCGAATAACTACGGCATTGCATGGCTATATATACAAGCACATAACTAACAGTCTAATATTTTTCTGAAGAAACGAGCTATTAAAAGATCGACCAAGTGCGTGTCGGTCTACGCACAGTGAATGATTCCGTAGTCGTGGTACACTATATTAATTTTAGCGCAGCAAAATTAACTTTGTATTTCATTGCGTTTTTTGATGACACAGCGAATTATTTCTGCGGTCGCTGAGCGTTTAACCGAAAGGATAAACTATGCAACATATCTTGTTTAAACTAATTTTCATTCAAAGTGCTCTTCAACTTTTTTCAGAATTTTCCACTTATAATTATCTCAGCAATTATTGATTTAAATAAAAAAGTCACTTCGAAACTCCTATATTATTTTTCGAAGACCTATATAAAGATACCTTACACGCTTACGTACAACGGAATTTTTTTATCCCTCCTACTCACTAGGAGTGCCAACCCTAACTTTATTATACTCCAAATTTCACTACACCATTGTACAGCGGTTCATAAGATAAACCTACCTTCCAAATTTCATCAATGTAGTACCAATAGTCTCCGAGTAAAATGTCTGTAACATATAGACAGATAGGACGATATTGAATGGGTTTCGCTTATGCTTTTTACGGATCTCTAGAAAAGACTGCTGCCCGCAACTTAGTCTCTTTTTACCCCATAAAAGTCGATTTTCCAAATTCAGCCAAATGCCTGCTTAATTATTTATTTGGTAATAATTATTACATAATTAAAATTTTGTGTTTTTATAACAAAAATGTTCTCTATTTTCTTCTGTATTTACTTTGAGTTGCTTTTCACACCCTTAGGGCCCTTAACGCGGCGTAAACGTGGAATAGTTATGACAGCTTTTTGTCATACTCAAGCTTAGGAACAAAAGAAAATGATGGAAAATGACAAAAATTTGACAAACTTTAACCTTGTTAAAATTATTATTTAAACAGGTTTAGAGATTGTTTTTAATATAATAAAAAATCCTTCTTTAGACAGTTCTTACAATACATAAGGAACTAACGAGAAAAAATTCAAATTTCTGGACCCAACGGTTTGAATATTGTTATGTTAGTTAAGCTATCTTTTACAAACTTAGAAGACAGTTCTAACTACAATCTGTCAAACGTCAAACCTATCAATTAGAACGTGTTTCACTTCCCATTGAAGCATCTTCAAAAAGTTTAGGCTGGAAAAGGTGCTTATCACGTGACCGAATCTAAATTTTTTTTTAAAAAGACTTCAAAAAAGAAGGCGTTTTTCGATTTGGTTGTATTTTTTTACGTTTGTTACCTCAGAACTCCGTCATTTATAAACCGATTTGAAAAATTATTTTTTATTTTGAAGGATATACTTCCACATTGATTCCATCTAAATTTCACTAGTATTGGAGCTTGGTCTTCGAAGATACACCAAATAACATCAAATAACGCTAACGATGATACTTTTGTATATCACAGTGCTACAGAATTAGAAAAAAAGTTAATTGTAGACCTGTCCTAGATATTCATTTAGGCCAAAACCACTCAAAAAGGTTTATTTGAGAAAAGAAAATTTAAGAAAAAAATTAAACCGACTTCAAAAAAAAACACTGAAGAGTGCGAAATAGCTATCCTTTACTAATCAAAACTCAAGTACAAAAATTATTTTATAAACACGATATAAATATCTATATAATGGAATTCGACAGTTATTGAAGTCGGTGCCAAGTCAATGTGCCACAACGAAAAGTCTATTAGTTTGGTAGGCTTGGCATCGACTTCAGTAACTGTCTAAAAATATGTAGGTATCCATAAAGTTAGTTTTGTACTCTTGAGTTTTGATTAGTAAAGTTATTAGTTTAAATGATAGTCGTTTCGTACTTTTCAGTGTTTTTTTAAGTCAGTTGATTTTTTTTTACTTTACTAAAATATCACGTTTAAAAACTGAATACGCACCAAGGTTTGAATCTATGAAAACACTACGTTATAATGGCTTGCTTTATTAAGATTAATACTTCGATCACAATTAAAAAACTAGATACACAATCAAAGCTCCAAAAATGTCCGAACCAAATGTGCACTCAATGGAGTATTTGAGTGCACTTCTGTTATAGTAGTATTCGAATACGTTAACAGACAACACGTCACAGTGCTCCTTCAAAAATTGTAAAAAACAACACATTTAGAACGCCAAAAACAGCTGAGATTCCTGTTTTCTGTTCATAAATTAAATAATATTACTTACGTGTTCATAATTTAACACACTAACACTACAAATTAATGACAAATCGCTTGCCAAATAACCTGAATTTTTTCAATGCTGAACTATATTGGATAACATTAGTGTTATATGTGCATATTTCATAGTTTCGTGTATATAACAGAAAATAATTCTTATTAGAGTGCTACGTGTAAAATGTCGGACCAGCAAATGGTAAAAATTTAGCGAAATTTTGGTTAGCTTCTCGTTTGTTCATATTAAGACAAAAATGAAAAAAATATAGGTACATATGTAGACGACGGATCTTTACAGCGTTACGCGTCAATAGAGGAACGATCTTTTAGTAATTTTGCATAACTTTTTACTACCTAATTCGTTGTTTTTAACTATACATTTATTTTATTCGTATGAGAAATCGGCCATACATCGCTATTATAATCGGTGTTGTAATATTCATTTAGCAACTCTGTGAACAGAGCGCCTAGATGACACGTGTTTCCCACTGTATTGTTTCACATGAAGACAATTGTAGTATAAAATAGGTGTTCGGAGAACATAATATAACAAGAGGATATTTGCTCTGATACAAATACACCACATTGAGGAGCTTATTTTCTTGCATGTCTCTGTGAACGTACCCAAAATAATTTAGTTTGAACCCTTGTGAGGTCACTTACGCGCCTGTTCATATGACTTTCGTATGCTCCTCTGTGTGTAGGTTACAGAAATTTATTTAAAAAACCGTTCGAATTAAATATTGAAGTTCATCTTAATAATATATTTCATTATTTAGCATAATTTTAAATTGATTTTACGGCTTTTTACGGCTTCTCCATAATATGACCATTTCAAAAATTCGAAAGATAGATAGATGTATTCTATGAACAATAAAATACATACATATCTTCACGCTATCCCTATCGGGGTAGTCAGAGAGGACGCAGCGCTAAGCTTCGCGATCTTCACATACTCCTTTCGCCTCTATCTCATCTTTCTCCTCACGCATTTTCACCTAGGTATGCAGGTTCTTTTGATATTCCCGTCAGCTAACACTCTGGCTATTTGGTCTTCGTAAAATAGTCTTGGTTCCTTGGCTTCTGCTACCACTCGTTCGCTTTGTAGATTTTCTGCATTAATCTTTCATCACTCATTCTTTCTATTTATGGCCGAATTTCTCAATGGTACTCCTGATTAAATATTGTACAGTTTTTTTTATGAAGGAGGAGGAAAACGCGCAATCTAGTCACCTAATCGAAAGTGACCACCACTGCACATGGACACCCGCGACGTCTAGGGAATTACGGGTGCGTTGCTGGCCTTTAGGGGAAGGAGAGAAAGGAGTGGAAGGAGGAGGAATTAAATAGATTACACACTCTGCTCTCCTTAGGAAGTTCGGATCATAACATGAATATTATTCCTTCTGTTGTGTTTTCTTATTTATTTTATTTTATTAATTTCCAGATGCATTTTTACAGGCAGAAAGTGCTTATTTTAGTATTCGTCTTTTTCTTACAGCTCACACGTATGATATGCGAAATCCATATAGCGCTGACGCAATCGCTTCAATGACTCTTAACACGACTATCCCGAACAGGAAGAGGTGAGCCGATAAAGGCTTTTGGTTGTTCTGTATTGTAAGATTAACGGGGTATAGACCCGATCATCTATAACTAGTAGCCCGTCCCGACTTCGCACGGGTTGAATACATAATGTCTATGTCCATCTGAAATAATGTATATCTACCTTCCAAATGGTGAAAAGATTTTTCATATAGGTGCTGTGGCTCCGGGGATTACCCTGCTCACAATTCCTTGGACGTCGCGGGTGTCACTGTGAGGCGGTACTCGGTAGTAACTTTCCATTAGGTGACTCGCTTGCTTGTTTTCTCCCTCTTTCATAGAAAAACACACCAATCACAAAATTCGCACTCTCTTTGTATTTTCAAATGCAGGTTGTAAGATGTGTGCAAGTCGTAAAAGCTTAAAAACTACAATTATTGAAGTTTTTAAGCGTCAAAAAAATATGTTCCTTAAATTTCGAAAATGAAAGCTGGGCTTTTGTAATTTGGTCATTTAACTACGATGTTGAAAGTATAAGGAGCTTATTTTTAGTGATGAAGTATTCTGAATGCAAAATAAGTCTCTGAGTTCGGCGCCCTTGTCACATTTTAACAAATCGCTGTCAATGTAACTCCATAATAAAACCGCTTAAATGTACATAAAATAGTATAGGTAAGTTATTTCGCTTTGTAAACATTGTTAGCCTCTGCTTATAACATGAGAGAGCGACAATGAAATGCGGAAATCAAAATAATGACTGTCTTAATAAAGTCGCAATCTGCGTTTAACCGTGTATTCACTTATGACTATTAAACTCTAAATTAAGAATATTTAGAATATTAGTCTTGGAAGGTTTCTTTTCATGTATTTCATACATATATTCACATTAAACCTACAGAGATAGAGAAATGTTGACTTAAAAAATAAAATTAACTCCGTGCAAAACCGGAGCAGTTCACTAGTATATTACAAAGTCCCGGCTGATTCATCGACATTTAAAAAATCTAATTACGTTTGATGTTTTTTTAGAGTTAGGATCGTAGACAGAGAAACCTATGGACTACGCCACTTATTCCATCTCATTCACACAAGAAAGAGACTAACTTATCCGCATGCAACGTAGAAGAAAATGACAAAGCTTTATTTTTTATCCATTAGCGCGTGCCGGGATTTTCAAGGTCAGGCACAATGATTGAACTAAACAACACAGAGTATAAAGCTAAATAATCTCGTCGTATTGGGGCTACCGGCTTTTAAATACCACTTTTCCACGTACAAATTAAAATAAGTGAAGAGAAAATGCGATGGAAAATTATTTCTATAATTTCCAAAATAATAATATATTAGCTTTATTACCTTCACAAAAATTTTTTTTTTAATTTCATTAATAATAAAGTCTTTAATTTTGCGCAAAATTTAAAAAATTACTTTCAGTTCATTATAAATGCCATATTTTACTTATCTGATTTACGGAGTATTGGTAAAACAAAACAGAAAGGAATGATTGCGCAGACACATATAACATATAACAAACGTTAGAACATAAAAATAAATGATATTTAACATTAAATTACTTTATGATTTAAAAAACGTTCTTACGTTCGTACGTTCCACTGCTAAACACCCTCATGTTAATAAACACATTTTTAACTTTTGTATGCGTCACTATGAAGGAACCTATTTCCCACAGGGAAGATTAGCCAGCAACACTAATAGCAAAGCTGAATAGAAATGTATAGGACTATTTTTAACTCATGTGGCCACGGTTCTACGTACTCTAGTATATACCTCCTCTACGCTTAAGATGCACGGCAACATAAGACAGTTTGACTGAATTCCAGATCAAGGAAACGCTACAGGTATGCTTTATAAATGGGACTGAAAAACTTTCGACGTTGAGTTTTTTTATTTCTAATTTTATTTATTAAAATTCTATATTCGTATCCGCTAATCGCTTCGCTAGTCAACGAGGAAAAACAACGATAACAAAAGTTCACAGACTATATTAAAAAGTTTCAACCGCTAATACATCTCCCCAGTGTTTATTTAGAGAACTTTAAAAGATTTTTTACACGTCGTGGTTTCGTCAGCCCTAAGAAATACAAGATTTCGTTCAAGGCAACCTAAAACTTTGGCATTTGATAGCTTTTGTGTTTTCCGTTTTGTTTTTGAGTAATGGGTAATACATTTAATGGGTATAATGTGCCGTTCCGAGATGTACGAGATGTACGGTCAGACCCAGCCAGCTAACCACCACCGAATCAACGAATGAGTCAGCTGGTGAGTCGGTGAGATTCGGTACAGGTTAGCTGTCCCAATCTGTTCTCTGGAATATGCTGAATATGCTTCGTTGATAGGCGAAACACGTGTCGGTTAGTTATGGAATTTTAGACGGAAGATAAAGATAAGATAAATATTATTATAAGAATTCATCAAATAAAATGGATTTCCGCAAACTAACAGTTTAAGCCGACTCTTTCAAAATTTTACCGAAGTGAACTGTTTTTTTCTATTTACAAATGTAATAGTTTAGGCAACTTTATAAAAATTAGTATAAATTATGCACTAGTCAAATAATGCATGTGTAACTAAAGTCAAAGTCAGATCAACTCATTCCAGTAAACCCAATTGCAAGCCATTTTTGAACGTCAAATCTACTTTAGTTCGGTTTGATAAGAAAACCTGAACAATGAGAAGAACCGACAAGAAACTCAGGTATCATTTTTTCAACATCATCCCACAATCGTTATTTAAAATACATTAATCACAAAGCCAGTAAATGCGTGTGCAGAGAGGATTATTTCCAGACTATTGTTGTGTCTTCAATGAAATCGCTAATATTGTAGTATACTTTTCCAATCAGTGTGCGTTTAGTAACGAGTTAAAATTTTCTTTCCGTTAATTGAGTATTAACGGAAAAGTGTCTTTTTATTTAAAGAAAATTTACTTTGCAATGTGTAGGTACTATAAACTCGCTTCGCGGCGTAGTCAAAGCCATCGTAGACAGACGTGTCTCACACTAAAAATATACCGTCTTACCCACCAAAGTTAATCTGAAAATGGTAATAAATTACAACGTATCTACGCAAGTACTTCTTAAGTAATAATGTTAAAAAATATTCACATAAATATAAGTCAACAGATAATGTACGAGAAAAATCTTTTAGATCAAAGCCTTTGCAAGCTAAACCAATCTCCAAGTTATATACATACATATATGTAGTTAGAGTAACGAACAAGAACGTTTTTTAACATCGAAGAGCTTTTTTACCTAATTCCGTTGGAATTTTTAGGACATTGTGTTCCTCGGTCTACGTAGAAATATGTCTAGATTTCTAGAAGTACATACAGCTTTCACAAGTAGTCCGATTTCAACATAATCATAAGCTATAATTAGAATGGATTCGATCTTCTGAATATTTTAATGAATAATATTTTAATGTAATTATAATACTTCATACATTATATAAGACGGACAACGACGGATAAAATAGAGCTTTCGAGACTACTTGGCGATAAAAAAAACTGTAGTTAACAAGATTGTCTTTAAAAAATTGGTTAGTTCAGAATTTAATACAAGCACACAAGATTTGGATTCATATTTATTGTATGAAATAGTAAACTTATTGCATTCATTTTTAGGGAGCTACTGTATTTTATTTTTATTTATTTGCACATAAAAATACACAGAAACAGTAGTCAAAGAAATGACAATGACAAATGGCAATGCCTCTTTAAGAGGTTTCATCCAGCACACCTCGATGATATAGAAATGAACGAGGGTAGTACGTGCTTAAATATAATTGTAAGAAAATAAAATATCACCGAAATAACTAAATTAATAAGTATAATCTAAAATTAATGTAAATCTAAAACAAATTTATATACAAATAAATATAAAATATTTACATACATAATATATTACATAAGCATACACATAGACTCGTATCCACCGAAATGCAGGTTGTCGGCGGCAGAAAAAGTTCAGTTTGATCATAGGGTAGTAATTACCTCTTTTCATAAAGAAGTAAATAGCTTGTCTCAGGGTGCTCTCAGGGATGAGTTGGAGATCTGTAGGGTCCCAGAAACACATCACGAAAACCTTCATCACGTAGTTCTGGTTAATGCTATTAAATTTGGTGTAGAATTGGATGAATCTGAGATAGATAATATAAATCGAGTGGGACCACGTCGCACTGATTCTCCTGGTCTTGACAAGAACGAGGGCAATTCACGTCCCATAGTGGTACGCTTCACGCGTAAAGTGAAACGTGATGCATTTCTCAAGCCCACAAGAGTACGCCGAAATATTGCAAGTAAGGACATAGATCAATCTCGACCGGAACAAAAAATTTACGTGAATGAAAGACTCACTAAAGAAAATAGGATATTATTTCGGGAAATAAGAGCTTAAATTAAAGCACACGGTTATATGGGAATGTTAATACTTAAAAACAAGTAAACATCCCAATAAAATTCAATTTGCTACGATCACAAGCGTCTACGTCAATACTTAGCTCGACTCAGTTTACGCATCCGAATTAGAAGACAATATAAGGCCTACATAAACATTGTTGGTCAAATAATGGAATTATATACGTGGTACTTCCTTCCCTGTCCGAGATCGTAATAAATTGGACCGTTTATTTTTCCGGAAAGTGTATCTCTGTCTAAAATATGAATACCTGATTTATTAATATTTCATTGTAATTTTGGATTAATTGATTTGCTTGGATTTGGTTTCATTTTTGAAATATTATTGTTTGTAGTTTGTATATTAGTAGATCATAAGTCACAAATTGTACTCACTATTAACACCTAGTTATTAGTCACAAATTACAATTCACAAATTGTACTCGGTCTTAACATGTACATATTACAGTTAGTCACAATCGGGAACGAAAACAATTATTATTCATTAATTTTCTGTTCTATTATTTTGCGTATACAAATTAACATTTTTGCACGGCTCTTACGAATTTGCTCAAATCAGTAGTTATATCGGAAAGTTATTGTGGCATTTTTCAGTTATTATTTTCAAAATCTAATATATTATCTATCTAATAAAATTTGTGTCCCAGAGAGTATAAACAAATCCTTTAGTATATTACTTGGCTGAACGAGCAGAAGACTTAAATTAAACGTAGGGGTTTAATTTCAAATCAAAATTTGACTGTATTAAACTTTAATGTACGAAGTATAAAAAAATAACTTTAGTGATTTTTTAGTTACCTTTGAAAGGAATCAAGTTTGACGTTATATTACTGACCGAACGCTGGCTTAGCAAAACTTCTATTATTTCTCAGATTGCTGGATATACTTCCTTATTCACATCAAAATATATAAATCAGGCTGGAGGGGTTGTAGCATTGTAAACAATAAGTGGACACCTACAGTTAGAGAAACATTGAAGATGCAAATACAGATGCAATAGTTTAGGAATTCATGTTCCAAATTTTTTCTGCATCCTGGCTATATAGCGTTCTCCATCCTTTCGCGACATTTCTTGTTTTCTCAGCTCATTAGCAACCGTCTTGGAAACATCAAGGAACGATAAATGTTGTATAGTTATATTCTATCTATATATAAGTTTTATTCTAAAGCAAGAAAATGCGGAATTGATGAAACAAAATAGTTGACATATACCTGTTACAGAAATTTTTACATTAGCCTGCTGAGAATCGTGAAAAGAGATTATGAGAAAAAAGAATTTCTAGAAAATAAGCATGATCCCAGTAAATTATGGAAAGAGGTAAATAGAATATCATTTAAGAAGAAAGATTTTAATGATTCGCTTGAATTAACTAAGATAAGCGCAAATCCATCGGATTTTGACTATTGGTCAAGTGCTATCGACAAAAAAGCTTGAACAAATCAACGAAACGCAAAAATCCCTGCCGGCAAAAGTGAATGTGCAAGTTTCACCATTTTGTTCATTATTTTTAGAACCTACAGATTCCAGTGAATTGAGTTAATTATAATTAAATTAAAAAGTAATAGTGCACCTGCTATAGACGGTATAACTTATTCACTAATCATCAAATCAAATCAGTTATGATATCGACAGAGGAGATCAACTGAAGATGCTGTCAATCTATTAACAGAAAAAATAGCCACGTACCTACCTAGATGGTGGATTTGCTTGCTTGGGAGTTTTTCTAGACCTAGCGAAAGCTTTTTATACTGCGTCAGTTCCCATTCTCCTGAGGAAGCTGGAGCGAATTGGGCTTCGAGGAACAGCTTTGCAGTGGTTTCATTCCTATTTAACGGGTAGAGGACAGTGTGTACGTATGGGATCATGTGTCAGCTCTTCTTCGGAATTCCGCAGGGAAGCATATTAGCACCTACACTATTCTTGGTATATATAAATGATATAGTTACTTCATCATTAATTAACGTTGATATAATATGTTATGTTGATGACACAGCAAAAATCTTTCGCGATAAAACTTGGGATGGTGCCTTTTATTGAGCTGAAGCTGGATTGGTATTGATTAGAAATTGCCTAAATTGGAACCTTTTGACCTTGAACACCGAAAAAACCAAATTTCTTTGCTTTCACAAAACGGCCGCATCAGCTCCTAAAACCGTTAGTAGTATTAATATTCACTAGTCACTAATATAAATAATGTTACGTATAAAAACGTTACTAGTATAAATAGATCGATAAATCTGAAAATCGTCTGTGTAAAGGCGAAATTTTGAAAAGATATCAGAAGTAATACGACAAATAAAAATAGAAAAAAGTAAAAGGGAGAAAACATCACCTTGAGGTACACCAGACGTTAGCTCACACTATTTAGTATGACGATAATCTTCCGTACGTATGCATTGTTGTTTGTTGTCGACCTTTCAAATAGGACTCGAACCAATTGACTGCACAAGAAAAAATATTAAAAGATAAAGATATATACAATAGAACGTCAAAGTCTACAGTATTAAATTGATTGTCCTTATAGCTTCTCCTTTTTTCTGTAAACTTCAAACAAGGTTTTTACTTTCTGACTTAACAAAATTTTAAATAAGTCATGTCATTCTGATTGTAAGTCTCGGAGCAAGAAACATAGAAGGAGCCATAATAAGTTGCTACTCTTACCGCCTTGTGTCGAACGAATTTTCGTGTCTCTTTCTGACTCATTGAGCATAACCACGAGTAAAACAGTTAGCTATAGTAAGTATTGTAACCTGGCTCTATCAGGGTAAATCATGTCAGCTTAAGTCATGAAATTGTACCATTTCTGTAAGGAATAAATACGTACCTAACCTAACAGTTTACGTTTATATTACTATAATTTTCAATTTACAATTTTTGCAAAATACTCATAAATCTTAAGTGTATTCGCTACTATTATAGTATTCACAAAAATAAAAATATGTCATGTTCAGCTCTGTATCGTTGCACCGTGACCTTCCATAGTCACGTACATTAGTAAAAATCTAGAAACTCAGTCAACAAAAAGGGACATTCACTGTAAGGATGCGCTCTTAGAGCAAATGCTCCATCTATTGTGGTACTAGGTCCGAATTGTAAGCAGTTACCATAGTCTATAAAGACCAGGGTATCATTTGTGTGTTGCCTTTTTTGAAGAACTCCATGCTGTAGTCTCTAAGGAAAATCTCGAGAGAGAGTTCATTGTACCACATTAGTTTTACTTCTTACAGAGAATAGGGAGGAATGGTAGAGACAAATTAAAGCACTTGATTGGCTTCTACAACTAGAACTTACTACAACAATATTTAAGTATTAATTAATGCAAAATAAGCGAGTTATCAAGATGATTACGTTTTAATGTCAAATATCAAGTTTTGTACAGTTTTTGAGAAAATCGAATGCGATAGAAGAACAGAGAGTCAGACGTACTGACAGGTGAACGGGAGAACCTTACAAGGGTTGTGTTATTCCTTTTCAACTATGGAACCGATAAAAATAGATAATTTCTCATCGATCAACGTGTTGTCACCTACTGGACTTATGATCAAGTGGTGTCCATGTCAATTATAGAATAATGTATTCCTCTAATGATATCTACTTGAATAAAATATTAAAAATATGTTTATACTACACGTGTAATTTTGTACACGATACTTAGTATAAAAATATAACACGTGTACTTCCAATAGAATATTTCGTGCTCGACCCAAATGCGAGAGCATGGGGTGGCTCTAATTTACTCGCCTCATTTATTACTGAAAAAATCGCTTGATCACACGCGCGTGTATCTTCAATTAAGTCGAGATTCATCAGACAGTCTCCGAAGTTATGTTTTATGATCGCGTAAAATGCCTTGTCATTTTCACACGCTACTGCGTAAAAGGGCGCCAGAATATATTCGCGTTGAAAAGTGTCTCACTCACTATCACGAGTGTTTTTGTTCTTTAATCGAACGACGGCACAGGTTTGAATACATAAACCAGAAAGTCAGCACTGAGACATTGCTCATTTGTTACAAGTTTACGGCAGAAACTATAAAATTTTAGTCGATGATCAGGGAGTGACAGAACACGTAATTTAATTTATCAAGTAGATAACCATTTGAAGCTCGAGGTTTGAGGTACTATATTAAGAGATGTGGCGTACCGACATAAAAACAATTTAGAGAGATAATATACATATATTCACGTGCATATGTTTTCGATGAAAATGAATTCAACTTCATTGAGTTAGACAAACTGCGAACAGGACGTTTGCCAGGGAGATGGAGCGACGATTTCCTTTAGGTAGCTGACAGTCACCACTGCCACTCTTTGAGTGGTTGCTGATTGTTATATGGATATTCCTATATACTATCACATAACAGCTCCGTATCGCAACCCAACTCCTTGTTTGCAAGCCACACTCCAATCGCTCGCATTGTGCCGGTCGTGACAGGATCACTTGCCGCCTCACGCCTCACTCGATTGATTCACGTGAGGCTTGGTAACTAATTCGACAATTTGTTGAGTCTGGCGTCCACTTAGCGCACAGCGTCTAATCGTTGTTCACGACTCATCAGACACGAGGTCACCAGTTGAAAACTAGTGAACGTCATGACGTAAGGAGGTGCTGGTCGGTACCGAATACCGGTGTGAATGAGCATTGCGCAATTAAGCGCATGCGTATTTTTCCAAGTCGAAAACCGACTCTTTTCATAACTATTACCTATAGTGTGGCATCATTTGATGTTGATTGGTATTTTAAAATAGGTTCCGTTCCCATCAGGTCTTATTTCGTTTCGCCCAAAAATTTATTTTTCTTAGAATAATGACCATTTCTTTAAGGAATAAATACGTACCTAACCTAACAGTTTACGTTTATATTACTATAATTTTCAATTTACAATAAACGTTTGCAATATTTTCATATTTCTTAAGTTTTCGCTTGCTGTCAACAAAATGTTACAGGATTAGCAGATTCATGCATGTTTCCTATCACTAATATTTTTAAGAGCAATTACATAGCTACTTTGTTGGCGTCGATGACGGATGTTTGAATAAATTTAGCCGTTTTAAGCATACACAACATGAGAGAGGAATCAACTTAAATTTTTACTTCATGCAACGTGACCTGATCTGGAATTATGTCATTGAAGCTAACGCTGATGAACTACTCTCACAGATGCACTACTTTTCGTGGCTAGTAGCTACTGGCCATATCTGTAATGAGAGATAAGGCACGTCACATATTATGTACATATTTCAAAGGAGAAGTAACCAAAATGAGCTAGTTTAGCTCGCCTGTAAGTATGACACATACTTATACCTTAATTATCATTTTATTAGAAAATATCTTAGACAAAAAATCATATTGGACGGAACTTATGTTTAAAAGGGAGTTCGTTTTTTTTATCTAGATTCTAGACTTGTACTAATGTGCGTGACTACGGAAGGGTCTGAACATGACATATTTTTTATTTAGATTCTAGACTTGTACTAATGTGCGTGACTACGGAAGGGTCTGAACATGACATATTTTTTATCTAGATTCTAGACTTGTACTAATGTGCGTGACTACGGAAGGGTCTGAACATGACATATTTTTTATCTAGATTCTAGACTTGTACTAATGTGGGTGACTACGGAAGGGTCTGAACATGACATATTTTTTATCTAGATTCTAGACTTATACTAATGTGCGGGACTACGGAAGGGTCTGAACATGTCATATTTTCATTTTCATGAATACTAGTAGCCAAAATATTTAAGATTTACGAATATTTTGCAAATAATTATTTCAGCACTGCAATAATAATAATAATATAATACTCCAGACAATTACACAGATTGTGTGACCCCAAACTAAGCAGTAAGCTTGTCCTATGTCCACACAACGAACTCTGGGGGAGCTCCCAGTAAGACCAGACTCCAAGCCAATTTAGAAAAGTTCGTTTCCTAAATTGACCTGACCGGGGATCGAACCCGGGACCCCAAGCTTGGAAAGCAGATGTATATGCCACTGCGTCAACGGGCCAGTCGATGCAATGCTTTGTACGTTGAGCCGGTCATGGGCTGACACGAATTACACTGACAATGCGAGATTGCCAAAGTTATTATAGCTATATGTTTTACTCGTGGTTATGCTCAATAAGATAGACAGTAAGATTCGAAAATTCGTTTGACACACGATAAGAGCGACAACTCATGATGGCTTCGTCATTTATGATTTATGGTCCAAAGAAAATGTAGTCATATCTGTTAAGATTGCTGCGATTGCTGCTTATGCGTTGCTAGCAAAATCACGACAGATTGACTTATTTGATGGCTATAATAATATGTGCCTCAAACAAAACTCTACACCTTATCGATGGGCTTTATCAATGAGGTCCAAAGGTGTTCATTATCCTTTAATTAATATTACGTAAATGAAATGCTTAGATGGTTCAAAGTCAAAGTCAAATCAATTTATTCAAGTAAACCCAATTACAAGGTATGTTTGAACGTCAAATCTACTTTAGTTCGGTTCAAAGAGAAGAGAAAAGAAAACCTGGACATTGAGAAGAACCGACAAGAAACTCAGCCAGGTATCATTTTTTCAACATCATTTTACAAAAGGTTTATTAAAATACAATATTCAGAGCGCCAGTAAATGCATGTGCCGAGAAGATTATTTCCAGACTATTATCTTCAACGAAATCGTTTATTTTATAGTATGATTGTCTAATCAATGTAAGTTTTATGAACAATCTAAATCTATTTTCTGTTAATTGAGTGACTTCTTGAGGAACTTAATTATAAAAACGAACGCAGTTACCCAAAAATGAAACATTTGACTTATGTAATTTAAATTTTGGAATAACCAATTTATCACGACCTCGGGTTTCCATACCACCAATATCCCCTTTCTTTATAAATAGATTTATATTTTTCCTCATATACATTATAATTTCAAAGATGTATAAGTACGGCAAGGTGAGTACATCAATGTCTTAAAACGATCTCTTAGTGAATCTCGTGCATTCATACTGTATGGCACGTACTCTTTTTATTTTTTTTTCCGGGCATATAGAAAGAATTATTTTTTATTTTTTTTATTTATTTATTCATACTATATTGCACTACAACATATGTACAAAGGCTAGTTCAAAGCTATATCATTCGCTTCCAATTCACTTTTGGTAGTTGAGAGCAGACTAATGGTGGTGCTGCTGAAACATATCAAAATACTATACACGTTATTACAATATTAAACATATATCGCTCACTTGCTACAACAATGTATAATTTATAAAAACAGGATTTTTCAAAAAATGTGTTTGAAGGTTTCATTACTATGTGCTGTCTTATTCTTTGAAAATTTTACTGTAATGTTTACTGTTAATTAAGCTTCAACTAATGTAGT
Organism: Zeuzera pyrina; assembly: GCA_907165235.1. Classification (NCBI taxonomy): domain Eukaryota; kingdom Metazoa; phylum Arthropoda; class Insecta; order Lepidoptera; family Cossidae; genus Zeuzera; species Zeuzera pyrina. Next base: position 2,421,019 of record OU015640.1, read on the forward strand.
TTTGATATGATCGGAAATGACGTCTATTTGTTATTTGACGATCTCCGTGGCGCAACGGCTAAGCGCGTCGCAAAGTAAACGGAGGTTGCGGGTTCGATTCGCGCCCCGAGTCTGGGTGTTTATGTATGGTATGTATTTATTAACAAAAGAAAGTATGGAAGTAGTATATCAGTTTTCTAGTACCCATAACACAAGCGCTGTGCTGCTTACTTTAGGACTAGATGGCTCTGTGCGAAATGTCTGAGTACATTATTATTATTAGGTATTATTATTATTATATTATAATCATACAAAAAGCCTGTTTTAATAAGAAATTGTACAAAAAACACGTTTTATTACGTTATTCCTGAATAAATCTGATATTTTACATAGGGTTTTACAAGATGGTACATTTTAGGCGATATTGTCATTCTTTTGTTAATTGTTACAGTTAAAACACAATCATATTTGTCGATAAAAAGCTTTATTTAGACTTTCCAACTTTGAAAGTAACACAATAAATAATTAAACATAATTTGTAATAACTTAATTAAACTAACATGCTCAGTCCCTTAGACAGCAAAATCTGGTGCTAGTCCTTAGATAGCAAAAATTGTATACTATGGCACTAAAAATATAACAAATACTTACACTAGTTAAAATGTTAAATTATTAAAATTTTCGTGAGACTTTATTAACATACTAATTATTGAATACGGCTGTTACTCACGTATAATCGGTATAGGTACCGACTAGTTTCGGACCTATTGGAGGTCCATCACTAGTGTGAGTGGGATGAGTTCGCGGACGAGCCCCGTCTCGCACTGCGCCTCCTTGCCTATTGCACCTCCAATAGGTCCGAAACTAGTCGGTACCTATACCGATTATACGTGAGTAATAGCCGTATTCCATAATTAGTCGTTAAAATATTATAAATTAAACTTTAAATTAAATAATGATTAAAAGATCCTTGCACGGCATTGTAACATAGTTTGTAAAATGAAAAAAAAAATTAATTTGAAAATGTTCTATCAATTCATATTAATAACTAACATATAAAAGTAGTTAATATAGTAAACATAATACAAAAATTTAATATAAATTAAATCTTTAATTCTAAGGTTTTAAATACAAATAAAGAAATTCGAAAAAATGATGTGCATAGGGGCTTTAGTTTTTTTATTAGGAACTTCAAATGTTTTAAAATAATTTATAATTTGTGTAACGCAACACCAATCACAATAGTTTGAATTATTTTAAGAGTACTTCTAAAAGTGTAGTGAAAAGTAGGTGCTAAAAAATCCATCAAAATAGAAAATGTTAAAAAAAACACACAAATTATGATGCTTCAAAGAATGGCCTGTAATAGCATGGAACGAGAATGTTGTTATTAATTCCATTAGGTCAGCTTTTACTCTCGGATATTGCCATTTCTTTGTCTCTTTCTTCCTTTCTTGGTTGGAGATACTGTATTTGATTGTGTTGGATTTGTTATTTTATTAGTTAATTCTGAGCTTTGTAAGGCTTCAGTTATAGAATGAGACGTGTTTTCCCGACTTGTAGATGTAGCAATTGTGCTCGTATTACGAATCCCTCTTTTCAGAAGGCATTCCTCATCATTGAAACTACTCTCTATACGTACATTATCTTATACTATAATATTAAAAGCACACTAATCAATACGTATATTTAATGCATTATAAAACTCACTAATTACTCATTAAAACACTGCGTATGAAACTCACTGAATAATTCACTGCATACTGAATCACTCACTGAACACTAATTTTGGCTATATTTCAACGACGGTTCGCGTATACAGCTAAAGATATAATAATACCGATTGCACTAGTCTATTTCTATTTAACAGCACATGGCGGAGGGTATAATTAAATTATTTCCGACTACCTCCATTCAAATAAACTGCACACGATCGCTTGTTGCTACTTGATAACTACTACACAAAGACTTACGCCAGATCATTTTATAAAGCCTCACCGATACGCAGGCAGCTATTTCGACCCCATCCTTGCCACCAAAATCTCACAAAACTGTCACAGATGACCAATTGACGCGACAAGAATGTAGTGAAGCTAACAATAAAATCCAGCTCTTTAAATGAATCGTCAGTTAAAGGAAAAATAATTCACTGGTTTTTTTTTTCTGCTCCCCTAACATGTTAAAATTAGGAACTTTTATTTTCTAATAATTTTTCTCTTCTTTCAGATTTTTCTACCTTGGATAATCCATCATCTCATCTATTGCCATCTCATATTCCTTATCAAATTGCCCTTTTTATTTTAAACTATATTATTTGGTAACCTTTCAAATCTCTGTTGCGGTGTTTCTTTCATCCCTTTCATGCCTGGTATACATATATTGTCCATTACCCGCTTCCTAACATTTTTTCGTTTCTTTATTTATTAATAATAATTACATTTCTTTACATTTGCTTATAGTTATTGCTTATTTTCTATTTACAGTTTTCGTTTTTTCTTATTTTAAAACATTCGTATATATTTCTATTTTACAGTTTGTGTTCTTATAATTCCATTTTACATGTATTGCTTTTATACTTGGTCTTTTACATTGTATTTTCATCTCTTACTTTACCTTATTCTATATCACATTTGTTTGACTATTATTATGCTATTATTCCTAATTATCACAGTTCAATAACTTATTTTACTATTTATTATCTATTTCTATCTGTTTTATTGTTTCTTATAGCTATACACGCAATATTTTTGCAATAACTTATGAACTTCTTACATTTTATTTTGTCTTCCATTATTATATTAATACTATTTTGCTCTATTTTAGTTCCCAATTCAATCTCTATGTCGTTCCTTTCCTTTGCAAATCGTTGACAATCTACTATTATATGCACCACGGTTTCATTCTGGTTAGGGTCACATGGACATGCCGGGCTCTCCTTACACTTGAACCAGTTCAAGTAATCGGAGAACCCGCCATGCCCTGTGAAAATTTGTGTCAGCACCGGGTCCAGCCCAATTGCGCGTATCACCTTATATGCCCCGATGACTTCGGGGAAAAAGATTTTCGTGGTAGAGGCGGTTGTCTCCGTTCTGTACCTCGTGTCCCATTCGTCAATCGTCATTTGTCTGATTTGACGTTTGACGAATGAGACCGGGCACATATCATATCAGGTTTAGTCTTTTTGTGAAGGGCTGCATCTTTAGCCAGTTCGTCCGCCCTCTCATTTCCCTCCACCCCACGTGCGCCTTGACCCAGAACAATTCAATAAATCTGTTTTTACGTAATATCTTACGGATATTATTCCGGGTCTTGACTGCGAGAGGGTGGAGTGATCTATTTCCTACCACCGCATCCAACGCCGATCTTGAATCACTATAGATTCCGCAGTTGGTCGAGCCACAGAGAAACACCGCCTCTACCGCCGCCGATAACGCCAGGAGTTCAGCCTGGAAAACGGTCTAATTTAAATTTTTTGGTGCCAGTTTCCGCCACCCCATCCCAAACGGATAGCGCAGCGCCAACCTTTCCCTCGATTTTGCTCCCGTCTGTATAAAATCTTTTATCCAAAAGTTCCTCTTATTCCATTGCTGCACCGTCCCCCAAGCATCGAAACTCCAACTCCACACTCTCCGCCAGATGCGGGAGTTCTACGTACTGGACCGGTCTCTCCACCACCTGGTCTTCTACCACCCATACCATCTCCTACCATAAAGGAGGGCCGCTTCGCGAACCCTTATGTCCAAGGGAAGGATCTCAGCGAGCAGCAGCGCCGAGTTCAAAGAGACCGTCCTGTACGCCCTTGTTATTTTGAGGGCCATGCTTCTCTGTATCTCGTTCAGCCGCTTCCTAACTTCTAATTTGTTGGATGCGGGTGCACAGGCGGACGCTGCGTACAATACCATTGGTTCGATCACCGCCAAGTATATGGCCTTATGATCGCCGGATCTAGCCCCCCGTGGATCCCGGCGGCTGTCGACACCTGTTTGTAGACGTTCATTGCCCTTCTACATATGTAGTCTACTTGGGCATTGAACGTCAACTTGGCATCTATGAGCCCCAGGACCTTGATTTCCCTCGAAAGACCAATGCCCACCCCACCCATGTCCAAGAGTGGTGCATCATACTTTAATCTGTTAGAATCATCGCTTTAGTTTTATGTTAATTCACTGGTTATTAATACCTACTCATTTATTAGTTGTCTCGACCGATACATAACCTGAAGGTACTGGCGGAAAGCAACTGTATACGGGAAGCTGAGCACTGAGTGTGGTAGCAAAATTTAGGAAAAACCTATGTTCGACAGTGGACGAAGGTTAACTATACACCTTAACTATACACCTTCGTGAAATAATGGATCTGACAACGAAGAACTGCTGCGGAAACAACTACTCGTAAAATGTGATCTCATACAAACCTACTGACATTATTCATCATTGCGTTCTTCTATATCTGAAAATAAGTGTTATTTCTTACAACTTCTAGGTACAATAACACACCTTTATACATCAGTTACACTAGCATATAAAGGTGTGTCGTTGTTGAAGCTAACTTCTATATTCCAGCAGAATATAACATAAATAGAATTAACAAGTTAGTGATTAGTTGATCCACTATAATAAACATGATGTTACGTGACGATTCAGTTATAAAGGATTAGTAGCAAATTCTTTTGAAAAAATTGAAAAATAGTATATTTTACAGAAAATATTCAGAAAGAACAAATCTTACCTTATTGCAGGTCTTCGTTATTAAAATTCTCTATTTCAGCTCTATCTTTATAAATTAATTGCATTATTTTCTTTGATCGTAATGCCATCTGTAAAAAATAATGTCATATTTTTATTCAATTTTTTTTTTATTTATTTTGCTTTTTATAACACCTTTTTTAAGCAAAAACTACGCAAACATAAACCTATGTGGTTTTTCTGTGTGCAGCTATCACAAACAACGTGCTAGTAGAACATTTTTGATACTTATCAATTTATTTAACGAAAACAGCGTTATAATAGTTTATAACTCGCATCGATAAATCTATTAAATGTTTAATTAACATATTGTAGACTCGGGTGTTACTTTGCCGACGCGTCATAGCGTCGACCCGTCGCGCTCGCGTCGCGCATCGCCACGCCAACTTTCGGTGTGACCCCTCTGCAAAAGATGTTTCACATCAAAAATCTTAAAAAATCTTATAGGATATTTGGTATCTCATGAGGTTTTCTATTTTTTATTTTGAGGTAAGGAACCAGAAGTAAAAATCTAATAAATATTGCTTCAAGAGACATTTTAATTAAACCGATCCCTTAGTGGACCTTTGACTCTGAATCGAAAAGCCAATTATACCTTTCGTGAAATGTAATATGAAAATACAGTAATTTGAGAATTCTAAGTGTAGAAACCTTTAGGAACTTCGGAAAAGAATGGGGATTTCATGAATACAACAAAATGTAGTTACGTACATAGATAATATCATACCATGCGTTAGTGTTCCATTTCAGGGCACAACGTTAGTTTTAAGTACATTCAAAGAGTACAACAATTTTGACATTGTTTTGATATCTAAACACAGATTTTTCTAACCAACTTCAAAACAAGGAGGAAGTTCTCAATTTGTCTGAACATATGTAAATATATATATTTTCGTGCATGTTCGGGCATGAATTCTTTGTTTATGAACCGATTTCCATTATTTTTTAACCGTTTTGTTCAAAATAATTCCAAGGTGGTTCCAATTAAATTTGAATGATATAGGAGCCTGTACTTCGAAGATACACCAAGTAATCCCAATTGCATATAAGCTTTATTTATATTGATAATCTATTGTATATCATTCCGTTTCAGAATTCAAAAGGAAATTAGTTATAGACCTACCCTAGATATTTCTAGCTAAGGTCACTCAAAAGAAAGCAAAAAAAACTTTTTAAAATAATTAAACCCACTACATAAATGCTCTAAAAATGCAAAATATAATAACTATCTTTTACTAATCAAACCAAGTTTTTGACAGTTATTGAAGTCGGTGCCAAATCAATACGCAACAACAGAAAGTCTATTTAGTTTGGTAAGCTTGTTACCATCTTCAGTAACTGTCAAATTTAATAACATAGGTTCGATTAATAAAGGATAATTATTTTGTGTCTTTTAGTTTTTTTTAAGTCGGTTTAATTGTTTGTAATTGGAATATTCGGGAAGCACTGAAAGTGCTTTCACGAACTTTGTTTAAATTTAGACAAGTTGCTTGTCGGATCAGCTAATTTTGAACTTGTCTCATGTAAAAATTACTTTTTTATTAATCAGCTCCTAATACCCTCTATGCAAAATGACTATTTAAAATGGATGAATTTTTTATGTGACCCAAAAATATCTGTTCTTGGGGCACCCAAATCAAACGATGTTGATGATGAATGTTTTGAGTAAAATTAGGTCAGACCCTTCGCCAGATTCCATGTAATCCGACACACTCCTACCTCTAGAGTACTCCGAGGGCGCAGAGGTGAGGGTCATCGAAGCCCTGCAGCACCAGTGCCATCAAAGAAGCGTACAAATTTTAACTAAATTTTCTTACAACTGTGTTCATCACTAAATATTAATGCTATATTTTACTTATACTTCTTATTTAAAGTTTTACTTCACAAAATTATTTCCGCCCAAAAACGACTTCAGGCACTTAAATAAAAAAGAATGGTTTCTTAAAAGAAGTTCGAATGTTCGGATTGGTAGTGAGTGAACAGAGCATCAGAGTACGATTTGATGCTATGTTCAACTAAAAGTTATATATTTATGGCGAAGTGCAAATCGATATTGACCTACTTCTAGCCCACAGTAAATATTAGTTCTTTATACGCGTAATATACCTATTAGATGTAGGTAATTGCCAAGAATATTTAATATCCGACTATTGCGGGCCAATAAGTCTATAAGACCTTATAAGGGCATCTGCGACTACCCATAGTTCAGCCACGCCCAGATCTCTCCACTGTTCTGCTCTCGAATATTGAACGTCCGATCTTGTTCGATCTAATCAGATCACAGCACACTGTCCCACGCTCCAAATCAAGATTTTGATACGTTCGTTTCCATTATCGATTTATTCATTTATTTAAATATTTAATGCGCACACAACACAAAAAGAAAAATACACATAGACAATATGAACAAAGGGTACAGCTTATTTCTAATAGAAGTTTCTTCCAGCAGACCCACGTAAGTGTCAATTCCATGGATAGAAATGGTATACTTACATACTATAACGTTTAAATATCCTATAAAATGTGTGAGCAAAAGTACAATAACATTGTAATTATATATAATATGAGATGACATATATTTTTCAATTAGTGGTCCTTAACAGCGCGTTTGAAACATGCAATGGACTCTCAAATTCGAGGGGGAAAGGCATTATGATAAGAAGGAGATGAAAGAGAAAGGAGAACATTACAAAGCAGGGAGAGGTTATGTAGATCCCTGCGAATACTAACGGGTAGCCAGTTGAGTCCTTTTCGAGATATGGTCATATTATACGCAACTCAGAAATAAATCGAATACAGAGATTATGTAGTTTTTCTAATTTGTTAACCAAAGTTTCAGTGACATCTTGGAAATATACGTCTGCATAATATCTCGTAATATAAGAGCAAAAACTGAGTTACATATGTTTCGGTTTTCAACGGAAGAAAGTTTTTAGTTATTCAAGGCGTCATCCCTAGACTTATTTGTCTGTTTTCACCTTACGTTCATACCAATTACATAGTAATCATAAACTTAGTATACTTGCCAGTATATACTAACTTTATGCTTTGAATAGACTCGACTAAATTAATTACATGCTCGTAGCGTGTGTAGTGTAAACGCGTGTAGGTGTTTAATGAAATACGCATATGAAATGATTTATTTCTAAATTATATAATTAATTTAATACATATATTTTATATTTGTATGCCAGTGTATGATTAGTGAGCATGGTAATAAGATGTATTATAGATATTTATAGAAGACAGAAATAACATGTAAGTATTACTTACATGAGTACCTATATCATGATCTCAGTGGTAGAGCCATGCTGCATTGTAGCACGAGTTGGGCCGGCTCGCCCGGTGAAATACCACCCTCTCACAGAATATCGGTGTGAAATAACAGCATCTATTGCTGTTGTGTTTCGTTCGGTGAGTGAGAATGCCGGTGGCCCATAACCCCCTCCTTTCTCTCCTTTTCCCATTTCCCTAAAGGCCGGCAACGCACCCGTGACTCTTCGGACGCTGCGGGTGTCCATGGGCGGCGCTGGTCACTCTCCATCGTGTGACCCGACCGTTTGCCCCCTCTTAATTATTTATCGTAACATTATATAACTCTAACTTTATGTAACCTGGCGGGAAGATGGTCAACAAACAAAATCATAATTGTGACTATTTTGTTAGTGTTTTCATTCACCAATTATATTAACATATAATACCGAAAACCGCCTAAATTGTACGTTTCAGTTACATAATGGTCGCGTTATAGTTGCCGTTAAACTATTTATTCGCATAGTCCGTGTTATACTCGCGATTTCAGACACTTCTGTATAACAGTTTAAGATTTACAGATGATTCAATTTTTTCTTTACATGACCTTTTTGCAGTTACAAACATTTTATATACTTCTCTTCCAGACGTAAGTATCACAGATATATAGAGAAAAAAAACTTTGAGACGAAATGTCAATAAGATGTGCGTAGAAATATTTGTACCTACAATTTTAGAGAGTTGTCTATGATATACTGTAAGCGTAATAGCGAAATATTAGTGGAAGAACACGCATGCGTATTAGGGTAAAGATAACGCATTTTGGGGTGGGGGGTCAAAGAGCCTTTGCGTCTGGAAGGGAGTGGTTGTGTGTCAGATTGTACCTACCCCGATCGCGTCTGTGGAAATACTATGAAGTGATGTAACTAAGTTACGTTTAAAATGTGGTGTTGCGAGTGTAGTGTATGAATTTAGTACCAATTGTTTTAAAGGGAACTAAAAGTGCTATTTAAGTGGTAGTTATGCGTTTTGTGGGAGTGTAAATGGGTAAGTTTTAGAGGTAGAATTAAAATGTTATATAGTGTTTAAAACAGAAATTGATGTTTCCAGCGTAATATTTAAACTTAAATTAATTACTGACTCGGTGACACATGACTAGTGCTTCCATCTTACAAGTTGGAAGTCGAACATCTGGGTTCGGTTTCCGGTCAGATCAGATTTTATAAATTGTAATCTGGGTGTTACTGAGAGCTCAATTATTTAATTGTGGTACATATAGTACTAGTCTTGTACTTAGCTTGAGGACGGAGATGTTTGAAATGTACGTCATAATTACAAGGTCTTTTAAACCGACGGAAAAAAAAGTCAATACGTATATTTTATGTATATTTTTTTTCGTGGTCAAAGTCGACTCAATTTAATAAAGGAAACCCAAATACAAGGTGTTTTGAACATTAAATCTACTTTAGTTCGGTTCAAAAAAAAACCCGGACACTTAAAATAACTGACAAGAAACAGTCAGGTATCATTTTTTCAACATCATTTTACAATAGGTTTATTAAAATACAATATTCAGAAAGCCAGTATATGCATGTGCCGGGATTATATTCAGACTATTGTTTTGTCTTTAATGAAATCATTTATTTTACAATATGACTAGCAAACCCGGCCCGTTTCACTGGGCGTTAGTTAAAGTTAAAATAAATTAAACAGTTTTTATAATTATTTTGATACCGCAAAAAAAAAAACAAAAAAAAAATTCTACTTATCCGATCGCTACCAAACTTTACAGGATCACCCACTAGGCCAATCTGAAGATTCCCTGAAAATTTCATCGAAATCGGTCCAGCCGTTGCGGAGTCCATAAGGAACATACATATATACATCGCCTTTTATATATATAGATATAGATTGTCTATTCAATGTGCGTTTTATAACAAATCCAAATCCTTTAATTGTGCAACTTTCTGGGGAAGTTCATTCTAAAAACGCAGTTACCCAAAAATGAAACATTTGACTTATTTAATTTAAAATTTGGAATATTTTTTATATTAATTTTGAATAATTTACTTTTATTATTTCAAGGTTATAAAGGCATAAGAGTAAAGGATGTATTAACCGGGGGTTAGTTCCATAGAAATTGAGTTTAGATTTGATGATGAAAGATAGCTTAAACAGAGAAACTCTTCAACGGTCTATATATTTTGATGAGCATTTTATTTAATGTGCTTTCCGGATTTGTCAAAGTTAGTTATTATTATATTATTATTATGGTATATTTAAAAATAATAAATCAAATTCAAAATAAGAATGCACAAATTACAAACCTTGAAATCAAAACTCGAGTACAGAAGTAACTTCATAAATGCCATACGATTACCTATTTCATTAAATTTGACAGTCACTGAAGCCGAGATAATTAGAAAATATTTTTAATGTCTAATCCATAGAAAATAACTGTACCGAGAAAAAAACTAGAAACTGGGATTTCATTTTCTCATTTTCATGATATCAGTTTAGATATTTTTTTTTATTTTCTCTGCTTCAGCTGTTTTCTAGGTCGACAGTAGCCAACGATCCATCGTATAGAAAAAACAATAATTTAGTAGAATTAGTTCACTTTACTGAAAGATATACAAACAAATAAAAGTAAATAAATTTAAGTACTAGGGATGCTGCGTTGATGACCAGGGTGAACACGGCCTTGAAATACGGAGCCGAATTGAACGAGCTGAAACACCTGCTTTGCGACAAGAAGCTCAATATCAAAATTCGTGTCCGCCTCGTGCGCTGTTACATTTTCTCTATTCTCTTGTATGGCGTTCAAGCAGGGACACTCACAGACGCTTTGTGTAAAAAAGTTGAAGCATTTGAGATGTGGATATACAGGAGAATGTTAAGAATATCGGGGAGGGATATAGTGTGCAACGAAATAGTGTTGGCGCGGATTGAAAAAAAACGTGAGGTTCTTTGTACCGTCAAAAAGAGGAAATTAGAATATCTTGGGCACATTATGAGAAATCTTATGTACGAACTGCTACAACTAATAATACAAGGAAAGACACAAGAGAAAAGAAGTGTTGATCGCAGAAGGATATCGTGGCTTAATAACCTGCGACAATGGTACAACAGAAGCACAAGATCCCTGTTCAGAACTGCCGTGTTCAAAGTCCATATCGCCTTGATGATCGCCGACCTTCTATAGAAGATGGCACCAAAAGAAGAAGAAGAAGAGAGTGAAATATAAACAATCTGAAACGTCTTCATCCACCCTTTTCTACTCATTATAACAAAAAGGTGCTTTTAAAAGTTCAAGGAAATCTTCAATTAACATTTAAACTTTAAATATATCTAGATTCTTAAAATTAGAACTTAAGTGAGTGTTATCCGTGTACAAAATATTAATTATACTGTATATAACAAATTATATGCAAATTTTCACGCTATGTCTTATTTGGGGTGAACAGAGTAATTAGCCACGTCAAACCATACAGTGACGCCGATTTTAGCAATGAATATTAGGGAACACGGATGCCATAGCATAACCAGATACAGGCCGGTTATTAGTCAATAGCCTGTATTTATACTGATAATAATTCTCTGCCTTGACCTACTGTGTCGACCTGTGCGGGAAAATAATTCATTTTATATTTGCATTTTACATTTTATTATCTATCGCAAAACGTGTAAGCTCTTTTAAATACTTCTAATCGCGCTAATCACTGAGGAGATTAAAGTAAGTTTTTAGTAATGGTAGCTTACGTTCACGGTATCTGAATCTGATCTCCGTATTGTATTACTTGTAACCTTAGTCTTTGAAGATATTAAACCACTAATATAACTTTCTCTTTGTGGATTTGTTTCGTCTGTTGTTCTACATTCTATATATCCGAACCATTTAAGCACTCCTTATTTCATTTTTCGAGAAATATCACTTACGGTACTTATACAATATGGCATTTTATTATGACGCTTTCATTTATGTAAGTAATTCTTAAAATATTAGTATAAAACGAAATCGCAATCCACGTTTGTCTGTGTATCAGTGTTGGGCAACAAATAAAACTTGTAATTGTAATTGTTTATTACATTTTGTCCAACAATATGTAATTGTAAAAACTACCACAGATTGTAATTGTTTTTACAATTACATGTTGCCCAACACTGCTGTGTATTTATTCACTTATGGCTTCTTAACTTCTAAGTGGAATTCAATGCGGTTTTCGCCATCTTTTAGAACAGGGATTCCTAAACTTTCGAAGCCATGGCAACACTCAATAAATTCCTTTTAATTTATAGATCCCTATAGCAAACCATAACAGATAAAAGGTATGTATATACTGAGATTTAAAATAAGAGTAAAAATCCTTTACACACAATTGGAATAAAGGTTAATTTGCTGAATAAAATTAAAGCACTGCTAAACTATTAATAGGTCTGGAATCGCACATTTTTATTGCGTAAGTCCTACTACATAATAAAAATCGTTCAGTGTTTGTCAATATCTACCATGTGCTTAGATCTAGTTCCGTATAAAATATAAAGTTGCCACAAATGACGTCAGTCAAAATATTCCAACGATTTATCGATGAATGTAACACTCGCGAAACCCCAATGTCTTTTATATGGAATCCTTGGGTTCTGCGGAAACCATTTCAAAGGCCTTACTCGCAGTGCAACATGACTAGACATTTGTTGTTGCCTTGCAACAGATTGCATAGTAAATAGGCAGGTTGCAGGTCGCATGCAACTTATCGCAAATGCCACAAAAATGAACAGCAAAGAATAATCTGTACAGACAAATATTTTAGAAATGTACAAAGATTCGCCACATTTACACAAAAAAGATATCTAATATCTTTTTCTTTTTCTTAGGTGGTTAAATTGATGCAGCAACGGCAATCACAATACTCGTTTTTTGAAATTTAGACAACATTGGTCCTTTATTGCCATTATTACGCATAAGCAGGCGCGTGTACACGTTCTGACGCTTGTTCGCAGTAGGAGATTGCAATCGCAGTTGCTAAAGTGAGTAGACCTTTGCTCTACTCACTTTAGCAATGGCTACTGCGACTGCGACCGCAGCAACAAATTACTAGTCAGATTGCACCGTGAGTAAGATCCTTTAGCCTATAGAAGTGTTAACATTTTGTAATCAAATGTAAAAGAGTGTGTCACGGTCGCCAATTTTTTATGAAGAATTTTGTATATATTTTAGACGTAATGTAGTTTTTAAAGAAAATATTTTTTTCTATATTTAGCTTTAATTTCGTGACAAGGATGATGGATGAATTATAGACAACACAAAAAAAACTTAATAATATCACACTACCGCGCATTATCACAAGTAGCGTAGCATTTGTTATATGTAAGGCGTTTACAGAGCGTATCGCTAGTGATTATGTAGAACACGATTTATTTTTACAAAATGACATCAGATATTGAAGTTAATTATTGCTTGCTCGTTTGTCCCCTCTGATATATAAAAAAAAACATACATGTATTTAAAATAATAATATGTACTAATTGTGATGTTAACTCCTCTAAGCTACGGCTTAATCAAGGCTTAGTACAGCTTAGCTTAATTTGAAAGTTAACTAATTTATAACATTACTCCAGTCATGAGGTTGAAAATGTTGTTACATTCGTGCAAGAGACGTGCTTCAGAGTGGAGTAGTGCTTCAGTGTTAGATACTATGATTGAGGTTCAACAATATTGCACAAGGATACATAATCAATTGGTGATCTAATTGCATTTCTACCAAGTGTTCTCGGCTATTGCACTATAGTGGTAATAATAATAAAATTAAAATAATAATACTCCAAACAATTACGCAGATTGTGTGACCCCAAACTAAACAGTAAGCTTGTACTATGGGTACCACACAACGAACTCTGGGGGAGTTCCCAGTAACACCCATGTTTAATATTCATGATTATAATATTTTAATGGTTATATGGTTCGGGCACTTAGAAAGAATGAGGGATGAAAGACTGACGAAGAACATCTACAGAGTGTAAGTGAGAGGTAAAAGAAACCAAGGAAGACCAAGGCTGACTTATGAAGATCAAATAGCCAGAGTGTTAGCAGACAGAAATGTCAAAACCACTCGCATACCTAGGCGAAAATGTGTGGGGAGAATGATGAGATTTGAGGAAGCGAAAGGGGTGTGAAAGGACTGCGACTCCTGGCGCTCCGCCCCCTCTGACTTTCCCGTTAGGGATACAACGTGAAGATATGTATGTATGTACAATATTAATGATAATGTTATATCTGTATTTTTTAACTGACTTCAAAAAAAGGAGAAGGTTCTCAATTTGTACACATTTTTTTTATATGTGTTCGGGCATAACGTCTTCGTTTATGAACCGAATTCAATCATTTTTTTACCATTGGGTTCAATATAGCTTCAAAGTGGTCCCATTCAAATTTCACTGACATCAGAGCTTGGACTTCGATAATACACCGAATAATCATAACCGCTATTAGCTTTATTTACTCTGAATGAATCTGATGATTCTCTTGTATGTCATTCTGTACCAGAATTAGAAAAGGGTTAGTTGTACACCTACCCTAGATATTTATTTAGGTCGAGGTCGTTCAAAATAGGGAAAAAAACTTTATAGGAAATACGTGTATTTAACCGACTTCAAAGAAGCACTGAAATGAGTATGAAATAATTATCCTTTATTAATCAAACTTTACAACTAAATTTGACAGTTATTAAAGTCGATACAAAATCAACGTAAAACAACTACTTTAAAGTAAAGTCTACTACTTTGGTAGAGTTGGCACCGACTTCTGTAACTGACAAATTTAATTATATAGATTTGATTAGTGAAGGATAGTTATTTTGTGCTTTTCCGTGCTTTTTTTGAAGTGGGTTTAATTATTTCTTTTAGTTTATTCTTTGCTAAAATATAAATAACATTAGATGCATATAAAGAAATGAAGAACTCTATTCTCCAGTTTACAGCATGCAAATATATCACCACTAGCAAAATATTGTCGCTGATACTACGTTACCGGTGTTGTCGTTTTTGTTGTCACATAGCAGTCATATACGACATGCCCGTTGGGGCAGTATATCTTTTTTTGAAGCTGGGGTCCCGGGTTCGATCCACGATCAGGTCGGTTTAGGAAACGAACTTAGAACCCGAGTGTTAGTGGGAGCTCCCCCAGTTCGTTGCGTGTTATCCATACTACAAACTAGTGCTTAGTTTGGGTAATTATCTGGACAATTATTATTATATTAACGTCTAAGTAACGTGTAATTGAACGATTCTGTGGTATAGTGATCGTACGCTAGCCGAGGGTACAAAAAACTATGGCAGTTCCAGTGTCGTTTTATTTGTGGAGTGTGTGTAAGAGAAATATATACACATTTAGAAAACACATAAATAAGTTTATTTTCGATCGATTAGTTTTTTTTTATAAAGCAGCACAGACAGAAAAATTATAAAAGAAATTATGTTATATCTGCAGTAAATGAAGCAATATCAAAACGCGAACCCAATGCAAAACTAACGAAGTTGCCATACTATGTAGTTTAGTTCACAATAATAACATTGGTTTGTTCATTGAAATATTAACAACAGTATATTTTATTACATTGACAACAAAGGTAGATGATAAGGAAGTCATAGTCACGTTAGTGATTCTGATTCATTATTATATTACTAAAAATAATGATGTATTTCATTTAATACGTAAAAGAAAGAAAATAAATTTTCGAGAATGTCCTGACCACACTATAACCCAATGTCATGCTGTCGTGTGTCATTTGGCTGTCTGCTGTCACTCGCGTTTTGTTGTTTGTGTTATTTTATTGCAAACTTTAATACACTAGTCTGTGGTAATGACTAAGGTTTCGAAGTAGAAGAGTTTGTACCTCAATGTGTTTTTGCTATTCAATTGTAATTTCTCTCAAGTTAGTTCTGCTTCAAAGAATATTGCATTTACTTAAAAATCATAATACTTGTACCCATAATAATAAATACGAGATTTCGTGATACTCTGTCAGTCTATGTACAGTTAGAATTTCATTAATGTTGCTGTGATATGACTGCGATGTAGTTGTACGCTGCAGCGACTAAACGTGTGTTACGTCTCAAGTACAAGTTACAATACTTATTACCGAATTGAATTATACATTGCTGAATAATAATAAACCATTTTGTTAGTTCTTCATTTCGTATTACATACATACATACATATATTCACGCTGTATCCCTAACGGGGTAGTCAGAGAGGACGGAGCGCCAAGCGTCGAGGTTCTTACATACTTCTTTCGCTTCCTCAAATCTCATCAGTCTCTTCACACATTTTCGCCTGGGTATGCGAGAGCTTTTGACATTTCTATCTCCTAACACTGGCTTCATAAGTCAATTTCGTATTTTTCTTTAAAATCGCTTTTGTACTTCACATGTGTATACTCATAGTTGTTTAACCAAGTTTTTCAATGAAATTTTGAAATTTTTGAATTTTTCCATTTTCGAAAAATATGTTAGCATTACGTTAATTTTATAATTACTTAGATGTACATTTTAAAGATATTTTTATTACCGAACATAAACTTCATACGCAACACTGAAACTGCATGGGCTTCTGTCAACCCTCTTTTAGTGGTATAGTGGTCATGTTACAGTCGCGGTTACGCAAACGGTTATAAAAACAATTAAATAACTTAAATTTTATCTTCTGATATAAAGCCTTTTTGCTAGTTGGAATTTAACAAGATTAATTATTTGCAATAATTTGAAAACAGATTGAATAAGTCAAATTTAAATATTTAGTAATTATAAACATAAC
Organism: Zeuzera pyrina; assembly: GCA_907165235.1. NCBI lineage: Eukaryota > Metazoa > Arthropoda > Insecta > Lepidoptera > Cossidae > Zeuzera > Zeuzera pyrina. Next base: position 2,437,807 of record OU015640.1, read on the forward strand.
AAGGAGACTTTTTGGCGGGAATGCGAGAAGTGAAGTTGTCATTTTATTTAGATTTTCAATTTTTTTACATTTTTGGGAGTTTTGAAGTACAAAAATGATAGTATATTGCGTTTTAAAGTTCTGTGTAAGTGAAAAGAATGGAGTAGGTCTAAATAAACATGTGTAGCTGTAATTCTCGCATTCTTCCAAGAGGTCCTATAAAACTTCAGTAAAGTCTATTATCACTTTCCTGGCGGAGTCTTACGATAACGATTCTACCTATATAGAATACGTGACATTAGCAAATGCGCTAATCTGTGCGCCATGCCATGAAGACAGAAAGAAAAAATATAACATAGGTAAAAGTAAGATAAATATAAACTTTTAACTTTCGCGTTGCATTATAAAATATGTATACGGGAACTATACGCGATAACTCTTTATTTTAGCTTGACGCTTCGACCGAGTTGCATCGACCGTGGTCTCAAGAAATATCTCAGCCAGAGTTTGAGACCACGGCCGATGTAACTCGGTCGTAACGTCAAGCCAAAATAAAAAGTAATTGCGTTAATTTTCCGTTGTAGATATGTTGTAAATAAGATGGATGCAGTAGAAATGCGATTTCTTAGAAATATGTGCGGTGTCGTCCTTGTGGACAAAATAAACAATTAAGAGATACACAGTTTGACAGGACTGCACGGCAATGTTATTGTAAAAATGAAGGAAAAATTTTTAGATGTTTCGGACTCATATAAATTATGAGTGATGAAAAAGAGCGAAAGCAAGTGATAGCAGAAGCCAAGGAAGACCAAGGCTGTCTTACGAAAATCAAATAGCTAGAGTGTTAGTTGACAGAAATGTTAAAAGCACTCGCATACTGAGGCGAAATTTGTAAGGTAAGTAAATGATGAGATTTGAGGAGTTTAGAGTATTTTTAGAGCTTGTATCTGCTTGTATTTAAATATGATTATTCAAGCTTTCCTGAAAATCTACAATCGATTTCACCAAAAATTTCACTACTTGAAACACGAAATATAGATAATTATAGATTTTTATGACATGTAGTTGAAATATATAAATGATTACGTAATTGTGTAGGTAGGGCTTACAAGCTTCCCTGATTACTTATTATTTTCAGAACTTTTGTCTCCTCGTATTTAAATATGATTATTCGAGATCTGAAAATCTATAATCAATTTCATCCAAAATTTCGCTACTTGAAAGACATGGGTCCTAGTTATAGTACATCATAATATAACAACACATACAACACATTTGGACTATCTTTATTGTATCTACGAAAAGGGTAGAGCTCAAAAACTCAGGGAGTATATAACTCGTTTTACGAGAGTATTCAGTATTTTGTCTAAGGCTCAAATCGTTTACGAAAATATTTTCCCAATTCCAATAGTTACTGCCTTTTTTTAGAAGCAACTGTTAGGAATTATGATCTTTGTGTATATAGGTGTTGAATGTTAATACATTGTGAATAGAATGAAGGAATTTGGAAATCAAATATCCAAATAATTTGATGTTATAATGAAGCCCACGAGTAAATTACAAGCTATAAATTGAATTATCCTTAAGTATCAACGGTTAACGAACTTACAAATATCAGCAGTTCTATACAATCGACATTTTTACTAACTACCGACACGTTTCGGTTTCGCCTGGGTGGGTTGTTGAATGTTAGCAACACGTCGAATTTTTTTATTGAAATTTTCGACTTTCCAAATCCAAATTTCCGACTTTTTCCGTTCTTACATATCAACCAAACCAAAAATTTTCTTCCATACCAAAATTTTCTTCTATACCAACTTGGTCCTGCCAATGATAAACACAATAAAAAAGAAATCAACCAAATCGGCCGAGCCGTTCTCTAGTCATGCTCCACCACACATGAGACAAATGATTTTTATTTGTGTATAGATATAGATATTCACAAGTATTACACAGTAGGGACTTGATACATTAGTAACCTAGAAACTTGCCAAAAAAGCATTAAACTATCCAGGTGACTGTTGCTCTTGTCTTCGTTCGCGCGTAATTTATTATAGATCGATCGAAGATTCGGTTACAGACAATTTTGGCCAAAAAATCTAGTTTCATTCGTAATTTCGATTTCGACCATAATCGGTCGAAACTTCAAGTGCGCCGAAATATCGTTAGTTGTTCCTCTGAGTTTGGCTAACTTCGGGTGAGTTTGTGGTTGTTTGTGTTTGAGTTGAGTTTATGTGTTTGTCCTCGCTTTCTGTTGAGAAATTCTGTTGTATTCTTTGTTCAAACTTTTATTATTGTTTTTAATTTCATTGAACACGAGATAATTGTCTGTCTATGTGTTAAAAATATACTATATTTTGGTATTTTAATATGTCTAAGTAAGTTTTGGGTTAGACCGAAATTCGACGGAGACCGAAGATTCGGTTTCGGTTTCGGCTGAAAATCCTGTTTCGATAAAACACTGGAATTTATATTTAAGGGTTCCGTAACTTAAAAAGAAACGGAATGCTTATAAGGCCACTTCCATCAATCATCGTCCATCAATCTGTCAATTAGAGTCAGAAACTAATGCCGGATTTAACCAAAGTCCCTTAATACTGAGCGAATCTCTCAAACTAAAACTACTATGAAAATTTCATCGTTAGCGGATTCTATCCGATTTTAGGGGTTTGCTAAGCTTTTTTTAATATTATTATTTTATTTTTAGCTTCTGCCCTTAACATGTATTCAAAGACCTTATCTTTCTTACATTTACTCTTATTTCTTTCTTTCTTTTATCTTTCTCTTTAGGATCTTTCATCCTTCATTCTTCCTCACCCATAATTTCATCTTTCTTTCGTTCTTCCTCTTATTATCCCATTACTTATTATTTCTTTATTATTCCATTACTATTTCTATTATTGGTAAATTTGTCTCCGATATCACCACACATAGAATTCTAACATATCAGGTGATATTTTAAAATTCTATGCTTAGTAATTCCATGTATAGTACCTAAAATTCACTGGAAAATTATACCGAAAATTTAATAGATATTCAGAAAAAAAAGTTTAAAATTTACACATTTAAAGGTATCGTACAGACATCTGTGTGCGCGAGTTGAATTGGCAGTTAACCGATTTTTATTTCAGTCGAATTCAACAAATTATTCAAACTGACATAATTTATGCTCGGCTTCTAATCAATTTAAGACACTCTGAATTGAAACATACATATATACCTACATAATAAACAAATTTTTCACGCTGTACTCGCATATAATATTAATATGAAAGTTTATAAAGGTTATAGGAAAAACAAAATAAAGCACCTAGCGCTGCCGGAAACTTGAAGCGGTGTAAATAGGCGACTCTCCTAGAGTTTCATATTTACCCTCTTTGTACTCGAAACTTGGGGACCTCGGGCGTTGAAGCCCATAAACTGATTTCTGAAATTTCTAAGCGACTGATCGGGGCTTCTAAGACCATCGGGTTGGCAGCTTCTTCCGCCAACTTGGCTGTTCAAAGAGGTAACGTCGCCAGTTTTCTAAGTAACGCAATGAAAATTTTTCAAACAATGACTTCGAGGAAGTATTTTATATAAAATACTATACTTTAATTATTAGTATATTTAACATTTTCAATAAATCACAAAACTCAACTTTCCAGAAATTAATTTCAGTTTACTATTTTATTAACACTAGTGATCGCCCTGTGATTGAAATTTTATAGTAAATATAAAATAAATGCTTTTTGTCTTGACGTAAACTCCGCAGAATTGAAACAGCTGACGGCTCACAGTTCACAAATTACACAAAATTCACAGTTCAAAACTCATTCAGTCAGTCTGTCATTAATTATTTGTTGGCTACATTTTAAAATTGTTTGGCGACAATTTCTATTCTGTAAACTTAGACGTAAACTCCACAGAATTGAAACAGCTGACATCTCACAACTCACAAGTCACACGAAATTCACAGTTCAAAACTCATTCAGTCAATCTGTCATTAGTTATTTGTTGGCTACATTTTTAAATTATTTGGCGACGATTTCTACTCTGCGCAGCTGTGTGACCATAGGAGCAATTTACCAGAATTGTATTGTAACATTATATTGTTTTACGGCGTGAATATATGTGTAGGAATGTATTATAACAGATGTTTTTACTTTAGGAAGTTCTACAGCGAACATTATTTTGCGGCTGGCTAACCAGCACCGAATGATGGCGCTGCTTATGATACTTCGCAATATGTACGTGTCGATTTTTGAAACTGAGCGAAATATAGCTAATAATTAAAAGAATTTATCACATGAAATGGATATCCGCTAAATAACACCGCAGTCTATGTCAGTCTAGTGTCAAGCATCGCGGTCCTTGCACATTTCTTTCACCTCCTCAAATCTCAACATTCTCCTCACACATTTTTCAAGCTATGCGAGCGCATTTGACATTTTTACTGGCCATTTTATCTTCATACTTCATTAGTCACTTTCGCTTTGTAGATTTACTTCGTAAACTAAATCTTGTAGATTTACTTTGTAAATCATTTATCATTCAATATTTCCATATACTCAAATCATTTAAGCATTCCTTTCTTCATTTTCATAATAACGCTATTTCCAACCTTGTCATACTGCGTATCTCTTCATTGCTTATTTCGTCCGTAAGGGTGACACCGCGATACTTCTTTTATTTAATATGTGAACGTTTTTTACCGATAGGAAAAAATGACTAGACCCAAAATCAATTACGTTTGCCTAAAAGTAGCTATTCACTTATCTTGAAAACGGCTAAGTCGTAGGTATGTGGAAACATTGACGCCGGAAGGGCGTTCCAAACCTCAACAGTACGTACTATAAAGGAGAAGTAAATCAGTTCTTGCGAATGAAAAGGATGTCAATAGTATAAGGGTCTATTTTTGCGCCTAATCGTCATAATTATAATGTACAGTAAATTCACAAACTTTTCACATTTGTAGAATCTACGAGACCTAAGACTTAATTTATATTTACATAACCCTTTGCGTCACCGGAAATCTTTAAAATTACTTTGGGCTTTCTTTAATTCTCCAATGAATATTTTAAAATATTATTTGTTGTTTCAAGTTCTATCAAAGTTACGCGAATATTTCTTAGCTTCATAACAGTTTTAGCTGCAGTAATATTAGTCGTCTGTGATAATTTTGTAACATACAATGACAAGAGTGAGCACATTACCCACTACTTTAGTCTGATACCTGGACTGAGTATTAAATGGAGGGAGCATTTGCTCTAAGAGCGTGTCCTTATGGTATCTTTTTTTGTTGACCAAGTTTCTAAATTTTTACTAATGCGTGTGACTAGGGAAGGTCACAATACAACGATACGCAGCTGAACATGACATACTTTTATTTTTGCGAATGCTAGTAACCAAAATACTTACGTAATATTTACAAGTATTTTGCAAATAATTATTTCGTGATCGACTCACAAGCTGACACGAATTACACTGAGAGCGCGAGGTTACCATACTTACTATAGCTATCTGTTTTGCTTGTGGTTACAATCAATGAGAGAGAAAGAGACATGGAAACTCGTTTGACATACAGTAAGAACGGCAACTCCGTCCGTTATCTCCTTGGTCCGAGCTCTGATACGTAGTGTGATCTTTACAAAGTTATTGTTAAGTGGAAACCAAGCGAATATGTGCATTGTAGTGAAATGGAGGTGGTCGGAGATAGTTGAATAAATTCTAACCGCCGCCATGTGCAAAACAGAATTAGTACATACATATGTATATCTTTAGCTATATTCGCGAACGGTGGTGATTTAAATGTACATATACATATATACATATCTTTACGCTGTATCCCTAAAGGGGTTGTCAAACAGGATGAAGTGCCAAGCTTCGCGGTCTTTATATCTTTCGCCTTTTCGAATCTCATCATTCTCGTCACGCATTTTCGCCTAGGTATGGCGGTTTTGACATTTCCGTCAGTTAACACTCTAGCTATTTAATTTTCGTAAGTCAGCTTGGGTCTTCCTTGGCTTCCGCTACCATTTACTTTCGCTCTGTAGATTTTCGTCATCAGTCTTTCATTACTCATTGTTTCCATGTGCCCGAACCAACTTAGCATTCCTTTTAATTCCGTTTAAATCTAGTCAAGATTAATAGTTAAATCGGTGGTTAGTGAACGCAGTATGTATCTCGAACTCTTAGTAAATCAAGATTTAACCAAATCTTAATCTTAAAGCAAGCAATTAAAACGTATTGTTTTCATAATTCAAAACGTAGTGCTTAGTAAGTTCTAAAAGTGGCATTTTAGTATCTTTATAAAGTCGACCTTTATATATGTATATTATTGTGTTTTAGTGAGTGTATAGGAAGTTAATAATGTGTTCAATATACGTAGTGTTTAGTGTGATTATACATTAAACTAGTTTGGATTTAGGTGGAATATTTTTCAACATATTTCAAAGTGTCGGAAAACTGAAAACAGACGAAAAGCGCAATATGAAAAACCTCTAGTGTGAAAGTACTTTAGTGCGCTTTTAATCCGGAAATGCATGCTTTGTTCCGGTTCCAAATGGATAAATATGGAATACTAAAATATTCTCAGTATGCATTTTTCTCATTTATAACCGTACTATTGAAATACGTATACACATAGATTCATAATGTCGCACCCATAAACTTAGTATATACTGGCGTAAAGACTTACAAAGAGTGCGAGGGAGAATATAGTATTTTATGATAGTGGCACGAGTAGGAAAGGGACAGCAAACGAGACGCTATTAAAACTCTTTCTGAATGACAGGTTGGCACAAGTCGTCACGCTGTGGAAAACGCTGTTGACTTATTATATTATTTTGTGTTATTCCTGTTTTATTTCAAAGAAGTACTGTATTTTTCAATAATAGTTTCATGTTCTGTATGTGATTGTGATATTACATATCGCAATAATCAAGGGTATCTACATATTTATTTATTTATTTAGAGAAATCAACAGCCATATTTACTAAAACTTTTTCCAATATTGTGTACAAAAATGTACAGGCCAATTAAAAAAAAAGGAACAAACGATAAGTAGTCTATGCATGAAAAAGTAAAACTAATAATAAATACAGACATCATTAATGTATAGTCGTAAAAGGTACAAAAGACTAAAATTGATTTAAAAAAAGAAAGGCATTTTGGATAAGAAAATCTATTGACCACGTGCGAGCGTATATATCCACGAGCGAAAAAAAAGTGTGTGCAATGTACCGCTTAAATGTGCACGTGATGGACGGACTTTTAGAATAATTATTAACTAATGTATTCATATCGTGTTTAAATACTGTGCAGTAAACCTCTGAGTCCCGATCGTGATCACGGGTAGACTGATGAGGCTTAGTATTTTTTTGTAGTATGCGATTCATGAAAACTACCTTCATTTGGTCACCAGATCTTGTATTTTTATTGTTGTCACTGTCAGTATTTTGACACACAAATTTAACGACCCGATTATTTATAACTAGCTGAACCCTGCCACGCTTCGCACTGGCTATTATTAGGATTTCGTATCCCAAAAGAAAAAACGGATTCCTTATAGGATCGCTTTGTTCTCCGTCACGCTTATCAGCTAACTTGCAGTCAGCATGCGACAGCCAAATATCGCGCAATATCTGCTGTCAACACGAGAATTTATGTAATGTAATTTGTATAGTGGCGCTATATCTACCACAAGAAGTGCTTTTTATGGTCATGGCGCAATAGACACGCAATTGTCATACATGATACCATTTTTTTATTACAATTAGTCACTAGTCGCGCAATGATCGCGTGGCTGTCGCTGTCTACAAATTTTTTGTTAATAACCCCACGTGTTTCTTTGTGCCCGTCTGCCCGAATAGTTAAAACCTTTTATTTTGAGAACGGATAGGAGTACCAAGTCGAATATCGGACACTGCGGTCTATGGTACCTTAGAGGTGTATAACATATAAGGTTCTAAGTCACTGGTTCCCAAACTTATTTTGTCTACTGAGTCGAGAGCTCATGCAGTCGTTGTCTAAGATGCCTCCTAGCTAAATGAAATTACAAATCACCCCCCAGGCCTCTACACAACGCCCCCATTTTTTTTCTGGGTCTCTTACCGCCCCCCTTTAGGCCTGCAGCGCCCACAAGGGGGCGTTATCGCCCACTTTGGGAATGGCTGTTCTCAGTGAACGCAATCACAAGATCTTAAAGTCTTAAAAGGGAAAAATTCAAAAATTGCGAATTTTTAATTACATATTATACTTTTTGCCATTTTTGAATCAATTTCTATACTTTTTTGGTAAATACATAACACAAATACATAGCACAAAAATAACTTTATAAATACTACACAAATACCGATATAATTAAAGTTGACAGTTATTGAAGTAGGTGCCAAATCAACGTGCAACAACAGAAAGTCTAGTTTAGTAGGCTTGGCATCGACTTCAGTAACTATCAAACTTAATTACCTGGGTATTTGCATCGTATTTATAAAGTTATTTTTGCACTTAATTTTGATTAGTAAAGGATAGTTACTTCGCACTTTTCAGTTTTTTTTTGAAGTAGGTTTAATTTTTTCAAATTGAAAACTGTTAAAATTTCTAAAACCCGCCTAGTAACGTTTCGAACACAATAAACCATAAATTTGATTAAAATTATAATCTTAATGAAGAAAGTAATCGACTAATCATTTAATTCCATAGTACTAGAGTTCGCCCTGTGGTCGAAATTCGACCCTCGTATAAACTCTTTGGCGACAATCTCTACTCTGTGCTACTGTTTGATCCAAGGAGTTTACGTATATGTGATCACAATCTATTATGACTTTGAAATTGACAGTCTTTGACGTGGGCTGTATGAACGTAAACAATGAGTGATTTATTTAATTTAATATAATGTATTGTATATAAGATGAGTGACGAAAGACTGACGAAGAAACTCTACAGAACGAAAGTGCTAGGTAAAAAAGTTAGTGAAGACCAAAACTGACTTATGAAGATCAAACAGAGTGTTAGCAGACGGAAATGTCAAAAGCACTCGCCTACCTAGGCGAAGATGTGTGAAAAGAATAATGAGATTTGAGGAAGCGAAAGAGGTATGTAAGGACCGCGACGCTTGGCGCTCCGTCCGTTCTGACCACCCCGTTGAGGATACAGCGTGAAGATATGTATGTATGTAATTTAATATATTACTAATGCATATTATATAAAAATATTAGCTTTCTGCCTGCCCTGTTCCATATAAAGTTTAAGTGCACCAAATTAATTTCACACCGCACCTCAATTTTCTTAAAAATGGAACTAAAGTTTTTGCTTTACGTATTTATAGATTCAGTTCATATTTACTAATAAAACCGTATTTCTATCGATCAAATGAACGAGAACTTTATAACGTAGCTTTAATTTCCAATGTTAAATTATGTGTGTATATTGTTTTTAACTAAAGTGATTATCTGCGTGAAATAACAGCATCTATTTGCTGTTGTTTCGTTCGGTGAGTGAGAGTGCCGGTGGCCCATCACCTCCTTGCACCTCCTCTTATTAAAGGTCGGCAACGCATTCGTGATTCCCTGGACGTTGCGGGTGTACATGGGCGGCGGTGATCACTTTCCATCAGGTGATTCACCTGCTCGTTTGTCTCCTCTGTCACAAAAAAAAGTAATTAAGTATTTTTCCTTTGTGCATGATTGCTTCCGAGTATAAAGCTGCAGCAGAAGTGTCGACATTCTACCGTCAAAGTGGTATCACAACATAATATTTCTAACATCCTTGTTTTTAAGAATTAGGTGCATACTGAAGAGAAATTATCAGGTTTGAATTATGTTTGATATCATTTTTTTTAAACACTACGACGAATTAATCTCACAGTCTGCGTTTGAGAACTACTGACAATACCTACTAAATATTTTTAGTCACTTTAGTTAGAGAATCTTGATTAAAATATATTGACCTGATTTCTCAGTACCTATTCGAGCCCGATGGCCGACCGTAGCTGAATTAGAACAGACAGCGGTTGGGACCATTCCGAAAACGAAACTAATTGCTCTGGTGTCTAGGTAATATTATCCTTATATGACCTGACAATCTTACAATCCTAAGGGACCAACAAAAACATATCCTGGTAAGTGTATGTGGACATAATTGGATTAGGTTTAAGCGTGAAAGATAGTAAGCCTACTTTGCCTAAACTAGATAACAAATGTTGCTATATTCATTTAGTTTCCTAGTCACATACAGAAGTAACGAAAGCCTTATTTCATACAAGCTGATGCTCGCTAATTCGTCCGCATGAAAGTCTGTTTTATTACGCACCCTGTAACTCACGAGCGAATTATCTTTAAATTACGATAACTTTTTTCACTGTCATCCGATTTCAATGAAACAAAGTTTAAATGTTGCTCCAACCTGAGCTTAATTATCTGTGAAAACAGCAAGAAAATTCATTTAGTAGTTTTGGAGATTAGCGTGTACATACAAACATCCAGATCAAAAATTAAAAAAATAATACTTTTTTGTGTTCTGGTATTCTAGTTTTATTGCCCGCTGTCATTTTTTGACTTTATTCAATGTACAGACGGTTTCTACTGCTTTATTATATGTAGAGAGTCAATATATAATCTGTATATATAAAAATGGATGTGTGTTATATATGTAATCGCTAAAACCAAGACCATTTGACTTATCACCATGAAAGTTGGCAGTTATATGTATTTTTTCATGGAGAAGATTTTTATACTATTTCCTTTGTTGCACGCGGAAACGCTAGTCTACATACATATATAAAAGCGATATACCAAGTGTTCATTGACTCATTGACTAACTTCACAAGGAAAAGTATTGAACCTTCATGTTTCAGCTTTTTGTATAAACTTACGGACCATCTTTTGAGTTTTTGAGGTTTCCTTAGTAATTTGAAACAGCGTTATGTTGGGGTCTAATAAATATATAAATATGGAAAACTATACATGCATATCTTCACGCTGTATCCCTAACGGGGTAGTCAGAGAGGACGGAGCGCCAAGCGTCGCGGTCCTTACATACCTCTTTCGCTTCCTCAAACCTCATCATTCTCCTTACACATTTTTGCTTAGATATGCGAATGCTTTTGACATTTCCAAAACTTTATACACAAAATAAACCAGATACATATAATAAATATATACTTGTCGCTACATTTCGAACTGAGCGGCTAAGTGACAGACGATTCGTACAATCGCGCTATTTCTCGTCAGTAACGTCACGTGGCTACGTTTTATACAGAGGTTTTTACACAACTTTACATTTCGTTAGATATTTAAAAAAGTTAATAACGTTTGACTGCCAATTTAAAATTCGTTACGCTAAATTACGTGGTATTTATCATTCTATTCTACTTTCTACTGCATTTTATTATTCTGAAATAAATAAGATAATGTGTGGAATAATAATGAGTTCCCCACAACCTTTTATCAGACATTAACTAACTTACGAACATATCTGGAATATATTTATCTCTGGAATATCCTGAAGATGCTTCGTTGAGAGGCGAAACACGTGTCGATTAGCGAGTTTGGATTTTTGTGTTGGGGGAAAGATAGCAAAAAAATTAATGTGAATCATCGCGCGAAATGAATTTCCGTAAAGTATCATCTGGATCTATACAATATAGTATGACCGAGTCCATCGACCTACAAGACTGACAATGTAGAACTAAAAATTTGTCCACCTAAAGAGTAGTCAATTGGTTATAAAACATTTAGTTGATCACATGCAACTATCGGAACAGGTTGTCTGATTTGTGAGCTAAATATTTGAACACTTAATTAACAACGCGTTTATTGTTAAATTGCTTATAGAAGTTATATCATGGAATATTTATGTGCTTTATTTCAAGTAGTTAACTTGTGATTTCTTCTGTAGTGATGTCTGATGTGTGACAAAGTTTTTGTTTGCAATTGCTTGTCTTGTAAATCACTGACCGAGTTTAACTTTTCTGAAGACGCTTCGTTGAAAACCGAAACACGTATCGATTTGGTTGGCGAAATATAGTTGAAGATATTGGTACATATATGACGACCAGCACATGACCTCCGTGGCGCAACGGTTAAGCGCGTCGGAAAGTAAACGGAGGTTGCGAGTTCGATTCCCGCCTCGAGTCGGGGTGTCTATGTTATTTGTATTAATTTATATGTATTTATTTACAAAAGAAAAGTATGTAAGTAGTATATCAGTTGTCTAGGACCCATAACACAAGCGCTCTGCTGCTTACTTTGGTACTAGATGGCGCTGTGTGAAATGACTGAGAATATTATTATTAATATTATGTCTGAGATTATTATATATAAATTAATTAAGTAAGTAACACATAAACATATAACAAAGATTTCCGCTTATCACCTGAGCCAATATCATAATAACAAGTATTCTTCTCATTGTATTTTATTTTTGTACCCTGTATTGGAAATTATGCGGAATGTTACTAGATATTTATTACCAAAATACACTCGCAATATTTATGGCAACAATAACGCCGGCTAAAAGTACAAAAATAATTAGATTGGTATACATACGGAAATAGGAAGAGAAATTTCTCTAACAAAAGAACAAAGAAGCAAATTAACTAAAAGAATGAATGATCAAAGCTTATACGAGAAAGTAATCTCTAAGATTGAATTGCGACGTTCGTGACCGCTACTAAGCGTTTTCGACCCGAATTCACAATAAACATTGCAAATAGTTATTATAATAACGTATATTTTATAATTTACCACGGGTTTTGAATATGTTTTAAGGCGACGCATTGGAAATTTTGACGGTAGGGATCTCAATTTTTCTAAGCGACTACAAAACGTATTAAAGTGATATTTGGTAACCTGATTCTATATTTCATTGACTTTATTTTGACAGTTGCGATACACGATTGGTTAACTTTTGAAACACAAAAAAAAATATCAAAGAAATCTCTTTTAAAACAGAGATTTACATTTTTAGAAGTAACGGGACCGATTTATGTTTCTAAATTTTCTATGTAGTTTTAATCAAAACATATTCTTCAAAATGCCAGTTGGATTTTTAAAATTATTTATAGTTATTAAAATAACCGAAAATAACAACTTTTTCGTATTTTTCATAAGCTAGCGCGCGCACTTTTTTGCACAGACCAGAATTATTTTGGATTAAATTATTGTTTATCAATGCGTCGCCTTAAGTTAGTTGCAAATTACACATCATTTTATTGCTATTTTTTATTCGTAATCTTTCGACGTGATCATCAAGTCACGCTGAAGAATTGAGAATATATTATAATAAATAGTCTGTTTCTTACTACTTCTTATTGCTCACGAATATACCTATATTTAATTTTAATTCCTAATTCTTGGAAGGCAAAGGGAAGTACGCCCATGCAGCCCACGTTTTCTACAGTATTTATTCATATTATAATAGTGTAATAATAGATAGAGAGAATTCCTCCACACTCCTCAAAATGATAGTAGGCTTTACTGGAGATAATAAGAACTTTTTGAAAGAAATCGAAAACTACATATCCACATGTTTATTTAGATTTTCCAATTTTTCTGTACTTGCGCACAAAACTTTACGTACAGTATATTATCCTCGTACTTTAAAATTCCCAAAAGCGCAAAAATTTGAGATCTAAACAATACTCAAACTTTACTTTTCGTAACCGCAAAATTTTGTCATTCAACAACGTACAAAACCAAAATGTTTTTATTTATTTGACAGCTGTCAAAAATGTAACAATTTTTCAACATATCATTACTTAAAACCTGAAGTTCAGTTGAAACAAAGCAAACACTATAATAACCTTGTTATAGTATTAGCTGTGGCCAGCGACTTCGTCCACGTAAAATTAAAAAAAAACAGCTTAAGAGTCCACCTATGCAGACCAGTGCTACGAATTCGTTCGTTGTGCCTGCGCCTTAAGTCGACAACGATAAAGTTGCTTTTTGCAGTTGCAATTTGATTACATTTTAGGGTGCGGAAATCTCAACATTTGTTTTTATACGTAATTGTAATTTGCAATGAAACTAAGTCGCCAGTAAAAAAAAACTAGTAGAGTCTTAAATCCTTTCCCAGTATTTGATCTATCTCCATTATAATCACCGACATCACAGCGACATCATCTTTGCAGTAACCCTCCAGCACCTTTGCAGTATTACCACAGCGCGGACCACATATTTAATAGTTACTGAGTCGATGCCAAGCTTATAATAGTAGTCATTTTTTAATTATTATTTATTGTCTGGCACACAGTCTGGCACCAAATTCAATAACTATCAAATTTAAAATTCTTTATTTGTATTAAATGTGATATATAAAACAGAGATGGTACAAATTACTATACAAGTAAAACACATTTCGCTAATAAATTAGCATACAACCGTATACAACCTAATACAACATAAACTTTCAACTTGAGTTGGTATTAATTAGTGAAGGACAATTATTTTCTTCTTTTCGGTATTATTTTTAAACTTATTCTAAATTAATGTCCAGGGTAAGTCCAGAGTAGGCTTTTTGCCAATTATAGAAAGAAATTTTAAATAAAAGGATTATCAAAATATGCAAGCCGTTTTGAAGTCTTTTAATAAATATATCATCAAATTTTAATTTTTCTATGGGAATAACATGGATATACATATGTTTCTTTCCTTTTTAAGATATTATTGATCGCTATGATTCTTTTTTTATCTTACTAATATTAGAAACCACTTAACCGAGTTGGATGAGATTTGGAATGAAGACAGATTAAGCCTTTGGGAAGGACATAAGCTACTTATTTTTTATTGCACGTGGAAGAAGTCGTGGGCAACAATTATGTAGTATCGAAAGAAAAAAGGAATCATCAAAATCTGGACACAAATAGCGAAGATATCGCGTAACACCAAAATTTAAAAAAAATCAGATTAATTGAGAACCTCCTTCTTTTTTTGAAGACGTTCAAAAAACGAACGCGATTGCTTAACGTAATTGTTTTTTTGTAATTTAAAATTTGGATTACCCAGTTGAACACAATCCTACGTTTCCATACAATGCTGACCCCACAAATGCCTTATATTACACAACAGAGGATTCTTATTTTAGGCGATAAATGTACAACACAATAAGAATATACCTAACAGGAACAATTTATTTCGTCAAATCAATCAATTCCACTAATATACATCGTCAATATTCCGCGAAATTAAAACGAACTCGGCTGTGTTGGTTCCGCGGAATTGTTTTTTTTTGCAATAAAGCCGATGAATTCGAATCACAAAACAACGAAGCCATGCGTAAGTATATAATTTATAATGATTTAATTTTATTATTTCGTGTATAATATAATCAGTAATACAATATAAGGGTCGGCCATATTGCGGAATTAAATATAATTTTTCTTGTAATAACATCGAGAGTTCCTAATTTAAGAAAATGAAACAGTTTATTTTATTGTTACTTTACAACGTTGATATGACATTAGAAAAGGAATGTAAATACTTTTGTTTCGTGATTGTATATAATGAGGCACCTACACACAGATTGTCAAAGATTCTCGTTAGTCTATTTAATATAATTCCATTAACAAAATCTTGTTACGTGTTAAAATAAATATAACAACTGGTAATGTTATTTGTTTCACTCATTTACATACACCAAACTTACAAAAACAAACTAAGAAAGTCGTCACTGAGTTTTTAATTCTATCAGGCTCCTATACTACGTCATTATACTAAGGAATGGTGCTAACAAATGGCATCCTTATGACATTTTGGAAAGCGCTGACCACATACGCTGTCATGTATCAATGATATTTAAATAAAATATTTTAATAATATTTGTGAACTTGTGTATGAAACATAATAAATTAGGATACTTATGAAGAATGTTTAATTCAATTTAGGAAAAAACCATCAAACCGCGAAAATTTTGCCAACAAATTAATTTCGTTCAAAGACAATATATACTTTATTTTATTGATTAATATACTTGTTAGGGTTCTATACTTCAAACCAAAACCACAATATAAGATCATTGAGGTGTCCAGCCGTCACAGTAGTCTCTCCCTAATTTACACGTTATAAGGTTAATACATTATACATTAACACGTTATACATTAAGCAGACAATTAATTTTTGCAAATTTCCAAAAATGCAAACTATGGAATTGCAATTTTTCAAATGTTCATTGAACGTAAAGTCTCAAGGCGACGCATTGGAAATTTTGACGGCAGCAATCTAAATTTTTCTAAGTGACTACGAAACGTATGAAAGCGATATTTGGTAACTTAACTCTACATTTTTGCCATTTGCGATACACGATTGGTTAACTTATTGTAACACAAAAAAAATACCAAAGAAACCTCTTATAAAACAGAGATTTACATTTTTCGGAGTAACGGGACTGATTTGTGTTTCTTAATTTTATGTATAGTTTAATCTAAACATATTCTTCAAAATACCAGTTGACTTTTTTCTTAATTAATTATAGTTTTTAAGATAAATAAAAATAACTGTTTTTTCGTAATTTTTGTGAACTAGCGCGCGCACGTTTGCATAAAGCAGAAGGTCTATTTTAGATTAAATTAATTCATCTACGCGTCGCCTTAACTGAAATTTCCTGGATAAATAGAATGGAAATAGTCTTATAGATCGTAGTTATATTATTATAGTAGATCGTAGGTTAGTCTGAGGTATATTTGTTCGTACATCTTTATACATATAATTTTGAGTTTGATGAAATATTTTGTGTCTTTGAGTGGGTTTCTGGATGGTTTAGATTCACAACTGGATCCGATAGGTGGTGATCCAATCGGGTTCAAGGATTTTTATTTTACGTCTGTCAGGTCCGCTTTGCGTATATAATATAAACATTAACGTTAGCCTGTATGTCACTTATAGATTCGCATGCCACCAGGTCTACATATTTAGGTCGAAATAAATTATGTATGACACATTGGTAAGGTTCAGAAAGTAGTTTGAGTAATATTCAATTAAAAAGCCACTGTGAAGCGTGACAGGATTCAGCTATCATTTTATAAATACGGCAAGGCTCCCTTCTCACGAAAATCGGGCTCGCATTAGACTGTTTTTAACCGACCTCCAAAAGAAAAGGAGGTTTTGAATTTGTCTACATTACACATATATTTTTAGGTATGTTCCGACATAACTTTTCCCTTTATGAGCCAATTACAATGAATCTTTTTGCATTGGGTTCGGTATAGCTCGCAGATGGTTCAGTTTTAACTTCCTTGGTATTTGACCTTGAACTTCAAAAATACACCAAATAATTGGTTGTAGACTTACCTTAGATATTTATTTAAAACAAGGTCTCCCAAAAAGGAAAAATAAATACATTTTTGAAGAAGAAATCTAAACCAACTTCAAAATAAAATCACTGAAAATAACGAAATAATTGATCCTTTACTAATCAAAACTCATACGATAATGAAACCTACCTACATAATGAAATTAAATTAAACAGTAACATAAGTCGGTGTGAAACTAACAAACAGTAACAGAAAGTTTATTGGTTCGGTAGGCTTGGCATTACTTTTAGTAACTGTTAAAAATTATTTGTAACGGTATTTGTATCAGATGTATGGGAGTAGCTAGGGGATGCAAGGGTGGGCAATGCCCACCCTGGAAACTTTTTTGCCCCCCATAGAAAAATCGACAGTATTAAAGAAAACGCATACAACAAACAATGTGTACTGTGAGTGATATGATGCTAAAATGGACACCGATTCAATACGTGATGCAGCACAAGTGCTACAGCGCTGATTTTCAGCGGGGACCAATATTTGTGGAGTACGTCGATCTAACAGATGGCCGTAGTAGCAATTAAATTAATAAATAGTAAATAATACATATGCCCATCCCCAGCGGGATAGTCAGAGGACTAAATAATAATTATAAGGAAATTGAAAATATATATAATATGAGGAAATTGAATTAGATAATGCTAGACTTACGACGTTACCACACACGCGTTAAAGCAAAAAAGTGCGGCTATACGAAAGAAGCCGAATGCACCCGATTGAAACCCGAATGCCGGCCCCCGACGTATAGTGTCGAAAATGGTAGGACTCGTACCATACGAAAATGGGTGTGCGAGAACCGCAACGCGACCATTTTGACAAGTTTTAGAGTAGAGGGAACAGGCGTGCCCAAATGGAAATCCATGCCGCATGTTTAAGGTCTTTTTATTCTCGTTTTTATAAATATCAACCATTCTAATTAAAAAACAAAGTATTAGGATTCGCTTCGGAATGAGATATTTTCCCGCGGTAAAAAGTACCTTCTCCAGGATACTATTATATATTCTTGCCAAACTTTATCAAATTACGTTTAGGCATGAAAAGGTTACAGACGGATATACTATAATTTCTTTTGTATTTATAATGTTAATATAAATTTAGCTAAATGACTTTGCAAAATCCCTAGCTACGCCAATGATCAGATGAGTTCTGATTATTAAAATATAATTATTTTGTATCTTTCAGTGTTTTATTTTGAAATCCGGTTAATTTTTTTTTTTAATGATTACTACTTCCTCGAATTTTTTTTCCTGTTTAGTGATAGATTCAAATCGTAAGCGATTAAGAACTAATTTTCAATGAGTTCTGAGTCAAAGTAAAACTTTTTCTATCTTAGTAAGGGCGCTACTAACTGTCCAGGCTAACGTAGAGTGAGTAGGCAATCCTTCGCCAGATACAACCGGAGTGGAATTAGTGCCTTCTTCGACGTGTCCTTTTTGTTATAACTGTCCCAAATGTCCTATTTTCATCGTGACGTATTCCGTAATTCGTTATTTACGCAACACTCGATAACAGACAGTGGGTTTCTGTTACACTAGCTATATGTATTTAACATTAACCTAAGAAGTTTGATTAGATATTCTAGGATATCGAACTAATTTAACATCAGTCAGATGCGAGTTATATTTGCGCGATTATCGTTACATAATGTTAATTGTTACTAACCATAATCCGAAAGTTGTTTCAGAGTTTTTTATACGGAAAAATCTTATCTAACATAAACAATTTATTTTGAGAATTTTATTCTAGTCTTATCCATACTATCCATTATTATTATTGCAAATTTGTTTGTGTCTGACTATTAAGTAGTTAGGTGGGTAATTGCTGTACCAATGTTGACGAAATTGGTATCTTAAATAGCTACCGTTTTTAAATGTAATGCGAACACAGAACAGAGTGCGAACACAGTGAACAGTTTGACGAATTACTTTATATTTTTATGTTTTCCTTGATGATACTTTTAAAGTGAATGTGGGAGTTATTAGGTGTTTATTAAAAAATTTAAAAAAATAAGCGCAATGTAATGTTACAGTACTTACTTGAATTTATAACACAAAAAGTTTTAATTTCTTACCGCATTCGATGACTTCAAAATTTTCCTATTATGAATAACTCTTAGAAGGAATGAGTGATGAAAGGCTGACGAAGAAAATGTACAGAGCGAAAGTGAGAGGTAAAAGAAGAACGCAACATTGTTACCGCCATTTTGTTGACAGCTTACGCCTCGGACCAATAATCAAAAAGGATGCAGAATTTGGTCTAAGATTGACCTAGTCTAGACTTTTACTAACGTACGTGATAAGGGAAAGGTTACAGTGTAGCTATACACAGCTAAACATGACATATTTCTATTTTTATGAATATTAGCCAAAGATTGACGAAGAATATATACCGAGCGAAAGTAAGTAGTAAAAGAAGCCAAGGAAGACCAAGGCTGACTTGTGAAGATCAAATAGCCAGAGTGTTAGCGAATGGAAATGTCAAAAGCTCTCACACACTTAGGCGAAAATGTGTGTGGAAAACGATGAGATTTGTGGAAGCGAAAGAGGTATGTAAGGACCGCGATGCTTGGCGCTCAGTCCTCTCTGACTACCTTGTTGGGGATACAGCGTGAAGATATGTATGTATGTATGTATGATTAACTTTGAAGGGTACATAACATTTTAAAACATTTGATGGTCATATTACTAATATAATCGGTCCATTACTGAACGCAATGGTTCTAAATTGTTGCAGCTTATGATAAATAGCTTCTGGGAAAATTTCTAACTCCGTTTTTTTTCCTATTGACGTAAGGAACCCTAAAAATTATATTGAGTTTTAAAATGTTCGTTCGAATATATTATGTACTAGCTAGAGCTCGCGACTTCGTCTGCGTGAAAGTCGGTTTTATTACGTAACAGGCTATAACCTAACAGGCTAGCGGCTAATTTTAAATTACCGTTAAATAACGATAACTTCTTTTTCTATCATCCGATTTTAATAAAACTAAGCCTAAATGTTCTTCCAAGTTAAGCTTAATCTACCTGTGAAAACCGCATGAACATACAGATACGGTTATTAAAGCTTTATTGAATTAAAATTATCTTCAAATATATACTTTGGAAGCGCTTTATGTCGTTATCGTCTTAAAAGAAGATTCAGGAATTAGTAGGACGACAGTAAAATAAGTAATTAACGTCCCGGTTATAAATACATTTTATAACCGGTAATAACGAAAATCAATGGATACTTTTTTTTTAAAACATATGTGAAAAATACATAAAATTGCTTTCATTTTGGATTGACTGTTATTGAATAATTGAATGACACAGTTACTAAAAAAGGCATTTCCAATAAGTTCTCAAATTTTAAAAATTCATTCGTCAAGATTTAACACTTTTCAAACATTATAATGTCAAGAAAGTACCGGGAAAAGATCAATAATACACGAAACGTTAGTTATTCATCCAAATTTATTTTATCACCTTCAAAGTATGCTCCTTCAGAAACGATACACTTACGCCAACGGATAATCCAATCATCAAAACATTTTTGTAAACGCTTTATGCGGAATTGAGTTCAGTGCTCGCCGCGAATTCTCCTTTATGTCTTCTACCGAATGAAAACGGGTGCCACGAAGTGGTAATTTGAGTTTAGGAAAAAGAAAGAAGTCGGCTGGAGCCATATCTGGTGAATAAGGTGGTTGCTCGATGGTATTTGTAGAGTTTTTGGTCAAAAATTCGTTTACAATGATGGCCTTGTGCGAAGGCGCATTATCGTGGTGCAAAATCCAAGAATTTTCTTTCCACAAATCTGGCCTTTTTCGTCGAATTTGCTCTGATAAACGCCGCATAACGCCCAAATAATATTCTTTATTTACCGTTTGACCTTCCGGCAAGAATGCCGAATGCACAACACCGCGATAGTTAAAGAAAACAGTCAACATGACTTTGACTTTTGATCGACTTTGGCGTGGTTTTTTCGGTTTCGGTTCAGTTGGAAGGCGCCACTGCGAAACTTGTTGACTAGTTTGCATGTCAAACTCGTAAACCCACGTCTCGTCACTAGTAACAATGCGTTTCATGAATATTGAATCGGAATTGACTCGTTCTAGCGTGTCCTCAGCGACTCTTATGCGATTGAGTTTTTGGAGAAAATTCAGGTCTTTTGGGATTAGCCGAGCGGCAACACGTTTCATACCCAAGTGATTATTTAAAATGGTACAGATCGACTCGTGAGACACAGAACGTTCGGCGGCTATCTCTCTCAAACGTGAATGAGAATTTTCAGTCACTATTTCCTTCACTTTTGCGATGTTAACTTCAGTTGCAGACGTTGATGGCCTACCAGAGCGAGGCAAATCTTCCATCACATCTCGACCGCTTTTGAACGCTTTGTACCACTCATAAGCACGTGTTTTTGATAAAGTCGATTCACCGTAAGCCTTCTGTAACATTTTCAGTGACTCCGATACGAAATTCCATTGGCGATGCAAAATTTAAGACAAACTCTTTGTTCGATGTTTTCGTCCATTATGAAATTCGCAATACACACTAGAATGATATAACTAAAAACAGCACTGTATTTAATCTAAATAACAGATGCAACTCAAACTCCGCGCCAAAATGAAAACAGTTGTGCCAATCTAACAACAACAAAAAAAAACAAAAAATTATATTTGGAACCATAAATAAATCATCCATTCCCGATACTTTCTCGACAGAATGTATATAATCTAAAATTATATTTAAATTTATAATTTTTAAGTTTGTACGTAACTATAAATTATATATGACATAAAAGCAACAAAAATTTTATTATGACATAGACAAATTCTTTTTTACTGTTTCGAAGTATTGACAATTATGTTATCAGCCTCAGCCTCGGACCAAGAACCTTGGTCCGAGGCCTCGTTATATGAAATTTGTTTTTAATATTTCTTAAACAAGTAAAGTTCCCCTTATTAACATAACATTTGTTTGCTTTGATGATTGGATCCGCTATTAGTACCTATTTGCCACTCACGGACTCAATATATTTGTTACATTTAGTCATCTTAGACATTATGTCACGCGCGTTATGATTTATACACTTACTCATCTAACCTACCCAAAGAGAGTAATTTCATAAGGCGGATACCGACCTGGCGCTTCGCCGGCCGCTGTAGCGGCACGCTCGCTACGCTCGCGCGGCTCGCGCTTTGTGGTTTATACACTTACCTAAC
The DNA here is from genome assembly GCA_907165235.1 of Zeuzera pyrina. Classification (NCBI taxonomy): domain Eukaryota; kingdom Metazoa; phylum Arthropoda; class Insecta; order Lepidoptera; family Cossidae; genus Zeuzera; species Zeuzera pyrina. The sequence goes on from OU015640.1 coordinate 2,460,270, forward strand.
CTAACCTACCCAAAGAGAGTATTCTTATAAGGAGGATTCCGACCTGTCGTTACGCCGGCCGCTACCGCGGCACGCTTGCTTCGCTCGCTCGGCTCGCGCGTTGTGGTTTATACACTTATCTAACCTAACCTACCCAAAGAGAGTGTTCTCATAAGGCGGATTCAGTTTACACACTTACTCAACCTAATGTAACCTACCCAAAGAGAGTGTTTTAAGGCGGATTCCATTCTGTATTAAATTCACTAATAACGTAAAAGACATTGGCTGTAAAAGTAGGTATAGAGTTTACCTCCTTTGCCTCCCAAAAAGTAGACAATCATAAAAATAATGTCTGTGATTAAAAAATTAACATTATATCCAATTATATCGAAAAAATTGTCACTTACAAAAGTTTAGACAATCATAAAAATAATGTCTGTGATTAAAAAATTAATATTATATCCAATTATATCAAAAAAATTGTCACTTACAAAAGTTTACGAAATTAATATCTTAAAATATTAAATCCCGTAATCTAAAACTTTAAAATCTTATATACTTGCAGTAAGTGTCGTTCCCGTTCCTTATAATAGGAAACCATGAACAATATGTGTATGCAAGTGATAAAACACGTAATAGTTGCAACTTGATATAGAAATTACAAAATTATTATCTTAAAAAATGTTACCTTGTAAAGTGACGCGTTAAATCTTAAATACTTATAATGATCGTCTTGTGCTATGAATATATCATCATTTTATTTAATTTTACAAAAGAAATTTAAAAAATTTTACTAAGTGGGCAACAATCTAAATCTTAGCCTATACTTTTTTCACTGTCATCCGATTTCTATAAAACAAATTTTACATTTTTAATAGACATTTTACACTTCGGTACTTACATTACGAAAAAGTTAAAGCATATTTTCTATTTAATATGTGAAGCGAAAACTTTAGTTCCCTTTTTAAGAATATTGCGAGGACGGAGGAGTGTGAAATTTGTTAGGTACAGTTAATGTTTACAGTTAATGTTTCTTAATGTATTTCTAATGAAATACATTAAATTAAATTGAATAAATCACTCATTGTTTACGTTCATACTGTCAATGTCAAAAAGACTGTCAATAACTAACTCATAATAGTTTGTGATCACACATGCTATACGCAACCTCCTTGTATCAATCAGTAGCGCAGAGTAGAGATTGTCGCCAAAGAGTTGTTAGTATAAGTTTATTTTTTACATGTATTGTCGAACTATGTATTTGGAGTTCAATAGACAACATTTATTTTTTTAACAGCCGGAAGAAATGTATAAAAAAAGGTGTTCTTTATTTCTTTCTTAATTTTTTAGATTTATTTTTTATTTAAATTGTATATAATTTGAAAAGGATAAACAAATCAACAGTTTAGCCTTAGCGAAACCTGTGATTATAGTCTTTGACAAAAGAACCTTACGTTCAAACTAAAAAATTTAACGAATTACAGTCAAATTTCGTCTACTGGGCGACCACTAGTAGTAAATTAATGTATTATAATATTCAGTAACTCGTAATTTAAAAACATTAGGTACTTATTTAATATACATACCTTCACTCCGTATACCTGACGTTAAATTATGATAACTTTTTTCACTGTTATCCAATTTCGATGAAACAATCCTAAATGTTGCTCCTAGTTGAGCTTATTCTACCTGCGAAAACCGCAAGAAAATCCGTTCAGGAGTTTCGGAAATTAGCGTGTACATACAGACAAACAATAATTAAAAAAAATGCTTCTTTGTGTTCTGTTACTTTTTTTTATCTTATTATTCAATATACAGACATGGTTTCAATTGATTTATTCAAATATGTATTAGATACTGTGAACTAGAGGGCAGCACTAGTCTCCGCGTACTTTGCTGTTGTCAGTTTGCTTTTTCAGTAATAAATGTGTGTTCCACTTATTATTACGGAAAAGTGTTTCATCGTGTTTAACTATTATCTAAATGATTAATACACTCAAATTCATTAATTAGAAAACATTACTTTAAAAAAAATTTACCCGGAAACTTGATAGAAAAATACGCGGGAACTTTTAGTTTTACAATATAATATAATTATAACAGAATAAGTATTTTACTTACGGTAAAATATTATCTTATACGAGAAAATATAATATGGAACATGAAATACACGAAGTAAAGAAATTTTTTTTATATACCTAAATAATGTATGTTATGCTCTCCTGCGTCCATTGGCTTGTTTTAACTACAATTACCTAATCATAAATTCATTCGAATCGTCAAAACGTTCAAAAGTTGACCAAATTTATGTTTTTGCGCTCAGAGATAAAATTCATTTCAAATTCACAGAAGATAAATGATTCACCTGACGCAGGCCAGCCATGAATTTTAAAAATATATATACTGGACTCTATAGTAACATCCAGGTTTTTATATAAGCCGACCACGAGTTTAAATCTGTTAATAGCGTTAAAGAAATAAAACCTGCCAGGAATTGAAACTACTACCATCGACTTACCAGTCGTCAGTCATTAAATAATTCTATCACACTCACATTGCACACCCAAATGCTAACATCGGAAGTCGATTTCAGACGCTAGCAGTTTTCCCAAAAGCCCCATAAAGAATACCTTGGAAATTGAGAAACATTTCCTATAGGCTCGCGTTAATTTCATTAGAATTGGAGCGACGTACTTTACTTCTAACGACGATCTCTGTTACCGAGGACACAATGGTAATTTTACTTAATAATCATGCATTCGCAGACTATGTTTCATTTATTGCTCATTATTCTTCTGTCTTCACGCTCATAATGGGATTAGACTCGTTAGACAAAATAATATGTGGAGTATTTTTAAACTATCGTCAAGTAATGGGGAGTTTTTCGTACCAGTTCAATTCTTAGCTTTTTTTACTAATATGTTGTTTTATACGTGTGTGTGTGCCAGCTTATCCTGACATACTTTCAATGCACGATCTCTGATTATGTAAACATCCGCTAAATCACAATAATATCACGTAGATAATTAGCATAAATAGTTATAAATATAGAAATAAGGCATGAGATATGAACGATAGCGCTATGACGTTAACACGCCGAATCAGTACTTACATAATATCTACAAAATTCCGCAATATTATTACACTATCATGAAGTCATCGATTGAAAGTACGACATCTTCACATCTTTTCCTTTTCAAAATTTTTGCTTACACATGACAAAGCGGATCTAAAGATAACGACAGTCTGTAAATAAGATTGTACAGTGTAATTGTTTCATATTAACGATAAAAGTTTAAATTGAGTAAAGTTCTTTGAAATGATCAGCACCGTAAAAGTAGAAAATAACAAGGTAGGTGTCTCCTTATCGTAAAACTTTCTGATAGTAAGTTGTCTCCCAACCAGCCTTTCAAGAAGGGTTTCCGAAGATAAAGTACAATTACAGTAGGATGGAACGATTTGAAGAAACGCGGAAAATTTCTTGAGATCTATTACGTTATGATAAAATAGGTATTTTTTGGTGTTTTTCCTTGTTATAAATATAAAAGTAGACAAAGAAGACAGATCTGGAAGCAAGCGTTGATGTCCTTACATAATTCTTTCGTCTTCTCCAATAATTCTTCTCCACTCCTCAAACAGATAACGTATATGAGGTCAAATTGAGTCTGTGTCGTGTCAGAACTCTAATACATTACGCCATGACTTTCAAGTGTTATTAGCATTGCTTTAAAATTATCAGTGATGATAAATATCCTTGCGATAATACAGTACAAATATTGAATCGCCTTTTTAGAACGTGTTCTAAATTTAGTGAGCACAACCTTCGACATGAGATGCTTCGCAGTAACTTGAGAGTGGCTCCACCACTCCACCCAGGTCGACAACCAAAAAAAGGAAATGTAGCGTGCTTCAACCTCATAGAGATGAAATCATTAATTAACACTGAAGTAGTTATGATTGTGAATTCTATTTACATTATTGTTATAAACGTTCGCAAATTGACGCAAAAGACAATTCCCTTGGGTCGGATCGCTGAACGGAATAATTAAGCTAACAGCTGTGTCAGCTGTGTCAGGGAAAAAACAAAAAGTAACAACATAATAATTAAAATAATCAATTACTCCAATATTCAAGTTCAAGCATAAAATATCTCTCATCATCAACGACGTCATTTTTTGATTAGAGCTTCTTCATTTGTGCGCCATCATCTTTGTTCTACTCGTACGCCATTCTCATCCAGTTGACATTCTCTCTATGACAGATATGCCCCTTTCACCTACACGCGCGTAGCAAGTCTGAGCGATATCAGCAACTTTTGCCATTTTTGGAAGTATTCATAGGCAAAAGGTTTTCAATTTCATTTTCTGACGTTAAAAAATTTTAACTTAGTGTAAATATGTGCAATGAATTACACCATTTTCCATTACGTTACATGGGTGGATACATCGTTAAAACACTATGCAATCGATTTATATTACTACTAAAGATAGGTATGGTAAGACGGTACAGACCATAAACTTAGTATATACTGGCGTATAGACGAACACAGAGCTAGTCGACGCGTGACGATTTTTAATTTGTCAACGTAACCTATGAGATGAATGGTTCCCTTGATTATTGCGATATATTGCGAGTCACATACAGAACACTTAACCATTATTAAAAATTATAGTATTTCTTTGAAATAAAATAGGAATAACATACATACATACATATCTTCACGCCGTATACCTAACGGGGTAGTCAGAGAGGACGGAGCGCCAAGCGTCGCGGTCCTTACGTACTTCTTTCGCTTCCTCAAATCTCATCATTCTCCTTACACATTTTTAAGATCAAATAGCTAGAGTGTTACCCGACGGAAGTGTCAAATGCACTCGCGTACCTAGGAATAACTTAAAATAATAAAATAAGTCAACAGCCTTCTCCACCGCGTGACGACTCGTGACGACCTGTCATTCAAAAAGGCTTAAAATAGTGTCTCTTTTGCTGTTCCTTTCCTACTCGTGTCACTATCATAAAACAGCACTCTTTGTACGTCTTATACGCTAGTATATATTTACTAAGTTAATGGTAAGGACGGGTTACCGGAACCAAATAGCAGGTTGCTGTTCAATTATCCATACGATTTCCTTTCAACAAGTAAAATACATTGACTTACATTCACGGTCTGCGGGAAGAAACGCCGCTGGTGCATTCCATACTTTTTTCACTGTCATATCAGCATAAAAGCTTGACTTTATTTTTCTACAACTAAACACAGTTAAAATAATATAAAGTTCATCGCGAGAATAATTCATTTTCATAACTATTTCTTTGCCAATGATAGAAGAATATTTAGCCAAGATATTTAAAATGGAACCGTTATAGATTCCTCACGTCTCACATCACCGTCCTTTGTTTGCCCATTCCATGCGTATTATGACGCAGCTGATTTATTTCAATCATTTCTTACATTTTTTTTATTAACTGTGTCGGCTTAATTCATATGTGTAACCGTGATGAATTACGACTTTTAAGTATCAAGAGTCTCGAAGTTAAACCAGGGACAGACGGACAGATGGGCATGGCAAAACTATAAGGGTTCTCTGTGGACTACGGAACTCTAAATCAGGTCCAAACACCCATTATTTAATTGTTTGTTTCTCATTTCTATTGTCGGGTCATCAATTTACGTCTTTGTGTTTTTCAATTCAGTATGTGTAAAGATAACAAAACCAATTGGCATTGACATACGTACATAGATACATACGAGTACATATACTATGTAGATAGTAAGATATGATGTGATGACGAAAGATTCCATTGTTGCTATAAACCTAGTATATACTGGCGTATAGACGTACAAAAAGTGCGAGTGAGAATGTAATCTTTTAAGCTAGTGACACGAGTGGGAATTGTAACCCCTTTTTGAATGACAGGTCGTCACAAGTCGTCACGCTGTGGAGAACGCTGTTGATTTATTTTATTATTTTCTATTATTCCTATTTTATTTTAAAGAAGTACTGTATTGACATGTTCCGTATTTAATTGTGATATTACATATCGCAATAATCAAGGAAATCATTCATTCCATAGGTGACATTAACAAATTAAAAATCGTCACGCGTCGACTAGCTCTGTTCGTCTATACGCCAGTATGTACTAAGTTTATGATTTTTGCTAATTTGACTACGAACAGAACGTGCATTTCAAATTAATTTACATTCTTCTAGAAATATAAAATGTGACATGAATATAAAAAGGCCGAAAAAAAGGACGTGTCACAAATGTAGAGGTTCAAAGTTACATTTCAATTTTCACAGCGGAAGTCATTACAAGAGGCGTAGAAATGTTAGTATTTCGTACTTTATTTCGTTTTATTTCTGTAATATTCAAACCGAAGGGCACTCCGGTATTCTTTTTGTGTGTCGAAATATTGGGGTGTTGTTTCTAAAGAGGTTTGTGTAGCTTTTGATTTTATTGCAAAATTGCTTGGATTGTCGTTCATGTTTTTTTAATATTTGATGTAATAATACCCAACTTTACTAGCATATTTTTCGTTTTTGTGGCACTAAACAGCATTCAGGATTCCTGTTACTGTTTTTGCATTACACTATACGTTATGGGCACCCTTACAACAACAAACAAATGGGTAAAAGCTCCACATAACCCATTCTCTTCCCCAAGGGTCTCTGTATAGATCTGTGTGCAGATTTATTCTCTCCACCAGGGGTCTGATATATCTGTGTGCAAATTTAGAAATCTTATCTAAAAATAAAGGTGTGATGATGATGTCAATATGTCAGTACAGATTGACTAATGCGTTTCAAACTTTTTTTTTTACAAAAGAGGGGGCAAACGAGCTAGCGGATGAGCTCATGGCAAGTAATCGCCGCCGCCTATGGCGACCCACAATTTCCGAAAAATCACGGGTGCGTTGCCGGTCTTTAGGAAAAGAAGGGATGGGAAAGGAAGGGGGGAAATGGGTCACTGGCACTCTCACTCACAGAACGAAACACAACAGCAATAGATACTGTTATTTCACGCCGATATTCCGTGAGAGGGTGGTATTTCACCGAGCGAGCTGACCCGATTCTGCTGCAATGCGCATGGCTCTACCACCAGTGAACGAACTATGAATTTTGTGTGATTTGTGAGCTGTGAGCTGTTTCGAGTCCGTGGAGTGTATGCTTATTGAGTGAAAAAAGCGTTTTATATTCGTGATAGAATTTCGGCCACTGTGTGACCAGTAGTCTGTTTTTATTGTTTGAAAATAATATTGCACTGACATCGAAATTAGAATTTATACTTGAGGTGTAAGTTAATTAGAAATAGCATTTCTGAACGTTTAGTTTTCGATTTGTCAACAAATGTTTAGCCTGTCAGCAACGCAGGATACATATTAATTTGTACGTGTAAGTAATTCTAGTAATTAACATTTTCAGTTAACTGCCGTGTTATTTACAACGTGAATAATTCTTTCACACGATATCGTTAGGATTCTTGTTTACCATTACTTTGACTAAAAGCAAAAAAAATTTACCGATTTTACCGATCTGTGTCTGATTATGTATGTATGTATGTATATAAATTACATATATACATACATTTAAATTATATATAAGTATATGCGACTTTTATGCCACTACCTACAGGCTCGTTTGAACCGATTTAAATAACACATAATAGGTGACGTCATCATAAATCCAATATGGCGGATGTCTCGAGATGACAGGTTAATTTTTTACTTGAAACCCCCTTGACATGGGTATCAAACGACATCATGGATATAAAATCCAATATGGCGTTTACCCCATATAACAAGTTATTAATGCTACGTTCTAAAATTGGAAAAAGGTACGTTAATCTATGGAATCACTCGGTATCCGTTCGTCTGCCTATCTGTCTGTTTACTGTCTGTCACAGCTGTTTTCCTCAGGAACTATTTGACATGAGCAGCTGCTTGAAATAGTTATAGCATGTGGACCTAAATACAGAACTTTAGAAGTCGAAGTTACAGTTTCGTGGGACAGTTTTTGCGGTTTATGCAGTAAGTTAAAAAAATAAACTATTTGGGGGTCATTATAATGGGTATCAATTGAAAGCAATGAATTTACAGTGTTTGATTTACAGTGAGATAGTATGTGAGGAGAATGATGAGGTTTGAGGAGGCGAAAGAAGTAGGTAAAGACTTTGATACTTGATACTCCATCCTCTCTGACTAGCCCTTTAGGATATAGCGTTATATATGTGTGTTCTATTTAAACTTTTTTTAACAGTTTCTTTAAAAATTTAGACAATTTCAATTTCTTTTATTGGCTGTAAATATTTTACAGAATCACTTGTTTTTTTATGCTATCTTTTTAATGAAGGAGTAACATTTTATTGTATGACATTATATTTTTTAATAGCAATTCCTATATTCCTATATTCCTATTCTATATTTTCACCAATTTTTGAAGTGCCATTAAACGCATCCCCAAATTAACGTATGAGATATATTGAGATGACCAATTGATATGTTCGATAAACTGAAATTCAAACAACTCAGTATACAGAACCCTGTCATATGCATGCACAAGATATACTTGACTACATTCGTAATATACGTGACGTGAGTGATTAATTTTAGTAGTAATTATTATGTGTTTCTTGCCTTTATGATTAATATTTTTTTATTCGACTTATAATTTTCTTTTAGATAACTGGCTTTTACTGGCATATACAAAGAAACACTTCGCGCCGTGAATCACTTGTTATATTAAGGAAAAAATAACACATTACTGTGATAATAATGTGTTATTTTTTCATAATAAATTCGTGCGTGCCACGCTTTTACACTCAAATAGGTATCATTTAATTTAAAACACGGCTTACACTGACGGTCTTACGGAATCAACAAGAGAACAGTTTCGTTAATTATTATATACTGTTAAATATGAAATGTAACTGGAGCACTGATCACTATGAACACGTTATCAATTCTTCATCACAACTATTATGTACTTGACTTCTCTGACTTGATTGACTTGACTGACCTGACTTGACTTGACGGCTTCTCAACAACTGATTCTGATGCTTCTGACGGCTTCTGAACAACCCTTACAAGACCAAAATCAGACTTTTATGCAGCCCCACTACATGCAGGAAATCCATTCAACCCTCGTTCTTGTTACTAAAATGTTACAAAATATCACACGTGGGTAACATATGTGATTAAAATTAATGTGGAACTAACAATACATTTGATTTTTAGCACAGGATCTATAAAAGTGTGTTTTTTTTAGTTCTTCAAACTATAATTTTTATTATACTCATACCCATCTGCTTGCGCAATCAAGGAATGAAGACCGATTATGTACACTTGAGTCATGGACCACTCAACCTATAGAGTGGCAATGCCACTTATTTTATTCTAACGACGCACCCCAGCTTTGCTCGAATGGAAACAATTGTAGTATACCTACACAAAACCCTTCCGGAAGAAATTCTCTAAATGATAGTGAAAACCGTATTAAAATCCGTTGCGTGGTTTAGAAGCAGTAAGCGAAGAAACTGACAGATGCAGACAACGACTTTATTTTATACTATTTAATAATAAAAATGAAAACAATTCTGAACTGTTGCGGTTACTGCGTTCTGTTTTATAGTTTGATTTTTTGCTGTTTTTGCCGCTCCACCGAAAAGAACAATAAGCCATTACATAAATATTTAAATATCTGTCGGAATACACAGAAATGTACACACAGGTCCAGTATTGGTTACTAGTACTGGTTACGTACTGCTTAATGCGAGTGAGAGTTGATATTTGTTAGTATAAACAAACTGAGCAGTGGTGAATAAGATGGCCCGATATTTCGTCTCTATAGGTTGTGTGCTCCATGACATAAGCTCACTCGCTTGCACAATCGAAGAGTAAAGACAATTGTTCTCAACTCTCATGCCGGTGATGCCGCGAGGTATGTCTGGTGACGCCGCGGTCGAGTGTTGGGAATTATGTGAAAAATTCTTATAATTTTAAGTTATCTTACGCCAAAAATTTCGAACTTATTAATCCACGCGAATCATTTTTAGAATGTTCCATTGGATTGATGCAGAAATACCTATTAGTATAGAAAGGGTATAAAAAGCCGTGCGGTTGAGTCATTCTTTGACCTGACGAAGTCTGATCTCTGGAATATCCTGACGATGCTTCAGATACAAAAATTATTATAATTTATCACGTGAAATGGATTTTCATAAAGTAACACCCAATCTCCAATTCCTCCAATCCAATTTTTTTATTTTTTTTTATTTTAACACCCAATTGAAGGAATCTATAAAACTTGGGAATCATCTTGTAATCAATTGTAACGATGAAAATATAAGACATATTTTGCCAATTTCAACAATTCTCAAAGAATTCGTATTTATATTTTTAGTAGCTCCTAAGACAATTTGATTGGTAATTAGCGTTTGTCTCGTTTTCACTAATGTTTACAGAAGATCTTAGGTGTAAAGACCAATTAGGTAAGAGACATGTTTGAGAGATGGCTTACACTTGTTGTGGCAATAATTAAATTTTAAAAAAGAAAATTTAAATAGATTAAATATAGGTATATTTTTCTAAAATGTACGAACTGAAGTTTTATCAAAAAAAAAATATAATTAATATTATTACTATCGGTCAACTATTGGTGATGATGTCTGGAGTCCCGAACTGAATAGAAAACTGCAACTCGATGGAGTATGGAAGGCAACTTAAAATTTGGAAATCATGATAATATGTAGTATTTTTATTGGACTCCTCTCGATGATTCCTGTATTTACTTTTATTGAGATATTTCCACAGAGGAATTCTTCTATTATATGTAATACTTCATTATTTTAATTTTTATAGGGAAACGTAACAAATTCCACTTTTCTTGATACCACTCCAAGTGTTCGTTATTTTTCTTTCTCTTTTCTCCGCCTACCCTCTTCAAAATTTCAAATTTCAATCCAATTCTTAGTACTGACTCCGGCTGATACTAATTGAAGAATTATTATACAGATTTATTTTATATCAAGTTGTTATACAAACTTATTTTATATCAAGAGTTATTAGGCAAACTTATTTTAAAACTGTTGTCAAAGATAAAAAGTCAAAACACAGAATTTAGTACACAATAATATACAAAGTATTACACGAATAATTTAAAATAAAGGTACATTAATAAACAGGATAATGATTCAGATTTTAGAATGACCAACAGAATAAACAGATGTAAGCCTATATTAAAACAGTAAGTGACAAAGCAAACGGAAGTAAAACACAATATTAGACAAGGTAAAGATTATTATATATTATAATATTGTTACGAGCTGAGGGTAATAAGATGCCGGTTAAGGGTGCAAAGAGTTTTATTTTCCTTCGTACGAGCAGATGTCAAAAACAAGCGAACTTAATTACGGCGGTCCCTAGTCTTCGTAGTCGCCCTCGAAGTAGGTACTCGCGTAGTAGTCACCGAAGGTACACGCTTCACTCAATAACAACGTTCCCGAATCGCAGTTCTTTTATCCAAGGTCGTCGCAGTAGTCGTCGTAGTGGTCTATGTAATTCGCCTTGATGTCACCTCGATCGCTAGTTGAGAAACACTGACTCGGCGGCGGACACGGAGCTCTATTTATAGTCGGATAAAACGAGGGTGGAACTTTCTAGCTAATTACGCTCGTTAACGGTAATTCGACATTGTTCTCGACGCCGCCTGTTTGCATGAGTCATAGGTACATGACACGTCATCGCTCAGGAATATTCGAGGTGCAACTTGGTTCTTCTTTCTTAATTTGACTTATACCATTCGATAGTAGGCCTTAAACCTAGCAATGCATTTTTAGGTCATAACTCAATAAAGCCTAGGTCTCGAGATATAAGCACTAAAAGTTACGTTTCGAGCTCCATTAAAAATCGACCTTATTCCTTACGCATAAGGTCCAACCGTAACAATATATATTATACCCCGTTAGGGATACAGCATGAAGATATGTATGTATGTATGTATAATATATATTAACAGATAAGAATTACAGAATTACATATTTACTATAATCTATAGATATATGTTTGTTCTGTAGTACATAAGTGACGGGTTTCATCCAACAAAGCTACTGATTGTGTAGTTTCGCAGACGTCATAATACTGAGGGCCTTTTATTGGTCTAAAGAGTCGATTTAGGATCGGTTGGTGAAAACATGAGTCCGTTCATTTATACATATAAAAATTTGTTAAATATGAGTTCGATACACGCGCAGTAGGTTTCTGATATAAAATTTTAAAATAAACTGATTTCTGCAGATTTGAGACGTAGAGAGGAACTATTAGCTGATGAAAATAACAAAATCATTCGTATATCTATACGAAAGAATTATATAAAGATTACGAAATTTGCCTCTGAATCCACTCTTACTACCCCATGGGGATAGGAGATAGAGTATTTTAATATTACCTACTGTAAAAGGAGGTTGAAAAAGTGTTACCTTTCTTTGCCGTTTCTTCTCAGTGTTCAGCTTTTCTTTTCAAACTGAAAATAAATTTCCAAAACACCTTGCAATTGTGTTTACTTGAACAAATCGATTTGACTTTGACTCTGTAAAATTTGTATGGACTGTATAATGTTTATAGGTTGTTGGTTCCTCACATGAGAATAAAGAAAACTGATTTGACTGTGATTAATGAATGAAGTTTAATGAATATCGAAGAGAAAAAACACTTGATTTCAATTATAAATAGAAAATAGGAACACAGCCGTAGTTGCTTATTTGATTTGAATCTTATGTAACGACATTAAAAATGACAAAAATATTGAAATTACCCTCATGTACATAATGTGTATAGCGATAAAAATATAAAAAATGTTAACGACTTTGAACAGACTCTGTTGAAAATATTAATGAACAAGTTTTTGATGATTTTAATAATAAGTGGTGAAAGTTCGCGCCATGCAAATATTTCTTTTTCTATAAATGGTGTCGCCTCCAATGTGATTTTTTTAAATAATTACAGTAATGTTTCATTTGAGATTCAACTGTCCTTTATCGTTACCGCTTCAAATAAAAAAAATATCCACGTTATCGTTAACCGATCTCAAATCAATCACAATGATTGATATATATGTTCTAATCTACTTTTTTGCAGACTACACGTGTATCAGCAATTAAACATTGTGTATCAAACTAACAGAACAACACAAAACAAGGTGGTTCGCACAAAACACGACTCCATATCAATCACCGATGGGCAGCAGTGTTTTGGAACAACGATTTCTATGATTTATAACGGTAGCGACCTCGGCAAAATGGCCCCGCTATTGACGTATTGGGAGCTAACGTTTCCGAGTTATATTATCGAGCTGTCCAATTCTGCACGAGTAATTTTTTCTTCTGTATTGTCGCATTAATTTGTCTGTTTGATTCAGGGTTATTCACTGAGAAATATTCGATCCGATTCTTTCTTAGTTATTGACTATGTATGAGGACTTTTTGGCAGGAACGACAGAAATTAAGTTGGCATTTTATTTACATTTTCTAATTCTTGCGTTTTGTGAGTTTTATGATACACAAATGATAGTATATTATGGGTTTAAGGTCTGTGCAAGTGTTGAGAATTGGAAAGTTTTAATAAATCTGTAACTCCATAGTAACGCTTACTGACACTTTACTGGAAAGTGTTAGAAACTTAGTAAAAAGAAGACAGACATTTCACATAGAGATGCACCACTCTCTTACGTGCAAATGACAGAAATGTTTTTAATAAATATGAAATGAATTGCCAGTATATAAAATCGTAGTAGTGTTATGTTAGCTTCGCTACGACTTTAATCACGTCAATTAGCCGTCTGTGATAATTTTGTAACATTTAAATGGCAAGTGTCGGGTGAAAATAGGTTGCCTAAGTATTAATGAGACTGTACATAATGTCTGACTTTAGTCTTTGTGAAATAGTTGTTAAGTGTTGTGTTACTGGGAGTGTGGGCGTTGTCAATTGCCACACAGTTTTAAACTAGTGCAGTTCTCATCGTTACATCTGATATTACGTAAAGTGCTCCATGTGTAGTATATATCTCTAGGATCAAAAAAACAAAATAGACGAAGTCACTCTTACCACAGTATGTCAAACGAATTCGCGTATCTCTTTCTATCTCATTGAGCATAACCACGATTGAATCTGTTAGCTATAGTAAGTATGGCAACCTCGCACTGTCAGTGTAATTCGTGTCAGCTTATGAGTCGGTCATGAAATATCTATTTGCAAAATACTCATAAATCTTAAGTGTTCGGCTACTAGTACTCACGAAAATAAAAATATGTCTTGATCCTTCCGTAGTCCTTTAGTAAAGACCTAAAAACTCTATCAACAAAAAAGGATAATTTATGGGCACGCTTTTAGATTAAATGCTCCGTCCTCTGTAATACTCGGTCCGCGGTATACCTAGTGCTTGTAAATAATTAAATAGTTTTTTTTTTGCGGGAATGGAAGAAGTGAGGCTGTCATTTTATTTAAATTTTCTATTTTTCACATTTTTGGGAGTTTTAAAATACAAAAGTGATAGTATATTGTGTTTTAAAGTTCTACGTAAGTGAAAAGAATGGAATAGGTCGACATAAACATGTGTAGCTGAAGTTCTCGCGCTTTTCTGAGAAATGCTTTATAACTTCAGTAAAGCCTACTATCATTTTACTGGAGGAGTTTTACGATAAGAAAAAAAACGAATTTACTTCGAACGTGCTTCATGTGGATTCTACTTATTAATACGTGACATTGGCAAATGCGCTAATCTATGCGCCGTGCCATGAAGAAAGAAAAAATAAATAAATAAAATAAAGTAGCAAATCCTAATCGTGTAGTCGAATGGAGGTAGTCAGAGATAATTTAATTCTAACCGCCGCCATGTCCTGTTAAATAGAAGTAGTCTAGTTTAATCAAAACTAGTACATATTAAGCTGTATCCGTGGAAGGTCGTTGTTAAAATATAATCAAAATTAATAGCTGTGTGTATCGAGATCTCTTAAAAAAGCATGAGATATAATTGAATATCGTGGATTAGTAAATCTATCTATAAACATAGGTATTTCTTATATGCAAAACGTGGTGCTTAGTGAGATTCTAAACATGGTATTTTAGTAGTCAAAAGTTGTCTTTAGTATGGTGTTCTAGCGAGCCTTTAGTGTTCTAGTAAGTGTTTAGTATCTACTGTCTAGTACATTTATTACTTAGTGCGCTTACACCTATATGCATAATATATATAAATGTATACGTAGAAGTGCTACACAATGAGTACATGTAATTGTCTTTTTAAAAAAAGCATCAGCTGACGAATTTACAAATGTCCCGTTCAATAAATACACAATTCAAAAGTGTCTAGAGATCAAGTACATTTTTAACTATAAAAAATTACCTAATTAATATTTAACAAATCTAGTCTTCCAGACTGGCTTCTTACTTTAATTCCTATGTTTAAGTTAACAACTTATCCCTATATTTTGTAAAAATTAAGAAAAATACAATTTTTGCAAATTGTGGGAAATTACCCTAAGTTAATGTCGTCAATTAAATGCCAAAAAAAGGCAAAAATGAGGATTTTTAAAATTTTTATTGTAAAGATAAAAAAATTAATAATCTGTGTTTCCACCATTGACACGAATTACGCAATCACAGCGATTCGGCATGCTTAAAATCAGTTCATCAAAATCACTTTGAGGAATGGCCGCCCACATCCTTTTGCGGCGATTGAGCAGGCCACGGCAGAACGTTAATGCGAGCGTCGGTAAGAGCGCGTGTTACGACTAGCCGTGTGTGGACGTGCATTGTCATGCATTAGTCGAAACGAATCATCCAACCGCCTTGGCAGAGGGATGATCACGTCTGAAACAATTCTCTTCGCATAAATCTGAGCATTGAGATTGCCCCTGATCCAAATGAGATCGGTTCTTCCACCGATCCAAATACCGGCCTAAACCATTATTGTTCCCCCTCCATATGAATGAACTTCCTGACAAAATTTCAAACATTCTTGACTTCCAGAGCTCCTCCAAACTCGAGTACCTACGTCTTGTATCCGGCCTCATACCGAAATGAGATTCATCGGAAAAGCAAACACAACGCCAGTCTTCTTCCTCCCAATTTCTGTGTTCGCGAGCCCATTATAGACGGGCCCTACGATTGCAGGGTGCTATAGGCAGAACTCTCAGCGGCCTGCGGGAACGCAGACTCACTTCACGTAAACGATTTCGGATGGTTTGGTCGCTTATCAGCAAGCCTAAAGAGCTGTGGAGCCTCGTAGCCTACATCATGGCGGTCATAGTACGATTCCATCGAGCAATATTTTGAATATATCGATCCTGTCTGCGAGTGGTGATGCGAGATCGTCCTCTATGTCGCTCGGCCACGCTGCCCGTGATACGATAGCGTGTCCAGATACAGCTTATGACGCTCTGTGTAGTGCCAAGAGTGACAGCCACAGTACGTTGCCTGGAACCAGCTTGCAACATTCCGACGGCTCTCATGATCTCTTCTCGTGTCAAATGATGTCGTCGCTCCATATCGATGCAATTATTTTCAGTTCCGATGCAGAAATTGTAATGATTTTGTAAAAACGCTATTACACACTTTTATAGGAATCCTGATTGACAGTTCATTTTCTATTATTAATCAAAATTTAAAGAAAATTCTCCAAAAAAGTTAAAATAATAATCCTCAATTGCGGCGATACTCACAAACATACTTGATCCCTAGACACTTTTGATGAGTATATTTAACCAACCAATTTCGTTAACTCACTTTTTTTGTAGAGCAGGAGAACCTTAACTCAGGTACCCAGCCCTATTGGGGTGAGACTAGCTACACTAGCTAGCTTACTATCTGCAAGTAGTCAGCATGTGACAGCCAAATATCGTGGAGTATCTGCCGTTAAAACGAGAATTTATAATGAAATGTGTGTAGTGGCGTTTACTGCGAAAATTGTATTTTACGGTCTTAGCGCTATAGACACGCAATCGTCATATATGATATCAATTTTTTATTACACTTAGTCATCGGTCGCGCAATGATCGCGTGGCTGTCGCACCCTACAAATTTTTAGGTAATAACCCCGCCAGTTACTTGTGGCTTTAGATGGAGTTATTGTCGAGGGGTTCCGGGATCTCTGAAACACAGCAGTGTCCCTTTGATGCTGTGCCGAAGAATTTCTCGAGGCCAGTTACAGAATCCCACTGCGCCCTTGCAGAGCCGCGACAGCGCGAGCCACACGCGCTACTCGGGGTCACATGGATGGACGATCGGAGCTCCCACTCCGATTGGTCGCGACACTGAAAGCCCCTTTAGTAGCCTCTTATGACAAGCGAAGAATACTGTAACATTATTCTCTGACCCGGGCTATACAGGGCTATAAAGTCCTAGGTCTTATAGATATCCAAAAACTAATTTTAGAAATCCATTTTTAGATATCGTTCGAAACCCTAAGTTCTCCAGTCCGACTCACACTTGACCGATGTTTAATATATATGCGTCGATATAAACTTTTACGCTTTCGCGTTGCATTATAAAATATCTAAAAACACTGGAAATTAACGCGATTACCTTTTATTGACGTTTCGGCCGAGTTGCATCGGCCGTGGTCTCAACAAAACTGTCGCAGCAAGCTTCACTCCGTGTCCAAGGCAGATTTTATATCATCTACCCCCGATATTTGTAAATAATTGTTTAGGGTTCCTATACACAGCACTCACGGTGTCCACACACTTCACCGGATGTGTTAACTTAACTTCAACGTCAAGTGAAAATAAAAGGTTTTTAGATATTTTAAATGCATCGAACTTTTACTAGCTAAATTCTCAAGTTAGCTTCCTACTTACCTAATCACTGTGTAAACGGACCCAAGATGTACATTTGTAAGTATCAATTTAGCAAGTTCGCTCCCAGATATTAGCGTTATATTTGATATGCTTATTTTACTAAACTCAACCCAAAATAAGCAATGCGATGGCTTCACATAAAAATAAACGGTAGGGTTAATAGGTGGGTAGGTATGCCAGAAATTACTTACTTACGGATCTTTTTTACGATGTATATTTTCCCTCTTAATATCATCATAAACTACGGTTACGTGAGCTTCCTATAAATATAGATAGCTACATCGATACATTTGTGTTTGCTAAGAAGATTATTAGATTTCTACATATTACATACAAGTTTTTAGACTAAAGGTGAAATATAATAAATCAGTAAGTACAATATACTCAAAATAATCTTCCCTACTCAACTGTAGTCTGCTAGGCTCCCTAAGTCTATTGTTTTCAAGGTATGATTTGTTTCGCCGCGTTTAGATTCACCCTACACCTACAGGCGTTCTATTTTCGTCTGTCCCTATTCCTTTCTGAAGTGACACTTAACTGCGTCTCTACTATTAGTAATGTAGACAATATCATTCAGATTCAGTCCCTGTTAGGCATCAATATCAGTTCTAGATGTCACATTGAAATACCTATCACACATTACAGAGAAATTATATTGTACAATCGAAACAAAATAAATTCATTCCTTCCATTTTTTTTACGCCGAAATTCCATCTTCAACATGGATTATTGAGAAAAATGATTGATGGAAAGAATTTTCAGAACGAAAACGAGTGGAAGAACAAAGCCTTATCCTATTTTTTATTTTTGTCCATAATGTAAACAAATGTGACGACTCTGAAATTTGGGAAATTTATAACCTCATAACGGCCTCATGAGTGAATCATGATCATGAATGAGTGATGAAGGACTGACGAAGAAAATCTACAGAGCGAAAGCAAGTGGTAAAAGAAGCCAAGGAAGACAAAGGCCGACTTATGAAGATCAAATGGTCAGAGTGTTAGCTGACAGAAATGTTAGACGGAAATGTCAAAAGCACTCGCATACCTAGGCGAAAATATGTGAGAAGAATGATGATATTTCAGAAAGCGAAAGAAGTATGTAAGGACCGCGACACTTGGCGCTCCGTCCTCTCTGACTACCCCGTTGGGGATACAGCGTGAAGGTATGTATGTATAACCTTGTTTATAACATAACTAGAGATGGGCTAGTTCGCAAATGATCGTACTCTTATTAGTTATTTGTGAAACAAACTCAAAGCACACTAATCAATAAGTATATTTAACGCACTATGAAACTCACTAATCACTCATTAAAACACTACGTATAAAACTCACTGAATAATTCACTGCATACTGAATAACTCACTGAACACTAATTTTGGCTATATTTTAACAACGACGGTTCGCGGATACCGCTAAGGATATACTAACACTGATTGCACTAGACTACTTCTATTTAACAGCACATGGCGGAAGGTATAATTAAATTATTTCTGACTACCTCCATTCCAATAAACTGTACACGATCGTTGTTGCTACTTAATAACTACTACACAGAACTAACGCCAGATTCTTTTATAAAACCTCATTAATACGTAGGCAAAGTATTTTGATCCTACTTTTGCTATCAAAACGTCACAAAATTGTCATAGATGACTAATTGACGTGATTAGAATGTAATGAAGCTAACAAAACATTTTTAGAATATTCGTCTGTGCGTGTGCTTGTGCTTCAATGAAAACTACCCAGAATAAAAGAATAATACACTTCATGATGTGTAAAAATTTGTATTTTTAAAAAACACTTAAAAATAAAGAACAGAAGATTATTATTGTTTGCACGTCGCAAATAATAATATTCTTCAGTTGTTATTCTGTCTTACGTTTCGAATGATGTAATATGTGGTGTCACTCACATATTAGAGTGAACCATAGAGTGAACTGATTTATGATACTATATGATACTTATGATGATACTGAAATTAAAATGGCTTCCTATTCGTCTTCGACGAAATGTTCACATTCTTTCGTTTCTTTATAATATCCTTAATAACCCTTCTGCTCCTCAATACCTTCGTTTCTCGCTTTCACTTCTTACATTCTCCTTCTTGACCTAGACGCTCTTGTGTCACTAAAACTTTACAATATCCTCTTTCCAACACCAACTTTTTTTATAACTCCTTCACCGCACAAGGTGCGTTATTGTGGAATAAACTGCCTTCTAATGTTCGCAACTGTCCTACGGTGTCATCTTTCAAAAAACGACTAAAAGAGTATTATTTATCTGATACAATGCCATAAATTATCGCATTTATGGATGTATGGTATGTATACGTCAATGCGTAGTATGCGCGTATATCTAAATGTGTATCTATGTGTATGTATATATGTATATATATAGTATATCTTTGCGTTCACATAATATTATGTATATATTTATAAGCTATTTAGGTATTATTTATATGAATATGTATGAATACAAATTTGTGCAAATACGACTATTTATTAACACGCTTTTGTACATTACTTACCTTCGTTACATACTGTCTAACGTTTTGTGAGGTTGGCTGGAACAGATCTCTTGCAGAGATAACCTCGCCTTTGTACTTTATTTCTTTGTAATAGTTAATATAAAACTTGTGTACAATAAAGATATATATTAATACTAATTTGGTCTAGGATCAGAAGCAACCTTTATGTAACACTACAAATTAAAAACAAAACGCCGGAAAAATAACCTACATTTTTTCAATACTGTACTATATTGGATAACATTAGTGTTATTATATATTTCATAGTTTCGAGTATATAACAGAAAAGCAGTGTTATTAATACGTTTGACCAGCGAACAGTGAACACTTGGCGAAATTTTAGTTAGTTTCTTATTCGTCTACATTACGGACAAAAATGAAAAAAAGATGATGTAGAATAACAATATTTAGAAAATAGAAGTCGGTAACGTGTACTGAACTGAAGCAATTTATTTGGAGCCATAAATTACTCAGTTTTCCGAACACAGCACTTGTCAGTAGCATCTCCCTCCAATAAATTTGATTGCTCACCACACATACCTACAAAAAATTCTCAGTGTATTCCGCCTAACAAGACTGTGTTAACTTGGTTAACCTTTAAAATTGTATTGTAATTACCCCCAGGCTCCGAACCATTAATCTAGACTTAAGCTTTACGTTTTTCCTGTAAACTTTATTGTATGGCTTGTTCCTTCTTTGAGATTTAAGTTTTTTTTCACATATTAACTACTGCAACATATGTACGTGGATCATCAAGATCAATTATTTATTTTGGTTTAATAGTCATTAAAGTATACATATATATTTAAGACAATAAGCACCTGTTTTGGATTAATTGTATAACCACTTACAATTAAGCACAGCATGCAGTATATTAATAAATAAAATCAGAAATATAGGTAGATGGATTATAGATCTACATAAACACTAAAAGACAATTACTGGTTATTTTTTTGTAGTAGGTATGACATGCTTTACACAAACAATCGACACACATAAGAAATAGATACCGTCACGCTTATTACGTAACTTGCAGACAGCATGCAACACAGACTGCTGTCAAAACGAGAATTTGTTTAATGTTATTTGTATAGTGGCGCTAAATTTACCGCGAAAAGTGCATTTTACGGTCATAGAATAATAGATACGCAATCGTCATACATGATACTAATTTTTATTGCAATTAATCACCGGTCGCTCAGTGGTCGCGTAGATGTCGCTGTCTGCAAATTTTTAGGTAATAACCCCGCGGGTTTATATCTACTGACACTGCATTCGTTCACAAGCCTGCACAATCGAGGAATAGCAGAGTTCCTGCCTAGCGCAGTAGCGCGTAGATATTAAAAGTGCCACATGTTTTAAGGGCGCACGCGGAAGTCTCATCGAAATTTTAAAATTAAATTTTGACAGAAGCAAGGGGCAATCATATTTAGTCCTTAACACTTTGTAGGGAAATAGCTTATCCAACAAGTCCATATGTTATGACAAAGGCAATCTTCCTAATTTTTTAAATCAGTCTTTGTATGGTAGAATGGATATTAAACAAGCTTTCACGACACAAGCTCACGATACAACGACGATAGACACGCGGTTTATGTGTTAAGTGATCGCATAATGGTTTGCTTTTCTCTTTAATAAGGTAATAAATTTCAAATATTTTAGAAATATGTAATGTATTTATCGATCATTAAACGCTTAATTTAGAATGATAGATGTCTTCTTTCATATATTTTTATACCCATGGTCCGATCAACAACGTAAAACAGTGTAACTAAATACATAGATGTGTATTCAAAATATCCGACTAGCGGTTTAATTTCCTAACCATTTTCATGTAGAGGTCTTCGATACGCAACGTATTTTTTGCCAAATTCCCTCAAGCTTTTATTACATGTTTCCTCCCTGTTTTGGTCTTTACCACCCTTATTTATGTGATCTCGGGGTGGTGGTGTAGACACAAGTTTTTAATCTTCCTTTATACGTAACACAGTAAGTAGCTGAAAAAGTTCAACAACGTTTTGCTCGCAAACTGGTCTGCGAGACGGGAAACTTAGAGTATTAAACACATTTAGTTAAGCGTATATACATACTCGTATAGGTGCGAAAGGAAAAGAAGTATTCTGTCTTATCTGTATACTATACAGTGCAATATTTAATTAAATTATACTGTCATAAAAATATAATTTTTAATTAGATAATTGAAAATACTCGAAATAAAAAATTATAGTTAGGTTACGTACAAAATGATTCTTTCTGAGTTTCATACCTGCTTCTTCATTTTCAGTTGTATACTGTTCTTTCCTTATTTCCTTAGCGTTCCCCCGACGCGGATACACTTGGATATATTCATACTATTGTTTATATTACAACATCATGAACTTAACGAGCCAATACATACATACATACATATTCTATTTTTAGTGGCTTTTTTTTGAGTCAAGGGCTTTTAAATTTTGAATTTGAGTTTTGTAACACTGCAATTTGTGTGTCTGAAAGGGAAGATGTATAGACAAAGTGTGAAATATGGGTAAATGAAAAATGTCTATAACAAGTGAACGAAATTGTACATTTGAGGAGTGCGTTTTCGAGGGATGGAAGATGTAAGTTGGGTAGCATCTGGCAATAAAGTGAACTGTGCTCTGTCTGCATCAGTAGAGAGTGTAAATATGTCTAACTCAACCAAAATGGCCATACACAATGCGGTGTTGATTCCAACTTTATTGTACGGTAGTGAGGCTTGAATATGCGCGAAATAGAGTGAAAGTAAGATAAATGCGATAAATGTAGAAATGCGATCTCTTAGAGATATATGCGGTGTCACCCTTGCGGACAAAATAAGCAATAAAGAGATACGCAGTATGACAGGGATGCACTACACCGTTATTGTAAAAATGAAGAAAGGAATACTTAGATGGCTCGGGCACATAGAAGGAGTGATGAAAGACTGACGAAGAAAATCTACACAGCGAAAGTGAATAGTAAAAGAAAACAAGTAAGACCAAGGCTGACTTATGAAGATCAAATAGCCAGTGTTAGCCAACGAAATTGTCAAAAGAACTCGCATACCTAGGCGACAATGTGTGAGGAGAATGATGAGATTTGAGGAAGCGAAAGAAGTACGTAAAGACAGCGACGCTTGGCTCTCCGTCTTGTCTGACTACCCTGTTAAGGATACACCGTGAAGATATATATGTTTGTATGTAATTTGAATTTTCTCTGATTAAACGATCCGGATAATTTTCATGCAGTGTATATATACCTTACCTTATCTTTAATATTATTTTTTTTTCAAATTTTCTTAATTGCCAATTTTGGAAACGATTTTGAGCTCTTGAATTTCTTGGGGATGTCTCGTTGAGAAGCGAAACATATAACGTAGATGAGCAAAGAAATTTGGGTGAAACTTAAATAAAAATGTAATAGGTATTATTATTAGGTTAATTGCGGGTATGATTTTCACGAAATTACACATGAATCTGTGAAATAAATTGTTTTGAAAGAAGCAAAGAAGTGTTGTGTAAAATGTGCTAATAAGTGTTACAAAAACGATTGTAATTGATAAGACTATTAGAATAGAATAAACACGAAGCTTCTATAAGTGTTCTATTTTTCAAACAAAAAATAAAACGATAAGTACAACAGTATTTTTCGAGAAAGCCTGTATTTTATTTATCCCATTACACCTTTCTGTAGTAATTTAGTTGTACGTGAAGAGAAAGTCTAAGAAATATTTATTATTTTTGCTTCGCTACATTTCATACCTAAATCTAGAATTATTGCTGGAATAGAACGGTGTTTTAGTAAAAATAGTTTTAGTTAGGTACTCTTTTCAGAAGAGGGTTTAGACGTGTTGTGGTCATATGATGAAACTTTAGTATTATACTAAAGACACATCAAACTTTGGTATAATCAACATACAGCGTACAAATTCGAAATTTTTAGCGTAGAGATACATTTTGTTACACCATTATGTTGCTCAAGTTTTTTTTTTAATAACTATTTATAACAAGATAGTTACATACATATCCTAACTTTAACATTTACAAACTTAAAACTTATCTTAATCTTAAATATTAGACTTTCTCAAAGTTGCCGCTTAAAAAGCTGTCATTGCTTAGGGTGCCCAGCAGACTAGCGGCGTTACCTCTTTGAATAGCCAAACTAATTTGTTGGCGAAAGAAGCTGCCAGCCCGGCGGTCTCCCAAAGCGACCAGCCTCTTACAAATATCAGAAACCAGTCGATGGCTTCGGAGCCCCAGGGACCCAAAGTTTCGACTGCAAAGGGCGTAATTATGAAACTCTCAGAGAGAATCGCATCTTACGCAGCTTCAAGTTCTCAGCAGTGCTGGCCACGGCACCTGCTAACTTATTACTGAAATAGCAAGTGTATCGACACAAGTGGCGTCCCACAGCAGCGATATTCCAAGTTTCCAAGGAATGAGTTTCAAACCATCCGGTCTTCCGCCGTAGCTGCGCGCAATATCTATAGGCTCAAAGACTGCAGGAACGCCAGCGGCAAGAACCGCCGAATGACATAATTCAAGGCAGCATGCGTGACATGCGGCTCGCACTGCGTAAACAGGTTAAACCATGGTGACCTAGCACATCGACGAGATCACCATTCATAATTTGAAATATTCATAGAAGAATTGATAGGAGGATGTATTCGGTAGGTACCCAAGCTCGACTTGACAATCTCTCTCCCTTATCTCCAAAACTAGCTACGTAGCACAGTCTTCTTCTTAGTTGTACATTCCTGACAGAGTGGTCGAGGTCACGAATCGTCTGATAAGTTAATGCGGCTTTTGCGAGACTTTTCCATCTCTTAATCTTTTTAAACTTTCACGACTTGTATACATCTTACAATACTAACTAAACGGGTCTATGTCATGTCTACATTTTAAGGCTGAATTCCTTTTTTACTCCGACGTTTCAACCAGATTGCACCGATCGTGGTACATAATAAAAATATCCGTAATGATAATAAAAATTAAAAAATGTGGTGAATAAGTGTGGATAGTTGCCAGAAACCGCACACTACGAAGACGACACTCATCCTCATCAGTTCTCCATCTCTCTCTGTTCGTGGCACTGCGTTTACATTCAGTAACGGAACTTTTCATGGACGTTTCAATGAGGTCTGTCCATCTCGTGGGTGATCGGCCGCGAGAACGTTGACCTTCCACTCTTCCTTGTGCTATTAATCGTTCCAATGAGCTTTCGTTTTCAGATGACATGTCCAAATATGCTAAGGATTCGCACTTGCACAATCGACGAAAGTCTTTGTTTAACTAATATTAGTATTAGTTTAGAATTGAAAACTTAGGTACGACCATTCTCAAGAATGGCTGAACTGACTACACTTAAGACAGCCAATCAAAAGAAACAGCGCTAACATTCCACAAACAATCAGACAGACAGAAAGATAACAAGAATGACAAACTGATAACAAGCCTATCCTAGCCAGGTTGAAATTAAATATAAGTTAAATGTAAGCAATATACTAATTAAAAACGTGAGTCAATGCAATACATTGAAAAGTTTTTAGATGTTTTTATAGATTCTATATTAATTGCTCTAATTCTAGAGTGACAGCTTAAAGACGTGTACATCAAATTTAACGATTGGTCAATTTTAAGCCCAAAAAACAAGACGCGAAGCTCGTTACACGCAAGCCGATATATTTCCCTGTCGAACAGACAACGTCCGGTTGCTAATACGTTTGTATCAATAAATTCTCTCACGAAATGAAGCCGAAAGACCTACATAATAAGGGATAACAAATGGCATATTGCCTCCCCAAAAAAAGGCATGGCGATATAAATCTAAGAGCAAAAATGGGTTTGTCTCCCTGCGCCTCCTCTTATTACTGAGCTTTGGATGGTTTTATTCTGTAATATATAAACAAAAAAAAATGTGAATAATTTCTTGAGATCGTTAAAATCGAAAAAATAAATGCCTAACTATTATTTTAAAAATATTTTGGTTAACATCGGTCACCACTAGCATCTATATCACGAAGACAAAAATTTATTTAAACAATGTGCCACTCTAGATATAACTATAGCATTGTTGATAATAAAGTATTGAAACCTAATAGCAATAATAACTTAAATATAAAAATTAGTACATAGCAGCGAACGACGAATTCGATAAAGGAATTGATTAGTGATCATTTGTGTAATTGGATAAAACACATAGCACTTATCCCTCACATGACTTACCTGCTAATTACATATTATCAAATGACGTTTTAGTCGAATTTGACTTCGGATAGATTCAATATTAAATCTAGTTTTCCAAAAATTTTAAAATGAAAAGATATACAATTTGATCCTTAATGATATGAAATAATTAATTAGACTTATCAGATATTAACGTTATTAGGTAACCCCCTCATTCATAAACGCTTAATGAACCTACACCAGCTAAAATATGCTTTGTCTCTTTCATTTCAAAACAAAAATCAATATGGAAATAAAAACAAAACATATTTTTTAACTTTATAGATGGTTTATAAATAATTTTTACAAATATGGGTAACCATTATACGAAAAATTATTGCAAAATTAAATTTGAAGGTCATTTTCTGTCATAAATATTTAGTGATTATTTTTATTATATACATACATATCTACAATTTATCACATAAAAACGAAATTTAAAATATGTAGAAAAGGTTTTTTTCTATCAAAATCTATCAAGGAAAAATCAATTTACTATGGCTTATTTTTGTGACATAAAGTCGTTCCGAAGTCCGGGCTAACTGTGAACGGAGTCCTCCCTTATTATGTTTGCGGCAATCTAGCCCGGATTAGAGATCGATACTCAGTGTCCCCTGACGAGGGCTCCTTGTTTTTTGTCATCGGGAAGGAAGTTTGCTTTTCTTCGTGATGGGCAATAATGGAAAGGATTCGGGATATAAATTCAAAAAGGAGAGAGTGTGCATAGCTCAAAAAAGGCGACATTATATACATATTACATAAATAAACATAACTGTATGAGGATATGACACATGAATTAGTAATTTAAACTAAATATTAAAAAGAAAAAAATTTGATTGTTTGTTTATAATGGTTAATCTCAGAAACTACTCAACCGATATCAAAAATTCTTTCACCTGTAGAAAGCTAAATTATCAGAGAGTAGCATGTGTTAATTTCATTTTAAAAATGTTTGTACCCGTGCGAAGCTGGGGCAGGACGCTAGTAATTCGATAAATTGAAGCCAGTACGTATATTCTTGCATGATATTTGGGTTGATTTTATATTTGTCGCACAATTTAGTAAAATATTTTTATTAATTATTATTTATTTCAATATTCAAAACCTACTAATCGACACGTGTACGCACGTGTTGCATCTTAATGAAGCATCCTCAGGATATTCCAGGCTTCAGACTCGATCAAAGTTAACTTTATTTTTGTTTCTGAGGGGGCCGAAAATCCCCGCGAACACTAGGCCGGACTCTACGCCGACTGAGTATTGTCGGACTCGAACCGACTAAAAAAATCCCCCTCTTTGCTGTTAGCCCTAGTGGCTTTTACCGGCGTCACCCGTCACGTTGCCAGTACTAAAGGCGCCCTGCTATATGGTCGATCGCCTGAGGGTTCCTCCAGCCGAGAGATACCTCGTATGGAGGATGGACCTCGGGCATAAGGCATGATCATAGAGTTTTTCGCGCCTGCGTGCATTTTAACGGGCTTCCTAACCGGGTCAGGGCCGGGCCTGTAGCAGACGGAAGGTCATGGCACTGTCAAGGGTGAAAAGTGTAATCGTGCGGAGAGACTTAGCGCAGCGGGCGCGGCTGGTCGTCGTGCCCCTCAAGAAATACACAGCGGCGCTTTTCTTGGGGTTGACCCCGATTCTCCAAAGTCGGAACCACTCGCCTAGGCTCGTGACCACGACTTGGAAGATTTGAGAGACTCTGAAGCGACTACGGTCTGTTGTGAAAAGTGCGGTATCGTCCGCGAATAGGGCGAGTTCTACACCTGGAGTTTTGGGGACATCATTCAGGTAGAGCGAGTAGAGTATGGGCGATAAAATGAAGCCCTGCGAGACGCCTGCCCTGATGGGGCAGAGAGAGGAGAGAGGAAAGCATCCCTTAGACTCTATAGTGGAAGGAGCGGTCTGACAAACAGTCCCGTACTACGCGTAAGAGATTGTCCGGCACACCGAGCTGACGCAGCTTGTACACCAGTCCGGCGTGCCAGACTATGTCGAACGCCTTCGCTACATCGAAGAAAATGGCTCACGTGCCTATGTAGTAACTCGGGAGATTGAGGCCATCCAGAATATGCTCCGTGAGGTGGTGCACTTGTTGTTTGCACAAGTATTTAGCTCGAAAGCCAAATTGCTCGTCTATGAGGAGACGGGAAGTGTTTAAGTGGACTTCGAGACGAACCAGAAGGACCCATTCGTAAATTTTTCCTAGCACGCTAAATAAACTGATGGGTCGGTAGCTATTAGGGCTTTTGCGGGGTTTAGCCAGTTTCAAGATTTCGATGACGATCGCTTCTTTCCGGGCGGCTGAAAAGACGCCGTTCGCCATGGCGGCATTAATGATAACTACCAAGAGCGCGAGAAGACGCATCGAAAACAGTTTTACTACTCGGTTATAGATGTCATCTCTACCGGGGGCTTTTCTAGGTTTGAAATCCTTGACAATGTCCTGAACCTCGTAACCGTCGCGGATCTGAGTTGGCAAGGAGTAGTTGTGGGCGGTAGGGAGCCTAGTTTACGATTAGCCATGTCTAAATGGTTCTGATTAACAGGCTTAGAACTAAGGGAGCACTGGGGCTCTAGAGTGTCGGCCGAGAGTGTCGGCCGAGAATTCGGCTTTTTCTACGTCGTGAAAAGCTGTCGGTTCGATCTCTTGCAACAGATGCTCCACCTATTTTCCCTAAGTTTGGAAATTCGGTCTGTGACTTCGCATTGAAGGGCGCGTAAGTTACGTCTATTCGTTTCTAAGGGAAACGAATCGTAAGCCCGAGTCGCGGCGTTCTTAGCTCTAATTAACCGGCGAATATCTCAAGGGAGTTCTCAGCGGTGGTCGTTTGCCGCCGCGACCTCCCATGAGCACGAAGAGACCGAGTCGCGGATGTGGGCGGTGAGTGCGTCTATCGCCGCGGTCGCGTCCTCGGCGGAACGGATGACGTCCGGTATCGCATTCAGCCGCGATGAATTCTCAGAGTTTAGCGTTTTGTCTAATCTCTGCCAATCCGTCGCGGTTTTTATGAGCATCCTTGTGTCTGTCATAAGTCCTAGTTTGAGTAATACCGGCCTATGGTCAGTCTAACTCTTGTAACGCCTCCATCGAAAGCAACGTTAGAGCAACGTTCTTTAAAAACGCTATATCAAGTACGTTTGGTCTGTGCGTCGTAACTCTGGGATAGTGGGTGGGCGTCAGGGGGGGGCGATAACGTCAAAGTTAAGGTCATCGGTCAATTGGTCAAAGCACTGCAATTTCGCGAGGTGGAGTGCGAATTCCAGCGACGATGTTTATTTATATGTATGATGTACATTTCCAGCGGCGTTGAGGTCGCCGGCGAGTATGACATAGTCGTCTAAGTTAAAGAGGACCTCTAAATTGCTACTAATTAGAGCTTTACGGGGAGGGCGATATACAGACGCCAGCGTGACGGGCACATGCCTCGTGAGGGCCACTCGGCACACTGACGCCTCTTTATTAGTAAAAGCGTATCTACTGAAATGCAGTGCAGAAACTTTCTGCCTGCTGCATAACAGGGTGCCGGTGCCGAAGGCGGCACTCTTATCTACATAAGAGTACCGTCTTTGGGGCAGGCACCCTATCGTTGTACCGTATCTTTAAACCCGGAGAGGCCAGCGTCACGCCCTTTAGGTTTCAAAACGGTTTCTTGCACTAGCATTATATCTATTTGATGGTGTCGCGTAAACTCGAGTAGGAGGTGGCTTTGCCTGAGGAGTCCGTCTGTATTAAAGAAAGAAGTTGAGAACCCGTGCAGTTTGCTTCGCGCGGAGGGAGTTGTCTCATAAGTAGCCAGTTTTATAACCTACGGCCGAGAGAACCCACGGGGGGCGCCGTGAAGCGGTTTAGGTTATCTAGGAGAGACGCGTATTCGGCGAGTATTATCAAACGCCCCATCCCGTCTCTAACTTTACAAGATCGAGTAGCATTTCAATATCACCGAAAAGATCGGACGCCCGTCAGCTTTACAGTCTTATACCCAACCCTATATTATATACTAATGGTCTTGCCCACAATAAGTGAGTGAGTCACCAATCAAAATTCGTCGTTAGTATTAGATTAGTGAATTTGAATTGTGGGTAGAAGATAGGTGAATGCTATAAGAATTCATCACATGAAATGGATTTCCGCAAAGTAACACCTGAGTCTACAATATATTATTTGTTGTCTTAATAACTGAAGATGACGGATAATTATTTACTTACATATTTGCGAGAGCGATAACTATTATTTTACTACAAGTAACGCCATCTATTGAATCACTTGAGATCTGTCAATTTTTTTTTCTTCCTTCATAGCATGGCACACAGATTAGCGCATTTGCTAATGTCACGTATTAATAAGTAGAACCGCTTGATGAGTTAAACAGGCAATGCAATGCACATGTCACAGTATTTGTTGTAATTCATGACAAACACATGAAGTACGTTCGAAGCAAATTAGTTTTTCTTCTAATCGTAAAACTCCTCCAGTAAAGTGATAGTAGGCTTTACTGAAGTTATGAAGGACTTCTTGGAAGAGCACGAGAACTTCAGCTACACATGTTTATTTAGACTTACTCCAATCTTTTCAGTTATAGAGAACTTTAAAACACAAAATACTATCATTTCTGTACTTTAAATCTCCTAAAAATTTAAAAAATAAAAAATCTAAATAAAATGACAACCTCACTTTTCCTGTTGTGCACGCCGATATAACACATAATTTATTATTTTTTATTTCACTCATTTCAAACGGTAGGTTTTATTTTGTTACATTTGGCCAGTGTTGTTTTTTCTATATTTGTCGTAAATTGGAGAGCAATAATTAATATTTGGCCAGTTTTGCTTAAAAACTTTAAAGAAGTATAGCTTCTAACGTGTACATGTTTTTAAAACGCTAGAATGGAATATTTTTTAGATTTCTCTTACAGAGGAATTATAAAATAACAGAAATATTGTCTTAAAGATTCAAATAATGTATTGAAGTGGATCAGGTATTATCCTTCTGATCTTTTAAAGGGCTTTTAGCAAGCTTCAAAGGGTGTTTTGAAGAGATCATTTTGTCATCTACAGATACTTTACAGTATTAAAATGGCCGTTTTCCATTTCCTAAATTTATCATAAAAAAATAATTAAGAAGTATTTTTATTAATTTCCAATAAATAAAGTAATATTATTACATTTCAAGTCTTAAATGCAAGTATTTTTGGACCATGATTTGGTTTTCAAAATTGTATTGTGCACTTAAACTGCTAAATATATATTATTTTTTATTCGAACATATAACTCAACGTATAATGCAGGAATTCATTTCATATATTATGTTCAAATAATTTATATATGTCGGAAAAGACAGGGCAATTCGCGCTCTTGAGAATCAGCTGTGAAAAATGGGTACTTAGTCTAGAGAAGGCAAACTACAGAATAAAATACCACGTTGTGACAAAGTGAATGTAATGTGCGAACGACAGAACTCTCTTGGTGACAATAATTAGGTGAGTAATTGGAAATTTAATAACGGCAAGCGACCTGTCGGAGAAAGGCTAGTGCACCAGACGCCATAGTCTCACGCACTGTCTGCGTCGGCCCCGACGTTCCGTTAGCGCGCGTTCCTTCCAAACCGGAAGGCGCACTTTGCCTTAGTCAAATTAATACCTTCTAATATTTGCGCTGACATATATATTTTAGCTCGAATCGGAACGTGTTTCGCTACTAAATCAAGCATTCACAGAAAAATATAGACTTTACAAGTTACAAAAGTGTCTGACTTCGTTGAGAAGAGAAACGCGTGTTGGTTATTTTTTTTGAGATGGCAGGTAATATTTTGATATTGTTATATTGTTTACAATCTGTTAAACTTGCTTAAAACCATGTGACAAAGATAAAGAGACTTTAAATGGTACCTTCACAAACAATTCTGTCGTATCGTAATCTGTGTATTTGAGTATAATTTTCTTGTTATTATTAGTTCCAAAATTTTCCAATATTAATGTTTTTTTTTGTTAACTATGCGTATTTACTATGTCCGCAAACTGCAAATCAATAAAGAGCTAGAAACTAAGCGGCAACAAAAATGGCTGTATGCCAACAAGTAGCGATACGCGGTCGTAAATTAAGTACCTAGTGGGAAAATTCCCATTTCATCTAACTTCTATTCGTCTTACACTGTTCCCTTTACTTCCTTGTAATCATCATATTATCAAATGATTACAATCTTGAAGTGTGTGAAAAAGTTAACATGCGGTTCACAATCACGAATAAAGAATAATATTTCTTAGAATTGATTTGAAACGACGTTTTATTTTCGAAATTATGTAATTATGCTTCAACTTATAAATAAATACATTACAAAAACTAATAATACAGACTACGAGTTCAATTCGAACGAGTTCCATTCGAGTAATCACAAAGCAAAACTAGAAGAGAAATGAGTCTTATTTGATGAAATAGCCCTATTAAATTGCTTAGAAACTGTAATAGAGTCCGGAACCAACGAAATATATTTAAGAGGAAGAGAATCAATCAGTGAAAAGCGTTTGGTTATTACAGGAGATTTGTCAAGTGAGGGGACAGACGGGAAAATTTTCAAGGATTACGTACTTATTTAAGACGAGAAAATCTATTGAGGAAATGTTATACGGGTGTAAAGTCGTTGAATTTATCGAGATGTATTTTTCGAACGCGTGTTTTGTTAGAAAAATGTTTTACATCGACGCAATTCGAGAAGATTTTTTGGCTTATAGCGCATTAAACATACAACTTCTAAACAAGAGTTACAAAGTATCCTTGAAGGCTAATTTACCATGGGCTTGGAAAATATTGCTACTGAGAAGAATTGACAAAAATGTCAAATAAAGTGCGCAATACTTTGCGTTTTATCATCTCTAATTACACCATTATACAGCGCGAGGATATGTATGTTTATATTTATCTAGACACCAATCCGATAAGATGCATGCATATATATGAGTGAGTGATGAAGAAAAGATGCCCAAACTCACTTGTAATTACTTGCTTCGACTGGCGTTTATTCACCCGTTGTCAAGGGACTTTCCGAAATTGTTATTTTAAGTTTCTGGTTCGACCCACACAGATACGAAACAATAGGGCTACTATGATAATTTTTTATACACATTTGTTGTAACTATTCTATTAAATTGATATTAAATCTAAATAATGTTTCATGTCGACTAGATAGGTGTGATAGCGGTGAGGTAAGGGAAGTTATAGTGTTGATCACACAGATAAAAAGAAAAAGAGAACCGCGTTTTTTACTAGGATGAATGAAAAATCTATGACAGTAACAGTAAATTAAAGTGGTACTATTTATGCCATAGTGAACAAGGGGTAGAGGTGGGTAATACTCCGCGCAATTGAGCCAAATCCGTTCACTGTGACGGATGTATCGACGCACTTATTTCAAGTGTATTGGCGCATAACCCACTTCAGCGCATAATACTCTGCCTGCGCTAAAAGTCAGAATGGGCGAGATGCGGGTAACGTGCGTTTTGAAACTCACTTGATGCTTATCATTTTATGGCTGCGTTATGGATCAATTTTGAGTCGACTTAAAACGCCGACACAGTGAGATGACGCGAGAAATTTTGCTGACTTACCCATGCCCAACTAGGGGAGTATTCAGTAACAGACAAGCATCAAACTTTGAGACTGTTTTTGCCATACGTGCCATAAGTAACTGTAGTGGATCTAGTGATACAAAAGCTACTAGGCAATAGATTTAAGTTTAAAGTATTTATGTTACAACAAACTGAGAAAATATATGGTAACAAACAAACCAAGAAAATATATGGTACCTAACAAACGCCAGGATTTAAAGCAGTACGAGTATCACACAAAAACTAGGGCGAATATTCAATTGCAATCAGGATCCGAGTCAGGTCATGTATAGTTATTTTTCTAGATTTATTGAACTGGCCGAGAGAAACCTGATACCTTGGCTAATAACTTTCACACAGAAGAGCCAGTCAATGAACCTTCAAATTCTTTCACATGGATTTCGAAGAAAACAGTTTTTACGTCTTCACAGCTATAATATTTATATGTTCTGTTGTACCTATCGTTTAATGGCACGGTACTTTTGATCTTGTACTTCCAGAGTTCAGTAACACTATCTTTTTGAATGTTTTTCAATTTTTATGATTGTTTTGAATTTTCTTGTTGACTGTTCATTTGCGTTCGAAATCAGGATCCAAGGCTTGATTTCCGGTCAGGTAAATTTAGTAATGAACTTTTCTATTATAAATTGACTTGGAATCTGGGTATTATTGAGAACTCCCCCAGTTCATTGCGTGGTACCAATAATAGTATGTCTAGTGTAATAGTAAAGTCAAAGTCTAATCAATTTATTCAAGTAAACCCAATTGCAAGGTCATTTTGAGCCTCAAATCTTGTTTACAAACTTAGTTTGGTTTGAAAAGAAAACCTGGACATTGAGAAGAACCGAAAGAAACTCAGTCTGGTATGATACAGTTACACACTGACATACAATTATACGTACATTAAAAATAGTCCCGACGATTACACTCTATTGTGTTATTGTCCAGAACAGTGATTCTCAACCATTGTGCCGCGGCGCTTTTATGTGCCACCAAATTCTTAGTGCAACCAAATTTTAGAAATGTATGTAGTAAAAATTATAATACTTTTTTTATTACTCGTAATTAATCCCTTAATAAACGTACTGTTGTTTTTATAGTACATATTATTTTATTTAACATTAAAAATTATTATCGTAAACTATTTTACACAGTGTATTATAGGTAAGTAAACAAGTTTTAAACTTATTTTTTTCTTTGTGTGCCGCTAAATTTTGAAATCGTTAAGTGTGCCGCTACAAAAAAATAGTTGAGAATCACTGGTCTAGAATATTATTATTATAGATAATATATTCTTACATACATAGTATCTGCACTAATCATGAGTGCAAGCACTAGTAACGCAAGTATCTTGCATGTGAATAAAATAACACTGTTTAAATTGAAATACTGTTTATTGTAACTACATATAATATTATAAAATTTACGCCTTTTGACCATAACTTTGTCTGCGTGAAATTTTAAAAAAATAGCCCATCCGTCCCCAAAGTTCAATCTATCTTTATATCTTTCATCGAAATCGGTCCAGAACTTTAGCGGTGACAGACAGACACTTTTCCAATTGTAATATTAGTATAGATTTACGTATTTTCTTTTCTTTTTGGAGAAAATATCAAGACGCAATAAAATTATCACTTAATGCCCTTTAAATATGTATGTAAATATGATTAATTAAAGCGGTATTAGATAATGACATGTTCGTGCTGGTTTGAAATAAAAAAAATTAATAAAGTGAGTATATCTCAGGCACAGGAGCTCTACAATGATGAGAATATTTTTCTCATAGCCACACAGTTAAATAAGGCTAGGTATGTAATAATATGACAACCGTTTCTTTATATTTTTCCTGTAAATTACAGGTAAGGTTTTAGATTACTTGGATTTTACCCTACCCTTAGTAAATAATATACAATGAAGTATCTCAAGAAATCACTCAATTAATGGATAAGTTTAAACTTTGTAAGGTTGAGCTCTTTTAAAAGCATTTATTTTCCTTATAAGGCATGGATTCTTAAAAAAGTGAAATGTGCTAGCTACATTAATAATAATAATATAATATTAATAATATCTAATCTATAGACATCTAATCTATAGGTATCTACAAAAACAAGTGGCCAGTCGCATACAAAAATCTTCCCCTGGCCTTCATGCTAGGAAAATCCTGTGTTATGAAAGCCAGTGGGTCGGTGCTGTTACAGACAAACAGACTGGTTTTAAAATATTGTGGGAGGTAGGTAGCGTTTGTGTGGTGTGTGTGTGTGTGTGTGTGTGTGTGTGTGTGTGTGTGTGTGTTTGTGTGTGTTTGTGTGTGTGTGTATATACAGTTACGTATGAGTGAGTGTTGGTGTGAAATTATACATTTTATGCTTATTCTTATTTTTATTTTATGCTTATTCTTGTTCTTATACTTGTTCTCGTTCTCATATTTATTCTCGTTCTTATGCTTATTCTCATTCTTGTGGTTATTCTTATGCTTATGCTTATTCTTCTTATTATTCTCGTTCGTTTTTATGATTGTTCTCTTTTTTATGCATAAGCATACAAGTATAAGAATGAGAATAATCTCACTCTTATGCTTATTTTCGTTCTTGCATTTATTCTCGTTTTTATGCTTGGTCACGTTTTTATGTTTATTCGCCTTCTTATGATTATTCTCGTTCTTTTCCTTATTTTCGTTCTTATACTTATTCTCATACAGAACGTAAAGGCAGGTCTAAGAATGGAGAATAGAACGTGTACAGACGATGGGTTAGATACTCAGATAAAAAACCTGTTGATCTCTGATTGTGATTAACTGTAAGCACGAATTTACTAGTAATGACTTCAACTCTTGATTTTGTCGCGCGTTGATGCATTGAGTACACTCAACGATACGAGATTGTAATTTCCTATAAGTACGCATTTCTATCGCGTTCATCTTACACGGTTGAATCATCAGAAACATATACCTTCATTTGTCTGCAAGTTTCCACATCCAACCCCGTTGGTAACAAGGCTTTCATATTTCAAGATTAATCTTATTAATCTCCAAGTAGTTTACACAACAAGGACCCTTCTTACGTTTCACGCGGTTTCGGCGATTTCGGACTCCTGAATAATATATTATGGGACCCTCTATTGAAGCACCTTTTATAATCCATATAATACGATATTTATTACCCTTGTGTTGAAAACCCACATAAATGAAAGCTGAACTTCAGTTAGTTGTTTCAGATCCATTAGGGAATTGTTAAATTTGAGAAATAATGGACGAATGTGCGTTTCGTGTAAACATATGAAATAAGTAAATGATATTTTTTACAAAAACTTTAAGAACCAATTAAGAAAACCAAAATTTAAAGCTGGTATTAAAAGTACACTAAATAAAAGTATTATCAGAAAATTCGTTCATGATGTAAACATGAAGTGCGAGAGTGCTCCATGACTGGGAGTGACACTCTCTGTCAAACTTGCTTATTCTCTAGCCCAGTGATTCTCAATCACTGTGCCGCGGCACTTTTGTGTGCCCCCAAATTCTTAGTGTCCCGCCAAATTTTAGAAATGTATATAGTGAACATTATAATGCTTTTTTTATTACTTGTAATGAATCCCTTAATAAACGTACTGTTGTTTTTATAATACCTACATATTATTTTATTTTACGTTCAAAATTATTAATTTTAACTATTTTACACAATGTATTATAGGTGAATAAACAACTTTTAAACTTATCTTTATCTTTGTGTGCCTCCAAATTTTGAAAACTTTAAAAGTGTGCCGTGACAAAAAAAAGTTGAGAATCACTGCTCTAGCCTTTGCACACCGTAAGTAATAAAACTCCATGTAAGATAATATCGAAAAAAGATGTATCTATCAGTTTCCTGCCGTTTTTTTTTTTCAGTGTAGTTTTAAAGATTGCCTATTTATAGCCTTCTATGTAAAATATTTAGTTTATAGACAAAGCAGTAAGGTCTACGGTTAAAGACCACCTTGGCAGCCGACGGAGACCGCCTTGCCGCTAGTCATCCACTGTCCACCGTCCACTCATTGTTAAGGTGCTACAAGAGTAAAAAAAATTTTGAGAAAAAAAAAATAAACCGCCTTCAAAAAAAGCACTGAAAAGTATGAAATAAAATTAACTTCATAAGTACGATACACATACCTACATAATTAAATTTGTCAGTTACTGAAGTCGGTGCCACACCTACCAAACTAATAAACTTTCTGTTGTTGCACATTGATTTGCCACAGACTTCAATAACTGTCAAATTTAATTATATAGATATGCGTATCGTACTTATAAAGTTATTTTCATTGTACTTGAGTTTTGATTAGTAAAAAATAGTTTTTGTACTTTTCAGTGTTTTTTTTTGAAGGCAGTTTGATTTTTTTTTTTATTTCTCTCTTTTGAGTGATCTTGGTCTAAATAAATATCTAGGGCAGGTCTTCAATTAACTTTTTTTATAATTCTGGAGCGCAATGATATACAAAAGAATCATCCATATAAATAAAGGTTATAACCAAGTTTCGTCATTTGGTATATCTTCGAAGTGCAAGCTCCAATACTAGTGAAATTTAAATGAGACTACCTCGAAAATACACCCTTTCAAACAAAAAAAACTTGAAATCGGTCCACAATTGACGAAGTTATCGGTGAATATACGTAAAAAAAAACGTACATACAGATGAACACAGAACCTCCTCTTCTTTTTAAAATTGGGTTAAAAAGGCGAGATCTATTCCTTCATCATATTATGACAGTCTCACGCATATTAGTAATTTAATTTTTTAATTTCTAAATTTATACTACATAATACATAAAGGGAAAACATAATTAGATTAAATTTTCTGTACAGAATTTTGAACCGAAGTATTCTGTTTTTGCAAACTTTTGTTTAAATTATTAAACAAACAATAATTAGTGCGTTAACTTTTGTTTAGTACTTAGAATGTCAGTTACTAAGTCGGTTAATTTTTTTTTATGTATATATAAAACATCTTTCGCTATAGGAAGCGAAAGAGATATGTAACCGACGCTTGGCGCTCCGTCCTCTCTACGTTGGGGATACAGCGTGAAGATATGTATGTATGTATTATAATAAAAGCATATACATTTCCTCACACTGAATTCTAACGAGGTAATCAGAGAGCTAAGAGGGCTAAGCAGCGCGGTCCTTATATAATACTTTCACCTACTCAAATCTCATTATTCTCTCTACATACTTTCACCTAGATATGCAACTGCTATTGACATTTCCGTCAGCTTATATTTTGGCTATTTAATCTTCATAACCTTGCTTGTCCTTGGCTTCTGCTACCACACAACTTTCGAACTGTAGATGTATACTGTAACTATTATTATAATAAAATAGTATTTATATCATAAATACTTTTCTATCTTATAAATAGAGAGATATACAAACGTAAAAAACTATTCGTATGAGCATACGTTCCACTAAGTTTTTATGTCACAGGAACTATATTATTATGAATAAATTATGGTTAATGTTGTCGTCACAACGACGTCTATACCCCGAACTGGAGCCTTACATAAACACATAAAAGTTTA